>OX380337.1:10057550-11395468 GCA_947425015.1 Pterostichus niger | reverse complement strand
ATACTACTACCATGACAACGAGTATTTTGCACATTATTTTGCATCCTAGTGCATCAAATTAGTATCTCGCGCACGCTCCCAAATTATTTGTTGTCAGGTTTCATTAGTTACAACACATCAATAGTATCAAATTAATATTACTGTTGATTGTTTTCCTTCAATTTACTTAAATAAATCAATAATTATTGTATTATTCTTTATTTACATTTATAGAAAAAATGTTCTTTGTATTTCGTGGGCAAAATTCTTGTTTTTTGGCGCGTTTGAATGACTAAAAGTAATATTCTCACGCGCAACAAAAAAAAAACACTCATTTTACGCACTTAATACAAAAATATCTATTTTTAGTAAAATATTTTTTTTTACGTTAGCTAACATTTTTATTAGAGCCACTTTTATTATAACCATGCGTACTAAGTCCAAAAGAGGTTTTAAATTTGTCAAAAATTAATATTATTTACGTAGTTAGTTACGAAACAGGAACTAATGCAAGCAAATGTGTAACGTTTAACTAACTGTCAGATAAATATTTTAAAATAGATTTTTACAGTAACTAATTAAAATACATTAAATATGTAAGTGTATTTAGTCATCTAGAACTTGTACTTTTCCCTATGAAATAGTCAGGAAAGCAACGGTAGCAGAGAAACTTATTTCCTATGTTAAAAGTATATGACTCAGTTTTTTTTTCATATACTGGGTGTCCCATTTTACATTATCTTATTGAATATCTCGAAATGAAAGCATTTTACCGAAAAGTATGCCGAATTATAATCATCATGGTTTTAAGGGGGACATCGGATTTTGACAAAATGGCCCCCTTAGCCCCCCAAGGGAGACCAGGAGGGAGGGTCAACTTAAAAATTTTAAATGGGAACCCCTATTTTTTATTGCAGATTCTGAAAGAGCGTTAAAAAGTATGTAGGTTTTATCCGGATACTTTTTTTCAATTTCCAACACGAAATAATCCTATTCAAACACTTAATTTACAATTAAATTAATCACCAATCAGTAAACTTAACATGAAAATTCTTGATAAAATCAAATCGTTCATAATTAGTTTATTTAATGTCCTGTTTTCGTCCCCCCCAGTGTTAGGGATTGATATTTTCAGAAATTTAGGTAATGATTGAAACACCAAATGTTATTATTTATAAAGTTATTGACACAATATTAATTACGAATATTTTGCACGAAAATCGTACTTTCACGATTACAGCGCCACCTGTTGGAAATTTAAAAAAAGTATCCGGATAAAACCTACATACTTTTTAACGCTCTTTCAGAATCTGCAATAAAAAATAGGGGTTCCCATTTAAAAATTTTAAGTCGACCCCCTTCCCGGCCCCCCTTGGAGGCTAAGGGGGCCATATTGTCTAAATCCGATGTCCCCCTCACAACCATGACGATTATGATTCGGCATACTTTTCGGTAAAATGCTTTCATTTCGAGATATTCAATAAGATAATGTAAAATGGGACACCCAGTACATATATAAAAATAGAAGATATTGCGATGAGTTCAGTGTTTACTAGTTCTATTTATTTGGCTAGAATTTGTGCGGTTTGAACTCACTGTTCGTTTTAACGAAGTTAAACGTATCTAAATGTTAACGATTTAATTTGTTCTTTGCTAATAAACCGAACTCCAAAACTAGTAATTTATTCAGCGATGTGAGCGAAGGTAAATAATTCTAGAGAAACCGGAAGGTTAAGTTTATTGTAAACTAGTGGGTACTTCGATTTATGGAAGTAATTAATTATTACAGGGTAATAAAGAGTTTGTAATTTGTTAGCAACCTGGCGTATTAATAATACAGTAAAGGAGTCGAGGTGTAATTATTTTCATGTTGATATTTTAGATTAAAGCGATTTTGGGAAGCTAATTAAACAGGTATTGTTTAATATAATTCGCGAAAGTGTATAGAAGATAATAATGATAATATATTAAACACATTATATAATATCTACCTATAGGTGTTCCGATGAATTAGTGAAATTGCGTCATGTCACACCTCAAGAAGTTTTATGATGTTTATAGATAATATCAAAATTTTAAAATATATTCATAGCTCGCTTTATACAAAATAAAAATCAGTGTTGCCACATAAGTCAAATTAAGATTGATTTAAAATTGTTTGATTTTACATATTTTTTATATTTCAATGCAATTTTAGTTGTTTGTATTATATATGCCATAAATAATATGAAATTAAATTGCAAAGTATATTAATTGGGCTACAAAAGTTATCTCTGAGGTACTTTATATTTAAAATGTTCACACAATGATTTATTGATAATATAATTAATACAAACGGAACTCAAAACAACAATAATACAAAGATTACTTCTCCTGCTTATCATTATTATATATATATACAGGGTGTTATATTTTATTAGACCCAACAAATATTTCGCTTATTTATCAACCTAGCAATTTCTTTCATATAACATGATTTATACAGCAACATGAAAGCTAGTTGATGACGGATGTACATTCATGATATCATTTCCGGTTTATTAGTAATTAATATCAACTTTATAATTTCAAATAGAACATACTATATATTTTTATAAATTTGAAAAGTGCATCAAATTTGCTTTACAATCATGTAAAATAATCCATATGTTACATTATTAAAAAGTAAAATGGCGGGCACTTTATTATATACCTAATCGGAAAGAGAATAGTGAGCCATGACTGTGGCTTGAAATAAAACAATTAACTAAAACAATTGTAATTATTATTAATAAACGAAATATTTTTTTTTCTGTCATAATAATACAGAAAATAAGAATAAATATTCGAATTGACTCCCAGCCTCTTCAATCCATTTTCTCTCGATATGACCACTTGATTTTTGTATGGAGCTACGTGAAAGATTTTGTATGTAATGAACCAGTAAACACATTAAACGGACTGAAAAATAAAAATGAAGCAGCAATTGAATTTTATCTGCTGACCAAATGGAAAGGGCTACTTATTCTGTTTCAAAACGTTGTGCAAAATGTATTGAAGGGGCAGGGAGCCATTTTGAATATTTTTATAAAATCATTTTGTTGTTATTAAGTGTTAATTATTCTTATTTTCTGTATTATTATGATAAAAAAAATATTATTACGTTTAATAGTATTAATTAAAATTGTTTTAGTTTATTGTTTTATTTCAAGCCACAGTCATGGCTCACTATTCTCTTTCCGATTTGGTGTATATTAAAGTGCCCGCCATTTTACTTTTTAATAATGTAACATATCAAATATTTTACATGATTGTAAAGCAAATTTGATATTAATTACTAATAAACCGGAAATCATATCATGAATGTACATCCGTCATCAACTAGCTTACATGTTGCTGTATAAATCATGTTATATGAATGAAATTGCTAAGTTGATAAATAAGCGAGATATTTGCTGGGTCTATTAAAATATAACACCCTGTATATATATATATATATATATATATATATATATATATATATATGTATATATATATATACTCGTATATTAATTGTACAGTCTTTCAAATTAGAGTTGACCACGTTATGACATTTAAATAAGAAAATTATTTATAAATATGATACAAAACAATTGCAACCATGGCGTTAAATAAAAACATACAGACCACAGACTTCCTTGATCACCTAAAATGATGACAATGACGTTATTGATAAAAGAATTTTTAAAAAATAATATTTTATAATGACGTTAACGTGTATATATTCTGAAATCGATAAACTATTGAACCACGGATGTTATGAGTTAGAACAGGCCTTAGATGTTTCCTAAAATCAATTAACTCACTAACTAGTAACAGATCCGATTTTTTACCTATTTATGATTCTCAAAATTCTATTAGCGAATCATAATAAAAATACAACTCACCAATTTTTAAGTATAAATCGTCTAAATTTAATACTAATTTATTTTTAATTTTAACGTCCAAATAATAATATAAAATACAAATACCGAGAATGCAGAATCTATACTTGCACAGCTGCTAGTGAATTTAATAATGGATGTTAATTGGGCAAAATAAAACAAAATTCTTTTTTTATTCTAAGGTTAATTAACAGCACAATTTGACAAACTTCATTGATATAGCGCGGCACCTATAACTAAACGTATATGTAGTTTATTTTTACATAATATTTTCTCTTTTTGATACCCGACTTAATTAGGTTAACTTAATGTTCATTGAATATAATATTATCATATGAAATATATGTTTAACGTTTCTCATAAAAATAAGATAATATTTTCAATGCGTGCTCTTTGTATATTTATTTATATCTTTCAATATTTAAATTTATAAAATTATTTATTTGTTAATTTGCTTAAAAAACTTCAGGAATAAGAAGATAAAAGCTCCAAGCGTTACCTTTGAAGCAGTTTATATTTAAAATGTTCACACATCACAGGTTTTCAACATATTGAAAAAATGTTTCATTTTCCCAATATAGCGTTATCTTATTTCCAAGCGACTGCGTACATAAACAAGAAAAAAATTCATAAAAAGCTCTAGCATTAACACTCTTTCATCCGTTAAAACATGGTTTTTACTCAAATAAAAAACTACAGGCAGTGAAAATATATTTATCAAGTTAGCCGCGACATGACGGAAAAGACAAAATACAAATTCAATTTTGATTTTCAATTTTTTGTGTCATTAATTGCGGGTGTCAATCAAGTGTTCGTGGGAAATCCTCGCGAATACCCTGGCGACAGTTGACAGACGAAGATGGAAGAAACGTGATTAATGATCAAGTGACAATGGATGAAGATATTTGTAATCTTACAGGCTGCTAGTTTAACATGATCGTGTATTGTTTTGCTCAAATGCGACTGGGATTATATCATGATATGGAATTTATGGGCCAAGGACGGAGAAATTGATATTATGTTATCATGTTTAGATATATGGTGGCGGGAGAGTGAATGTGCGTGATTTATATGATGGAGAGATGTTTATCCATAAACCGGATTCTGGATTATATATGTTCTGTTTTTCCTAAACTCCCAAAATAGTTGGTAAGCTGATACAAACAGTGAAAATACATAATGTTATTAAAACAATACATTTTTGTTTCGCACCGCTTTCGCAACGACCGAAACGTCATTTTCCTGCACTCGTTCGGGACATTTAGAAAGAAACACTGCAATTTCTAAAGCACTTATTAAAAAACTATATTTATAATAAAAAATATAGTATCTCAAACACCCTTTTGCGTAATAATAATAAAAGAAAATGATGGAATATTGAATGAAATTTAATTTTAAAATGATAAATTTAGTGCATTTAGTTCACAATGTTAGCAACAAAATAACAGCACTCGACAGCAGTGCAAACACATAACCAACAAACTTAACGTTAAACGATACCCAATTTTAATTTGTTTCTGGCTCGAGGTGAGCGCTGTTGTCAGCTCTATGAATGACTTTGAACTAAGTTGATATAGAAGTTAGCTGTGTATGTAGGATATAGCCATCTATTGGCAAGATGACAACTGTAATTTTTTTTCCTCGGACACAAACCTAAGGGAATTATAACCGAACGAATACATTGTAATAATCCGACAAATGTAATAAAATTTACGTTGAAAATAAATACTATTGTAGGAAATAAAGTTTCTATAGGATCCACTAAATATAATTATATAATAAAATAGTGGCTTCAGAATCCACTTTTTTAGTATATTATATATAAATATGAAAATTTTTCACTCAATTTATTTATTCAATTAAAATTTAAATCTAGTATACCTTGGATATTGTTTGTTTTAATTTGGTTCCAAATGGATGGTTGTCCCGCTCATCATAGTGCGGGAATGTTTGAACAATAGTTTTAATAATTAAGTAATTGGACCAAATTTTTTCATTAAATGGCCAGCTAGATCACCCGATCTTTCACCATTAGATTTTTTTCTATGGGGTCATTTAAAATCTAAAATTTATGGTGGTCGGCGATTCGAAAATATTGAAGAATTAAAAGAAAGTATTCGAGTAGAATGCAATAAAATATCAGCCTATCAATTATCAAATTTTAGACAGCAATTTTATGACAGATTAGGATACTGTTTAGCAGTAAATTGAAATATTTTTGAAAATTTATTATAATTGTTATTTATTATACAATATTAAATGAAATATTGATTCTTTTCTGCTTTACTATGAATGTTTATTATAAAATGTCAAATGTATTTAATTGTAAGTATGTATTAGGTTTTTGTTTATTTCATGGTACTAGTAATTTTATTAAAATTAACATTTTTATAAAATTCATTTTTCCTGTTCCGGATAAAAGGAAATTATGAGTAAGGATATTAGAACATTTCAAAATTAACATTGAAATCCCTAAGGGGCGTTTTCCGACGCAACATCCTGTATATATATACCGGGTGTAACATGAAAACCTGGCCATAGGCGTTTAACATGGGAAATCAGTTTTTCCTTGCGCAAAAGTGGCCAATGGAGTTTAGACAAAAACGCTTTAAATAAAAGTTGTAGAGCTACAAATTATGGATCTAAATCAGTTTTAAGATTTTATTTTGCACGTTTTATAAGCGAAATAATCGCATTAATATTTTATAAAAATTTCTACTTTATAATGATAGCCATGGATTTGAGACAAAATGATAAACAATTGTACGACGTTTTAACTGTCAGAAAAGTTTAGTTTTAAATGGATTTGTGATTTATTTAAGTGACAATAAAGGTGATTGTTGTTATATCATTATTGAAAATGGATTATTTTATTTTATAATTTTTTAATATTTTTTATAATAAATAATAGAATTTTAACGCAAATAATTATTTTATTTATTTTGAAATAACATTAAATTACAAAAGATGTTCGAAAAGTCCTCCGTTTTGTGCTAAGCAGTAGTCTAATCTTGTGTAGAAACTATTTTTAACATTGCACAACTGTCTAATATTTTTAAGTTCTTGGATGGCAATGTATCTTTTTTTATAAACGCAAGACTTTAAGTGTCCCCATAACAAAAAGTCACAGGGATTTAAATCTGGAGACCGTGCTGACCAGTTTATTGGCCCTTCACGCCTTCTCCAACTTTCTGGAAACGAATCATTCAGATAAATTGTAACAACATAGAATGAAATTAAACAAGTTTATTAAATTTGCTATATACTACAAATGAAATTATTTTTATTTTTTATTATTATTTTCATTACATTAAAATAATATTTTTAGAATATATGATTTATAAAACTAATAATTAAAAATGGATTTATTTATTGTTTTAAAAATAATTTTCAACATTACTAGTTCAAATTTAGCTAATTTTGAATTTTGATTGAATCTAATTAAGTTTAAATTAACATTTATACAATCGTGTTAATACTTACCCAAATGTGAGGAAATAATATTTTTAATATCTACATGCAATTTTTGTAGTATTTATTATATATTCCATAAATAATATGAAATTACATTAAGTTTGTTAATTCGGCTAACACTTGTTACCTTTGAAGTGGTTTGTAATTAAAATGTTCACACTTCAGAATTTTAATTAGTATATCAAATTATATAACCCATTAAAGGTTTGTGTTTAGGAACAGAAACAGCCTGTATATATCATTGAGAAATAGATATCTTGCTTATGTATTTTTCAATGTGTCACCTTTCCGAAATTCTTTCTTCTTTCTTCTTTCTTTTTTACAGTTCTTAAAAACTTAAAAACACCATTTAAATTGTTTTCTAAAATCACACTTATTTATAAATATGATACAAAACAATTGTAACCATGGCATTAAATAAAAACATACAGACCACAGACTTACTTAATCACATTCTAAAATGATGACAATGACGTTATTCATAAAAGAATTGCAAAAAATAATATTTATTAATGACTTTAACGTGTTTATATTTTGAAACCGGTAAACTATTGAACAAACCACGGATGTTATGAATCATAACAGACCTTAGATGTCTTAAAATCCTAAGCTCAATAGAATAGACTTGTTAAATAGAAATTACAGTTACAGATTTATAGCTTTTGTTTAAAAACAAAAACTCTCCTTGAAGTCTTGTCAAAACATTGTTTTATTAATTATAAATAAATATGTTTCCAAATATAATCGATATTTGTTTCCTTTCTAAGACTTTCTTTGTTTATTTATTTTGAAATAAATGTACAAATAACGCAAAGATATAATTTTTGCCGTTTAACAACAATTTTTTTAAGAATCTAAACAATATTTAGTGTTCTATGGAATCATAACATACACTCCACTAATATCTTTGGGGGCTGTGATTTGACGGCTGGTAACCGCACTTCACGCGAAGAAATATATCACTTACCGAGATCTGCTTACGGCAGAGTGCCACACTCAGGAATGGGTAAAAAGCGTAATGACATCTGCGGCTGTTGATACTCATAACATTCCTAGGTATGTTAATTGCTATAAAAACACCATTTAAACTGTTTCCTAAAACCACATTAACTCACTGACTAGTAATATAACCGATTTTGTACCTTTTTATAGTTTTTAATATTCCATTAGCGAACCAAACTAAAAAATACAACGAACCCATTATTACTAATTTATTATTAATACTAAAGTTCAAATAATAACATAAAATACAAATAGCAAGGTTCCAGCATCTACAGTTGCAAAGCTGCGAGAGAATTGAGTAATGGCTGATGCTGTGTTTTGCGAATTTTGGTATAACGTTCAGTAAATTAGGCACGTTTGTACTAAACGATGCTCAGTGTTAATCCCATGTGATATTTCATTCGTATTCCCAGGGACTTGCTTTTGACAACCGTAAAAAATTTAATTATTTTTATACGCCATTTACAAATTTATTCACGTAAACATTTGTGGCTGGATGAACAAATATTTCTTTCAATATTTATGGACAATTTAACATTTATTTTAAAAACCCTGAAATAAAATCCTGCGTAAGAAATGTATTTATTATATTGTAATTTACTGTTAAATCTGTTTGATTCAGTATAAATAATAAATGTGGAATACGAGTAAAACATTCTTTTTATTCAACGTTTTCTAGAAATGTAAGTAGATCGATAGATCAAGATAAGATATATGTATACAGGATGTTTATACTTTAAGAGAGACAGCAAATATCTTGCTTATTTATCAATACAGCAATTAATTTCAAATAACATAATATATACCACACACATGTAAGTTAATTAATAACGGATATACATACATGATATTATTTCCGGTTTTGCTATTATTTACAATCATCAATAATCAGTATGCTACATTATTAAAAAAATAAATGACGGACACTTTAATTACCGCAATTGGAAAATAGTTACTGAGCTTTTAATTATGCTTCGAAATAAAATAATTAACAAAGAAATTTTTATGATCTGGCAATACAGGAAAGAAAAATAAGGAATATTTAATGTCAATTTATTTAAATTAAAACGATTGTATATATATATATTCAAAATGAATCTCATCAATACACTTATTTGTACTCCCGTCCAAATACACTAGTTTTGTATATCTCAAAATCGTCCAGAAATAGCTTGTTTCCGACAAAAAGGTGTTGAGTATATTTGGACGCAGACAGTAAATCACATATTATTTCATTAATTAGCTTGTTGTAAAAATTATCATATATCAAATTAGAAGCTAAGTTGATAAATAAGGAAGATATTTGCTGGTTTTCTTTAAATATAACACTCGGTATAAAATTTTAAGTTGTCACACGAAAACTGCACCATAAGTAATTTATACGGGAATAGTTATTTGTGTATTAAGAGCGTAAAGTGATTCTTTGTTACACGAACACTGCTCGCGCTGCAATAGTGTAAAAGGAACAAAGACACTTTACGCTTGTAAAACACACAATTTTTTTCTACGATTGCATCTTAAATTATTAAAAAACGAATACGTCCTGAAAATAAGTTTGTTCTATCAACTGTCAATATGTTTTTTTTGTATCCCTGGTAACTATTAAAATAAGCGCGTATTTAATATCTTTTTCGAGCGTTGTCATTGGAAACATGCGCATTTAACATCTTTTTCGCGCGATGCCATTGGAGACGCGCGACAAAGATATTTTTCGATTGCTCCACAGAAAACGACAACTTTACGATGACAAATGAGAGCGTAATTGTCAACTTTTCATAGCAATCGTAGAAAAATGATTTTTTGGTTACAATTACTTGCCTGTCTATTTTATAGGATATAGATAAGAGCAGAACAGAATTTCATTTTGCACCTAATATATTTCATTCTACTTAATTCATTACTGCTAAATTTAATTTATATAACATTTTTAGACATTCTTTTTGAGCTGAAATCAGTATATTCGTAGCATGTCTTTTTTTTCCTAAAATATTGAAACACCCTTAATACGTAAACAAAAATATAACTACGTCCTACGTTCATGTGATTCATATTCCACATAAATCGTAGCATACTCAGATAATTGGCATTATTACTTGATATTTACCATAGTAAAATAATAAATAAACCTTACTCATTCCGTTTGACATTCGACAATAAATAATAATTGTACCCAGATAAACACAGACTTACAACAATGTTATCAAATACTTAACGACAATAGAAAATAATGCCCTTATACATATTCACACCAAAATGAACATTAGCCAGCCCTAACATGTATCTGATTAAACGTATTTACCCGTGCGAAATGGAGATTTTGAAACATCATAGGTACAAGGCAGATATAGTAACAAAGCTATTGTTACAATTTAGACTTGTAGAACAAAGCCTCAATTATTTCAAATTATGTTTTGCATATTATGCAAGAATGAATTGCTGAGCATATGTATGAAGCTGTGAAATAGCAACCTCGATTAGAGCGCCATCTATTCCGAAAGGAAAAAAAGTTTCTGATAAAATTAACTTATTTTTTTCGCAGAATACGAATCTGCAATAAAAAATGGGGGTTCCTATTTAAGATTTCAAAGTTGCCCCCCTCCCCACCCTCTGGGGGTGGGAGTTGGGGTTTGTGTTTGGTGTGCATAGATAGGTTTTTGCAAAATATGAAACGTGTTTTTTTGTTTCTTGATTCGATGTGTATTTCTCGAGATATTTCACCGTCCCGGAACTTTTTTAACACCCTGTATATTTATAATTCACTTTTAGAAATTCACAAAATTAAAGATCATTTCAAATTAGCTTCAAATATTCATAATTATGCAACAAGAAATTCAAATTTAGTTCGCTCCCAGTGTTATAAACTAAGTATATCAAAACATAATTCCTTTGATATTAATTTATATAACTTTCTATCTCTTGATTTACGAAATTCAAATGAACATATTTTTAAACGTCAAATTAAGAGTTTCCTACTATGTCATTGTTTTTACTCTGTAAATGAATATTATAATTATAGCTAGTTGAATGAGGACTGGGTTTTATATGGTTGTATTTACATTTCTCATTTTTTAAAAATTTGTATGTAACTGTATTATCTATGGACCTGCTATAAACAATTTTTATATTGTAAAATAGTTAAACAAAATAATCTAAACTAAACTAAACTATATCAATGAACAAATCTTTAATTGTCAAGAACAATCATCTTTCCCAATGATAACTCCTAATCTAGTTAACAACAAAGACAAAATTAATTGTCAGCCATACACTTGGTGAAACTAGGTTTAATAAAAAATATTAAATAAACACTTGGCTAAGTCTCACAAAATTCAGCCTCCAAGTCATCTTATGAGGGTATCGTCAGAGCTGGCCAGCACAGTTAGTAACCATAGACGCGTTTCGCTCTTATTCTCTCTTCAAAAATAATTTCTACATATGGCATAGTGTCGATCTTGCTTTCACACTACCTTTCGTATCCAGTGTTGCCAGTTCTTTTACGACTGTCAAGACTGCAACTTTATAAAAACTAATAACTTATATTCTTCTTCGTATTCGTACTAGTTTTGTTTTAGTACGTTATTTATATCGGTTTAAATTTACGGTTTTAGTATCGAAACAATATAGATTTGGTTATGTTTTTGGTGATAGAATAATTAAATTTTCGTTTTAGTTTTCGGTTTCCATATTTCAAAACAAAAATGTCGGTTTCGGTTGCTGTTTCATAAAAAGATGAATATTGGTGCGGTTTCGGGTTCCTGCATTTCGTGAATGTTTTTGAATTTTAAACAAAGTTATATATGATATTAAAAATTATATTAGAGGCTTGCTTTATGAATTTGCTTGATAATGTATAGAAAATTTTAATTAAAATTCGTTACTTTAATTACTCAACAAAACTCAGCCGTTTTTTAAGAGAATAAATTTGAGTTTTAATAATAAAAACTTGTAATATTTTAATCAAAGCTGTTTGATATATAATATCATCACGTGAATGTTGTAGGCGAGCACCGTTTCATAAAACATGCAATGAAGGAATTTAGAGCCTGTATCCTGTGTGCAGTCCTTTCATGTCGATTTCCCGTAGGATCACGTACGCTCTCTCTACAGTGTTGCCGTGGCAACCATGATTGTCCCGAGAGTAAAACGTTTGCCGACATTTACAAACAAAATCGAAACGAGACAGATGAAAACCGCTTATGTAACGATATCAAACAGAACACATGTTTTGTTTGTTTATTTGTATGAGAATTTATTCGTTTATCTTCTAGTTTTTCGTTGTATTCATTTACAGAATTGGTTATATGCTTACTTTCAATTGTTTATGGAAAAGAGTTTCTTTATATATCTATGTAAAAGGATTACTATGAAAAAGTAGGATAGGTGGATTTGAGAACCCGAGTTCGATTCCCACCGCCGATAAACTATTTTTATCACATTAAAGTCATCCCTGTGGCTCCCCCTCCACTAACATGTTTTGGGGCCGTGATTCGACTGCTGGTAATAGCACTTCACACGAACAAATATATCACTTACCGAGATCTATTATTATAATAATAATAAACATTTGCCTGACTTTTGCTTTGCATGCCTAGTCAGGAAAATAACATATTGTCTGCCTAGGCAGATAATGAAATGAATGTCTAGTTACTTAGCAACATAAAATACTGACTGAATATGTACTTCAAATATTTCTTTTAATTTAAATTAATTTAAAATATGTATTATTTGTTTATAAGTTTCAGGTAAAATGTTGTACGTAACACGTCAGTAAAGCATCGTACAGGATTCGTAAGCTGTTTCAAGCCTCGTTGTCGATCGGCATGAAACAATCTACTCATTCTGTAAATGAACGCTTTCCTGACTTTTTACGTAAATAACTATTTCATTAAAAGAATGACTTTCATTATCAGTATGTAAAAAAAAGCTTATTTGAGATAAAATTTTGTTCACATTTTTTTTAAATAACGCAATTTTGAAAGAACTTTATATACCTCAATTATAGGGAAATATACAGAAAGACAATCATCGCTGCATTTTTAATTAAAGGAGTCTATAAAATGATATACGTCATGATGAAATAATTGTTTTTTAATACTCTGTAACACGATCAATTACATGTTATCGAATGATAAATTAATAACAAAACTTATTTTTATGATTACCGCCATTTCTGAATTTTGCAACTAATAGTTATGTTACTTAACGGGCTTATTATGATGACAAGTCGAATACTATAATTTTTCCACGACTATTTAATAAGAATTTGTACATTTCTGTTATTTGAGAAAAATAATAAATTTTGAGGTTACATGATGTCAAATTTTAGATGTTTTCAAGTAACATAACAATAATAATAATAATCAGTGAGCTGTGATGTTTTATTATATAACTAGAGATGGGCGAATATCAAATTTCACGAATTCGAATATCGAATACGAATATTAATCAGATCTCGAATATTCGAGGTACTCGAATATTCGAATATTCCTAAAATTATTAATAATTATTTAATTGGCCTTTTCATTATTTGAATGAAATTGTTAAGATAAAATAAAAATAAAACAAAAAGTACAAACAAAAAAGAAAAAGACGAAAACTTCAAATTTAAGTTGAAACGTACGGGCTGATGTTGGCAAAAAACAAATTTGAAATATGGTACGTCTTCATGGTTTTGAAACAAAATATCTTTGTTATTAATAACTTCAAAGTATTGTAATAGCTTTAAGTTTATGTACAAATGATAAAGACAAACATAGTCAAAAATTGAGGTCAACATATGGCACGATATTCGAGGTATGCGAATGTTCGCTATACTGACGTTAATATTCGAAAATCTCGAATATCGAATAATGTCAATATTCGCGGCATTCGATTATTCGCGGATGATATTCGCCCATCTCTATATATAACACATTTTTTTTTAGTATGCTATTCTTTTTAATAATGAAGCATTTTATCTATCTAAAAACGTACATAGATGTTAGTGAAGGAGAATCCACAGGGGGTAGTTTTAATGTGGTGAAAATTGTTTGTTGGCTGTCGGAATCAAACTCGAGGTTTCAAATCCATACTTCGACTTGATACCACTTACTAGCTGTAGAAAAAATAGTTATTCTATTTTTCCTATATTACCTTTATGCATTTTTCTCTGGTATGAAGCTTCTGCCACTATAAAAACATTATTTAATCTCAGTTTTTAAATGTATAAAAGTGGTGTAGTTAGCATTATAGCATTCGAATCCGAAACTCGATTTCGAAATCCACTCAGGCTAAAAATATATGAACTATCACCACATTGCGGCTCGGTATGTCCGGGCTCTAATACTGTAATTGGAATTAAGTACTTGTTGTAATGACTAGCATAAATAAATAAATAAAAATGTCAGGGTAAATTATTGTGGTCACAGTATTCGGCAATTGTGGTAAGGGAACATACCTATACTACGTTACCCATTTTTTACAATTTTTTACCCCTCTTCCCTTCGGTGACCACCTGTAGTATATGCCGAAACCTCTCCACCCTTTCTGGTTTCCATGTAGTAATTCATAATATAAAAATCTGATGTGGGCACCACATGACTCCCTTGTACGCGTATTAAACTATAGATATTTTTTTAATTGCACATATTTGGCATTAAATCTTTTATTTTTTTCTTATTTTTTGTTCTAATTCATAGCAAACTTAATTTAAAAAAAAAGAATAATTTTTAAGTTTACATATCTCGCTTATACAAAAGGCTAATTTAATGATTCTGAATGTACTAGACGCAGAATTAAATTCTCTAAAACTTTTATTTGCAGCATTTATTTCTAAAATCAAAATAAAACCATTATGTTCAAGAAAAACTGTTAGCAGCTTCATGTAATGTATCACTTCCGGTTAGTCCATTGTATCCAAAATCTATTATGTTATTTATATTGATATAGTAGTCTTATATACCAAATTTGGAAAGTTTTGGATTATATTTGAATATAGTTTTTCATTAAAATCTATTATAGGCTTCAAGTAAAGTACCACTTCCGGAAGTTATATAATGACCAAAAAGGGAGGTACATAACTAGATGTTATAACAGTCCTAAATACAAAATTTCAACTTTCTACGGCTTACCGTTTTTGAGTTATGCGAGATACATACGTACGTACAGACGTCACGACGAAATTTGTCAAAATGGATTCAGGGATGGTCAAAATGCGTGTTTTCACTGAAATCTGAGAACCGAAAATTTTCGCGATTACTATACTTCCTTTACTTCGTACAAGGAAGTAAAAAACGACATTTTTACTACAAATAGAATACTATATAAGCTCACTACCACTGGCTGAGTACAAAAGCTGTCAGCTTTTCAGTCAGCTGATGTCCCGGCATATGTGCGTCAGTGTTCCCACCTGTGAGTTTAAAAAGCGCTGAAAGCTGCGCACTATAATTTGAATACAGTTTGAAAAAGCGCGAGATTTCCCGACTACGTGACGAAGACCTAAGCAAACCCCTCCCCGCGCCACTGTAACCAAGAGTGGTAGTTTGAAGATCCCCCCTCCTGAACGAATCACGTAGTATGAGTATGTTCTCTACCTTATAAAGTAATCATGAAATATAAATGTTGTCATTAACGTATCGATCGATTACAGATACAGATTGAACTATAGAATGTAGACAGGGTTGTTCCGTTGTCAATTTAAACTTTGTAACACTGAACACATCTTCATGAATTTCGTTTTTGCAACAAAAACAAGAAACCTGTTCGTCTCTATTAAACAGAGGGCAACAATACCCTCAGCGGACCAAATAGTCATTATTTATCCGCAACTCCAGACATAATACTATAGCACACTAGTCTAAATACACGAAATTACTCTAAACTCCAGAGACCGCGACCAGAGATGTTCAGCTGTCCAGAACTATTACAAAGCAGGAAAACTTACCAAGTCCTTGATGAGAATTCATTAAACCGTCAACGCCAATTAGACTTGAAAGGTTTCTAGAGGTAATTTGTTACTATTGAGGCCCTGTGGCCATTGCTAATTCATTCGCTATAGAAATCGTTAATAAACAATTAATTAAAAATAGCTTTATAACTTTGTGCTTGAATGATGTAATGTGTGACTAATTTATTTTTGTTATACTTGATGAATATAAAAAGAGGAATTCAATTCAGTATTAAATTTATTCATGTTACGTTATACAACAGGAACTTAATTCCAGTTAAAGTACAGGGTTTGGACTCACCGAGCTGCAGTCAGGGCCGGATAAACCATGGCTCCAGGGCTCCCGACGTTTAGGGGCCTCGTCCATCAAATTTACATCACTATTTTCAAAATTTATTATGCTAATTATATTCATATTATAATTCACAAAATATTTAATTTTGATATCCTACAACTTATATTGATTTGACGACTGGTAACCGCACTTCACGCGAACAAATATATCACTTACCGAGATTTGCTTAGGCAGAGTGCCACACCCAGTAATGGGGAAAAGGCGTGATGATATATTTATTTATTTTATTTATTTACAATTAGAGACAAAATTCCATGTTCTACTGCCATTTATTTTCCACTGCGCTATACATTGGACGGAGTCGCGAACAATGTGGTTGTGGCAACACTGTGTCTAGTTCTGTGGTTCAACAGATCAACAATGCTCAATCCTAGATTGAATGCTTTGGCGCTAATGAGTATTGAAAGCAAAATACTTGAGAAATTAGTGCAATAGTAGAGGACTTTGCTGCATTCAAAGCGCGGAAGGTCTCTTTATAGTTTAGTTGTTTTGTTCAAAATCAGTGTTGTCAGCACTAAATTAGATTTATTCCTGTCCACTCTCCGAGTAAAAAAATTATCCATTTTAATTATTTGGACGCTATTTTCAATTTTATATTAATTTTAATAATGATTATTATAAGTAGTATTAATATTTTTGTTCAATTTTATCATTTAAATAAATATATTTATATACGACTAACTAATAATATTATCATTATATATGCGTTTTTTGCTATATAATGCTATATATTAATCCCGCTGGGAATAATGTGTCGGGAATAATGGTCATTATTCCCGCTCGTGAACCAATCAAAATGCTTAAAACATGGATCATTGTTTTATTGTGCCATCGGAACAGTGTTGCCATAGCGACTCATATTTAAATTAAACATGCTCGTTGCTAAGTTGACTGTTGTTAACGAATCGGAAACAAACAAAACGAAATCATCGTTGAGAAGTTGTCAAAAACAATCTTGCAAATTGTGTTAAATTATTGTGTTGAACTGTAATTGAAAAAATAGACAGTATTACAGAAGACAATATATCTTCTACACCACCAGATATAACGAAAATCGCTGATGCTACTACATATGGTTTCTTACCGCAAAAGTCTAAAAATTTCTATGACAAAGCATACCAAAGTTTTATGGACTGGCGTATTAAAATGAAGACAAATTCGTATTCAGAAAATGTATTGTTGGCATATTTTACTGAATTAGGTGAAAAATACAAATCATCTTCATTATGGTCTTTTTACTCCATTTACTCATTTCAATTAGATGTAAATTTATTAGGTAAATAGATGTAAAATTAATAAATAATAAATAATATAAAAATTGACTAATGTTTATTAAATTAGTCATATAAAAAGTATAGTATACAACTCGCTATAATGGCTATTATTATATATATCATCATGCCTTCTACCCATCACTGGGTGTGGCACTCTGCCTAAGCAGATCTCGGTAAGTGATATATTCTTTCGCGTGAAGTTCGGTTACCAGCCGTCAAATCACGGCCCCCAAAGATAGTGGAGAGGGAGCCACAGGGGTAGATTGGTGAGAATTGGTGAAAATTGGTGTGGAACTTTGCCGTAGCAGATCTCAATATATGCCGTTACTAGCCATCAAATCGCGTTCTCCAAAAATGTTAGTACAGGGGAAGCCTTAGGAGTGGTGAGGCGTGGGATTCGAACACAGCTTCTCAAATTCATAGTTCGATGTGTTACCATTGAGTTATCTAGCTCATCATATGAATGCAACCAGTAAACTGTATTTGTGTTTCAAATGAAACATTAAATTACAATTTCATCCTTATTATATAAAAATAGTTAGCTACATTATTAAAATTATATTATTATTATTATTATTATTACATTAGTAATGTTATTAGCAGCCTTTTAGAAAACAATGCCTGTGTCCCAGCAGTAATCCGCAACTATAACAAATTTATCGTTCAAACATCGCAAAATCCGTGACTGATAAGAAATGAGTTGTTCAAGTATGTACAATAATTAGTTGAATACTTGTTTCAAACTCTCAGAATAATCCGTGTTTCGTTTAAAATTTGAAATTTCTTGTGTTCACAGAAGCTTCATAAAATTATTATCATAAATGTTGTCTCGTTTATTTTTGTAAACATATTTTTGTACTTTTATAAATATATAGAAATGTATTCGTGGCAATACAAAGCATCTTACCACACTGTGACTATTTTTAAACAGTTAGTTTAGGGATGTTATTAAACTGTGAGAGTATTAAATAAATAAATAAATATTCAGTAAAAAATGTTTTATTATAGACTTAAACAATCGCAAACAAATAAGATTAATTATAATTCAAAGTATGCTAAGATAAGATGGAAATCAAACTAATTTCTGATTTCTTGCTAAAACAAAGCTAATGTTAATCACATGTCCTAATAACTTTTTTCTATTATGCGTTCATAAGGCAGTCATTACGAAACCCAGTTGCGTATCAAAACAGCGTTCATTACGATACGCAACATTTTGTTTTAGACGATTGATAGCAGCGGATGTCATACTGAAGATGTCCAGCTAATAACATCAAAATTTTAAATGTACCTAAAAATATAAACAATTGCATAAATTTTAAACACATTTACCAACCACAACAATTTATATACTAATGTTCCTAAATTCATTCAGTTTAAACCACCGCAAATTAAAAAAAAAATTATTTATAAAAGTAGACAAATAGAAAAAATAGTATATATTATCATTTTATACAACTTTTATCGCACTTATCCTTTAGAAAACCTGGACACCTACGAAAAAAATATGTCTTATAAAACTCGTTCTTTAATATACCATTTTAGTAACTCTTTGAGCCAAGTTGATATTTTACTTCTGATTGCAATTTATAAGAAGTTTCAAATTGTCAATTTCATTTTGTGTCTCTACCATGAGAGAAACTTATTTGATGAATAATTTTAGACACCTTAGATGTAATATTTAAATAAAATATATACATATATCATCACGCCTTTTACCCATTATTGAGTGTGGCACTCTGCCAAAGCAGATCTCGGTAAGTGATATATTTCTTCGCGTGAAGTTACCAGCCGTTACATCACGGCCCCCTAAGATATTAGTGAAGAGGGAGAGCCACAGGGATAGATTTAATTTGGTGAAAATGTTTGTCGGCTGTGGGGATCAAACTAGGGTTCTCAAGATCCACAGGCAGACTCGATACCACTGAGCCACCTACTCCATATTAATTTAATATTTTTTGTATTTGCACTTCAAAAATTAACACGTAGACAACTAGTGGCAAATGAAAATGTTACCATTGATAAGGTGATAAATGGTATTTCAACTGACAATTCCACTGATAACTTTTCATCCAATCAAATGACACTATTTTGCTGAATTGAACCAATCACAGTAGTATTACAGCGACAATTTCACTAGTGAAAATTGTCGCAAATCGTTGCTAAGATATAACGTTTGTTAACTATTTTGAGTAGATGAATATTGTTGAATTTTATTTGACTTTGTTTACTTTACTTAGTTTTGTCAAACAATTAAACAATGTAAATTGATCAGCAAGGGAATAGTAGTTCAGACATTGTTTTAAAAATACTGCAAGTAACATTTTTTTGGAGTAAATAAAATATTTCGAGGAATTGTCAAGCCGAATACCATACGTGACTATGATTTTCCTTTGGTAATTTTTGCCTAGATCACTCCTGCTTGTTGCTGTAAGAAAATCTACACTCGTGCTGTCGCACTCGTGCAGATTTTCATCGCAACAAGCAGTCGTGATCATGACGACAAAAATTCCTGGTAAAATCATAGTCACTAATTTATTAATGTTACGTTGTACAACAGGAACTTAATCTTAATAGTTTTTATATAATTTTTAGATTGAATGCGAGTCGAACTTGGGATTTCCGGATTCGAATTCCGTATCGTTATCCACACCACCGTACTGACGGACTAATGGTATTATATATAAAAAAACTAAAATTTGATACGTTTTAAATAAAATCAAATCAATTAAACTTGCATTAAGATTAAATCATATTTAAACACACCAATTTATAATATTATAAACTATGTACTTCCCACCTCTGCGTAGAAACATGACCTCGTCCTGTTGTCCATGGCCCTCTTCGCAGCACTGACCGCAATGTCATCAAACATTCATTTGTTACCCGCTGCGAGTTTGTTAATATCGTTTTATTGCGGATGAAATATCCGCAACTGCCATGAAATTAAGTACCGTGTACTGGTAATAATATGGAAACAATGGACACGTAATGTTCGCCATTTCAAATTAGGATGAATTTTCATTAGTCAGTAATGAATTGTGGATATGTCAAAGTTTTTGTAGTGGAAAATCTAATTTTGATTATAGACAACGATGTAGAGTAAACCATGACATGTGGTATGTGCACTTGGCTGTCAAATTGAGTATATTTTTTTAATGTATTCTAGTCTTGTAAAAAATATTTGTAGTAAGTTACGATCATTTATAATGGAAGTGCATTTGCTATGTTTACTTTCAAGCGATTCTTAAACGGCGGTCCGTGAATAAAAAGTGATTTGTAATTTTTTTTATAATAAATTGAATTCGTCATTCGAGCAGGGATTATTAGATACAGTTATTCGATTTCAATGGATTCTAGCAAAAACTATTTATTAATTTAACCGACTTTATTTTTTTTAATTAATAAATATATCATCACGCCTTTTACCTAATACTGCCGTAGCAGATCTCAGTAAGTAATATATTTTTACGTGTCGTCAAATCACGTCCCCCTAAATTGTTAGTGGAGGAGGAGCCATAGGAGTTAATATTAAATTGGTACTTTTTTTGTTACACAGGAAATTCAAAAATAGTATAATTTTTATGTGGCAATAGTTCCTGTTACGAGCTAGATGTAAATTAAAATTGATATCTGTTTTAATTGTTGTGATAGATCTATCAAATTATTTTTGTTTGTACGCTGTTTTGCGGTTTACCTGTAGCAGAGTGTACATGGGCGGAATGCGTTACAACTGATTCACGCAACGTACATTATTTGTGAGATGAACTTTGTTTTCTTATTAAAGTGCAATAAATAATCATTATTCTTTTGTCTAATGGACAGCTTTTAACATTTTTCTGTTGTTTAATTTGTAACTCACAATTTAGAAAAACTTTTAACGAAGAAAAGAAAAAATTGTGAAATTTTTTTTGTTTTAAGTTGTAGTAGACAAAGCTTCAACTAAACTGAACAATATTATTTTTGATTCGAAACTCTTAAGTTTGAAATTAATTTTAATAGGTAAGTACAAAACAGTCCTTTTCGGTATATATACAGGGTAAGTCTGGGAAGACGCCCCCCCCTTTAACTTTTTTATTATGAGTAATAGAAAAAAATGGTTCATATGAAAGTTTTATTATTTTAAATATACTATTTGATGGCAGATGTAGATATTTTTTATAAAGTCAGGTTTACAAGATACGACTATCAACTTTTATTTTTTAAATAGCAACCTATAATTATTTTACTAAAATAAAAACCGCCATTTTTTTCTCTTTTCAACGGTGTATTAGTTTTTATTAATGTATCTGAAAAAATTCGAGAAAAATAAGAAAATTGAGAAATACTAGAAATAATTTTTATACAAATATTATAGGTGGCTATGTGAAAATAAACAAAATGTAACAGTGTTATACAACTTAACAAACTAAAGCAACAAATTCAGTAACAAAAACAACTTAAAACAAATTATTTTCACATAGCCACCTATAATATTTGTATAAAAATTATTTATAGTATTTCTCAATTTTCTTATTTTACTCAAATTTTTTCAGATACATTAATAAAAACTAATACACCGTTGAAAAGAGAAAAAAATGGCGGTTTTTATTTTACTAAAATAATTATAGGTTGCTATTTAAAAAATAAAAGTTGATAGTCGTATCTTGTAAACCTGACTTTATAAAAAATATCTACATCTGCCATCAAATAGTATATTTAAAATAATAAAACTTTCATATGAACCATTTTTTTCTATTACTCATAATAAAAAAGTTAAAGGGGGGGGCGTCTTCCCAGACTCACCCTGTATATATATATATATATATATATATATATATATATATACCGGGTGTAACACGAAAAGTGAAACATAGGCGTTTAACATGGCAAATCAGTTTTTCCGTGCGCATTGCTTTCCTAATTATTTTAGGAAAAAATGTTTCAAATAAATGTTGTAAAACATAAAATTCTACATCCGAATCAATAAACCAAATTTCGACTACTTCATAACTGCAGAAATTAAATTTGAAAAATTACGTAATTTCAATTTAATAGTAATGGCCATGGAATTAAAAACAAGAGATGAACAAATGCGTAACGTTTTATACGTCAAATTATTAGTATTTATTTTGACCAACTGTGATATTAAATCAATATTAGGGTTTATTATTATCAAAAATGAATAATTATTCAGATGAAGAAAAGTTGCAAATAATTAAATGGCATTATTCAGGCCATAGTTTACGACTAATTCGTGACTATATTAGCGCTATTTGGCAGCATCATGATATTCCTAGTAAGGCAACTATTCAGAGGTTAATAGTAAAGTTTGAAAATACAGGAACACTAAAATTCAAGAAAGAAATAAATGAAAGAATTTATAACAATGAAGAAAATATTCTTGCTTTAATAGAACTGGAGCCAACAATGAGTGTGCGGGAAATTTCCAGAGAACTAAATATAAATTCTCAAAAAACATAAATACATTCCTTTTAAATTTCAAAACCACAAAAATATTTTGGAACGAGATTTTGAACTGCGTGCCTCATTCTGTGAAATAATGATGGAGAAATCAAATTGTAATAGAGAATTTTTAAGTAGTATTTTATTCACAGATGAATGCACATTTACCATGAATGGCGAACCAAACTGTCAAAATTATCGGTACTGGTCACAAAATAATCCACATAATATTGTAGAATCGAGGACACAATATCGTCATTCTGTCAATGTGTGGGCAGGAAATTTTGGTGATAAAATCATTGCCCCATTCTTCATCCAACGAATAAATTCAGCATCATATTTGAATTTATTAATTAATGCTGTTGGACCACAAATTGTTGAAACAAACAAAGAAAATGTGTGGTTCCAGCATGATGGCTGCCCTGCACATAGCACTAGAGAAGTTGTGGAATATCTAAACCATGTATTTCCTGAAAGCTGTATAGGACGAAATGGACCAGTTAACTGGCCAGCACGGTCGCCAGATTTAAATCCGTGCGATTTTTTTTATGGGGATATTTAAAATCTTATGTTTATAAAAAAGATACCAGAATGTAGAAGAACTTAAAAATGCTATATTACAAGAATGCCAGAAAATAAATAACCGACAATTAAAGAATACTCGAGAAAGCTTCTACAACAGATTAAGTTATTGTTTAGCTCAAAACGGTGGACTATTTGAACATCTAATTTAACAATTTAAGAATATTTAGTTTGTTGATGTTTTTATTGAATTAAATTTATATTACATTAATTAATTTATTAAATAACAACCTACCTTAAATATTTTATCGAGTTTATAATTTTATTATTCTTAAATAATAAATCTAAAAAATATTTTGCCTTATTATTATTAAATTTTTATTTAGAAAATAAATATTTAGTACGTAAAAATGATTTTGACAATTTATTCTGACATTGACGTATAAAACGTTACGCATTTGTTCATCTCATGTTTTTAATTCCATGGCTATTACTATTAAATTGAAATTACATGAATTTTTAAATTTAATTTCTGCAGTCATGAAGTAGTCAAAATGAATTTTGTTTATTGATTCGGATGTAAAATTTTATGCTTTACAACATTTATTTGAAACATTTTTTCCTAAAATAATTAGGGAAGCAATGCGCACGGAAAAACTGATTTGCCATGTTAAACGCCTATATTTCACTTTTCGTGTTACACCCGGTATATATATATATATATATATATATATATATATATATATTATGTGTCTATTTTAATGTATGGTAGTAAGATTGATTAAAATAAGAGTAAGAGATTGCGTGAATAACCAAACAATAAAGTTAAGACTGTGATAAAAGATTTGCTACGTAAACAAAAGATTTCAAGTGGGAGGGCCTGATAAAAGGAATTATGAATGTGGATGAAGTGAAACTTATGTGCCAATAATTAACGTATTAATCACAGGATGAATGTAGTGAATAAATGTTCAGTGAATGTTTCGACGGTTCATTATATTCCATTTTAAGGGATACAGCCTTATGTTATCTCTATTAGTCACCTTTTTTATATATACCAACAAAATAATAAATATATGAAAATTTCAGAAATATAAATTATACGAGTACCTATTTATAAAACTATTTTCTATATTATAATTTTTAAAAACTTTATAATAATATTTAACATCATAAATAGAAAATTACATTACATAATATATAAATTTCGAAGTCTGACAAAATTGTATTAAATTCCTCCTTTTTAAATTTCTATAAATGGAGTCTTCCCTTCAGTACTTACAACGTAGAATACCTTGAAGAAGATTTGAGAATTTGCTCGGCATTAAGGTGCATCCGTTTGGATTAGGTTTCCACTTTCCTTGTTCGTCTTCTCGTTTGTGGCGCTTCTCTTGTGTACTGTTTTCTCATTCCTACTTATTCTTTATGTTATCTTTCTATCTTCTACATTCCCCTACGAAGTTGGATTTTTCTTGTGTACAAATTAAGTCATAAATTCAAGGATCTATTTTACAAAAGCTCTTTTTTGTTTCTTTGTTTAAATCTTGTTTGCAGATTATTTAAGTTTGGATTTTAACAATGAAACGTTTTAACTTATAAAAACTGAATTAAATAAAAATTTGATATTCAGGGTGTTTTATATACTTCGGGAAAAAATGATAAGTATACAAGGTGTATCACAACTTACGGCACTTATTTTAACTGCGTTTAGTACTCTTGAGTACCTTGGTACTGATTATAAAACATAAAGAAAAATAATCGCAACATGAAGTAAACATTTTTAGTACCATTGATTTGAGAATTATTTCTAATATATTAATAAATTAAATTATAATTATAACAGCACTAATGGACATTTATCTGATGTTGTACAATAAATAACATCTACAAGTGTGATATACAAATGTAATTAATAGTTATTTATGTAAAAAGTCAGGAAAGTGTTCAATTACAGGATGAGTAGATAGTTTCATGCCGAACGTAAGCGAGTCTTGAAACAGCTTACGAATCCTGTACGACGCTTTACTGACGTGTTACGTATAACATTTTACCTAAAAATTATAAACAAATAATACATATTTTAAATTAATTTCAATGAAAAGAAATATTGAACTTACATATTCAGTCAGTATTTTATGTTACCAAGTAACTAGACATTCTCCATTCTTTCATTACCTGTCTAGGCAGGCAATATGTTATTTTCCTGCCTAGGCATGCAAAGCAAAACGTCGTACAGGTCAGGCAAATGTTTATTTTTCTACGATTGCTATGAAAAGTTGACATTTACGCGCTCTCATTTGTCATCGTAAAGTTGACGTTTTCTGTGAAACAATCGAAAAATATCTTTTTTGCGCGTCTCCAATGGCAACGCTCGAAAAAGATATTGAATGCGCGCCTATTTCAATAGTTACCAGGGATACAAACAAAACAGAAACTTCTCATATTGACAGTTGACAGAACGAATTTATTTTCAGTACGCATACGTTTTTAATAATTTTAAGATGCAATCGTAGAAAAAATATTGTGTGTATCACGAGCGTAAAGTGTCTTTGTTCCTCTTACACTATTACTTCGGCTCGCGGTGCAATTACCGTGCTCGAGTAACAAAGAATCACTTTACGCTCAATACACAAATAACTATTTCCTGTCAGTTTCAGGTAAATAATTTTTCAGCTCTACGGTACTTACTTATAATCGTAATCTTTGATATCAATTTAATGATTACTTTAACTCTTAATAATAGCTTTTCCTAAGTCTAGCCCCAAGTAGACATTGCTAAGTCCTATTGGTCATTTGTGGAAATACATTTTGTGTGTTAACGAATATTTAATGTTAAATTTAGTTAAAATTTAGTAAATATAAGATATAGAGTACTCATATGTCACTAATAAAAATAGAAGACAACATTTTTAACATAAAATTGCGATATAGTAGGATAAAGAGGATATTATTCAAATTAAAAAGAATAAAAATGATCTTATTTTAAGAAGAGAATTTGTTCTCTTCTAAAGAGAAGCCATGAGAACCTGAGTAAGATACCTACATATCGAGTATAATTTATATTTTCAACGAAAAAATAGTAACCCAAATACAGAGTTTCAAACTAAAAACTAATATGATTGAATTCAGTTATTCAGGCACAAGCCATCAACCAGCTGACAGTTTTTCACCGCGCACGTTTAAAACCCATCTCCATCATGCTATAAACCACCGACATTGGCGCCGCTGGCAACAGCAGCAACAACAGGCTCAGCTCTCGTCGTTTCAGCTCGCTGCCTGCGCTATTATATTCCCCGTACGGCGAGGGTTTTTACGTTCAACACGCTCGTATCCATATCCATATATTCATGACGTCACCGGCACCCGCTAGTGCACGCGAGAGATGAGTTCACTTACAGACACGGGAAATGGCTGTGGATATACACAGATGTCTATAGTTTTAACAGGATCATTTTCACTGTTTTAAACGTAATGGAAACCTGTTGATATTTTTGTTTTTCTTTAATGGAGGATGAACATCTTATTGTAAATGTCTTTATTTGAATTTCATGCTTCATATTTACTAATAGAAGCATTAGTTGTAAGCTTGACCTAGACAACAAGACACCTGGGCTTATGATTAGAAATTGTTTGAGCTCATACACAAGACGGAATACCTTTAGCAATAGCACTAATATCACGACGCTGAATACTGTAAAATAAAATAAATAAATATATCATCACGCCTTTTACACATTACTAGGTGTGGCACTCTGCCTAAACAGATCTTGGTAAGTGATATATTTTCAGCCGTCAAATCACGGCCCCCAAAGATATTGGTGGAGGGGGAGCCACAGGGGTAGATTTAAATTGGTGAAAATTGTTGGTCGGCTGTGGGGATCAAACCAGGGTTCTTAAGATCTATAGGCCGACTCGATACCACTGAGCCACCTACCCCATACTGCTTTAAAAATAAATCAGTTACAAGTTACCGTTTACTTAAATTTTTGCACTAAATTTCTAAATTTTAATGGGGTAGGTGACGCAGTGATATCGAGTTAACATATGAATTTAAGAATCCGGGTTCGATTACGACAGTCGACAAACAATTTTCACCACGTTAAAACTACCCCTGTGACTCACCCTCCACTAACATCTTTGGAGGCCGTGATTTGACGATTGGTACGAGATCTACTACGGCAGAGTGCCATATTCAGTAATGGGTAAAAGTCGTGATGATATTTTTATTTATAATTTCGAAAGTTTTAATTCGATGTTTACACATTAGTTATTTATTAAAAAGACGACTACATTATAGTTATTTACAATATTAGTACGTAAATCTAGTCTTTAGATACGAGAGTGACAAACACTCACGAGTATTGTTAAGTATTGTAAGCGTATCCCCGAGGATACGTATGGAAATGTTATTAAGAAAATAAATTATCGACCATAAGTTTAAATATACTCGATACAATTTATATAAGTTTTGTAGAAACAATTGACGATTGGTTAAGTAATATTTTATATATTTTTGCTAGAATTCTGTGTTCGAGAGCTTTAATTTGATAAAAATGGTTTAATTGTAACAATTTTTTTTAAATAATTGAGAAACGCTTGAACATCATTTTTGAAATTGTAAGTAGCTCACAAGTAACACTACTCAACTGTAACTCACCGCTTTCAATGAAACTTGGCACACTAATAGAACTCTAAAAATATTGAACCCCTATTTTTTTTTCTTCCGTAAGTTGCTTTTTAGGGGTACAAAACACCCCTGAAAGGTGGTAAAAGCAAGAATCGCCATAAATGCAATTAAATAATACCAAAATATTACGCGTTCAACATTGGTTACCCAGGGGTAACCCAAAAACCTCCGAGTAACTAGTTTTGAACCTAAAACTCTATTTCAGTTGAATATCGTAATTTCGTTCCTCCATCCCCTTTTTAACCCATTAAAAAGGTGCATATGATCAAAATGACCCCGAAAATAGATTTTGGAGATCTCAAAAACCCCTGGGTAACCAATGTTGAACGCGTAATATTTTGGTATTATTTAATTTCATTTATGGCGATTCTTGCTTTTACCATCTTTCAGAGGAGGTTTGTACCCCTAAAAAGCAACTTTCGGAATAAAAAAAAAACAGGGGTTCAATATTTTTTAGACTTCTATCAGCGAGCCATAATTCATTTAAATTCTAAATTCTTTATCGGTGAGTGACAGTTGGGTAGTGTTACTTGTCAGTGGTATCGAATCGAGCTGTGAATTTGAGAAGCCGACTTGAATTCCCCAACAATTTTCACCACATTAAAATTACCTATGTAGTTTGGGGGCCGTAATTTGACAACTGATAACCTCACTTTACGCGTATAAATATATCATTTCCTGAGATTTGCTACGACAGAGTGCCATAATCAGTTTTGGGTAAAAGGTATGATACAACTCCGTTTAAGAGGCGCACCATTGCTACTTTGAAAAATATAGGAGCTAGAAAGTCGGTTAAATTAGCAAATAATTTAGTATTTTACAAGACTACTTTAATGAGCAAAACAAACAAATAATTAAAAAAAACTTCACATTTAAAAGAAGAGAGTTGCGGCTCAGTACTTAGAGAATCACTGGTCAAAAAAAATTATTGATAGCTAATTTTAATGTGGTGAAAATTGTTTGTCGTCTATGGAAATCGATTCCAGGTTCTCGAACCCATGTCACAGAGCCACCCCAATATAATCTATAATAAGAAGATACATAAAAATCGCGAGATCAACAGAAATCACCAATAATTTTCTTATTGTATGTCGAAAAAGTGAAAAGGGATTATTTTATTATATTTATGTATGAATTCTCGTACTCAATTTGTGATAACTTCTTCATTTGAATAGAACATGGGTGAAATCTTCGTTCAGCATCTAAATTCAAATAAAATAGACATTTAAAACGAAATGTACTTTATTTCATTATTTATTTATTATTATTTTGATAAAGAGATACTTAGTAATAATAAAAATAAAAAACAACAACGACAAAATTAATTGTCTTTAAATGCTCACTTGGTGAAACTAGGATGAGCTCTAATAAGAGCGAAACGCGTCTATGGTTACCAACTGTGCCTGGCCTGCCTCTGACTTAGTGACTTGGAGGCTGAATTTTGTGAGACTTAGACAAGTGTTTATTTTGATATTTTATTATTAAACCTAGTTTCACCAAGTGAGCATTTAAAGACAATTAATTTTGTCTTTGTTGTTTTTTATTTAAATTGCTATTTCGTAGCTTTTGCTTTTTTCGGTAGATGGCATTACTGGTTCAATAGAACTTCTCATGTCATCTTACCGTTCTTTAGAGATCTTATTCTCTGCTGGCACAGTCCTTCGTCACCAGCTTCTTCACGTGAACTTTGTTCTAGGTTAAGAAGTAGGATATACCATACTGATGAGCTCTAATAAGAGCGAAACGCGTCTATGGTTACCAACTGTGCTGGCCAGCCTCTGACGATGCCCTCATAAGGTGACTTGGAGGCTGAATTTTGTGAGACTTAGACAAGTGTTTATTTTGATATTTTATTAATAATAAAAATATAATAAAAGGTACATGGATATCGGAAGTTTGTAAAACATAGCAATAGAATAAATCTAATCAAAAAAGAAATTATAGTTTTCAAGAGACATTCAGCATATTTTATTGTGATTGATGCTTTTTAAAAGACAAAGAAAGGTAGCAGTTTGTGCAATGTTTCATTTGAAATATTTTTAGCAACTGATAGAAGTCTCGATCTATACTATGAGTGAAAATACGAAAAATGCCTGTTGCTAAATAAATAGAAATGTTGCTATCATGTATTTGTGTTCTACAATTCGAGTTTCATGAAACCAACTGAAACTCAACAAAAAACAACAATAAACTTCAGCAACATTTCCTGAATTGTAAGCGGTTTCTAACTCAAAGCAAACACTTGGAGAAACGCCAACAGAATTGTGGAAAATAAACAAATGTCTTCTTTGCTTAGTTTCACACCCATATCTCTCTTATGTTTACTTAACATTATTTTGTTCAAAAACCGAAAACAAAATTTCGTTGCCATAGTTTTGGTTATATATTTACTGTTCGTTTTTGTTTCATAACTGACAAGAGAGCTGTTAATAATGATACAACTGGATCTTTAATTCTTATTTGAAAAAATTAGTAATAAGAAAATAAATTACATAATACAGATGTGAAAAATATGTTATATGAGCATAAAATGTATATGACAATAAAGAGGATATATTTGTTTGTTATTTAATGATTAATAAAGTAATTTAAATTTTTTATATTAGTAGGATTTCAGGCTTTAATTGGAATTAAAAAGGTAAAATTAATTATTCAATTTTTAACTATTAACCTAAGAAGGGGATATTTCGGCCAATATTTGGGCCATTATCAAGCTACAAATATTCAATAATTTTTTTTTGATAATTTAACAAAATATAAACAACTTACCAATTTAAATATGTAATAACAATTAACAATTTAAATTTTACAATCAAAGGTAACATAATTGAAGTCATTTGAAATATTAAAAATTAAAAAACTTGTTGAGGTGTACACCTCAATAGTCACATAGTAACTAATTCGTAAACTAAACTGAAGAAGAAAATTATAAATTATAATGAGCCATCTATCGGACAATAAGACATTCGGCTTATTAAAAGAATTAAAATCTTTTGATTTTATAAAAAAATTCCACCAAAGTAATTTAAAATTAACTGTAGCTATTTGTACAAAAAAAATATTTTAAACAGTAAGTTAGAATAAAATATACTGAATGTCGTACAGGGTGTTTCTGTACTAGTGGAACAAAATTTAATAGATTATTCCTGAGATCATTTTGAGTAAAAATCATCATATGAACATAGATTTTAATTCCTTTTATTACCAAAATACAAGATGCCAAGGTTTTATAATAACAAATTTTTAATAAATATAAAGTTCTAATTGACCAAATTAGGAAAAATAAAACCCAATATGGATAACAAAACATACACAAATTAATTAAATTAACCATGAAATGATGTAACAAAACATGGAACAGGATTGAATAACATAATATGAGATAACAAAAAATGTATAAATTCTTTACATTCTTTCGCGATATACATATAAGTATATCTTTTGTTTAGATTTTCATAATTTAATAAACAATAAAATCACATATAGATATAGCACTGTCACCGTTCGTGTAACGCTGGCAAACTCGTTTTACTTTCCATGAGTTATACTACGAGTATATTTCAACGGACAACTATCTTTCCAATTAAACAGCGCGCGCGTAAAGAAGTTTTAGTTTTCAAAACAATATCTGTATAGTTCAAAGCATTAAATTCATCAATTACTGTGAAATTAGTAAGGTGCAACAATGTTAATTTAAATCAAGGTTTAAATTTGTTATATAAACTATCTTGATTGCAAAATTTTAAAATTTGTTGTTATTTATTCATCTTTGACAGCTTGAATTTTGGTACCTACCTAACTGGAATAGGACCTACGTTCATATAACATTTATTACTCAAAATTACTAGGAGTAGGCTATTAAATTTTGTTATATTACTCCTGAAACACCCTGTATACTGGAGAGACATTGCCTCTGGGCAGTCAAATGTCATTTTTCTACAACATTACAATCACCCTTTAATTATTGGATCTGCCTTTTATGTCAGTTTGACAAGAAAATCATTTATTTATAAATTATGCACTTTTGTAATCATTTTTACATGGCTAATATGTATGTAAATAAAAATAAATAAATATATTATCACGCTTTTTACCCATTCCTGGGTGTGCCACTCTGCCGTAAGCAGATCTCGGTAAGTGATCAAATCACGGCCCCCAAAGATATTAGTAGAGTGTATGTTATGAATCATTTCCCATACAGCACTAAATATTATTTAGATTCTAAAAAAAATTGTTGTTAAACGGCAAAAATTATATCTTTGCTTTATTTGTACATTTATTTCAAAATAAATAAACAAAAAAAATCTTGGAAAGGAAATAAACATCGATTATATTTGAAGACATATTTATTTATAATTAATAAAACAAGGTTTTGAGAAGACTTCAAGGAGAGTTTTTATTTTTAAACAAAAGCTATATATCTGTAACTGTAACTATACTGGCTAGGGTACTTTGTTACTGTTGTTTAACTTCACATATTACTTTCATGTGCTTAGTTACAAAATTTAAAATAATGACAAGAAACGAATATAGATTAGAAAGAAACAGTGATACTACCGCAGACTTGAGAGGTTATTAATTGCAAAATGAAAAGCGAAAAGAAATGCAATTAAAAAGAGAAACTGATGCCGCATACTCGAGGGTTGCTTACTTCATTTAAATGTGGTAGTAGCCATTCCAGTATACAGGATGTTTATTTTATTTAGTTCACTATTGCTATCTCGAGAACTATAAGACCTACGAGGGCGGTTAAATTAGCAAATAATTTCTATTTCACAAGTCTATTGTAATGAGTCAGTGGTTCACAAACTTTGTTATTTTAAATGGACCTATGTTTGTTTACATTTGTTCCACATAGTTGTAACAGCTATTAACATACCTAGGATTGTTATGAGTATCATAACAGCCGCAGATGTCAGTTTGAAATCCGAGCTCGTAAAGCGAGGATTTTAAGTCATCTAAGGCTTATTATGACTCATAACATCCGTGGTTTGTTCAATAGGTTATCGGTTTCAGATTATAAACACGTTAACGTTATTAATAAATATTATTTTTTGAAATTATTTTATGAATAACGTCATTGTCATCATTTTAGAAGGTGATCAAGTAAGTCTGTGGTCTGTATGTTTTTATTTAACAATTGTTTTGTATCATATTTATAAATTATTTTTGTATTTAAACGTCATAACGTGATCATCTCTAAATTGAAAGACTGTATAATTAATAATATTTTTTTTGTCAACAACCATGGCACAAATATGCGATAATACGAGTTAAATAACATTGCGCTCAGGAAGTATTTGAATGTGTTACCGTCCAGAGAAACCCGCGTTGCTGTTGATTGAAGATATAAAATGCAGATCAGGCCGTAATGACAGCATATGACCTAAGTAGTTTGTCCGCCAAGAAGGCACAGAATAAAAAACTTTTAAAATTAATTTTAACAATAATGAAATGTTTAAATTTAGATGTAATGTTTAATTCTCTACAACATTTATTTGAAACCTTTTTCAGTAAAGTTAAATAATGATGGAAGCAATAAAGGTGGCAAACTCATTTCTTGTATTAATCGTCCACGCAGTTGACGTGCAATACTGTCTATGTTTTTATACCGATTTGCTAAAGCATTAATCCATAAAAATGATATAATTATTTTAAAATTTATTTATGTTACGCTGTACAACAGGAACTTAATCCCAATTTCATTACAAAATCCGCAATCACCGAGCCGCAGGGTAGTAGTTTATATAATTTTAGATTGAGTGAGATTCGAACTTGGGATCTCCGGATTCGAATTCCTTATCGCTAGCCACACCACCAACAATATATTTGTAACGTAAAAGATTCATTCACTGCTTTAAAAAAATCATATATCTTACTTTAATTACGGAATTACCGTATCTTAACTGATCGTCATAAATTCTCTTGAAATTATGTTTAGAAAAAGAATTCGACAGAAAAATTATAGTTAAAATGTTTCAAGAACTAAAACTAATAAATAATGAAACTAGTACAGGCTGAAATTAAAATCAAATGAATTATGACGGTTAATTAAGAAGTTTTAAAGTTAGTTTTAGAGTTAAATTGATTTTGACGTAAAAGCAACTAAATTAAAATTTGCATTTTATTTATGAATGTCGACCGTATTGAATTATGAGGTATGGAAACTAACAGTAATTTTCAATTTGAAATTTTAATGACGCATACATTATTTAAATTCAAAGTGCATTTAGTATTTATTTTTAACCAGATTTCTCGCGCAAAAATAGCTTATAAATATTTTGTTGCTGCCTCACAATATTTTAGTTTACTATTTTCTACTAGAAAATATGCTCAATCAAATAAAAATGTTCGCTAGGAATTAAATACCCTATTTTTTGCGAATTCCAAAAAAATTCTTTGTCCTATAATCAGTATATCAAATTATATGTCATTAAAGTTTCGTGCAGAGGTATAGAAACTCCCTGTATATTCTGTATTTTATGTATTTTGAATAAGAAACATTACATAATTAAAAATAACACTGTTTTTTTTAATTCTTTTTATTTTATTACATTTTAAATACAATTCCACAAGTATAAATTTTTGGAATAGTTGTACATTGAATTCACAAATCATAACACGGAACTGTAACGTCTCTATTTATTCTTTTTCTGTGCTAAACACGTTTACAAAAATATCAAAGGAAACGTCAAGTAATAAAAACAATGTTAATAGTACATTAATTTATAAATGTATGAATTAAGTCATTATATGTACATGAAATATTTGATAATGCATACCAGCATATAAAGACATTTCACTCACGTGGATATAAAACGTTTTATGTTATAATAGCGGTTTTTCTGGAATAAAGTTAGAAAAAAGTTTCAAACCAAAATGAAGGGAGATGCTGTCAAATAAGTGAAATATCACTGTTGTCAAGCTATTGTATTGTATTTAGAATATTTTAGTCAATTTTAATAATTTCTGATTTTAGTCACTGAAATGATTGTATAAAGTAAAAAAAGGAAGATAAATATTTCATATTCTAATTATTAAAAAACAGACATGAAAATAATTATTATCGTAACCAGTTATGAAAAGGTTGATATTGTTTGACGAACATAATACTTGCCAAAACGAGCGAAGCGAGTTTTGCAAATTATGTTAGTTAATCAATATCACGTTTTCATAACGTATTACATACAAAATTTTATCTAATTCCGCTAAAATAATTTTTTAAATACATAAAATTCTAGATTTATGACAGGTCAGTATATTTCAAAATCAATAAATCAATTTACCAAAGTATTGCTGAGAAAATAAATGAATGAAATGTTTAAATTTAAAGCTTATATCATCATTGAAAATGAGTTCTGAATCCGAGATAGACCTGCCTTTTGATTTCGAAGAATCTGCTAATTTGCCCGTGAACTGTTTAATACCAAAAACATTATTAAATGTATATAAATCCTAAAAATTTTAATAAATAGTTTCTTCCACTATTTGCAAACATTTCTGAGAAAGTTCAACCTTTCAACATTTATTACGTAACTAGTTATGTAAGTAATTCTTTACATAGCTCTTGAATGACAGTTATGAAAAAATTGATATTTTATAACCTCAAAAATTGATGTAAAACAGGACTTTTCATAACGGAATTAGGTAAAATTATTTAATACACCTCGTGGGGGAAGTGTTTTTTCCTCGTGATAAGCGTGCTGTTGTCGCTCTTTTGGTATACAATATACTATTCTTAGGACTTTAGTGACCAATTTCGATGTATGTTACACTGCCATTACAAATAATTCCTTGCGTTAGATCTTTAAAAGAAATAAAATTTCCTCATTGTATATTGTATTCACATTAAATCCCTTATTGAGTTAACAGTACACGAACCACCATTAAACATCCGAATCCCTACCCGGAAGCCCGCCCCGGAATCCTGTACCCGGATCCGGTAAATAAACTCCCAGATTCCTAAGTCGAAAAAATCCATTTGCTTGCGGAGCCCTCATTTGTAACTCGTCCGGATTTACAACGACGTTCGATGCGGCAGCAAGGAAGTCGAGCGCAGTATTGTACCACCGACAATTTATTTCTTTAATACGCTGCAGCACCGCCAGATGTAGTGCAAGTAAACAAGCTTCGGAACGGTAATGTTCTTAAAATACGCGCTATAAAACGTGACATACAGGTTGATATCGCGGTTTCTGTTCTTAGGCGCTGTATGCTGCAAGATGGTAATGTACATAGTTTGATAAGATGTAAAAGTAGGTTATTTCTGTTTAAAATTACTTTAGGTTTTCAGAGACGTACTATTTTCGTTTTGCCTGGGAGTGCTTCTATTTTATATGAGTACAAATGTGAAATATTTTATATTTCTATATTTAATTACAGAATAATTATAATAATACTTACTAATCTTTATTGAGAGTCTTTCTGAAAGCGAGGTAAGCTGTTCTTCCACCTAATCCATCATCATCATCATCGTCTGTGGCGCTACAGCCAGGGCCTACCGGACACACCGAGCCGCAGTTTTTTACACTGCCGTACTGTCGGTTTTCGTAGTCAAATGCTACATTATTTAAGGCGTATAAGTGACTAGCTTATAGTGCCCGAGTGTGATAAATACATGTAACTGTATTTTACATTTTACGACAAATCACACATTGTCGACAAGCGGATTCGAACTGACGAACCTTGGTTCGGGTGACGTCACATTATGTTAAGAGATGACCACCGCGCCTGTCCATCATACAGAGATATAAACATATAATAATACAAATGAAATTGAACACATTAAATATATAAAAGCAAAACCTGATAACATCAATTTCAATTGATACTGCATTTTCCAAACAATTACAGAATACAGTTTAAAGTTTAAACATATCTTTTATATACGAACTAAATGAAGGTAAGGACAATGACTTGAAGAAATTAGGTAAGACATTGTACAAATCTGATGCCACATATGAAAATGAATCCTTAAATTTCAATTTACAATAATAATATAAAGAAATATACTAGGACCGATCACAGTTATGATAATGATTACAAGATGCCAATGAACAGTGAAATATTACAAAAAAATAGAAGGCGAAGATATGGTAAAGAAAATAAAACAGCACCGCATAAAATGTTTGCTGCACATATGGAGAATAGACACAGAAGCAACAATATGCTCAGTACTAGAGTGGGAAATTGGAAAAAAAAGAAGTAGATCCCGATCAACTTGGATCTATACAAGATCAACAACGCAGGAATTAGAAACTGGAAAACAAAAATTCAAATCATTTATCCAATACTCCCATGTGTAAATAGAACTATAATAAAGAATTAATTAATTCTAATATACTAAAAAAAATAGTCAAAACATAATTTTTTAATGAATTTAGTGTCAAGTAAGGCATATGATTAATGGGAGAATTTACCACATATGTATGTTTGTAAATGAACCAATGAAATTAAATCTATTTTGTTAATTATTAAGTGAAAATTTTTCACTGTAATTAAATCTCCTTGGTTATCAATACAATAAATGTTATTTTTATTAAAAGTCAATATAAGAAAATATATCGGTGGCAAATTCTTGATGGGGAACTGCATCTACAGAAAAAAGTTTTGCTTGTTAAATTCTCACACAAAATATAACTCGTAATATGATAATTATAATATTTTTACATGTACACTCGCTACATTTCCAGTTCCATAACAACTCATAATTCATGTCAAAATATTATCGGCAATTATCATATCACTTGTTATGGTGTTTCTATACCTCTGCACGAAACTTTAATGACATATAATTTGATATATGTACTGATTATAAAACAAAAAAATTAGGGTATTTCACTCCTAGCGAACATTTTTATATTACTAACAGACTAGGTACTCAAATAAAAATAAAAATAAGGCATTACACCAAGAACCCACATATTAACTAATTAATAAATGTTTATTTGTAGGCAGTGTTTATACTTTTATTTCATTAGTAACATAATTATAAATAATTAAATGTACTATTAAACCAGTGACAGTAAACATGTTCGCTAGGAATGAAATACCCTAATTTTTGCGAATTTAAAAAAAAAATATTTTTGTTCTATAATCAGTAAAGCCCGGATATTTAGGCTCTTAAAAACACCAAAATAAGCAGGCATATAGGCCGGTAATTACTCTAAAATAGGCGGGATTTTAGGCAGCCAAAATGTAAATAATATGTTTAAAAAAAAATAAACGATTCCTTTTTCTAATATTGGTACTCGTATCTACTCTTCGTTAGAAAACAATAATAATTGTAAACAAAAATTAACGCAATTTGAAAAATAATAATGTAGGGTTCTCATTTTATTAACTATTATGCAAATTCAAAGTATGTAGTATACTTTAATTCACAAAATATTACGAGCAATTGCTCTATGAAAGGCACTATCTTCGGTCTGTCAGAACTTGCTTGTTAGTTGAAAACTTCGTTCGACATCACAAAATGTGACAGGAACGTTCTTATATTTAGCCATATCGTCTAAAGTTATCTCAGCTCCATTGATTAATGGCAAAGACAATTCAATTCCCACGTAAAATTTTGACTAAAAAACGTTTTTTCTTTCGGCATTTTAAATTCACACACAAAAACTTGATTAAAGTAATATTATAGGTTAGGTTGAAACACTTTGTCGAGTGCTGAATTAGTCAACAAAGTAAATGATAAACCTTGTCTGCTCAACAAAGTTAGAATAGGCAACAAAAATAGGCAAAATAGGCTGTATAAGGTAAAATAGGCACAATAACCAAAATATAGAAAAAATAGGCTCTAAGGCACGAAAAAAAAACCTTCCATTACACGTAAACATATTACCTATGTATAGAAAAACGAAATTGCCTGAAGTATATTAAAATTTGAATCTAGGCAATTGCCTAAAAATCCGGGCTTTAATAATCAGTATATTAAATTATATATGTCATTAAAATTTCGTGCAGAGGTAGAAACCCCCTCTATTAGATATGATCATGCACGAATTTGTTTCATTATTAACACTGTTGTAACATCGATTTTTCCGTTGCTTCGTTTCCACTAAAGCGAGCTTTTACTACAAACCAATTTTTTTGATCGGAAGAGGAATGGCATTTTTAGGGGATACATCTGCCACAAAACCACCCTATTACAATATAAACAATACATAACATATTTCATTTGTAATAACAATAATATTTTGTTTAAAAAATATAACTTCGGAAATGAATATATGGCTTTAGGATCCTTGAATAATTTTATTTATTTATTGGACGCTTCGAATTATTTTTCCAATCCTAATAATTATCTGTTTTTTACATTGTCAATTTTTAAATTACAGCTCAATTTAGCTCTTATTTAAAAATTGACACTATAAAAACCAAATATTAGGATTGGAAAAATAATTTTGTGTTAATAAATGCTAAAGATGATGGATTAACCATCGAAACGTCCAATAAATAAATAATAGTATTCAAGGATCCTAAAGCCATATATTCCTTTCCAAAATTGAAACACAGGATCAACATATTCCAAACAAAATAATAGTAGTTTATGTAACAAGTACATAATTTAGGTCTTTAATGGACGAGCCGAATTTGATGGCAGAGCGAGCGCAGCGAGCGAGGCTAATAAATAAGGCGAGTCTATAAAGTCCGATTATGTACGAGTTGCATACAACGTTTTATGTTCGACTGCATGCAGAATATTTTCTCTTAAAATATGATTATGTCAATACCTATATTTAAAATATTTAATTGCATCTCAAAGTGTGCTTCGTTGTTATGCATTTGTTGCTTTATTTATCAAATTGTCAAAGTGAGAAAAGTGTTGAGATGGATGAAGACATTGAAGACGTTCTAAAAGAAATAAAAGATCTTGCATCTAATGCAAGAGAATATGTAACAATTGTATGAAGACACATATAATACATACAGAAAATGGTGTTTAAAAATTTCTTTTGAATTTTGTTTTAATGTGACATTGACAGCAGTCCAATTTTGCATTTTTATCGTACTAGTCCAATAAAGTACCCGATTATGGACAGTAAACAGTGTCGTAAAACAAGGTAATATGATGCAGTCGAACATAAAAAATATAACGTATGTCCTGTGCTGCAAACAAAAATAATGACGTTACATTACTTTAAATTAAGTACCTTACATATTACATGTATAGCACTGCAAAATAATTTCGCACGTAATAATAGGTTTCGCTAAATTACTTTAATATGAAACAAACATAGTGTGAGTATTTCTCATTAAAAGACAAAGTAAAATGTCTTGAACTAATAAACGTTAGCAACGACGTAAGTTTATGTACTATGTCTTCTAAGTCGAGCTTAACGACTAGTTAACTTCACAGTTGCTTTTAACAAGCAGTTTTAACGGTAGAAACGTTAGTTTTTGTTTTTCCTCGTAAATTATATTTCCATTTACTCTATTTCAACGACACAAATTGTTTCTTAATTACTAACGTTGATTAGTAATTTGCTCGCAATTGACGAGCCGTTTAATGTTTAAGATTTAAATAATTTTTCAGATAAATCTATAATTTTATCATATATTTTAAAGGCTGTTTTGAGCGGAAGTAATTCATAACATATGTTGCCAAACTGGATAGAACCATTCTAACATCAGTTTAATGGATGCTATTTAATTGATTAATGATATGGGTTCTGGCTCGGCACGATCAATAATACTATAATGATCTGTACGAAATGATGAAATGTAATTTGCATTAATAATAAGGATGGAATAATGGTAAGATAATAAAACAAGTAATGGGTCCCGCCAGTGTAATCTAAATATAGAACATTAATGATAAAAGAATTTCAATCTAGAGATATTGATGATTAAAGATGCAGTGTATCACAAGTATTTAATTTAGATTGATTTTTCTATTTATCTAGTTGACAATATTTAACACATTCAAACTTCTATGGGGTAGATGGCTCTGAGCAGGGGCGAATCCAGACTTCGAATTGGAGAGGGGTCATGGAGTGAATTTTGTCTCGGGGGGGGGGGGGGGGGGGGGGTGTAGTTATTGCCCTTCTTCTAAATATAAAAAACATGTGTATTTGCTCATATTATATTCCTGTTTTAAATAACTTTTACAATCACATTCAATCGTCTTTGGAATCGCATTAAATCACAATAAATCATTTTTTCACCTCAAAAAAAGATAGAATGTAAAAATTATTGAATTAGAAGTTGATTTTCTAAGTGCAAATGTCGGTAGTCACATACTTGTCTAGAATACATAGAATACCTCTCTCTGCGGGTCGAAATAATATCCCCACAAAATATTAGTTTTTGGCTATAGAATAATAAATCAAACAATAGTCCATGCTTAGGGGGGATCATGACTCCATCACCCCCCTGAATCCGCCCCTGGTTTGATCCCCACAGTCGACAAACAATTTTCACCAAATTAAATGTACTCCTGTGGCTCCCCCTGTACTAACATCTTCGGCGGCCGTTATTTGACGACTGGTAACCGCACTTCACGCGAAGAGAACTGCTACGGAAGAGTGCCAGTAATGGGTAAAAGGTGTGTTGATATATTTATATTTATTTATCAAACTTTATACTAATCGATGATAGACGGCAGGGAATAGAAAAGAAGTGTAAACATTAAATTGTATTAATATTATTTAAGCTCAGTAGTATCGAATCGGTCTGTGGATTTGAGAACTCGGGTTCAAATATTACAGCCGCCAAACAATTTTTATCTCATTAAAACTACCCCTGTGGCTCTCTCCCAACTAACATCTTTAAGGGCTGTAATTTGACGGCTGGTTCCTCACTTCACGCAAAGAAATATATCACTTATTGAGATCTTGTGTAGCAGAATTCAAGTTCTTGTAACGGGTAAAAGGCGTGATGATATATTTATTGTTTTTAAATATTATATTATGAAGGAATAATAACAGATAAATAACAAATTAACTATACTATTTGTCATCTATTTGTTATTATATTATACACCAAGGGAAAAAAACAGTTCTTTAATTAAATGTATACAGACGTATAAAAATATTTGCCAAAAATTTAAGGCTATATATTATTTGATGCAAAAAAATTCGTACAAATAATGGCATATTACTTGAAGCAAGCATTTTTCGTGTCACTGGACTAATAAATTACGGTAATGAATAAAAATTTGTAAACATTAAAATTGATTTTATTTAATAAGAGCTGTATTATATAAAATCGAGACTCCGAATTAAAAAAAAAATGAAATAAAGATTTTTTTTATTTAAAATTTTATATATTTATATCCAGTACTTAAAAATTGGAAGATTAAGAATTATTATTATTAATCTCATATTGCAAAACTTTCTTTAAATTTCATACCTTCACGCACTGGTACAAATTCATAGTTTCAAATTAAAATAAATAACAAATTTTAGTGTTCTTAGAATGTCGTCTACCTCGGCTATCGTCAAACCGTTATTTCATAAGTTAGGTATACAAATAAATATTATTGCACTATTGTGGGCAACTGACGATATACGAGTATAATAACCGTGTTATTTATGTATTTCTTTAAATGTGCAGACATACTTTTCTTAATGATTGAAGAAAAATCATATGATCGCTATAAAACAATTAATTAATTAATTATATCATTGAAGATGTTATTAAAATAAAGTCAACATTAAACAAATGATTAATTTATATAATAGTTTGTAGTAATATATTATTATTATTTTATAATCTACTCAACAGAAGTTAAATCCTAAATAGAAAGAGATAGGCATAGTCATTTTATTTTTTTTAATGTATAAATTTTCTTCATTAAATTACTGCTTTTCTATATTTTCCAATCTTAGGTCTCTTTACAAAACCATTCTTGAACTAATCCTCACAAAAACAGAATATCTATATGGCAACAGTGTACAAAAACTAATGAGAGACCACTCTCAGACCAAACGAAGTGTATTCAACAATCTACAAGAGAGACTTCTCTCTTTTTGCTTCTTCCTCTCACTGCGCAATTCCACAGGTTGTGAGGGCTGAGGAAGTTGCCATGACGCGTTGCTTTTCCTCTGTTCGATGCAAGCGCCTCTAGCGACGTGAACGACGTCCTGCAGCATGGCAGACGAGCAACTAACCAGGGAGAGAGATGGAAGATGACGCTGCATTGCTATGAATGTTTTACTATACAAAAGCAACCATGCTGGCTTCTGATTTAGAGCAGCGGCGTGCATTCAAGAATAACATGTAATTTAGCGAAGGAAAATAATGAAGCTGGAAAAGTAACATAATTAAATCAAGAGATTGTAACAAAAGACAGAACGTTTAATTTGAAATATGGAGCAATATTTTATGTTCTGCAAAAACTGAGAAAATGAAAGCTATGAGGAAATTAGGCCAAGAAAAGTAGAGAAAAGAAGGAAAACGTAAATGAAAATGACTAAACTAATTACTAACGATTTATTTCATAATTAAATAGAAACGTTAGTAATGTATACTTCATTTTATATTAGCTTACAAAACAAATACGTAAAGAGCACTCAATTTGATGTTACTATCTCCATTTTTCTTTCGGATTCACATTATTGATATTTTAGTTATTTATAAACTAATGAGTTTATTTTTGTGTCTTCTGCGAAAATCAATCATAGATGGTGTCTAATTGACGAACTTTTGCATATTTACCTATTTTATTCGTTGAAAATATATGAAACACAATATAAAAAAAATCATAAAATAAAATAACACAAATTATCAGCTTATAACTAAAAGGCAAATTACATTATAGGGTCTGGACTTACGTAGTATATAGTATATTTTATTAATACTAAATTCATAAATTTATAATGAAAATAACGGAATATTGCAAATCATTTTATGATAGCTCTACGGGCTTTTGTTGTGGCAAATTCATTGATTATAGAATATTTTTTTTTGTTCCTAATGTTCAATTAAAATAATGGCTAAAATTGATAATCTATCTTGTGCCATGCTAGATCTCAAATCAATTTAAATAATTTTTAGCTTTAAAACTACGCTCACAAAAATCTACTGTTACTAGTAAATGGTAATGTTAGAAATATGTGCAAAGCTATATCAGTATTTGGAGAAATATCTTTCAGTATTTATGTATAATAATTAATATATCTAGCAGTGTAGCTATCTTTAGGATTGATATTAAAGCTTTATCTTGATTTTGAAATATTTAATTTCAGTACAAAATTCATTAGAATTGAAATCATCACAATAATTTAATGATAAATCAGTGGCACATTTTTAAAAATCTACTGTAGTTAAATTAATTAATGTAACACTAGTTTTAGTCCGTGGGTACAGTAGTTTGTTTTTGCACATTTGGCACTTTTTTCTTTTCATTCATTTTTATAACTATTTTTTTGGCGATTAACATTAAATGTGGGCTTTTGTTGACAATTAACAGGCTATATAAATGTTACTATAAATAAATATCAAATTTTATATTTATGATTTACATACCTACATAACATCACACTATATCCCATTAAATAGAGTTCACGAATCCATGAAACATTCACAGAACATCAACTCAACAGATTTATCAAAGAATCAGATTTCGTTCAACATTCTCAACCTGAAACACCATCCTTATTTCAATTACACTTACTTTCTCTCGTTACAAGCTCATTAATTCCTCATACTCTGCATCTTTTATCGCGCAACAAACCTCTCTATTGAAAGATTTAATTTAATAAATATAATTACAGCCACTTAACAATTTCTTGAATTTTGTATTGGGTCAACATTTTTTCGTGATTCCTCATTCACAAAACCCAGAATGACATTTATGAAATTATACATGTCAAATTTGATTTGACATAGCCATCGCTCAACAAATGCATAGTAACGAGATAATTATGATAATACCGAAAACATTGAAAACATTGAAAATAACCACAAAATTATTATTAAATTCAAGCTATCAGTATATGTAAAAAAGCAGATTTACAGCTACATTCATAACCTCAACTGCGCTTTGGTTATGAAACTTTAGCCGCGGCAAAAAATCTGCTACTTTTTTGTCTCGTTAAACAAATAGGGTAGGTGACTCAGTGGTATAAAGTCGGCCTGTTAATTTGAGAACCCGGATTCGATTCCCACAGCCGACAAACAATTTTCACCACAGTAAAACTATCCCTGTGGTTTCCCCTTCAATAACAACTTTAAAACCCGAGATTTGACGGCTGGTAACTGCACTTCACACGAAGAAATATATCACTTACTGAGATCTGATACGGCAGAGTGCCACACCCATTAATGAATAAAATGCGTGGTAATATATTTATCTATATTTATTTAAACAAATAGCTATTGTTTGTAAGAGTATTAAAAAAATTCTGATCACAATGACGCGCAGTGCTTGAGCACCGCTCTCACTATCCTGGCTATAGCCTAAGTATAAATATTAATCCTTAGTACTCGTGGTTGTAGTTAAATTTTGATATACTGATTGTTTTAATGTCATTTTTTGAAAATTGCTCCATTATAACCGAGAATCTAATTTAAATTAAAAAAGAAAATGAAAGCGATAAATGCATGGAAAAATTAAACAAACAAACATAATTCCAAAAACATATGTATTTTTGTAATTTCTAATCAAAAATTTGTGAAACAAAACACACACTGAACGCACCAAATTTCCATGTAAAACTCTAAATGTAAGTTCAATAAAAACACATGTTCTACGTTTGCGTGAATTTTTATAGCATGAATTTATGGGTTGTTTGTAATGGACCAGAATAACGATTTTAGTCCATTACAGGCACCAACATTCTGTTATTTAAGCGAGTCCATATTAACTGAGTATTTTACACGTATTTTTTATTTAGATTGGGTAGATAGCTCAGTGGAAATGCGGCGCACTGTAGATTTGAAAATCCGAGTTTGATTCTCGCAACCGATAAACTTTATACTACATTGAAATTACCCCTATGGTTCTCTCTCCACATTTTTGGGGGTTGTAATTTGACTGTTGAGTGCTGATAACCGCACTTCACGTTCAAAATATATCACATAACGAGATTTACAGCCGTATGACACACCCAGTAATGGGTAAAAGGCGTGATGATATATTTATTTTATCCAGGTCAATGAGTTTCCATTATAAGTGAGTCTATTTCAGGTGGAGTTCACTCTAGTATGTAAAGTAGCTATTTGCATCACCTATAGTTAAATTTTAAACTAGATTTAAATAAATAAAAGCCAATCAAACGTTTGATAACAACCAAGTTTAAAATTTAATTTAGCTGAGTAAATGACCATACGTGCTATTATATTAAATATATTTTTATAACAACAAAGACAAAATTAATTGTCATCCAACACTTGGTGAAACAAGGTTTAATAAAAAATATAAAATAAACACTTGGTTATGTTTCACAAAATTCTTCACGTGAACTTTGTTCTAGGTGAAGAAGTGAGTTATTCCATACTGATGAGCTCTAATAAGAGCGAAACGCGTCTATGGTTACTAACTGAACTGTGCTGGCCAGCCTCTGACGATGCCATCATAAGGTGACTTGGAGGCTGAATTTGGTGAAACATAGCCAAGTGTTTATTTTATATTTTTTATTAAATATATTTATGTTTATGGGGTATGTGGCTCAGTGGTATCGAGTCGACCTGTGGATCTTGAGAACCCTGGTTCGATCCCCAAAGCCGACAAACAATTTTCACCAACTTAAATTTACCCCTGTGGCTCCCCCTCCATTAATATATTTGGGGGCCGTTATTTGATGGCTGGTAACCGCATTTCACGCGAAGAAATAGATCACTTACCGAGATCTGCTTAGGCAGAGTGCCACACCCAGTAATGGGTAAAAGGCGTGATGATATATTTATTTATTTATTTATATTTATGTTTTTTTTGCGGACTCAACAGATCATATCTCGCCTCGGTTACACATTGTAGATGGTATGGCAACAACACGGGAAGTTAAAATGTATAGGTGATCGTATCCGTTTACTACCCGAACGTAGTATTGCGTTACTGAGTCAACCAGACCAAACTCAACTTGTTATGGCCGCTGCCAAATTGTGTATTAGAAAATGAGTTAAAATTGAATTTTTTATTTCCATACTTTCCCGGCTTGTACCTTGCAGTCTAATTCTTACAAATAAATTAGCTAATCCTGTCTTTTATTTTAAGCTGAAATTAAAAAATTAGTCCTAATCACAATCTGAAAACCAAATTGTATCAGGATTATATTAAAGTGTATTAATTTGTTTCTTGAGAATATACTCGTAGTTTAGTATGTGGTTTGATTATGCCAATCTTCTTCAAGAGTTTAATGTTGTATCTCTAGAACGTAGAAGAAAATCTCTGTCTGGTTTGTATTTATTTAAATGATTGAATTCTGTTGTAAATGATTCAGATAGTCTGAAACGTATACCAATTAATGTCCCTAGAAAGTCATAACGTCATAAAATAAGTTTTAATTGTAGCACAACCAGAACAAATTATGAATTTAAATCAATGTTCAAATTTCAATGACTTTGATATAGATGTAGACATGTTTGCACTCTTTTTTTAGATTCAAAAATTTGTTGTTTAGAATAACTTTTGCAAATGAAAGTGTTCAAATTTACTTTATTTTTGTAATTTATATTGCTATACGGGGTGTTTCACAACTTAGACAAAAAAATTAAAGGGTATATTCTGTACGACGTGCTGATCATGAAACAAAAGAAATTTTTTTTAAATTCGAAAAATTAAGGGTTGTTAACCTAAAACAATTTTTGTAGTACTGCACTGGATTCGCTTTCCTATTAAACACAAACAATGAAGTAGGTATCAACTACGAAAGAATAATTACACAATTCAATTATTAGCAGTTATTTATAATAGAATTTTATTTAATTAATAACTTTAACATAATCATCCACCCAGTGGCAGTAGCAACAAAAATTTTGGACTGGGAAACATGGAAAATAGTTACGCGATTTAAAAAAAAAATCTTTTTGTTTCATGATCAACACGTCGTACAGAATATACCCTTTAATTTTTTGCTCTAAGTTGTGAAACATCCTGTATAATAATCTATTAATTGTTTCGTTTTTACTTGCTCACATATTATGTATTGTTATAATCCTCCTGTAATTGGGATATTTATATCCTGCAGGATCGATTTTGGATAAATAAATAAACAAACAATTTTTACCACATTAAAATTACCTCCACTAACATCTTTGGAGGTAGTGATTTTACGGGTGGTCACCGCATTTAACACGCATAAATATATCGTTTACCGAGATCTGCTTTCGCAGAATGCCACACCAAATAATGAGTAAAAACCGTGATAATATATTTATTTTTAAATACATTCAAAGTTCTTATCACCGGATTTGCGTAAATGACAGTTTCTTGCAACTTCCTAAAAATGATAGAACTCTAGAAGCCCCGGGTGTAATTTAATTACCTTTATTAGTTTAAATGAAACAAGTTTACTACGAAACTATAATTTAATTTAATTAATATAAGTTTTGGTGGAAGTACCAAAACAGCTGCCGGTTAAATAAAATTAAAAGTTAAAATTCCGCGAAAGGCAAAATATTATAAAGTTCACGATCAATCCAAGAAAAACAGCAATTTAAGTTTAACATGAACTTTAACAATTCGATTAATAAAAAATTAGCAACCCTAGAAAAGTACAAATGGCAAGTCGATTACAAACGTTAGCAGTTCTTTAATTATGAATCAACTCCTCGAATAAAATAACTTCCTACGCCACTGGCTGAATTCACAACCGTGGAACAAAAACTATTCATTCAAACAATGTTTGCAATTGTCAGACATGTTCTACATACTTACGAGGACATACATTCAATCTACTCCCGAACATTTGAAGATATTCATATGGAAAATAACAAAAGAAAAATTGTTGTTTCAACCGTTGAATACACTTGCATAGCTTAGTGTTTAGTTTTACTTAGAGCATTTCACAGTTATTTGAAAAAAATGTAAAAAAAAACAAATTGTGTAACAAGATGAGCTGGCACTTTGAAGACCCGGATTTGATGATTGGTAAGCGTAATTCACGCGAAAAATATATCACTTACCTAGATCTGCTACTGTAATCAAACCCAGTAATAAGTAAAAGGCGTGATGATAAATTTATTTGTTTAATTTATATAACAAAATTACAAGAATTGTTTGTATAAAATAGATTAATAAGTTAGTTTAGAAGTACATTATTGAAATAACTCCCTACGATTATTATAATTTGACACCAAACTCAGTATAATTTCTAGAACTTTTGAAAAAATTAATGATGATACGATAGATTAAAGAACATTTTTCTACGATTGCTATGAAAAGTTAACAATTACGCTCTCGTTTGTCATCTTAAAGTTGACGTTTTCTGTGGATCAATCGAAAAATATGTTTTCTGCGCGTCTCCAATGGCAACGCGCGAAAAAGATATTAAATGCGCGCTTATTTTAATAGTTACCAGGGATACATACAAAACAGAAATTTGTCATATTGACAGTTGACAGAACGAATTTGTTTTCAGTACATATACGTTTTTTAATAATTTTAAGATGCAATCGCTCTTAATACACAATAGTTATTTGCGTATTAATAGCGTAAAGTGATTCTTTGTTACTCGAACACGGTAATTGCAGCACGAACCGAAGACGAGAGCTGCAATAGTGTAAGATACTTGACGCTCGTGATGCACACATAATTTTTTTTGCGATTGCATCTTAGAATTATTAAAAAACGTATAGGTACTGAAAATAAATTCGTTCTGTCAACTGTCAATGTGACAAGTTTCTGTTTTGTTTGCATAAAACAGATATATCAAGTTACTTACCTTTTATCTAAAGAGCTACTTGTATTATTTTTATTTGCACCGTTTCAAAAAACTGTAACATATAAATTTTCTTTTGAACAGAAACAAATTAAAGAGAAAATTTATGATGTTACATGTGCGAACGTACTGTTGTTTCAATCTAGATTTCTCAAACTAACGTAGATTATATTTTTACTGGTTCCATTTTCCGAGTTTGATTCCCGCAGCCGACAAACAATTTTCACCATATTAAAATTACCCCTGTGGCTTTCCCTGCACTGACATCTCTGTAGATCGTTATTTGATGGTTGATAACCGCACTTCACGTGCATAAATATATCATCTATCTGCTACAGTAGATTGCCACACCCAGTAATGGGTAAAAGTCGTGATGCGATATTTATTTATTTAAAAAAATATGGGTTTTTTAAATTAGTTTATTTAGTTGAAATTGAGATCAGTTTAAAATGTGCTAGCAGCTTAGAAGATTTAAAATCAATTACTTATTTTCAATTCTGGATTGTTGTGACAAATTACTTATTTTTAGAAGAGGACTTTTGTAAAATAGTTATTAAGTTTCTATACCTGTATTAATAGTTTTTCTATACAAAAATAGAAATAATTTAAAATTACAATAAATATTCGAATTTTATTTACGATATACAAAACTATCCATATTTATGTACTGATAACACTGCCGATAAATAATCATTTATTAATTAGTTATTATGTAGGTACCTACCTGATATAATGCCTTATTTTCATTTTTTCAAATTAAATGTACTATTAAACCTGTACCACTAAAAATATTCACTAGGAATGAAATACCCTAATTTTTACGAATTTCAATTAAATTATTTTTGTTCTATAATTAGTTTATAAAATTATATATGTCATTATAGTTTCGTGCAGAGGTATAGAAACAGACTGTATATATTTTATTTTTATTTAGGGAACGTCACCCTCATACGTCTAAATCTGATCGGAGAATCATTGCAACATTGATACCAACAGAACAGCCAACATTATAAATAAATGACAGTCAATTTCTATTCTTGTCCGAAATTTGCGCTATTATTTATTTATTTCTGCTACTCTGTACAACAAGAACTCCCAATTACAGGAGAGGGTCCGGACTCACCGAGCCACAGTGTAGTAGTTCATATATATTTTTAGCTTTAAATAGGATTCGAACTCCGGATCTTTGATTTCGAATACCGTAACGCTAACTATACCATCGTACTGCCGCATATTGTATTATTCTTATATGTTATCCAATTAATATTTGCATGTTTTAATAGTTATTGACGTAATCAGTTATGAAAAGGTTGACATTGCTTGACGAACATAACATTTGCCACAACGAGCGAAGCGAGTTTTGCAAATTATGTGAGTCCAACAATATCACGTTTTCAGAACATATTACGTACAAAATTTTATCTAATTCCGCTAAAATAATTGTTAAAATACATAAAATTCTAGATTTATGACAGCTCAGTATATTTCAAAATCAATAAATCAATTTACCAAAGCGTTGCCGTGAAAATAAATGAATGAAATGTTTAAATTTAAAGCTTATGTCATCATTGAAAATGAATTCTGAATCCGAGACAGACCTCTCTTTGATATCGAAAAATCTGCTAATTTGGCCGTGAACTGTTTAATACCAGAAAAATTATTAAATGTGTATAAATCCTTAAAATTTTAATAAATAGTTTTTTCCGCTATTTGCAAACATTTCTGAGAAAGTTCAAACTGTCAACATGCATTAAATAATTAGTTATGTAAAGAATTCCTTACATAACTTTTGAATGACAGTTATGAAAAAATTGACATTTCATAACCTCAAAAATTGAGGTAAAACAGGACTTTTCATAACGGAATTAGGCAAAATTATTTTTTAATAATTATTTTCATATTTCTAGTGCATACTGTAGACAAGGGTAATTAATCTATTTATTTTAAAAATAGAAATTAATGTTGATTTATTATAGAAACAAAACACTTAATAATAATCAACATGAACAATTTTCTATTTTTTATTTATTATTCATACTGAATTTTATTTATTGTAGTAATATTCTAATTCAAATATCAAGTTGATATATCCTGAATATTTTGATATCTCCCTATATTTGCAATTACTGTTGCTAGGAATATATCAAAACAAAAAGCAACCTGATATTTCAATAAGAATAGGGCCCTTGATAAATAAATTACAAGCTTTCAAATCATAATTTAAATTTCCTCAGCAACAGTTTGAATTCTAAGTTCATTAATATCTTGAATAAACTTAAAACTTTCGCTGTAGAAGACCGACACAACCTTAATTAAATTGCAAAAGTCACTCGATTCCGGTAAACGCCTCGAATAATAAACACGACGTCTTATGCAACAAGTCAGTTACCCTAACAAGTAGCACTTATCGGCAGTTTGAGTGCCACTGGCGATAACATAAAGGGTCAATGCGTTTTATGAAATTACAGCAACAAAGAACAACTGAAGACCTGTCAACATGAAATGAAATGTCGAGCTTTCATTTGTCATCAGCGAACGTGATCCGCAATGGAAAACGAGAAACCTTAGGATGACAGCAAGGAAAAATTGTAAAAATAATGGAGGGTTGAAAAAAGTGTGAAGAGAAGAGAAAACCGTTTCTTCTGTGCATTAACGGATGAAATATATTTTCTGCTGCGAGTTAAGAATATTTATTTAATGAGATAATGGGATTTGCTTTTTTCGGAGTTTTTTGTTAATTTTTTGTCGCGGCCTAAGCTGATTTTTGTGTAGCGCTAAGGGTGCTTTCGAAATTAAGGCCTTTTTAAATATTTGAGGCTATAAATAAACCTTAATAAAAACGGAAGTGATGTATTTAAATGAATTCTACTGTTTTTTTAAATACATTACATTAATGTAACGTACCTTCTTTCTTGAATTTCAATAGTAAATAAAGATTAATTCAAATCAAATTTATTTTACATAGAAAATTTACATAACACCGGTATTACAAGCTGATTACTTTTAAAATTTAATTTATGTTATAGGATCTAAGCTATCACATAAAATAATGAAGAATAAAATTTGTACAAAGACAAAATTAATTGTCCGTTCCTTGGTGAAACTAGGTTTAATAAAATATAAAAATATACTTGGCTAAGTCTCACAATTTTTTTTCTTTTTTTTTTGCTGGTTTGACAGAACTTCTCATGTCATTTTACCATTAGTTAGGGATCTTATTCTCTGCTGGCACAGCTCCTTCACGTGAACTTTGTTCTAGGTGAAGGAGTGAGTTATATCATACTGATGAGCTCTAATAAGAGCGAAACGCGTCTATGGTTACTAACTGTACTGGCCAGCCTCTGACGATGCCCTCATAAGGTGACTTGGAGGCTGAAATTTTGTGCGACTTAGACTAGTGTTACTTTAATATTTTTATATTTTTTTAATAAAATTTGTATTTTTGTGCTATTTTAAAACTAACACGACAATATGGTACAGCACTCGAGCGTTTGGACGGAACTAAATACATCTATGATTCAAATCCATCAATAATAGTTAAGTATTTACTTTAAATATACTAACAACAAAGCCTAATAAAATAATCAAGTTAAACCATATTCTCAAGAAAGTTTAAATAAACTCTAATATAATCTTGTTATCGTGAGATTTGGATTAACTTTTTTCGGACTAGAATAAGATTAATTAATCTAAAATTCAGGATTTAACGATCAGCCTATTAAAATTTAAAAACACCCTGCATATATTTTTCAGTTACACCACTAACCATAATTTACTTCAAACCAAAACACCCAAAGATGTTGATTTGTTACTCTAAAACTCGCAGTTTCATTTGCAACTGACCTGTAGATTAAAGCATATTATACTCGTATATTACTACGACTAAAAAGAGAGACCTTAATATGTTTTGATGCAATTTACATTGTAAAGCAGCGCGTAAAACCTTTTAATAATAATATGCATATATCTGTAGCAAAGCTGCTTTTGAATTAAATACGGTTGTATTAACTTTACTCTGCTGTCTCCACCTTTTCGCGAAGAACAGAACTTGTAAATATCAGTGATAAATTCTCAGTCAGAAAGGAATGAATCCCTTGAATGTTTTGTCCACCCCTTGGAAGTATTCACAGTTCAGTGAATACACTGTCATTATACATTTAAATTTCTTCTAAATACAGTTTCCGTGCCCCAAGTTTTATAAATTTTAATATCATTCCGTATAAAAAGCATCTTCTTTATAGAGTTTTTATATTTATCAGCTTTTTAAAAACTTTTCTCAATACAAATTTTAAATTATTCTTCAGCAAAAGTCATCAATAAAATATTATATCGATATTAAAAATTTTACGATAAGATATAACCTTCTACTATGTCTTTGTACTGATGTAATTTTAACCTTTTTTTTGTAAAGGTAATTGTTCTATTTTGCATTTTCTTTTATTTAATTTACAGGAGCGAGTGGATGGATGTGAATGAAGGTTTGTTGCGTGATGATGGATTTTGGTTGTGAAGAAGGAAAGAGCTCGTATGGAGGAAGTGTTAATGCGGTTGAAACAAGTATCGTGTGTCAGAATGAGACTGTTGACGTGAACTGATTTTTTTTATGAATCTTTTAGTGGATGTTTTGTGAATGTTTCAGGGGTTCGTGCTACCCCATTTGATGGAATATAGAGTGATGTTATGTATGTATGAATGTAGATAAAAACGTTGAAAATATAAAATAAAATAAATAAATATATCATCATGTCTTTTACCCATTACTGTGTGTGGCACTCTGCCGTAGCAGATCTTGGTAAGTGATATATTTCTTCACGTGAAGTGCGGTTATCAGTCTTCAAATCGCGCCCCCTCAATGATGTTAGTGAAGGTAGAGCCATAGGGGTAGTTTTAATTTGGTGAAAATTGTTTATCGGCTGTTGGAATCGAACCAGTGTTCTCAAGTTCCACAGGCAGACTCGATACCACTGAGCCACCTACCCCATAAAATGTTTTAAATAATAATATTTACTAGGAAGGCTCCAATTGCATATCAACTCCTGTGGCTCCCCCTCCACTAACAACTTTACGGGCCGTGATTTTACGGCCGGTAACAGCACTTCACGCGTATAAATATATCACTTACCGAGATCTGCTACGGTAGAGTGCCACACTCAGTAATGGGTAAAAGGCATGATGATATATTTATTTATTTATTTAAATACTTATTCTTATGAATTATAGAATTTTTTTGAAATAAAAATAAATATATTATCACGATCTTTACTCAGTACTGAGTGTGGCACTCTGCTATACCGGATCTCGTTAACTTATATACTTCTTCATGTGAAATACGGTTATTTTAATAAAATGATAATTGAAAAATTTACTTTCCAGACGAAAAGAGAAGCAGAATATTAAGAAAAATAAATAGAATCTGATTAAATGTATTTGAAATATTGTTAATATTGTCTTGTTTGATTAAATTAATAAAAGTATCAATGTATTAATTTGCCTAATTTTCAATTAATATACTAAGTTTTAATTAGTATTTTTAAATTAAATAAATACCTAAAAATTGATGAAATTAAATTTTGTTATAGAGAGAAAAATTGGGGTACCACCAAGACATTGAGGTATGAAGCTATGGAAAACTCTAATTTTTAAAGCTACCGTAGATACAACATAATAGAAAGTAAAAATATATAGCATAGTTGCATGCATCGTTTGACCGAAATACAATAGATTTCACGTTCCCGATGTTACCTCAAATTTTCTTACTATAATAAAATATACATACATATATAACATCACGCTATATCCTATTAAATGAGGTAGCACGAACCCTTAAAACATGAGTCTTCGACATTCTCATCCTAAGACACCATTCTCACTTTAACCACATTCATAATCTCGGAATTTTTTATGACGCAACAAACCTTCAATCACACCTATCCATTCGCTTCTATACACTTGTTTCATTTATATTTCATTAGAGATTAGACCAGAGGTCCCCTAACTTTTATTTCGTAGACAACTTGCCATGTTTTTCGGTTTTGAGTAGACCCCTGCTTACCTAATATTAAATTCATCAAGTTCAAATGTGTTTTTGCTGGTTGGTATAGTGCTAATCACTTTTAAAGAGTCATATTTGTAACTGTTATGCTTATTGCACACTGGTCGAAGAGCTCTTCGATCATACAACAGAACTCACCCGCCATTGACGAAAAATAAAATCTTCTAAAGTTGAGAAAGAAAAACTAAATTTCAAAAATATGCTAACGTGAAATGAGACACAAAAGATACGAGTGAAATGATCTCATGACCTTCGTTTCATCGATGAGCTCTTCGATGGAAATAGAGGAGCCTCTATTTTTCCTCGATGACGGGTGCGTTCTGTTATTTCATCGAAGAGCTCATCGATGCTCATCGACGCTCTTCGACCGGTGTGCCATAAGCATAATGAAGTGTGAAAAATTTTAAATTTATTTATTAAATTCTAATTAAAATTTAATATCTGTTACATAAAATGGCTAAGCAAAAAATAAATACTTTTAGAGGGAGGGATGAACCTGATGTTTTTTATAATAAATTTTCAACATTTGGCATCAATTTAGTTAGGTTTAATCTCAAATCTCCTCGGTTAGTAATATCCATTGTTTCTTTTTTTGTTAGGAGATTGGCAACCTTGCTGAAACCCTAACTAATACTTACACAATTTTATGAAATATATTAAATTAATTACTATGTAATTAAATTAAATTTAATGAATGTACTCGTATAATTGAATAGAATAAAATAGTGCATTATAAAATCCCTACTTCGCTACCAATATTATAATTTCGAAAATGAGTTTTTGTACTCGTAACCTTCAAAACGCCACTTCCCGCACGCAATACTCAATCTGGAACAAGTGCTTCTCGATCGACTCGACTGTAAAAATTTCAAAAAACACTGGCCCTTTAAAACATTCTAAAATAAATCTGAGTTGATAATAATAAAATCTAATTTATAAACTAGAACTTTCCTGAATTTTCCTTTATTAATAGATTGGGAAATAAGAGTAATTTGCTAAAATTCTTTCAATATTTGTCACCACTAATGCCATCGATTTGACAACCTCTGAACTAAAGACGTCATTGATACAACTTCTTGCAGATTGTAATCAAACAAAAATCGCGACTAATACTATATAAATAATAAGAAAAACACATATTGTGGAATATAACAACTTAGTTTAATGGCAAAGTAAGATTATAACAACATAAAATGCTTAAAGTAATTAATCTGGTTTGATATTTGAACTAATAAACTATATTTTTAGATTGGGAAGAGCCACAATTGTTACAAGTGTTATTATAAACATTTATAGTAAAATTTTGATAATTTGAAATAGAAGTTCCTGGAGCAGCTTGATTTGCAATTGATAAAGATAGTGTATAATTTGCAGATTTTGGTGTACTCACTCAAGTTGAAATTAAAGATGTATTTTTTTTAAATACCAGTACTCGAACTAAATATATTATACAAACTATGTGCGTGAAGACGTCTTTCGCTCATTCGCGCTATTAAAGACACTCGCTCCTTGTAGTTGCTGGTGCTTTAAGAATGCGCTCTTGCGGGAACATCGTCTTCCCGCACTTAATTCGTAAATTACTATTACATACAAGACCGTAGTGTTTTGTTGATCTGTTTGTTATATTTTCACGTAAAAACTAAACAATACATTTATCTGTGTATGTGGATTATTGCATTCATTGCTTAAATGAGATCTACTATCGTTGACCCTCATTTACATTTCATACACCCCTTGCAGATTGTCGTTGACTCCTAAAGGTCGCTATAGACCACTTTGGGTATCACCGGATTAGACGAACACTCCATATGTATCTCAACTCATTTACATCCACTCTTCTATCAACGAATCTAAATAGATAAAAAAGAACAAGAGCGTTCCTCTGTGTTACTTTTTAAAGTAACATATTCCGTGTATACATATATGCATTTCACGCGAGTCCCAGGTCTAATAATGATCACGAACCACCGCTGATTAAATACTTAGTTAATTTTCATTTTCACAAAACAATAAATAACTTGCAGTCTAAATTTCTTCCTCTTAACGCAATCATACTTGCATTTAGTTTGCGCAGAGATCTCCAACCCTTGTACCTATTAAGTTCGGTAAACAAAATTGCAAACTTTCTCTTCTGCTACCACATTGCTAACAAGTTTAATTAAATATGGATACGGTCTGTTGATAGGAAATTGCATATGCGAGGTATCTAAAACTCTGCAGCAGTAGTTTAAAGTTTGTGATCGTGTTTTACGTTATCATATTTCCTCTTTGTGTGATAATGGAATTTAGCGGTGTACTTTAACAAAACTTGCAACAGTGACTTTCAATTAAATGCCAAACGGTTATTATTTTGCGAATAATTAAGCTATGAAACGCAATTACATACACGTATTTAGAATGTAAATCCTTGTTTCGCAGGCTGAATTGTTTGCGCATTATTAACTTTGACAGTTGCGTAAAATTTCTTAAAATTACAAAATTCCCCTAGTTAAATAAATAATACGTGGACGAAAGTGCTTTTCGTCCTTCTGTCCTGAATAACTATTATTTTTTCTATGATCGGTAAAACGGTAGGCATTTCGAATATTTGGTAACAGTAAATAATTGCAGACCAATGTTCTTTTCATACCGTTGCTAAGATAACAGTACCTACTTTTTAAAACTAATTAATTCTCATTTTCGATCATAAAAAAATGTATAAATAGCTTTGATTGAAAGTATCTTTGCAGAGGATGACTAATTGGCAGCCTTCACTTCGGTCGTGCTACAATCTCTAACCTCGGTCTGTAGAGAGCTACTTTTAACCCTTGGCATATAAATAACTATTATAAAAAAGATTAATTGCCAACTATGAACACATGCTCATCCAAAAAATTGTGTACCCTAAATTTAATAATAATTAATATCAGAAAAATTCTGCTGCATTTCTCTCAATCTATTCAACCTGTTGAGCAATAGCAGAAAATAGTATTTTTGGTAAAACAGTGTATTATGGAACAAGTATGTAATGATAGTTGATACTTATTTTTCCTTTATTTTCTACGACCACTAAAGAGAACCTACATTTTAGTTTGACGAAAATAATTAGTAGAGATTATATGACGTGAATGTAGAATTTTAGTAGTTCCGTTGGCTCTTACTAAATATATATTTTTTAAATTATGGAACTCATTATTGCGCTCCGTTGCTATAGCAACCTCAATGTGATTGATTACAACTTGCTTCAATAATAAATTATTACGATACTCGTATATTACGTAACGGTCGTAGACAAAATAAGTATTCCTAAAAATTCTTCATGCAAAAAAGTATATATATACTATATACCAAGGATTGCATGTTATTGTCGAGGTATTATAGTATAGTCCTCGGCTTTGCCTCCAACTACAAGCTACTATATATATATATATATATATAACTTTTTTCGCTACAGACATTTAAATCCTATTTTTATTGATGAAAACATAAACATTTTGATATAATTATTTGCTTGTTTATTAATACATCCTCACAAAAACTAAGTAGGCAAACTATTAAAAGATATATACGATACTAGTATGTAAAGCTAGTCTTTGACCACGAACGGTTCGGATACGTAAAAAATAAATTATTGCCATAGGTATCAAGCTTGAATACTGAAAAATTCATTATTTTAATCATGGCGGATGATATATTTATTTATTTATATATTTAAATCAATTCTGCGATTTCATAAAAAAAAAAATATTATATACATTGTGACTATATAGTTATATTTTATTAATCACCTGACGCCCAGATATAATACTCTATATTAGTAATAAACAAAATCCTTCTTTGTGGCCTAAGTATATAAAATTCTTTTGTTAATACACGCAAAAATTTCATTGTACATAATTTTTATTTGAAATTTTTTTCTCTAAAATCATTTAGAAATCTTTAACAGCAATTTGTTCAAGATTATTTGAAATATATGGCATTTAGAAGTTATTGTACTCTTCTTCCTATACTTCTAATAACACTTGTAAAATTAGGTTACGAATACCAATAATATATGAGTTATTCATATAAAATTACTTGCAACAATTCAAAGCAATTTGTCAAACAAAATGAAAAGGAATTAAATATAACACTCCACTCAAAAGCAAAGTAAAATATATTCACCAATAAATTTCAGGAATTAGTTATTTACAACACCGTAACATACAGCAATATTTCAAAACAGGGTTTAAATTTGATTAAACCACCAGTCATGCCTTATTCCGAACCATACACCTGTCAAACCTTATACCTTTCACACTATATTTCAGTTCTACGCGTCGAACCGTTCGCTGTAACCAACAACTGTGTCGCAAACAAAGCAAAACAACACAACAAATACATGCGCATGGCCACCTCTCCGCAGGATTGGATTTGGAGCAGATGCGAAGCTCAAGAACCGGGGCAATTTTTTCGCAATGCGCGCCATGTTATCAATGATTCAGGATCAATCAACAACGCCAGCCTTCCGGTGAATATTTCACGCATTTCTGCTGATTTTTCGCTTTCTACACGAGTCCAGCGGAAGATTCCGCAGGCCAGATGACCACGAATACAGGAAATGACGGAGTTTCGATCTGGGAGCTTTTTATTAATGTTTTATAGATAAAGTTTTCGAGAAGAGGATACATAAATATAGGATATGTTTACTAAAATTTCATATTGCTGTATAAATTATTTGTTATAACATATAAGTCACTCTTTCACATGAGATCTCGCAGACACTGATATAGGATAATAGGATTCACATTCATTCAGTAATGGGATTCACCACTATAGCCACAAAATGATAAATATATGGTGCTATTCTGTAATTTTCTATAATGCTACAGATCAGGAGCCTGATTCTGTATCTTGCGTGACTACTTGCGACACCCATACTAACACAGATATGTCACATACATATAGTAAACGATCTATCGGGCATTTGAAGAACTAATGGGTATGACGACACTTCTTGCGAGGCACGCAAATATAGATGCTTGACCTCCGCAGGTCCTGTTTCTTACTTGCGACACTACCTGTTTCATTCTAACATTATGTTTGTCTTTTACTTTCTTGTCATTTTGCGAATTTTTTAAGTAATATGAACGAGTAGATGATATTATAATTCTATATTTATTCATTTAACTTATTCGTAGAAGTATTATAACGTTTTGCAAATTCGATTAGGAAAAGATAAATTTTTTATATTTTATATTCAATTTATTAAATAATAAGTTAAGAAAAGTAATTTTATTCTTTAGTTTATTTACGAGTACCTCCATTAGAGTTACTTGAACACATATAATATGTAATTGTAATTTACCTAAATTAATATCAAAACTGTTCTAGATTTTCACTATTAAAAAATGGCTTTATCGGGCATTTTTATAGCGTAATATGGAGAGAAAATAATAGAGGTAAGGAGAATTAACACACGTCTTATACGCAGGCAGTTAAAAGATATTCAAAATAAGAAACTCAGAATTGGTTAAAAATTTTAGATTAAGCAAGGAAGCATGTTTGTTCTTATTAGATCAACATTTACAAGTAGGACTCCGTCAGACAAAAATTCCTAATCACATAAGAGTAAGAAACTACTCATATGTGCGAAAATATATGTATATAGGTAATTTTTGTAACTTCTACAAAACCATTACGAACACTAAACTTGGCGCGAAAACGTAACGCATAGAATTCCCTATATTGGACACCAGAAAAGAAACGGTGACGTCATACATTGTACTAACGCAAATGTATTCACGCAATTGCTCACGCAAGATACAGAATCAACCTCCTGTAAATCTGAACAAAAGCGCATCATATTTAACTGTCAAATAGCATTAAATGTATTTGTCAATAAAAATCTATGCGCTTTTGTTCAAATTTACATAACTGTAGCGTTATAGAAAACTACAGAATAGCACCATATATCTTGTCTTACTTAAGAGGCAGCATAGCAAAGTAAAAGATGTATTTGACCTTAATTCTGATTGGATATTAAAATGTAGACAAATTTACACTACTTGAATAATACAATAAACATTGATAGCAGTTTGGCAATGCTGTATCAATTTCAAAATATCTGTTAGTGTCAATTTTGACATATTTGATTTTTGCTGTTTATATAATATGATTCTTACATGTTATTTTCAAGTTTGTTGGAATAAATATATTTAAAAATAACATAACATAACGCTATATCTCATAAAATGAGCTAACACGAACCCTTGATATATTCACAGAACGTTCACTCGTCAGATTTATCAAGAATTAGATTTCGTCCAATATTTTCAACTATAGTCGCATCTGACATCTGTCAATTCGCTCGTATACAGCTGTTTCATTAATATTTCACTTATACTCACGCCCTCTAACAATGAATCTATAAAGATAAATATCTGATGGGGACACCACACTACTTCCTCGTACGCGTATTATACTATACCTAATTTTTTTTATTGCACATATTTGACCTAATTTGACATTGGCATTAATTTTTTTATTTTTTTCTTATTACTTCCTTGTACGAAGTAAAGGAAGTATCGTAATCGCGGAAATTTTCGGTTCTCAGATTTCAGCGGAAATACGCATTTTGGCCATACCTGAATCCATATTGACTAATTTCGTCGTGACGTCTGTACGTACGTATGTTTTTCGGATAACTCAAAAACGGTAAGACGTAGAAAGTTTAAATTTTATATTTAGGAGTGCTATAACATCTAGTTGTGCACTTCCCTTTTTGGTCATTATATAATTTTCGGAAGTGGTACTTTACTTGAAGCTTATAATATATTTCCATGAAAAACTATATTAAAATATAATCAAAAACTTTTCAAATTTGGTATGTAAGACTACTATATCAATGGAAATAACATAGAGCTAATATTATTAAGTTGTGTGATTATTAAAGGTAATCATACCTGTAGTTTTTGACTAAAGTTAATTTATATTATGACAGAAAAATTCTGATGACGCCTGGATTCGAACCAGGAACCCTCCGCATACCGGGCAGAGATGCTAACCGCTACACCACGTCACCTGTGTTCGAAATATGACATATTAAGTTGTGTGATTATTAAAGGTAATCATACCTGTAGTTTTTGACTAAAGTTAATTTATATTATGACAGAAAAATTCTGATGACGCCTGGATTCGAACCCGGTTGTCAATGCCTATATAGGAGTCTCTCGGAACGAAGCTACGCTTAGACACTGTGACAGAAAAATTCAGCTGATGCCATATTTCGAACACAGGTGACGTGGTGTAGCGGTTAGCATCTCTGCCCGGTATGCGGAGGGTCCCTGGTTCGAATCCAGGCGTCATCAGAATTTTTCTGTCATAATATAAATTAACTTTAGGAAATAACATAATAGATTTTGGTTAAAATAGACTAACCGAAAGTGATACATTGACTTTTTTATCTCGACTAAAAGTGACATTCTCACGCTCAACAAAAAAACACTCATTTCGCACACTTAATGCTATTGAAGTTATTTTTTTTTAATAAATCACAAAAATTTTCTTAAATAAATGATGTTATCTTTATAATATGTAATAATTTCTCTCCTAGTCCCATATCCACTATAATCAATTATGGCCACCCTACGATAAACTACAATAATTTGCTAAATACATCGAATAATTCTTAAAACACTGAATGCCAATTTATTTAAACAAGCATTTAATCCAATTTATAAGATACAAATTTAAATATCCATTTAATATCGAGAAATGCTAAATTTAAAATATTATCAAATTAAAACGCAACAAGAAATAACTTTCCTACATTATTAAATAATTCTATAAATACATATATGTAGAACGTGAATAATACTCGAATGGACAGAATAGCAACTTTTCTACCGCAATTCCTTTGTGAAGGTATACGTGCAAAGTTAGTATTTTACTAGATGGCGCTACAGACGTATTCTGTTTCATTACATTGTATGTGTACACGAGATGGTGCCAGTAGTCTTTCGAAATACAAATAAATATATTATTTATTGAAATGGAGGTTCATTTCCACAAACAATAAAAAAATGAAATAAATTTTCTACACATGTTTGTAGAAAATAAAGGTTATTAGTATTCTTTAACAGTTTCTTAAATTGTTACAATAGTATTGAATTTGTAATATTTAAAATTGTGTTAATTCTCCTGCTACTATAGACATTACATTTGTATAAATATCGTTATCATGAGGTGCAACAGTACCGTGATAAATAGCATATCGCATATACCAATTTTTGGAAGGGATGAACGTGTAGAAGACTTGTCTTTTGCATTAGTAGTCCCATATATTTTAAACTAAACATAGCCATTATTTTTATATGTTCAACTTAATGTTGAATAGTGATGGGAAACCCGTTCAGCTGAGTGATCCGGTTCTTTAGAATCAGCTCACTAAAATGACCCGTTCAAATTGAAACGTTCTGTTTAAAAATCTTACACATAATATGTAATACAAATTTCCAATTCACCATAGTGGTGTTCTGTTCGGTCAATTAGTTATTAACATTCATTTATTTATATTTGAACGATGTAACTTATCAACAAAACTAGAATATATGAGAATATAAACTCCAAGCGATTAAAATAAGTGCAAGATTTAACATAAATACAAATTTATCACATGAATTGATTGCTAGTTGCATTCTTTAGTTTGAAGTGTACGAGCTATTTCTAACTATTTGATTATTGATATTATCATCTTTATTTGTTAATATTTATATTTAAATAACAACAAAGACAAAATTAATTGTCATTCATACACTTGGTGAAACTAGGTTTAATAAAAAATATTATTAACTGTGGTGGCCAGCCTCTGACGATGCCCTCATAAGGTGACTTGGAGGCTGAATTTTGTGAAATTTAGCAAAGTGTTTATTTTATATTTTTTATTTATAAATAAGTAAATTTTACTTATTGATCATCATCAGCACAACACAACAACTAATTTTATAATTCGGTTTATTCAGTTGAACGGATAATTTTTTCTTATCTGTTTATTTAAATACGAACCGAACGAAACGTCTAAAAGATACTCACACCCGAGTGACCCGTTCTAGAATAAGATAGTGATCCGACTGTCATCGTTCACTAAAGTGACCCGTTCAAATTGAACGGATCGTACACGAACGATACATCTCTACGTGAGTATATAAGTTGATAACTTTAGAAGGAAGACATTGTAAGTTAAAATATAACATTTTGCTGTAGACAATTCGAAGGTTTCTCAAACGTTAATTTTTTTTGTAAGTTCTCCATGTGACAAACTGTTCTCTGTGAGTCGTATTTTGAACAATGCTTATGTATATTTGTTGTGAATAGGGTACATTTTTGTGGGAATATTATATTATTAACTTAAAAATCGTGTTTCTTGATTTGTGACATTTTTCTTCCGGTTCAGCGATAAGTTCGTGCCTTTAGATGATTGCATACCTATCTAAGATTTTGCAAGACACGGCGAGGTCGCGCGGTTAGCAAATTATTTTACCGCTCGTACTTTCCGATTTTGATTGGTAAAATCGGATGTTCCGGTTTAAAAAGCAATCAGAAAGTACAAATTTTCTAGGCGATTGCGAAAACATTTATTTTTTCTAATGTACTAATTTATTATATATATCAACATTTGTTTGTTTATTTCTAATTAGGCCTAAGGATGTTTTAATAATGGTCCATTTTAAGAGCGAATCGTCAACAATAAAAAATATTAACCGATTTCAAGAAATAAAACTTATGTTTACGTGCACAAACTAGACTGGTAAGTAAGTAATAACTGTATTCTGTACGGTAACATTACCATACTGACTTGTCAAAACAGTCAAGAAAATGAAAATAAAACGCAATGATAATATAACACTATTAATACAAACGGAACTCAAAACAACAATAATACAAAGATTACTTCTCCTGCTTATCATAATATATATATATTAATTGCAGTCTTTCAAATTAGAGATGATCACGTTATCACGTTTAAATAAAAAAATTTATCTATAAATATGATATAAAACAATTGTAACCATGGCGTTAAATAAAAACATACAGACCACAGACTTATTTGATCACCTTCTAAAATGATGACAATGACGTTATTCATAAAAGAATTTCAAAAAATAATATTTATTAATGACGTTAACGTGTTTATATTCTGAAACCGGTCAACTATTGAACAAACCACGAATGGTATGATTAATAACAGGCCTTAGATATCATTGACATTTGCAGATGTAATGATACTCATAACATTCCTAGGTATGTTAATAGCTATTACTATTAAATATTTATTTTAAAAAAGCACGTATGTACTATGCTCTGTATTTCCGTAGAAACGACAAGCATACATTGGTCATAGAAAAAATATTTTCATCACATTATCTAATTAACAAAAACAGAAAACTTTCAAAAACGAAAAACTCCACTCTAAAATAAACCAGCAAAAACCGTACGAAAAATCTGTGATTATATCAAGTTCGCTTATAAATATCTCAGTAGTTAGTTCCGCAGACCGCCGCAACCGGCGCTACGACGTTACTGCGGACGTCGACTGCAGAACAGAACAGCGCAAACATAGCACAACGTAACGCACGCTACCGCCACAAGAAATTATTTATAGGAGGCAGAATAGCGGTTTCGCGTGTGAGTGCGAACCAACCTTGGGGGTGGCAGGGTGAAAAAGTCTCCACAACTGGGCTGGGGGACGTGACCATGCGGAGAATAAAAATTACTTGTGAGTTTTGTATTTTTTCTTAGAACTGAAAAGATTTTATACAATTTGCTGAATTATCACAGCAACAGAATCATTCCGTAAATATTACAATAGCCTTTAGCAGATTAGAATTGATATAAATATATTTGTTCATATTTAAATCGATTAACTACTAGTTGTTCAAATACCGAAAAACACTGTTTAGTTTTCCTATTAAAATTAATTTCAAACTAACAATTTTAGAAACAACAAAAATATTGTTCAATAGTTCAAGCTTGCCTATAACTTTGTCTAATGTTACTTTTTTAAATTTATGTCCACAATTTGTTCTATTTTCGTTTAAAGTTTAACTAAATTGCAGGTGTTATAATTAAAATATAATTTAAAAATGTAAATAACTGTTTTTAGATAAAAGAGAAGTGGTCAGTTTTCTTCCACAAAATTACAAATTGTTGACAATTATCATATTTTAAACAAATAGTGGACGCTGTGCAACTCAGTCGCAATGGTTCCGCCCTATGTACACCCAGTCACAGAAAGAAGAAGCAACATAATGCGCATTTATGTAATGTTGTGCAATATTGAGAATACAAATTTTTTTATTTTTAATGTATTTCAAGAATGGGTACCTCTCTCTTTATACTTCCAAAACCAAAACAGAAAAATGTTATAAAGGTAACTTGAAATTTATCATTATAATGTACTTTTAGTCATGTTATAGACAAAAAAATACTTCGTGGTATGATATCCTTTAAAACAGAAGATGTATTTTTGCAGACGAGTCTTGGAATCGATGCTGCACTTTGACAGAGGAATTCGATTGACGCCACAATTCGTACCTAGGTGACATGGTGTAGCGGTTAACAAAAGGTCCCTGGTTCGAATCCAGGCGTCACTCGTGTTTTGCTGCCATCAATTTAACTTTAAATTCTAATGCATTCTAAAAATAAGTTATAATTACCGTTCATAAATTCTATCAAAACTTGGAAATTTTGGAAAACAGATTATGACATCATTTACAGTTCAGAATGTCTTAATTAAAAAATACTATATTATTTTTTTATGGAAAACATCATCTATCAATTTGAAGCCATATTTCTATATTACTATATTATAATTTTTTAATGTTTTACGAGAAACTTTGACACCGATAAATAAACGCATATACAAAAAATTAATGTGGAAACCTACTTTTGTCATTGGACATCAGATGAAAACAGAAGAGAATTGTCACAGGTGGCTATACTTTTATTTATTTTCATTACATTAGAAACAGTGAATACAAATATCATAATTTTAATGAGTTACTTCATTCGGTAAATTATCTCAGCAACTAGGTACCGATAGAGATTTAGGTTTTCTCAAGTAAAATTGTTTATTGTCTTCACTCTAACTTAGTTCAGCAAATTAACATTAAATAAAATGTCTCAACCATGGAAAACGTGATTATTTCATAATTAGTGATATGATAAATGTTGATAATTTTTAACATGAACTATTTTCGTAACAACGAATTTAAATTCATGTCAAAATGTTATCTTGACAATTATCATATTACGAGTTATATTTTGTGGGAGAATAACAAGCAAACATTACTTCTGTAGAAGCAGTTTCCCATCGAGAATTTGCCATTTCGATAGATTTTTAAAATGAAAATAGCATATATTTTTTTTAGTAACCAAGAAGATTTTATTACAGTGAAAAATTACGTCGCCAAATAATATAAAAAATGAAAATTTAAATTGATTATATTTCTATTTTTCTGCTAAAGCCTGAAATTCAATTAACAATGATTAAAAATTAAATATTTTACGTTGTTGTATAAAATTAAACTTTTTCTGTCTCTTTCGTAATTTTTAATTAGTATATTGCTATTGAAACTTATAACATATAAAACAATTAGTAACCGCTTTCATAATTCAAAAATTAATTTGAAGAATTTATTCTATTCAGTAATTTCAAAAAATATTATTTAATATCCTATATATGATAAATATGATATCATGATTAATGGGTCTTAAGAGAAACTGTTCTATAAATCTTTTTGCCAAATCGATAAACGTTTTTTTCATATGTTAAAGGTTTTTTCAATCACTTTGTTCGAGTATATCCTTAAATCTTTTCCAGGAGTACAGAATACTCTGTATGTGAAGGAAAAATATGGAGTAGGTGGCTCAGTGGTATCGACTCGGCCTGTGGATTCTGAGAGCCCTGGTTCGATCCCCACAGCCGACAAACAATTTTCACCAAATTAGATCTATCCTTGTGGCTCCCCGTTCACCCCCAAACTTTTGGGGCCGTGGACTGACGGCCGGTAACCGCACTTCACGCGATGAAATATATAACTTACCGAAATCTGCTACGGCAGAGTGCCATACCCAGTAATGAGTAGAAGGTGTGATGATATATTTATTAATTATGAAGGAAAAATGGATGAAAATAACATGAAAATGCCAGAGTAAATGATTCTGATCGCTAAATAACGAAATTGTTACAATCTACGAGTATAAGGTAATCATGAATTAGAAAAGTTACCAATAGCATAACGATCGATTGTAGCTTTTGATCCAGAATTACAGAATAGTGATTGAGATAAGCAATGAGTTTTCTATATGTATTTTCAAGGTCATTGCTAATCTTTGGAATAATGTACATACTTTTAAACTAGAGTTGTTATGCCTTCCGAAAAAAATATAAAAAATAGTATATTCTGCAATTTACTCAATCATACACTTTAATCAACCAAATTCTACAATAAATCATCAAGGGTAAGCAACATAATTTTGCGGACTTGTCATTCCTAAAGTTTAAATTATCGAACAGTCCTAAGATTATCCCCGGACAATCACGGTTTAATTAAAAAACCGCACGCCGTTAAACTTTGAACCCTGAACTTTCACAAGCAACCCTAGCTTAACGTTGCTGAAACATTTCTTGAATAAAAATCGTTACGCTCTTTTGGACGTGGCTGGAATTAAAACCAGCACCCAGATTAGTTAGAAACAACGATTTTTTGTTTGTTTGATGATGGATGCTGTAAAATGTATTGATCTTTTGTAAAGTTTATTTTTAATAAATGACTAAAATTTAGATCAATCTGTATGTATTGTTTTCTATCAATTTCATCATTATATCATATTTGAAACCATGACAATTCTTAATGCAATAAAAAATAGGTTTCGGCAGTGCAAAAAAAATACCAATAATTTTTATTTATAAAAAGAAATTATGTAATCAATAAACAAGAAAAATAGATAAATACTCGTAGAAAATTTAATTTCAAAATGGATAGAGAAACAAAAAATTTGGTTATTTTTTTCTCTTATTATTTAATTTTTATTTTTAATAAAAAAAAAAAGGTGACCGAAATTCTGACGATCTAGTTTGACTAGACACCGGAATTTAAAGATTCGCTAATCTGGCTTACAAATGATTCATGTTTACAATATAAAAATAAATAAAATATGTTATTGTTTCATTGATAAATATGGGTTAAAAACTTTCGAAAACGTTCGACGACGCAAATAGGGAATAATCGTAGTCTCTAGGAAGAGAAACATTCTCACGAGGGACAGAAACATCCTACCTAGAGAGAGAAAGATAATGTTTCTCTCCCTAGAGGAGAAAAGCAGTGTTCCTCTCTCTAAAATTAGGGAATAAGAACGTGTTTCTTGTGCACGTGTTACGAAAATAGATCATCATACTTATTACCCATTACTGACAATAAGTGTGGCACTCCACCGAAGCAGATTTCGGTAAGTGATATATTTTTGTTGAAGTGTAGTTACCAGCTGTCAAATTACGCCCTCCAAAGATGTTAGTGGAGGGAGAACCACAGGGGTAGTTTTAATGTGGTAAAAATTGTTTGTCGGCTACGTTCTCAAATCCACAGGCCGACTCGATACCACTGTGCCATCTAGATTAAATTATAACTCCCATATCTCTGAAACGGTACACTTTTGGATACATGTTGCATACAATTTTACGACTTATTTTTACTTTTTCTCTATATCCTATAAATCTATAACACTTATTTTTTAACACCCTGTATATCATTATTGGTAAAAGTTTGACCACTATTTAAATGAATACATTTAATTTACTTTGGAAGTAAAATAAATTAGTAAGTTAAATAAATAATTAGCTAAATGAAACAATTAAACTCGGGTCTAACAATAAGCATTACCTTAATCGCCATATGTGACCTCATTTCCACAATTCCAGTAGGAGTTCGTGAAGGGTGAGGGGGTTGCACAGTATCAGGTGCAGGATCAACCGGCACGTCCTGCAGGATCAGAGGCCGCAGGATCATGGTTCCTGCTGCTGCGATCTGAATTGGGAAATTGAAGCTACCTATATTGAACTACATTGGATTGGAAATTGTATATTGATTGATCAAAAAATAATTATGATTTAAATTCTATCTTGATTGATCAAATATTATTATTTATTTATTTATTTATGTTACGCTGTACAAAAGGAACTTAATCCTAATTACAGTACAGCGTCCGCACTCACCGAGCCGCTGTGTGGTAGTTCATATAATTTTAGCTTGAGTGAGATTCGAACTCGAGATCTCCGGATTCGAATTCCGTATCGCTATTATGATTGTTAATATAAATATGATCTAATATTATTAAGTTGTGTGATTATTAAAGGTAATCATACCTGTAGTTTTTGACTAAAGTTAATTTATATTACGACAGAAAAATTCTGATGACGCCTGGATTCGAACCAGGGACCTTCCGCATACCGCTCCGCTTAGACACTGTGACAGAAAAATTCAGTTGATGCCATATTTCGAGCACAGGTGACGTGGTGTAGCGGTTAGCATCTCTGCCCGGTATGCGGAAGGTCCCTGGTTCGAATCCAGGCGTCATCAGAATTTTTCTGTCATAATATAAATTAACTTTAATAAATATGATCATTGGTATCGAGTGGGATTATGGATTTATGAATTCGAGTTCGATTCCCACAACCGACAAACAATTTTCACCACATTAAAATTATCGTTGTAGTCCCCACTTTATTACAATTTTCACTTACCGACATTTGATATTGCAGAGTGTCATGCCCAGTAAAAGGCAAGATTTATTTTATTTAATTTTTTTTTTCATTTATATACCGGACCAACTACTCAGGTCATATTATATTATATTATTTTATTTTATTTATTTATGTCACTGTTATTTTGGGTAGGTGGCTTAGTGGGATCGAGTCGGCCTGTGAATCTTGAGAACCCTGGTTCGATTTCCACAGCCAGCCGATAAACACTTTTCACTAGTTTAAATCTACCCCTGTGGCTCCCCTCCACTAAAATCTTTGGGGGACCGTGATTTGACGGCTGGTAACCGCACTTCACGTGAAGAAATATGTCAATTACCGAGATCTGCTTACGGCAGAGTGGCACACCCAGTAATGGGTAAAAGGCGTGATGATATATTTATTTATTTGACTGTTATTGACTGTTTTTAACAAAGTTCACTTTGCACGCCTTTTTAGAATAAACTATAGAAGTACTTAATTAACTTCACACAAACTCGATTTCTTACGCTCGATTTTAATATCGCTTCTATGTCAATTTTTCACATAGAGACATACATTTTAAATTAATTTAATTATAAATAGGTATTTTAAATTTTGAGTTTCAATTTATTTTATTCTATTCTATAACAGCAACTTAATCCCAATTACAGTACAAGGTCCGAACTAACCTACCTGCCGTCTGGTAGTTCATATATATTTTTAGCTTGGGTTGGATTCGAACTCGAAATCTTCAAATTCGAATGCCGTGACGCAAACAAGATCACTATACTATATTCATTTTTATTCAGAATATCATAGTAATACCAAACCTAAAATGAAGCCAGAATTAAGCTTAAATCTAAAAGTGAAATTAAAAAAATCTGATGTGGACACCATATGACTTCCTTGTACGCGTATTATACTATACCTATTTTTTATTGCCCATATTTGACGTAATTTGACATTCACATTAAATTTTTATTTTTTTCCTTATTTTTTGTTCTAATCCATTCAAACTTAATTACAAGAAACAAGAAATATATAATTTTTAAATTTAGATATCTCGCTTATACATAAGGGTTATTTAAATATTCTAAATGTGCTAGACGCAGAATTTAGTTCTGTAAAACTTTTATTTGCAGCGTTTATTTCTAAAATCAAAATAATACCATTTATTTCAAGAAAAACTGTTAGCAGCTTCATGTAATGTATCACTTCCAGTTAGTTCATTTTAACCAAAGTCTATTATATTATTTCCATTGATATAGTAGTCTTATATACCAAATTTGAAAAGTTTTGGATTATATTTTTATATAGTTTTTCATTAAAACCTATTATAGACTTCAAGTAAAGTACCGCTTCCGGAAGTTATATAATGACCAAAAAGGGAGGTGGACAACTAGATATTATAGCAGTCCTAAATACAAAATTTCAACTTTCTACGGCCTACCGTTTTTGAGTTATGCGAGATACATACGTACAGATGTCACGACGAAATTAGTCAAAATGGATTCAGGGATGGGCAAAATGGTCATTTCCGCTGAAATCTCAAAACCGAAAATTTTTGCGATTACAATACTTCCTTTACTTCGTATAAGGAAGTAAAAATAATTTGATATGAAATTGCTGAACATATCATAGTTGTTAGGGATCGTACCTATTGCAGTTACAGAGAGAATTTATTCTTAGAATCCTAGACAATATCTTGGTGAAAATAAAATGGAAGCAATGCACGAGCCTCTAAAATTTTTATGTTATATCTGAGACTACAATAATTGCTTAATTATCTTCGCATCAGCATCAGGACTATGATGAAGAAAGATAATGTTAAGTCGTTGGGTTTACGAGTAAGAAATTGAAAGAGTTTAGTCGTTTGAGAAATGAGTGCTCAAAGCTTCATTAAGTGCAATGTCCTGCAGGACTGAGGTTAAATCGTCAATTATCCTATCGTTCCTTCGTTCTCTCTCCTTACTGGCTTGGAAGCTTTCGACAATTTTTTTGCAATATACATCTTCATAATGTAAATAGGATTCATTTTTGTTTAATTCGGCACTTGCAATTATTTATATATCATCATCACGCCTTTTCCCTATTACTGGGTGTGTCACTCTGCCGAAGCAGATCTCGGTAAGTGATATATTTCTTCGCGTGAAATATCTGCGATATTTTAAACCGAGTCAATTTAGGGTAATTTGTATATGCAATGTTGTGGTTTATAACTGTTATTGACATTTATACAATTGTTTAGATTTTTATTTTGAGGTTATATTGAAAATTTAAATAACTATTATTATAAACTGGTGTACAATTTACAATTATATTTTTAGTGTTTTGAAATGAGCAGAAAATTATTACCCAATAGAAATTAATTTTAAAACTCAGTTTATATTACAATTAAAATATAATTGGCAGAAAACATTTTGGGAAATAATTACTGAAACATTATAATTAATCTAGTTCATGAATTGAAATAATAATTTATATTTTCGACCAAATAAATTTATGGCCAATTCATATGTAAACAAAGATAATAAATCAAAAAAGTAATATTTAAAAGTCAACTAAAACCAACCCATAAGGCTGTTCGCACGCGTTCTTTTTTAGGTCAAATAAAACCTATAGAAATTTATCCAACAAATTATACGTCGACTTTAGTGGCACCGTTTAAGTCCGAGATAGTTCGGAAACGTTGTTATCAGGATTTAGTGATGTATACTAATATAAAGTTATATAAACAACTTGCAGCTGCTATTCAGAGGCATATTACTGTTCATTATTTAAATGTAACCAGAATTAATGAACGCTAATTTTAATATAACTAGTATTAAAAATATCACTTTATTGCACGAGTGGAAAGCTTGTAGCACAAACCGCAGACCATTGTTGCCATACCATGAGTGCAATGCGAGATATTTTAAAGTTACATACGCTATTTTTTCTGTGTAACTCATGTTAAAAGTGTCTGGTATTGCACTTATGGATGCAGCTTGCCTGTCGTGCAATAAATTGAATCTTATCACATTAGATACACAAATAACTATTACCATACAGCGTGTGGTAAACAATCATTCTTTGCACCAACAATTTGCATATAATTCTTTTCACACGATCATAGAAAATAGATATTTATTGTATACCAAGAGTTGAAAGTACTTTGTTTGCCAAATCGAATGCAGAGATTGCAACTTGAAATACATTGGAGAGACCACACAGCCCTTGAAGAAACTCGGCATCAGTAGAAAACTAGCCATATCTTTAAGTTTGTTGATGTATGTATTCTTGATAAATTAACGATTAATAAAAGAATTGTTATTTATTAATTTAAACAGAAAATTAAACGTTACGCAACATATCAACTTCGATGATATGATGTGCAGTTTGCTGTTCCTCTTTTAGGGAATATTATGTTCAGTGCTGCAAATGGCTGCTACTGCTTTTTGTTTTGATTTTACGTTCATTATATTGTTTTAATTTATTATGATGACGGTTTTTTTTTATCCGCGATTTTATTGTAAAGATTAATTGACTTTCAATGTAGTTATTGAATTTATGTCTATTTTGTATTTTATTCTTTCGGAGTGCTGAGGATGGAGACATAGATCTCTGAAACGTACTAATACGTGATTACTTGAGTGTTTGTTATTTTTGAATCCAGGTGCCGTCTCACTAAGCAATATAATTGTACAGGATCGGTATTTTGTCGTATATTAAATTAATGGTTGTTTGTGTATTAAGTGCGCAAAATAAGTGTTTTTTTGTTGCGCGTGAGATCGTTACTTTTAGTCGAGACTGTAGGTCGAGACAAAAAAGTCATTCGAACACGCCAAAAGACAATAATTTTGCCCACGAAATACAAACAACATTTTTTCTACAACTGTAAATAAAGAATAATACAATAATTATTGATTTATTTAAGTAAATTGAAGGAAAACAATCAACAATAATATAAATTTGTAACTAATGGAACCTGACAACAAATTATTTGGGAGCGTGCGCGAAATACTTATTTTACGCACTAGGATGCAAAATAATGCGCAAAATAAGCGTTGTCATAGTAATGTAAATGATGAAAAAATTACGTATTTCGTGTATTAGTGCAAAAAAATGAACATATTTTGACAGTTGTAGAAAAAATATATTATTAATTATATAAACACATGCCTAATAAACAAATAATTAATCATAAAAAGTTCATAGATCTCAAATTCAAATCCTAACTTTTCTTTTTATTATTTCATTTTAAATAATCAATAAATAAAATGAATGAAAGATATATACATACAAGTAGGAAAATTAATTAAAAATAAAAGAAACAATTGAAATTTGGATCATTTTTATTTCGCTCGTGCTTTAACATGTAAGTAGATACACTAATTTTGTTTTAAATATGAAATTAAAATTTTGGAGGCATTATTATAGGCCGTATCGCCGAAATACCGAAATTGAAAATCCGACCTATAGCCAATCATTAATATTAAAATTAAACTTATGACCCCCCGTCTCCTGAAATCTTTAATTTACGAAAATCTTCAGCGACAAACTGCCCTACTCCACTATTATTAAGAGACAACACAATTGTACATTTTATTTTTTATATTTTTTTTTTGTATTTATTTGACTATATGGAGTGATAGCTAATTGACAACGCATCGGACTGTGATTTTAAAAACTCGATTTCTACAACCGGCGAACTAACTTTTACCACATTTAATTAGCTCTATGTACTAACATTTTTGGCAGACATGATTTGACGACTGGTAATAGCACTTCACGTGGATAAATATAATGTGTCACTTAAAGAGATCTCTTACGGCAGAGTAAAAGGCGTGATAATATATTTATTTATGTAGTATTTGAGATTGTATCTCCACTATAAATTCCTAAGTTGTTGTTATTTATGAGCGAATTTTTAAAAATACATCTTTAATTTCAACTTATGTGAGTACACCAGAATCTGCAAATTATACACAATCTTTATCAATTGCAAACTAAGTTGCTTCAGGAACTTCAATTTCTACTTGAAAAAAAATAGTCGTAAATGTTTATAGTAACACTTGTAACAACTCTGGCTATTCTCAATCTAAAAATAATGGCTGGTAGCACAAGCTCTGTTTTTGGGTGTTTTAAGAACACGGTTTTAACATGTTAGAGATAGCTAAAACACCCAAATACACTGCTTTTAAAACACGCAAAAACAGAGCTTGTGCTACCAGCCATTGTTTTTTAGTTCAAATATCAAACCTAACCTAATATAAATAAATTAATTTAAGCATTTTATGTTGTTATAATCTTACTTTTTCATTAAACTAAGTTGTTATATTCCACAAAATGTGTTTTTATTATTATTTATATAGTATTAGTCACGAATTTTGTTTCATTACAATCTGCAGAAAGTTGTATCAATGACGTCTTTAGTTCAGAGGTTGTCAAATAAATGGCACTGATGCCGACAAATGTTGAAAGAATTTAAACAAATTGCTCTTATTTCCCAAACTTTTTATAAAGGAAAATTCAGAGAAGTTGTATTTTATAAATTAGATTTTATTATTATCAAGACAGATTTATTTTAGAATGTTCCAAAGGGCCAGTGTTTTTTGCAATTTTTTGTCGAGTCGATCGGGAAGCACTTGTTCCAAATTGAGTGTTGCGTGCGGTAAGTGTCAATTTGAAGGTTACGAGTACAAAAAATATTATTACGACTGCACGAATTGGTCTATTTCACTATTAAAATAGTAATTCTTTTGTAAGTAATTCAATTCAGTATTATCATACAATTTCCATGACCTAGTGTCGGTATTGTTCACTATTTGCTTTGAAGGGTGTTATCAAAACATGAAGCGTAAGTCCTTCTCGGTTTTGGTGTCCCTAGTTTCCAATTTAACACAGTTAAAAGTCGCTAATTACTTTCCTGGACTGTCGGTTCACCGCGTAAAAACAGTTCAGAACTCTGCTGATGAGTGGGTAACCTAGTTTTTGCACTTTGCGTGTCGTTCCGGATGATATTTTTCTTGTTTTATGGACAGTGTTGTGCAACCATTACAAAAAATTTACTATGTTTTTACATTTGTTTTAACAGGAACAGTTGCATACATTTTTCATTATTATAACAACAATTATATATTATGCTACTTGAACTTGAACTTGAATATAATCATCGTCCCACGGGGATTGAGTTGACTATAGTGGAAAATACATTATGAAATTCGTAAATATTAATGATTATATTATTAAAAAGTATAAAATAAATACTTGGCTAAGTTTCACAAAATTCAGTCTCCAAGTCACCTTATGAGGGCATCGTTAGAGGCTGGCCAGCACAGTTAGTAACCATAGACGCGTTTCGCTCTTATTAGAGCTCATCAGTATGGTATAACTCTCTCCACCTAGAACAAAGTTCACGTGTAAAAGCAGTTGACAAAGAACTGTACAATCTTGGCGCTAGGCCAATAATGATCATCTTCTCAACCTTGGCTTATAATATACTATTAAGACATACTATTTACAACAATAATGAATATATAATGTATTGTTTTACGAATTATAATATAATAATAATTTTTTTGGTGGAACTTGTATAGATTTACATGGTGTCATGTATGTTAGATAAGTAGATGTGTATTTATACATAGGCGCCGGCAGAATTTCTGTCAGGGAGGTGCAAAAAATTGCGGTGGTATCCTTTCATTGATGTTCATTACCTCATCCATAATACCAATATTTTAATAGCTACTGTATTTTGTCCCTAGGACAGCGAATAACTGAATCAACGTTGTCTTTAATTTATGTTTTACTCCTTGTACCTACCGCTGCTATAAATTTATTCAGAAATATAATTTCATTTTGATTAAAACTTGTTTCATTACATAAAATGTTAAATCTCCATGAAGTTATTTTAAAAAGAAATTAAAAGAATATATTTCATTATCTTTTGAAGTTAGGATTGCTGTGCAACTTTAAGCTTAACGGGAAAAGTTTAAGTAAAGTTAGATTTCTTGCTATTGTTAATAATTACCGCGTAACTGTAAGAATCTTCGTTAAAAGTTTCTCCTATAAACGTGAACGTATTTTTAATTTAAGAATTACCGTAATGTACATCTTCTTATTCATTTTATAATTGATTAGCATACTAGATTAGCAAGTGAATTATTATATCTACCTTATATGGTTTATAAACAGTTATATTTTATAAATTACACTGGGCCGAATTTAGCTTTCGTTTTGAATTTAAGATCGCCCGCAGTTTGTAGTAACTATAGAAACATCTTGTTTTGTTTTTCATATTAATTTAATATTTTTCTCTTTATTATATTCACTTTACTAAAGCATTTTAGAAATTAGAACGTATGTGCTGAATTATAGTAAATTAGTTCTATAAAAATAGAGCCATGGATGAATGAATGAATTTTCCGCTATTATTACTCTCCTGATAATATTACAGGAAAAAGTTTCAAATTAAATAGAAAAGTATCGTCTGAGATGGATACTTTTTGAAACATTTTGACTTTTTTTCAATGCTGGAGAAAATGTATAACAACTGAAAATAAGAAATTAAATAGAAGTAAGTTATCGTATTAATGTACAGTAGCAAATTAAAATAATAGGGAATTAAAATGAAAATACTATAAATAAAAATAAATAAATAGATCATCACGCCTTTTACCCATTACTGGGCATGGTACTCTTCCGTAGCAATCTCGATAAGTGATATATTTCTTCGCGTGAAGTGCGGTTGCTAGCCGTCAAATCTGGGCCCTGAAAGATATTAGTGAAAGGGGAGTCACAGGGGTAGTTTTTTAATGTGGTGCAAATTGTTTGTCGACTATAGGGATCGATACAGGGTTCTCAAATCCACAGGTCGACTTGATATCACTGAGCCAGCTATCCCATCACACCAATTTATCCATTCCTTGGCGCAGCATTCTATAGTAGATGATTTCGAAATTAATAATATATTATTATGGATTAGGTGACTTACAAGTAACACTACCCAACTGTCACTCACCAATTTAAATGAAACTTGGCACACTAATACAACTCTAAAAAATATTGAACCACTATTTTTTTTCTATTCCGGAAGTTGATTTTTAAGGGTACAAACCACCCTTTAAAGGTGGTAAAAGCAAGAATCGCCATAAATGAAATTATATAATTCCAAAACATTACGAGTTCAACATTGGTCCTCTAAAATAGAGTCAGGAACTTCAAAAACCTCCAAGTAACAAGTTTTAAACCTAAAATTCTATTTCAGTTGAATATCGTAATTTTATCCCCCCCCCATCCTCTTTTGAACCCCTTAAAAAGGTGCAAATTACCCCGCAAATAGATTTTGGCGATCTCAAAAACCCCTGGGTAACCAATGTTGAAGTCGTAATGTTTTGGTATTATATAATTTCTTTTATGACGATTCTTGCTTTTACCACCTCTCAGGGGTGGTTTGTACCCCTAAAAAGCAACTTCCGTAAGAAAAAACAATAGGGATTAAATATTTTTTAGATTTCTATTAGTGTGCCAAGTTTCATTTAAATCGGTGAGTGACAGTTGGGTAGTTAGTTGTATCGAGTTGAACTGTGAATTTAAGAACCTGGGTTCGATTCCCACAGTCGGCAAATAATGTTCACCACATCTTTGGGAGCTGTGATTTAACGGTTGGTAATCGCATTTTACGCTGATAAATATATCATATATCGAGATCCGCTAAGGAGAAGTACTACACCTAATAATGGGTGAAAGGCGTAATGATATATTAAGCTTATTTCTATTTAATATATTTAGGAATTGAATAGACAGCATTAATAAATGTAATTTTTACTCGAAATAATAGTGTCCTTCTGTATCAGAAAAATTAAGCTACGTTGTTATAAAACATACAATATTCAGGAAAATATAATTTAACTACAGTTATAAAACAAGAAAGTAGCACAGATTCACATTAAATATAAAGAAAACCTTGCCTTCAATCTACAAAGAAATAAAAATGAACAATCCAAATTCCACCCTCAAATATAATCCGCGAAATACCTCAATAAAACATCCCAATCTATGGCTTCATCAACCCTTGAGTATTCTCAGATTTCCGCATCACTTTACCTGCGTGAAACCAGCAACATTCAAGAGTGCGGTGAAAACAATTCCACCTTTCATAGAGTTAAACAAATGACAGGCCCAGTAACAGGCGAATTTGTGTTCTTCAGGGAGAACCCTGTGCTGCAGAGCCGGACCTGGGGAGAGAATTCGTGATTTATTTATCGTGCAGCAAACACGTGGAAACAGGAAACAGGTTCTGGGTTTCCAACCTAACTTTTGTACCTCCCCTGAGAGCGGAAATACAGTTGCGGCAATGCGAGAAATTGTTGATTATTTATGGGGATACAAATACATTTATTAAGTTTCATTAAACGGATTTTTTGGTCTTTTTGTTGTTACAATTTGGTTTTGTTACGTTTAAATTTCTTCCGGCAGAGAGAGAGAGAGAGAGAGAGAGAGAGAGAGAGAGAGAGAGAGAGAGAGAGAGAGAAATAGAGATAGGGAGAGAAAGAGAGAGAGACACCAATTTCTAAATAAGAGTTATTTATTCATTTATTACATCCTTGAAAAAGATTAAGAAACCGAATGTATTTCTTACAACATTACGTCAATGCAGTATTGTAACAAAAACTGTAGAAAAATAAAATATTTGAACCACGTAAGTACTTTCCTTCATCTCTGGGAATTCCATTTCTGATTTCAGAAATCTTGGTGGAAACTTGTACGTGTAAGGTATGGAGTAACCGTTGAAAATATTATTCGAGGGTCCAGGGGGTGAGGAGATTGAACCGCTTTACAACTGTTTTGTTCTGCTCCTCATTATTATTATTTATGTTTATTTTAAAAGTATGTGAGCCTCTTATTACATATTTGTCCACGCCAAATCTAACTATAAATAAATATATCATCACGCTTTTTACTCATTACTGGGTTTGGCACTCTGCCGTAAGCAGATCTCTTTGCGTGACCAGCCGTAAAATAACAGCCCCCTAAGATGTTAGTGGAGGGAGAGCCACAGGGCTAGATTTAAATTGGTGAAAATTGTTTGCCGCCTGTGGGAATCGAACCAGGGTTCTCAAGATCCACAGACCTACTCAATACCACTAACCACCTACCCTATAATTATAATCATAATTTTATTTTTTATAATTATAATTTTTCAGCGATGCAGTCAATTAGTCGTTGCGCTTTACTGGTAGTGAATTCTAGTACTATTTGTTTACTCTAGATTGCGAACCCTAATTTTTGCCAGAATTTCATATAGAAAACTTTATAATTCATCGTCTCATATTTGTTGCGAAAAATGATTTACATTCACAAGTTATTAAATTAATATGTTTTAGGGAAACGAAAAAAAAGGAAGACCCGTAGAGTCATGGAAGAGAAACATAACACAAGAACATCGGAAGCAAGATATGACATGGGACGAAATAAAAATAGCAGTAAAAGACAGACAAAAATGGAAAGATATAGTTCAGGAAATATAGTAGAGAGAAGAGATACGAAGATAAATAATAAGAAGAGAATATACAGGATGCGTGTGGCTAGCAACCATACCATCGACAACGTTGCTACTGAAACGTCGAAAGACGCCTTATGCTCCAGTAGGAGCTTACAGGAAATGATGAATGATGATTAACGTATTTAATTGCATATAATTAAAGGGATCAGAGAAAAAAAGGTCTATATTTTCAAAAACAGTGTAATATTAAATGAAATACTTCATTAACATTTTTAACTTCTTTACTCTAGTTTACGAGCGTTAATTTTTGCTAGAATTTCAAATAGAAAACTTCATAATTCATCGTCTCAAATTTATTGCGAAAAATTATTCAAAATTTACAAATTATTAAATGAATATGTTTTTTAAATTAATTGTTAACGTATTTAATTGCATATAATTAAAGAGTACAGATAAAAAAGGTCTATATTTTCAAAAACAGTGTAATCCTAAATAAAATACTTCAATAACTTTCTGAGGTGTGAAATTCCATACGCAGACATTTCCGAGATATACATTGCTCCATACACTCCTGATAATGATCATCGACGCTAATGATGTAACCAATTCTTAAAGCGATTTTACTCGTATATACTAGTAAAAGAATGTTTAGTTTTACTTGTAAATATATTATCCAAAAAATTTAAACTTTCTCAAATGTTCTCGAATGTCTCTATTTTAATTTTTATCCGCAATTTTTTTCCTTTCTTGGCTCATACCTTTTATAACTCAAATAATTTTTCACAAAAATGTTGTTGAGTCTAGATGTTTAATAAAACCGGTTTTAGCAGAAAGCAGTGGAATTGCCGCTTTATGATGCTGGAAGTTTTAGTTAGATATCAATATGAATAAAATATCTCTTTGTTCCATTTCATTGATATTTGGTAATCCTATTGTCATTCAATTGTATTAATATTCGATTTATGAGAAACTAAAAGAGTTATTATTTTATTTAAAGGAAAACATGTTTCCTTTATTCCATGAAAACTATAAAAAATAAATAAATAAGATGTGAAATGCGGTCCGGTAAAAGATGGCGACTTCTGGAGAACAAGAATGAACCACGAGCTATACGCATTGTATGAAGAACCAAAGGTCTCAATAAACCTAAATCTTTCAAGACTTCGCTGGGCAGGTCATGTCCAAAGAAAGTCGGAAAATCAAATCCCACAAAAAGCCTTCTGTGGGCAACCTGTGGGAAGACGACCTGTCGGTAAACCAAGATTACGATGGGAAGATGGAGTGAAGAAGGATGCCGAGGAACTACTAAAAGTAAGAAGAGGAAGGAACTCGTCACTAAATCGGGACTTTGAAGGCAGAAACTTGAGGAGACCAAGGCTTAATTTGGGCTGTAGCGCCATCGAAGAAGAAGAAAAAGAAGAAGAAGCGAAATGCAGTTATCAGCCGTTAAAACACAACCCCAAAAGAGGGGACACAGGGATAATTTTAATGTGACGAAAATATCTTCGACCGTGGAATCAAATTCAGGTTCTCAATTTCACAGGCCGACTTACCTATCTACCCAATTATAAATTACCATTATTAATTAATCTTGAGAACGCTGGTTCGATCCTCACAGCCGACAAACAATTTTCACCAAATTAAATCTACCTCTGTGGCTCCCCCCCCCCATCCACTAACATATTTGGAAGCTGTGATTTGACGGCTGGTAACCGCACTTCACGCCAAGAAATATATCAATTACCGAAATATGTTACGTCAGAGTGCCACACCCAGTAATAGGTATAAGGCGTGATGATATATACTTTGTTTTACATTTATTAATTATTAAAACGATTATTAATATTTAGGGCCAAGATATCAAAATCGTAGAAGCAGTTGTTCAAACCACTATTAGTAACTAACAACTGGTTAGTTTTAAATCTGTTATCGTACTCGTATGGTGACAGGTGAAGCATACAATTCGTGAACATTTTTGATAGGACATATCTGAGAATTGTACAACTGATCCTTAATACATTTTTTATTTTTTTTATTGTGTACTTGTAATTTACAACTGGCCATTGAGACCAACCAGCAAATTTATTACATTTATATTAACATGAAGAAGCAATCACCTATTAGTGATTCTTCACGATATTTTTCTTTTGTTAACAATATTAACCTGCCAAGAAGCAAACAAAATAGCAAGAAACAGGAAAAAATGGAAAGAATATATAAATAAAATAGTGTAAAAACAAGGGACTATAATCTCTACACTCGCAAGGGTATCTTGAGATTTTAACAGATAATAATAATAATAATAATAACAATATTATTTACAATGAGACTAGTTAAATATTTAAATCTAAGGGCTTCTTCCTATTCAGTCTTCTGATCTCTCCTTCATTGTTAAGAAGATTTATTGCCATCTCGTTGGGGTGATGATTTAGCCGTTCTTCGTATTTTTGGGAATAGATTTTAATTTGTTCTTTTACATATTTTATTTTTAAATCATTGCTAACGTACCAGGGTGCGTTGAATTATGTTTATGTTAGACTTTTTTGCACAGCCCCACAGCTGTATTCCGTATGACCATATTGGAACTAATATTACTTTATATAGTAACAGTTTGTTGTGCAAAGATAACTTTGACTTAACCAGTACAATTTTTTAGTCTTGATGTTCATTTGTTTCTTTTTCGCAAGTATATGTTTCTTCCACGTTAGTCGTTGGTCTAGATGCAATCCTTAATAAATTGTTTAAATAAAATATAACGTTATATATTAATATGACAAATTAAAAATGGTTTGAATGAGTAATTACTTTAGATACTTAGATGGATATTTCAGCCCATATTACCGTATACAGATTTGTAATCCTCTACTGATGTTTCGAGTATTGTATGAATCTCTTTGTTTATTGCAGACGTTCTGCGTGGTGTCGAAACGCTTCCGCAAGAACTACATCCACCGCTTCACCGCAACGAAGTCGTTCTTCTACTTCAGCCCGTGGAGCTCGACGCGGCGCGCCTGCATCTTTCTCTCCACTAATCAGTACTTCGACTATGTCGTCATGGCGACCATCTTGCTCAATTGTGTCTTCCTCGCCATGACTGAGACCGTCGAAGAGGCCGAGTAAGTACAAAACCAGAACACGCACTTGTCATTGAAATGTTGCACGTGGCACGCAACGGAAGCGACTTCAAATCTCATTTGTTCGGACTCTTGTTATATGATTGATACGTAGTTTAAATCTAATAACGAAAGTATAAACAAAATATGTATCTTGATGATTCCTTAATATAATAAAAATGATAGAAATAACCTATTAAAATTACGATAAATATTATGATTATAATAATTGATTATTAAAGCTACATTCACAGCTCTTAGAATAAGCATTGTTTTTGTCTTTGTCGAATGGAATTGGACCATTTCTGCTGTTGATACAATAATAATTTTTGTTTTAAGATTGCTCACATGCCTATATACAAAATTATAGTAAAAAAAACTTAAAATATAGAATATTAGTAAACGATACTAATTGGTTTATACTGGGTGTTTCTGTACCTCTACACGAAACTTTAATGACATATATAATTTGATATAGTCATTATAGAATTTGATTGAAATTTGCTTAAATTAGGGTATTTCATTCCTAGCGAACATTTTTAGTGTGACTAGTTTAATAGTACATTTAATTATTTATAATTATGTTACTAATGAAATAAAAGTATAAACACTGGCTACAAATAATAATTTATTAATTAGTTATTATGTAGGTACCTGGTGTAATGCCTTATTTTTATTTAAGTACCTAGTCTGATTTCGTATACGGTATTGAAAGGGTAAGTTGTTGTATGGAGAAACAGCGCAAAATGCCGAATTAAATCAGTGACACTAAAAGTGTTTGCCATTAATGAAATACCCTAATTTTTGTGAATTTCAAAAATATTCTTTTTGTTCTATAATCAGTATATCAAATTATATATGTCATTAAAGTTTCGTGCAGAGGTATAGAAACACCCTGTACAGTATGCTACTATTTTTAATTTAATATATTGATTAGATCAGGAACTTAAATATGGAACATTGGAATAAACAAAATCCAGATTAGATATAAAAAAGTTATAAACTGACTATTTGTAGAGAGTATAACTTACATTCATGATGGTATTCTGGGTAAATCCATAAGTTTTGTAGATTCATAAATCTGCAAATGATAAAAAAATCGCAACGAGTCTTATAACTTTACGATTTCTACTTATCAATAAATATTGATGTGATTTTGTTCATTATTCACCTACAGTCGAACCTCGATAACTCGAACCATGACTTGCCACAAAAAAGACATAACATAATATGCACAATAAACATATAATTACATAAAATACATACATATTATAGTTTTCTATGGACAGGTAACGTTGTATTTCATTCTGGCGTAAAATATTCAGTAATTTGTGACTGATGTACCGTTTTTTTATTCTTATTTTCAAAAAAAGCTTGAATTCTATTTAAATTTCTATAAATAAAATCGGTTGTATCTTCATTTGTCTGTAAATATAAATTCAAAATTCGTATAGAATTTGCAACCATATCATTCGAAGGTGGCTGAAAATCTTCCTGTATCAATGGTTCATCATCACTTTTGCTGTCATCCATATCAAGGTTTATAAGTTCGGAACTGTAAGACTTGACAATATCCACATCAGTGGGAAACTCAGATGTAACAAAATCGTCATCCACCTGCATATAATCATCAAGAGTGCCAGTGTCCTGTGAATTATTTAAATGTACCCAAGACTCGTATTCAGTTTGAAGTACTGCTGTATTCTCTTTATTAATATGATTTAATTGTTCTTTGATGAAAACTAAAGGAATATCATCCTCTTCCTCCCACACAGTACACTGACCAAACCCGGCATTATTAAAACAATTAGCAATTGTTTCAGGCTACTACCAGGTGCAATACCATATTCAACTGCTGTGATAATCGATTCCTTATTTTATTAAATTGTAGACACTGTATTTGGAGGTACACCATACTTGCTAGCCACATCCTTTTTCTTTGAACTATTTTTAACTTCATTTATCAGTTTATACTTATCTTCTATTGTTAAGGTCTTTAAAATACGCTTCGGTGACATGACGCCTAACGCCTAACAATTAAGCAGTATACGAGTGAAATACTAACTTAGAATAACCATGGAATGTAAACTGTGGCTGAATCAAGAGATGTGTCGTTTCATCGTGAGCGCGGAATTCCCCGAAACTTCGACTTATCGAATATGCGCGCGTCGTTTTCTGTTCGAGTTATCGAGAAATTCGAGTAATAAAAGTTCGATTTATGAAGACAAATTTACATGCAATTTTCACTCTTGGCGCTGTTGCCAATACATTTTGTTCGAATAATCAAAAATTCGAGTTATCGGAGTTCGAGTTATCGGGGTTCGACTGTATTTACAAATCAACAAACTTATAAATTCATCACAAAATTTTATCATAAAATTATAGCTGAGAATTTTCTGACGTTTTAACATTTCAAGGTTAGGACAAACGATAAAAATAGTGACCATGTTAAGAGCTGTAAACAAGTTTAACAGTTTGTAATTTTCTGAATTTTTTTAGTCAAATTCCAATTTTTTTAATGTTGTATTATATTAGAGTTTTAATACATATAATTTAGGTAAACTTTAAATGAAGAAACATCGACACAAATGAAAAAAAAATACCTTAGAGAACATTATCTTCTTTTTCCTATGGCACTGCAGCACAAATCGGGCCTTGGCCTACCGGACACACCGAACCGCATTTTTTACACTTCCGTACTGCCGATATTCATAGTACCTTTTTTAAGGTGTATACGTGATTATCTTATAGCGTCCGAGTGTGATAAATATATGTAGCTGTATTTTATATTTATAACGACAAATCACACATTGTCGACAGACGGATTCGAACTGACGAACCTTGATTCGGGTGAAGTCACAGTATAGTGCATTAACATTATTGAACAATATATTATTTAGTTGTTTCATGAATCTTAAATTTAAAGTTAATTAAGGAAAATTAAACGAACTAAACTAATATTTGGATAATAAATCGTGTAATTTTTCACTTCAGCACTATCACTAGATTTAATTATCAAATTAAAAACAAACCTGGTGTAAAACTGACCATAGAAGACACAATTTCTCAATGAAAAGTCTAGCGTTGCCTCTGTTATTTACAAGAGTAAAATTACAGTAACAAAAATATAATGAAACCAAATTGGTTTAAAACCATTTCACAAACTTACTCTGCCTCGTAAAATGCCGAGCAACGAATGTTGAAACTCTATTGGATTAGGGAAACTTTCCTTCAGCTAACCAAAATTCAAACTAAAGTTGAAAAGAACAAATTTCGCACCAACTATTTTACAATATACTGTAAAGTATTATGCTCTCAAATAGTTTAATATTCAACTTACTTACTTTTCATCTATACACTAGAATTACACTACTAACAGATTTAGGAATACTTGAAAAAACTACGTCATTAAAAAAAATGATATCAACAGAAAGCGGAGGACAGACTCCAAACAGTAAACAAAAAAATCTGATGACTTCCTTGTACGCGTATTATACTTTAGCTACATTTTTTTATTTTGACGTAATTTGACATTGACATTAAATTTCTTATTTTTTTACTTATCTTTGTTCTAATCCATAGCAAACTTAATTACATGAAACAAGAAATATATAATTTTTAAATTTAGATATCTCGCTTATACAAAAGGCTAATTAAAAAAATTCTGAATGTGCTAGACGCAGAATTTAATTCTCTAAAACTTTTACTTGCAACATTTATTTCTAAACTCAGAATAATTCCATTTTTTTCAAGAAAAACTGATAGCAGCTTCATGTAATGTATCACTTCCGATTAGTACATTTTAACCAAAAATATATTATGTTTTTTTTTTTTTTTTGGCTTCTTTGGCGGACCAACTACTCAGGTCATATGCCGCCATTACGCCCTGATCCGCGTTTTTAGGTCTTTTTTTAGTCAACAGCAACGCAGGTTTCGCGGGACGGTCACCCATCCAAATACACCCCGCGCGCAACGTTGCTTAACTCGCGTTATCGCTTGGATCAGTATCAACGAGTTATGCCATGGCCGTTGACAATATTATGTTATTTCCATTGATATAGTAGTCTTATATACCAAATTTGAAATGTTTTGCATTATATTTTAATATAGTTTTACATTAAAATATATTATAGGCTTCAAGTAAAGTACCACATCCGGAAGTTATATAATGACAAAAAGGGAGCTGCACAACTAGATGTTATAACAGTCCTAAATACAAAATTTTAACTGTCTACGGCTTACCATTTTTGAGTTATGCGAGATACATACGTACGTACGTACAGACGGCACGACGAAATTAGTCAAAATGGATTCAGGGATGGCCAAAATGCGTATTTTCGTTGAAATCTGAGAACCGAAAATTTTCGCCATTACAATATTTCCTTTACTTCATAAAAATTATCATTCCTGCTTATTTCCAATGGAAGAATAAAACAGAGAAATATATTTACAGGATTCACACGAATAAGGTTTATTTACGTTTATATTTCATTGACAAATATGTGAAATAATTAATTTTTGAAAAACTTTTAAAACATTTGGTGATATTTAGTTTTTCGCATTCGGCGTAGGATGATGACGGAAATCGGTTGATATTGTGGAACGATCAACATAGAGTTAATCGTCGAGTAATGTTTACAATCCTACGTTGAGTTTTAATATCAAAAAAAGAAACTTTAAAAATGTTCGTAAGACAAATCTTAACATAATTGTTCCTTCTACGTATTAATGTTATGTTTCGTTGCGAATCTAGTCGATGTTATCGTATTCATTTAAAATATTTAGTCGAAATTCATTTTTATACGATTGAAATTATTTAAAGTTATTTACTTTTAGCAAATTAGATTGGCACCTTTTTCAAAGAAATAAAGAAACGTTAATTCAATATTAGCAGATTATATTTCATCCCTCTAAAAAAAAAGTCGGTAACTTTTTCTAGGACTAGAACCTGCACGCTGGAAAGATGTTATAAAGAATCATGCTGGAACAACATGGAGGAGACAAACAGAAGACAGGAAAGAATGGCAACAGATGGGAGAGGCCTACGCTCGAAAAGAGGTTGGATAAATTCCGTATATGAAGAAATACTCTTTTTACATTCAATACTCATTTAAAATGTACAAATATACAGGGTGAGTCTGAAAAGATGAACCCCCCCTTAACTTTTTTATTATAAGAAATAGAAAAATTTTCTTCATATGGAAGTTTTAGTATATTAAATATACTATTTTATGACACATATAGAAAATGGCGGTTTTTATTTTAATAACATAATTCTAGGTTCCCATTTGAAAAATAAAAGTTGATAGTCGTATCATGTAAACCTGACTTTATAAAAAATATCTATATGTGTCATAAAATAGTATATTTAATATACTAAAATTTCCATTTGAAGAAAATTTTTATATTTCTTATAATAAAAAAGTTAAAGGTGGGGGGGGGGGGGGGGGTTCGTCTTTCCAGGCTCACCTGTATTATAATTATTATACTTAATATTACTTATACTATTACTTACTATTTTAGTTTTTGCTATATAATAAGAAGGATTTATGAAATTAAAGGCTATTATTATTATTATTATTACGTAAATACTTAGTTTCAGTATAACAAAAAGGGATGGTATAAAGAAAACCGAGGCTAACTAACAAAACTAATGAAATGAAATAAAATATTTGTAATTTTTTTTTATCTGAATAATAAATGTATTTTAATATTGCATGAGATTTTCTTTATAAACAAGTAAAATCTTACAATTACTTATCTCAAAACTTTAATCTTGAAAGCGTTTGACTTTTTATATAAAAGTTTTATACTTTTTCTTGTATACGCGTATCTTTTACCATGACAAGAATTTATTGATTTGCCTATTTATTCAGTATTCAGCGTGCCTCTCTGCATAATGGATCGCGTAGCTATTCAAAAGTCAACAAATGGAAACAAACTTTTAGAAAATATTATGTATACAAAATGAAGAATGTTTTTTCAAGAACACAGGGCAGAATTCTATAAAAAGCTTCTTTAAACATACAAAATAAAGATAAACTTTATATAAAATTAATTATAGTTGATCCAGCGTTCATTAGACAAATGAATTTTTTATCCACATATAAACATTAATTCATACTTTAGTCAGCATTTTTCGTTTGCTATTAATTTCACGCATTTTACAAAATATATTTGAAAAAGTTAAAAATTCCTTGTCTTTATTTAAACAGATAAATGATTATAAAAAATTATCGGCATCGTAGTTGCCCAATAAAATAGTAATTGTTTCAGATAAATACTCGTATTCATAATTCATATATATATATATATACCGGGTGGAACATCATACCTGTGTACATAGGCGATTAACATGAAAAAACAGTTTTTCTGTGCGCATTGCTCCCCAAATTATTTTATCCAAAAATGCTTCAAATAAATGTTGTAGAGCATAAAATTCTGCATCTAAATCAATAAACAGAATTACATTTACATGCGTTATAACGACAGAAATTAAATAAAAAAATATAAAAAATTACGTTGAAAATATCAAATAGCCATGGAAGTGAAACAAAAATAGATAGATACTTGACGTTTGACAGATCTCCTGATTTAACACCTAGCGATTTTTTTATGGGGTCATCTTAAATGTAAAATTTATAAGCAACGCCACCCAAATATTAATTCTTTGAAAGAAGCTATCGTGGATAAGTGCGCCTTAATCACAAATAGGCATCTCGCTAATGTACGACATTCCTTCTACAATAGACTTGGTTATTGCTTGGCTGAAAATGGAGGTTTATTTGAATATTTATTGTAATAATAAATTGTAGTGATTATTTTATTGAGAGAATTATTGTTTTATATTTGAATTATAATAGATAGGTTATAATTTTTACATGACCAACTCTATAAGAAATAAACGTTTCATTGAAATGTACAATTGTTTATTTATTATTAAATTGTAATCATAAGTATGGAGTTTTTTGTATGAATTTTATTGAATGATTAATTTGTCGCGGGTAAAATATCAAATAGACAGAAAAACGTCAAGTATTTATCTATTTTTGTTTCACTTCCATGGCTATTTGATATTTTCAACGTAATTTTTAATATTTTTTTATTTAATTTCTGTCGTTACAACGCATGTACATGTAATTCTGTTTATTGATTTAGATGCAGAATTTTATGCTCTACAACATTTATTTGAAGCATTTTTGGCTAAAATAATTTGGGGAGCAATGCGCACGGAAAAACTGTTTTTTCATGTTAATCGCTTATGTACACAGGTATGATGTTCCACCCGGTATATATATATATATATACCGGGAGTCTACTTTTTTTCCGAACATAGGAATTTCAATGTTAAAATTTTGATTTAGCGATATCTCTTTACCTATTAATTTTAGAACAAAAGAGTATGGAAGAAAAATGTTCAGAAAAAAATCCGTGTTAGAAGCAAAAGAAAATACATGCTTTAAAGCAATTATCAGAGTGCCATGAGAAATAAAACAAATTAGATAACTTATTAATAGGAATTTATTTGTCTATATTGTGTAGAAAAAAGAAAATAATAGTTGCTATAATTAATTTTATTATTAAATTAAATGCTCGAATAAATAAATAAATTAGAGTAACCTTCCAATTCTTGTCCAATATGTCAAATAACGTCAGACACATCAAACAAATTATTGTTTTATTTCTCATGGGACTCTGATAATTGCTTTAAAGCGTATATTTTCTCTTGCTTCTAACTCGGACATAAAAAACAATTGAACAACTAACTTATACTCTTTGGATGCAGTATTTCAATCTGAATAATTTTCTTCAGTACAATTTTGTTCTAAAATTAATAGGTAAAGAGGTATCACTAAATCAAAATTTTAACAGTGAATTTCCTATGTTCGGAAAAAAGTAGACACCCGGTATATATAAAATTTAACCAATACTAATAAGTAACCTTAGGTAAAAATGCAAAATGATGCAGAATGTGTTTCTATGAAGTGTCATTTATATTGAGAAAATATGTATTTTATTATGCTTCTAAATCTTTTGTAAACAGAAAAAATATTTTTTTTATTATTTGTTTACTTTGCGATCAAAAATCAATCTTCTTTCGACGGTTGCGAAGTTCCTTCGTAATTCTTTTGAGTCCTGTAGAGTGACAAATCACACCAGTCTCTGCAAACGTTTCGATCTATGCTGTGTTGTAATTGGTATCATTTTCTGTTGTGCAATAAACAAATAAATAAAAGAGCGAGATTTTGTTTTTCGACATCAGATCAAAAACGTGTGTAAAAGTCTCTTCCTCTTCTCGCGTGCCGGAGAACTGTTTCCTGCCATTTCCGGTTGTCTGGTGTCCGGTGGTTCCGGCGCTGCTAACGACGGCGGTGCGCGAAACTACAACAGTCAGTAATCGCCACGTCGCAGGAAGTTGCAATTCACGCGCACGTTTTTCTTTTGTTTACCGGTGTTTCTTAATTGCTTGATTGTTATCATCGGACTGTTTGTTGAATTTTAAATGGTGATTGTTTTTGAAGAGACAAGGCTGTTAATTTTGTTGAAGTTTCTTTTTTTCCGCTGGAAGAATAGTAGAATAAAATTATTTTTGTTCCTTTCCAGTGTTTCCCAAACTGTTAATATAGGCATACTAACACAGTTTGCCTTTTTGTCAATAAAAAGTAAAGCAATCAAAATGAATAAATTTACTGGTATTATATTTAACACCAATAATAATGTAAGAATAGTATATTTATTTATTTATTTATTTATTTTCATTTCAACAGGCTTGTAAGCCTGAAAAATATGTTTCTCAATTGGTCAATGTACCACATGGTTTTCATAATTATTATTTTTGCTATATCGCAATAAATTAGTTTTATTTTTAAATAAAAATAAAATTTCAAAGTGTAACACTGACTTGTCAATAAACATATGATATTTATTTATTTTGACATATATTAGTTACGTTAGAGTTAATATTCATAATTATCTAGGTTATGTGTCATAAAAAGTGTTTTGCAGTTTAATTTATTTATTTTATTCTAAAAATAAAATTGCTATAATTTTACATGAGGTAAATAATGATAGCCAAACTGAAATAATTATGATTGTCATTTTTACAACCAGACAAACTGACATTTTACACAAAAATATCTCCAGAAATAGTGGCATAAAATTCACTTTGTGTATGCGATTTAGGAAAATCAGTTTTTATGCAACCACTGCCTACTAAATTATGTTAATGGAAAATATTTCAATTAAAATTGTAACGAATAAAATTATATCTCGAAATGAACATTTCCGATTTTACTACAGGTTAATTAAAATAAAAACTAGATTAAAAATTGTCTAAAAAGCTATTTAATCATTAGCTAGTCCTGGAAGAGGAACAAAATGTAAAACAAATGTGCAACGCTGTAACTATCAACTAGATATTTTTTATTAAAAAAGTGTTCATTAAAATTAAAATTTGTATAGTGCAATAAAATTAGTGAACTTTTTGTCTTCCATGAAATATTATATACTATTTATATTATACTAGTTTACGAACCAAGTATACATTTTATATTAATATATAAGTTAAAATGTAAAACATTTGCTTGAATTTTATTTTATTTCTGTTGTAAAGCATCATAAAAATTTATTTTTCTGTTATCTTTTAAACTTTCTTTGTTACTCAAGCGTGGTAATTGCAGCGCGAGCCGAAGGCAAGAGCTGCAATGTGTAAAAGGAATAAAGAGACTTTACGCTCGTGATACATACATATTTTTTTGTACGATTAGATTTTCAATTATTAAAAAATGTATACCTACTGAAAATAAATAACATATTTTTGTTTTATTTGCATCCCTGGTAACTATTGAAGTAAGCGATGCCAACGCGCGATAAAGTTTTTTTTCGATTGCTCCACAAAAGTGCGCAATTGTCTTTTTATAGAAATCGTAAAAAACACTTATTTTTAGTCTTCATTTTCCACCAGAGCACATAAAGTTACGTGATTAGCATTTATACATTTTCTCCTGAAATAATAGGTCATTCCATCCAAATGAATAATTACTATAATCCGCCAGTTAAATACTATACTTTTTCTGCGATTATTCAACAGGATCTTATATTTTTCGGGTCGCAGTTTCAAGAAAATCATAATTTTTTATAGTTTACATGATAAACGTTAAACTTTAGTAGATTCTTATCAACGTGAAAATAAAGTAAATAAATAAAATGGGGTAGGTGGTTCGATCTTTACAGCCGACAAACAATTTTCACCAATTTAAATTTACCCCTGTGGCTCCCCCTCCACTAACATCTTTGGGGGCCGTGATTTGACGGCTGGTAACCGCACTTCACGCGAAGAAATATATCACTTACCGAGATCTGCTACGGCAGAGTGTCACACCTAGTTATGTGTAGAAGGCGTGATATATATATATATATATATATATATACATATATATATATATATATATATATATATATATATATATATATATATATATACATATATTTTATTTTGTGAAAATAAAATTAATATCAATCAGTTACGATAGTAGCAGCAATCCAATTTGCTTAAAAGTGTCGAACAATAGTTCATTATTCAACACATTTTTATTTGCTCTTTTGAATGACCATTTTATCTATCTAGAAACGTACTTATAATGAATGTATTACATAATTGTCATAAGACTAAATTTTTAATAAATATCTAGTAGATTGGTCAGAGGTATCGAGTTGGCTTGTGGATCTGAGAACCTTAGTCACAGACGTTAAACAATTTTCACCATGTTAAAACTACCCCTGTGGCTCCCGCTCCACCAACATCTTCCAGCCCCGTGATTTGATGACTGGTAACCGCCTTCACGGGAATAAATATATCACTTACCGAGATCTGATACGGTTGAGTGCCACACCCAGTAATTGGTGAAAGGCGTGATGATATATTTATTTATTTATTGTAAAAACATTTTATGTATGGTAAAGTCGTTTCAAGAAACTAAATGTTCTGTTACATACAAACCTCATTATAATTTAATTAGCTATAAAAAATTATAATTTAATTAAATTACCAATTTATACAATATAAATAAATAAATATATCATCACGCCTTTTACCCATTACTGAATGTGGCACTCTGCCATAGCTGATGTCGGTAAGTGATATATCTCTTCGCGTGAAGTGCGATTAGCAGCCGTCAAATCACGGCCTCCAAAGATATTAGTGGAGGGGGAGCCACAGGGGTAGATTTAATTTGGTGAAAATTGTTTGTCGGCTGTGGGGATCGAAACAGGGTTCTCAAGATCCACATGCCGACTCGATACCACTGAGCCACCTACCCTATATAATAAATAAATAAATATATCGTCACGCCTTTTACTTATTACTGGGTGTGGCACTCTGCCGCAAGCAGATCTTGGTAAGTGATATATATCTTCGCGTGAAGTGCGGTTACCAGCCGTCAAATCACGGCCCCCAAAGATGTTAGTGGAGGGAGAGCCACAGGGGTAGATTTAAATTGGTGAAAATTGTTTGTCGCCTGTGGGACAAACACATTATATACAATATATACTGTATATAATAGAATAAACTGAACACAGGATACTATTTCGAGATCAGTTCAGCTCATTAATAATGTCAGTTCTCAACAATAATATAACCTAGAGCTGTACTGTCTTCCAAGCTCGATGGCGATTTTTGCACTGCAGTTTGACGGTATTGAAGTTAGGCCACGAATAAATATATTCTAGAAAGTTTCGTCATAAACAAAAACAATATAAAATAAAGTAACCTAATGAAAAAATAATAGATAAAAGATTAAAACTTTTGCAACATAATTTATAAGAGCTGCATACGTGTATCGTTTATTGATTAGCGATCAGCCCGCATTGCGTTATGAGCAAGTTTCGTGTCCGCGAACAGAATTTCACGGTAATCCATGCTGAGGCCTAACTTCACACAACTTCCGGAGCTATTAAATTTGTGGTGAAGCCTTAAACTTTACAACTTCCTACTAACTTCAATTATTATACTAACATAGCCACCGTACTGATTTGAATTAGGAACAAATTGAATTAATTTATTTATTTTTCCAGTACTATTAAGTGACCCGTTCAGTGCACAAATCGGTTAACTAAACTTTTTGAAAAATGTTAAATTTAAATGTCAAAGAACTTGGTATATCATAACTTTTTATATTTGTAATAACTTTCCTCAATAATAAAGATTAACACCATTAAATGACAAAATTTGTTGGCCATTGAATAATAAATAATTTATTTCAGAGGCCATTTTAATTAACTCTATACTCTAATGTAAATCGTTGCAATAAAGCAACTTAAATGCACTAGCAAGCGCTGAATGATAACGGTAATATATATTTGAATTTATATTATAAAGGGAATTTAAAAAAAAAACAATGTACATTATTTCATCGCATTTCTCAACTTTTTGTTTTATCCATTTGTGCACTGAACGGCTCAGGTAATACATTCATAATATGTACGTTTCTAGTGCAGAACCACGGAAAAAAGTGTTAATTAATGAACTATTATTCAACACTTTTAAGCCAATCAGATTGCTATACTATAGTCACGCTATTATTTAGCAGTTTTTAACCCAATGAGATTGCGGCTACTGCAGTAACGCAGCGCAAGAGTTATGGACAACTTCGTTCAATTGCGCTATGCTTGTTTCAGTGGCATAGCTGGATCTTATTTTCTGAAGGGGGGGGGAGGTTTAGAAGTTGCCGACCTTTTTTTTAGAGGGTTGAAAAATAATCGGCTAATGATGAATTAACGTTTCTTTATTTCTTTGAAAAAGAAGGTGACAATCTAATTTGCTAAAAATACATAACTTTTAATAATTTCAATGTTATAAAAACGAATTTCGACTAAATACTTGCAATGAATACGATAACATCGACTAGATTCGCAACGACACATAACATAAATACGTAGAAGGAACAATTATAATAAGATTTGTCTTTTCTTCCGCGCAAAAACATTTAAGACTTGTTCAGTATCCACCAATATATGTCTATGAATACTCAATAGCGCAAGTCCGGCCAGACGATTTTCTCCCACTGAGTTACGCAAGTATTGCTTAATACGTTTCAACGTTGAAAAACTACGTTCCACACTCGCTACGGGTCCAGGCAGGGTAGTTCCAATATAACATTAGATTGAATATCATTTCTGATATCTGACTTCATGAACACAACAAACATTGCTGTTCTTCACTCAAATCTTTTTGGATACTTTCCGAATATTTCGGTTGGAGAGGGGGTATGGGACCCGTAAACCCCCTCCCCTCATAATTACGCCACGGCTTGTTATAGCCGTTTCATATGTCATGAAAATTCATAGTTTCAAATTTACAGAGCGGGCACGTCATCTAGCGCCTCTGACGTCGCAACTAATCGTAATAAGATTGAATGTATAAATAAAATATCCCATGTAATAAGTTTGATCACATCAACTGCAGTTTTCAAATATTTTAAATTTATTTGTGTAATTTAACAGCGTGGTCGATTGCCTTTAATGAAATAACTATTTTGTTTTTGTAAATCATTTAAAACTTTTATGTCAGATGATCGAAAAAATAATAGTAACAGTAACACTGACAACCATTTAAAATTTAAATTATTTTAATATTTATAAGTTAGGTTAGAGTGTTATAATATTATCAATTTCATTCTAAATATAAATACCTTCAAATTTAAGTAACAAGAATTCATTTATATTTTGATGTTCTTATTTTATTATAAAAAAGTTTAATCTAATTATAACAATGACAAATAAGTTGCACAAACAAATTTTAAATTTTAAACTTAGTTTAAATAAATAAAATCAATCAAATGTTTAACAGTAATATCATAATTTAAACCAAGTATAAAATACAAGTTTCGTTGGTGCAATTGGCCATTAGGTGCAATAGTATAAAGACAATTTAAAATTATGGGGTAGGTGGCTCAGTGGTATCGAGTCAGCCTGTGGATCTTGAGAACACTGGATCAATCTCCACAGCCGACAAACAATTTTCATCAAATTAAATCTACTTCTGTGGCTCCTCCCCCACTAATATCTTTGAGGGCCGTGATTTCACGGTTGGTAACCGCACTTCACGCGAAGAAATATATCACTTGCCGAGATCTGCTTCGGCAGAGTGCCATACCCAGTAATAGGTTTTTCTACGATTGCTACGAAAAGTTGACAATTACGCTCTCATTTGTCATCGTAAAGTTGACGTTTTCTGTGGAACAATCGAAAAATATCTTTTTTGCGCGTCTCCAATGGCAACGCGCGAAAAAGACTTTAAATACGCGCGTTTCCAATGGCACCGCGCGAAAAAGATATTAAATGCGTGCTTATTTCAATAGTTACCAGGTATACAAACAAAACAGAAACTTGACATATTGATAGTTGACAGAACGAATTGATTTTCAGTACGTATAAGTTTTTAATAATTTTATGATGCAATCGTAGAAAAAATTATGTGTGTATCACGAGCGTAAATTGTCTTTGTTCCTCTTACACTATTGCAGCTCTCGCCTCCGGCTCGCGCTGCAATTACCGTGTTCGAGTAACAAAGAATCACTTTACGCTCTTAATACACAAATAACTATTTTGACAAAAACTGTCATAAAATTGGCTTTGTGTATGAGTTATAGAAAAAATATATTTTTGTTGTGCCGTACAAATTTTAATAATTAGTTGAAAACCTCTCTCTTAGACAACAACATATTCAGGTAGAAAATTTGTTTATAATATTAAATAACTTCGCTCTTTTTTTAATTTAATTAATTTAAATTTATATTTAAATACCGATTTTAATTTCACTTATTTTTTTTAATAAAACATTATCAATGTAAACGAAGTAAGTGGACAGCTCAAAATTATTATTAATTAAATACCGATTTTAATTTCACTTATTTTTTTTAATAAAACATTATCAATGTAAACGAAGTAAGTGGACAGCTCAAAATTATTTTCTATGTTACGACACATGTAATTAATGTTGTGAACAAATTCAATAACCACTGTAACCGTTCTACAATTACTTACTACATTTATTATTGCGCAATCACAAAGTTAACTGGAGAATAGTATAGTAGTGGGAGTAATGTTTTACTGCTGTTGACACTTGTAGGACTTTACTGCCCTTTAGACCAGTCACGTTCCACTACACTTCTTATCTGCTCGTCGCAACCACCTTACCACAACCGCACACACTTACGTTATCTCAACAATATCATCTTGCAACAACACAACTTACGTACGAAAAGAGGAACTCAATACTGAAGTAGTAGATTAAAGAACGAGTTTTATAAGACATGTATTTTTCGCACGCATCCAAGTGCAATACAAATTTTATAAAATAAGTTATTTATATTATTTTTTCTATTTTACGGCGCTTATAAAATAAAATTTTAAAAAAATCTGGGATATTTTAAACCGAATCAATTTAGAGCACATTGACATTTATGCAATTTTGATGTTGTCAGCATACATACATACATACATAACATCACGCTATATCCCATTAAGTGGAGTAGCACGAACCCGTCAACATTCTCATCCTGACACACGATACTCGTTTCGACCACATTAACACTTCCTCCATACGAACTCTTGCTTTTCTCACAACCCAAATTCATCATCACGCAACAAACCTTCATCCATTCGCTCCTGTACACCTGTTTCGTAAATCTTCACTTACGCCCACTTCTCTAACAACGATTCTATAAGAAATGAAGGCAGCATCGCCTGCGCTTGTATAAAAATACATTTAACACAATTGCAGTTACACACTGTATAGTAAAAACTGAAAATGAAGTAAAAAAAGATGAGGAAGGAAGGGAGTATCTGTCTGCGCTTGTTTTTGAAACTGAATTCTACACAATTGCAGTTGAACACTCTATAGTAAAAACAGAAAATGAATCAAAAAGATAAGAAAGGACGGGAGCATATTCCTGCGCTTGTTTTTGAAGGTGAACTCCACACAATTGCAGGTAAACACTCGAAAAATATAATATCAGGATGATAGTTTCAATATGTCACCCGCTACTACCAACCGTCTAAAACAAAATGTTGCTTATCGTAACGAACACTCTTTCAATACGCAACTGGGTTTCGTAATGACTTCCTTATGAATGAAAAATAGAAAAATACCGGAATACTTTTTCAAACACTACCTTGAAAAATAACAAACTGAAATTAACATAAGAAATTCCACGTCTGGACAGTGGTGGATCTACCGAGGAACATAGGAGGCAATTGCCCCGCCCGACAATTTGTTTTTTAAATATAAATTTGATTTTATTTTGTCTTTTTAAATTCGCGCAGTAGTTATTTTCTAATCCGTTCTTCATACTTATAATAAAATATAAATAAATAAGTTAAATAGAATTAAAAAATATTAAATAAAACTCTAGGCAAAGTCTCACAAAATTCAGCCTCCGAGTCACCTTATGAGGGCATCGTCAGAGGCCGGCCAGCACAGTTAGTAACCATGGACGCGTTTCGCTCTTGTTAGAGCTCATCAGCATGGTATAACTCACTTTATTATATTTATATATTTTTTATTATACCTAGTTTCACCAAGTGCATGAATGACAATTAATTTTGTCCTTGTTGTTATTCAAATAGAAATTTTTTATAAAAAACAATTAAGGAAGAATGTAGCGATTAGTGGTACATTTAATGCGTGCAATGTATTACACTCCTACTGTGCTAGTATGAAGGCGAATAGACAAAGTTTATTTACTATAATTTTTATATTTCAGTTTGTACCATAATTAAACCTAATGCACCCTCCGAAAAAATTAGCTGAATCCACCATTGGGACTGGATAAACAATTATCAATCATTGCATAAATTCCTATATTCGTTAGGAAAATTGATAGAAAAAGGTACATTTACTCGTAAGCAATGATAAGATTATGAAATTAAATTAATGAGATAAAAAAAATACGACAAAAAACATTACTGCTTTGTATACAAATATAGTTGAAGTCATTAAAAACGTGGGCATTCGAACAGCACTTCGTACAAGATAGGTTTTTTTTCACTAATATCAATATGCGAAATACGTGATTTTTTCATCATTTACAGTACCATGACAACCCTAATGCGCAAAATGAACATTTTGCGCACTGTTTCGTATTCTCGTGCTCAAAATGAGTATCTCGCGCACGCTCCCAAATTATTTGTTGTCAGGTTTCATTAATTACAATGATTGTTTTGCTTCAATTGACTTAAATAAATCAATAATTATTGTATTATTCTTTATTTACAGTTGTAAAAAAAATGTTGGTTGTATTTCGTGAGCAAAATTCTTGTTTTTTTGCGATCTCGCCTAAAAGTAACATTCTCACGCGCAACAAAAAAAACACTCATTTTGCGCACTTAATTCAAAAATAATTATTTTTGATAATAATAATCAAAGAATTTTCAACGACATTAAAATTACCCTTGCAGCTCTTTCGCCACTAAAATCTTTGGGGACCATGATTTGACTGCTGGTAACCGCACTTCACACGCATATATCATTTACCGAAATCTGCTACGGCAGTGTACCACATCCAGTAATGGATAAAAGGCGAGATATATTTATTTTATTTTATAGTTATATATCATTTAATCTTTTATTTGTATACCTAGTTAAAAATATAACATAATTTTATTATAATCAAACAAACAAAATGACATTTAGTCATTTATTTATAGTTAGAACTGTAAGAAATATTTTAAAAGTAGAAGAAAACGGAAAATTACTACACTACTAAAACTTATATCTATAAATTTAATAGTTATGTATAATCTATAAGTGGTAGATTGTAATGTAAGAACGCTAGATGTTTAGGTCTTTCGGTTAACAAACGATTTCTTATCTCTTCCTTAAATATTTTTCGCATCTAAAAACAATCATTCATTATAAACAGTATACTTGAAGAAGATGACAGTTAAATCTTTACTAATCGCGTCATTTTTGGAAATTTGTGGCAGTATTTTTTTCGCGGATCTTACAAGTTGGCTACGAAGTAATTTTTAATGTTTTCTATTTCTCCTAACGAAGCAGATCTCGGTAAGTGATATATTTCTTCGCGTGAAGAGCGGCTACCAGCCTTCAAATCACGGCCCCAAAGGTGTTAGTAGAGGGGGAGCAAATAGTTATTTGTGCATTAAGTGCGTCAAGTGATTCTTTGTTACTCGAGTACGGTAATTACAATAGTGTAAGAGGAACAAAGAGACTACGCTCGTGATACACACAAAATATTTTCTACGATTGCATCTTAAATTATTAATTAACGTATACGTACTGAAAATAAATTCGTTCTGTCAATCGTCAATATGACAAGTTGCTGTTTTGTTTGCGTACCTGGTAACGATTGAAATAAGCGCGCATTAAATATTTTTATCGCGCGTTGTCATTGGAAACGTGCACATTTAACATTTTTTTCGCGCGTTGCCATTGAAGACGCGCGACAAAGATATTTTTCGGTTGTTCCATAGAAAACTTCAACTTTACGATGCGTAATTGTCAACTTTTCATAGCAATCGTAGAAAAAATAAGTGTTGTCTTTAATTTATCAAACGATAATCGAGTTTTTTCTCTAGCTCAACGAAAACTATATAATGTGGGACTTATTTAAAAGTGCTGTATAAAATGTTTCTAAACTTTATGATCAAACTTTAAGAGTATATATTACATAATGTTTCGATAACGATACAAAAGTTTTTTTTTTAATTTGCAAAATTAAGGCTAGTTTATTTAAAAGTTTGATAGTTGCAAGTATCCCGACTTATAATTAACTTATAATTGTAAGCACTATAACAGTTAAATTATTCTTTCATCATTAGATAAATGACTATTTGTAGTGTTTATAATTATAATTTAGTTAATAATATTTTAGAATTAACTTGAAAATCGGTCGTAGGTAGTAAAAATATTTCACATTAACTATGTAATGTTTAGAATTTTTTAAAAACTAGAAAATCCTACATTTCCGAATACATTGTTCCTGAATTATTATTTGCTTAAAAGATATAACAGATTTTATTCTAATTAAAATTACTAAGATTTGATCTCATTAATAGTGCGTGCTAACCTTTCAGCCAAAGTTGTTTGTATAAATTGTATAAATATAAATTATCAACATTATAACACGATTTAAAATTAAAATTCAATCTTAATACAGTCTAAAAATACCCATACTTTGCATAATAATCTTCATATAAAACGCCAGAATCAGAAAAAAACATTATTAATTCCCCTACAGTGTAGCTTAAATAATTAGCATGCTAAAATAATATGCAGCTAAACAACCACAAGAGTTTGCCAACCAATTTATCTAATCTTTACACTTTCCGCAAGAATTTTCGCTTGAATTTAACCAATTTTCTGGCAGCTTAACCCAAAACTGCACTGAAACTTCAGTTTTCTCTTTATGTTACAGACGTTTACCACAAATTAATTTGCAACCAAATGTCATGAAATTTCTGTAGGAGTTCAAGACTTTCAAGTTAACGAATCCTTTAACTTTTAAATGAAAGAAGGTTTTATATATATTAAAATGTTAAATATATTCTACATACTTTTTAATTATTTTACCAGTTTTAGGATATTAAACCTATGTTTACATGCACAAAAGTAGGCTGGTAAGTAAGTAATAACTGTATTCTGTACGATAATATTACATGCTGACTTGTCAAAACAGTCAAGAAATTTAAAATAAAACACTATTAATACAAACGGAACTCAAAACAACAATAATACAAAGATTACTTCTCCTGCTTATCATAATATATAGTGTAGAGTCTTTCAAATTAGAGATGACCACGTTATGACGTTTAAATTATTATTTTTTTATAACCAGGATACAAAACAATTGTAACCATGGCGTTAATAAAAACATACAGACCACAGACTTACTTGATCACCTTCTAAAATGATGACAATGACGTTATTCAAAAAAGAATTTAAAAAAAAATATTAATGAGGTTAACGTGTTTATATTTTGAAACCGGTAAACTATTGAACAAACCACGGATGTTATGAGTCATAACAAGCCTTAGATATTTTAAAATCGTTGCTCTACGAACTCAGATTTCAAATTGACATCTGCGGCTGTAATGATACTCACAACATTCCTAGGTATGTTAACAGCTATTACGAACATAGTTTTCATTAAATATAATGACTGCTACTTTTCATTTGGAATGTAATTAATAAAAAGCTAATCTACATAATAATAATCTACAAAACATTTTATGTACTGCACTCGATTTGTCAGTACTTCTCTTGGTCAGTTGCACCAATAAAATCTAAATTGTAAACTTAATAAATAAAAGCATATCGAATGTTTGGCACACCCAGTTATGGGTACAAAGCGTGGTGATAAATGTATTATTATTTTATTTATTTTAACTTTAATTTGCTTTTATTAATTTAAACAAAAGTTAAACATATAAGTTTTGTCGGTGCAACTATCCATTTGCTGACAAAATGTAATGTGAATACTCGGATTTTAAAACCGTAAAATGTACAAAGTGATTAAAAAACTCTTTGCAAATGGATAACTTTTTTCAATATTACTCTGATCAAAAATAATTTCCACAGAAATTCTCTGCATGTTTTTAAAATTGATTATGTTTTTAAATTTTTTACATAGGCGACTAGAAAACAAAAATTTGAAAACAGAATAAGGTACCTTTAATCTTAAGTCAGGAGATAATTTTATTTAGAAAAAAAAACTCCAATTTGAATTTGATAATTTAAACAATTAGGCTTTGAATACAAAATACAATAATAGATTGTTTTTCAATTGTCCTGTCATTGTGCATAGTGAGAGACTACAAGAGAATTTAATGAAAGACAGTCTGATCGATCAAATATTAGCTATGTTACCGTCGCAAATGTGAGGATTTTGAAAATTGTTATCCAAAATTGATTAAGAAAATACAAATTAATGAATACGATGAAGATAGTGAATTATAAGTTTTATATCAAATTGAAGAAAATTCTAAAAAAATAAATATATATCATCACGCATTTTACCAATCACTGGGCATTACCCATAGCAGATCTCGGTAAGTGATATATATCTTCGCGTGAAGTGCGGTTAGCATTTGTCAAATCCCGGCCCCCAAAGATGTTAGTGGATGGGAAGCCACAAGGGTAGATTTAATTTGGTGAAAATTGTTTTTCGGTTGTGGGAATCGAACCAGGGTTCTTAAGATCCACAGGCTGACTCGATACCACCTAGCCACCTAGAAAATTCTGAACATAACATTCGACAAATTTCAATTAATCTAAATTTAACATATTTTTCTAAAAGAAATATTTTTAGTATACGTTATTTAAAGTTTATCATTCACACCATTTTGGTCAGAGAAAAAAGATTAAATTTTTGTGATTGGTTTTTACAACGTACAGAGAAAGATAGAAAATTTAATAATACTTATTTTACATCGATATAGCTGTATTTATTACAAACGGTACAGCAGAAAATATTCAAAATGGACACACGAATATAGAAATCAATATTTCCAAAAAAATAATTTTTGGTATGGAATTATGTATATTTGTACCATTTTTATAAACAATATGTGAATACCCTTATTTTTTGAATATATTGGAAACTTAAATAAACGAAAGTTTAGATAATACACTATTAAATAGTAGACAATAAATTATTTCCTATACCATTATTCAATAGTAATTGGTTAAATAATAAATTTTCGCAGAAACAGGTAGAAAGAGGAACAAATAATGATTTGAATATAATGTTTTGGCCTCTGCAATCACCATATTTAACACCAATGGTTTTTTTTTGTGAGGTTACTTAAAAATTCAGCTATATAATAAAAGTACACAGAGAACTAAAGCAAAGTGAAGAATGTAATAACATTCCACTTTTTTTATATTACAAAATGCAGTTACAAGTTTGAGAAAACGAAGGAAAAAATATACACAAGAAATCGGAGAACATGTGGAAATTTTATATTTTTAAGATTTAAACACAATGAACATGACATTTAATTTTTTATCTATGTTTTTTTGACGTACTATAAATAATTTTTAACATAGTCAATAAAGAATTGAATTGAATTGAGTTGAATAACCTATTAAAGTTTCGTACATAGCTATAGAAATGCTCCGTATAAATAGGGAAAATAAAAGTGAAAAAAAGTGTAAAAAATACAAAGTTATATAGAAATTAATTCCGTAGGTTCAATTAAATTTTACAATTTTGCATTTTACACTAGTACGTAAATTTATAGAAATATTAAACCAATTTACTTATTACCAGGTGACTGAGCTTACAGCTTACAATAACATAATTACAAACCAACGAGAAAAGCTTAGCTACTGCTACTATCTAAAGTTACGAGACACAACATTACTTGTTTATATTTATTTTACAAATTTACTTATGGGGTAGGTAGCTCAGTGGTATCGAGTCGGCCTGTGCATTTGAGAACCCGGGTTCGATTTCCACAGCCGACAAATAATTTTCACCACGTTAAAACTACCTCTGTAGTTTTCTCTCCAATAATATCTTTGAGGGCCGTGATTTGACGGCAGGTATTTCACGCGATGAAATATATCACTTACCGAGATCTGCTACGCTTAATTGTTACACCCAGTAATGAGTAAAAAGCGTGATAATATATTTATTTATAACATTTTCTAGGTAAAGAATCATGAGAATGAAAAAATGAAATGCATTATATACACATTTTAAAATATCCCGGTTAATGGAAATAATTCAAATTTTCAATACATATTTATTTACTTATTTATTTATGTTACACTATACAACAGGAATTTAATCCCAATTACAGTACAGAGTCCGCACTCACTGAGCCGCAGTATGGTAGTTCATATAATTTTTAGCTTGAGTGAGATTCGAACTCGTGATCTCCGGATTCGAATTCCGTATCGCTATCCACACCACCGTACTGACGGACATATGCAATTAATCTCTTGAATATACAGGTAAATATATTTCGACATTTAATGACACTGAAATGTCAGATATATGTTCGAAATAATCACTGATTATTTCATGACAATTATAATCAAATTAATAACATAATTAATTATTTTAAATTGGTCATTAAAATGATTTGTTTACAACGAAGAGTAATTATAACCAAAATGGGATTTTAGGCTATAAATATTATCATAAATATTGTCTGTATTTAAATTAGAACACTATGATTAATTATAAACAAATTAAAAATTACCACATCGTATATTGCAGAAATACTGAAATAAATTAAATGTAATACACAGTGTTATTGTACTTGAAGAAAAAATTTAAGGGTATATTTTATATGACGTACTTGGGAAATATTTTTTTGGACAATTCGCAACATTAAGAATATGATTCTAGAAATGTACATTATCTGATGTTGCGTAATGAATAAATTTACTATTGTAGTGTTTATATCAATAATTTATTTATCAATATAATATGTATCAAAGCAGTTGTACTAAAAATGTGTACTTAAGAAGGATCTTCCTTAATTTGGCGAATTTTGAAAAAATCTTAATGTTCTATAATCAGTACGTCATACAATATACATTTAAAACAAATTGTATTTATATTTACTTTTCAAATTTATTTTTCAATGAAGTATCGACACTTGATGAGGTAGGTAACTCAGTGGTATCGAGTCGGCCTGTGGATCTTGAAAACCTTGGTTCGATCCTCACAGCCGACAAACAATTTCCACCAAATTAAATCTAACCCTGTGGTTTCCTCACCACTAATATCTTTGGGCGCCGTAATTTGACGGCTGGTAACCGCACTTCACGCGAAATAATATATCACTTACCGAAATCTGCTACTGCAGAGTGCCACACCCGGTAATGGGTAAAAGGTGTGATGATATATTTATTTAATATTTATTTTATTTATCGCTTAAGATTAAATGATAGCTCACAAGCAGTAGTATCCGAAGGAACGGCCATGTTCATTAGATATAATTTTTAAAGTTCAATTATGCACGCGCGCGATCCTTTCTTCCAGCACAGACTTTGCACCACAAAATTCTGACGGCTTCCATAAGCTACAGTAAATAGCCCCTAAAAATACCACTGTGCACTCACAAGTAACACTACCCAACTGTCACTCACCGATTTAAACGAAACTTTTCACATTAATAGAATAGAATAGAAAATATTAAACCCCTATTTTTTTCTTCTGAAAGTTGCTTTTTAGGGATTCAAACCACCCCTAAAAGGTGGTAAAAGCCAGAATCGCCATAAATGAATTTAAATAATACCAAAATATTACGCGTTCAACATTGGTTTCCCAGGGTTAACCTTGAAAATAAACTTAAAACTCTATTTCAGTTGAATATCGTAATTTCATCCCTCCATCCTTTTTTTAACCTCTTAAAAAAGTGTATATAATCAAAATGATCCCGAAAATAGATTTTGGTGATCTCAAAAACCCCTGAGTAACCAATGTTGAACGCGTAATATTTTGTTATTATTTAATTTCATTTATGGCGATTCTTGCTTTTACCACCTTTCAGGGGTGGTTTATATCCCTAAAATGCATCTTCCGGAAGAAAAAAATAGAGGTTCAATATTTTTTAGAATTCTATTAGTGTGCCAGGTTTCATTTAAATCAGTGAGTGACAGTTGGGTAGTGTTACTTGTCAGTGCCGGTTTTATGAATTTTTATTTTAAAATCAAAAGTGGTATTTTTTAAATTCGACCCGGTTTGAATTAGTAAGTTTCTCGAAAATAATTTGAAGTGTATGCACTAATTTAAATCTTACACTGTAATGTTAAATTGTTTTATCATTTTAATCCAATTCATTTAAATAATTCACTTTTAGATTATAGTAACAGATACCTTATCTTCCACCATCCAATATTAACATATTGATCAGTCGGCTTCTTTGTTTACTGCGTGTCATTTTTCTACTCTGTGTCAAGGGCGACAGCGAATGGAGTCATTCTTCTGATAAAGCCGCTTTTAGGAATAATTTTTCTCCATTTTTGGTCGAATTGTATTGCTTGTAACATCGATTTTAACACCGGAGATAATGGTTGGTGTCTTTATTGTATGGTACCAAAAGAGTGAAATTGTGGCCTTGGGAAGTGTGTCAGGAGAAATGCATGTCATGCTCTGTCGTTGATTGCATTCGTTTTCTGACGTTCAGGAAATAATTTTATCATTACCGGCGACAGAATTCTTCTTTTCTGCGCTGTTTAGACCAGTCTATTTATTTTTTCTACGATTGCTATGAAAAGTTGACAATTACGCTCTCATTTGTCATCGTAAAGTTGACGTTTTCTGTGGAATAATCGAAAAATATATTAATTTGCGCGTCTCCAATGGCAACGCGCGAAAAAGACGTTAAATGCGCGCGTTTCCAATGGCAACGCGCGAAAAAGATATTAAATACGCGCTTATTTCAATAGTTACGTTTAATAGGGATACAAACAAAACAGAAACTTATCATATTGACAGTTGACATAATGAATTTATTTTCAGTATATATATGCTTTTTAATTTTTTAAGATGCAATCATAGAAAAAATTATGTGTGTATCACGAGCGTAAAGTGTCTTTGTTCCTCTTACACTATTGCAGCTCTGGACTTCGGCTCGCGCTGCAATTACCGTGTTCGAGTAACAAAGAATCACTTTACGGTCTTAATACACAAATAACTATTGCGCAAATATTTTTCATTCATCATAATAATTTGTTATTGATGTTTGGCAGTACATTTCGATTCCAACAGCCGACAAACAATTTTCACCACGTTAAAACTACCCCATTGTCTTAGTTAAAAGTTATTCGTCATTGAAGCTTTGTATATTTCTGAACTATCCATTGTTTATTGTGTATCATATTAATTTCTAGTGTAGAATGTTGAATTCGGCAGAAATAAAATATTCTACGATAGATGAACTATGAAATGTCAACGAGGGCCGCCTGCGGGTAATGGCACGCACTGCACTGTTTGCATCATTCACTTATTTAATTCGTAAAATAACCACACTTAATTACATACATACATAACATCACGCTATATCCCATTAAATGGGGCAGCACGAACCCCTGAAACATTCATAGAGCATCACTGCACATCAACATTCTCATCCTGACACACGATACTCATTTCGACCACATTAACACTTCCTCCATACGAACTCTTTCCTTTTCTCACAACCAAAATCCATCATCACGCAACAAACCTTCATTCACATCCATCTATTTGCTCCTGTACACCTGTTTCGTAAATCTTCACTTACGCTCACTTCTCTAACAACGAATCAATAAGAAATGAAAGCAGCATCACCTGCGCTCGTTTAAAAATACATTTAACACAATTACAGTTAGACACTGTATAGTAAAAACTGAAAATGAAGAAAAAAAAGATGAGGAAGGAAGGGAGTATCTGCCTGCACTTTTTTTTTGAACACATGAAAACATTTTTAAATGACATTAACATTTGAAGTTTTTGATAATAAGTAAACATTTTATAAAATTAAAATGTAAGAAGAACAATATTGTACAGTTTATTAAAAAACATTAAACTTATTAACAAAAATATCAAGGGTATTTTGAATAGATTTGTAACAAATAATGATTTTCTTGCAAATTATTGCATATCTATAGTATATTCGGCAAACATCAAATAATAAAATTCTTTTAAAATGTGGCGCAATTGATAGAAATGTTACAAGTTGAGAACATGTATAATCTGTTATTGAAGGGACCTGGACTGGCGATGCAATATATTTAAAATACAGATATAAATTTTATACAATATACACGAAAAGAAAATATTATTAGACCGATGGGCTAATAGCAATTTGCAGTTTTGTTCAATTAACTTTTTGTATGTAAACTGAAATAGTGATACATAAAATTTCTGTTATATTTTACTTATGTATTCAATTTGTTATTTTACCTGAAAGTGACAGGAAAATAAAAATTTACCTGACCTTTAAGACTCAGGAAAGCTTTGCTTTGCATGCCTAGTCAGGAAAATAACATATTGCCTGCCTAGGCAGGTAATGAAACAAACATGAGTGTCTAGTTACTTAGCAACATAAAATACTGACTGTATTATGTAAGTCAAGTATTTTTTATAATTTAAATTTATTTAAAATATGTATTATTTGTTTATAAGTTTCAGGTAAAATGTTATACGTAACACGTCAGTAAAGCGTCGTACAGGATTCATAAGCTGTTTCAAGCCTCGCTATCGCTGGGTATAAAACTATATACTCATCCAGTAATTGAACGCTTTCCTGACGTAAATAACTATTATTATAAACTGGTGTACAATTTACAATTATATTTTTAGTGTTTTGAAATGGGCAGAAAATTATTATCCAATATAAATTAATTTTAAAACGCAGATTATATTACAATTAAAATATAATTGACACAACACACATTGGAAAATAACTGAAACATTATAATTTATCTAGTTCATGAATTGAAATAATAATTTATATTTTCGACCAAATAAATTTATGGCCAATTTCTACATAAACAAAGATAATAAATCAAAAAAATTATATTTAAAAGCCATTCAAACCCAACCCATAAGCCTGTTCGCATGCCTCATTTTTTAGGTCACATGATTTAAATAATACCTACCGAAATTTATCCACGAAATTAAACGTCGACTTTGATGGCAGCGAGCGTTAATTCCAAGATAGTTCGGAAACATTGTTATCAGGATTTACTAGTGTATGCTAATATAAAATTGTATTAACAACTTAGTAAAAAAAATCTAATAAAAGGATTTCAGCTGCTCTTAAAAGAAAAAAAGAGGACAACATTATGAGAAGCATATTACAGTTAATTTTTGAAATATAACCAGAAATAATAAACGCTAATTTTAATATAACTAGTGTTAAAAATATCACTTTATTGCACGAGTGGAAAGCTTGTAGCACAAGCCGTAGACGATTATTGCCATCCCATGAGAGCAATGCAAGAGACTTTTAACACAAGTTGCGTATGCTATTTTTGTATGCAACTCGTGTTAAAAGTGGCTTGTATTGCATTCATGGATGCAGCTTGCCAGTTGTGCAATAAAGTCAAACTTATAACATTAGGTGCACAAATGATTATCACCATACAGCTTGTGGTTAACAATTTTAGTTTTGTTTTGTTATATTTTATTTATGTATTTCATTTATGTTATTTTACCTGAAACTGCTAGGAAAATAAACATTTGCCTGACCTTTAGGAGTCAAATATTTATTTTAATTTTAATTAATTTAAAATATGTATTATTTGTTTATAAGTTTCAGGTAAAATGTTATACGTAACACGTCAGTAAAGCGTCGTACAGGATTCGTAAGTTGTTTTGTAATTGTAGAATTTATTTATGGGGTAGTTGGCTCAGTACGAGGGTCGTTCAATAAGTCCTTAGAAAATCCAAGAAATGGTGCTCGTAGTATCGAAAATGAATTTTTTCCAGTAAGCAGCACTCCTAACTAGTCAACTGTTAGAGTTTTAGCTTTAGCCGTCACGTAGTTTCATTGTTGTTGTCAATTGTAGTAAAAAACTTTTGATTGTTTATAATAATGGATAAAAGTGAGTTTCGAGCGGTGATTAAACATCTGTATTTAAAAGGCTTAACGCCGAAAGAAATTAAAGCTGAGTTGGATGAAGTTCATGGCACATCTGCTCCTGTGTTTGCAACTGTTTACAATTGGTGAATGAGTTTAAACGTGACCGTACATCCACAAAAGATGAACATCGTTCCGGACGCCCTGTAGAAGTGTCTACCCCCGAAATGATTGACCAAATCCACGATATGGTTTTAAGTGACCGACGAATCAAAGTGCGCGAAATAGTTGAGGCTACAGGCATATCACAAGGCACAGTCGCTTTAGTTTTGCACGAAAAATTAGGTGTGAAAAAAATCGCGGCAAGATGGGTGCCGCGGTTGCTCACAGTGGAGAATAAACGCAATCGTGTGGTGGACTCTGAGGCTGTTTTGGCGCTTTTCCGTCGTAATCCTGAAGATTTTCTGCGTCGATACATAACTGTGGATGAGACTTGGATACATTACTACACTCCAGAGACAAAAGAACAGTCAAAACAGTGGATTTTTAAAGGCGAACGGGCTCCGAAGAAGGCGAAGACGGAGAAATCGGCTAGCAAGGTTATGGCAACGGTCTTTTGGGATGCACGCGGAATCATCTTCATCGACTATTTGGAAAAGGGAAAAACGATAACAGGAGCGTATTATGCGTCATTATTGGACCGGCTGAGCGAAGAAATAAAAGAAAAACGTCCTTATTTGAAACGCAAAAAGGTCCTTTTTCATCAAGACAATGCACGTGTGCACACCTGCGCAGTTGCGATGGCCAAAATTATGAAATTAAAGTTCCAATTATTGCAACATCCACCGTATTCACCAGATTTGGCCCCCAGTGACTTTTTCTTATTTCCAAACTTAAAGAAATGGCTTGGCGGACGAAGGTTTACGTCCAATGAGGAGGTCATCGCCCAAACGGAAGCCTATTTTGAGGAGCTTCCGAAATCCTACTTTTTGGACGGCTTAAAAAATTTGGGAAAACGATTAGAGAAGTGTATAGAGCTAAAAGGATATTATGTAGAAAAATAAAAAAAAATCTACCCAAAAAAAGTGTTTTTTCTACTTTTTTCTAAGGACTTATTGAACGACCCTCGTAGTATCGAGTCGGCCTGTGGATTTTAGAACTCGGGTTCGATTCTCACAGCCGACAAACAATTTTCACCACGTTAATACTACCCCTGTGGCTCCTCCTCCTTCAACTTTTTTGGAGGCCGTGATATGACGGCTAGTAACCGCACTTCACGCGAAGAAATATATCACTTATCGAGATCTGCTACGGTACATTACTACACCCAGTAATGGTTAAAAGGTGTGATGATATATTTATTTTGTTTGGTTGAATTATGTGTATTTGTAAATATAAATAAATATATCATCGCGCATTTTACCCATTACTGGGTGTGGCACTCTACTGTAACTGATCTCGGTAAGTGATATATTTTTTCGCCAAAGATAAACGCGTAATATTTTGGTATTATTTTATTTAATTTATATCGATTCTTGCTTTTACCACATTTCTGGGGTAGTTTGTACCCCTAAAAAACTAATTTTGGAAGATAAAAAAATAGGGGTTCAGTATTTTTTAGAGTTCTATTAGTGTGCCAAGTTTCATATAAATTGGTGAGTGACAGTTGGGTAGTGTTACATGCTACAATGAAACACTTTCCACCTCGGTATGTAATATACTATTACTTTTTATTTACCTCGAGAAATTATCTTATCAAACAGCACGGAACATATTATATTTCTTTAAATCAATTTAAATTTTAGCGTTGGAGCAAACTGACATTTTAGGTAAACACCTCGTTCAACAGAATTTATTATGAAGTTTGCACACAAATTTTGAGCAAAATAAAAATTTATCAAGAGGTCTTGTGTTATTATTCGCGATAAATATTGTAGATGTCGAATGTGATAATCAAACTCGGATTCATAAAATAAATAATCAGGTGGGCTCCTGCTGAACCGCTTGTTTTCGAAATCAATGTTTCACATACAAGTACGTTTAACAAATAGTAATAATGGAACAAAAAAGCTCTGGGCAAAACATTCCTTTGTTATAATAAATATTTTCATGATATGTTTTGAATAAAAATAGGTATTCATTGGATATTCATTGGCTTCATAATTCAATTGTTAAAAAATATATTAGAGATGATTGTCTTTTAAAATGTAATTCTATTATTTTGTAAATATTTCAGCTGTGAATTGGAATCACATTCTTATTTCCACCTACAATTGTGTTTATTAATAAATATCATAATTAAAAATATATATTTTTTTAAATGTACCATTTAGTTTCAATATTACCTCATGCTTAGTTGAATAAAATAAAAATTAACACGTACTAAAAGTTTACTTGAAAGCATCTGGAAACTCAAATAAAATGTTCCAAACGAGATAAAAAAATACAAAATGCTTACCGTGTTCACTTTGATTTCTTTTTCATTTAATTTATTTACAGTCTTTTAATTAGCAGAACAACAAGAGCGAAACTAATTAGCACAGTTTGTTTGCAAGTAATTTAAAAATAAAAGAAAATGATTATTTAGTCTGCAAGTTTCTTATTCTACCGATAGTCCAAAGATTATAATAAAATCTAATTATTTCAATGCTACTTTAAACTTACGTTTTAATTATAGTAACAATGATTACATAGATGTATAGACTATATACAGCTCAGTGGATACATTTATAACTGGTTTTGGTGTACATTAAACTAACCTCTGCAACTCTCTCAATATTAATATATTTGAGGCTATAATTTGACGGCTGGTACCTAGCCATTTAAAGTTAAAGTAGACAAACATTTACAATTTAGGGCATAAATATCGAATTAAATTTAATACTTTTAAAATGATAAAATTACGTTATTATAAATCTTTAGTTTTATAAATTTTCGTCTATATTACAATGTAATTTTTCAATATAATTTCCATTTAACTGTATGCACTTCTCCCAACGCGATACTAGTTTTTTTAAGCTATATAAAATATATAATTGTTTATAGCTCTCTTTATATCATTTAAGTCCTGAAATCGCACACCATGCAGAAGTTTTTTCAATTCTGGAAACAGAAACTAGTCACTTAGGTGGCAGGTCAGGCGAATAGGATGGATGTGGGACCAACTCCCAGCGTAATTCATTTAAAACATCTATAGTTCGTCGATCAGTATGTGGCCTTGCAGTATCCTGCTGCAGTAATGGTCGCTTATGCAACTGTCCAGGTCTGTTTTTGATAAACGCTTGTCGCAATGAACCGGGTATAAGGTTAGAATAATATTCTGCTTTGATCGTGGTTCTCTTTGGTAAGTAATCGACTAAGATTATTCCTTCGCAATCCCAAAAGATATTAATCATTACCTTACCAACAGAAGGAACCGAACGTGCGTTAAGCGGTTTGAGACACTCCTTAGATTGATTTTTTGTTACCAGTGACACTAAAATGTTCGCTAGGAATGAAATGTCCTAATTTTTGCGAATTTCAAAATAATTCTTTTTGTTCTATAATCAGTATATCATATTATATATTTCACGCGGTGGCCGAGCGTGTTAAGGCATATCTCTTAACATACTGTGACGTCACCCGAACCAAGGTTCGTCAGTTCGAATCCGCCTGTCGACAATGTGTGATTTGTCGTTAAATATAAAATACAGTTACATGTATTTATCACACTCGGGCGCTATAAGCTAGTCACTTATACGCCTTAAATAATGTAGCATTCGACTACGAAAACCGGCAGTACGGCAGTGTAAAAACTGCGGCTCGATGTGTCCTGTAGGCTCAGGCCCGATTTGGGCTGTAGTGCCATCAGAAAAAAAAATATTTCACTAAAGTTTCGTGCAGAGGTATACTATATATAAGGTAAAATTAATGACAAAACATGTGAAACAGGTAACAAATAAATATCTGCATTGTTGTCATTACTTTTATCTTGTTACATTTTGTTTAATTTCGTATAGCCACCTAGAATAGTTGAATAAAAATAATTACGGATATTTCTCAATTATCTTATTTATCTCGAATTTTTCATATACATTTATGACAAGTAATACATCGTTGAAAAGAGAAAAAAATGGCGGTTTTTATTTTAATAAGATAATACTAGGTTCCCATTTGAAAGATAAAAGTTGATAGTCGTAGCATGTAAACCTGACTTTATAATATGTCATAAAATAGTATAATTAATATACTATAATTAAGGAGATTTTTATGACATGTGCAGTATTCGATTCTATAAAATTTTGAAAAAACTAATTGTTCCAAATAATTTTTGTCAGCTCACCGACAACATATTTTATTTATTTATATTAATAAAGAATAACCAAAACAATATTTTTTTTAATTTTAATCGATCAACCAAGCTGGATAACCCATACTATATTTAATCAGTGTTCTCGTTACTTTATATTTCAGTGCATTCAACGCAGTATAAAATTTATCCCACTCGAAAACACCCGCGCTTATAAATATCCTTCATTCTACTCCTCCAATGATCAACCTTCCCTCCAGGTCCGTACTGCCGGAAAACCAACAAATGATAGCATTCGAGCAGTCCTAAGCAAACTACTGACACAAAGGGTATGCCAGGATGGCAGCGAGTTAAATGGAGTCATTTCCATACAGCCTAGTTGTCGCTTCGATAAAATACAAACGGTATTGTTAGCAACGCAGTTAGGTAGTATTTAAGTCGGGTTTAATGAGGGAAACGCAGGTGATGTTAAAGTATAGATGATTTGAAAATTCCGATGCCAAAAACCAACAAAGGGTTGCGAGATTATTACATGTGGTGGATGAAGATTAAATGAATAATTAATAGTATATTGTGTTGTATTACAATTCCCGGAAATAATGAACTATAGGTGATCTGCCCTCACTATTTAAATATTTGAAGAAAAAAAATCCATCTAAAATTGTTGTTATAAAATTTCATATAATAATATGAGTATTTTCAAATAATACAATAATGCTCGATTGAGTGTTTACAATGGTGTGTTAGTGCCTACGTTGATGTATGGTAGTGAATGTTGGGTATGGATGAAGAAACATGAACGGCGTATAACTGCTGTGGAAATGAGATATTTGCGGGGTGTGTGTGGATATACTAGAAGAGATCGTGTCCGGAATACATTGGTGTATGATGAATGTGAGATTGGGAAGAATGTTGTAAGAAGAGTGGGAATAAGTCAGTTGAGATGGTTTGGTCATGTAGAACGCATGTCGAATGACAGATTGGTGAAACAGGTGTATGTTGGTGAAATTGAGGGTGAAAGTTTGCGTGGACGGCCTAGGAACAAGTGGATGAATATGATTGAAGGGTTGTTGCGTGAGCGAAAGATTCTGAGCGTGAAGAATAAACGAGCTTGTATGAAAAGAATTATGAATGTGGTTGAAGCAAAAGTGGTGTGTCAGGATAGGAATGTTTGGAGAAAATTAATTGCGGGATAAATATGATGAATGAAGACAAGCGTATGATTCTTGATTTTAGATTAATTGGTTAGATGTTTTGAGTGTTTACCTGCAATTGTGCGGAGACGATCTTCAGAAACAAGCGCAGTGTACACTAGCGAATGGATGAATGTTTGTTGTGTGTTGATGGATTTTGGTTGTGAGAAAAGAAAGAGTTTGTATGGAGGAAGTGTTAATGTGGTCGAATCGAGTATCGTGTGTCAGGATGAGAATGTTGACGGGTTCGTGCTACCCCATTTAATGGGATATAGCGTGATGTTATGTATGTATGTATACAATAATTAAAGTACTTTTTTACTCGTAACCTTAAAAATTACACTTCCCGCGCGCAACACTCAATCTGGAATAAGTGCTTCCCAATCGACTTGACTATAAACATTGCAAAAAACACTGACTCTTTGGAACATTCTAAAATAAATCTTTCTTGATAATAATAATACCTAATTTCTAAAATACAACTTCCTTGAATTTTCCTTTATTAAAAGTTTGGAATATAAGAGTAATAAGAGTAAATAAATCGCAAAATATCGATAGAAATATCAAATGAAGTAATTGTTTCTAGTAAAACAAATGGTGTTGGCCTACTTAATTTTATGTACGCTCTTAGATAAAGATTTGAAATTAAAAATGTATTTTTTTAAATACTAGTACTCGAATACAAAATATTATAAAAACTACGTGCGTGAAGACGTCTTCCGCTCATTCGCGCTATTAAGACACTCGCTCCTTGCAGTCGCTCGTACTTCAAAAATGCGCTCATGCAGGAACATCGTCTTCCCGCACTTAGTTCGTAAATAACTATTATATGTAGATTTTAAAAAATTATTCGAGGTTACAAAAGAAATTTAGTTTTTATCGTATAAATATTACTTTACGAGAACATTATTACTTGATTTACCATTAATAAGGGTATGTGATTGCACTACCGAAGACAAACGTAAAAATAATATGCTATGTCGTAGATGACCTTGGTTAGTCATACATTTTTACGCGAGAAATTCGGTTACCAGCCGTCAAGTTACAACTCTCAAATATGTTAGTGGACTGGGAGCCACAGGGCTAGTTTTAACGTGGTGAAATTTGTTGTCGGCGGTGGGAATCAAACCAGTTTTCTCAAATCCACAGGCCGACTCGATACCACTGGGCCACCTACCCCCTTTTTACTTTCAATTTAATGTATTTTCTTTTTTAGTAAAAACCTTGAGCTTTTTTAAGTTCTCCCTAGAGAAGACTACAGAATCACCTTAAACAAATCCCAAATGAAATCCGCGTTCATTTCCGTCCAACATAAAAAAATGATTTATAGACCAAATGAAAACTAACCCGATAACAAAGATTTACAAGTCGTACAAGTAGTCAACAAGGTTCAAAGTCGCAAACGACCGTTTAGAAATCAACAACGCAACCATTATGCTACAACTGCATAACAAACACAATTACTTCTTCATGAAACAGGCGCGGTGGCCGAGCGTGTTAAGGCACATCTCTTAACATACTGTGACGTCACCCGAGCCAAGGTTCGTCAGTTCGAATCCGCCTGTCGACAATGTGTGATTTGTCGTAAAATATAAAATACAGTTATACGCCTTAAATAATGTAGCATTTGACTACGAAGACCGGCAGTACGGCAGTGTAAAAACTGCGGCTCGGTGTGTCCGGTAGGCCCAGGCCCGATCTCGGGCTGTAGCGCCACAGATGATGATGACTTCTTAATGAAAGCAAGCGACATTAACATCCTCAACATCACAAGATCAAAAAGCGAATTCCTCTCTTCTAGTGAAATTAATTCCTTGCTTCTTCTATGCCGTAATTCACTTCCCGGGCCAAGGCTTCCGGCTGTTCAGCACCGAACTTAGAGTAACGTCGTGGTCAACCTTCCGAAATTAACTTACCAGTCTCATCACCGCAGCAATAAAATTATCCGGCGCATTTAGCGCGACCGAGAACAGACCAATTTGACGCTCGGTCTTGCCTCGACGTCGTTAGCTCGCGATATCGTAATTAGTGACTGATAATTGGTGCATTGCAGACGAGAAAGATAGGGTGTAATGGCGTAAATACTCTGATAAGATGGATATAATCCCGTAGAATTTTGGTTGCAATTGTACTTTGGTGATATTACATTAAGCTTGGAATAATTTTTTGTATCATTAGGCCAGAAACTGTAGTTTTGCTTGTGCAACCATATTTTGAGAGGCCGAACCGAAGGCGAGGCTTACAAACAGTTTATGGACGTGTGATACACAAGTTGTTTCGAGTTGATTTAAATGAAATTCTTGATTTATTTGTCAAGTATTAAATACTTTTAACAACATCAAGTCATTTGTAAACAAGGAGACAAGAGTTAAGTAAATACAGGGTGAGTCTGGGAAGACGAACCCCCCATAACTTTTTTATTATGAGAAATAGAAAAATTTTCTTCATATGGAAGTTTTAATATATTAAATATAGGTACTATTTTATGACACAGTTTTTATAAAGTTAGGTTTACATGAACATCAAGTTTTATTTTTTAAATGGGAACCTAGAATTATTTTATTAAAATAAAAACCGCCATTTTTTTCTCTTTTCAACGATGTATTACTTGTCATCAAAGAAATATGAAAAAATTCGAGATAAATAAGGTAATTGAGAAATATCAGAATTTATTTTCATTCAATTATTATACTAGGTGGCTACGCGAAATTAAACAAATTGTAACAAGGTAAAATTAATGACAACAATGCAAATATTTATTTGTTACTTGTTTTACGTTTTGTCATTCATTTTACCTACATGTTCTCGATCTACATAATCTGGCCGTTATATTAATAAATAACTCTTGAAACAAAACATAAAATAAAATGAACGAAATAAATTAATAAATTGACACAAAAATAGAAAATTAATCTTTTGCTATCAAAATATATTAAAATAAATGTAAAAAATCTAAGGCTAAGAACTAACTAACAAAGAATTTAACCCCTAAGCCTTAATAAATGAATCAAATCTAGATACGTATTTCGAGAACTAAGTTCTCATCCTCAGTAGAAAAAATCAAGATTACACGACTTGTGAACCAAGTATTATTTAATATTTTATCTTTATATGACGGTCTATAGAATCCAAATTTAATGGACGTACTTTAGATGTGTATAATTTTCGACGTTCCTTGAGAAATCGTTTCATACAACAAAAAAACCTTTGGTTTCTGAATTCGAACAGCAGAAGTCTCTCATATTTCTTATTCTTTCGCTTAGTTGCAAAAATTTACACAGTATAAGAAAATGTTGTTACACTTATTATATCAAATATTTTATTAGTATGTATAAAAACTACATGCTAAGTGGTATCAAGTCGGCCTGTGAATCGTTAGAATCCTGGTTCGATCCCCGCAGCCGACAAACAATTTTCAACAAATTAAATATACCCCTGTGGCTCCCACTCAGGGATGTGCGTGTAGTCTACTGCAAGTAATCTACGCAATTCTCTACGTGTAAACAATCATGTAGTCTACGTCTTCATTTTTCATGTATACAATGTAGACTATGTAGACAATGAAAACACCTGTGTTCACTTACGTCATATTAAAATTTTATCCCTAGAACTGGGGAATTTTAAATGTTGGTCGAAATTTTTATTTTTGTTCCAGGGATTACATGAAAAAAATTAATTGTGCAGGGCCAAAACGTTCAAAATTTGTCAACTGGTTACTGTTAAAAATAGCGCCAAAGAAAACTCCGTCTGGTTGATCAATTTTAAAAATATGACAGTTCGCCCAAGACCCAAAACAGACATTCGTCTAGTAATGTACGAACACTTGCTTTATTAGTTTTATTACATAAAGACCGATAATGACCCGAGCTCACGACTACGAATACATGTAATAGTTACAAAGGAATAAATTTAGGTTATGTTGAATTTTACAACTGTCAGATGCATTATCTACATTGTTTACATTGTCTACGTCGCTAGAATTGTCGACGTATTGTCTACGTGTAGATGTCGACAATTAAAAATTACACGTAGATGCACATCTCTGCTCCCACTCCACTAACATCTTTAGGGGCCGTGATTTTACGGCTGGTAACCGAGATCTGCTATGGAAGAGTGCCACACCAAGTAATCGGTAAAAGGCGTGATGATATTTTTTTTAAACTACATTACCTTATATTTTTACAATTGTTCTAGATTTTAGAAGCAACACGGCGGAAGCAGTGAAATTGCGATCCTATACTATTGCTAGTAATACTGACACTGTAACCTGCAAGAAAAGATTGCTCTTTAGTGTCCATTTTTGACGCGAGCAATATATACGAAACCAAATTACAAATTTCATATTAATTTTAATGTTTAAGCTTGTCTTCGTTTTGACATTTATTCATGCCAGTTACAATATGGAAATATACTTCATTGATACCAATATTCCATTCTTAATTAAATGAAACTATAATTAAGATTTTTAGAAATAGAAATAACAGGAATCACTGTACATGTCAAACTTGTAATAAATACTAACAAACACTTTTATCAATAGTTATTTATGGAAAAAGTCAGGAAAGCGTTCAATTACAGGATGAGTAGATAGTTTCATGCCGAGCGATAGCGAGGCTTGATGCAGCTCCTGTACGATGCTTTACTGACGTGTTACGTATAACATTTTACCTGAAACTTATAAACAAATAATAAATATTTTAAATTAATTCAAATTAAAATATATATATGACTTACATATTCAGTCAGTATTTTATGTTGCTAAGTAACTAGACACTCACGTTTCTTTCATTACCTGCCTATGCAGGCAATATGTTATTATGCAAAGCAAAGCTTTCCTGAGTTTTAAAGGTCAGGCAAATGTTTATTTTCCTGTCAGTTTCAGGTAAAATATTTTAAATAAATCTATACACAGGCTACATACCTTATTTATATAAATTTGAAATATTAATTAAAATTTTTAAATAAAAACACTAAAAAAAAACTAATGTCTTATATAATAAAATAATATCTATTTTATTGAAAAATCCGAAGATTAAAATTGTTTTTATTAAGCCATAGGATTAGTTACATAAACTCGTAATTTATTTTAAAAAGCCAAGTTATTCAAGCATTAAGAACACTTTTATTTTTCCAATTTACATTTTTACTCCTACAGTTAGATATTTATTTTTGTGGTCATTGTACACAGGATATGATTATAATAAACAAGTTTCAATTATAAAAATAGGAAGAAATTCAAGACGAAGCTGATTTTTATTTTTTTCCTATTCTGCGCAATTTTTCATCAACTTCGCTGCACTTTATCTTCTTACTCGTGACAATTATTGTTATCATGGCGTAGTTGTAACCAAAAAACATAATTAGTAGCCGATATTTTAAATAATTTAAATGCATTTATCTGATGTGTAATAGGTATAGTATAGTTATATACATTTTGATACCATGGATGAGAATCTCATTATAGTATAGAGAGTGGCAGAAATGGGCTATATATGTTAGCACCAGTACCCAAATTCAGATAATACCCGAAAAAATGCCCAGAACGAGTTTAGACTAAATCTATTTTAAATTTATTTTATGGGGTAGGTGGCTCAGTGGTATCGAGTCGGCGTGTGGATCTTGAGAACCCTGGTTCGATCCCCACAGCCGACAAACAATTTTCACCAATTTAAATCTACCCCTGTGGCTCCCCATCAACATCTTTGGGGGCCGTGACTTGACAGCTGGTAACCTCACACCCAGTAATGGGTAAAAGGCGTGATTATATATTTATTTATTTTATTTATAACCTGTTTGCTGACGTGATATAAATGATATTTTAATAACGGGAGTAGAAGAAAGTATATTAAAAGTAATTTTAAAAATTTCTATTAGAACCTTAAGATGATGTTAAACAAATTTGATAAGGTTTCTAAAATTAAATAAATATATCATCACATCTTTTACCCATTACTAGGCGTGGCACTCTGCCTAAGCAGATCTCGGGAAATGATAATCACAGCCCCAAAGATGTTAGTGGAGGAGGAGCCAAAGGGGTAGTTTTAAAGTGATGAAAATTGTTTTTCACCTGTGGGAACTTAACCCTGGTTTTCAATTCCACAGGTCGATATTACTGAGCCGCCTACCCATATAAGTTTTCTTCATACTTCTAATCTGTTTCATACTCATACGAAAAGTTTCCAGCTGCTATAAGTGTCAGATGACGAACATAAATTATTCTTCATTTATTTAAAATACAAAATTGATTATTTTTTTTTTAATTTATATATCGGACCAACTACTAAGGTCATATGCCGATATGTCCTTTGTATGGTCGCCACGGGCGGGACCCGAACTCACGACCTTATGGTTGCGAGTCAGGCCCTCAACCCGCGCGGCCATCACGCGGGACAATTGATTATTAAATTCTTACTTAGGTAATGTTTATTGAAAATAATCATGTAATCTGTTTCTGAGCTTCTTATGTTAATTTGGAATGTTCGATCCAACAACGAAATTATATAGTTTAACAAAAAAAATAAAAATAAGCCATTACTTCAGGTACCTACATAATAACTAATTAATAAATGATTATTTGTAGGTAGTGTTTATGCTTTTATTTCATTAGTAACATAATTATAAATAATTACATGTGAGACTAAAAATGCTAGTGACGTTAGTGTAGGGGAAGCTAACAGGGGTAAATGTGACGAACATTTTTTATCCAAATCCACAAGACGACTCAATACTACTGAGAAACGGTCTTACCGAGTCGCAATATGGTAGTTTATAATTTTTAGTTTGAGTGGGATTCGAACTCGGGATCTTAAGATTCGAATGTCGCTAACCACACCACCGTACTGCCGGACAACAACTATATTCTCAAAAAAGTTTAAAAAACCATAATTTAATCCTAGTCGTAATTTATTTTCCGAATATAATTTAGATAATTTTTTTAACACCAGTTTTAAATAAGTACTTATCCTTTTCTCTCTTCGGAATTTATAACGATATTTGCCGAACTGGTAGTTATTTTTTATTAGAACAAGTGTTCAGCGAGATCGAAGTTTTTTTAATTTAATGGATTTAGGGCGTCAGCTCGAACTTAATCCCTTTTGATGTTTTCTTTCTTTACAGTTGGGTTAATGTTGGTAAAAAAGCAGAAACAAAGACTGAATTTCGTACCTATACAATGTGTTTAGGTACTTTTCAGTAATTATAGCCACAAAAAAATTCCGTGACAGCAATTAATTGTAAGCTTTTAAAAGTTTCGGTGATGAATAATTCCGACGATTATTTGAACGCGATGAAATGTACCCATTGAATTTTGTACAATTGTTTTCCAATTTGTCTATATCTAAATGGTGCTGTTATAGGAAGTGTACATTTCCTCTATTTATATTGAATTATATCAAGTAAATCAACTTTCATTTTTAATTATGTTCAATTAATTGTAATCATTCTATAAACAAAAAACTTAAATAAACAAACTTTAAAATGAACCCACCTACAGTTCGAACGTCGTCGTTTCTTCTTTAACATTTTTAAAAGTTTTCACAATTTAGCCAAAATTTTAATATACATCCAGAAATTATTTAAACTTTCCTTTTACACAGCAATTTATTCATTATACATCAGATATATGACTGTTTATTGTACCGGCCAGTGGCACTAAAAATTCACATATTCAAAAACAATATTCTTCATTTTGGTAATTTTGAAAAACATATTTTTATTGTCAAAAAATACTTCACGGTTACATTAATTTCACGGCACTCGTTTGTTTAAATAACAAATCCATTAATTTTCAATCAATTAAATATACATATAACTATTTCATTTCTTAAAAATATCGCCTGCGACTTTTGAAAATGTCCTAATATCGATATAATCCTTCACTATTATTGTTAATTTTATCATTGAATAACAAGACCAAGTCGAAATTTGCATATTTTAGCTTTTTCCGATAAAACACAAGGAACAAGTTTTTTTTTTATTTAAGTTCTATACACCAGGTTTAAAGGTTTTTAAAATTTTTGACAATAAACAAATTGGTTTGTGAGTTGTCCTGGTGATAGAAAAATACTTCACAAGTGACTATAAATTACCCAGATATAAAATTTATTTTTAAACAAAAATTTATAACTTTTTGAGTTAGCCGGATAAAACATGTTGTATTCACCGCGGCTTTTTAGCCTCCCCTGATTTATTAACCTCGGCCTTCGCCTTAGTTTAGAATTTCAGATTCGGCAAATAAAATCACTTTTACAACTTTCTGCTCTCATCTAACAGTTGGTATAATACATATTTACTTTCTGCACTAACTTCTGGGGGGGGGGCGTGATTTGACGGCTGGTAACCGCACTTCACGCGAAAAATATATCTTTTACCGAGATCTGCTTAGGCATAGTGCCACACCCAGTAATGATATATTTATTTATTTACGTTCGTAGAAAAATTATAATAGTTGCTATTTTATATCTGCTTTTATTCCAGCTCTTCTTTCAACTTTCAACTTAATACAAACGATTTCCCCTTGTTGCAGATTCGTATTCTTGGCAATCTATACTTGCGAGATGGTGATCAAAAGCATCGCCAAGGGGTTCATCCTCAACAAATACACGTACCTACGGAACCCGTGGAATTGGCTGGATTTCGTGGTCATAACCAGCGGATACGCTACCATCGGCATGGAGGTGGGGAACCTAGCTGGTTTGCGAACGTTTCGTGTGCTGAGAGCGCTGAAGACGGTGTCCATTATGCCAGGTAGGAAACACATATAATTGATTATATTTTATAATATATTCGTTGCTTGGTTAAAAGTTGAATAAATCCATACTTCGAAGAAAATTACAATACAGAAATCTTCAAAAATGCAAAATGCAAAATGCAAAATTCGACAACAAATGCAGAAGTTTGTTTCAACAATAGTTGCTGGCATTTAGTTGCAATTGTAAAACATTTTTTATGTATTACATACCATATGACAATTACGAAAATATTTCTAGTCATTATTAAAATACTACCAACTAAAAATAAAATGTATTCCTTGAGAAGAGAATTTTTTTAATTTATCCACATAACTTCCATATCAGGGATTGGGATTCTGTAACTAATAGCAACTACAAATAACCATCGCAAATACATTTGCAGTTGCTATTTCTATTTATTTAGGTATCATAACAACTTCAAATAATAACAACCGATGTTGTGAAACCTCACCCCTGTTTTGACGAAAAAGTTTGTTTATATGTAGTAGATAAACGAAATTGAATAGATAAATTTAATACTTTTATGAAATTCAAAGAAGAAAATTAACTGCATTAATCCACCGTTCAACACGATTTTTGTGTCTCGGTTCTATTTACCAAAACCCGGTTCAGATTAACCTAAAATGAAGGAAAATCATCGTCAAAGTAATACTGATTTATTTTTACGAGCAGGAATTTTAGGCTTTATTTTTATGTTTTACTCTATGGTTGCTTTGGATGACCAATAATAGTTGTAAAAGTTCATCATAAACCCTTCGTACGATTTGAAAAGACACAATAGATCCCACGCTGAACGAAAATGGCTTTATTATAAAGCTAGAGTGTTGAAAAATATGTTTTTTCTACTATTGCTATGAAAAGTTGACAATTACGCTCTCATTTGTCATCGTAAAGTTGAAGTTTTCTGTGGAACATTCGAAAAAGACGTTAAATGCGCGCTTATTTCAACAGTTACCAAGGATACAAACAAGACCTAAACTTGTCGTATTGACTGTTGACAGAACGAATTTTGTTTTCAGTACGCATACGTTCTTTAAATAATTTTAAGATGCAATCGTAGAAAAAATTATGTGAGTATCACGAGCGTAAAGTGTCTTTGTTCCTCTTACACTATTACAGCTCTCGCCTTCGGGGTGAAGTAAATAAATATTGTAAAATAATCTTTTTCTACGATTGCTATAAAAAGTTGACAATTACGCTCTTATTTGTCATCGTAAAGTTGACGTTTTCTGTGGAACAATCGAAAAATATCTTTTTTGCGCGTCTCCAATGGCAACGCGCGAAAAAGACGTTAAATGCGCACGTTTCCATTGGCAACGCGCGAAAAAGATATTAAATGCGCGCTTATTTCAATAGTTACCAGGGACACAAACAAGACAGAAACTTGTCTTATTGACTGTTGACAGAATGAATTTATTTTCAGTACGTATACGTTTTTAAATAATTTTATGATGCAATCGTAGAAAAGCGTAAAGTGTCTTTGATCTTCTTGCACTATTGCAGCTCGCGCTGCAATTACCGTGCTCGAGTAACAAAGAATCACTTTACGCTCTTAATACTCCAATCCTAATAAATATCGGTTTTTTATATTGTCAATTTTTTAAAAAACAGCTGAAATTAGCTTTACGGATAAGCAACTATATTGTAACCACATATCTAATATATTATTTATTTATTAACTAATGAATATGTAACTTTGTAAAAATAATGTAAGTGTCGTTGTCCCTCTTACAGGTCTCGCCTTCGGGGTCTAGTCTAGGGTCATGTCTACATCTTGTAAAATAATATTTTTCTATTTTGCGTTCATCTCTTTACGCTCTTAATACACAAAAAACTATAATTTGCCGTTAGAAATAAAAGCTACACGCATCACGCATCTACATTTCAATATCTCGTAATTTCATTCTTCGTGAATTTAACAATGGAAAATTATTTATAACTTGCACGGGATCTAGAATTATATCGTAATTAATATACATAAGGCTAGATCCGACAACATTTCCTCTATTATTATAAAACGTAAATATATTTTCCATAACCTAATGCTCAGAACAAGCGCTCAATTGAGTATGTTGTCACTGGAAGCCTTAAAAGCAATTAAAATAATATTTTCATGTTTGAATAAAATTCAATGGTTTGCATATATGCTTCTGTAAACTTTCATATATTTATAAATTTGTGTGTGATGTAAAATTTATCTAAAAAAATATGAATTTTTATTTCCGGCTTTATCTTAATCCCGCCACTGTACACACAAGAAAATCTAAAATATTCCAAACTATAATAATATTAAATAAAATAAATACATCTTCTACGTATTGTTAGGTTAAAAAATAATATTAAAAATAGAAGAAATAAAAGTTTCAGTAAAATGCATTGTAACAGAAATTAAAAAAAATTAATCAATCAGGTCAAAAATTACAATCAATTTATTTTAAAAACGATGAATCGTATATCTTTAATTCATTTTTACTGATTTTTACGGGTAATGAATTAATAGTAAGTAGTGGAATCATGCCCAGTTGCACCATCAACTACTTAAATTTTTAACTTAGTTTAATTAATAACAGAAAATTGAAATTACGAGTACATATCATATGGAATTATTCATATTGCTGTCAAATATCTAATATGCTTTTACTATTTTGCGTTCATAAGAAAGTCAATACGAAACCCAGTTGCGTATCGAAAGAGTATTCATTACGATACATAACATTTTGTTTTAGACGGTTGGTAGTAGCAGATGACATACTGAAACTGTCAAGCAGAACATCAAAATTTCAATATAACCTCAAAATCGAAACAATTGCATAAATGTTAATAACAGTTACTAACCACAATATTTCATATACGAGTACAAATTGTGCAAAATTGAATCGATTTAAAATATAGTAGTATCGAGTCAGCCTGTGGATCTTGACGACCCTTGTTCGATCCCCACAACCGACAAAAAATTTTCACCAAATTAAATTTACCCTTGTGGCTCCCCCTCCACTAACATCTTTGGGGGCCGTGATTCGACGACTGGTAACCGCACTTCACGCGAAGAAATATATCACTTACGGCAGAGTGCCACACTCAGTAATGGGTAAAATTCGTGATAATATATTAATTTACTTTATTTATGTAAACTATAAAAATTAATATATATATATTTGTCCGTCAGTACGGTGGTGTGGATAGCAATATGGAATTCGAGTCCGGAGATCCCGAGTTCGAATCGCACTCACGCTAAAAATTATATAAACTACCACACTGCGGCTCGGTGAGTTGCAGACCCTGTACTGTAATTGGGATTAACTTTCTGTTGTACAGCGTAACATAAATAAATAAATAAATAAATAAATAAATAAATATATATATATATATATATATATATATATATATATATATATATATATATATATATATATATATATATATATCTCATCACGCCTTTTACTTATCATTGAGTATAGCACTCTGTCGTAGCAGATCTTGGTAAATGATATATTTTTTCGCGGAAAGTGTGGTTACCAGCTATCAAATCATGGTCTCCAAAGATGTTCGTAGTGAAAAAGCCATAGAGGTAATTTTATTGTGATGAAAATTGTAAACTATCTCGTCTATATATGAAAACTTTTATTACTTAAGTTTTAAAATACTTAAAAACCGTCAGTACGGTGGTGTGGATAGCGATATGGAATTCGAATCCGAAGATCCCGAGTTCAAATCTCACTCAAGCTAAAAATTATATCAACTACTACACTGCGGCTCTGTGAGTGCGGACCCTATACTGTAATTGCGAAGTTTCTGTTCTACAGCGTAACATGAATAAATAAAGTCAGTTACAAAATACTCTCGATTAATATCTATTTAAAACTTTTCTATTCTAATTCGACTGCACTGTAACACAAATGTCAGAAGTATACTGCCTTCGCTTGTCATTTTCATATGCACATCAGCGTCGCCATCCGTAATTTTGATCACGATTAATGTTTATATTACACTCAGATGATTATAACACTCGCCTTTGACTGGTGTTGTAATCTTTATGCTCGCGTAATATGACCTACACTATGTGCTTGTTAAATAATATACTATTTTTATGATATTCAACAACATAGTAACATACAGGATGTTTCACAACCTAGAGCAAAAAATTAAAGGGTATATTCTGTACGACGTGCTGATCATGAAACAAAAAGAATTTTTTTTAAATTGCAAAACTATTTTCCATGTTTCCTAGTCCAAAATTTTTCGTTGCCACTGCCACTGGGTGGATGATTATGTTAAAGTTATTAATTAAATAATATTCTATTATAAATAACTGCTAATAATTGAATTTTCAGACAGTTGTAAATATGTAAAAATTTTGAAAAAAATACAGCATATTTAGTATATCATTAAGATTGTATATGAATTATAAAAATAATAAAAAGTGAAAAAAAAATTCAAAAAATTTTTGAAATATTTTTTCTACTTTTTTTACAAGTTCAAATTTTGATTTTTGTACACGTATGTGTGGGGAATATAAATGTGTATAAAATATAAAAAAATAAAAAAAATAAAAGGAACAGATTTTGAGTTATTTGGATTTGAATTATATTTTACTTCATATTTTCGTTATTTTGCATAAATTTTTAAAATTTAGACTTAAAATAATAAATACTTATCCATTACTTAATTATTATGTTAAAATAAGTGCATATTTATACTGCTTAGATGTATAAATTGTTCATTGAAAAAAGTTTATTCTGTATGCGTTTCAACGCGCGGCACGGTGGGTTACGTTTAACGTTAATAGGAAAGCGAATCCAGTGCAGTACTACAAAAAATGTTTTAGGTTAACAACCATTAATTTTTCGAATTTAAAAAAAATTCTTTTGTTTCATGATTAGCACGTCGTACAGAATATACCCTTTAATTTTTTGCTCTAAGTTGTGAAACACCCTGTATATGTATTTTGTATTATTATGTATTATACTTTTCCAAACCTCAGATTTCATTAAAACTTTTAATTACTTCATATAAACGTTGATCCAACATAACCCAAACATCAAATATCCACATAATAATTTTGTAGAACTTATGTTTTATTTTCAAACTAATAAAAGTTTAAAACAGAAATAAAACGACAGACACCTGCTGCGTGTTATCAAGATATAAACAGCAGGAAGACAGATGAAGGTTACAAGTTGGAAAAACAAAATTTATCTCCAGAAAATACAAAATATCGATGACAAGAAACATTGGAGTTTTACAGTTTTCTTGCGGTATGGTATTTCTTTTGTTTGTTACAGTTTTTCCAATGAATTCTCAATTTTTTATCTTTTTTAAAGTCTTCTAAACAATATGTGACCTGTTTCGAAAACTTTCTTAAGATATATTATCACTTTTTCAAAATTTATTGCGCCGCAACTTAACCACCGAAATTTTAAATTTATTTTACACCTATATTCCATTAATTCTAAACTATTTTCAGATGTTTTTGGTATAAGAGTCACTCTTAGTTCGTTTTAATCTGGCTTTTTCTGTGTGACTCATTCTTTTACCCGTTACTCGACGTGACACTTTGTCGTACCAGATCTCAAAAATGATATATTTATGCGCGTACAGTGCGGTTAGAAACCATCAAATCACGTCCTTCAAAGATGGTACTTGAAGTGGAGCTACAGGGGTAATTTTAATGTGATGAAAACTATTTGTTAGCTGTGGAAATGAAATACAGATTTCTCAAATCCACAGTTTGACTCAAAATCACTGTGGAACTGTTTATAGTATTATGTAACAAGTTTGTTGATTTTCGTATTCAGGGCGAAATAAATAAGAGGCAGACAACAACCTAATGATTTGTGTTTATTGAGCTGGTGTGTACACTGATAGTAAAGCATAATTGGCCAAAGAATAAGTGAGTACAGTAATAGCGAACTAAATGAATAAAAATACAACATCATGGCACGAGGCACAACTGTCAAGAACAACGTTACAAAAAGGAAACGGAAGCTAGTCCCACGCAAAAATGACAGTGCTGCCAACTCAAATATATAGGACAAAACCCCCTACAAAGTTTTATAAACGTTTCTTTAGTTGCGAGATTTTTTTACAACTAGCCAAGCAAAGTATATCTATAGACTTAATAAAATGTGTCACATACTATACTTTTTCTACTATCGCAAATTAAGACAACAATAAAATAATAACTTCTACGGATTATTTAAAAAGTAAGGTTAAGTGACAGATACCTCAAGCTAACTTCAGCCCGTGCTTAGTATCTAAAGCCGTGTCTAAAACATTCTAATCCAGAGCTTGTCAAAATGTGAATAAGATATTATTTACTGCCATGAGAGCTAGTACATATTAATAACGATAGTAGAAAATTGAATTTAATGGGGTAAGTGGCTCAGTGGTATCGAATCGGCCTGTGGATCTTGAGAACAATGGTTCGATCCCCACAACAGACAAATAATTTTCACCACTTACCGATGATATATTTATATGTATTTATTTAAAAATGAATTTATTTATTTATGATACTCTATTCTGTACAATGGTATATTAATCCCAATTACTGTACAGGGTCCGGTCTCACCGAGTCCCAGTGTGGTAGTTTATATAATTTTAGTTTGAGTGGAATTCGAACATGGATCTTCGGATTCGAATGCCGTGATGATAATCGCATCCCCGTACTGCTACGACAAGCTAAAAAACTTTAAGAAATCCTAATTTAATCCTGCTAGTAATTTATTTTCAGAATATAATTTAGATAAATTTTTCAACACCGATCTTGAATAAGTTTACTTACACTTTTCTCTCTTTAAAATTTACAGCGATATTTTTCGAATTGGTAGTTATATTTTATTACAACAGGCGTTCAGCGAGATCGAAGTTTTTTAATTTAATGGATTTAGCGTGTCAGCTCGAACTTAATCTCTTTTGTTGTTTTCCTTCTTACAAACAAATGAATGTCGGTAAAATGGCAGATACAAAGATTGAGTTACGTACCAAAATAATGTTTAATTTTTAGTTATTATAACCACATAAAAAATCTGATGTGGACGCCACATGACTTCCTTGTACGCGTGTTAAACTATAGATATTTTTTTAATTGCACATATTTGACATTAAATCTTTTATTTTTTGTTCTAATCCATAGCAAACTTAATTTTTTTTTTTAATAAAAAAATATATAATATTTAAATTTAGATATCTCGTTTATGCAAAAAGCTAATTTAAAAATTCTTAATGTGCTAGACGCAGGATTTAATTCTCTAAAACTTTTATTTGCAGCATTCATTTTTAAAATTAAAATAATACCATTTTTTTCAAAGAAAACTGTTAGCAGCTTCATGTTATGTGCCACTTACGGTTAGTCTATTTTAACCAAAATCTATTATGTTATTTCCATTGATATAGTAGTCTTATATACCAAATTTGGAAAGTTTTAAATTATATTTGAATATAGTTTTTCATGAAAATCTATTATAGGCTTCAAGTAAAGTACCACTTCCGGTAGTTGTATAATGACCAAAAAGGGAGGTGCACAACTAGATGTTATAACAGTACTAAATATAAAGTTTCAATTTTCTACGCCTTACCGTTTTTGAGTTATGCGAGATACATACGGTCGTACAGACGGCATGACGAAATCAGTCAAAATGGATTCAGGGAGGGTCAAAATACCTATTTCCGTTCAAATCTGAGAACCGAAAATTTTCGCGATTACAATACTTCCTTTACTTCGTACAAGGAAGTAAAAATTCTGTAATAATGATAAATACGTATATTCTCTGACTCGTACCTGCTGCCCTATCTACCCCATTTGTTTCTGACGTCAACAAATGAATTATATAATTATTTTAATAATTATTGCTTTTTACTAGTGATGTCACTGAATTAGTAATGACGTATATTTTTTTATTTAAATATTTAAATTTATTTTTATTATGGATAGTTATAATTACACGTGTTATTTACATGTTTGTCTATTTCGATTAATAATGAAATAACTAAGAGGTAACGTAGTTGGAGCAATAATGATGTTCCATCATTCCTTTCGAAACATAGGGGCCGGGCACACCGAGCCGCAGTTTTTACATTGCCGTACTGCCGGGTTCTTTAGTCAAATTAAGTGATATATTTCTTCGCGTGAAGTGCGATTACCAGCCATTAAATCACGACCCTCAAAGATGTTAGTGGAGGAAGAACCACAGGGGTAGATTTAAATTGGTGAAAATTGTTTGTTGGCTGTGGGGGTCGAACCAGGGTTCTCAAGATCCACAGGTCGACTCGATATCACTTATGCCACTGAGCCACCTACCTACCTTTAGTTTGAAATGTGGCACTAATCTGCCAATTGTACGACTTCGCGATCCAACAAAGATCTTATTAGGTCATCATCAGAGGCCTTTAATGATGACCTAATAAATTGACTTAAGGCTGAAAAAGTTTGTGAAAGTTTGACAAGTGTTTATTTTAATTTTTTAATAAAACTGGTTTCACTAAGCAGATGGACAATTAATTTTGTCTTTGTTTTTATTATTTAATACATTATCAGAGACGACGTTTCGGGTCTTTGTTTGCACCCATCTTCAAGTTGAATTAAGTACAAAAATTTTACATAGTTCAAACTCAAACAATATTGTAAATGAATTTAAAATTAAACATATTAAAATTAGTAATTAAATTGTGTTATTTCTAATAAAACTACATAGTGGTAAGACTATAAACGTCGTCTCTGATAGGTGTCAAATAATAAATATAATTCAGACCGATCCAATCAACAGGAATATTTTGTGTTCTTTTTCCAATACATAATCTGTTTAACGTAGCTGACTGATTTATTGTATAGTATACACAACTCGAGTATCGAAATTCACCTGAATATACAGTCTACGGCAGGCATATCAAACTCACTGATACGCACGAGCCGTATTGAATTCTAAAGGTAGGAGTTTTGGCCGCCACGAAAAATTTAAATTAAAGAAAGGGTATTTTAAAAGTTTTTACTTTTTAATAGGTATATAAAATACAAAAGTTTTATATAACAATATATATATAAAAAATATAAAATATTTAATAAAAACAAAAATATAGAATTATACATATATTTATATAATTTAATTTTTCTTTCCTGAAATTTGGCACTGTTTATTGTAGCAAAGGCCATCTATATTAGGTTTTATTTGTTGGGTGCACGCCACGTTCATTATAGACGACAAATGTATGTCTGTCAATCTTGACCTTTCGGGAGTTCTGTTTCTGTTCGGTATGAAAAAGAATTGCTCACATAAATACGTACTACCAAATATTGCACATATTTTACATGCAAATTGTCTATTTTTTGGAAATCGGTCAGCAGGTAAATATGAATTTTGTTCAATTGGGTCGCATTTAATATATAAATTAAAAAGAAGACGTGGGCCGCCAGTAAACTTCATTTAGGCCGCAAGCGGTATGACATGCTTGGTCTACGACCTCGATGTGTTACCTAAAAACACGACTCGTCCTCTTAATCGTGTATTCGGTTATTTTCGAAGCTTTTGTCGTATAACTACTAATAATATTGATCACTGATTACTGAACTTTCATTGATGTCCTTTTTTCATGTTATACATAGATGCTGACTTCTAATTGACAAGAGGTAGAATTATTTAGATAACGCAAAGCTGAAATATGTCAGTTGGTTATCTCTTATTTTCCGTCTTTTACTGCTGTTTACTTTACTTCATTATACATCATTACTACATCTAGTACATTCTCAATTTTTTACGTTATAGATACCATTCGCGTTACCTCTTACTTTATTATAAATTCAGTTTAATGAATCCCATTTTGAATTTACCGCAAAATCTAAAATTAACTGTATAGATTTCGCCCAAAAAGAAATACTTTTGTTCGTTATGTTTGAAAACAAATTTGTATGTTTCATTGTTTGTTAATGAAGAGTAATGGAACTCCATTAAATTCCACATTTAAAAATCCAATTAAAACATTTACGTTCTAATTTACGAGCAATTTATTCTTAACATACTGTGAAAATGTTTTTCTGATAAACAATCACATCCACATGTTCTGCAGAAATAGAAAGAGAAAATAATATGGCATACTTGATTTGCTGAACTTTGACCTATGGTACACAAGTTAATACAAATATACTGTACAAGAGAACGCAAGTTAACTATATTTACAGAACTTTATCACAACAGAAACTAAGCCGTATAATGAACTAAATGAATTAAATTTCATTTAATTTTCTATATGTACTTTTTGCCTTTCCTTTAAACTCTAAATAATCTTATACGAGATTAAAAGTTACAGCTGTTTTAAATGCTAAACGGCCAAACAGTACCGGATTAAGACTATAAGCCACAGTCATGGCTCACTATTCTCTTTCCGATTTGGTGTATATTAAAGTGCCCGCCATTTTACTTTTTAATAATGTAACATATGGATTATTTTACATGATTGTAAAGCAAATTTGATGCACTTTTCAAATTTGTAAAAAAATATAGTATGTTCCATTTGAAATTTCAAAGTCCGTCATCAACTAGCTTACATGTTGCTGTATAAATCATGTTATATGAAAGAAATTGCTAAGTTGATAATAAGCGAGATATTTGCTGGGTCTATTAAAATATAACACCCTGTATATATATATATATATATATATATATAGGATTTTTTGTTTCTCTTGAAATTTAATTTATTTTATTGACTATGATTTAGTAAATTGGCAAAGTTTTTTTAAGTTTTAAAACAAGTTAATTTTAATTTTTACTTTTCCGACCTGAAACTGTCACTTTTTCTACTTGCAACTGTCACTTTTCCGACTTGGAATTGTGAACGCAAAGTGAAACTAAAGAAATCATTTTGGAATTTGCAATTTGTTGTTACTCTGAAATTAGATAGAATTCATTATTTCATTTTATGAATCTGATATTTTGATATTCTATGATTTTCACACTTTGAACAATAGATGCACTCGCAAAATTAACAATAAATTTGTTGACAGACAAAATTAGTTGGAAAACAAAAAATCATTACCTACTCATTATTTCGCACGAAAAGACAAACTAACGCTTCAAACCTTGGCTTGCTACGAGTATCTTAGCCCTTGGCTGCAATCAAACACTTTTCACCACGGTACACTATTTTTAGTTTACGGCATTTAAATGAATTATCTGTTTACGAAAATAGGTTTAATGGAATTCAGTTCTATGATTGTTTGGTGACTACTTTTTAATGAAAAAAAAATTTCTCATTTTAAATGATTATGGTTTATAAAATTTAAAGATTGTGTAGTCGGCTCTTAGTGGAACATATTATAATAATAGAGTTGAATAAAAACACTTGATTTGCCCACTAATAATTTAATTATATAACGATCGTTTCGACTTTGCAGTCATCATATAATTAAACTATTAGTGGACAAATCAAGTGTTTTTATTCAACTCTATGATTATGGTTATTATTATTATTATTATTTATTTGGCACAATAGGAACTTACTTCTTACTACTACTACTTACTTCTAATTATAATATAAGAAGCCTACAGTGTATAGTGAAATTCTGCCAACTCAGACATAATCATATTTTATCCAATAAAATGAATAAAAGATATATTTATCTATTTACCAAAGTTTTGAACAAATTAGACATCTAGGAAAATGAATTTCATGTCCACGCCATCAGCAGAAGTTTCTCTCAACGTACTGGCATTATGTCTATAAGTTAACATAAGGTTTCGAACACTATTCATAAATAATTCATAAATCTTTACTTCATTTCGTATGCAGCGTGCGATATCGCTCTCGCCTACCCAAATAGCTCCGAGTTCTCATGCAGAACTCGAGAACTCTGCACGCGTTTACCGCACTCTCTGTATAAAGTGCAAGTACTTGAACTTAGATACTCCTAGGCAGCTTCAATGCAAAGCTGTTATATTTCAGACTAGATACAAATGATTTGTGGGCTGAAATGTAAGGAATAAATTATTGTTTCGTCTAAATGGATTTTCATGTGTTCTAGAATAACGGAGAGATGAGCTTTATATTATTTATGTGCTATTCAAATCGTATCTGCAAGTTCAATATTTGAAATGAAATCTATACTTTTCAGTAGATGTTTCATTCGTAATCCTTTTCACTGTATTTCAAAAGTAGTTTCGTGATCAGATATATTTGTTATTTATTTACATAAATTTAAAGTTAAATTTGTATGGGGTAGGTGGCTCTGTGGTATCGAGTCGACCTGTGGATCTTGAGAACCTTGGTTCGATTCCCACAGCCGTCAAACAATTTTCACCAATTTAAAATCTACCCCTGTGGCTCTCCCTCCACTAACATCTTTGGGGGCCGTGATTTGATCTGCTTACGGTAGAGTGTCACGCTCAGTAATGGGTAAAAGACTTGATGATATATTTATTTATTTTTATAAAGTTAAATTTATGACCCTCCGCTTGCCGGGCAGAGATGCTAACCGCTACACCACGTCACCTGTGTCCGACGTATGACATTAACTGAATTCTTCTGTCATAGTGTCTAACGTAGCATCGATCCCAAGCCTCTCCTATAAGATAGGTATTGACAACGGGTTTCGTCTACAGCGACACAGTTCTGATTTAAAGGATATCATACCATGAACTGATTTTTTGTCATATTACATGACTGAAAGTACAGTGATAATTTACATAGCCATAAAAAATGTGACATTGTCAAGCCTAATTGTCCTCCAAATGAGTATGGCATACAATTTGGTTACATGTTCTAAATTTCCCCTTTGAATTCGTTTAATGAAGCTCTTAAATATTTAAAAAATGTAAAACGATAAATATTAGTACAGAACTGTTAATGTTACAATGCTATATAACATGTATGATATGAATGTTTTATGTCTCATTTACGAAACTAGCAGCAATTATGTATTCTCCTATATTTAACATGCAGTTAATTATAACAAAAACATAATAGTTGATTAAAAACTGAGCATTAATCAACTAATCAGAAATAAAAGAAAATTTCTGCTAGACAACCATTTTAGAACGATGTTGATTAAATAATTTTTTAATAGTATGTTATGCAACAAGTTTATAATTGTAGTTATGATACACCAGTTGCATATACTATTTTATCTAGAAGGAAATACAACATAGATTTATTAAAATAAATATCTAAAAACACATTTTTATAGCAAACAATATTGGTCAATAATCTGTATCATAAAGCAAATCTGTGTCAAAATAAAAATCTATATATTAGAAAAAATATACTATGTTAAGAAATATCGATTTTAATAAATAAAAGTTCACGACGTAGAAATAAATATAGTATGTAATATATGTGTGGAAATACCCAATTCAAAACTCGTAGAATAAAAATTCTGATACTTGTTTTGCAATTAATGAAGCCTTGTCACACTTGTGTTACAATATACTATTTATGTAACTATTTATGAATTACAAAAATGCAAAATGTATTACAAATTTTAATATACAATCCGCTTTACTACAATATTTGGTATTTTAATGTTTTTGACAGTTTCATAAAAAATGTATTGAATGTAAATTACAATACCACTATAAATAATTACATATTTTGTTCTATGATCCTTAAGTAATACAGTTGTAATTGTTTGTCGATTGTGGAAATCGAAACCAGGTTCACAAATCCAAAGGCCGACTCGAAACCACTGAACCACCTACCGCAAATTACGTTAGGTAATTATTATTAACATATATTGACTAGATTTATAATAATTTTATCAATTTTTGTAAATAATATCTACAGAAAAGTGTTAAAAAATAATAATTATGTAATATCTCACCTTATTTTAATTTTACTATACATATGTTTTATATCTTAAAAAAGTGAAAAAAATTCTTTATTTAGAAGCATAGCTAACAACTCGTATAAGTTCAGAATGAAAATTTGGTATGAATTTCTCGAAAGTATACGAAATATATACATTTTGAGGACTTCTGTCAATTCTGTATTCAAAATTGACTCAATAATGTGCAATTTATAATTTTATATAAATTCAAAAAAAAGTTGAAGTGAAAAACGAAATTAGCAAAATTTACATTTTTGCATATAGTTACCTATGCATCTTTGAAAGAAAACAAAATCATGTCTAGAGTGGCCCCCTAATGAGATAATTTTTATCTAATTTAACTAACTTTGTATCTCTTATAGTTCTTGACATTTCCAAGCTGAAGAATCCATTTAAGACTGCCTATCGCAATACACTCTAACCATTATATTTAACTTTAACAAACAAATTATAAATGGAACACATTTTAAAAACTATATAACATATCCAGGGTGTGCACAGAGAAGCGGAACATAACATAGGATTTTTAAAATGTTCGGAAATTGGCTCTCCTGTACATTTTAGAGCTAAAGTATAAGAATAAAAGTTGTTTTAAATTAAATTCTACATTTAAAAAGTTTTAATTTGTTGTACTACCGTGTCTGCAGTACTAGATATTTAAAAAATAAAATGTGACATTCTTGTGCAAAATCAGATAACCATGAAAATAAAACAAAATCACATTTTGACAGTTTAGTCAAGAGTTACTAATCTTGATTATTCTATTCATTGTTTTATATTGTTATATTTTATAATTAATATTAAATGAATATTAAAATAATAAATAATTAAAACAATAATAAATAATTAAAACAAATGGATCCAACAATTAAAATCAGTAATTCTTGACTTAACTATCAGAATGAGATTTTGTTTTGTTTGTTTTTAAATTTCATGGCTATCTGATTTTTCACAAAAATATCACATTTTATTTTTCAAAAAACTAGGACCACAAACATACTAATATAATAAATGTAAACATTTTAAACGTAGAATTTAATTTTAAACAACTTTTCATTCTTGTACTATTGCTCTAAAATGTACAGGAGAGCCAATTTCCCCACATTTTTAAAATCCTATGTTCCGCCTTTCTGTGCACATCTTGTATAAATTTTATTCAGAATTATTATTTCTATGCAGCATTTATTATTATTTTTTTTATAATGCTCGTGACGTAGCGCCACATTTAATTAATAATTATAATTATTATAAATTTTACATATTTTAATATAAAATAAAATCTTGTATGCAGCACGAATATGAGGCCTCAAGCTGAATATCGTCTCTCTGTGCATTATTATCTAGCGTTAACCTTTGGTGCATAAATAACTATTATATTTAAAGCAAGTTTTTGTACGTATTATTATTTATTTATAATCAGTACACATTTGACGATGTTGATACAAACATATTTTTAGTAAGGTTGTATTTACAAAATATCATGGCTTTGTTCACTTGAAATCTGTTTTCTCTCTACTTCAGATTTTTTCTTGTTCCGAAAATCGAATTACACTGCAACAGTCGTAGTCGCAGTTTGTTCAACGTGACTTTGTTTCAAATTACAACGTTGAACGGTGCTACCAATTCTAAAACAATAAAACCCTAACTCTGCTGTACTAACCTGCAAACAGTAACATACTGGATTTTGACTTTTATGGTGGCACAAATTTATTGCATACAAGAAGTAAAAAGTTAAATAATTAAGTTTGAAATATAAAATCACCAAAACTATTAAACACTGTAATCCTTAGCTGGAATGTTGTTTAGATTTACTTATAATTTTCAATTTAAACTGTATACTATTCATGTACCATTGTGGAATTGTAAAGATATGATATTTGTTAAGATACGTACATTTATTGTTTAAAATTTCAAAATGTTTGTATCACATTTATTAATTTTATATAACTTTGTAGTTCTGAGGATGGTTATAAATTAACCGAAACGTTAACGAAAAATATTATGAGTTCTTGATTATTTATTGTCCGAATTCCGACTATCTTTTTCCTCAAAACTATTAAAGCATTCAAAATTGTTTTGCCGGAAGTTTACTAGGAGTAGAGGAGAGCAGAAATACGTTCAGCCCTATTCTGTAGAAGGCAGATCGTTGATAATAATCGGCACAAGAATCGGAAATTAAGATTAAAATTGCCAAATCAAACTTTGTATCATATATTGGTAGAAAATAGAATGATTAAGAATGTTGTACGTATTTTAATGAGCTTTTTTATTGTATTTTATTTATTTATGCTACTCTGTACAACAGGACCTAAATCCTAAGTTATGTAAGTACATAGAAATCTATGATGTTCATTAAAACATGGTATAGTATAAATATAAGAAAATAAATTATTTTATTAATTAATTATATAATATGTATATCCAACAACATATCAAGTCTCTTAATTTGTTCTGGCCAATGAGAATGTTTTCTTTAAACTAAATTCTTCTGGCAGCACAAAATTTTTAATCAATTATATTTTTCAATTGGAAATTTAAATATTTATTTTTATGGATATACGAAGAGTTTCTATATCTCTATACGAAACTTTAATAACATATAAAATTTGATATACAGATTATAGAACAAAAATATTTTTTTGAAATTCGCATAAATTAGGGTATTTTATTCCTAGCGAACATTTTTAGTGTCACTGGTTTAATTCGGAATTTTGTGCTGCTTCTCCATACACTAACAGCATATCCACTAATTTACTGTTGCTATACATTGTTCTCAAACTTCTCCCACAACAACTTTCCCTTTCAATACCGTATACGAAATCAGACTAGCTACTCAAATAAAATTAAGGCAATACACCAGGTACCTACATAATAACTAATTAATAAATGATTATTTGTAGGCAGTGTTTATACTTTTATTTCATTAGTAACATAATTATGAATAATTAAATATACTATTAAACCAGTGATACTAAAAATTAGAGACGGGCGAATATCATCCGCGAATAGTCGAATGCCGCGAATATTGACATTATTCGATATTCGCGATTTTCGAATATTAACGTCAGTATAGCGAACATTCGAATACCTCGAATATCGCGCTATATATGTTGACCTCAATTTTTGACTATGTTTTTCTTTATCATTTGTACATAAACTTAAAGCTATTACAATACTTTGAAGTTATTAATAACAAAGATATTTTGTCTCAAAACCATGAAGACGTGCCATATTTCAAATTTGTTTTTCGCCAACATCAGCCCGTACGTTTCACCTTAAATTTGAAGTTTTCGTCTTTTTTTTTCTTGTTTGTACTTTTTGTTTTAATTTTATTTTATCTTAACAATTTCATTCAAATAATGAAAAGGACATAATTAAATAATTAATAATAAATAAATTAACTTTTAGGAGTATTCGAATATTCGAGTAGGTACCTCGAATATTCGAGATCTGATTAATATTCGTATTCGATATTCGAATTCGAGAAATTTGATATTCGCCCATCACTACTAAAAATGTTCGCTAGGAATGAAATACCCAAATTTTTGCGAATTTCAAAAAAATCTTTTTTTCTATAATCAGTATATCAAATTATATGTCATTAAAGTTTCGTGCAGCGGTATAGAAACATCCTGTATAATATAACACATGTGTTCAAAATTATCGAGTATATATTGTGTTGTCACGAAACGTATTATTTTGGGAAATCACGAATTCGTTGGACGAGTGGTTTTCTAAAACAATATGTTGAGTGGATCAATACAATATATTCTGATAATTTTGATAGTTCACCCAGTGGTGTCCAATAATTTCACTCTTATTACATCACCAGCTCGAATGGCTTCTTCCTCTTGAGCCTTCTTGTTATATCTTCATTGTTGAGTAGTTGAATTGCTTCCTCGTTGATGTGTTGGTGTAGTCGAGATTCATGTTTGCTTGCGAATCTTTTAATCTCGCTTGCGACATCGGCTATCCCTAGGTCACGGTGTAGGTCGGTGTTTCGTACGTACCACGGAGCGTTGACTATGTTCCGTAGCACTTTGTTTTGGAAGGTTTGGATGCGCTTTATTTGACTATCTTTGGCACAACCCCACAGTTGTATTCCATAGACCCAGACTGGTTTTAGAATTTGCTTGTAGATTATGAGTTTATTGTGTAATGGTAGTTGTGACTTTCTTCCTATAAGCCAATATAGCTGTCTATATTTAATATCCAGTTTACTTCTTTTCTTTTTTATATGTTCTTTCCATTTTAGTTTAACATCCAGGGTCATCCCAAGATATTTTGCATGATTTTCATACGGAATGATGTTTTCGTTTATTCTAACTGGTACGGGATCTATGTTTTTATTTGTAAAGTTAATATGTGTTGATTTAAGTTCGTTTATCTTAATCTTCCAGTCCTTCATCCACTTACAAATGCGGTTACTTGCTTGTTGAAGTTTGTTAGTGGCTTCTTGTATGTCTGAGCTGACTGCTAGCAGTGCTGTATCGTCTGCAAATGTGGCGATTGTTACGTCTTCTAGTCTTGGTATGTCACTCGTGTACAGTAAGTATAAGATTGGCCCGAGGACACTTCCTTGCGGAACGCCAGCTGTTATCTCCTTAAGTTCTGAGTATTCGTCGTCTTGTTATATGCGAAAATGACGGACTGATATATAGGAATTTAATAAGTCGGCATATTGTTTCGGCAATAATTTGTTTAGTTTGTGACTTAAGCCTTCGTGCCAGACCTTATCAAAGGCCTGCGCCACGTCGAGGAGGATGGTTGAACATATTTTTTTATCTTCTAGAGCTTTTTCTATGATGTCAGTTATGCGGTGTACTTGGTCAATTGTAGAGTGCTTTGTCCTAGAGCCGAATTGGTAATTTGGGATTATTCCTTTTCTTTCTATTATAGGTTTCAGTCTCTTGAGGAGCAATTTCTCAAATAGCTTTGATACTATAGGTAGCAATGATATTGGCCTATATGATTTGGCTTCGTCTGGCGGTTTCCCTGGCTTAGGCAGCATTATAACTTTGGCTACTTTCCACGTACTAGGAACGTGCTTTAGTCTGAATGCTCCGTTTATTAGGTAGGTCAGCTTGACAATTCCTTTTCTTGATAATTTTCTCAATATTTCTCCGGTGATAAGATCGTAACCAGGAGATTTCTTTGGATTTATGTTTGTTTTTATTTCGTTATCGACTTCTTTGGGGGTGACGAGTGGTATTTCTTCTTCTTCTTGGTTCATGATTTCTTCCATTACGATATCAGAGTGGATAGTATTAGGTTTAAAGGTTGCTTCCAAATGTTTGGCGAAGGTTTCGGCTTTTTGTTTATTGCTTCTAGCCCAGCTACCATCTCCGTTCCTGATGGGAGGGATGTGTGTAATTGGTTTTTTTATTTTTCTTGTCGCTTTCCATAAGGAATAGTTGGTTGTTGCATCTGCTGTTAGATTTTCCAGGTAGGTTTGAATTGATTCTTCTTTTAGTTTTTTAATTTCTCTTTTCAGTTGTTGAGTTTTGTTGTTCAAGATTGTCTTGTTAGCAGGAATTCTTGTTTGCTGCCATTTTCTTCGAGCTTTTCTTTTTTCTTTGACTAGCTCTCTTATTTCTATTGGATAGTTATTAGCTGTTGTTTTGTGTGTGAGTTCTGTTGTATTGTTCCATGCAGCTTTCTGTAAGATGTTGATAAATATTTCTGCTTCCATTTCTAGTTGTTGTTTAGTTTTAATTTGGGTATTTAACTTAACTTTATTTTCTACTTCCATCGTGAAGCTCTCCCAGTCTGTTGTTTTATTTGTTAAAGTTGGTCTAGTTTTCTTCATAATGATACGTTCGCTCAGAGTAAGTACTACTGCCGAGTGATCTGAGTCTAGGTCAAAGTTGTCTTCTACATCTATAAAGTTAGCGGACACTTTTCTTGATATGAAAAAGTCAAGTAAGTCAGGTCTCTTCGTCGGGTCTGTGGGCCAGTATGTTGGTTTTCCGGTTGAGTGGTAGTTACATCCTCTTTCTCTGATTGCTTCTCTAAGTTCTCTGCCTTTGGTTGTAGTCAGTCTTGAGCCCCAGTCTACGTGCTTGGAGTTGAAGTCTCCCCCCACAATGAATCTGTCATTCAAGTGTAGAAGGAAGCTCTTGTAGTTTTCTTTTTTTAAGTTATGCCTTGGTGGGCAATATAGCGCTCCAACAGTTAGGTTTTGTTTTGTAGATTTTACTACGATTACTGTTAATTGAATTTCGTCTCTTTGTAAGTGATTTTCTTCATAGTGGTTCAAGGTTTCTTTTATTACTATAGCACTTCCTCCCCTAAAAAATCTACCCCTGTGGCTCCTCCACCACTAATATCTTTGGAGGCCGTAATTTGACGGCTGGTAACCGCACTTCACGTGAAAAAATATATCACTTACCGAGATCTGCTTAGGCAGAGTGCCACACCCAGTGATGGGTAAAAGGCGTGATGATATATTTATTTTATATTTATACTTCCTCCCCTCGCTTGGTTTCCGGGATGGTTTGTGTTGTAGGTTTTGTATCCCCGTACTCGTAAGTAGGATTGGTTTGTCATGTGGGTTTCTGATATTAGACACAGATCGATATTTTGTGTGACTAGGAATACCTCTAGCTCTTGTATCTTGTTTAGAATGCCATTGGCATTCCATGTTGCAATTCTTAGATCTGACCTATCCATTTGTTGTTCTGATAGCGCCGGTGTTATTAGTTTCTATTCTATCCAATCTTTCGGATAGTTTTTGCAATGTATTCGTTATTTGTTGCATCATCTGTATCATGGTCTGTTGATCGTTATTTTGTTTTAATGTACTTTGATTGTTTTGTGTTGCCTGTAAGTATGACATATTGTCGCTGGTTTGTTTGAAAGGTTCTTGGTTGATTATTTACTTTATTGTTCTTATTTATGTTGTCTCTTCTTTTTTGAAGTTCCTTGGCTACCATGCATCCCCGGTAGCTTGCGGGATGTTCTTCACCACAGTTGAAGCATTTTGGTTTTGTAGTTTTAGGTTTGATGCATTGAGATGTAAGGTGGTCACCTGCACATCTGACACAAGCAGGTTGTCGTTGACAGTATTTCTGCGTATGTCCATAGCGTTGGCATTTTTTGCATTGCGGTATAAGTTTATTTCCTCTTAGGGGTTCTATTTTGACTTTCATGTGACACAGGTATTGAATCTCATGAATCTTTTTAATGTCCTCTGTGTTATCGAAGGTTAGCATAAATAGTGGGAGTGGAGTAATTACCTCTATTCCATTTACTTTATTTTTCTTTATTTTATTAGTTACATCAGTGATTTTAAGGTTCATATTTTTTAATTCTTCTTTTATTTCTTCTGTATTGCAAGTTGGGTGCAAATTCCTAACCATTACTCTGATGGGCCTGGTTTGCTTGTTCTCGTATGTATGCCATTCTACTTTAGTTGTATTCAATAACTGGGTTAATTCTCTATATTCAGCATCTGTTTCTACATTCACCTTCAGCTGATTGTTGTTCAGCATGTTGGTTTTGTAGTTAAAATTCTTGTCTTGCAAATGCTTGTTCATTACTGAATAATCTAAAAGGTTACTTACCACTATCGGGGGTGGGTTTCGTTTTTTGGTCCCGGTTTGATTGTTTCCTTGGTTTGTATTTTTTTCCGTTGTTTTTGCTGAGTTTTCTATTTTCCTTTTCTTGTTTCTTTGTAAAATCCAGTCTGTTTCACTGGCGATTTGATCTTGCTCATCAGCTTGATCGATCTGTTTTATGGTGGGGTTTATAGTTGTCTTCTGTGGCTGTAGCTCCGAGATTATTTTCTTTAGTTCGGAGTTTTCCTTTTTCAGTTTTTCTAGTTCACTTTGCAGTGTTTTTAACTCACTCTCCATAGTAGGAGCTGGTCCGTCACTATTTTCTGGCATGATTAGTCACTATTATGTGTCACTGGTAACACAAGTTGTTAATTTATAATTAGTGAAATTAACTAACAGCGGTTATTTAATTTGTACGTTTGATTATTCGTTATTCTATATAGTCACTGTTAACGCTCGGCACGTCCGTTCGCTTCGAGTGTCTGTTGTCTACTGATGTTACTAAAATTATAAATGAAATAAAAATGTTAACGTTAGCAATGACTTTAGTTTGTCTATGACGACAATTTCATGTATTTGTGGGTGCAAGATTTCATATGTTTTGGTTATTTCGTTCATTCTAGTTCTTAATTTAACATAACCAGGTGAGTATACGAAAGTTATTATACCACGTCTTCAAGGGTATATTCGTTTACCTGAAACTGACAGGAAAATAAGCATTTTCCTAATCTTTAAGACTCAGGAAATCTTTGCTTTGCATACCTAGTCAGGAAAATAACATATTGTCTGCCTAGGCAGGTAATGAAATAAACGTGAGTGTCTAGTTACTTAGCTGACTGAATATGTAAATCAAATATTTATTTTAATTTAAATTAATTTAAAATATTTATTATTTGTTTATAAGCTTCAGGTAAAATGTTATACGTAACACGTCAGTAAAGGGTTGTACAGGATTCGTAAGCCTAATAAGTCATCTGAAAGATCATTTTAAAATTTATCAAGAATTATAAATAATTTTTATGGACCATAAACCAATAACGTCTTAATGCCTTATCCATTTTATTTTTGGAATGCAACATAACTAAAAAGTTATAAATGATTCTTCGAAAGAAAAGTCTAAAACGAAAGGCCTTAAAATAAAATATTTATTTTTGTATGCATCATATTATTATGTTGATGTGGACGCCACATTACTTCCTTGTACGCGTATTATACTATATCTACATTTTTTTATTGCACATATTTGACGTAATTTGACATTGACATTATTATTTTTATTTTTTCTTATTTTATGTTCTAATCCATAGAAAACTTAATTACAAAAAAAAAAACAAAAAATATATCATTTTTAAATTTACATATCTCGCTTACATACATACAAAAAGCAAATTTTAATTCTCTAAAACTTTTATTTGCAGCATTTATTTCTAAATTCAGAATAATTCCATTTTTTTAAAGAAAAACTGTTAGCAGATTCATGTAATGTATCACTTCCGGTTCGTCCATTTTAACCAAAATCTATTGTGTTATTTCCATTGATATAGTAGTCTTATATACCAAATTTGAAAAGGTTTGGATTATATTTTCATATAGTTTTTCATTAAAATCTATTATACAAATTCCGGAAGTTATAAATAAATAAATATAACATCACGCCTTCTATTCATTATATATATATATTATTTCAAGGTCAAATGTTCTTTAATCCGACCCTGTTTCGACAGACAGAGAAAATAAATTTGATATGCGTTACAATACTTTGATTTTATAATTTCTAAAATAAAATTTTTATTCTTAAGACAACTGTACGCAATATAACTTCTCCTAGGTTCTTAGATCTTTCGATTTATTTCAGCAACTTCTCCAATTTCATTTCAGTAATCAAAAACTGAAACCATAACCTATTTAAAACAACAGTGTCGCATCTAGAATCACAGGCAATCTCGGCTAACAAATATAAAACATTTTATATCAAATTTGAAATCTAATATCTCGGCAGGCAAACAATAAACGATTTATTTTATGGTCTTCAGGAACGAGGGTCGGTTTCATAGCTTTGCCGAGTTTCGTCGATCTGCGAGAACACTGGCGTAGATAACATTTGGGATTCTTTGGTCACATACCCCAATTGAGAATCGCTGAAATATCATTTTTAACATCTCTACATAATAACTTCTCATTTCATATCAACCTTTGCAGGATATCTTTATAAATAGCTTGGTGCTATCCAATAGCGTAACAACAAACCAAAATATTAAAATAAGAATTAGAATTCAAATTTTACAGTCTACAAATTAAATGAGCATGCCACAAATTATAAATAACTTATATTGCTTTCTTCAACTGTTTAACTCTTACTTATTTAGGTATTTAAAAGGAACTAGACGGATTTTCAGTGTGTATACTCGGAAAAATTAAAGTTGATAACATCTGATGACAGAAAAAAAAGTTGAAAATCAAGGAAAACAGAAAAGTGTTCATTAGCGAATGTATATAAGTTTATGTTGTTTTTCCAAACTAGTTTGCATTTTAATTTTATAGAATAAATTTATTTAATTTTTGTTAGTCGATAATGTATTTTTTCTACAACTGTAAAAAAAATTGCATTTTATTTAACTAATATCAATATGCGTATTTTGCACCCTAGAGCGCAAAATGAATACTTTGCGCAATGTTTTGCATCTTAGTGGGCAAAATGAGTATTTCGCGCATGCTCCCAAATTATTTTTTATTAGGTTCCATTAGTTACAACACATCAATAGTATCAAATTCATATTATTGTTGATTGTTTTCCTTCAATTTACTTAAATAAATCAACAATTATTGTATTATTATTTTTTTCCAGTTGTAGAAAAGATATTTGTATTTCGTAGGCAAAATTTTTGTTTTTTGGTGCATTCGAATGACTTTTTTTATCTCGACCTGCGGTCTCCACTAAAAGAAACATTCTCGCTCACACTTAATTTAAAAATAACTATTATGGATAAATAATAGCAAAGTCTTTGCAGGTATAGGCATGAAACAGATTGGTCGGTAATATCACTTTACTCAATTTAACTTCGTTTCTAATATTCAAAAATAATTGATGATTGTGACACTTTATATTAATATGGCAAAATTGCAACGTAATATAACTTTTGAAGTACAAACAAAAACTATTAATTTATAAATAACATTATTTTATTTTGTAAATATCTCTAATTCTAGTGATTTAAGCACGGAATAAATTTATACTTAGTTATACCAAATGCAATTTTTTTATGAATCTGTTAGAGTTTTTGACAAAAAAAGTAAAAACAAACAATAGTAATTCTTAAATCTGGCTATAGACGGGAAACTATTAATTATAATTCCAATATTATGTGTACTATTCGGCCACTTCATCAGGGAAGACTAAAATAAATCTTAAAATGTTATATAACATTTACAATTACTTCCAAATAATTTCATTAAGAATTTGAAAAATTTCCGTTGTATATTAGTTATTTGTGTATCTAGGCCGCTAAATGGTTGTTTGTGGGCGCCGAAAAAAAGTTCGGCTGCCGAGCCAGACTATATTCTTAACACACCAAATCATTTTGCTATCTAGATGCATACAAAATTTTTCCTGCAACTGCATTATATAAATTATAAAACTTCAAAATTTATTATAAATTTAATCTCGAAATGAAAGTTATAAATATGAATGTGTAACCAAGAAGACATTTTCAGAAAAAATATCAATTTATTTATTTATCGACGGCATTTAGTACAGTGTTTTTGATTGGTTTAGAAGAACCCGCCAAAGTATCTGACAGTCCAGTAATTATTTTTGTTGAATTGTGCCCGTATATTTCAACTTTGTTTGATAGTTGCGTGAAATGATTATTTAATTAAATAAAACATTCCATTATGCTAAAAATTTGTTTATATTATTTTTGCTGCCATTGGCAATGTTTGCTAAAACTGCTAATATACCCAAATATTTGTTAGAAACTAATTTCAAGGCAGAGGCGTTTTCCATTTTTTATTTGAAGTAAATCTAACTTGCATTTACTCAAACAGATCACTCATTTATTATTCTATTCAACAGCCATACTATGTTTACTTTGCTTTCTCTAAATAGATTTCAGTTTCTTAAGTAAGTTCCTAATAAATGTACCTGTCAAATAAAAAATATCGCATCGAAGTCATAGTTTAAACTATGAAAATTATAATAACTGACATTATTTGATGTGCTACTTTTCTTTTCTTGTTTGTTTTGTATTATGAACTTTGTTAAAAGATTGAAATATCGGCCCTTACTGATTAAGACTCAACCTCAAGAAATTCATCTTCCTAGATAAATCAGTTTAATCATTACTCACATGAGTTATGCCTATGGCACACTAGTCGAAGAGCACCATGAGCTCTTCGATGAAACAACAGAACGCACCCGTCATTGACGAAAAATAAAAGCTTCTAAAGTTGAGAAAGAAAAACTAAATTTCAAAAATATGCTAACGTGAACAGAGACACAAAAGATACGAGTGAAATGATATACGTTCGTTTCATCGATGAGCTCTTCGATGGAAATAGAGGAGCCTCTATTTTTCGTCGATAATGGGTGCGTTCTGTTGTTTCATCGACGCTCTTCGACCAGTGTGCCATAGGCATTAGTCACGTGAGTATATCTAACCTAGTAAGTAAAGACATTCTGAAACATATCTGTTAATTTGTAACAGCCTGTTCAATTTTTTAACAATTACAACAGCCGGCACAGAATAAAATAAAGATTTCATTTGACATCTATATTTTTAATAGTTAAATTTTTTAACTGAGCGCGGTAAACATTAACGGATCAGTTATAGAATACGCCTGTAAGGATCGATAGATCAGAGCAGGTTCAAAGATTTTCATAACCAATGACATTGAACCTAATTATGAATACGAACTGTTTAAACTGCATTAGAATTATAAATTGTAAAATATATCATCATCACGCCGTTTACCCATTACTTGATGTGGCACTCTTCCGAAGCAGATCTTGGTAAGTGATATATTTCTTCGCGTGAACTGCGGTTACCAGCTGGCAAATCACGGCCCCCAAAGATATTAGTGGAGGGGGAGCCACAGGGGTAGATTTAAATTGGTGAAAATTGTTTGTCGGCTGTGGGGATCGAACCAATATTCTCAAGATCCACAGGCCGACTCGATACCACTGAACCACCTACCCCATTAAATAAATAAATTATTAAATGAATAAGTTTTTTAAATTAATGGTTAACGTATTTGACAATTTGATAATTAAAGGGTTCAGAGAAAAAAAGGGCAAGATACTCGATATCACTGAGCCACCTACCCTATAATTTTAAATTGTCTTTGTACTATTGCACCTAATGGCCAATTGTACCAATAAAACTTGAATTTTATATTTGACTTAAATTATCACATTACTGTTAAACATTTGATTGATTTTATTTATTTAAACTAAGTTTAAAATTTAAATTTTGTTGGTGCAACTGGCTATACGTGAGTCAACTAACAATTGGAATACCTACGTTACTTACTTACTTGATTACATATTTATAGATTTTTAATTTTTAATTTATAATAAATTTTGCAGTTTTTATACATATTTTTGTAAAGTTTGTGAGTTTCAACACTTTTTTATTTAAACCAAAAATGTTAATAATAACCAAATATTAATAATTGTAATAAAGAAAATAAAAGCTTATAACTAAAGTAACTGATACAAAATCTTGCAGAATTATTACACTCATCACAATATTAAACAATACACTATTATTTATTTAAACTAGCCGAGTGATATTTATTTACAACGATCAATTTATTTTCAACCGCACTATATGGTAGCAAGCAATGAACTGTTCTTACTTTCTGACGCGCCGCCTTTTTATCTCTCCTTGCCTCCTTCCTGAACATTCCCGAAACTTCTCGTTTGTGGGCACATGAGAAGGCGCAGACCAGGCGGTATAAATTTGTCCGTTACGTTCGTTACTGTATACAACCTGTTACTGGAACTTTCTAGAGACTTCTCGATTGCAGACACCTGAAATGATGTAGACTTTTCTGTTACATCCGTTACAATATAGTTACATAAAAACCTGTGTATTCTTCGACAATTAAATATATCTAACGTTCACAGAATATGTCTGTTTTGGCTATCGCTTCAGTGGACAAGTTTATTCTTCGATTCGCCAAATAAACAATTTATTTAGAGAAATATTCGGCCAGGATTGTAGCTCTAATTTCAATAAAGATATTAAATGAACGAAAATTAATTTGTAGATCAATGAAAACAAAATGTATTTGTATGGAAAGTATAATAAAGATACGGAGGCTTTCTACGCCACTGTGCAATGGCCATTCTCCACTCTCCGCTCAAACCGCTAGTGTTTAGATGGAAGTGGGCGCCATTTTGTGATGGATCCACCGATGCGTGGACTGATAAGCCGGATACATTGCGTGTTGTAAATTCGAACGTGATTTTGAATTCAATGGAGAGGATTATATCATGTTTTATGCCTCTTTTATTGTGTCGAATTCTTTTCTTGCTTTCTTCTGTGAATTGGAACGAATTGCATGCATGTTATAGAGACGTTTTTGCAAAGAATATTTCTGGCCATGGCTATTAAATGCTATTTTCAAATTGGGTAAAGATATTTATATATAAAATTGGGTAAATAGCATAGTAGTTAAGAATCAGAATGTTAAACCAACTTCTATTTTCACACCTAACAACTGATTTTCACCACATTAAAAATTATTCGTTTGCTCTCCTGTATTAACAGATATAGTACGTCTAACGATCATTTGAACAAATTACTTCTAAATCTCGCTATAAACACTAATCAATGCTATTATAAAATAATAAGATTGTTGTTAATATCACTATAGTTAGCTCCGTTTATATATAGGGTGTTTCTATACTTCTGCAGGACACTTTTTGACATATATAATGTGATATACTGATTAAATAACAAAAATTTTATTTTTAAATTCTCAAAAATTAGGGTATTTCATTCCTAACGAACATTATTAATATCACTGGTTTGATTCGCGATGCTAATTCGGACTTTTGTGTCGCTTCTCCATACACTAACAGCATATCCACTAATTCACTGTTGCTATACATTTTGCTCAAATTTCTCCCACAACAACTTACCCTTTCAATACCGTATACGAAATCAGACTAGGTACTCAAATGAAAATAAAAATAAGGCATTACTAATTAATAAATGATTATTTGTAGGCAATGTTTATACTTTTATTTCATTAGTAACATAATAATAAATAATTAAATGTACTATTAAACCAGTGACACTAAAAATGTTCTCTAGGAATGAAATACCCTAATTTTTACGAATTTCCAAAATATTCATAAATCCTTAATAGGGAGAGAATTTATAAGCAGTTGCACTGTTATATTAATATTAATCTGTAAACAGGAGATTAATTCAGTACAGGGTCTGAATTCACCGAACCTTATTATAGTTTGAGTGTGATTCGAACCCGAAATCTTCGGATTCTAATGCCGTAACGCTAACAATCCTACCGTACTGTCGGACGTACTCATTTCTAACACAAGAATTTATGCATGGAACAATATTAATGGACAATTATGTTATCAATAACCCTTCATAAACAGTTTGTCTATTTAAATTGTCAACTTTCTTAGACATATTTTGTAAATTGTTAAGGTTACATAAAATAAATTGCAAACAATACATTTTTACAACGAGTGGTTTTCATGCAACTGTCAAATAAAGTTGAATTTCATCCCACGATATTCAACTGTTTTGTAAACAGACCGACAAAAATTCATAACTGAGCTATAAGTTACTTTGGCGAGCTGCTCTAAAGCACGATTACAAAATACCGCCGATAAACAATTAAATTGTTATTTTTTCTGAAAATGTATCCTTGGTTTTTTTTAATTAGCATGATGCAATTTGCTTGAGATATTTTGTGTGCACCTCCACCGCAAAATGATTTTTAGTGTGCTCAGAAATTAGTCTGCCTTTTTTCTTCGGCATACACAAAATAGTTACTTTTGTATTAAGATTTTTTGTTTCGCGTTACTTTTAGTCGAGACCGCAGATCGAGACAATAAAAGTCATTCGAACGCGCCAAAAACCAAGAATTTTGCCCACGAATTACATACAACATTTTTTTTACAACTATAAATAAAGAATAATACAATAATTATTTATTCATTTACGTTTAATTGAAGAAAAACAATCAACAATAATATTAATTTGATACTATTGGCGTGTTGTAACTAATGAAACCTGACAACAAATTTGGTAGCATACGCGAGATACTCATTTTGCGCACTAGAATGTGAAACAATGCGTAAAATACTCATTTTGCGCACTAGGGTGCAAAATAATGCGCACAATACGCGTTGTCATGGTGTTGTGAATGATGAAAAAATCACATACTTCGCGTTCTAGTGAAAATAATTAACATTTTTTGACAGTTGTAGAAAAAATCATTTCACGACCTAGATATACAAATAATTTAAATAATTTAAATGATCGCTGGACGTATTATACGCACATCCAGTAAAAAATAAAAAGACGTGAATCGATATATTATTTATTACGAAAATTTCTCGTCATAAAACAACAAAAAAATAAATAAATATATCATCACGCCTTTTACCCATTACAGGGTGTGGCACTCTGCCTAAGCAGATCTCGGTAAGTGATATATTTTTTCGTGTGAAGTGCGGTTACAATTACTATAAATGTTTTGTTAAGCGAAGTTTGTAAAAATATCCTACTTCGAATATTTAAAAATATTTAATGACCCAATAAAAATAGTAAATAGCATTTATAAATGGTACATACACGAACACTTTAAATTTGAATAGCGTTCATTTCATTATTAATGTTTATTTTTTAGCTAGCTAATTACATGATGAATTATTTACCCAACATTTTAAATCTAGGACAACAACTAGGTCACGAACAGTAACTTAATTTATCTGATCACGAATACATCAATGCATTTATCAATTATAATATAGTGCACTGTTTAAAAATTATCAGAATTCTGTACACGCTTCTAATTAAAACTGCGCATTAATTCCGGCCAATTCGGTTAAACTAATTTCACGGGTAGGTACATTTAAACAAATTTATTATCGATTTTTTGCGCAGTGACAGTTGGATAGTGGCATTACCATCGTAAAAAATAAACGTTACAAGGTAGAAACAGTGGCGAAGCGCAGGGGGGATCGGTTCCACCCTTAGAATAATATCAAAATAAATGTTATATAAATAAATATTATATAAAAATACAATTTGTTATGTTGCTATGATCAAATTTTGCTTGCCACTGTTGAAACTCGAAAACTATAGAAGTTACGACTACAGTTAAACTTTTTGTACAAATTTGAATATCATCTCGAATGTGTCCTTACTATCACAAAAATTCAAATAGGTTACCTACTATAATTCACCTCATAAAATCGTCCATTTTGTCAGTTTGAATAAACAAGAAGAGAAATGTTTACAACTGGATAATTCAGGAGGTCTAGTGGTTACTTGTGATAAAAACTGAACCATTTGTGATGTTTTCACAAGTAAGAGCTCAAGATTGTATCCATAAATTTTTGTTTTGCACGAAATATTTTTATTTTGCTCTGCAACAAATACAACAGTAAAACTGCATGAAAAACTCCCGAGCCCGCAGGATCAAATATTTGCTTCAATACTTTTGCTTCGATCGAAAAACAAAAAATGTGTGCTTGAAAGCATAAATTAGAATAATTTCCGGGTACAAATTAAATAAAATAGTATTGTATCTTGTATCAAACTGACAACAAAAAACATATATATATATATATATATATATATATATATATATATATATATATATATATATATATACAGGGTGTTGAATCGAAGGTCGCACCATAGCGTTTTCAATTCTTGAAATGTTCAGTTATTGGCTTCTCTAATCATTTTACATCAAAAAGGTTAAATAGTTTATTGTAGAGGAAAAAATTCTGACACTAATACTTATAATTTTACTCAACTTGGAACCTGAAAATTTTCTTAAAATCATCGGTGGCATGAAAACAAATGTACCAATTAATAGTTATTGCTGGTAGCACAAGCTCTGTTTTTGGGTGTTCTAAGAGCACGGTTTTAACATAATTAATATCACATTTGTTTTACTATTTAATTTTAAGATAATTACTAATTAACTTCCGCCATATTTCCGGTTCCAGATAGAGTAAAATTATAAATATTAGTGTCCAAATTTTTACTGTACAATAAACTATTCAAACTTTTGTGATGTAAAGTAATTAGAGAAGCCAACAAATGAACATTTCAAAAATAGCAATGAAAACGCTATGATACGTTCTTCGATTCACCATCCTGTATATATAATATAAAATATATAAATATATCATCACGCCTAAGCAGATCTCGGTAAGTGATATATTTTTTCGCGTGAAGTGAACTACATATATTTTTTTAGTTAAGTTTCTAAAATATAATATAAATGTGAGGTCGCGGAACGGTCGCTTATTGATCGACAATATTTATTTTTTTTATAATACGTTTATAGTTATTTATGTATTTAGAGCGTAATGTGATTCTTTATTACTCGCGGACGATAATTGCATTTTAGGAATTTAATTTTTTCAGCGTTACAGGACATGTAAAATGAAAATTGTTTATTTGCTGTCACTTGTTGTTTTCGCAACGTAATGATTATTTGATTTACAGTTAAAAATTCGGAGAGCGAGTGTTTTTTTTCTGTTTTATCTTGATAACAGTGCCATGAAAATTGTCGAATTTAAAGGAACAAGTTATAAAAATCTTCTCTCCTTGTCTTTCTGCTCTATATGTAATCTTTGCTTCATGAGTCTATCTCAAGTAGGGAAACTGACAGATGACAGATATCACGAGGTATAATCCAAGTTAGTTGTGACAACAAAACTTAAAATTAAACTTTTTGTTTATCTTTATATCTTCTAGTATATTCATCTTTCTTTGGCTGCTTGCCATTTATATATCACAGTGACGTCACATAACCCTTCTATAATTTTTTGACAAATAGTACGTTTCATATAGTTATACAGTCCCATCTAATATTTGCCTTGTCCATCCTATAAAAATATTCTGGTTACGTTCCTGCAAACAAGATGTTAGTTTATTTTGAGAAAAGCAATGTAGAGAAATAAATAGTAAAATAGTTTTTAAAATATTGTAGAGATGAAAGATAATACATTTTATTGATTCACTTCATAATGATGAATGTTTGAGTTTCATTTGAACGAATGTAATTTATAAACTCGGCAAAATGCAGTTGTAAAAAGTACAAATAGATTTGTTTTCATTATGCAGTACTAATTTATCATACCAACAAAACACCGGAAACAAATACAGATGTAAATAAAAATAAATAAATATATCATCACGCCTTTTACCCGTTACTGGGTGTGGCACTCTGCCTAAGCAGATCTCGGTAAGTGATATATTTTTTCGCGTGAAGTGCGGTTACCAGTCGTCAAATCACGGCCCCCAAAGATATTAGTGGAGGGGAAGCCACAGGGGTAGATTTAAATTGGTGAAAATTGTTTGTCGGCTGTGGGGATACAGATGTAAAATATGAAATATTCATATTTAAAGATGTACTTTAGATAAATAATAATAAAAATAAGAAAAGATTATATAAAAATACAGAGTAAAATTTTTAGTGGCCAAATGTCAAACTTACAAAAACGTAACATAAAATAAATAATTCAAACAAGGATCGCACCCTCTTATTTAAAAATCAACACACGAGGGAAAACGAAAAGGTCATATGTCACTGTAGCCTTCCGTCATAGACTTATATTATTTCACTTGAGAAATAAAAAATAAAATACCTACAACATAAAAGAACACAATCTTCTTCAGAAAGCAATTAAATTTTGAAGAAGAAATAACATCTTTTGAATCAGCGGTTCATAACATTTTAGTTATCGCGGACTATAAAATATGACCTGTGCTGAAATTCTATATCTACTGACATTACTAATGTCTATGGCACACTGGTCAAAGAGCATCGAAGAGCTCTTCGATGAAACAACAGAACGCACCCGTCATCGACGAAAAATAGAGACTCTTCTATTTCCATCGAAGAGCTCATCGATGAAACGAACGTATCTCATTCCACTTGTATCTTTTGTATCTCATTTCACGTTAGCGTATTTTTGAAATTTAGTTTTGTCAACTTTAGAAGATTTTATTTTTTGTCAATGACGGGTGCGTTCTGTTGTTTCATCGAAGAGCTCATTGATGCTCAGCGATGCTTTTCGACCAGTGTGCCATATTCATAAAATTCAATTTAATATTGATTTCATATTCACAGTTCGTGAAATACCTATAATGTACCATTTACAAAGAAGGTGGATAATATATATTTAAAAATATAAATACCTTTCAATTTCAATACATAACATCACTCTATATCCCATAAATGGGGTAGCACGAACCCCTTAAACATTCAAAGAATATCCAATAAAAGGTTCATCAAAATATAAGACCGCATCCAATATTCTCATACGGACACAATACTCGCTTCAACCACACTACATTCATTCATGGCAACAAATCTTCAATCGCAACCATCCATTCACTCCTCTACACTGGAAATAAATATACTTGGTCATATTTTAAAATAATTTAAAATTGATATTTATATGATCCAATAAAACACTTTTTATGAATTTATCAAAAATTAAGAATACATTTTATTATTTACTAAGTCGAATTGACGGTTGTGATTGAGGATTTGATGTAACAAATCATCAATCACAACCATCAATTCACACCTCTACACTGTAAATAAATATATTTGGCCATATTTTTAAATCTAGTATTAAAAGTAATTTATTTTTAATACTAGTGCTATAAAATAATATGTACTAAACAGCCTACTTTTAGTAGTTTTTATAGGAACAAATATTTTAAATTAAAAACAATATGCCCTGTGTGGAGTTCACCTTCCTCATCTTCTTTTTCTTCATTTTCAGTTTGTACTATAGAGTGTCTAACTGCAATTGTGTTAAATGTATTTTTAAACAAGCACTGGCGATGCTGCCTTCATTTCTTATAGATTCGTTGTTAGAGAAGTGGGCGTAAGTGAAGATTTACGAAACAAGTGTACAGGAGCGAATGGATGAATGTTTGTTGCGTGATGATGGGTTTTGGTTGTGAGGAAAGAAAGAGTTCGTATGGAGGAAGTGTTAATGTGGTTGAAACGAGTATCGTGTGTCAGGATGAGAATGTTCTGTGAATGTTTCAGGGGTTCGTGCTGCCTCATTTAATGGGATATAGCGTGATGTTATGTATATATATATGCATGTATGTATTTCACGAAAAAGATAATACATTACAAATAATTTATAGTTATTTGAGAAAAAAAAATTATCGATAAAAGAAATTAAAGTAAACTTTTGACGTAGACGTCTTTGTCTCGTAATTTCGAAATGAACTAAGAATGAAACGAAAACTTCGCCGCCTAATCAGCATCGTTAATTTTATCGATACAAATTGTTTAACTTTAAATTTTAAGTACTGACTGCAGGTAATGTTTCAAATATCGATTAAATCCGCCACGTTATACGTAATTAACGATTCTGATAATTACGGAATGAATCTAGTGGTTTCATAATGATTGTTTGGTAACGAAATTGTACCTTAGAGAACGAAGTTCACAACCACGTAGAACTTAGAAGTCATATAAGTAGTATTATTTAATTATGTGCCTTTCAACTTGGATTATAACTTACTAACTAACTAATAATATTACGCTATTAGTTCTGAGAAGATGTAGTAATTAAAATATACTGAAATCTCTGCTCTAATTCTAGAATTATTGGATACAAAGTAAGTTATGTTAGTCTAAACTAGTAACTACCCATAAGTTGTAGATAGTTTACTGTTGAAATTATTCTTGGAGTTACTTCACTCCGTTTTAGAATACTATACTTAGTATAAGAAAGACAATGTTATATTTCGATGTGTTTGTCTGTCCGTACGTCCGTTTCAGCCTAACAGCTGCAAAGATTGATTAGAGACTTTTCAATGTTTATTGGTGTAGCACTTATCCACATCCAATTACTTTTTAAAAATAAAAATGTTTTCTGTACTAGGTCAGGCATGGTTAGGGGTGTTTTGTTTTTAGTTCAATCAGCTTCAAACCTGACGAAAACCCTGAAAAAAAACATCCCTAACTATGCCTGATCTAGTACAGAACGCATTTTTTTGGTAGAAAGTAATTGGAGGTGGATACGTGCTACACCAATACCTTAATAACGTTAATATAAATAATAGTATATTACATAACGAGAATTGTAAAAAGCACATTATGTGCGAGTGAAAAAGTTGCGCACGCGTCTTGGCGAGTGCAGTAATTTCACGAGCGTTACAATTCGAATTGTGTATTATACTTTACCTAATTCTGGTATGAAAAGTCTTGTTTTACATGAATTTTTGATGTTATGAAATGTCAAATTTTTCATAACTGTCATTTAAGAGTTATGTAAAGAATTCTTTGCATAACTAGTTACGTAATGAATGTTGATAGTTTGAACTTTCCCAAAAATGTTTGCAAATAAAGGAAAAAACTATTTATTAAAATTTTTAGGATTTATATGACAAAATATTTGGTGTACCTACATATTTAATTAAAATATAAATAACAAAATATATTACTTCGATATACCAACAATTCTAAATTATAATACAATATTTATATTTATTTATGCTAGTGATACATTCCGTGTTGAGTTTGTAAATCATTATTAATTTATAATTATTTAAATAAAATGTCAGTCATAAAATATTGCTTTCAAAGTTCTTACACTTTTATGCGAACCATGGTTCGATCCTCACAGCCGACAAACAATTTTCACCAAATTAAATCTTCCCCTTCACTTACATCTTTTGAGGGCCGTGGCTTGACGGCTGGTAACCGCACTTCACGCGAAGAAATACATCATTTACCGAGATCTGCACTAAATGTTCTGATACTTTTATTTGCAACATTTATTTCTAAAATCAAAATAATACCATTTTGTCAAGAAAAACTATTAACAGCTTCATGTAATGTATCACTTCCGGTTAGTCTATTTTAACCAAAATCTAATACGTTATTTCCATTGCTATAATAGTCTTATATACCAAATTTGAAAAGTTTTGGATTATATTTGAATATAGTTTTTCTTTAAAATCTATTATTGGCTTCAAGTAAAGTACCACTTCCGGAAATTATATAATGAACAAAAAGAGAGGTGCACAACTAGATGTTATAACAGTCCTAAATATAAAATATAAATTTTCTACGACTTACCGTTTTTGAGTTACGCGAGATACATACGTACGTACAGACGTCACGACGAAATTAAACAAACTGGATTCAAGGATGCTCAAAATGGATATTTCCGCTGAAATCTAAACACCGAAAATTTTCGCGATTACAATACTTCCTTTACTTCGTACAAGGAAGTAAAAAGGAAAATGAGTTTAACTCATAAGAAAATAAATACTCTATTGACCTCCAGCATATCGTGAGGAAAATTACAGACAATCACGATAATGAATTACTCTGTTCGCTACCGGTAATCCAACGATTAATAATTAAAAAGCAAAAAGAATAATTACGCGTTTACATTCTGATGCTTCTGTGTTTGCTTTAATGAGTGCGTCGGTGGCTTGATCGTTATGTATGTCATTAATTAAAATTGTGCCAGCGGTGTGGCGCTTCTGCAGCGTTGTAGAAGGCTGTGATTTATGCCAGAGGTGATCTGATATCTTGACTGCTTTGACGTGCTTCTCAACAATGTATGGATTTAGCATTTAGCCCGCTTGGATGGTGGATGTAAATGATAGATATACATAAATGTTTTTTTTGTTTGTTTGAGACTTTTTCTTGTGTAGGAAATGATTGATGTTCCTATATAAATGTGTATGTTGTATGTGCTGATATTTTGTATTAATGTTAGTTTTACTTTGTACAGATCTGCATTTAATCTTTGCATCGTTAGACAGGGCCGTCTTAAGTATATTCTGCGCCGGGGTGCCGGGTAGTCAGCCTGCTCCCCAGCTCTTGTCAACCAAAAAAACGCAATGTAATTTTTAATGTTTCATTTATTTATTTCTCAAAATTCTTAAATTATACAAATAAAACAATAAATTTTACAAATTAAAAATAAACACATTTTTCTTTCAATATAAAAGCCCGGAAAAAATACATCAGTAATGTTTTATTTTATATTATTAATTAATAGGTACCAATTTATTCTGATTATTATTATTTATAATATATATTTAAAATATCTGATGTGGACACCACATGACTTCCTTGTACACGTATTAAACTATAGATATTTTTTTAATTGCACATATTTGACATTAAATCTTTTATTTTTTGTTCTAATCCATAGCAAACTTAATTTTTAAAAAAATCAAAAAATATATAATATTTAAATTTAGATATCTCGTTTATGCAAAAAGCTAATTTAAAAATTCTTAATGTGCTAGAAGCAGAATTTAATTCTCTAAAACTTTTATTTGCAGCATTCCTTTCTAAAATTAAAATAATACCATTTTTTTCAAGGAAAACTGTTAGCAGCTTCATGCAATGTGCCACTTCCGGTTAGTCTATTTTAACCAAAATCTATTATGTTATTTCCATTGATATAGTAGTCTTATATACCAAATTTGGAAAGTTTTCAATTATATTTGAATATAGTTTTTCATGAAAATCTATTATAGGCTTCAAGTAAAGTACCACTTCCGGTAGTTGTATAATGACCAAAAAGGGAGGTGCACAACTAGATGTTATAATAGTCCTAAATATAAAGTTTCAATTTTCTACGGCTTACCGTTTTTGAGTTATGCGAGATACGTACGTACGTACATACGTACGTACAGACGGCATGACGAAATTAGTCAAAATGGATTCAGGGAGGGCCAAAACACGTTGAAATCTGAGAACCGAAAATTTTCGCGATTACAATACTTCCTTTACTTCGTACAAGGAAGTAAAAAGGATTCAATTATATAATATATTAAATAAAGAAAAGGCTTTAGAATCCAATGTTTTTATAAAATCTTTATTTGTGGACATTTCGAGTTAAAATATTAGCTCATCATTAGCACCTTAAAATATAAATAAAATAATTATAATATAAAACTATCAAATGAATCAAAATGTTAAATCTTTAAAAAACGTTAAAATATAAAACAATATTTGTAAAATGTCAATAATATCTAAAACGAAAAAAGATACATATGAAAAATAAAAATAGAAAAAATAATAAATAATTTAAATAAAATATATAAAAATTAAATTGTTAAATTCCTTAAACAATTTTGAGCATATTTTAAATTATTATACGCATCAGTTTGATAATTAATCGAGATATCATGGTGTAAATTTATATGTAACGTTTCTAAAATAAGTCTATGCTTTTTATTTTCCATAACATCAATTTTTTTAGTTTCAGAAAAATTAAAAATGTGTCCAGTCTCCTGATGGTGACGAGTTAAAGCACTATGATTTGGATCAAGAAGCTTGCAATAATAATTATGTTGATATATTCTTTTTTCTAACGGTTGTGAAGTCTCTCCAATGTAACATTTTCCACAAGACCCACATGGAATTTTGTATACAACATTTTTATATTTAGATTTTTCAATTTTGTCCTTAGTTTGTGTATAAAGCGAATTAATATTAGTGAAGTTAGTAGTTAAAATTTTAATATTGCAATCACCAATAGTTTTTCTAATACCAGATATTAATTTGTTATCAAAAGGAATAATAGCTACAACATAATTATTATTGCAAGCTTCTTGATCCACATCATAATGCTTTAACTCGTCACCATCAGGAGACTGGAAATATTTTTAATTTTTCTGAAGGCAAAATTATTGATGTTATGGAAAATTTTAGAAAATTTTAGAAAAGTTACATATAAATTTACACCATGATACCTCGATTAAGTATCAAACTGATGCGTATAATAATTTATTATGCTCAAAATTTTTTAGGGAATTTAACAATTTAATTTTTATATATTTTATTTTAATTATGTATTATCTTTTGTTTTTTCTATTTTTATTTTTCATATGTATCTTTTTTCTTTTTTGTTATTATCGACATTTTACAAATATTGTTTTATATTTTTACGTTTTTTAAAGGTTTGACATTTTGTTTAATTTGCTAGTTTTATATTATAATTATTGTATTTATATTTTAAGGTGCTGATGATGAGCAAATATTTTTTCTCGAAACGTCCACAAATAAAAAACATTGGATTCTGAAGCCTTTTCTTTATTTAATAGATTATTATTATTATTATTCTGATCCATTAGAAACTCGAATCTCATTTAAATAAAATAAAAATTTATTTTAAATTTTTTCATTGGATCTAAAATGGGCTCATCTGTAGCCTTGTAATTAAAATGTCTTTTTCGGGAACGTGGACGAAAAGTTTCGGTAATTGTGTGTAGTAATAAAAGCTATTTTAACTTGTACATTGTGAGTGGTATAACAAGTGCCGAAAGCGGTATGAGGTGTGTTTAATAAAATAATTTATTATTGGTGCTTATATTTTTATTTTGTGCATGCATTTGATTTAACAAAGTGTACGAAACGGTGCAATGACGTTGTTATTGAATGACTTAGGGTTTAATGAAATATCGATATTTCTAGCACCCGAACCCCTTGAACCCCCGGATAAAGACGGCCCTGTAGAAATCTTATTTAAAATAATAAGAAATTAAACTGGGTCAAATGGCTTTTCTATATATCTTATACAAGTAATATCTATACAGTATTTAAATTGTCACGTTTAATTTGAGTATATTTCAAATGTTTTTGTTTAATCTCAAGTTTGTATTTTTAAGAATTTTGTAAACATGTGTGAAATTGTAACCTTTGTGGTGTATTTGTATTTTTAAAGCAATAAATTACATTCTTGTGTGACAGAGACAGAGTTCTTCTGAGTGACGCTAAATACAAAAGATGTTTTATAGAGGGCTGGATGAAGAAACGTATGTCATCGGTTAAGGGTGTATGTGCCTTTGTTTATTGTTTTGTGGTACTAACATTTCATTCAAATAGTTTTTTTTCTATTTTTAATAATTTAGATACTTTAACTCTTGGCAGCAAATTAAAGAAAATGTTATTGTTGAACATCCGGTAAGTGATAAATATGATTTCGAGATTAATCCCCACAGCTGACAAACAATTTTCACCAATTTAAATCTACCCCTATGGCTCCCCCTCCAGTAATATCTTTGGGGACCATGATTTGACGACTGGTAACCGTACTTCACGCGAAAAAATATATCACTTACCGAAATCTGCTTAGGCAGAGTACCACACCCAGTAATGGGTAAAAGGCGTGATGATATATTTATATATTTGTGTTTTAAGACAAGCAAAACTTTAATTGAAATTCTCTTCCTCTGTCTAACCCAATCCACTTCAGTTTCACTGAACAATTAGCTTGCCAGGATATTTTATTTTTATTTAATTTATTTTTATTTTTCCTATTCTGTTGCACTCTAATAAGAGAAATTCTTGTCTGTCTGCCTGTCAGTCTGTCTGCATCAACGATCTCGGAATCAACTCGAACAATTCTGACGAAACTTGGTATTCAAATTATTTTTAGCATCGTAATAACAATGTATGGATTTAGCATTTAGCCCGCTTGGATGGTGGATGTAAATGATAGATATACATAAATGTTTTTTTGTTTGTTTGAGACTTTTTCTTGTGTAGGAAATGATTGATGTTCCTATATAAATGTGTATGTTGTATGTGCTGATATTTTGTATTAATGTTAGTTTTACTTTGTACAGATCTGCATTTAATATTTGCATTGTTGGAATTGTAGAAATCTTATTTAAAATAATAAGAAATTAAACTGGGTCAAATGGCTTTTCTATATATCACCAGAAGTCAATTAATCGTATATTATTATGCTAAAGTAGAGTCTTTACTGCATTATGGAATTTGCTTCTAGGGTGGTGTCTCCTCGGTTCTTGGTGTTTTTGTATGCCAAAAGAGGATTCTCCGTATAATTGCGAATGTATCATGTTATTCTTCATGTAGATCTCTTTTTAAAAAATACAATATATTAACAGTTACAGGACTGCATATACAGGGTGTAACAGCGAAACCAACCATCGCCTATATTTTCTTTATTATTATAGTTACAAAAAAATATTATAAATCAAAGTTAGAGAAGACCAAGAGGGACATCTGCTTAAAGAATAAAATATTTTTTTAAACCAGTGGTACTCAAGTTACAACACAAAGTTATATTTTTTCAAATGGGATTATACATATTTTTTAGGCCTATTCGATAGAGTATTTTTTTCTGAATTCAACCATGTGACCATTCTACATCCTTACGTAATATAAATATTGAGAAAAATTCAATTGAAATTTAAATTATTATTTTTTTATATTAATGTGTAGTAAGCTATGGATGAAAAACAAAAGAACAAAATATTAAACACACCAAGAATAAAAATTTCTATCTGCATCAACGATCCCGGAATCAACTCGAACAATTCTGATGAAATTCAAATGTTTTTTAGCATCATCATAACTTTACAGCATTGTACAGCATAGGGAATACATTTCTGAAACGGTGATTGGTTGAACGCCGGAGTGGATTTACAATGTAAAAAAAAGTACGCTAGTGATATCATGATAAATGACATTTGTATTTTTCTGTTTGTCTATTTACTATCAATAAATACCTGGTATTTACGGTTTTATTTGTTTTTGTAATTGTGACGATATTTCGAAGAGTTTAAACATGTTTTCTGTATTAATTTGTCGCTGTATAAATCGTTCGCCGATCGCAGCAGTTTGTACTATGAAGTTTCGTTGTGGCAGAGTATAGATCTCTTTTTTGAAAAATTCATTCAGTAATAATGGCTGGATGTTCTAAGACCACGGTTTTAACATGGTAGAGATAGCTAAAACATCCAAAAATACTGCTTTTAAAACAGACAAAAACACAGCTTGTGCTACCAGCCAATGTTATTAAGAAAACACAATAACAAGATCAATGAAAAACGATATTGGTTTAGCTGTAATATAACCTGAGAATTTATATTATCAAAATATCCACATCTTTATTTTCAGACATTATATTATAGCCACATAATTTGCCCGAAAATAACTAAATTACTACCTATACACTTAAGGTAAGGTAAACAGAAAATTTTGAAAACTTTTCGTGCATTAAAAATTTTAAGTATATCTTCTGAATTTACAACTGAAAAATGTCCAAATTTATTTGGCTGCGGTACCACAAGTCACATAAATCCCTAGATTCTAGTTCGTTCCTTTTTTGCAAGTGAAATTGTAAAATTTCGATGAAATAAGTGACGTAAAGTAAAAAAAATGTATATTATATTATTTAATACGTATATCATGCAATATTTATTTGAAATAAATTTGACGAAAATTATATTATTTACCGGTTTCAGGATATGAAACCTATGTTTACATAAACAAAAGTAGACTGGTAAATAAGTAATAACTGTATTCTGTACGGTAATATTAACATACTGACAGTCAAGAAAATTAAAATAAAACACAATGATATTATAACACTAATAATATAAACGGAACTCAAAACAACAATAATACAAAGATTACTTCTCCTGCTCATTATAATATATATTAATTGTACAGTCTTTCAAATTAGAGATGACCAGGATATGACGTTTAAATAAAAAATGTATTTATAAATATGATACAAAACAATTGTAACCATGGCGTTAAATATAAACATACAGACCACAGACTTACTTGATCACCTTCTAAAATGATGACAATGACGTTATTCATAAAAGACTCAAAAATTAATAATGACGTTAACGTGTTTATATTCAGAAACCGGTAAACTATTGAACAAACCACGGATGTTATGAGTTATAACAGATCTTAGATGTCTTAAAATCCTTGCTCTACAAGCTCGGATTTCAAATTGACATCTGCGGCTGTAATGATACTCATAACATTCCTAGGTATGTTAATAGCTATTAAAGTATAGGCATGTGAGTACTTTATGGTAATGGCATTTAACCCCAAAAAAAAAAACAATTAAAACCAAAATCAATTCAAAGTCATCAATTGTTTTGAGATATGGGCTAAAATTCGAAAGAAAATTGTGAAAAACAATTGTTTTTTAATCTATATCTTAGTTTCTTATTTTTCATTTTTAACTTTTTATCTTTCAATGTATTTTATAGGTAAAAATAAATAAAAACATTAATATCAAAGTTAGTTTGTACTAATTTAATCATAAATGTTAAGTATATCATGTAACAGCAGCAAAACATACACCTGTTTAATAATAACTAATGATATCTCATACCTGTAAAACCATTCTTATATCCTTGTAACCGTTGACTGCATCGCAGCAAAGCAACAGTGGTTAACACGTAAACACCACTTGCGTTTGTCCGTAAATGCATTCTAAGACTATCAAATAAAACGAGTTTACCAGCTTACAGAATGCACGGTTAGTCTCTTTAAAGCCACGACTTTGCAGCAGCAACGAATATGCCGCTTACCACGTGTAATAGCTCGTACTATTTACGGAAAGGGAAGTTATTGTGCTATGAGCTATGACAACTGTTTCACAGAAAATTTAATTATAAAAGCTGACAAAATAATGGTTTGATGTTATTTAAATTTTGTAAAGCGTGTAATTTATTTAATGTTAATTTTTAATATGTAGTTTAAATATTTATAAAATGTAATTTCATTTTACTTAATTATAATATAAAATAAATATATCATCACGCCTTTTACCCATTACTGGGTGTGGCATTCTGCCTTAGCAGATTTCGGTAAGTGATATATTTCTTCGCGTGAAGTGCGGTTACCAGCCGTCAAATCACGGCCCCCAAAGATGTTCGTGGAGGGGGAGTTTTTTTTTGTTTTCTTTTTCAATAAAAATAATTAATATTAAAATTAATTTTTCCGATTCCCGTGATATCCAGATATTTAACGAAATTTCAATCCTGATTTTCGGGATTATAAAAATATTCGGGAACAGCACCCACTACTTATAGCCTATGGCCAATATTGGCTACAATCCAGGATATTAAGATCATCATTGGATAAACCTATGGGTAATTTGGGCTGCAGTTTTGCTGTACAATTCCACATAAATAACAATAAGATAATTTGTGATATCTCATGCCTAATATTCGTTTCAAAAAGCTATATTTCTCTTAATTTTCAAAATTCTTACATCGTGTTATTGGAATATATTCATAAGTAAAAAATATATTCTGTTTGTCAGCACTAAAAAAAATTATTTCTCGTCCGCACTGTACATTTAGAATACTCTACTTTTGTGTGGACAAAAGATGGCTCTAGTTGTTATTTATAATGAGAATACATTTGTAATGTATTAGAACTGCAATTAACTTTTACAAGCAATACTTATTTGGCGAAAACAATCTACAAATATATGGACAGAATAATGTTGATTAATTATCTTTAAGAGTTTTCAATTTAAAATATTTACAGTTAATTAATAACATTTTAAATTGTTTTAGCTCTCGTGACATAATGCATATATTGGTAGTATAAATTTAGGTACTGCTAGAACAGAGTTGTATTACATTGTATTTTATTTTATTATTCCTAGTTAGAAACCTTGAGTTTTTCAAATAGGAGTTTAATAATAATGATTTACGAAGGGATTGGCGTAGGGAATATTTTCTCTGCGTTGTCCCATATTTATAAAATATAAACATAGTCCATAATTCAGCTAGATTGAGATCAGTGGTGGGAAAATCCGTTCAGCAGAGTGATCCGCTTCATTAGAACCGGTTCACTGAAATGACTCTTTTTTTATAGTTCGGTTCATTTAATTGAAGGAATCATTTTTTTCTTATCTGTTGATTTAGATACGAACCGAACGAAACGTCTAAAATATACTGAAACCCGAGTGACCAGATCGAGAATAAGATAGTGATCCGACTCTCATCGTTCACTAAAGTGACCCGTTCAGATTGAACTCTAATAACCTGAAATAATTTAAAATGTTCTTTCATAACAATTTGAAAGTATTTCCAACGACAGTTAATTATCTTATAATATTATTATTAAATAAACTTAATATAAAGATCAATGTAAACACGATATTACAATTTAGTAAGCTATAACATTTTATTACCTTCAAAATCTCTACATCTTTATTTTCAGATTTTATATTATAACCACATAATTTGCACGGAAATTACAAAATTACTATCTATACACATGTAATATAATGAGTCCCATTATTCCGTTTCGGGCACACTGAGTCGCAGTTTTTACACTGCCGTACTGCCGGTTTCTTTAGTCAGATTATTTAAGGCGTATAATATACACATGTAAGATAAACAGAAAATAGTGAAAATTTATCGTGCATTAAAAATATCATGTATATTCTTCTGAATTCACAAATGTAAAATGTCAAAATTTATTTGACAGTGTCGCCACATGTCACATAAATCCCCAGATTGTAATTCGATCCATTTTTGCAAATGAAATTGTAAAATTTCCATGAAACAAATAACGCAACGTAAAAAAAATAGTATATTATATTATTTAATACGTATATCATACAATATTTTTTTACAACATTTAAGTTTAATTTTTGACAGTTTAGTAACAAAAGATAATTTATAGTTATGCAAAGAAACATGTAGTTTATGAATTCAATAACATTTTTAAGTTAATTATTAGTAATTACAGTAGTTATTCGAGATTCTTTGTTACTCGAACGCGCATTTAACATATTTTTTCTACGCGCAAAAAAGATATTTTTCGATTGTTTCACAGAAAACGACAACTTTACGATGACAAATGAGAGCGTAATTATCAACTTTTCATAGCAATTTTAGAAAAAATACTTTTAAATTTCTTAAATAGGATTTTTTAAAATTAAATATTTAACATTGAAAGAACTCAACAAAAATAAAAGAGAACGCAAAAAGAAAAGTGTAAACATATCTAGCTCTAACAGCAAATTATATTTTAACTTTTCATGAAAGACTTTACGTACAAGATATTCTTATTTTCTTGGGTTGTGTTGTTTTTTTATCATTTACAACGCTCTCTTTGTTATTTGCTTTACTTCGTTCTTTGATGAGAACTTGTTATTTTATACAAAAGAAACAATATGAATCAATTCATTCATGCTTTCGACATATTTTAATTCGTGGTTTACATCTAATTAGGTTGTATAAATTTAAATTTAAAAATATATATTTTAGAACATTTGTTCTGCTGTATTTGCAAGTAATCATAATTCTCCTGATACACACATTCCAACAGATATAATCGCGAAACAAGCTCAAGTTTATTTGAATAATTATAATCGTATTCTTGAAAGTCTAAAATTGACTTGAAAACTCATTGGTGGAAATGCCAACATTATAATTTTCGCAAGAATAAGATTACAATCATTACATTGCAAAGTAGGGACTAAAGACAGATTTAAAGTTTACATAACATATCGTACACAACAATTATAAGTTTCATAGTTTCAATTATGTATACGTAAATACCAACTTCATGTTATTGTTATCAAAAAATCACATTAACAGTGCAGACCATTGAAGTTTTCTCAAAAGTTAAAATGTTTTATTTGACGGAACTTCTTTGTGGGTTGCATTTAGAATAGGATAGATTTTCTTTGGAATATGATATTAATAACACAAAAATAGTGATTTTTGTCTGTGATTTTTTCTTCCGGACCAGCGATATATTCAGTTCTATTTTGATATAAGAAAAAAACGATTACATAAATTGCACTGGCTTAATCTACACCGGAAAAAATATTTTATTAAAATGAAACAAAGTTTTTCTTTGACTGCTATTCTGTTTTTTTCATATGACATCACTGTACTTTCAGTCATGTCATATGACAAAAAAAAATCAGTTCCTGGTATGATTTCTTTTAAATCAGAACTGTGTCGCTGTAGACGAAACCCGTTGTCAATGCCTATCATAGATGTAGGAGTCTTTGGGATCGATGCTACGTTAGACACTATGGCAGAAGAATTCGGTTGATGCCATACGTCGGACACAGGTGACGTGGTGTAGCGGTTAGCATCTCTGCCCGGCAAGTGGAGGGTCCCTGGTTTTAATCCAGGCGTCATCCAAATTTTTCTGTCATAAATTTAACTTTAAAGCTATTCTGTGTTTTAGATAAGTAAATTCATAGCATTGGTACAATATGGTAACGATGACACAAGAATGTATACCAACATAACCGATTATATACCGTAACCGTTATGAAATGAAATTAAAGCTGGATTCAGAGTTTTCGTAACATAACATATCATAGCAAAATGGTATATTTGTAATACTAGTAAGGAAAGTGTTTAATTGTAAAACGAATATGAAATTTGGAGTACGAGCGGTAGTGAGTGTTCGAACAGTACTAGTTTTGATATAGCCCTTTCCCATACTACTTTTTTCAACATTACACGTGAAAATTACATTTTTGATACAAGAAATTTAATAATTATTTTATATAAATCAAAGGAGTTGTATTTGCAAACGTACATCACGTTTCCTTGGTCACCATGGCAAATTACATTTCCCTCACTGAATTTAGTTGTGATAGTAACCGTTTTCCTCACTGGTGAGGAAAGTTATTTACTTTCATCAATACAGAAGGAAACGGTAACTATCACAACTAAATTGAGTGAGGGAAATGTCATTATCACAAGTATTAGCATAACATATCTAATCGTATACAAAAATTGTAGGTTTAATAGTTCAAATTATGTATACGTAGATATCAAATTAATGTTGTTGTGTTGCTCTTATATTAAGTTCTATTTTGACATTTGTTATGTAAAAATACGGACGATATCTTTTCTGCTATTATCGTAGTAATTATGTACGTTAATAAGTCTACTACAGAAATCTGCTGGATTTTATAAAATTTATTTTATTAAAATTAAACAAATTGTCAGATATTCTATTTCACAGCCACCTATGTTCTTTTGATAAGTGAATTCCCTATATTGGTACAAAATGGTAACAATGACACACGAATGCATGCAAACATAAAAAAATTTTAATTTCAACTTGTGTGAGTACACCAGAATCTGCAAATTATAAACAATCTGCAAACCTAGCTGTTCCAGGAACTTCGATTTCTAATTGGCAAAATTTTATTATGGATGTTTATAATAACACTTACAACAATTGTGGCTCTTCCCAATCTAAAAATATTGTTTTTTAGTTCAAATATCAAACCTAACCTAAAATAGATTAATTAATTTAAGCAATTTATGTTGTCATAATATTACTTTTACATTAAACTAATTTGTTATATTACAAAATATGTATTTTTTCTTATTATTTATATAGTTTTAGTGGCGAATTTTGTTTAATTACAATCTGCAAGACGTTGTATCAATGACGACTTTAGTTCAGAGGTTGTCAAATAGACGGCACTGATACTGATAAATGTTGAAAGAATTTTAGCAAATTACTCTTATTTCTCAAACGTTTAATAACGGAAAATTAAGGGAAGTTGTATTTTATAAATTAGATGTTATTATTATCAAGACAGATTTATTTTAGAAAGTTCCAAAGGGCCAGTCTTTTTTGCAACTTTTACAGTCGAGTCGATCGGGAAGAAATTGTTCCAAATTGAGTGTTACGTGCGGGAAGTGTCATTTTGAAGGTTACGAGTACAAATATAAATTTAATCTGTTCGGCCAACGAATCTCCATAAGATTACATGTAAAATTACAGTTTTTTAAAGATTGCAATAACTTTTTAACGGCTTAGTGAATCAGTTTGAAATTATCACAGGAATGAGGAACATTCTACGAAATTTCGTTCGTCTCGTAGCATTTTGACATTCCTCCCAAATATCCTTAAAAAATGACGACATATACTCTCTGAACCATTCGCCCGAAGAAATAGTTTCTTATTTTCAACAGATTGCGTTGACATACAAAAAACATTAATATTATTGTAATGAATTCTAAATTAATATTCCCTATTCTACTCCCACATGTATTTAATACTACATAACATCCCCTAATTCCCTTATAAACCAATCAAAGACACTTCACTTACTCCTAGTACTACCTCTCCTCTGATACTACACATGACCCAGTGACAAAGCACTCCCGCTGCGCTTGTCTCGGTTACGCTAACCGCCGCTAACCAGCTAACCGGGTTCGTGGCTCACGGATTAAACATAACGCTCTATGTGCACGGCGGCACGGTGTGTCGCCCGGTAAAAGCCAGCTATGCTGTGGAGGCTATAGACATAGTCAAACAGGTTGGATGCTTTGTTGCACGATATTCTGACAGGGGTTGGGATAGGTAGAGGGGAGAAATCGATAGACAGGGTTGGATAAACTTGGGGAAGTTTATGTATTAATAAAATTTCTACTGAAATATTTAATAGTAACGTATGTATCGGATTTATTATTTAGTAAATAAATATAGGTGTTTCAATACTTTATACTTATTTTATTACGTTTGGTAACGATAAAATCAAGTGCGGAAAGAATTTTAGATTGTTATTGAACGACTATAGTTGCGTCATGTAAAACGTAATTATAACGTTCCATGCATTCTATACGAGTATAAGCAATTTTTGTGTGGCGCTAACGATTTTGATGAAACTTGGTATTCTAATGTGATTTAACCTCTATCTATGTTCTGGAAAATTAGTTTGCTATCAGAAAGAAAATTGGAGCGAAAATTTTGTTATGCAAAATATAGGCAATGTAATTTGACTTGATAAATCGACTGAGATCAAAATCAAAACGATATCACTAAATGTCTTCGAGATATGAGCGAAAATTCGAAAGATAAGTTTTTTATTTTTAACTTCACATTTTCAGTTATTTCCATATTTTAATGTTATATGGGGTAGGTGGATCAGTAATATTGAATTGGACTGTTAATTTGAGAATTCGAGTTCGATTCCGAAAACCGACAATAGTTATTTGTATCACTAGTCCAGAAACTGCTATTTTGCGAGTGCGAGTATATTTTGAAAGGACGAGCCGCAGGCGAGGCCTTTAAATACGAGCACTCGCAAAATAGTTTCTGGACGTGTAATACACAAGATTTTTCGCGCCGACATTTTGTAAATTTAATAAAAAAGTTTAATTTATTTCTCACATTCTAAATGTCAGGGAATTTGTTTATGTTGGTAACATCACAATATTTTTAATTTTACTTTTAAGTTTAATTAATTATTTATTGTTCATCAATTTACATCTTCAATAAGTTTAATTACACATTATTTAATAAACATAAAACATAATTCATTTCTTTGTCTATTTCACGACTTGTCATTCCAGTATTATAACCTAAAAAATTAACATATTTTATTTGGATTTTACGTTGCTAATTCAATTATAATTACTTACAATTTTGTTTAAAATATTCTGTTTTCTTGTATTGAAAATACTCAACTATGAATATTTTATCATAATATTTTTACGCCAATGCAATATTTTGACATGTCGTACGTTCAGGAGTTCGCTATACTAGTGATGCCAACATATAACCATAAAAGTCACTAATTTTTGTCGGCCTCGGCCGGTAAACGCATGGTTTCCGGACGATTTTGAGTTATGTAATACTGCTAATGCCGGACGGTGGCGCGATAATAATTTTTACAACATTAAAATTACCTCTTTAGTTTCCTTTGTATTAACATCTTTAGGGGTCGTTATATGACGGCTGGTAACTGCATTTCATGCGCATAAATTATATTACTTGCCGAAATCTACTACGGCAGACTGTCTCACTCAACAATAGGTAAAAGGATGATATATTTATTTTATAATTAATATCAAATTGACTACGACATGAGTCAATTTGCTAATGTTTTAAAAATACTTAAATTTTAAATAATTGTATTACTTACATACAATTTTATTTGTATTTATAATACTGATATTTTCCATAAATAATAGGTAATTATATTGCAAAGTTTGTTGGTTAATATTATGTTCAGACAGAATATTGAAGAGAAAATTCATAAAAATTTAGTTATGTCAAATATAGGCAAATAAGTACTTCAAGGCAAAGTAATTTAACTCAACAAATCAAATAAAACTAAAATCAAAACGATATCCCTAAATGTCTTCGAGATATGAGCGAAAATTGGAAAGATAAGCGAGAACAAAAGTTTTATGTATTCCTTGGTTTCTTATTTTTTATTTTAAACTTTACATTCTCCGTTTTTATCATATATTAATGTTATATGGGGTAGGTTACTCAGTGATATTGAGTCGGACTGTTGGTTTAAGAATCTGGGCGCGATTCCCAAAACCGTCAATTAATGTTTCCCACATTAAAACTACCTCTGTGGTTTTCTCTGTACATCTTTGAGGGCCATGATGCAGTGGTGAAAAACGTATTTTAACTCATTAATAAGATATGCACCCTACAAAAAGCAATTCTTAATTGACATTTTAAACTCACTGAGTCCTTTTCTTAAAAAAGCCTGAATTATGAAAGAAATTTAATTGAATGATAAAAATAATATTTAAAACTATTAAATATTTAAATTTTTATTTTGTTTACCTTAAAATGCTATTTGTTCTACATTTTTTGTCAGAAATATTGTATTTACCAGTATTTTTAGTTTTATAGAATATTAAATAAAAACACATATTTCATACAGCTTTAAATCAGGTCATCGTCAGAGGCTGTCCAGCACAGTTAGTAACCATAGACGCGTTTCGCTCTTGGTTACTAACTGTGCTGGCCAGGCTCTGTCGATGACCTGATAAGTCGACTTGGAGGCTGACATTTTGTGACACTTAGACAAATGTTATTTTAATATTTTTATATTAGTATTTTTATATTTTATTAAACCTAGTTTCAGCAAGGAACGGAATTAATTTTGTCTTTGTTGTTTTAAAATTTAATTTTGATATTTTTGTTCTCAAAGCCTGAAATTTAAATTTAAATTAATTTGTACTTATATATTACATACCGTTTCTTTTAACAACTATAAAAATCTTGTAGAATATAAATATACTATACCAGCAATAACCCAATAAATTACAGGTAAGTGATTTTATTTGGAAATGACCGTCTATTTGAAAGCACTAGTGAAAACTGACTGATATCAGCTTTATGGCAAGCATAAGCTTGATCGCTTCTCTCCGGCAAAGGCATTCAATGTACAATTTCACAAATCCGGTCCCTAACTGTATCCTGTATCCGTATCCGGCGAGGGACGTGGATATCAGAATATCGCGGTATTCACGGTAATAGAACGAGCGAACGAGGGTTATTTCAGTCTCATTTTCAAACCCGCATAACTCCTGATGAAATATACATTGAAATAGAGCAATAGAGGGAAGTGAAGTATTGATTATAATTGCGATTAACCAGTTGAGTAAAAAATTGTTGTTGTTATTGTACAGACTGGGACTTTACATATGTATTTGTATGCATTTGAGTTTAGGAATTTGCTCGTATAAATACATCTGGTTTGGAAATTAATTATATGACGGTTTTGTGTAAAATGTAATTAATTAATAATTATATAAATACGCCAAATTTATTAGGTGAACACAGATTGCAGTATATTTATTTCGAATTGCAGTCAAAGCTGTCTATAGCACGGAATTGGAGTTATTGTTCCTCGGTATGTTTTTTTTGTTTAAATTATATATAACATGAACAGTTAGATATAAAATCAGTTCAGGCTTTGAAATATATATATATATATATATATATATATATATATATATATATATATATATATATATATATATATATATATATATATATACCGGGTGTCTACTTTTTTTTGTTATTTGGAATTCAATGGTAAAATTTTCATTACACCATAAATTTTTCCCTATTAATTTTAGAGCAAAAGTTTAAATACAAAAGTTATTCAGAATTAAAAACTGCGTCCAACGAGCCTTTATCTATTGATATACGACGATTTTGTCACGAGATACAGGTAAATTAAAATTTCCATCTTTAAGCTGTTTAAAGGGTGCCATGAAAAATAAAACAAATAATAGTATTGTTTAGTATTCTTTGAGTTTGACAATTTATGTTCTTTTAATTGTTACTTTGGTTTCATTAGGATTAAAATAATGGAAAGATTTACTATAAATTAAAAAGTTCAATGGTATTTTGGTGCAAATTCGATTGTTCGAGTGAGGGATTTATTCAGCAATTTTTTTGAAAACCTCCCTATTCCTTGCACTATGGTCATGTAGTTGCAGTTTTTAATTCTGAACAACTTTTGTATTTAAACTTTTGCTCTAAAATTAATAGGGAAAAATATATGGCGTAATGAAAATTGTACCATTGAATTTTCTATATAACAAAAAAAAGTAGACACCCGGTCTATATATATATATATATATATATATATTGATTATAATAACATATTTTAGTAATTTAAATCAATTATTAATTGGATTTCAGACTTGAAGTATGTGAAAAATTAATTTAATCCTAATTGTATATTATAATAACGTTTATAGTGACTTAAATTAGCAGTGATTCACATGTGACTAACATGTTTAAATCTATGACAACAATAAATAACTAATAATTTATATTAATGCAACAACTTGACAACAGTGATATTTCACTCATTTGACAGCATTTCCTTTCAATTTACACATAGTTTAAATCTTTTTCTAATCTTATTGTAGAAAAAGCCGGTACTTTAAGATAAAACGTATATCACACATTAATGAAAGGACAGTTATCTCACTTGCTTCAAATTACATTAATGGTGTTAAGGATGTAATGCAGCATTTACAACTAATGCGCGGTAAAATAATTTGACATAATTGTTATGATAACATATTAAATATCGCAAATAATAAAAAATTTCATATTATTGTTATAATAACAATAACTCGATGAGTGTTCACTGAATTTAATGTTATTGATAATAATAAGAAACAAAGATCCTTTTCACGACCATACATATAATTACAAAATAAAAAAATATAATCTATTATTCAACTTATATTAAAAAAATTATTTATAATGTTGTTTCATTTTCAAAACTATTTTTCAATATTTTTATATTGCTGTTATAGAGCAAGCAATAGTTATTTACGTAAAAAGTCAGGAAAGTGTTCAATTACATAATGCGAGTCTTGAAACAGCATACGAATCATGTACGACGCTTTACTGACGTGTTATGTATAACATTTTACCTGAAACTTATAAACAAATAATAAATATTTTAAATTAAAAGAAACATTTGACATACATATTCAGTCAGTATTTTATGTTGCTAAGTAACTAGACACTCAAGTTTCTTTCATTACCTGCCTAGGCAGGCAATACGTTATTTTCCTGACTAGGCATGCAAAGCAAAGCTTTCCTGAGTCGTAGAGGTCAGGCAAATGTGTGTCAGTTTCAGGTAAAATTAATTTGCTTATTTTATTTAAATGTAGAATCTTATGTTCTTACAATTTTATTTTAAAAAATGATCTAAAATAATTATGGACATAGGATATTAGTTCTATGTTTTGGTGTCCCTGATGAATCAGCCCTCAGTTTCGGAACATTTTGATCAGTGCTATGTTGACATTTCAAAATCTTCAAATATTTTAGGTTAATCCTTAAAATTATTTTTGATTCTAGATTGCGAAATGTTACTTTTGCATTCGAGAATGCAAAAGCATTTCGTAATTGAGTATCAAACAACGTTTTTTCGAAAACTATGTCCCAAAATTAGTAATAATGTAAAATTTTGACGTTTAGGATTAATTAATGTGACATCTAATGTCTCCATGACAACAATGTATGTAACATAATTGCTATCAAATTTGGTATTCTCTGACCAGCAATTGACAGCTGGTCGGCAATAGAAACCAAACAAACGTTCTAATTTTTTTCTGCGATTTATTGGGATTTGCATTGCATTTCTCAAGAAACTATTCCAGTACACCAGTTAGCTTCCTCAAGCAGGATAAATATGAATAATTGCTCAATTGGAACATAAAATATAAATTTTGTTAAAGAATAGAAGTATTGTTTCTAAGCAAAAAAATAAAGAGACAAATTTTATTAAATTGTGAGCCTTTCTTCAATCAAATGATTGCAGGATGCAAAAAACTTTTGCACCCTGCATGCAAAAGTCTTTTGCGTTCTGTAGACAAAAAAAACACTCATTTCGCGTGTTGATAGTTGTCATGTAAATTTTAACTTTATATGACAGTTTTAACACTTCTTAAAACAGTTAAAACCAAATATTAATAATAAATGTTGCAGCATAAAACAAGCATTAGATGAGTCGAAGGTAAAGAATTAATCCAAGTGCTGTGTTCAGCAGTATTGCTTGCAACTTCATTGAACAAAAGTAACAGTCGCAGACGACAAAACATTACAAACAAACCAGAAACTTATTATTTAACCGGTTGGAAACCTCCGATAATCCAACTCACCTCGTCCGTATTTTAGTCTCGTCGTGGGTATTTTTCAAGTGCAAGGAAACCTCCCACAACGTATCTGTATCTCACAGAACTTCAAGCTTAAATATTTGAAAAGTTCTGGTGCCCGCGGCTGTTCGCTGCACATTTTAATCTGGTGGGATCGCCACAGAATACAAACATACATAAATACGATGAATGGAACGCTGCAGAACATTTTGGGAGAGATGTTTCTGACGTTGTGTTTATTAAAAATTTGATAATTCAACAGCAAAAATGCTAAATTAAGAAAGAAGGATGGAAAGTTCTTGACCGAATTTTTTTTTATGAAATACGACTACATTCTATTTTTCATGTGGATTGAATTATAAAGAAAGTTCAAAAAGTTTTAAGTATTTGTTTAATATGTTTTCTTTTAAAGTATATATTGCAGGTTTGTTAAAAATACTGTTTAATATTAGTATATTTTGTTATTACCTTTCAGTGTGCAATCTACATTTATAAAAGGTGATTACAAAATAAGAGACAAATGGGTAATTTTTTTACTATCAATTTTAGACCTATAATTGAAGGTACTACATGGGGGACGAATTTGATCTTAAAGTAGATTTTTAAAATGGAATAAAAATTATACATAGACTAAAGTCCTTTTTACAATGAAACATTAAAATACTTATTTTAATTTAAATAAAAAACAACAAAGACAAAATTAATTGTCTTTAAATGCTCACTTGGTGAAACTAGGTTTAATAATAAAATATCAAAATAAACACTTGTCTGGCCAGCCTCTGACGATGCCCTCATATGGTGACTTGGAGGCTGAATTTTGTGAGACTTAGACAAGTGTTTATTTTGATATTTTATTATTAAACCTAGTTTCACCAAGTGAGCATTTAAAGACAATTAATTTTGTCTTTGTTGTTTTTTATTTAAATTGCTATTTCGTAGCTTTTGCTTTTTTCGGTAGATGGCATTACTGGTTCGATAGAACTTCTCATGTCATCTTACCGTTCTTTAGAGATCTTATTCTCTGCTGGCACAGTCCTTCATCACCAGCTTCTTCACGTGAACTTTGTTCTAGGTGAAGAAGTAGGTTATACCATACTGATGAGCTCTAATAAGAGCGAAACGCGTCTATGGTTACCAACTGTGCTGGCCAGCCTCTGACGATGCCCTCATAAGGTGACTTGGAGGCTGAATTTTGTGAGACTTAGACAAGTGTTTATTTTGATATTTTATTACTTATTTTAATTGCCTAATAATAAGACATGTCATAAAGTTACATTTTTAAAATAATATGAATAGTTAAAAATCATATATTTAAAAAACTTATTATTTTTGTTTTGATAAAAAGCATAAAAAGTTTAAGATTGAACAAACCAATTATAAAATAAAAAATAAATAAATATATCATCACGTTTTTTACCCATTACTAGGTGTGGCACTCTGCCGTAGCAGATCTCGTTAAGTGATATATTTCTTCGCGTGATGTGCAGTTATCGGCCGTCAAATCACAGCCCACAAAGGTTTTCGTACACGAAATTTGATGTTTTCATATTACTCGTACATAAATTCTTGCATTTTTTATATTATTTCATTCGAGCTAGTTTATTCCAACGAATGGATATTGTGTTTTGTTTAATATTAATTCATTAATAAATAAATATTGAATAATATATTGTGTGTTTTATAAAAAACCTTAAAAACGTTTTTTAGCAACTGAATTTTTAATAAGACACTTGGTTTGCTTTGTACCAGATATATAATTAAATTAATACAAAGAACTAAAAAAATCTAATATTTAAATTTAAATAAGTATTTAAATCATGATTTAAAACAAATGATTGAAATCAGGACAACTCTAGTTCTGTGTAGTCCTCAGTTGTAGTTTCAATATTAGTTTCATTTATCGTTTAACTTGGGTACTTTAAGTATACAGGTCACAGGTTCTTTTAATAATGTAGGTTTTTCTTAGAATAAATTAGTTTCTTCAGTATAATATTAGTTAATTATAGTTGTATTTGCTTCTTTATTCTAAATTTTAGTCTTATTATCATTTATTTTTATAAATCTTGAGAACCCTGGATCGATTCCCACAGCCGATAAACAATTTTCACCAATTTAAATCTACCCCTGTGGCTCTTCCTCATCTTTGTGGAGCGTGATTTAACGGCTAGTAACTGCACTTCATGCGAAAAATATATCACTTACCGAAATCTGCTGCGGCAGAGTGCCACACCCAGTAATGGATAAAAGGCGTGATGATATATTTGTTTTATTTTTCAAGTACTTAGTTGTTAGCTTCGTAGCAAAGTGTACCTTTGTTATAGATCCAATTTTCACCATTATTTACCATTATTAGCGCAATTCTATTTAAAAATCAAATGCTTGTACATCTTGAAAATTAATTCATAAATTTATGATATTAATACCAAGTGTGGGCGTCTACGCAACCAAAAGTATATAATCTATTAAGTATTTCGCTTATTAATTGATTTACGGACTTCTGTCATATAACATAATTTATACTCTAATATATCGTGCATATGATAACGTATGTAATTTACGATATCAGTTCCGGTTTCCTAGCAATTAATGCTAACTTTGAAATTTCAAATCAAATATATAATATTTACATGCTATATTCGTATTACAAATCTGAAATCACATATTTTACTTGCCGATTTATACATACGAGTATAATAGGTAAAGTATTGTTTTTCACGATCTCGTTTCAGTAATAAATTTAAAGTTAAATTTATGACAGAAAAATTCGTGTGGTGCATAGATTAGAACCAGGGACCTCTTGCTTACCGGGCAGAGATACTAACCACTATTTCACGTCACACGTCAAGTACGAAGTATGGCGTCAATCGTATTGTACCGGCATAAAGTTAGCCCCGCTTATGAACAAATTAATCATTTTTATGTCATTAGTAAGTGCTTCATTAGTACTCTTTAGTGCACTAGAAAGCAACGTTAGTGTATTTTACAATTCTATAATACATTAATAAATAATGGGCGAGGCCAACTTCACATTATATTTAAGATTAATTTGAAATGTAATAATATACTTTGTTAGTGCATCGTTAGTGCTTCATAATGAAATCAATAATTTTGTTAGTGCTATTACCGTTAATTTTAAAAAAATAATAAACTACGGACGAGGCTAACTTCACACAGATATTAGGGTTAATTATAATCATTATGACATCATTCGTTAATGCTTCGTTAGTGCTCTTCAGTAACGCAGTGGTGTATCTAGTGCCAACAGCAATTTTGTTAACTTGAAATTAAACATCCTTACATGTTACGAGTACCTATATCTTTGTATTTTTTTAAGTAATTTAAATTGTAAAAAACCCAAAGGTATTGATTGTTAATTGAAGCGCGAAGCGCCGCAGGATCCCAGCTCTCTAAATTTACAGAAAATAAGTGAATATTCCCTTGTTTTTAATTGTTTGTTTGTGCCGATTGACTGGGGAAATATAATTAAAGGAAGTAAGTATCAGCACTGCTGTGCCATTTAGATTATGACGTTCTATTATCTTTTTCTATATACCAGTTGCTATTACTTTTATCTTTCAAAAGTAAAAAAAAATCAATATATACCCGCTAAACTAAGGTTGTAAGAGGTAATTTTTTTTAAGGGCCCAATTATGGCCTTTGCTATGGGCGCCATTTTACATAGATATACCACTGCATTTGACCCAAAAAGCAGTCCTAAAAAAGACGGTTTGCCGGTCTGTTTGGAAGCAGGATACAAAATAACGATGAAATTTTGGATTGAAATACTAAGGTTAAATTCGTTAATGAGCTTTACGTCTACAGGCTAATGTTTTTCTTTTTTTAATTTAGATTTCGAGGAACGAAAAAGTTACAAAAGTACTAAAGTAGTGTCTTTTTACTTGTACAAAGTAAAGGAAGTATTGTAATCGCTAAAATTATCGGTTTTTGAGATTTCAGCGGAAATATCATCACTGAATCCATGATTTATAAACTACATAATATTCACTTGAGTATTACGCATTCTAATTGATGAGCCTTAAAACTGTTTCAATTTTATTTATATACAATGATTTTGTTAATATTGTATTTCAAAATAAGTTTTATACTAATTACTAAAAGTCTAAATGCATTGGGTACTTGATTTTTATTTATTATTTTTAGTGAATAATTAATTAAATCTAAGGATGAAATATTTTAAATTGCTGAAAAAATTATTTTTGTACAAATATCTTTCGAAATTATTATCGGTCCATTACTTATAAATAAGAACATTTTGATAACTTTGAAAATCGTTATGTGTTATGTTCTTATAAACATGTGAAACAGAAAATTATTAAAATTCTAATATAAAATCAGGGTCGTTATATGAAATCTGCCATTGCATAAGATAAAAAAAAAATTTTCTGATAAAATATCGCTCGTATAAAACGGTCTTTAAAATTACATTTAAAAATGGAATTTTAGCAATCGTCAATCCTGTCTTAAAAGTTACTCATATTATTGCGAATTGCAAATTATAACTCTCGGATAGACAATTCTAATAAATAAATATATTATCACCTTTTACCCATTATTGAGTGCCGTAACAGATCTCGATATTGCCTCACGTGAAGTGCGGTTACCAGCCATCAAATCACGGTCCATAAAGATGTTAGTATCGGGGAGCCACAAGGTTAGTTTTAATGTGGTGAAAATTGTTTGTCAGTTGTAGGAATCAAACCTGGGTTCTCAAATCCACAGGCCGACTCGATACCACTGAGCCACCTACCCCATCAGAATTCTAATAAATGTAAAATAATATATTTAAGCGATTGTCAATTATTTTTCCACAATTTAAACAAAATTTAAATTTGAAACTTGTTTTAAATTAAAAAAGCAAATCGAAGTGACATGTTCTATGAAATAATTGTTATTGCTGTCAGCATTCGTTATGCTTTTATTTATGTAAGCTAAGTTTAAAATTTAAGTTTTGTTGGGGGAACTGACCATCACACACACAATTTATATAATAATATTAAAAGTACCATCGATCCATTCGTCAGTTAATTTAACAAATGCTATACAAATTATACCAAGTTTATATAACGTATGGTTAAGTTAGTACTATAGTGAACACAACAGATTTTTGTTTTTATGATAATGTTGTATTATGAAAAAATAAAATGGCAGACACAAATATGCAATACAAAAGAAATCAAAAATAATGTTTGAAAGTTCTTAGAACATTTCTCAAATTTCACGAAAATTATGTATTTCCTATTGCAGATGTGTTCGACATTATACGTGGATTAAACTGCAAGCACTATACTTAACATTAATCATTTAAAATTAATCGACCAATTATAACAAATACTCGTTCATATTTCATCAATGTACTATAAATTAGATAATCGACGTAAACGATTTATGTTTACGGCTATCACTACAGAAATTTACTTAATATTTGACATGTTATTTTCCAATATAAGTTGTGTAATGTGATAAAACATAAAACTTACAGCTCTACTAACGCAAATATTTAAAATTAGCACAAATTTTTTCAAATTTTGTACAGAAAAATAAATGTGCTCAAAGTTACATAATATATAATATAAAAAAATATTTAAAAAATCCAAGAAATCGAAGTAAATACTGTCCAAAATAGTTGCGCCTTATGGAAGACCACGGTCCTCTTTATTTAATTTAAGTTTACAATTTTGATGCTTATGAATTAGTTAATTATAATATAATAAGGCGCAACTATCTTCGGACACCTAGCATTAGATTTTGCATAGTATTTACATCGATTTCATGAATTTTTATTTATATTCTGCGTCGAAGTTCTTTCTCATTTTGGACTTCCTTTCTTCATCGTAAACTTTTCTAGATAAAAGAACCAAATAATCTTTTAAGGGATGAGCCTGGGGAAGGTTAGGGAGATTGTCGTTCCACGGAAAAAATGGTACGTTTTGGTCTGCTAGACAATTTTGAGTTTATCTTGCATAGTGACAGGAGACCTATTCTGCACCAAGTCACTATCACGATGGTGACAAAAATAATGACGTAACCAAATTGTATGCAACCCCCACATCGTGTTATTTTTGAAGTGACATTCTAGGGGTTTTTATTTCACATGTTTTATTTCTTAAAAATCTATGTTGGGAACTGTTTTTAGATTTGAATTTGGTCAGTGATTTGATTGCGGTAAGTAATTTTTTTAATAATATGTAATATTTTGTTATTACATTTCTTTAATTTATAGCATAATGGAACACAAAAATAAAAAGATGTCTCCATGAATTCTCATATTCGTCTATTACCACCAACACTCCGTAAATAAACGCCATTGTTAATGCAATCAAATTTTCTGAAATGTATTGAAAGTTATGAACAATACATTTCCGCTAAATAAACACAGATTTAATAGGTTAGGAAACATATATTTCAAAAATGTTATTTACTTTTCAACCTAATTAAATTTGAATTTGTAAAAATGTTAAATTTTTTCACGAAAATAATTATACGAATTCAAACAATACCCGCGTTTCAACAATTTTGTCACCGTGACTTCTTCAAGTCACGACCAAAAGAAGTAGTGACTTCTCAGCGCTTCTAAGTCACCTATTTTATTTATCGTATGGCGATCTACAATTTGTCTACATAGGTATAACATTTTATATTATGAATTAATATTAGGTTTAAGTAATGTTAAAGTATGCGAGACTTCTTTGGGAGAGACTAGAGGTTATAAGTCGAGGTCCAGGGAGGTTATCCAGTCCACAGCAGCAGGTGTGGCTTTTATGATGTCGTCCCATTCTCCGTGAAATCTTCTTGTCGGGCATTCGCTGACTATGTGGTCCACTGTTTATTCTGGAGCTCCGCAGTCGCATTTTTGGGTATCTGAGAGTCCCCATTTGTGGAGCATGTACGAGCATCTAGCATGTCCAGTTCGGATGCGATTTAGGCTGCACCATGCTTTCCTGGGCATTTACATTCCCGGGAGGGGAGTGGTCGGGTCTTCAAGGTTATGTTGATTAAAGTCGCAATTGGACGTCCATCTTGCTTTCCAGGCCTGTTTGGTCTGAAAGGGCTCAGGTTGTTGTAGTACTTTATCTCGCCAGATGGGATTCCGGGATTTTAGACGGCTGTTTGGGGGGTTATTTAGGATTTTGTGGATTGGTAGAGTTCTGAGGTATTTTGGATTGTGCAGTTTCTTCCATTCACAGGCGGTAGCTTGTTGGCGCCTCAGGTCTGGTGGAGCTATGTTTGTGATTGCATGTAGCCAGGGTACTGGGGTGGATTTTAGAGTTCCTGATATAATTCTCATAGTATTATTTAAGTGTACATCAACCTTGTTGACATGACAGCTCTTGTACCACACTGGGGCACAGTATTCTGCCGTGGAATAAACCAATGATTGAGCTGCCGTTCGCAGAGTGTCTGCTTGGGCTCCCCAGGTTGTCCCTGCTAGTATATAACGTCATACATTACTAGTTCGCATTGTTTGTCACCAGACTGCGCTTCGAAATGTCACCATCGTGACTGCTAGTCACTAGTGACTTGTGTGCAGAATAGGTCTCCAGGACGCAAGGTCTGGCCAGAACATAGTATCTCGAGTGTATTTTACATCAATAAAATTAACCAATTTAATAAGACAATTATCGATATAGCTCTTGACTCTCCAGAGATTAATCTCTTACTCGACTCACATAAACCCTGGATATACACCTTGTGGAAATGTCGCACTATACGTGCATCTTATCTCAGCCATGTTCATACTACGGCCCGCGGACCACATCCGGTCTTCCTGATACATTTGTACGGCTCGCGAACGATATTTACTAATATCTGAACCTATATCAATGATTTTAATCAAATCGTGTAAAGATAAAAATTTTTTGAAATTCGCAAAAAATTCATTCCTTGCGAACATTTTTAGTGTCACTGGTTTAATTCGGAATTTTGCGCCGCTTCTCCATACACTAACAGAATATCCACTAATTCAATGTTGCTACACATTTTTCTCAAATTTCTCCCACAACAACTTATCATTTCAATACCATATACGAAATCAGACTAAGTACTCAAAAGAAAATAAAAATAAAGCATTACACCAGGTACCCACATAATTACTAATTAATAAATGATTATTAGTAGGCAGTGTTTATACTTTTATTTCATTAGTAACATAACTATAAATAAATAAATGTACTATTAAATCAGTCACACTAAAAATGTTCGCTAGGAATGAAATACTATAATTTTTGCGAATTTCAAAAAAGTCTTTTTGTTCTATAATCAGTATATCAAATTATATATGTCCTTAAAGTTTCGTGCACAGGTATAGAATTACCTTGCATATATATCTTTGGGGGCCGTGATTTGACGACTGGTAACTTCACGCGAAGAAATATATCACTTACCGAGATATACTTACGGCAGAGTGCCACACCCAGTGATGAGTAAAAGGTGTGATGATATATTTTGCATTTACATTGCAAGACCGTTATACAGAAATTTACAGGCGAGTATAGAAAGGTCTCTGTGAGAGCCTGTAAATTTCAAGTAACGGTCGAGCATTGTACAATGTTTTATGAGCATTTGAATCCCAATATATTTATATTAAAAAAATTAATTGCAATAGTATAACACAATATCTATAATGTTAAATTAAGGTAGACTTTGAAAATCTGACAGATTTTGTTCAATGTTGTCATGATATCCAGGTCAACAGCCCTTTATAATCTTTACACGTGCTACCCCGTTAAAAGTCTCGTAACCCCTAGAGACAGAACTAAATAAACAGTTCTTTACTATTCAAATGCCCATAAACGTAGCTTAAATAGTTTTGTAACCAATGCCCTAACAAGATTATGAACGTAACTATGGATACAAACAATATCAACTCTTAAGGATTTAAATAGTGACAGATAGGATCAGACGAAGGCAGTGGCACAGGGTGTAGTATTGATTTCTGTCGTGTTGCTTCGTTGGTTTGTATGTGTGAGTAAATTCATATCTCTGTACCTGTCGATCGGATTCTAAAACCTGAATATGTTGCTCGAACTGGGTGAGGCTATAATAAGTTCATGTTTATTTATCATAGTTTTTACTTAATTTTTGTAAATATCTTGCATTCTTTATATTGCTTTCGGTGTACATTTTATTGTATTTTAAGAAGACTGTTTGATTTCATTTTGTTAAGATTAATTATATTATCGTTTTATTTGTTTTTCTTACTTTTCACAATAAGTTTTTATTTATATTTTTCTATTCTTATTCTTTATAAAAATATAAATAATTATTTATATAGCAAGAAACTGTTAGTCATGTTTTAAGATTGAAAATTTTTGGTATTAGACATAACCGAGGGACCTAGAAAACCTAAGATATTTAAATTTATTAACGCTGATACATACAATTTTTTTCTATCAACAACAAACAATACATTTAGATGTTTTAAATATTTTAAAATACATATATCTATTAAGTGCGATGATTAATGTACTGTTATTATAACAATAACGTTCAATATTTATTACTTATTTACGATGATTAATGCATTTTTACCATAACAATAATATCAAATTTTTCTTTAACGCCCATTACATCCTTGTTAACAGGGATGCAATGATATACTTAATATATTAGTAGTGGAAAATAATATATTATACACCAAGGCAGATAAGTGCTCTGAGGGAAAATAACATTTCTTTTACGATGTATATATATATATTTTTTTTCTAGCATTTAAATCATATTTAACAGTTTTTATGTTGATCAAACATTTTAACAATAATATTTACTTGTTTATTAATATCCTCAAAAGCTGAATAGGCTGAATATTAAATTATACTTTTAACATAGTTTTGACGTTTTATTTGGGAATTTTGAAACAGTGTATAGCGAAAGTAATGTTGAAAATTGTACTTCTGCAGAAATTAAAGATTCACAATACAATAAATTGAGGTTTGAATATCTTTAAAAGGTGACATTTTGCATTATTATCCCTGCTGAATAATAACCCATTATAAACCAAGTGATAATAAATTCATGACTCAAAAATGGTAGGTTAATAGTGAAAAATAGTATATTGTAATACTAGTGAGGAAAGGGTTTAATTGTAAATGGAGTACGAAAGTCGCTGTCGCTCGTGCTCCACTACTTCGAGTTATGTTATTTCCCACATGTGTTACATACTATTTTGTTTCAACATTGACGTGAAAATTACATTTTTATATTTGCGAAATTTAATTATTATTTTATATAAATCAAAGTAGGTAGTAACATTATCTATAATTATTATACATTTCATATTTCTTATAATACAAGTCCTTTTCTATCCAAGAATAAACAGCGTCTATTTTTCTCAATGTTGTGGTTTTGTCAAGGGTTTTGTATTGTATTTGCAAATGTACATTACGTTTTCTTGGTCACCATGTCAAATTACCGAACTTTTCTCACTAATGAGGGAAACGATTACTATCACAAATAAATTGAGTGAAGGAAATGTTATTTTCAAAGCAATGTTAAAAAAATATTAGCTAGAAACAAGTTAACTAATTCAAATTACAAAGATAGCTTTTATAGTCATCTAATATTTCGATAATTTAATTCTGTGTTAACATTTATTTTATCATTAAATTTTATTAGAACAGATCAAGGTGGCGTTATTATAATTAAAAAGTATGTTTTCTATTATAACAAACAAAGTCCCTGTTGTACTGAGTAGCATAAATAAATAAATAAGTTTTATGTATAAGGACTAAATATGACTCCACAGATAAATTATATACTTCTTAGCTATGTATCAGTATATAAAATTATCACATGTTATCATTTAACACTGTCATAAAAGGTAATACTCGGATAAAACAAAAATTGAAGTTATTACATACGAATCTATCCTCATATTTATTTGTATTATACTTCAAAGTAAAATGATATTTCCTAAATATAACTGAAAATAAAATACAAAACAAATGAGTAAATTTAAAATTTATGAACCGAGTAAATTAATATTTACTAACCAAAAAACAAAACAACGCAATAAATTTACACGTAAAGCCTGCTACGGAAACAAATCATACGTTCGCCATTAATTAGCAATCAACTAGTTACAATTGAGAGAGATTTATCTTCAGTGTAAATATCGTAACAATTATAAATAACACCTTCAGAGAAGCGCGGTAACTTTAATTACTGCCAGCGGTTCTCAAACTCTATTCATCACTGGCCGACCGACGTCTAAGGGTGCAATTACGTCAAGGTGGTTCGGGTAAATGGAATCATGGATAGGTGTTGAGGATCGTTGTAATGGGGTATTGGTTTCTGGAGTGAAATGACATTGTGGCGAGACTGCTAATTCCAGTGGCGTAGCAAGAATTATAAATGAATAGAGATTAATAGTGAAGTAACGTAAGAGGTAATGTGATTTATACTAAACGCATAAGTTATTACCATCAACCAATCAGATGATTTGTAATTTAAATCTTTCGACGATTTATCATGCAGAGATTTATGAATTTCTACTAATTGTATAACTTTACGATCTATATTTATGTAACACCAAATTTAAGCAAGTACACGTTTAAACCTAACAGATAACAATTGAAAATCACCGATCACTAGAATATCAAATAGCCATCTTTAAGTGTACGAAAAAATGCTGACTATTTAGAGTATTTCCGGTAACGCAAAGCAAAAAGATAAAAGTTGGTTATGTCTTACTTTCCGTCTTGTATCTTGCAGCTTACTTTACTTGAGCTCTAGTACACGCCCAACTTTTTATGTTACAGATACCATTTGTTTATATCTTACTTCATTATATATCTAGCTTTACAGTCTTAAATTACTAACATGTAGGCTATGTTATACAATTATGTAAATCCTGGCAACAGAAAAACGCTATGTTCCTGTTTTCTTGACATTTTACAAATGTATTTAACACGAAGTATAATATAACAGAAGAGGACACGACCAGCTGCGAGCTGCGTCACTTTACTAATTAATGGAGAAAGACAGAAAATTGGAGGTCTGCGTTTATATAGCAAGCAGTATACAGTGTCTTTAGCAGGAGAGCTACCATTGAAAATTTTGGTTAAATTAGATAAAGGTTGCCACCTTAATAGATTAATAAAATGATGTTTTTGTTTTTAAAAAATATATACATAGATTACCAAAAACATGAATATGACGATTAATGTTTTTTTTTTAAATAATCTTTATTTAGAAATTATCGTAGATAGAGATAAATTGTATCAATTACGAATTATAGCCCTCCTTAAATAAGTAATATATTTTATCTAATTCCGTTATGAAAAGTCCTGTTTAACATCAATTTTTGACGTTATTCAAGAGTTATTTTTTACATAACTAGTTACGTAATAAATGTTGACAGTTTGAACTTTCTCAAAAATGTTTGCAAATAATGGAAAAAAACTGTTTATTAAATTTTTTAGGATTTATATACATTTAACAATTTTTCTGTAATAAACAGTTTTCGGACAAATTAGCAGATTCTTCGATATCAGAAGGAAGGTCTGTTTCGGATTCATAACTCATGATCAAAAGCTTTAAATTTAAAAATGTTGTTTATTTATTTTCACGGCAACGCTTTGGTAAATTGATTGATTGATTTTGAAATATACTGAGCTGTCATAAACCTAGAATTTTATATATTTTAAAAATTATTTTAGCGGAATTAGATAAAATTTTGTACGTAATACATTATGAAAACGTGATATTGTTTGACTCACATAATTTGCAAAATTCGCCTCGCTCGTGGATAAAATGAGTTTAGAGCAATGATAAAATATTTTCATCTACTCATAAAGCAGTGGACGGCCGCGCACTTCATAGCTGAGTTAGACAAGTTCATGGGGACTTGGCTTCTTCGTTGAAAACTGTTTATTTTTGGATAAACGTATCTAAACGTCACAACATCAGATATGGCAGAAAAAATCCATCATATAGTTATGGAAGATCGCCGATTCGTAAATAGAATATTTTAAAGAGAAAGCTTTCGAAACTTCTGTACTAAAACCTTCTCTGAGATTACGTTATGTGGATGATGTATTTGCTGTTTGGCACTATGGACAAATTAACTTCTATATATTCCTTGAAAATCTTAACGGTATTAATAAGAATATTCAATTTACAATGAAGAAGGAGAAAAATGTCCTGAATGTTTTCTTGGAAAGGAAAACCAATGCTAACCTTCTTCACTCTGTGTACAGGAAGCCAACACACAAGCTAGTATATTCATACTTCATCGTATCAACATCATGTACAGAGATTTAAAACAACAAAATGTTTATTTAATAGAGCAGTGGCCATCTGTCACGCAGATAAATTTCAAAAAGAAAAGAACAGACTTGAAGATATATTTATGATGAATGGCTACAAGAAAACAAGTATTAGAAAAAATGTTATGTACTAGAAAGACAAGACAAGTTCAAGAAAAGGATAATGATGCCGACCATTTTTGTGTCCTCGCCTTTTGTAGAAAATGTTAAAATTAATATAGACCGAATATTAACAAGGAAGAACAGTTTCTTTTTCACCTCACATACGAGTAAGACTTCAGTAAGCATTGAAGAATGCAAAAGATATTGTCCCTTTTTATTCTTCAAGAATATATAGTATTCCTTGTGAATACGGTAAAGTTTACATTGGACAAACGGGAAAAACACTTTCAACAAGACTTAGTGAATATAAACGCTCCATTCGATTGAATTACCCTGATAAATCTTCGATTGCTCAGTAGCCAATACAATCTCTGAACAAAATTAAATTTGAAGACATTAGATTGACCGGAGGAGCTAATAAAATTAACTAGAACAAGAACAACATGAACAACTGTGATGGTTGTGAATTGAATAAGAATTGTCTTCTGCTGATCAAGAAATTATAATAGCTTGTTTACTTGTTACTTCGTTACTTGTTTAAAGTTACGTTTTGTTATTTAATATTTTTTCCTGGCGAAGGTACACGTAAAGTGTACAGAAACTTCGAAATAAATTAATACACAGAACTAAAACAAAAAATTGTTTTATACATTAATGAATCTATGAATTCAGTTTTTCTTTGCTCAAGTAAACTAAGTATTATATATTTATATATCATAGAATGTTATTTAATTTATTTTTAGCAATATTTGTCGAAGGCCTATTAGACAAATTTACTAATGAATAAAAAAGTAAGTTTGGCGTCATTAGCAAGGAGAAAAATATAATATTTAAATACGTAATTTTCAACTTTCCATTTCAGTAAACAATGTGACTTTGTCACATCTCAAAAGTATCAAGTCAGCCTGTTAATTTGAGAACCCGAGTTCTCGTTTGTGATTGCCTAAGGCCACGTCTAGTGTTAATCCGGCACTGTTAACAACATTCGAAAAGAATTATCAAATTCAAAACAACATGATATAATGGGGTAGGTGGCTCAGTGGTATCGAGTCGGCCTGTGGATCTTGAGAACCCTGGTTCGATCCCCACAGCCGACAAACAATTTTCACCAATTTAAAAACATCTACCCCTGTGGCTCCTCCACCACTAATATCTTTGGAGGCCGTGATTTGACGGCTGGTAACCGCACTTCACGCGAAAAAAATATATCACTTACCGAGATCTGCTTAGGCAGAGTGCCACACCCAGTGATGGGTAAAAGGCGTGATGATATATTTATTTTATTTATTTATGATGATTATAATGATTATGATAACATTTAAAATATTTGTAAGACTCACAAAAGTAATATTAATTTTAAACAATATATATTCAGCACGGCAAAATGGTAGATACATCTGATGCTTTTGCCTAGTTAAACGAACTATTTACCACACGGTATACAACTATTAACATACTGTGACGTCACCCGAGCCAAGGTTCGTCAGTTCGAATCCGCCTGTCGACAATGTGTGATTTGTCGTAAAATATAAAAAATACAGTTACATGTATTTATCACACTCGGGCGCTATAAGCTAGTCACTTATACGTCTTAAAATAATGTAGCATTCGACTACGAAAATCGGCAGTACGGCAGTGTAAAAAACTGCGGCTCGGTGTGTCCGGTAGGCCCAGGCCCGAATCGGGCTGTAGCGCCACAGATGATACAACTAAAATATTACGTATGAAAACTTGACTGAAATAAAAAAGTCCCGAAATCTCACTTTGCACTATCATTCATAATTCGTGGTTTTATATATAGTTACCCGATAGGTGATCCAAATTTATACATTTTGACAACTGTCAAGAATACTGCCAATTAGCATAATGCATACTTTGAGACTACCATTTTAGTAAGAAACAATGTTCGGGAAACTTTGTTGGTCTCCGGCACTGGCTAGCATAGAAGCGTTAGTGCGTAGGTACTCCCTAGCTGAACGTAACTAGAATTGGGGACGCTTGAGACAAAGCTTGAAAGCTGGGAGCTTAAAGCTCGAGACATGGCAGGCGATCCACTAGAGCAGGATACACGGTTATATGGTTGGTTAACTCAGTTTGGTTTGTTGTCAAGCAATATAAGTTTTGTTCTGTATTGCTGTGTTCTGTAATTGAACCGTGAACTAAGACGAAGAAACATGATATGGAAATGTATTGATTGACTGCAGTTTTCGAAAGACATACCTACTAATAACTATGAAGTGGATGTTTAGGTACAAAAAAAACATCAAGAACAGATAGGCAAAGAGGCCATTTTTGTGCCTATTTTAGGCAATACATTTCTAGAAATAAATAGAAAATCTGAAAAAAGCAACAAAATAAATTTTATTCACAATGAGTCAGTAATATGTCAATTTCTGACTTTTAAAAAGTTAGATAACAAGTGGGTAGGTAGCTTAGTGATATCGAGTCGGCCTGTGGATCTTGAGAACCCTGGTTCAATTCCCACAGGCGACAAACAAGTTTCACTAATTTAAAATCTACTTCAGTGGCTTCCCCACCACTAACATTTTTGGAGGGGGCGTGATTTGACAGCTGGTAACCGCACTTCACGCGAAAAAATATATCACTTACCGAGATCTGCTTACGGAAGAGTGCCACACAGTGATGGGTAAAAGGCGTGATGATATATTTATTTATTTGGATAACAAGTTAATTTTACTTTTGCTATTCCGATCCGGAACTACTCGTATTACTTTTCCGACTTGAAACTGTCAACGCAAAGTGAAATGAAGGAAGTCATCTCGGAATTTGCAATTTGTTGATACTTCGTAATTAGATAGAATCCATTATTTCATATTCAGAATCTGATATTTCGATATTCTATGACTTTCACGCTTTTAACAGTAGATGCACCCAGAAAATCAACAATAAATTTGTTGACAGATAAACATAGTTGAAAAACAAAAAATATCAAAATCATTACCTACTCATTATTTCGCACGAAAAGACAAACAAACTAATATTATTTATTATCCTTTTTAATTTCAGATTGTGAATAAAATAGTATACAAACCTCGGTGGACAGTAGCATTTGTTTCGGGCTAGTGCCTTGGCTTGCTATCTTAGCCCTTGACTGCAATTTAACACTTTCCACCTCGGTATGTAATATATTATTAAAAGGCAAAAATAAGATCTTATAACATTAATTTCTCAAAAAGAATTTAATTAAAATATCATCATTTAAATATAAATAATATATTCACTCTTATCGGGAAAAAGTGTTTCAGAATTTTTGGTTTAAATTAGTAGTAATTTATGCACCAAAGGTGTTAAGTAAATGATAATGCACAGAGGGCGACGACATCCAGCCCGAAGGCCACTGGCCTTCTCAGGAAATTTATAAATATATAAATTTTTTTATTACTTTCTGCTAAGTGCTTTTGAAAAAATGCGCAAAATGAGATTATTTATATATTTAAGTTATGCTGCAAACTTAAAAATTAATCCCAATTACAGTACAGGGATCACACACACCGAGCTGCAGTGTACTAGTACATATCTAATTTGTTGAACTTGTAACCTTCAAAATGACATTTCCCGCACGCAACATTCAATCTGGAACAAATGCTTCCCGATCGACTCGACTGTACAAATTGCAAAAAACACTGGCCCTTTGGAACAGTCTAATTTATAAAATGCAACTTCCCTGAATTTTCCTTTTTAAAAAGTTTGGGAAATAAGAGTCATTTGTTAAATTTCTTGCAACATTTGTCAGCATCAGTGCCGTCTATTTGACAATCTCTGAACTAAAGACGTCATTGATACAACTTCTTGCAGATTGTAATCAAACAAATATCGCGACTAATAATAATAAGAAAAAACACATATTGTGGAATATAACAACTTAGTTTAATGGAAAAGTAAGATTATAATAACATAAAATGCTTAATTTAATTAATCTATTTTAGGTTAGGTTTGATATTTGAACTAAAGAAACTATATTTTTAGATTGGGAAGAGACACAATTGTTACAAGTGTTATTATAAACATTTAAAGTAAAATGTTGACAGTTAAAAATCGAAGTTCCTGGAGCAGCTTGGTTTGCAATTGATAAAGATTGTGTATAATTTGCATATTCTGGTGTACTCACACCAGTGCTCGAACGAAAAATATTATACAAACAACGTGCGTGAAGACGTCTTCCGCTCATTCGCGCTATTAATTGTGCGCTCATACGGGAACATCATCTTCCCGCACTTAGTTCGTAAATAACTATTTAGCTTGAGTGCGATTCGAAATCGGGAACTCCGAATTCGAATTTCGTAATGCTATCCACACTGACGTACTGCGTCACTACGAGTAGGTAACATCTTAATTAGAGCAATTGAACCTCTTTGGTTTCACTTCTATAATCAATATTAGCTTTACTGCGACATAATTAACACAAAATAGAAAATTTTAAAAAAATCTTTTTCCGGTTTTTGGAAAGACATAATAAATAATGCCTCTCTTAAGATCTGCAACTACAGATATGTTACATTTAAAACAGAATATATTATTAATAAGACATCATTTTCTCGAATTAAATGTGCCCGTATTTCAAATCTTTCTAATTAAAGAAATATTTATAAAACCAGTTCCATAATATAGTATTATGCAACTGCATTATGTACATTAATAAATAAATAAATATGTTACAAATTTTTATTTTTATTCTACAATAGTTACATTATGAATAAAGCTTATTGCACTTATTTTAAATATTTAACCTAATTCCGTTATGAAAAGTTCTGTTTTACATCAATTTTTGAGGTTATGAAATGTAAATTTTTTCATAATTGTCATTCAAGAGTTATGTAAGAAATTCTTTACATAATTAGTTACGTAATGAATGTTGACAGTTTAAACTTTCTCAAAAAATTTGCAAATAACGAAAAAATTATTTATTAAAATTTTATATACATTTAATAATTTTTCTGGTATTAAACAGTTCACAGCCAAATTAGCAGATTCTTCGATATCAGAAGGAAGGTCTGTCTCGGATTCAGAACTCATTTTCAATGATGACAAGCTTTAAATTTAAAAATTTTATTCATTTATTTTCACGGCAATGCTTTGGTAAATAGATTTATTGATTTTGAAATATACTGAGCTGTCAAAAACCTAGAATTTTATGTATTTTAAAAATTATTTTAGCGGAATTAGATAAAATACGTTATGAAAACGTGATATTGTCTGACTCACATAATTTGCAAAACTCGCTTCGCTCGATTTGGCAAATATTATATTCGTCAAACAATATCCACCTTTTCATAACTGATTACGTAAATAACTATTACAATAGTAAATAGTAGTCGCAAAGAAACGACGTATTTTGAAATCAAGTTTTTTCTACCATATAGTAATTTTTTGTAAACTGTTTCTATACAAAATGTAGAAAAAAAACATAATTTACATACTTGTCTTGTTTATGATATGACATGCGTGTAATTTATGTGCGAAAATTGAGGATATATATATTCAGGGCATCATTTATTTAAAACATATTTCCAAACTTTCAAAACTTCCTAAAAGGTCAAATCGAACCATTTAAAATATCCACAAGCTGTCAGAAACTTTATAAAAGCTTCATTCCTTGAAAAAAAAAACTCCAGGGAAAAACAAAATATCTAGGAAGAAACAAAACAGAACACAAACCAACTCGAAGAGTTCAGTAATCTCGACAGTTTTGTTTCTTAACATCTTACTGTCATAAGCAGAAGTGTGAGTGTTCATAGCACACTGTGCTGCTGTTGCTGCGTTCATTTCACTGCAGGAAATGGAAACAATCCCCGCCCTTCTCTCGATATCCTGCTGCATTTACACTGTTGCAGGATTGATACAATCACTGAATCTCCTACTGTTACTAATACTTGACGCTGTTTAGGAATTATGTACATCAATAATTATTAATTTGATTGGTGGATATTCAATCGGTCATATAAATTGTGTTTATCGTAAGTAAATCAAAGATGAGAATTAGCTAGCTTTATGCGCTATTAAACAATTAACTAAAAGCCTAATACGAGTATTATACAAATGAATTTCACTTTAATATAATTATTATTATAGGGTAGGTGGCTCAGTGGTATCGAATCGCCCTGTGGATCTTGAGAACCCTGGTTCGATCCCCACAGCCGACAATTTTCACCAAATTAAATCTACCCCTGTGGTTCCCCCTCCAGTAATATCTTTGGGGGCCATACGTTGACGGCTGATAATCGAATTTTACGCGAAAAAATATATCACTTACCGAGATCTGCTACGGGCCAGTGTCGCACTCAGTAATGGGTAAAAGGCATGATGATATATTTATTTAATATAATTAAAAGACTGTTATCACTAGAGCCCGTATATTTAGGCACTTAGAAACACCCAAATAATTAGGCATATAGGCTGGTAATTACTCTAAAATAGGCGGGATGTTGGGCATTTAATCATTTTAAACAAAAATTAACGCAATCTGAAAAATAATAATAAAATAATAATGTAGGGTTCTCATTTTATTAACTATTATGCAAATTCAAATTATGTAGTATACTTTAATTCACAAAATATTACGAGCAATTGCTCTATGAAATTTTCGGAAAGGGACTGTTTTCGGTCTGTCAGAACTTTGCTTGTAAGTTGAAAACTTCATTCGACATCATAAAATGTGACAGCAGCGTTCTTATATTTAGCCATATCGTCTAAAGTTACCTCAGCTCCATTGATTAATGGTAAAGACACAATTGAATTGCTACGTAAAATTTTGACTAAAAAACTTTTTTCTTTCGGCATTTTAAATTCACACACAAAAACTTGATTAAAGTAAGTACTTTAAATATTATAGATTACGTTGAAACACTTTGTCGAGTGCTGAATTAGTCAACGAAGTAGATGATAAACCTTATCTGCTCAATAAAAGTTAGAATAGGCAACAAAAATCGGTAAAATAGGCTGTTTAAGGTAAAAATAGGCACAATAACCAAAATATAGAAAAAATAGGCTCTAAGGCACGAAAAAAAACCTTCCATTACACGTAAACATATTACCTATGTATAGAAAAACGAAATTGCCTGAAGTATATTAATATTTGAAGCTAGGCAATTGCCTAAAAATCCGGGCTTTAGTTATCACTATAGTTGCAGATTTTAAGACAGGTTTCATTTTTTAAGTCTTGTCAAAAACCATAAACAATTATTTCTTTTTTTCTATCTTTTGCGTTAATTATGTCTGAGTAAGCTAATATTGATTATAGAAGTTAAAATAGAGAGGCTGAAGAGCAAAATCCATAAAAATAAAAAAATATAATAAGTTATTGTGATCACAGAATATTGAAATGAAGTTAATTTGTAGAACAGCGGTTCTTAACCTACGTTCCGCGAACCTTTGGGGTTAGGGGACGTTGTCCTCACTAGAGATCCGCGGTTATGATTATAATATTTTTATTTATCATACATCTTTTATTTAATAATAATAATTATTATTTTAATGATAAATTATTTCGTAACTGGATATGTAGAAAATAAAATTATAAAATTCTGGATTTCAGTCAATGTATTTAAAAAATATATAGTTACATATTTTATGTAATTTTCTAATTGTATTTTTCTTCAGCACCTGAAGATAACCTACCTGTAGGTATGGTAAGAAACCGGTAAAAAAGAGAAAAGTTTTGAAATTTTATTCAATATTATTTCTGTTGTTATTATTATAAATTTATATAGATATAGACGAATTCCAATAACATAATAGTTTATTAACACATTAATTAAATATCCCCTTCTCTCCGAATGTGACGTAATATCTTCTTAACCAATCATATTGCAGCGTGTGTACATGGATCTTCAATCACATTTTGCGGAATTTTTCAAAAACATCTGAGAGAAAATTAATTAAAGTCAATATATTTATAAATTTCTTGAGAAATATTTATAAATATACAGATTTTTTATCTTCTTCCCAACCGTTTTTGAGAAATTTAATCAAAATTTTGAATCAAGTTACAATATTAATTGCAAATGAAATTTCATGTTTTCTAATTTTCTAACTCAACAAATCTTGAATTATATCCATCCATTCACTTCTATACACCTATTTTATTAATGTTTTCTTCGACGTACGTTACACATGCTCAATCATCTCAATTCACTCCTCTATCAACAAATCTAAAAAGATAAGGCAGGAAGAGAGCGTCTACTTACCCTTGTTTTTGAAAGTAAATTTCATACAATTGCAGTTAGACAATATAGTAAGAACTGAAAACGAATTAAATAGGTTATTATATTATAAACAAAATTTTATTTACAAACTCCAGGGTTTATACCCTAGACTTTTAAAATGTGTATGTAGTCCCCGTGACTCAGATTGTTAAGGTGCATAGTTGATATAGAACGTCCAAAATTATAGCGAAGGATTATTTCTTGCTGTATAAGGTTCCAGCGTACCTATAAAGTTTTGCACCCGAATTCACAATATTTTAAGGAGTCCCGTGGTTCTACTTTCTACTTCCCGCACTTGTCAAATTTGATTTCATCAGTTGATAAATAAAATAAATAAATATATCATCACGCCTTTTACTCATTACTGAGTGTGGCACTCCGTCGAAGCAGATCTCGGTAAGTGATCTATTTCTTCGCGTGAAGTGTGATTAACAGCCGTCAAATCACGGTCCTCAAAGATTTGTCGGCTGTGTCCGACTCGATACCACTGAGGCACCTACCCCATATCAGTCGATAAGATATATATATTTTTAAAATATTAATAAATCTAATTACTAATTAAGTGTAGATACTATTCAGCTATCTAGTGTATGACAGAAATTTAATTATTGTGTAGTACAATAAAAAAGAATAAAGGTTTAATATAGCAGTGTGCAGAAATTGAATCCGTGACAAATCCGAGTAAATCCATAAACCATCATTTTGAAACGTTATATTTCTATTTATCGCGCTATACTATTATTTTTAAGTTACATCACATATCATTTAATTCAAGTACATCGCAAAAAAAGATTAATGATCAAATATAGTAGACAAGACAAACACAAAATAAAACATTTGAAAAGTGTAACAAGTATGTCGACCATTAATTAAATGTGTACAACTATTTCCCGTTAGTTTCTAAACTTATTAAAACTATTTAAAAACAAACGATGTCAACTCCGACGTTCCATGTCTAATATCACGGCCCATGTCTTGTCGAGCACCAGCAACTGACAGACTTGACACAGGTCGATAGGTTAAAGTTCAAGGGGTAAGAATGTCGTCTGTCTGTCCCCTGTTGCGCCGACACTGGCGGTGTCCAGGGTGCTGACAGTGGACAGACAGCTACAGCAATTAAAATAGCGAAGAAGGCAAGATTTTGAAATGAGATTTGCTCTATTGGTTTCAAGTTGAAATTTTTAAACAAAATTATAGTTGGTTTCTAATCGTGGCATTCTATGATAAATCTATAAGTTTTTAGATATGTTACCCAACAATATTTATAATTCAAATTTTCCAGTTAACAAACAATATAAAAAATACATCTTTATCTTACTATAAACTTACTTTTGTTTTTAATATGTAAAATCTTGAAATTTAGTGGTTTCAATTTATGTCCTGAATCTCAAATATGTTCTGCAAAATTAGAGTGTCCTCGATTAAATTTAATACAATTCATATGTTCTTTAAAACGTTGCCTGAATGTTCTCCCCGTTTGACCTGCGTACGACAAATTGCAGTCATCACAACTTAATAGATAAACGCCTGATTTGTCTAACAGATCCGTACTATCTACTTTTTTACAAATATGATTTTTTAAATTACCTAAAGGTTTACAAACAAAATTAATATTTAAATTGTATTTAAGAAAAATATTGTTGATTTCCTAAGAAGGGTAAACTAACGAAAAGTTTATTAGTTAATGTGAATGTAAACACTTGTTTAAATCTCACAGAAATTCAACCTCCAAGTCAACTTATTAGGTCATCATCTCATGTTATTTTTACTGTTTGTTAGGGATCTTATTCTCTGCTGGCACAGTTCTTCGTCACACAGCTCCTTCACATGAACTTGTTCTAGATGAAGGAGTGGGTTATACCATACTGATGAGCTCTAATAAGAACGAAATACGTCTATGGTTACTAACTGTGCTGGCCAGCCTCTGACGAGGACCTCATAAGTTGACTTGGAGGCTGAATTTTGTGAGACTTAGACAAGTGTTTACATTAATATTTTAATATTTTATCTAGTTAGTTTTTGAAAGCAATTGCTGTTGACTTAAATTTAATCAAAACTTATGAAACATCGTGTACAAGTGAATTTTCAACAAGTTTAAATCTATAACTGAAGAAGATAAATTAAGTAATATAATTTATAAAATTTATTGTTAATGGGGTAGGTGGCTCAGTGGCATCGAGTCGGCCTGTGAATCTTGAGAACCCTGGTTCGATTCCCACAGCCGACAAACAATTTTCACCAAATTAAATCTACCCCTGTGGATCCCCCTCCACCAACATCTTTGGGGGCCGTGATTTGACGGCTGATAACCGCACTTCACGCGAACAAATATATCACTTACCGAAATCTGTTTACAGCACAGTGCCACGCCCAATAATGGGTAAAAGGCGTGATGAAATATTTATTTTATTTATAATTGTTCAGATTGCAATCTTACTTACATAGGTGAAACTATACAATATATAAGCAGCAGATTAAAACAGCACAAATAACACCTAAAAACAGGTAACTTAAACCATAGTGCAATTGTTAAACATGCATTCACCAATAATCGCAGACAAGACTTTAACAATTTTAAAATTTTACATTCTGAAAGTAATAAATATAAACGCCTCTTCTTAGAAATCTATTGCATTAATCTTGCAACATTACAATTGTACGAATTGACATTATTCTTCTTATTTGACTTTGGTTTTTACTTCCTTGTACGAAGTAAAGGAAGTATTGTAATCGCGAAAATTTTCGGTTCTCAGATTTCAACGGAAATAGGTGTTTTGGCCCTCCCTGAATCCATTTTGACTAATTTCGTCATGCCGTCTGTACGTACGTATGTACGTACGTACGTACGTACGTACGTACGTACGTATCTCGCATAACTCAAAAACGGTAAACCGTAGAAAATTGAAACTTTATATTTAGGACTGTTATAACATCTAGTTGTGCACCTCCCTTTTTGGTCATTATACAACTACCGGAAGTGGTACTTTACTTGAAGCCTATAATAGATTTTCATGAAAAACTATATTCAAATATAATTTAAAACTTTACAAATTTGGTATATAAGACTACTATATCAATGGAAATAACATAATAGATTTTGGTTAAAATAGACTAACCGGAAGTGGCACATTACATGAAGCTGCTAACAGTTTTCCTTGAAACAAATGGTATTATTTTAATTTTAGAAATGAATGCTGCAAATAAAAGTTTTAGAGAATTAAATTCTGCGTCTAGCACATTAAGAATTTTTAAATTAGCTTTTTGCATAAACGAGATATCTAAATTTAAATATTATATATTTTTTGATTTTTTTGTAAATTAAGTTTGCTATGGATTAGAACAAAAAATAAAAGATTTAATGTCAAATATGTGTAATTAAAAAAATATACGTGTACAAGGAAGTCATGTGGTGTCCACATCAGATATTTTTGTTTTGTTGCTAAAATTGTTTTGACGGACGATAAATGGCTGGCTTCTATCATTCCTCGTTTTATATAAAAATTAATTTTTAATAACTAGTTTAGTTACATTTTGACTTTTGAGGTATACATTTAAACAATGTTTATTCTTAAAGTTTTTTGACTTTAAAAATTAAGTTTATTTGTTTTTCATAATTGTACCATGTAACTTTAAATTTATTTTATATGTATTTTTATTTATAAATTTAAAATTTGACTGTTAATTCTAATTTATCTGTTTACAAATAAAATTTTCTTCGTTGTTTTGTAATTTGAAAATGGCCAAAATATTGTACCGAAACGTCGCCAAATAATAAAACAATAAAATCAATTCAAATTGTTTAAAATATCTATTTTTCCGCTAAAGCCTGAAGTCCAATTAACAATTATAAAATTAAATCTATAAATAATGAACAAAATCAATTAAATATTTCTTGGTAAATAGAAAATATTTCATAAAGTCGAAGTTTCGCTAATAGTTTGTTCATCATTTACAGATTTACGAATCTACATAATTTATCGATTTATACCGAATTTCAACATTTTATCTATTTATTTATGTTACGCTGTACAACAGGAACATAATCCCAATTACAGTACAGGATCCGCACTCACCGAACCGCAGTGTAGTAGTTCATATAATTTTTAGCTTGAGTGAGATTCGAATTCGGGATCTTCGGATTCGAATTCCTTATTGCTATCCACACTACCGTACTGTCGTGTAATCATTTCAAATCCTATTAAATAACATATTATTGTAGTGTGATTTAGCAGCTTTTGTATGAAGTACTTATCCTACCTATGGCCGGATTTCAGGACCATTTCACATAAAGTCATATCTTATCGCACGATAAAAAAATCGTAGATACGGTAAGCTTAAATGCATTGAACACAACGATAAAATATCGCTCGTGTTAAACGGCCCCAAGGCAAAAGATTTGTAAATGTCGTTATTCTAAAGTAGGCATTGCTTGCTTAAAAAATCACCATAGATCCCGTTAAATTGAGTAGCACGAACCCTTAAAATATACACTGACTTTTTATATTTATTAGATTCATAAAATAAATAAATAACTCGGTGTAACACTCTGTTGTAGTAGATCTCGGTAAGTGATATATTTATGCGCGTAATCTGTCGTCAAATTACACCCCCCAAAGATGTTAGGGGATAATTTTTAATACGGTGAAAATTGTTTGTTGTTTGGTTGTAGGAATCGAACTTTGGTATTCAAATCCAGAGTCTGACTCGATACCACTGAGCCACCTACCCCAGTAGTTTCAACTTGCAATTAATCTTCGTCCAACATTATTGTCCTGGCATATTAAATTTCGCTTCATCCATAGTTTTTGCTCCTTTTATACAAGCTTATTTTATTTTATTTCTTCCATTTGGATTCATTGTTTCGCGCAACAAACCTTCAATAATTTTCATTTATATAATCTATGATTCTCTATGCAATCTCTGCCCTCAATTTCATTAAAATATATCTGTTTCGCCAATCTTTTATTGGGCATACGACCCACAATAAGTAAACCAACTCAACTGTTACCACCTTAAAAATGTAATGTAACCTCAAAGTACTTGTATTATGTTACTGTTATTATTTATATTTTGAATGTTTTATTTCGAAAAAGACTAAATAAGGAGAAGAAATTAAATAAAGTTCATACCGAGTGAACTTAAAAAAAAAATTCTATAAAAGGTAAAATTGAATTATAAAGACAATTCCATTCATAATTTTACATCCATTTTTGATTTTGAACCGATCACAATCAATGGGATAGGTGGCTCAGTGGTTTCGAGTCGGCTTGTGGATCTTAAGAACCCTGGTTCGATCCCCAAACAATTTTCACCAATTTAAATCTACCCCTAACATCTTTGGGGACCGTGATTTGACAGCTGGTAACCGCACTTCACGCGAAGAAATACATCACTTACTGAGATCTGCTTACGGCAGAGTGCCACACCCAGTAACTGGTAAAAGGTGTGATGATATATTTATTTATTTTATACAGTAGTATACAGCGACAATTTCACTAGTGAAAATTGTCGCAAATCGTTGCTTAGATATAACGTTTGTTAACTATTTTGATTAGATTAATATTATTGAATTTTATTTGACTTTGTTTACTTTGCTTAGTTATGTCAAATAATTAAACAATCACCAAGGTAATAGTAGTTCAGACATTGTTTTAAAAATACTGCAGGTAACATTTTTTTCGAGTAAATAAAATATTTCGAAGAATTATCAGGCCGAATACCATACGTGACTATGATTTTCCTTTGGTAATTATTCATTTTATAATTCAATTGAATTTAATCAATTATTAAGTATTTACTTAATATAACAATGTCACTGTAGACAACTCTCGTGTCAAGTCTTTTAGTACATGAAAGAGTCATGGGATCGAAGCTACCTGTGGGACATACCAACAAACAACAGAAAAATTGAAATAAAATCGGATATTAATTGCATAGCGACCGTAGCTTAATAGATTAAGCTTATGATCGCAGATCATCCCAGGTTCAGAGCCTAGCGGTATCCCAATTTTTCTGATTATAATTCAATTTGATTTCATTAAATGTTAAGTAAGTATTTACTTAAAATACTAATTAAATTTCATAAGAGCTACACTTACGTTATAACTTTAGATACATTTTATTTTAAATAAATAAATGGCTTCAGAATCTAATATTATTTTTTATAAAAATATTTATTATTTGGACGTTTCAAACATTAATATTTGTTCATCATCAGCTCCTTAAAATATATAAATACAATAATTATAATATAAAACTAACAAAATAATCAAAATGTCAAACCTTTAAAAAATATAAAATAATATATGTAAAATGTCAATAATAATAAAAAAGAAAAAAGATACATATGAAAAATAAAAATAGAAAAAAAAAATAATTAAAATAAAATATAAAAAAAATAAATTGTTATTAGCACAATGGCTGGTAGCATAAGCTTTGTTTTTGGGTGTTTTAAGAGCACGGTTTTAACATGTTAGAGATAGCTAAAACACCCAAAAACACTGCTCTCAAAACACCCAAAAACACTGCTCTCAAAACACGCAAAAACAGAGCTTGTAGTACCAGCCATTAATTTTATATTATTTTAAAAGAATATTACTTCTGTAAGATCTCTACACAATTTTTTCCTCTACTAATTATTGTTTGACAGTATAGTAAAGTTCAAATTTTAATTTTGGACAATTTTCAACCAAATTAACTTAATTCGACTTACGCACTTCTTCTACCAAATACTGCAATTTTATGTAAATCATAATCACTTAGCAAAAATGGTACCATTTATAAAATTTAAAACGTGTTGCAGCACATTTTTAGAATGTTGGCATCGAAAATTAAATACTGTTGGACGTGCAAACTCGCGCGTGGAAAAATTACGTGTGGCTACATGTCAACGCAATTTTCAGTAACGTCGAAATTTTAGACACTTGGGTAAGGTTTAGGCCAAACAAGTTCATGTGAAATTATAGACTATTCAACAATTAATCATTTGGGGCAGCGAAGCATAAACTGCGGACCATTAAACAATAATTATATTTCTCTCGCGGGAAATAAGTATAAAGTGATAAAGAAAATTATGCTGAGAATTGAAAACAAAATAAAGCAATTAACTACAATATATATATATATATATATATATATATATATATATATATATATATATATATATATATATATATATATATATATATATATATATCGAGTCGGCCTGTGGATCTTGTGAACCCTGGTTCGATCCCCACAGGCGACAAACTATTTTCACCAATTTAAATCTACCCCTGTGGTTCTCCCTCCACTAATATCGTTGGGAGCCGTGATTTGACGACAGGTAATAGCTCTTCACGCGAAAAAATACCGAGACCTGCTTTAGGCAGAGTGCCACACCCAGTAATGGGTAAAAGCCGTGACGATATATTTATATAAAATTATCGCATAGACAAACTATAATTCTTACATAGCAGCACTTCTTCGAAACAAGAATGATGATTTCACTTTAAAACCCTGACAACTATTTAAATTTTGAAATATAAATTTAAACCTATATGTAGAAGAGTAACGTAGCCAGAAATTTAAAATTCTAAATGATTAATTAATTTCTTTAGCGGTTATGATACACGCTAGAACTACATGTCTATCATAAAAAGCCCACTATTTCAAACTTTTTTGGTTGAACGGATAGAGAGACAGTTAAATAGGCGAAGGTTGAACCGACAAATTTAATGGTGCACAATTAAAAATTACTGAATATCAATTAAGCGAGTTATAACCATAATATAGTGTTCCATTTTTTAAAGATGTTAGTTTTGGTTATAACTCACACATTTGATTTACACTTGTTATTTATTGAAAATAATGGCACTAGTTCGTCCATTTAACCAGCTCTCTCTCTGTCTCTTCCTCTCTCTGTTAGCAATGATGAGCTGCTAACTTCACTTAGATAAGTGAGCGGAAACTTAAATACTAATATAAAGCATAATTTTGTGATCTTATCTTTTATTCTTAGGGAAGTAGGATTTGCATAAGAATAAAAACATTAGATAATATTTAAACTTCAGTTAATTAAAGTGAATCATCAGCTCACTCAAAAATCAAGGCCAGTTTAAAATTTTTATTTTTAATAAAAAAAATATTAAATAAATGATATTTTATGTACATATTTTTTAAACTAAATATTACAATAAATTTTAAAAAATTAAATTTATGTGCTAGGTCGAAAAGTATTTTACGGATAGTAATATAACGTGCACCAATCACACCAAACATTAATACTTCATTGAAAAGAATAATTTTTCGTGCAAATGTCATAACCGAAAAACATTACTTCATGACACAATCGGAAATAAAATCATTCCAAAATTCAGAGTAAAATAAATAGTTCCTTAAATCGATAAATAAAATAAAAGAAGAAAAAAAAATACAGAAATTGAGAAAAAATCATAAAACATCTAAAGAAGTGTATTTTGGCATGTGTTATTTTTGTTTTTATATTTCCTTTAATTGTATTTAATTCAGGTCAAAATTTTACAAATCAAAATCGTATAATCAATTTATTAAAACTATAAACTTTGAACTACAAGAATATGTAATATAAATAATGTTACGTTTGTAATAAAATAGTTAGTTGTGTATTAAGAGCGTAAAATGATTCTCTGTTACTTCGAACACGGTAATTGCAGCGCGAGCCGAAGGCGAGAGCTGCAATAGTGTAAGATGAACAAAGACACTTTACGCTCGTGATACACACATAATTTTTTCTACGATTGCATCTTAAATAATTAAAAAGCATATACGTACTTAAAATAAATTCGTTCTGTCAACTATCAATATGACAAGTTTCTGTTTAGTTTGTATCCCTATTAAACGTAACTATTGAAATAAGCGCGTATTTAATATCTTTTTCGCGCGTTGCCATTGGAAACGCGCGCATTTAACGATTTTTTCGCGCGTTGTCATTGGAGACGCGCAAGAAAGATATTTTTCGATTGTTCCACAGAAAACGTCAATTTTACGACGACAAATGAGAGCGTAATTATCATCTTTTTATAGCAAATCGTAGAAAAATAATGTTACGTTAATAATAAAAATGATATTTTATTTCAAAGAGATCAAATCAGATCAAATATTCTGCAGCTAACTTCAACTCCATTAAGCTCGAATGATTCATCTTACATGAACAGAATATGGAATAAATACCTAGAAATTAAACAAGAACCAACCACTAAATAATTGACAACTAATATATAAATCTAAATAATTAGCAGTTCCTGCAAATGAGCAAAAACAATGATCTGTTTACAAAGCCTAATAATTATTCCTAACTCTACCTCTATCAAGTCAAGTCAAGTCAAGACACCAAGTTTATCATTTCTGACCTGAACCTATTAAACTGTCATCAAATAAATCACGACTCCTTTCACTATCACAACACAACTGCTCGCACAAGAACTAAACCACTGCCGGCAACAAGGCCAACGGAAGTCTTCAAGTGACAAAAACAATCTTCCTCTAAATCAAGATCACAATCATCAAATGTCACGTTTTACTGCTTACATTATTAGCAGAAACAACGATCATGTCAGATTTGTAGATACGAATTAATTATCTGTAACAGTTCATTTTTTGTACATGTTTTTATTTAAGATCTATTGGACTTGCTTACAATTGATTTGGACAATGTAATTTTATCACATAAATTACTTAACAACAAAGACAAAATTAATTGTCATCCATACACTTGGTGAAACTAGGTTTAATAAAATATAATTTTGTGAGACTTAGCCAAGTGTTTAGTTTATATTTTATTAAACCTAGTTTCACCAAGTGTATGGATGACAATTAATGTTGTCTTTGTTGTTATTTAAATTGCTGCGTAGCTTTTCCTTTTTTCGGTAGATGGCATTACCTGTTCGATAACACTTCTCATGTCATCTTACCGTTTTTTAGAGATCTTATTCTCTGCTGGCACAGTTCTTCGTCACCAGCTTCTTCACGTGAACTTTGTTCTAGGTGAAGAAGTGAGTTATACCATACTGATAAGCTCTAATAAGAGCGAAATGCATCTATGGTTACTAACTATGCTGGCCAGCCTTTGACGATGCCTTCATAAGGTGACTTGGAGACTGAATTTTGTGAGACTTAGCCAAGTATTTAGTTTATATTTCATAAATTACTTATTGTATAAATTTTATATAGCCTCGACTATTATCTTTGGTATTGTAGTGTTATCATTATCTGTGGCGCTACAGCCCGAGATCGGGCCTAGGCCTACGGACACACCGATCCGCAGTTTTTACACTGCCGTACTGCCGGTTTTCGTAGTCGAATGCTATATTATTTAAGTCGTATAAGTGACTAGTTTATAGCGCACGAGTGTGATAAATACATGTAACTGTATTTTTATATTTTACGACAAATCACACATTGTCGACAGGCGGATTCGAACTGACGAACCTTGGTTCGGGTGACGTCACAGTATGTTAAGAGATGTGTCTTTAACACGCTCGGCCACCGCGGCTTTGGTACTGTAGTATAAAATAGAAAATAATAATAATATATAACAAATTATTTTTTCTACTTCCGTTAGGAAATAGGCGTTTTATTTCACTTATTTGAGTTAGGTAATGAACTGCATTATTTAACTAGTGAAATAATGAGGTAACATAGCAACATATATCGTGGTAGACGAATTGTGATGTGTTATTCTTTTATTTTTTTAATTTATAACTGTCATTAATATGTCAAAATTTTATAATTTCAAATAAGCTCGTTCGTATTTATTAGAACGGAAGTAGAAACAATATTATATGAAAATAGTAAGGAAATAGATTATTACCTTCATTTCCTTACTAGTTTCATAAATAACTATCTATATATTTTAGTTTATTTGTTGTTTATTTTTATAATTTAATTTTGTTTGAAAGATTTTTCGCAGACTACACTGGCCCGAAACATGCGTGAATCGGCAAAAATCAAAGCGAAATTTTGACCTGACGGATCACAGTATGCCTGTAAACGTCACAATTGGTACCAGAATTGTCTGGCTGTATCGAGTGATCGTAAAACTGTTTAAATTTAGATTTTTATGGGGTAAATGGTTTAGTGGCACCGAGTCGGCTTGTAGATTTGAGAAGTCGGATTCGATTTCCACAGTCGATAAACAATTTTCACCACATTAAAACTATACCCGTGGCTCCCGCTCCACTAACATCTTTAAGGGCCGTGATTTAACGACTGGTAACCGCAATTTACGCGCAAAATATATTACTTATCGAAATCTGCTAAGGTAGTGTCATACTTAGTAATGAGTAAAAGGTGTGATATATATTTACAATTATTTATTTCGTTAAATGAAAATAATACATGTTTTAAACAATTTGTAGAACTTAAATTAGGTATTTAACTATCACAAAATATTGGTTCTATCTACTTTGGAAAATGTTTTCCTAAATGAATAGATTGTTTCTCTCATGGTTTCCATCCTATTACGAACTTCTGTACTTTTACATTATACTTTATTTTTCTTTTTGATTAATTAATACCATAGTTAACTATTATACGTTGTCAATCATTTGTAATAAATATTTGTACTTTTATGCAAATAAATAGTTATTATTGGTAATTACTTTGGAAAATAAATAATAACATTATAATATAACTTTCGAGAACTTTTTTATATTCATATTGTCTTTCACAGAAAGAGTCGCTTAAGCATAGAATATCTTGACCAAAGTGATGATGCTTTCAAGTTTCTTGACTTTTTATAAAGATAGGCCAGGAGGTTGATTCTGTATCTTGCGTGAGCAGTTGCGTGATTAAATTTGCGTTAGTACAATGTATGACGTCACCGATTCTTTTCTGGTGTCGAGCATAGGGAATTCCGTGCTTTACGTTTTCCCGTCAAGTTTAGTGTTGGTAATGGTTTTGAAACTATAACTGTCAGTTGCAATCACATGTCATTGTTTGCCATACGCAAAATGACAAGAAAGTAAAAGACAAACATAATGTTAGAATGAGACAGGTAGTGTCGCAAGTAAGAAACAGGACCTACGGAGGTCACGCATCTATATTTGCGTGTCTCGCAAGAAGTGACGTCATACCCATTAGTTCTTTAAATGTCCGATAGATGGTTTACTATATGCATGTGACATATCTGTGTTAGTATGGGTGCCGCAAGTAGTCACGCAAGATACAGAATCAGGCTCCAGGACCACGTCTTCATTCACAGATCATACTCTTTCTCATATTGTAGTTGGGACTTCTTCGGGAGTAAATTTAATGCAATATGTTTCATTCTCTCAGTAAATATGTATCTTGGACTTTACTCATTTTGTACGTCTTTTACACAAATTGTCAGCAGTATTGAGTATTGTTTATAAATAAATGGATTGTTATTGGTTGTCATAACAATAATCAACTGTCAGACAGGAGCAACGTGATTTACTTAAGTTTAGAAATTAATCACAATTTCTTTTCATAAATTTCGAGTATATAAAAACTTTGAACTAAAAATTTTTGTAGCCTCACTTCCGCAAAATAGTTTTAACGTACTTGATACATAAATAGCTATTTGCTTGGAATCTCAACACCGATAACATAGATGCTGATGTATAAACACATTTTCCAAAATCATACAAAAAAGGCTATAACGACTTCGCCATAGAAATTATTGTTGATTCTTTTTACATAACTTTGAACGTTCTTTAAATTAAACCTAATTACCACATTATCTTTTTATTGGATCTTGAGTACCCTGGTTCGATCCCCACAGCCGACAAACAATTTTCACCAAATTAAATCTACCCCTGTGGCTCTCCCTCCATTAACATCTTTGGGAGCCGTGATTTGACGGCTGGTAACCGCACTTCACACGAAGAAATATATCACTTACCGAGATCTGCCCCGGCAGAGTGCCACACCCAGTAATGGGTATGATATATTTATTTTATCTTTTTATTGTCATAAATATAAACACATGCGCAAATCCAATATTTATTAATTTTTCCTTTTTCTTGTTTCAGGGTTGAAAACCATCATCAACGCTTTGCTCCACTCCTTCAAACAGTTAGCAGAGGTCATGACCTTGACCATCTTCTGTCTAATGGTGTTCGCGTTATTCGCCCTGCAGGTCTACATGGGCGAGTTGAGAAACAAGTGTGTCATGAACATCGAACTCGGAAATGTTTCTCATAAGGAGTGGGAAGAGTAAGTACAATAATTTGTATCACTATATTTTTAACCAATAACATATACAGTGATGGAAAATATAACGTAATGATACTCGATAACCTTATAATAACGATTCATTTATTAATATTTTTCTAATAACGTAGTAGTTATGTAATCGTAATGTAACAAATATCGATTCGCCAGAACGTTACCTTGTTTACAAATTTAATATTTTGCGAATTTTGTCGTTGAGAATATAATTTCCTAATTTACCGATAGTTTGTTTCATGTTGAATGCCAAAGTGACAAGGGAAAAATAATTTATTAAAATAATAATAGGTGGTTTAGTGGTATCGAGTCGGCCTGAGGATCTTGAGAACCCTGGTTAGATCCCCACAGCCGACAAACAATTGTAACCAATTTAAATCTATCCCTGGGGCTCCCCCTCCACTAATATCTTTCGAGCCGTGATTTGACGGCTGGTAACCGCAATTCACGCGAATATATATAGCACTTACCAAATTCTGCTACGGCAGAGTGTCACACCCAGTAATGGGTAAAAGGCGTTATGATATATTTATTTATATAAAAAACTTGATTTGAAATTGTTTTTAGTTATTTTTTTGTAATAGATGGAATTAATTTCTAGAACAAGATAATGTATTATAAAATACCTAATATGTTTTTGTTTCCCATTTCTAATAAATTTATTACAAATTACAGAAAAAAATAAGTTATTATAACATTTATAATAACGATATAAAAATAACTTTATATTTAAATTAGTTATAAAGTTATCTAAAGAATTAATTTTATTACTAAATTACTAAAAATGTTCGCTAGGAATGAAATGTCCTAATTTTTGTTAATTTAAAAAAAATTGTTCTAGAATCATTATATCAAATTATATATCTCATTAAAGTTTCGTGCAGAGGTTTATAAACTGCATATATAGATAAATTATATATAATTGAAAATAAAATCATACTACGTTTCATTTAAAAATAAAATCTGATAGTCGTACCATGTAAACCCGATCTAAAATATATTCGTATGTCATCAAATAATTTGAAGCAAATTTTTATAATAAAAAAGTTAAGGAAAGCCCTTCTTTCCATACTCAACAATAATTTTGTTTCAAAGGTATTAAGATCATCGTTTAGATGTTATCTTCAACCCAAATGATTCACCTTAATCCAACCTTGTAGAAACGAATGATAAAGTTTGTTTAAAACTTATATATTTTTTCGCTCTGTGAGACAGAATTCCGCTTCGCACGATTCAAGACGGGCCTCTGAAGTAATCACTCAATTTCACTTACATTTTTGAATATACAGGATGTTTCACAACTTAGAGCAAAATATTAAAGGGTATATTCTGTACGACGTGCAGATCATGAAACAAAAAGGTTTTTTTTTAAATCGCAAAACTATTTTTCATGTTTCCCAGTCCAAAATTTTTCGTTGCCACTGCCACTGGGTGGATGATTATGTTAAAGTTATTAATTAAATAAAATTCTATTATAAATAACTGCTAATAATTGAATTGTGTAATTATTCTTTCGTAGTTGATACCTACTTCATTATTTGTGTTTAATAGGAAAGCGAATCCAGTGCAGTACTACAAAAAATGTTTCAGGTTAACAACCCTTAATTTTTCGAATTTAAAAAAATTCTTTTTGTTTCATGATCAGCACGTCGTACAGAATATACCCTTTAATTTTTTGCTCTAAGTTGTGAAACACCCTGTATATCTACGAGTATTCCATGTAATATACATTCAGCATGATCAAACAATCTCAACAGAATCCGTTTTTAAAAACAAATAATATAACTGAATGGAAATAAACATTTTAGGGCTATCAATAGTAGTAAATATATAGGAAATGATGTTAAGCTCTTTACTATATAACCGCTGTTTGGAAAAGTACCGTTACCGGCAATAGCAAATGGCAACAATCACATTTATCAAATAAAACATACGTTATTTGAACGTTTATCGTTCGCCGAATCGATTTCTCTGATTTCCTTGTCGCTCCAGTTGTAAATTCGGGATTTGGGCCGCTGCTGTAATTGAATTCCCGTGTGATAAGGGGATTAACGAGTGTTTTCCGTGTTTTGTACCTTCGTTGAGCGGCGTTCTTCCGTAGTGGTTGCGGTAGTTGGAATCCAGAACCGAACTTCGGTATAAGCAGGCTGGTTTTATCATGAAGCTCTCAATAGTTTAGGAAATTCAAAGTAAAACGTCATATAAAATACAAAAATTAATTAATAAATTAATAAAGATACTAATAGTCTATTTGTAGAACGCGAAAAACAACATAAATTATACGAGAAATGGGTTTTTGGCGAAGACATATTATACTGTTGAACAGATATCAGTAAAAATTATTTATGACAACGAATTAGATTTTAGGATATACATATACAGCCCAATTCTAAAATGAGTTTGAAGTAATCCTGAATTTTTTATTAGTCAAATAATAAATGAGAACTTCATTTGACATATTTCTATTGGTTATAGCTATCAACGTACCTAGGAATGTTATAAGTTGCATTACAGCTGCAGATGTCAGTTTGAAATCCGAGCTCGTAAAGCGAGGATTTTAAGTCATGTAAGGCTTGTTATGACTCATAAAATCCGTGGTTTGTTCAATAGTTTACCGGTTTCAGACACGTTAACGTCATTAATAAATATTATTTTTATTTAAAATATTCGCTAGGAATAAAAGACCTTAATTTTTCCGAATATCAAAAAAAAGTAATTTTTTATCATTATATTAAATTATATATGTAATTAAAATTTCGTGCAGAGGTATAGAAACGCCCAATATAAAGATTAATTTTATTTATTTTCGAATACGTAGTAGTTAGTCCCAAAAACATTATCGCTTTATGCTTCAAAATGTAATACCAACACTGAGTGTCTGAAAGAAATTAAATATTTTAAGGCCTTCATTACCGCTGATGCACTAATAAAAAATATTATGCAATTCAAATATTTTATTTGAAAATATTCAAATATAAAGTGAACAGAAAGAACAATAAACAAGGAGTTCATAGTAAAATTCTAATCAAAAGACCCTTTTCTTAAATATTTTGATACCCTAGATACAAAAATAGGTTCGGTGGCCGAGCGTGTTAAGGCACATCTCTTAGCATACTGTGACGTCACCCGAACCAAGGTTCGTCGGTTCGAATCCGCCTGCCGACAATGTGTGATTTGTCGTAAAATATAAAAACACAGTTTCATGTATTTATCACACTCGGGCGCTATTAGCTAGTCACTTATACGCCTTAAATAATCTGACTAAAGAAACCGGCAGTACGGCAGTGTAAAAACTTCGGCTCGGTGTGCCCGGCCCCTATGTTCCGACACGGAATGATGGGACTCAAAGAAAAAAAAGAAGAAGATACAAAAATAACCAATCAATTTAGTTTACATGAAACAAGCGCCGAATTGAATTTGAATGTGACACTTGAACACCGATCCTGTTTAAACAAAACATTATTGATTAAAATTTTAGTCATTATCACCTGAAGACGAGTGTAGATTACAACACTCGAACCGTTGTCAAATATTTTTTGTGAAATTTGTTTAAACTAATAAAGACAATGCAAGTCCAGTATAATTGTTTTAATCAAAGTACATCATTGTCTGCAAACTTCAACCAAACAAAACATTATTGTTACCATAAATAAAACATATTTTTATATTGTACATATTTTTAAATGAAAGGTTAAAATATATTTAATAAATTTGAAAACATAATAATAAAAAACGATTTCAAAGTTTTGATTTATTTACTAAAAAACCGCTGATATGAAGATAATAAAAATATTAAGTATATTTACAACTAATGCCACTTAAACACAACAATTTTGAGAAAATAAAACTAATAAAAGTACGTTTCGGCCGCAATAATAATTTATTGCAGTATAAAAAATAAATATAATCATCACGCTTTTTAGCTATTACTAGATGTGATACTCTCCCGTGGCAGATCTCGTTAAGTGAAATATTTATGCGCTTAAAATGCGGTTACCAGCCGTTAAATTACAGTCCCTAAAGATGTCAGGGAAGGGAGAACCATAGGGTAATTTTATTATGGTGATAATTGTTTGTCGGCTGTGGGAATCGAACCCGAGTTTTCAAATCCACAGTCCGATTCGATACCACTAAGTAATTTACCCCATATATTCGTATAATATGTATATCTAAATATATTGTTTATACATAAAATAAATGTTTGCAAATAATTTCAACTTTAACTTATCTCATTCCGTTAATTTAAAATTAAACATGGGAAAAAATATAATTTGTCGTTAAAATAAACAAAATTACTTTCCACCGGTAGTGTATAACAAAACTCTAAAAAGCTTTCTCACAGTTCAGTTTTAGTTGATCGACTAAAAATTAAAAGCGTGTTAAAAGTTAAAATTCAATTAATACGTGTGAACCATGTTTCAATCTGGTATAAGAAAAGTATTATTTCATACTTCCGTCGTACAAGTGGATATCATAATTTGATTTTGATTAAGTTAAAATACGATTAAAAACTTCATTCATAAAGGTGAACAATTTAAAATGTCATATTTATTTTCTAATATTCTTATTTTACTTTATATATCCTTAAATATCAATTCTTTCATTACATTGAAATGCACCTACAATTCTAATATAAATTTTTTAACTCAATGTTAAGTTTTTTTAAAATTTTTACTTCCTCGGCCTATTATAAGAAAAGTATTAATCTCGTCATTTTGGTGAATCTATTCGTTTTAAACCTTACTAAATCTAAAAAAATATGATTTATAAAAAGGCAATCTGTCTGTATCCATGATATTTCAAATATGCGTTGAAGTTTTAGTATGAACTTTTATAGTCAAGCATATGACCGACAATTTCGGGATAGGACCATATTCAACCAATAATGGTAACATAACTTTTTTCACGACCGAGAATATTTCATACAAAAATTGGAACAGAAGTAAAACATTTTCTCCCTATGGTAATAATATGCACATTATTCCTTTAGGGAGTTTACAATAGTTTGACAGTTCAGCTATCAAATATATGTAAAATACAACAGAATACAATGAAACAAATGAAAACCTAAGAATAGCTGCAGAAGCTACATCAACAATTTCTTGGAATTCTTCCGAGGGTTCTTTGCTGTATTTTAGTTTGGAAATATAATATAAACAATAGTTAAAAGTCAGGAAAGCGTTCAATTACAGGATGAGTAGATAGTTTCATGCCGAGCGACAGCGAAACTTAAAAAAGCTTACGAATCCTGTACGATGCTTTACTGACGTGTTACGTATAACATTTTACCTAAAACTTATAACAAATAATACATATTTTAAATTAAAAGAAATATTTGGCTTACATATTCAGTGAGTATTTTATGTTGCTAAGTAACTAGACACTCACGTTTCTTTCATTACCTGGCTAGGCAGGCAATATGTTATTGTCCTCACTAGGCAGTCAAAGCAAAGCTTTCCTGAGTCTTAAAGGTCAGGCAAATGTTTATTTTCCTGTCAGTTTTAGGTAAACTTATTTACATAATTTTTTGCAATTGTCAAGGAATATTATATAAAACTACTAATAATTCGAATATTAATAAATGTAAAAAAAATATGAATACGTTATATTTTAAAATAACTTTTTTAGTTTTTAATCTTAATTTATAATATACATTATTATTAATAGTCCTGTTTTTATTTATTTATTTCGTAAAACATAAAATAAATCATAATATAATTCAAAATGAGTTTCCTTTAAATATTCTTGGAAATTATTATAAATTCATTTGTTACAAAATATAGTTTTAAAATATTTATATTTCAGCATATTACTAATTATTATTAGTGCATCCGTAATATTTTGGTATTTCCATATTCAAATCTAACGAATATGGCATTAAATTAAATTATTGTGGAAGGCAGAACAATTGTAATTTCTTCGTGAATATTATTATATTTTCTTATCTTAATCACATAGATAAAACTTGTAGTGATGTAATAATCTTCTACTTACGCATTTATTACATGGGGTAGATAGCTAATTGTAATCGCGTTAGTCGTACACCACATTAAAAATAACACTGTGACTGCTCCACCACAAGTATCTTTAAGGGCCGTAATTTGATAGCTGCCAACGCATTTCACGCCCAAAATACATCACATACCGAGATCTTGTACGGCAGAATACTACACCTAGTAATGAGTACAAGGCGTAATGATATATACGGGGTATTTATTACTACCATTCTTCCTACTATGTACAACAGAAGTTAATGCCAATTATGTTATAAATATAGGAAACCTACAGCTACAACTTATACTGGAATCCGAAGTCAAACACAGCCTAATAAATGCAAACAGTTAAGATTAAATAACAACAATTGAAATACGAGAAAGAAAAATGCCATTTTTATTAATATAAATAAAACATCTTTATTTACCCTGCTTATCTGAATATATTTGCTCATAAGCTTTCCTATTTACGATTTTTTTAATATAAGTTGAAATCAGCGAGATATTATTTTAGATATAGGTGGACGTATATTTTATTAGAACCGATGTAACTTGCTTTATATTAATATCTTTAATTAGAAAAACAGAATAGGCAAATAAAATAGTCTAAATTATCGAAAATATACATGTCACATTTCATAAACGGGGCATTGAAAGTTAAAAATATTGGCTGGTAGCACAAGCTCTGTTTTTGCCTGTTTTAAGCGTAGTGATTTGGGTGTTTTAGATATCTCTAATGCCTATGGCACACTGGTCGAAGAGCATCAATGAGCATCGATGAGCTCTTCGATGAAACAACAGAACGCACCCGTCATTGACGAGCTTCTAAAGTTGAGAAAGAAAAACTAAATTTCAAAAATATGCTAACATGAAATGAGACACAAAAACATACGAGTGAAATGAGATACGTTCGTTTCATCGATGAGCACTTCGATGGAAATAGAGAAGCCTCTATTTTTCGTCGATGATGGGTGCGTTCTGTTGTTTTATCGAAGAGCTCATCGATGCTCTTCGACCAGTGTACCATAGGCATAACATGTTAAAACCGTTTTCATAGAACACCCAAAAACAGAGCTTGTGCTACCAGCCAATGTTTTAAAATAAAATGCTAAGGAATATAGTTTGCGCTTTACTGTTAATAAGTTAAGTAGTAATCAACTAAATAAGAAAAGTTATTATTACTAGGTAAGTTAAATTAAAAGGAATAATAAACACCTTAATCTTCTATTCAATTGATATATGTATTTATGACTTTAATAATAAAAATGTTTATTTTTTAAACAGTTCATTTAAAAAGCCAATTATTAATAAAAAAAATCATAGTATTATTATTTACCTGAAACAGGAATCAGCTATTGGCTACGTCCCATGTTGACATAATCTATTTCATTTCATTATACCGGGTATTTTTATACTTTGGCAAAAAAGTATATAAATATTATATGACGTATTAATTAGGGATTGATTTTTTTAAAAATTTGTAAAATTAAGAACATTGTTTTTGAAGTGTACATTTACATTTACACAGGTCAACACAACAACTAGTCATTTATCTAATGTTGTATAATGAATAAATTGACTAATATAATGTTTAAAATTGGAATTTAATTATTAATAATACAAAAATCTATCAAAACCAGTGCTAATAAAAATGTTTATTACCATCAATTTTGCGAATTTAAAAAAAATATTATTGTTCTATAGTCAATACGTCTTATTATATATACACTTTTTTTTCTGAAGTACAAAAACATCTCGAACACACCTTATCACAAAATGTAGTAATTTTACACTTTATTATAATAACTAAATATTTAAAAACGTAGAACACGTTGTTTTCACTGCAAACCCTCGCACGGTACTAGCTTGCCACTGCACCGCAACATTTCTCGACGATGTAAACTAATTAATGAGCTAGGTCCAAACTTGTTTATTAGCGTTAAAAGCCAAACAAAATAATATTGAATTTTAATAAAATAATTTATCAGGCTCATTTTTTTATGATATATGAATTCATCATTCTCTATTTACTTGAACAAAGCAAAATTAAATTTACATACATACATAACATCACGCTATATCCCATTAAATGGGGCAGCACGAACGCGTCAACATTCTCATCCTGACACACGATACTCGTTTCGACCACAATAACACTTCCTCCATACGAACTCTTTCTTTTCTCACAACCTAAATCCATCAACACGCAACAAACATTCATCCATTCGTTCATGTACACCTGTTTCGTAAATCTTCACTTACGCCCACTTCTCTAACAACGAATCTATAAGAAATGAAGGCAGCATCGCCTGCGCTTGTTTAAAAATACATTTAACACAATTGCAGTTACACACTGTATAGTAAAAACTGAAAATGAATAAAAAAGATAAGAAAAGAAGGGAGCATCTTCCTGCGCTTGTTTTTGAAGGTTAACTTCACACAATTGCAGGTATACACTCGAAAAATCTAACCAATGAATCAAAAATAAAGAATCATACGCTCTTCCTTATTAATCATATTTATCCCGCAATTAATTTTCGCCAAACATACCTATCTTGACACACCACTTTTGCTTCAACCACATTCATAATTCTTTTCATACAAGCTCGTTTATTCTTCACGCTCGGAATCTTTCGCTCACGCAACAACCCTTCAATCATATATATATATATATATAAGCCACTTAAAAATTAATAATTTATTAGTGGTATCGAGTCGGCCTGAGGATCTTGAGAAACCTTGTTCGATCGCCACGGCCGACAAACAATTTTCACCAAATTAAATCTACCCCTGTGGCTTTCCTCCACTAACATCTTTGGAGACCGCGATTTGACGGCTGGTAATCGCACTTCACGAGAAGAAATATACCACTTACCGAGATCTGCTACGCGAGATTGCCACACTCAATAATGGGTAAAAGACGTGATGATATATTTATTTATTAATTTATATCTAAATATATCTGCTCATAATGCTTACCTACTTTTTTTTTATTTGCCACGAAGGGCCCAAATTTTATGTCTTGATATATTTTAAATCCGGCTCTGTTAACGACAAGGATCGAGAACATACTTGGGAATTGCTCTGGCGTGATTTCGATGGAACCATTGTGATTTGTAAAAGGTGAATGACATTTTAAGACCTCGTGGGAGATTTTATCGCAAGAGCTTTGATTTTATGTTTATGAATAGTTAGCGATGTTAAGTTTTGGGTTATTCCGTGTTGTGAGGATTTATAACTGCATGTAAATTAGACAACGGAGGGACAATTACAATGAAATTTAATTATTTAAGGGTACAAACCTATGATAATTAAATTTAAAATTAAATTAACTCTTGCTCTATTATGTATCGCATTAAAATTTTGAATTTATAGAGTAACTAAATTCTAATCGTATCAATATAAGAAAATTTGTTGATTTCGAAAAAAATGGTATTTTAAATTTTATTGTTATATTTAGATAAAAGGTGAACTTTAATTATCATTGAAAACGATGCAAAATAAGTCCGTTATAATGATTTTCAATTGACTTGCCATAGCAAAATTATTTTTCCTCAAATGAGAAAAGAAACTGATATTTCATTCCTAAGAATAGTTATTTTTGTATTAAGTGCTCAAAATGAGTGTTTTTACTTCCTTGTACGATGTAAAGGAAGTATTGTAATCGCGAAAATTTTCAGTTTTGAGACTTCAGCGGAAATATCTTTTTTGACCATCCCTGAATCCATTTTGACTAATTTTGTCGTGACGTCTGTACGTACGTACGTATGTATCTCGCATAACTCAAAAACGGTAAGCCGTAGAAAATTGAAATTTTATATTTAGGACTGTTAACATCTAGTTGTGCACCTCTTGTTTTGATTATTATATAACTTCCGGAAGTGGTACTTTACTTGAAGCCTTATAATAGATTTTAATGAAAAACTATATTAAAATATAATCCAAACGTTTTCAAATTTGATACATAAGACTACTATATCAATGGAAATAACATAATAGGTTTTGGTTAAAATGGACTAACCGGAAGTGATACATCACGTGAAGCTGCTAACAGTTTTTCTTGAAAAAAATGATATTATTTTGATTTTAGAAATAAATGCTGCAAATAAGAATTAAATTCTGCGTCTATCACATTAATAATTTTTTAATTAGCCTTTTGTATAAGTGATAAATCTAAATTTAAAAATTATATATTTCTTGTTTCATGTAATTAAGTTTGCTATGGATTAGAACAAAAAATAAGGAAAATATAAGAAATTTAATATCAATCTCAAATTATGTCAAATATATACAATAAAAAAATGAAGGTATAGTACAACATGCGTACAAGTCATGTGGTGTCCACATCAGATTTTTTTGTTACCATTTGTAGAATTATTAAATATATTTGACGGGCGAAAATTCTTACTTGTAGTGTTATAGATTGCATTCATAGAACGAAGAATAATAATAATATTTAATTAGAAGGATTTTTTTTGTATTCTTCATTAATGTGGAATGTATTTTTAACTTATTATAGTGAAATTTTAATAAATATATTATTTTACCGGTAACATTTTTTTTGTATTTCCGCTGATATTGCCATAAATTAAAAGTAATTATTATTATAAAAATGTATGTTGCATTTCGATTTAAAATTGCAAATAAGGATATTAGAATAAATTAGGGTATTTCATTCCTAGCGAACATTTGTAGTGTCACTGGTTTAATAATACATTTAGTTACTTATAATTATGTTACTAATAAAATAAAAGTATAAACACTTTCTAAAAATAATCATTTATTAAATAGTTATTATGTAGCTAGTGTATGCTATTTTTTTAAATTAAATGTACTTTTATATATATATTTAAATATAGGGACAATCAGTTTGTAGGTTACGCAAGAATCAAACGCGAGTTCTCAAATCCACAATCTAACACAGTGGTTTCCAAACTTTTACTCTCAGCGGCCCCTTTTTTCCGTAAAAAATTGTCGCGCCCCCCTCATTTTTTATAACAGCCTAACTTCAAAAATTGTAAATAATTTATTTTATAGAATACAAAAAAAGTCCTATAAACAAATATTGTTATTATATAAGATATTTGTTGTAGCAAATCTTTTTCTGAACCTAAAATTATGTTTATTACAACATAATAATAGAACAAAATAATGTAACAACATTTATAAACATAAAATTGTAATAAGATTGGAAATTATATTTAATTTAAATTAGGCATATTTAATACAATATAATCATAATTTTTGAGTGTGCTGAATGGGCGCTTGTTTTTCAGTTTCTCGAATCGGAGAGTCATTGAAGATATCGCCACTCGCAATTCTTTTTCAACGAATAATCGAGTTCGATATTTTGTCTTTAAAACAGCTACAGCGGAAAAGCCTGTTTCACACAAATAAGATGTTACGAAACGTAATAAAATTTCTAAGGCTTTGTTTGTTAAACTAGGGATATTTTACTGCGAGCGCGAGTTAGAAACACGTTTGTGTTATGATGTAAATGGAGAATGTGTTCATAAGCTTCAATTATATTTTATATAGCGCGCCCCCCTCGAAACAATCTCGCGCCCCACAGTTTGGAAACCACTGATTCTAACCCATTTCACCGACTTATATACTTTATAATTAAGTAGAGAAAATAGATGGAGGCACTTTCTAGAAAATGTTGAAAGTGACAGTAAATTATATTAATCACTAAATTATGATACTTAAGCTTCATTATAATAGCTGAAATTTGGCATAAAACCGCTATCTGTGAAACCCGCCCTAATTGTTAGTTTTGAAAGTTGTGATGAAGGTATATTAATGAGGGTATTATTAAGGTGGCCTTGATTCGTTTCGGGGCAGATGGTGCAGGGTGGTTCAAGGGTTATTGGGTCACGGAACAAGACCGGATATGAAATGTGACCACCGGATATCAGGGGTCCTCACCATTAACCATAGGATCATTTTTCAACTTGGAATGTTATTGACATATCTAGAGACTTCGTTTGACAGGTGCGGAATAAGGGTTAATTTTAGAACATTATGTTAAAATAAGGATAGGTTAAATTAAGAATATTTTATTTATAGACACTATATATCTAAAGAATATTTTTGTACTAAACTTTACATCAGCAATTCCTAACCGGTCCCGTGTCTATTTATTTTATAACCGCTGATCTTTTCAGTAGATGTTGTTAAGGTCACTTATGTCAGTCCTAAGATTTACACAATCCTTGTTATCCTAGATGGATAGCATTTCAAGGAGAAGTCTCTTGTTTAGATTAGCCTCAGTGTGAAGAATTGAAATAAATAAATAAAATAAATATATCATCACGCCTTTTACCCATTACTGGGTGTGGCACTGTGCCTAAGCAGATCTCGGTAAGTGATATATTTTTTCACGTGAAGTGCGGTTACCAGGCGTCAAATCACGGCCCCCAAATTGGTGAAAATTGTTTGTCGGCTGTGGGGATCGAACCAGGGTTCTCCAGATCCACAGGCCGACTCGATACCACTGAGTCACCTACCCCATTGAAATGGAATTAGAATTGAAATGAAAAATAAGTTTATTATTGGACTATAGTGGTACCACAACTTTATTTATGGTTTTTTTTTAAATTTTTATGTTTATTTCGTAAACGGTAGTGTTTATCATAAAATTCGTAAAAATTAAAATGGATGATTAAAAAATCTTTTGAAATTATTATCGGTTTATTTTTAATAAATAATAAGAATATAATAACATAAAAAACTCAGTATGTTGTTGAAGAATAACAATTATTAAAATCAAAATATACAATTAAAGTCCTCATGATTCATAACGGACTGTCAAAAGTGATATTTAAGCGTTCGTTAATTGTTTTTTTAATAGTTATTCAATATATATCAAGTTTGGTATCTTAAACGCAGAACTATATTAAAAGTGACTAAAATGATAATACAGCGATTGTCAATTATTTCTCTAAAATTTATTAAAATTAGGTATCAAATTTAAGTTTAATAAAAATATGAATACGATATTCAACCTTATGGTAGGAAAAGTCTGCGGTGGCCACGACAATTGCATGATCCAAATTTTGTCTTATTATTTTGGAATATTGCAAAATAATATTTAAATATAATAATTTCAAATATAAAACTGTAAATCGTAAAATATTAAAAATAATATAATTCGAATAAAACAATTAAATATCTAATTCTGCCAGTGGAATGTCGAATAATTGTATAAAATCTAATTTCCCTTGTTATTAAACGCATATGCCTCTCTCTAATTAAACTCATTTCGAATATATTAAAGGAAAACGTGGATATAATAATTTCGCTTAAAGCTATTTTGAGAAACTAAAACAAATACTTCTTAAACGTAATAATGACATTTATTTGATCTGTCATCATTGAAAAGTGTATTTTTTTTTAATATATGTGGAATTGAGAACCCGAGTTCCTTCTTTAGAATAATTATCATACGGGCTAATCTACATGAAGTATAATGACCTTTAGAATTACGTTTCCTCGCAGAAATATTTAATAATTTATCATTTTATTTCAGTACAGTTTTCATTACCCTTCAAAGCCAACACGATATTTAACCCGTTTGAAAAATCTTTAAATCCCAAGCGAACGTAATATTTTTTCGTCACGCGAATTCTTGAATTCTTTACCCTTGTCGTATAGTCTGTCTCCTTCTATCTACGTCTATCTCTCTCCTCACATTAGTTCCAATGAAACCCTAGTGATCCGGGTCTGAGGATGGATTTTTTATGTAGGGATTTTAGGAAGGTTGGCAATTCTGCCAGCTATGATTCCAGGACGGTTGGCAGCCTTGGAGATTAATTAACTTGTTTAAAATGAATCGAGCTGATTTTTAATTATGATGTTAATGATTTTTTCTTGCTTTTTCCTCGGGAAGTAGATTAGCTTTTTGTTCCTTTTTAGAACGTAAGTTAATTATTTGATAAGTTGGAATTAGCTCTGATGAAAAATGAATAGATTTTAACAATTTAAATAAAAATGCTTTCAGTTAAATGAATCTCACAAAACATAAATTCTTCTCGTGATTTATTTCATTATTAAATACATACAAATATAAATTATGTGTAAAATTAATGAAGTATATTTCATATAAATGTGTATTAATTAAAATATTTAATTAATGACAAACATTTGCTATTAATTTCGGAACATTTATACAAACCGTAGATACGAGGAAAGTTTTAAGTTTAAATTGTTTACAAACACGAAATCTGTAAATTACCTGCTTAGATATTATATTTACAACAATCATTTTACGTTTCTTTTTACTACCTTGAAACACTAAAACAATCTCTAGTTTTGTTAGACAAGCAGTAACCAAAATGTAGTTTCACTATTGCATTTTTGTTTTTTTTTTTAATATTTTGTTTAATCCGATTTAACGGCTTGAGTTTCTGTATTCTGGCAGTTTAGAATTTTATTTTTTTATTATTATTTTATGTTTCTTTTTTACTACCTTGAATTACTAAAACAATCTCTAGTTTTGCTAGAGAAGCAGTATTCAAAATGTAGTTTCACTATTGCATTTTTTTTTTTTATATATTTTGTTTAATCCGATTTAACGGCTTTAGTTTCTGCATTCTGGCAGTTTAGAGTTTTATTTTAACAAGAGAAACTAAAATGTATATTGTGACGGTAAAATTTTATTTTGGGCAACCGGCAGTGCTGGAAGGATCATGCCAGTTGTTTCTGGCCCACTATACCAGTGATAGGGAACTTATGGCACGCGCATCAGAGATGGCACTTAAAATTATTAAAAAAACGTATACGTACTGGAAATAAATTCGTTCTGTCAACTGTCAATAAGACAAGTTTCTGTTTTGTATGTTTCCCTGGCAACTATTGAAATAAGCGCGTATTAATATCTTTTTCGCGTGTTGCCATTGGAAACGCGCGCATTTTACATCTTTTTCGAGCGTTTCCTTGGAAACGCGCGCATTTAACATCTTTTTTACGCGTTGCTATTGGAAACGCGCGCATTTAACATCTTTTTCGCGCGTTGCCATTGGAGAGATTTTTCGATTGTTCCACAAAAAAAGTCAACTTTACGATGACAAATGAAAGCGTAATTGTCAACTTTTCACAGCAATCGTAGAAAATCAATTTTTTTAAATTGTTGAGTCTGAGACTTTAAAAGAACACCTCATCCTGCCCGGTGCATATTAATTGTTGCAACACTCATCATCATCTGTGGCGCTACAGCCCGAGGTCGGGCCTAGGCCTACCGGACACACCGAGCCGCAGTTTTTACACTGCCGTACTGCCGGCAGAGATGTGCATCTACGTGTAATCTTTAATTGTCGACATCTACACGTAGACAATACGTCGACAATTCTAGCGACGTAGACAATGTAAACAATGTAGATAATTCATCTGACAGTTGTAAAATTCAACATAACCTAAATTTATTCCTTTGTAACTATTACATGTATTCGTATTCGTAAGCTCGGGTCATTATCGGTCTTTATATAATAAAAGTAATAAAGCAAGTGCTGGTACATTACTAGACGAATGTCTGTCTTGGGTCTTGGGCGAACTGTCATATTTTTAAAATCGATCAACGCGCCATCTCACCAGACGGAGTTTTCTTTGGCGCTATTTTTAACAGTAACCAGTTGACAAATTTTCAACGTTTTGCCCTAACCAACTAATTTTTTTCATGTAATCCCTAGAATAAAAATAAAAATCTCTAACAACATCTAAAATTCCCTAGTTCTAGGGATAAAATTTATAATCTGACTTAAGTGAACACAGGTGTTTTCTTTGTCTACATAGTCTACATTGTTTACATGAAAAATGAAGACGTAGACTACATGATTGTTTACACGTAGAGAATGGCGTAGATTACTTGCAGTAGACTACACGCACATCCCTGACTGCCGGTTTTCGTAGTCGAGTGCTACATTATTTAAGGCGTATAAGTGACTAGCTTATAGCGCCCGAGTGTGATAAATACATGTAACTGTATTTTATATTTTACGGCAAATCACACATTGTCGACAGGCGGATTCGAACTGACGAACCTTGGTTCGGGTGACGTCACAGTATGTTAAGAGATGTGCCTTAACACGCTCGGCCACCGCGCCTGTTGTTGCAACACTATCACTAATATATTTTTTTAATTTTAAGTGTATTTCGCCTTTTACACATGAAAAACCGTAGATATTTTAAACCATCTTAAATACAACTAATAACTAATTACAATTTCTTTTTATGAAATTAATATGACTATTGTTCTCTGTCTTGTAGGTTTGTGCAGAACCCGGACAACTGGTTGATGAACGATATCGACGAGCCGGTGATGTGTGGTAACGTGACCGGGGCTCGACACTGCAAGTTAAACTACACGTGTCTGTGCGTGGGAGACAATCCCAATCACGGCTACACCAGCTTCGACAACTTCCTCTGGTCCATGCTCACCACCTTCCAGCTCATCACGCTGGACTATTGGGAAAACGTGTATAATATGGTGAGTCGAACAACCGTATATGAGTGAATGAAAATGCGCGAAACAAAAGCGGAGCGCCAGTATTTCAAGTCAAACTATTGGAATTGTTGATTGCTATTATGGGGTAGGTGGCTCAGTGGTATCCAAACCCTAGTTCGATTCCCATATCCGACAAACAATTTTACATACATACATACATAATATCACGCTATATCTCATTAAATGGGGTAGCACGAATCCCTGAAACATTCACAGAACATCCACTAAAAGATTCATAAAAAAAGTTCACGTCTTGCATTCTCATTCTGACACACGATACTCGTTTCAACCGCATTAACACTTCCTCCATACGACAAACAATTTTACATACATAACATCACGCTATATCCCATTAAATGAGGTAGCACGAACCCCTGAAACATTCACAGAACATCCACTAAAAGATTCATAAAAAAAAGTTCACGTTAACATTCTCATTATGACACACGATACTCGTTTTAACCACATTAACACTTCCTCCATTCGAGCTCTTTTCTTCCTCACAACCAAAATCCATCATCACGCAACAAACCTTCATTCGCATCCATCCATTCGCTCCTGTACACCTGTTTCGTAAAGAATCACTTACGCCCACTTCTCTAACAACGAATCTATAAAGAAATGAAGGCAGCATCGCCAGCGCATGTTCAAAAATACATTTAACACAAATGTAGTTCGATACAATTTTTACCACATTAAAACTACCTCTCTGGCTTTCTCACCACTAACATCTTGGGGAGCCGTTATTCGACGGCTGGTAACTGTACTTCACACGAAGAAATATATCACTTACCGAGATCTGCTTTTTATTAAAACTAAAAATACATACTTATTTACCAAAATTTATTTGTCATATATTAATAATTTTTTTTTTAGTTTAAACCAAAATAAAAAAATCATTGTACAAAAATAATAGCCCAGGCCGCGTAACTCCTACGAAGAACATCCACTGACAGTACTATTTTTAAAACTATAATACCATCGATCTATTAATAATTGAAATAACCAATAGTTTATCATCTCAAATTACAATAGTAATCAATGGAGTTGATAGCTCAGTGACAACGCATCATAATATGGATTTTAGTGTATTCTTTGAGAATACGCGTTTGATTTCCACAGGCGACAAACTGATTGTTACCACATTTATCACCAGGGGCGCCGAGAGAAAAAGCGGGCCCCGGGAAAAAAAAATTCGGGCCTCTTTTAACTTTGAATATTTATTAATTAAATATAAGATACCAAAAAAAATATATTTATAAATATATGTATGACAACAATAAGAATTATTAATATCTAAATAAAGTTATATAAAATTAAATACAAAATTCTGAGTTAATTGGTGCAGCGATGTGTATTGTATACTCACTGTATGACTATCTAATATCTAGTTGCATATTCGATAAATGCAGGGGATACCAAAACAGCACTACGCACAAATGTATAGAGCCTTTGCCTATGTGTATTGTATACAATGTAGTAATATAACAAACAAAAATGCAACAATGTAATAATGTACTTTTGAATAGTGTATAAATTTATTTAAAATTTGCAACTGGGGCCCTTGATCAAGTATTTCGTCATTTTGTACTTTATGCAATGTAATAAATTGTTGGAAACGTGTATCAGACGTTTCGTTATACATGTTTTAGTAAAGAATATAAAAAATTGGTGAAATAGTAGAAAATTAAAAGCAATTTATAAAATAGCATCACATCCGGGCCCTTTGAATTCCACGGGCCCTGGGTATTTTACCCCACCTACCCTCCCCTTTCGTCGGGCCTGTTTATCACCCCTGTTGCTGTCCCTGCATTTACATCTTTTGGGGCTGTAATTCGACGGCTGGTAATCGCAATTCACGTTCATAAATATATCACTTACTAAAACCTGCAACGATAAAGTGCCACAACCAATAATTGGTAGTAGGCATGATGATATATTTATATTTACGTAATATCGTAGTATATTTACAATATTACAATACTAAAAAACGCGTCATAATGAGTTCTATTACAATACAAGTGCTGGAATGAATTTTGAATAAATAATGACAATCTACCAAGAAAATTTATTATTTATTATAAACGAAGATAGAAAAAATAACAGTTCCCTGTTAAACGGATTTCTTAGCCTTTATTTTTAAAAATAAAGGACATACGACTTAGTTATTAAAAAAAACTTTTACTTTGTAATTAATTACTCTGCGTTCAGTTTTTGACCGTAGGAGATACCACTGTTTATATTATTTTCTATTGTCTCTTAAATTGTTAAAAAATATATTAATCGATAAGCTTTTGAAAAACTTAGTTTAATTTTGTTTTTGTTTTTTGTATATTTTTATTTGATTAAAATGAATATGGCATTGATTTCGATTTTGGAATTGAAAACTTGACAACTTAGGTTTGAAATTTCGTCGTATGTAATTTATTGTTTAAAATAAAAACCAAAGATTTCAATCAACAAGGAACTGTTATTTTTCCAATCTTAATTATTCTTAACGACTTAATAAACTTATCTATAAAAATTCATTCTTAACATTATGTACAAAGTTTTTGCAATTTGATATTTGCAATCCAGATGTGGCTGCAACAAAATTTATAGTAGAAACTGCGGGTATCTTATATGTTTGTTTGATAATATTTTAGATTTTGTTTGTTTATATCCTTGAAAACATCTTATGAAAAATAATATTAGCAGAATATATTAGCTATTGTCAATATTATTCATCACACAAATGGTTGTTCTTCGCATTGAGTAATGGTTCCATTTTGTAGATAACTTTTTAATAATTACTTTTCCAGATATATATGCGCAAGTAGCATCTTTTCTAATATGTCTTTAACATTTTTCGCTTCACACCAATTATCTGTTTTTTTTTATATTCTAACTCTTACCTAGTTATTGGATGTTGCGCATAAATAGCAAAATTACATATCATTTTATTCGTGGTATTTCGTATATTCTCACGCATTCTCGTATATTTTAAAATTTACCTTCCTGCTTCCCGGGCGGAAACAGTTTTGCTTCTTTTCCAATTACTTCTACTTCTTGTTTCTTTCTGAAAAGATGTGATAGGCAATAGTTAATGTACATGAGTTTCCGTAGTGTAGTGGTTATCACGTGTGCTTTACACGCACAAGGCCCCCGGTTCGATCCCGGGCGGAAACAGTTTTGCTTCTTTTTAATTACTTCTACTTCTTGTTTCCGCTTGAAGAAATGTGATACGCAAAAGTTATGTACATGAGTTTCCGTAGTGTAGTGGTTATCACGTGTGCTTTACACGCACAAGGCCCCCGGTTCGATCCCGGGCGGAAACAGTTTTGCTTCTTTTCCAAATACTTCTACTTCCTGTTTCCTCCTGAAGAAATGTGGTAGGCAAAAGTTATGTACATGAGTTTCCGTAGTGTAGTGGTTATCACGTGTGCTTCACACGCACAAAGCCCCCGGTTCGATCCCGGGCGGAAACAGTTTTGCTTCTTTTCCAATTACTTCTACTTCCTGTTTCTTCCTGAAAAGATGTGATAGGCAATAGTTATGTACATGAGTTTCCGTAGTGTAGTGGTTATCACGTGTGCTTCACACGCACAAGGCCACCGGTTCGATCCCGGGCGGAAACAGTTTTGCTCCTTTTCCAAATACTTCTACATCCTGTTTCCTCCTGAAGAAATGTGGTAGGAAAAAGTTATGTACATGAGTTTCCGTAGTGTAGTGGTTATCACGTGTGCTTTACACGCACAAGGCCCCCGGTTCGATCCCGGGCGGAAACAGTTTTGCTTCTTTTCGAATTACTTCTACTTCCTGTTTCTTTCTGAAAAGATGTGATAGGCAATAATTATGTACATGAGTTTCCGTAGTGTAGTGGTTATCACGTGTGCTTCACACGCACAAGGCCCCCGGTTCGATCCCGGGCGGAAACAGTTTTGCTTCTTTTCCAATTACTTCTACTTCCTGTTTCTTCCTGAAAAGATGTGATAGGCAATAGTTATGTACATGAGTTTCCGTAGTGTAGTGGTTATCACGTGTGCTTCACACGCACAAGGCCCCCGGTTCGATCCCGGGCGGAAACAGTTTTGCTTCTTTTCCAACTAATTCTACTTCCTGTTTCCTCCTGAAGAAATGTGGTAGGCAAAAGTTATGTACATGAGTTTCCGTAGTGGAGTGGTTATCACGTGTGCTTTACACGCACAAGGCCCCCGGTTCGATCCCGGGCGGAAACAGTTTTGCTTCTTTTCCAATTACTTCTACTTCCTGTTTCTTCCTGAAAAGATGTGATAGGCAATAGTTATGTACATGAGTTTCCGTAGTGTAGTGGTTATCACGTGTGCTTTACACGCACAAGGCCCCCGGTTCGATCCCGGGCGAAAACAGTTTTGCTTCTTTTTTAATTACTTCTACTTCCTGTTTCCGCTTGAAGAAATGTGATACGCAAAAGTTATGTACATGAGTTTCCGTAGTGTAGTGGTTATCACGTGTGCTTTACACGCACAAGGCCCCCGGTTCGATCCCGGGCGGAAACAGTTTTGCTTCTTTTTTAATTACTTCTACTTCCTGTTTCCGCTTGAATAAATGTGATACGCAAAAGTTATGTACATGAGTTTCCGTAGTGTAATGGTTATCACGTGTGCTTCACACGCACAAGGCCCCGCGGTTCGATCCCGGGCGGAAACAGTTTTGCTTCTTTTCCAATTACTTCTACTTCCTGTTTCTTCCTGAAAAGATGTGATAGGCAATAGTTATGTACATGAGTTTCCGTAGTGTAGTGGTTATCACGTGTGCTTTACACGCACAAGGTCCCCGGTTCGATCCCGGGCGGAAACAGTTTTGCTTCTTTTTTAATTACTTCTACTTCCTGTTTCTTTATGAAAAGATGTGATAGGCAATAATTATGTACATGAGTTTCCGTAGTGTAGTGGGTGTCACGTGTGCTTCACACGCACAAGGCCCCCGGTTCGATCCCGGGCGGAAACAGCTTTGCTTCTTTTCCAAATACTTCTACTTCCTGTTTCCTCCTGAAGAAATGTGGTAGGCAAAAGTTATGTACATGAGTTTCCGTAGTGTAGTGGTTATCACGTGTGCTTTACACGCACAAGGCCCCCGGTTCGATCCCGGGCGGAAACAGTTTTGCTTTTTTTCCAAATACTTCTACTTCCTGTTTCCTCCTGAAGAAATGTGGTAGGCAAAAGTTATGTACATGAGTTTCCGTAGTGTAGTGGTTATCACGTGTGCTTCACACGCACAAGGCCCCCGGTTCGATCCCGGGCGGAAACAGTTTTGCTTCTTTTCCAAATACTTCTACTTCCTGTTTCCTCCTGAAGAAATGTGGTAGGCAAAAGTTATGTACATGAGTTTCCGTAGTGTAGTGGTTATCACGTGTGCTTTACACGCACAAGGCCCCCGGTTCGATCCCGGGCGGAAACAGTTTTGCTTCTTTTTTAATTACTTCTACTTCTTGTTTCTTTCTGAAAAGATGTGATAGGCAATAGTTATGTACATGAGTTTCCGTAGTGTAGTGGTTATCACGTGTGCTTTACACGCACAAGGCCCCCGGTTCGATCCCGGGCGGAAACAGTTTTGCTTCTTTTTTAATTACTTCTACTTCCTGTTTCTTCCTGAAGCCATATAATAGGCAATTGTTATGTACATGAGTTTCCGTAGTGTAGTGGTTATCACGTGTGCTTCACACGCACAAGGCCCCCGGTTCGATCCCGGGCGGAAACAGTTCTGCTTCTTTTTTAATTACTTCTACTTCCTGTGTTTTCCTGAAGCCATATAATAGGCAATAGTTATGTACATGAGTTTCCGTAATGTAATGGTTATCACGTGTGCTTTACACGCACAAGGTCCCCGGTTCGATCCCAGGCGGAAACAGTTTTGCTTCTTTTTTAATTACTTCTACTTCCTGTTTCTTCCTGAAGCCATATAATAGGCAATAGTTAAGTACATGAGTTTCCGTAGTGTAGTGGTTATCACGTGTGCTTCACACGCACAAGGCCCCCGGTTCGATCCCGGGCGGAAACAGCTTTGCTTCTTTTCCTATTACATCTACTTCCTGTTTCTTCCTGAAGCCATATAATAGGCAATAGTTATGTACATGAGTTTCCGTAGTGTAGTGGTTATCACGTGTGCTTTACACGCACAAGGTCCCCGGTTCGATCCCGGGCGGAAACAGTTTTGCTTCTTTTCCAATTACTTCTACTTCCTGTTTCTTCCTGAAAAGATGTGATAGGCAATTGTTATGTACATGAGTTTCCGTAGTGTAGTGGTTATCACGTGTGCTTTACACGCACAAGGTCCCCGGTTCAATCCCGGGCGGAAACAGTTTTGCTTCTTTTTTAATTACTTCTACTTCCTGTTTCTTCCTGAAGCCATATAATAGGCAATAGTTATGTACATGAGTTTCCGTAGTGTAGTGGTTATCACGTGTGCTTTACACGCACAAGGCCCCCGGTTCGATCCCGGGCGGAAACAGCTTTGCTTCTTTTCCAATTACATCTACTTCCTGTTTCTTCCTGAAAAGATGTGATAGGCAATAGTTATGTACATGAGTTTCCGTAGTGTAGTGGTTATCACGTGTGCTTCACACGCACAAGGCCCCCGGTTCGATCCCGGGCGGAAACAGTTTTGCTTCTTTTCCATTTACTTCGATTTCTTGTTTCATTCTAAAATGTATGTGATAGGCTAAAGTTATGTACATGAGATATCAGGTATGTTTCGATCTCAGGTGATAATTGTTTTATATCTTCATCAGTTGACTGTTATTTTTTAATGAATTAGTTCTATTTCTATCAATAAATTTAGCCTCCTTATTTTTATTTACTTCTCGTATATTTTTTTTTTGGTTGACAGCAGTTTATAAACAATTATTTTTTAAATAAATAAATGCAGCTAAGTTATTCAAAATTAGTCATTCAGCGTAATAGTGCACTAATCCACAATTTTTGCGTATTTGAATACACGTCATTAATTTACTCTAACATATCATAATAATTGAATTAAAACCACCTTTTTCAACTTAAAACTTGATATCAGAACAAATGAGTAAATTAATAACGCATATCTAGATTTACAAAAGTTGTAGATTAGTCCCACATTTATATTTTTGGTTAGAATAATAGGAATAAAATTAAATGGGACCAAATAAGTAGAATGGAAGATAGCAACGCCCCTATTTTCCAATACAAAATTATATTCTTTATCCACCTAATCTCAATTTTTTATATTGCTTTAAATATTAAAATTATTTTATTAACCTAAATTCCATATTCATTTCACATCAAAGCAAGTGAAAATACAGGCCAGAATTAAAGCGGATATATTATGATACGGTCCGGATGTCGACTGAGGGAAATTTATAAATTAGCCCTTTCATTTATGCTCGACGTTGTGACCGCGAATTCCTGTGCGTAATTTAAATGAATTAATCCCCTAGTGAACCAGGACCTTTCTAACACTCGCAACATCGATGTGCACTGAGTGTACTGTACACTGGTGGATGTGTGGGTAACTTTATGAGTCCACTTTCAATTTGTTTTCTTTGCTTTACATTGTTGGCATTTGTTTGGAAATTTTTGTGCATTGTTTTTAGACCTTAATTTTAGGAAAAATGTAAAATTTATATCTACGAAATACATTTAAGTTTAGAAGTTTTCAAATATCAGTAATTATATTGTTTTATTTATAATAATGTTCATAGCTATCAAAATTAACAATTATAATTAGAAATTATACTTAATAAATATTGTTTGTCTTACATGTACTCGTATCAAACAATGCTAACATTAGCTCTGACAAAATTAAACTAATATACTAAATGAAATGTTTGCAAACTCCAAACTTTTCAATTACAATTAATGCGATAGATATATTATTTGTCCGTGTCTTCTAACGTTACTTAGATTTTTTTCTCATTTTTTTGACAGTGACAATCTATATATATATATATATATATATATATATATATATATATATATATATATATATATACATATTATGTTAAAAAACACCTAAAAGAAGAGTGGAAAACCTACTGGCTAGGAAAATCCAACAATAAACTCAGACTAATAAAAGACGAGATCGAACCATGGCACACACCAAACAACCGCAAGCACCAAATCGTAATTTCCAGATTGAGAATCGGACACACCAAATACACACACGAACACATCCTCAAAAAAACAGAACCCAGAACCTGTGAAGAATGTTCCACCGAAATCACCGTCAAGCACATCATTGAAGAATGCACAAAATATACGACACAAAGACAGAACTGTAAAGTACCAAACACGATAAAGGAAGCACTACGAGACCACGGACAACATCATCAAATTCCTGACCGAAATTGATCTAATAAAACAAATATAATATGTAATCAAACAACAATAAAAACACAATGTACTAAACACCATATGTAAAAGGATTAGTGGCTAATAAGCCGAAATCCATTTTTTTTTCTTTAAATAAATAAATACATATTATGTGTGTGTTAGTGATATTATGTCTATCTAAGAATAAAAAGACAAGAAAATAAATAATAATTTTTGTTCCAATAAAAATAAATTTACTATTTCTATACCTACAATGTAATGTAAATATCGGAAGAGAAATATTCGAATACAGTTTGTATTTCGTACGGTAACTTTAACATTCAATATTTAGTAGTGGGGTAACCAATCACTGTCAATCTAGTTACTAACGTAGTGGGGGTTGGGTCAGCCCACTGGCTACCGGCCACCGCACGCTGGCACCCCTGTGAAACTAGTAAGTCGGAATAGTAGCCTCTTAAGACCCAGGAAAGCTTCGCTTTGCATGACTAGTCAGGAAAATTACATATTGCCTGCCTAGGCAGGTAATGAAACAAACGTGAGTTTCTAGTTACTTAGGAACATAAAATCCTGACTGAATATGTAAGTCAAATATTTCTTTTAATTTAAATTAATTAAAAATATGTATTATTTGTTTATAAGTTTTAGGTGAAATGTTATACGTAACACGTCAGTAAAGCGTCGTACAGGATTTGTAAGCTGTTTCAAGCATCGCTGTCGCTCGGCATGAAACTATCTATTCATCCTGTAATTGAACACTTTCCTGACATTTTACGTAAATAACTATTATTTATTAGAATCATAAATTAATACATAATACATACAATAATTATTACAAACTGAAAATAACACATCATTCTGCTAGGTGCATATTTATAAGATTTGGCTTAAAACAAGTCATTTCCGCGACGCTTTGTTGTTAATAAATAAAAAAATATATCAACACGCCTTTTACCCATTAATGAGTGTGGCACTCTACCGTAGCAGATCTCAGTAATTTATATATTTCTTTGCATGAAGTGCGGTTACCAGCCGTCAAATCACAGCCACGAAAGATGTTAGTGGAGGAAGAGCCACAGGGGTAGATTTAATGTGGTGAAAATTGTTTGTCGACTGTGGCGATCGAATCCAGGTTCTCAAATACCACTAAGAAAACATCATATTAATTAATAATTACTGCTTAAAACTTGATATAATATTTTTATCATTTCATACTAAAATTATATTAGTAGTAAATTTGTATTATGCATCTGTATATAAGTAACTACTAATTTATTATAAAATTTATTCTCAATTAAGTAAAAGAATTTAAAACAAACAAACTTCCGTGTTAATTTCCGAAGTGATCAACAGTATTTTAATGAAAAATAAACACGAATAAAAAAATCTTCTTTCGTTTCGCAAATCTGATGAATATTCATGAATCACAGACTGTTTTACTGAGGAAGAAGAAACACGAATTTCGCTACTGAACACTAACTGACAAAGCCAGTTTATAATTATGTAAAGAACTACAGGACATTAGCATTACTGTCAAATGTAGCTGATAAATATTTGCTCTTTTTACAACGAAAACTTAATGAAGACGTAAATGAAGTAATTTGTAATTTAGCGTGTTTAAAAGTACTTATAATACATAGAAGAATGAATACGAGGATGATGGCTGCTAGGTGTAAATATTATAATGGTTGAATAGAAATGAAATGTGCAACTACACTAAATAAATAACAAATTGTAATTGTAAACATTTTTTTTTCATTTGAATATCATATATACTAATAATTTATAACTTTTATTACGTATTATATCAATAAAAGTAATTGAGAGCAGTTTTTAATTGAGAATATGTTTTATATTTAAATTTTTGTTCTAAAATTAATAGGAAAGAAATTAACACTAAATTTCGCGCGGGGAGTATTTGGATGGGTGACCGTCCCGAGAAACCCACGTTGCTGTTGACTCTAAGATCTAAAACGCAGGATCAGGGCGTAATGGCGGAATATGACCTTAGCAGTTGGTCCGCCAGGAAGCCACAAGGAAAAAAACACTAAATGAAATATTAGCAATGTACCCGCGTTTGCTATGTAATAAAAAAATCTGATGTGGACACCACATGACTTCCTTGTACGCGTATTAAACTATAGATATTTTTTTAATTGCACATATTTGACATAAAATTTTTTATTTTTTTTTTGTTCTAATCCATAGCAAACTTAATTTAAAAACAAACACAAAATATATACTATTTAAATTTAGATATCTCGCTTATGCAAAGGGCTAATTTAAAAATTCTTAATGTGCTAGACGCAGAATTTAATTCTCTAAAACTTTTATTTGAAGCATTTATTTCTAAAATTAAAATAATACCATTTTTTTTAAGGAAAACTGTTAGCAGCTTCATGGAATGTGTCACTTCCGGTTAGTGTATTTTAACCAAAATCTATTATATTATTTCCATTGATATAGTAGTCTTATATACCAAATTTGGAAAGTTTTAAATTATATTTGAATATAGTTTTTCATGAAAATCTATTATAGGCTTCAAGTAAAGTACCACTTCCGGAAGTTATATAATGACCAAAAAGGGAGGTGCACAACTAGATGTTATAACAGTCCTAAATATAAAATTTCAATTTTCTACGGCTTACCGTTTTTCAGTTATGCGAGATACATACGTACGTACGTACGTACATACGTACGTACAGACGTCACGACGAAATTAGTCAAAATGGACTCAGGGAGGGCCAAAATGCGTATTTCCACTGAAATCTGAGAACCGAAAATTTTCGCGATAACAATACTTCCTTTACTTCGTACAAGGAAGTAAAAAACACTAGGTTCACCTGATGATGGTCTAGTCTAGAAATAATAAATTTTTTCCACAACTGTCAAAAAAATAATTTTTTTATTAATATCAACACGCGAAGTAGGTATCATTTACATTAACATGACAACGCGTATTTTGCGCATTATTTTGTAACCTAGAGCGCATAATGAGTACTTTGTGCACTGTTTCGCATTCTAGTACACAAAATGAGTATTTTGCGCAAGCTCTCAAATTATTTTTTGTCAGGTTCCATTAGCTACAACACGTCAATAGTATCAAATTCATATTATTGTTGATTGTATTACTTCAATTTTCTCAAATAAATCAATAATTATTGTATTATTCTTTATTTACAGATGTAACAAAAATGTTGTTTGTATTTTGTGGGAAAATTTTTTGTTTTTCTCACACGCAACAAAAGAAATTTTGCACAAAAATAAGTATTTATTATGACTTATTTTACTTCTCGTTTCGAGTGTATTATTTAAGTTCTGTCTTCACTTTGATAAGCGAAGTTAGCAGCCCATCCTTGCTAACTTTTTTTATTCGAAGAAAGAGAGAGAGACAGAGAGATAGTTAAAGTGCAAACAAGAGCCATTTTTTCCGATAAATTTAATAATTTATAAAAATTGTAGATCAGATAAGTGAATTATTACTTTTTTTCAATATCGTGTTTTATTATAAATATTGTTATTTTGTTTATAACTCGTCTATTTGACATTCAATTATTTTTAATTGTACACCATTAAATTTATCGGATAAAATCGCAATACTTTGCTTATTTAACTGTCTCTCTCTATCTCTTCAATTATAAAAAATACAATGGCGGACTTCTTATGGTAGACACTCAGAACAAACGTGTATCATAACCTGCAAAAGAAATTGGGCGAAAATTTATATCCCCTATTTGAAATTTCTGGCTACGCCACTGCCGATATTTCGTAGGTATATATTCATTTTATTTCAAATTTATTGATATAAACTGGTAAAATAATTATTTTTTATAAAGATAAACAGAATAAAACAAATGTTTCATACCTGTATTCGTATAGACAAGTAATTCATCATATCAAAATATTTTTATGCGTGACTTTTATTACAAACATTTTTATAAAAATATGAATCATAATCCATCAAAAAACAAAATAAGCTGTTCCCGTTTTATTTTCAATCTTCGTTTTAATTTACCAAAAGTTCGCTACAAAACTAAAAGTTTTAATTAAAAGTTTAGTGAACCAACTCAATATACATATTTGTCTTCATATGTGAAATCATAGTTAAACAAACAGTCGTCATGGTGATAGATCCATTAAGAACAATCTCGCAACGTAGCAATAAAAGTTATACGAGTGAAAATTATTACCGGCGTCTATTATTTATGAGTAGCGAACGCGTTTTTTTTTTGTTTACAGGGATGTAATGAAATTTTATTGGCTGATTTTTATTGTTTTGTTGAATGTTCGGATAATGGATCTGACGCTGTAAAATAGTGACGTTATTTGCCCGTTTTGCCGTCAGTGGATTTATTGTTTCATTGTTGAAATATAAATCGTTTGGAAGATATATTCTCAAGGGCGGATTGACAGACAGAATAAAACAAAACAATTACAGCTCCTCTCTTATATTTGCATACAGTCAAAACACTTTAAGACTATTCTTTACTTATCACCCTAAGTATCTTCTATTTTTCAAAATATATTTAGCTGTGTTTAATTTCGAAGTATTTATATTTTTAATATTGTTTTAATTAAATTATCTTCTTTCACGTACATTTAACGTGAAATTTAAAAATAATATTATTTAAAAAGTAATTTATTATTAATTCCTTTCTCTTTTAAAAGTTTAGAGGCCTAGTTTAATTGAGCTACTTAAGAAAATTTACAGCATATACATTTTGGAGTCAGTCCACCCCTGTATATTCTACATATTTGTGTATACTTTTAGCAAATGCAATAGTTATACCTGATAACTGGATACATGATTTAAAAACAATATTCAAATAGATGTGAGCCTGAGAATTTGATAACCTGAGTTCGATTCCCGCAACCGACAAACTATTCTCTACATTAAAATTATGCCTGTGCCTCCCCCTCCAATAATATCTTTGGGAGCCGTGATTTGATCATACTTCGTTCGCAAATAATATCACTTATTATTCTTGTACTTTTGCTCTAAAATGTTCAGGAGAGCCAATTTCCGCACAGTTTTAAAATCCTATGTTAAACTCCTATGCTCTGCCTTTCTGTGCACACTTTATATATATATATAAATAACATATACAGATTATAATAATTAACAAATAAATAATAGTATATTGTACAACAAGCATGGAATGGTATCCATTTCCTACGAGTATGAAATGAACATTCCATGCGAGTTGTGCACTATACTTTTTCTACAACTACAGTTTTGTTCCCTGATTAATTTATATTGTAACAATAAATTTGTCTTGCTTTCACCGTTCCAATATTTGAACATTGTAAATAAGTATCCTAGTAACGGCCGATTTCATCATTCCAATGTCTGACAATCCTAAATTAGTATCGTAGCAACGTAACAAAAATTAAATAACAGTTCGGTTTTTATAAACATCAGTCAATATTTTGTGTTTTGTGAGGTAAAATGGAGAGTGATAGCGACGAGAATCTTGAATTAACACCACCAAATATATTAGAGGCTGCAAAAATAACATCTTTAAACTTACCTATTACCCGAAGAATCGTGAAAAAAATATGAGGTTACATATACATTATTTATGAACTGGTGAAATGATAAAAATAATTGTCAAAACATTACATTTAATATAACTAACAATAAATAATAATAATTCTCTAATTTACGTCTATTTTATTTTTTACGAATGCGATTTTATATTCTTCATATATAATTTTGAAGGAAATTGGACCTGTACTGAAATGAAATGACCTGTACTAAAATGAAATGAACTGTACTGAAATAACTACAAAACATAGTTATTTGTATCACTAGTTCAGAAACTGCTATTTTGCGAGTGCGAGTATATTTTGAAAGGATGAGCCGCGCCAACGTTTTTGTAAATTTAATAAAAACGTTTAATTTATTATTCACATTCTAAATGTCAGTGAACTTTTTTATGTTGGTAACATCACCATATTTGAACTGCACTTTTAATTTTAATTAATTATTTATTGTTCATCAATTTACATCTTCAATAAGTTTAATTACACTGTACACTTTATTTAATAAACAGAAAACATAATTCATTTCTTTGTCTATTTCACGACTTGTCATTCCAGTATTATAACCTAAAAAATCAACATATTTTATTTGGATTTTACATTGCTAATTCAATTATAATTACTTACAATTTTGTTTAAAATATGTGTATAAATATTCTGTTTTCTTGTATTGAAAATATTCAATTATGAATATTTTATCATAATATGTTTACGCCAATGCAATATTTTGACATTTCGTACGTTCAGGAGTTCGCTATACTAGTGATGCCAGCATATAACCATAAAAAGTCACTAACTTTTGCCGGTCTCGGCCGGCAAAAACTTGGTTTCCGGACGATTTTTAGTTATGTAATACTGCTAATGCCGGACGGTGGCGCGAAAAATTCATTTCGCACGATGCCTTGTAATGTACCTCATTTCCCTAGCAACAACTAACATACAATGAGCAGATTTCTAAGTGGTCATAGAAAACAGTTATTTCCATATCAGAAATTTGAATATTTAGAATAAATGCTCATAGTTTTAGGGATGCTTTGCAGTAGTGATAGATATCGAATCATTTCGTCATAAATAGGTCGGAAAGCAGGTCTTTGTTAAGGTTTTCAGAATTGCTAGAACATAGTTATTTTTAGAGATGGACATTTCAAGTGGGATTAAATATAAGACAGCGGAAAAAAATGTGACAGATCATTATCTTCAAACATATTACATATGTTACAAATTTATTCATTTTTAAATTTATGGCATAATTCGTCCTGGTACCAATTGAAATTTATTGAGTTGGCCGATTATTTTATAGATGTTGTAAGGAATTTCTAAGTAGGGGTAATTGTGACTCGTATTGTAAAGTTTATAATTTGGAATATATAAGGATTAAAGAATTTTTGTTGTATCTGAATTATACAATAATTCGTTGTATGACGTTCTTATATTGGTTATTTCTTTGTTCAAAATAACAATATTCTGGCTCTCCCAAACCCAGGAAAAATTAGCTCTTGCCAGCATCATTTGTAATTTTCTTGTCCAATTGTGATTTTCTTGTTTTTTCTCTTTGATGATCGCTTTTCTATTTAGAGCTATTAGTTTATTGTAACAAATTTTGGCGTATCTTTCTTCTCGCATTAAAAACGAAATAAGGTTTGCAATAATTTAATTTCAAATAAATTGAACTGAAGTTATTATCGTCACTTGATATAACATTGTAAAAAAAGATTAATTAATATTCGTGATATTCTATAAATTTAATATTTGTTCAACATGCATTTTATATACATTGAACAGAAAATTCCAAATAGTTGTGAAAAATCCTGAACTAATATAATATTTCCTAAAATATTAATTACTTGTAAGTAATGATCAAAATAGATTTAACTATTAAATATTAAATTATATGTTTACGTACCTGTTGTAAATGTAACAAATCAGGGTAGTACATTCTAAAAGTAAAGCTCTTACTTGGGCGACTCTGATCCACATTATTTTAATATTGCACGAAGATCGCTTAACAATTACGCTATCATTGAAATTATTTTCTATTAGGGGGCTAAGAAAATAATATAATCCGCTTTCAAAGTTATAATAATGAATGATATTATCTCAAAAGTCTTTACATTCTGAAAATTAATGAAATATTGTTAATTAAGATGAAAGACAAAGAATTCATTAAATTATTTTGCCACGATTTTCGCTTTACAAAACATTTCTACCCTACATAAATAACAATAAAATCAAATTAAATATTTCATCAAATTTCAAAGCGGTTCAAGTCCATTCTCTTTCAAACCGATGTCATCCAATCAATGTTTACTTCGGTTTTTTTGACAAATTATTTATGTTATGAAGTTTCATCATTTAATTTGATGTATGATGAAAACTAGGGATTTCAGACATAATTATTTACACTAAAATGAAGACTGTTAAACATATAATTAATCTATATTATGTTACACTTAATCTGTATTTAAAATTATATTTTGACTTTGTTTTATTTATTAAATGTATTTATATATATATATATATCAACACGCCTTTTACATACTACTAGGTGTGGTACTCTACCATAGCAGATCTCCGTAAGTGATATTTCTCTTCCACGGGTCCCAAAGACGTTAGGAATAGATTTTAATTTGGTGAAAATTGTTTTTCGGCTGTGAGAATCGAACACGAATTCTCAAATCCACATTCCGACTCGATACCATTGAACCACCTACCCCATTCAATGAAATTTAATTTATGTATTATATTTGTTGAACGCGTAATATTTTGGTATTATTTAATTAATGGGGTAAGTGGCTCAGTGGTATCGAGTCGGCTTGTGGATCTTGAAAACTCTGGTTCGATCCCCACAGCCGACAAACAATTATCACCAAAATTAAATCTACCCCTGTGGCTTCCCCACCACTAACATCTGTGGAGGCCGTGATTTGACGGCTGGTAACCGCGAAGAAATATATCATTTACCGAGATCTGCTTCGGCAGAGTGCCACACCCAGTAATGGGTAAAAGGCGTGATAATATATTTATATTTTATTTATTTATTTAATTTATTGCGATTCTTGCTTTTACCACCTTTCAGGGGTGGTTTGTACCCCTAAAAAGCAACTTCTGGAAGAAAAAAAATAGGGGTTCAATATTTTTTATTATTATTAGTGTGCCAAGTTTCATTTAAATCAGTGAGTAACCGCTGGGTAGTTTTACTTGTATGTTACACAAAAACATTTATCAAATTGTGAAAACATTGACAGTATGACCCGGTCCTTTTCTCTTCATTTCGTAAACTACGCTTACTGACGGGGGCTTTTAATATATTTCATGTACAAAATTGAACATCGCGGCTCGGCGTCGGCACTTAAGATTCTGATCATGACAACGTATCGTAGTGTCGTGAAACTTGGCGGCTTGGCAGATATTCAACAAGTTACTCTCGATATAACGATGTGGATGTGAGAGTTCACGAGTTCAATCTTTTGATGTTGCTCCCCAAGAGATCGTGATAGGGCAGCGGTCGCCAACCTTCAGCTCACATGAGGCTCTTTAGTCAAATAATTGTGGCTCTTTGTTGGTCCGTATTAATATGGGAAGCTCAGAACTATAGTAAACCAAGCCCATTGTTTTAGTTTTCCGACATATAGTCGTTTAATAGGGAAAGTATTGTGATGATTAATTTTCTCGATCTCGAGATTGTGATAAATTTTCATCTTTTAGACTCTATTAACATAGTCAAAAAAAAATGGACAGTCATTGAAAAATAAAATAAATATATCATCACGCATTTTACCCATTACTGGATGTGGCACTCTACCGTAGCATTTGCAACTACTTTTTGCCAACTTAATTTTAATTTTTTATTAACTCAATATACAATTTATTTAGTTTATCTTTAGTTATTTAGTTCAGAAGAAAAATATGTATATCCAAAAGTCTAGAAAGTGAATAATTTTTTTTAATGAATTATTAAATGTTTCGCCTTGTACCAACTGACAAAACAGTTAACATTATTAACTTTAATAGTTATAAAATAATTCAAATTAAATTTGTCAATTAATTTAAATTAAAAAAAATATATATATCATCACGCTTTTTACACATTACTGGATGAGGAACTCTGCCGTAATAAATTTCGGTAAGCAATATATTTCGTCGCGTGAAGGGCAGTTACCAGCTGTCAAAATCACAGCCCCCAAAAATATTAGTGGATGAGGAGCCATAAGGGTAGATTTAATTTGGTGAAAATTGTTTGTCGGCTGTGGGGATCGAACCAGAGTTCTCAAAATTCACAGGCCGACTCGATACCACTGAGCTACCTACCCCATAAATTTTGTATATACATATTTAATCGTTAAATCAAAAATTTAAGTTATAGTCGTACTACAATTTTATTAAGGAGGTCTTTATATTTTATTTAATATATTTCGTAAACGGTAGTGTTCTTTTTCTTGTCCCTCTGAATAAACTGTAATTTTAGATATTTTTATTTACATTTTTTTTCATTTTTTATTTTTGGACTTCGCATAGTTAGATAATTTATTTCAATATAATCTCGAGCCCTTATTATTTAATTTATTCATCACTGAACTACTTTTATTTTTGAAATATGAAAAATCATGAGCATTCGCTTTTATTTTATTTATTTTTCTGTCTTATTCTCAAATAATATGCAGACGATCTTAAATTATATTATAATACAGCGACACATGTATCGGTTGTTGGATTTGAAATCCCAAGTTCGATTCCCACAGACAACAAACTTTACTTCACATAAAATTACCCCTATGGCCCCCTCTCCATTGCATATTTGGGGGCCGTCATTTGATAGCTGCTAACAGCACTTCACGCGTATAAATATTCAGTTACCGAGATCTTCCATTCCAGAGTTCCACACTCAGTAATTGGTAAAATGATTTATTTATTTATTTATATGGAACAATGATCATGTTACCCTCTCGCAAAACAATATTAATATTATACATACATACATAACATCACGTTATATCCCATTAAATGGGGTAGCACGAACCCCTGAAACATTCACAGAACATCCACTAAAAGATTCATAAAAAAATCAGTTCACGTTAACATTCTCATTCTGACACACGATACTCGTTTCAACCACATTAACACTTCCTCCATACGAACTCTTTCCTTCCTCACAACCCAAATCCATCATCACGCAAAAAACCTTCATTCACATCCATCCATTCGCTCCTGTACACCTGTTTCCAAAATCTTCACTTACGTCCACTTCTCTAACACAGAATCTATAAAGAAATGAAGGCAGCAACGCCTGCGCTTGTTTAAAAATACATTTCGCACAAGTGCAGTTCGACACAATTTTTACCACATTAAAACTACCTCTCTGACTTCTTCACCACTAACAATGTGTTGCATTACTTATTGAACTGCCCTCGTACATACATAACATCACGCTATATCCCATTAAATGGGGTAGCACGAACCCGTCAACATTCTCATCCTGACACACGATACTCGTTTAGACCACATTAACACTTCCTCCATACGAACTCTTTCTTTCCTCACAACCAAAATCCATCTTCACGCAACAAACATCCATCCATTCGCTCCTGTACACCTGTTTCGTAAATCTTCCCTTACGCCCACTTCTCTAACAACGAATCTATAAAGAAATGAAGGCAGCATCGCTTGCGCTTGTTTAAAAATACATTTAACACAATTGGATTTAGACACTGTATAGTCAAAACTGAAAATGAAGAAATAAAGATGAGGAAGGAAGGGAGCATCTGCCTGCGCTTGTTTTTGAAACTGAATTCCACACAATTGCAGTTGGATACTCTATAGTAAAAACAGAACATGAATCAAAAAGATGCGCTTGTTTTTTAAAGAATTACATCCTTTTTCTGAATTTGGCTGAAAAATATTGGCGCAGACGCTAAATGATAAATATATACATTTAGAAATAAAATGTGTACTTTGCAATTTATTTCGATAAATAATAAATGACAAAAGGACAACGCCAACAAACAGATAAATCTGTGTAACTTGATCAATGTAATACGTGATGCATTTTGTTTGTTTGATTACAGGTCCTGTCGACATGCGGACCAATAAGTGTGTCATTTTTTACCGTCGTCGTGTTTTTTGGTTCCTTCTACCTCATCAATCTAATGCTAGCTGTGGTGGCTCTTAGCTACGAAGAGGAAGCGGAAATTACGAACGAGGTAAACGATTGCACAGCATTGATACCTTATTGGTTATTGGTTTCGGCATTCTTTTATTTCACTTCTAGGATATTCTTTGATGCTTTTAATCATAAAAAGGTTAACAGTTATCTGTAGTTTTAGCGAAGCGTTATTGCTACCTTTCATCTTTTATTTAATTATAGAGACAGTTATATTTTACAACAATTTTTAGGATGACATTGCAGTTCTATCACAGTACATTGCTTAAGGGCCAACGCGTGTTCAGCTCGCTGGTGTCCAAAGATTGCTCTTGTGGTTTTTATTTATTTACAAAAATTTAAATACAAAGTCACAATTTGAAAAACAATAACAGTGTATAAAAACAATTGAAAGAATAATCAAGAAATAAACAATTCAATCTTTTACTACTATTTATTACTATTTGAAACAAAAATTAGATTAGCAGTGAGCAATCCGTTTATAAATCGTCACATGTGGCGAATTTAAGTTGTCCAATAAATTAATAAGTTTGTTTACTGTCAATATTTCATTTTACACTGAAAAATAATTATTTGTGTATTAAGAGCGTAAAGTGATTCTTTGTTACTCGAGCACGATAATTGCAGCACGAGCCGAAGGCGAGAGCTGCAATAGTGCAAGAGGAACAAAGACACTTTACGCTCATGATACACACATAATTTTTTCTACGATTGCATCTTCAAATTATTTAAAAACGTACATGTATTGAAAATAAATTCATTCTGTCAACTGTCAATATAACAAGTTACTGTTTTGTTTGTTCCCTGGTAACTATTGAAATAAGCGCGCATTTATAATCTTTTTCGCGCGTTGCCATTGGAGACGCGCAGAAAAGATACTTTTCAATTGTTCCACAGAAAACGTCAACTTTACGATGACAAATGAGAGCGTAATTGTCAACTTTTCATAGCAATCGTAGAAAATGTTATTTTAGTTAAATAGATATCGAAAAAATCGAAATACAAATCTTGGATGTGGAGCTAAGTTGTGCATCAAGTTCAAATTTGCAATTCACCCAATGTTTTTGCAACTTATTACACAAAAAAACAGTCAAATTTATCATTGATTAAATTATGTACATATTTTGACATTTAAATACATTTATACAAATGTTTAAAATTTTAAATGTTCTAATGAGTTCCTTTTATTTGCAATACCAGCAAATTTCAATTTTCATTCGCCACAATGAATACAAAATTGCCCACACCTAATTTAGATATGGTATTCAGTTATATAATGAAATATTTCGTACAAAGAACGCATCGTTATCGAAAAATCTCCTTCATAATTTAGAAAATATCATAGATAAACTTATTTCTTAAATTTTTCTATTGACACGTAAATTATTTTATCAGTACCCAGAAATTAAAAATTAATATGATTAAATAATAGTCAAATTTCTATTTAAGACTTGTCAAACATAATAGACCAATAGGTGAATCAAAATACCGAAAAAATTTGGATTTATTTTGTTATTTAATTTTATATTATTTTAAAAGAGACAATAGTTTTTTGTTATTTTGTGTAAGTATTTTTTCAATATTTAATTTTAACGGATTAACGAGGCAGTAAAATGGATTTGCTCACAACCTGGTGTAAACTTCTAAACGGGTGAATTTAGTCAAGATAATTAAAATGCAACAATATTTTTCTTTTCTAGGAACGAAGAAAAGATCTAACAGATCATAGAGAAGACTCCACGTTCAGTTTCGATCCAGCGCACATCAACGTGAAGAAACTAGCGAGAACGAAGAAGAAGAAGATCGATAGCAGGAAAGGCGTCCTGTTGTCCAGCTATTCCAGAAAGAAGACGAGAAAAAGAAAACGGGGTAAAAGTCAAGTGGGAAACAATGGCACGCCCACTAAGGAGGGTAAAGAGGGCAATGGCAACAATAAAAGGTTAGAATATAAATTTACTTTGTTCTGAAAATTTATCTTTGTAGTTGCAGAAAATGACTGTTTACAGCACATGTGCAAAGTACTTTTTTCTCGATCACCCAGAAAATTAGGTTTTTCTATTCACCGATCCTTAGAAAAATAGATCAGCAAATATATTTTTCATGTTGATCATTAAAGCAACCAAAAACTATTTTACGAGTTAAAAATGCTGCATAAATACGAAAATATGCTCTGTAAAAATGATAATATATAAAAAATGCTCTAAAATTACTAGGAAGGATTAACAGGTTTAAATTAAATTAATTAAAATAAATTTGAATTCCATTTATTACCTCAAGATCATTCTTTTTTTAAACGGGTACAACGAACATATGCCTCGAATTTGTTCACATAATCGATAAAGTCCATGTCCAAAGAAATATAATACAGTAATTTTTGCGAAATTCAAAAAAAAAATTTGTTCTATAATCTGTATATCAAATTATATGTGTCATTCAAGTTTCGTGCAGAGGTATAGAAACAGCCTGTATAAGCAATTTTTAGCAACTGCCGTTGAACGCATTATTATATCTCATTTGTAAGTAAGATTACAAAATGAAATTAGAAAATCTTCCGGAATGTATATCTTAAAACTAAATAATATATGAAGTTGAAATACATATCTATTTTGATCCCCTGGATCCAATGGAAAAGTCTCCAAGAGCATATGTTTCTTGTTTTAGGGAAATTGTTCAAACATTGTTTAAGAAAAAAAGTTGAAATAAAAAAGTTATTGAATAATTGCGGCACAAGAAATTTAATATGATTGACCACATGTTAAATCATGTTTCGTTTTTTTATATAGTCTCGAAAAAGTTTAAAATAAAATTACGAAAAATTTAATTCTTCCGGAGGATACATATATTTTAAAAACTAAACCAGATACGAAGATACACGAAAGATAGATAAAAACTAAATTAAATTATGTCACTATTTTGTACATTTTCCTATAAAAATGCGATACTCTCACGAGTTCTTATGTAAAGTTTCCACTCTCGCAGTCTGTATATCGATCTCGTCTCACATTTTGTATTCTAATATCGTTCTCGCTCTCGTCTCTCATTTTTGTTGCGTGGCAAGACGAGATGAGAGAGCTATCTCGCCTTCGTGCGTCTCTAATTTTAATATAACAGTATTTGAGCAACTTTTGAAAAAATACTTCTCAACTTTTTTTCTTGTAAACTTAAATTTTATATCATGTCAATATTTTTAAACAAAATTTATCAAAATATCTGCATTTATACTACAGTGTAATTATGAATAATTAATTATTGTTCAACCAAATAATAAAATAAATTAAAATTACAGTAGGTCAGTGACACCAAGCCCAAGCCCATCCCCACGCCATAGTAACGCATCGCCAAAGCAACCTCTCCCATTACAACCCCCGAAACACGTTCAAGTGGACACGCTCCTCCACCCTGGGAACACCCTTGGTAAGTGCTATATTACTCTCTTTGTCTAATTGTGTCTCAAGCGCTCTGTGATTGCAGCTCCCAACAGGGGGCATCTTCACAGCCGACAGGCCAGCAGCAACAGCGGCGAAGGGAACAATCGGGAATCATCCCTAGATGACTCAGGGGTAGTGGACGATCATGAAGAGGGGGATGTCACGTCGGAGGATGTCACCGTTGTGCAGAGTCAAATCCCTCAAAATGTGGTGAGTTTTCACGAATACCTCTTCTGAGCATATCTTTCTATTTGTGCCGGATTATTCAGTAGGCAGATAAGACAACTGCATATGCACTATTTCGGGATCCGCAACAACAGATTAAAATCATATTAGACAAAAATATTAATTGGATTTTTTTTCAAACTTACAGTTAACTTGACTCAGATTGCTTTTATATACAGCGTGTCTACTATTTTTCCCGAACATAGGAAATTCGATGTTAAAATTTAGCGATATCTCTTTACCTATAAATTTTAGAACAAAATTGTACTGAAGAATAATGTTCAGAATGAAAAACTGCATTCATAGAGTATAAGTTTAATAATAGTTATTTATTTGTCTAGATTATGTAGAAAAAAGAAAATAATAGTTGCTATAATTAATTTTATAATTAAATTAAATGCTCGAATAAATCGCCATTGACTGATAGGCAATGGCTTAATCTATTGTAGAATTCTCGACGAACGGAATTTAATTCTCTTTGGGTAATATTGTTGCACTCTTGTATAATTGCATTTCTTAAGGATGCAATGTCATTGTATGTATCATGTTGGTACACTTTTTCTTTTTAAATATGACCACAAATAGAAATCACAAGGAGTAAATCCGGAGATCTAGCAGGCCAATTAATTGTACCTTCCCGGCCTATCCACGCATCAGAACACTGATTTAAAAATATTTTAATATTTCGTCCGTTGTGTGCCGGACAGCCATCATGCTGGTACCAGACGATGCTATTATCATTAGAGTAAGCTTCCAATTCTGGTCCAATATATCAAATAATGTCAGACACAACAAACAAATTATTGTTTTATTTCTCATGGCACTCTGAAAATTACGTGTATTTTCTTTTGCTTCTAACTCGAACATAAGAAACAATTGAACAATAAACCTATACTCTATGGATGCAGTTTATCATTCTGAACATTTTTATTCCGTACAATTTTGTTCTAAAATTAATAGTTAAAAATATATCGCTAAACTAAAATTTTAACATTGAATTTTCTATGTTCGGAAAAAAAGTAGACACCCGGTATAAAAATTGATGCAAACAAAGTCAAGTCGAGAGAGTAGTTTTGAAGTATACCCTCGTGCCAATAACGTTCCTGTAAATGTTATCACTTATATGCGCGACTACTTTGACTGAAATATAAGTTGAAACTTGTTACACACATATATACATAGCATCACGCTATATTACGTCAAATCGGATAGTATGATACCTAGAAACATTCACAGAACATATTGGTTGGTAGCACAAGCTCTGTTTTTGGGTGTTCTAAGACCATGGTTTTAACATGTTAGAGATAGCTAAAACACCCAAATACACTGCTCTTAAAACAGGCAAAAACAGAGCTTGTGCTACCTGCCATTATGTTTACTTCAACCACATTCATAATTCCCTCCACATAAAACTCATTTATTCATCATATTCGAAATCATTCATCAAACACAAAATACCTTCAAACATATTCATCCATTCATTCCTATATATTTGTTTCATTAATCTTTTATTCGACGTAAGTTTCACATGCTCAAAACATCTCAAATTACTTACAACTGACAACGAATCCAAAAAGATAAGAAAGGTAGAAAGCATCGTTCTGCGCGTGTTTTTGAAAGAAAATTCCACATAAATGCAATTATATACTCTATTGAAATAACTGGAAACGAATCAAAAAGATATGAAAGAAAGAGATTGTCGTTTGCGTTTGATTTGAAAGCAAATTTCACGCAATTGCAGTTAGACTGAAGTCTATTGTTAGAACAGAAAACGGATCTCAAACATAAGAAAACAAGCAAGTGCCGATCTACGCTTGCTTTTGAAAGTCAAAAACTTGTTATATATATATATATATATATATATATATATATATATATATATATATATATATATATATATACCGGGTGTCTACTTTTTTTCCGAACAGGAAATTCAGTGTTAAAATTTTGATAATAAAATATCAAAATAAACACTTGTCTAAGTCTCACAAAATTCAGCCTCCAAGTCACCTTATGAGGGCATCGTCAGAGGCTGGCCAGCACAGTTGGTAACCATAGACGCGTTTCGCTCTTATTAGAGCTCATCAGTATGGTATTTTGTGAGACTTAGACAAGTGTTTATTTTGATATTTTATTATTAAACCTAGTTTCACCAAGTGAGCATTTAAAGACAATTAATTTTGTCTTTGTTGTTTTGTTAAAATTTTGATTTAGTGATATCTCTTTATCTATTAATTTTAGAACAAAATTGTTGAATGTAGGTATATTTTTATACACTGTCAATTAATTTATATTTTTGTATAATAAAGTATTTTATTGAACTTGTTAGTTATGATAATTGCTATTAAAAGAAGGTCCCGCAATTTCAACTGCCTAAGAACCACTACGGAGCTTAATCCGGCTCTGCTTTTGTGTAATAATATGTATCAAATAACTTAGATTTTTGTGTAATTCGTACAATTTTGTTAAAAAAGTTGTTTGCTTTAAATATTGAGAATAAGCAAAACAGCTTAGAATTCGCTCTCAAATTATAATATACAGAGTACAATGAGCATGATCTTCGTCTGTGGTTGTTAACGACGTTAATGATTTGTTTTCAGTTACAACGAATGGAGCTCTGCTTTTTATACGCTCTGTCAGGGACTGATCAGAGAACTCTCGAACATAAAGAGCAAAACATTTTCGGGCGCCTTAAAATGTAACAAAATATCAGAAAATAATAGTTAATTGTTTACTAAGCAAACTTTTATAACAATAACAAAAACTGGATGGGATACATCGGGACACGTGTATAAACCAGAAATCAACACACAAATAAACAATTAATAAAGAAACAAATTACAAAATGAAAACATCAAAATAAGATTGTAATATAAATAATCAATCGGTACTTACGATAAATAGTAACTACTTCAAGTAATACTAGGAAGTAACAACAAACTAAAATCTTTACATTGTTCTACTAAAATCGAAAACAGTCCAAAAACAGGAGACTGCTTGTTTGCCGCGAGGAACATTCCTTATCTCGTGGTAAATAAATAAACAACCGTGATTGACCAAGACCTAATTTTCACGAGAAGTAGTTAGACACCAAAACGTAAAATTGAAAAGAGAAATCGTCCGTTCCAACAAACCCTTAAAGTAAAAGTAAATCTCGGCAAAATAGTACTGCGCCGTCGTTAAATGTTCTTTTGTGATTTGTTACAATTAAATTTGACTTTGCTTTTAAACAACGGCCTGTTCATTACATATATGCTAATTATGTTAAACAAAAAGAAAATAATTCTTGTGTATGTACAGTTATAACTAGAGAGCGGATAAATAGGCACAGTTTTTTTGCGTAGAAAGCTCAAGATTTTACCTAAAAGGAATTAAGCTGAACAAAAAAAGTTACAAAGAAGCAAGCATAAATAATTTTAAATATAATACAGACCTAAACAGCAAGCAAAAATTAAATTAATATCAACAACTTCTAAATATTTCCAAAATATAATTAAAATGAACTTATTCTTGCTTGAATGTAATTAAGTATTGTTCCAAGACCAGGTTATATAAATAGATTTAATTATATTGTTACCTAACAGTAAAAGTTAACACCACATTTTACATATTTTCTGATGATTGCGATTTTTTTTTAGAATTTGGTACACCTCATACCTTGAAAAAAATTGTTTACAGATTTCTGAATTAAAATTATTTGTATTATTTTTAATTGCAATCTGTAAATTGCAACAAACTAACTTTAATTTTTCGTCTGTAACAATGTGAATATTATATCATTAAATTTGGGCTCATTGAGTGAAGGTTTTAATTCTGAACATATTTGGTATTTACACTTTTGTTCTAAAATTAGTAGCGATGAATCTATTGCCAAATAAAAATGTTATCTTTGTATTTCTTATACAAGGTATTTCTATACCTCTGCACGAAACTTTAATGACATATATAATTTGATATACTGATTATAGAACATGAAGAATTTTTTTGAAATTCGGTTAAAAATAAGGTATTTCATTCCTAGCGAGAATTTTTAGTGTCACTGGTTTAATAGTACATTTAATTATCTATAATTATGTTACTAATGAAATAAAAGTATAAACACTGGCTTCAAATAATCATTTATTAATTAGTTATTATGTAGGTACCTCGTGTAATGACCTTATTTTTATTTGAGTATCTAGTCTGATTTGGTATTGAAAGGGTAAGTCGTTGTGGGAGAAATTTGAGAAAAATGTATAGCAACATTGAATTAGTGGATATGCTGTTACTGTATGTAGAAGCGGCTCAAAATTCCAAATAAAAATGTTCGCTAGGAATGAAATACACTAATTTTTGCGAATTTCAAAAAAAATTATTCTATAATCAGTATATCAAATTATAGATGTCATTAAACTTTCGTGCACAGGTATAGAAACACCCTGTATAACAAAAATATATATTTAACTGCTATTTGTCCACATTCTTGATATAAATAATAAAAGATCAAATATTAATTTTAGAAAAGCTCTAGGATTCGAAATAAGAATAAAGTAAAAAAGTTGCAATTAACATTTGGATGTGAGACCGTCTAATGACTCCAGTAGAAACCTACATTGCGGTTCGGTGAGCCCGGCCATCTCGACACTCAAAAGTGTGAAATAGATGTAAATGATTATGTGTAAAGCAATAGAATTAACATAATTATCATAAAAAAATATGTAATAATGTGTATCAAATAACTTAGATTTTTGTGTAATTCGTACAATTTTAGTAAAAACGTTATTTGCTTTAAATATTTAGAATAAGCAAAACAGCTTAGAATTCGCTCTGTGCATAATCTTCTTCTGTGGTTGTTAACGATGTTAATATTTTGCTTTCAGTTACAACGAATGGAGCCGACTCCAGTGACAGTGGCACTAAGCCCGAAAGAAATCCGCGTCATCAAGTGCAATGGGATCGGTTCTTGTAAGAAAAAGAAACACCACAATATGTACACTCTACCTCCTGACTATCTCTCTCACATTGTGGTTTTAGGTGAGTAATTTTTCAATCGTTTCACAGAACCCTCGATGTCAGACGTCCTTCCTAAAGGTCATTGTAGATTTTAATGTAGCTTGTTTACTACATTATTGCTTGCTTTTTCTTTTGGTTTTTGTCAATTTGTATTTTAGCTTACATGTATACCTTACTCTACCCGTCAAACGTCACTCATTGCTTTCATTTAACTATGTTTACAAAACACAAACAAAAGAATACTTTCAGGGTAAATTATTTATTTGAAAAATTGAATATACGCATTTATTTTCGTAGCGGTCACAGGGAACATCTTTAAGGAGCGTCATCTTAAAGTTCCAGAGATAACGTACTTTGAAGGTGGTTCTTGCAACAGCTAATTTAACAGCAAACTATATCTTCAGAGTATTTAGGTTAAACAAGTTAAAAAAAATAATTCATCTTAGAACTTTCTATAACAAAGTTTCAGCTTGAATCTCCATAATTCATTTTAATTATAATAATGGTCACTTGAGGACATAGATTTGATACATTTATGACTCTTAATAAACCAATATCCCCTGACAGTATTCTTGGTAGAACATGAACATTTCAGTAACAAAAACTACTACTCTGAACGGTGATTAACAGTGGCCAACATTTTTTTGTCAGTGTCCAACGTTCTTAAATTATTTTAAGAAAATACCTTAAATCAAAGATATAGAAAACAAGAGTGTGAAAAAATTAAATAATCAGATTTTTATTTCTAGTCGCATATCAAAATTTATGTACTTTTCAATTATCAATAAAAATATTTAAATTTCCAACAATAATAAACTCAAATTCCAAAATTATCTAATATCAAATAGCAAATGTCCTGTTTTCATATAAAATTTTCATACATAAGTTCAATTATCATCTCTTTAAGAATGTTTGATACTGAATAATAAACTTAATCAATTAATAATCAATCACTATTAAATTCCGTTTATTAATACTAGAATAAAGTGAAAGATAATTAATCTGTTTGATAAGTGAAACAAATTGTTATTTGTGCATCTAATTAGGAATGAAAGCAATACTATTTTCATGAAATGCATCAATAAAAAATAAGTAAAAATAAGATGCTTTTATTATGTATTGTACATGTTTTTTTTTGCATACTGATATTACATTGATTTTTTGAAGTAAAGATTAAATATTATTTTGAGAGATGTCATAATTTGGATAGCATATTTTTAAATTTTAAATAATCTCTAAAAAGATAAATAATGAAATAGTAAAACAAAAATAAGATTAAACCAATGAGAATGTAGTAGGTATTTACTTTTTTCTACCATATTTTCCTTTTTTTACGATTAAAAAATAAATAAAAAAAATAAAAAATATAAATATATTATCACGCCTTTTACCCATTACTGGGTGTGGTACTCTGCCGAAGCAGATCTCGGTAAGTGATATATTTGTTCGCGTGAAGTGCGGTTACCAGCCGTGAAATCAAGGCCTCCAAAGTTGTTAGTGGAGGGGGAATCACAGGGGTAGATGAAAATTGTTTGTTGGCTGTGGGGATCGAACAAGGGTTCTCAAGATCCACAGGTCGACTCGATACCACCTACCCCATTAAATAAATTACTTGCAATGTGATTTTTCATTAAAAACAGTGCAGGATTTACGTATAAGCTACACAAGCTATAGCTTAGGGCCCCCACTTCCTTGGGGCCCCCTAAAATAATTGTCCGAGTAAGCAAGTGACATATTTGGCACTGACATAAAATATCTGGATTTATAAAGGGCCCCATATTTCAAATAGCTTAGGGCCTTATCAAGTCTAAATCCGGCTCTGATTACAAAAGATAACTTTCATGATAACAGTATGCAAAAAATTCAACTTTCTGTGTAATTTCTCACTTTATCCTAAAGTAAATAAACTAAAACAAATCATCAGTCAATTACAAATGCTAGCAGTAAATTTGTCATACCACATATATTTTTTCGACTCGCAACATAGAGATTTCCCAGGTTAAATTTTCCATTGCATTTTCTTTCTCTACTTTGATCTTTAGATAAAAACGTTATGCCTAAGTTTGAATAAAAAAATCAATTTTTTTTTGTATTCTTATCTGCAAATAGTACTTGCCAAAAATTAAAAAAAAATGAATCGTCAACTTGAAATAAATATAAAGTTCTTTAATATTTTATGAATAAAAGTGTCAAACAAATTACAACTGAGTATTTATATAAAAAAAGAACAGATTCATATTATAAAATAGAATTTTTCCATTAGAGATTTTAGATAATTATTTTCATTTTATTTTAAAAACTTTGAAGTTTAATTTGCATTTGTTCATGGCAACTGCCATTTTCAGATAAGAGTATAAATAGTAATTTATCAACTATACTGTGTCATACCGTAACTTCATAGTAGATCAATTTACACAGCGAAAATTTGTTATCAAGAAATTTAAAATTCTTGTAAATATCACCACTATCACTGAATAAAACAGTGAAGAAATACATCAATTAACAGCAAAATAAAACTTGTAATCACTACTATACTTGTTACATTATAAATCCGCTAGGGCGATTAGGCAATCACCCACGTGGAAATTTATTCCCTATCCTGTGACAGGCGATAAAGTTACGGTGAAACAGAGTACAATATAAAAAGTGTCACTTTATTGCACAAATGAAAAACTTGAAGCACGAGCCGTAGGCGAGTGTTAAACTAATGCAATACGATAATCTTTTAACACGAGTTGCATAATTTATTTTTTCTACTTCCGTTAGGAAATATACGTTTTATTTCAATTATTTGAGTTAGGTTATGAACTCCATTATTTAACTAGTGAAATAATGAGGTAACAGATATCTTGGTAGACGAATTCTGATGTGTTATTCTTTTATTTTTTGAATTTATAACTGTCATTAATATGTCAAAATTTCATAATTTCAAAAACGCTCTTTCGTATTTATTAGGACGGAAGTAGAAAAAATATTGTATGAAACTAGTAAGGAAATGAAGGTTATTACCTTACTTATGTGTTTACATAACTCGGCTACGCCTCGTTCTGCAAATTTCACATGCGTAAGGTAATAACCTTCATTTCCTTACTAGTTTCATAAAAGCTATTTCCTACGATTTTAACTAATTATACTAATTTCAATTATTATATTTCAAACGTCAAAAACATTTACTTTATAGGTTACTTAGTTAAGTATATTTCGCAGAAACTATTTAATTACTTTTTTGCTCGGTTCTAATGTGGAAGAAAAGTTTTATTACACTTCGTAGGCAAAAAAGAATTACTTTTTTGCATTGAAAATAAGTATATAATAACTAATTTTTTACATGATCGTAAAAAAATATTTTGATTATATTTTCCTACAAATTGGGATTTTTTTAATATTCAAACTTAGACCCAACGTGATGGAAATAAAATACTAAATAATTCGTATTCGGTAAGTTTTTGTCTAAAACTTGTAATAGAGATAGAAAATATAATAAAAATATTAACTTGGGATATCTTTATGTTTCGAATCGAAAACGGACGTACTGTATGTATGTACTAATACACTGTCTTTTAATATCTTACACTACCTTCTAAATTTATTTACATTTTCTCAATTATCTAACTGTCAAACTATCAATGTCTCAACATAAACTAAACACTTGTTAATGTACCCTCTCGCAAATAACGCATCATGACACTATCTTTCCTCTTTCCTTCTAATACGCTCCCCTGATGTTGCAGACGATCTCCCAGACAGGAACTGCGCGACATGCGGCCAATGTTGCGTAGACTACTCAGGCTGGCTGCAGTTTCAACACGGCTTGTACCGAATCGTGCGAGATCCACTATTCGAACTCGCTATAACCGTGTGCATCGTGCTCAACACCATGTTCCTTGCCATGGAGCACCATGGCATGAGCGAGAATGTTCTTAGAGCGCTTGACGTCGGCAACAAGGTAAGAGAAAGGAAAATGTTTCATTTAAATTTTGGTGGAGGTGCCCAATATTTTAATTGGTAGAAAATTAATTTCTATTATCAGGTTTATTATTCAATGGACACCTATTCTGTAAAATAGAACCAAGAGCTAGTTCTAAAACTATTACGTCCAGCAACAGTACCAGTTTCTATATTACAGAATAAGGGCTGTATCTAACTTAGTAACACTAACTAACATTGAATAAAACATTTTATTGGTTTAAAAAAACGGCAAGAAATAAGGAGTGAAATTTGTAGTTCTGGATTAGTCTGTATTGCAGCTGATTATTAGTTCATGAACGATACAGTATTTTCAATTAATTTTGGACTGTAATTTAACTTCTTATCTCTAATTAGCTCGTCTATAAATGCTAGAATAAAGAATAAAGTAACTATAAGATAACTCATCTATTAAAGAAGTGAACAAATATGGGCTCAAATTTATACAATTTATATTGGAATTTGGGTGTGAAGACTGAATAAGCTTGTATGGAGCATTAATGTGGCTGAAGCGAATATTGTGTCAATATGAGAATATTGACCTCGGTACGTCAACTTTACGATGATAAATGAAAGCGTAATTGTCAACTTTTCATAGCAATCATAGAAAAAATACATTTATTATTTGTACAGCAAAAAAAATAGGGGGAATAGAGGCGATATTTGCAATGTATCAGTGGTGGAATTACGCAGTAATAGAATTTTATAGTAGAATGCAGGCGATAAATTTAAAATCGCTAAATTAGTAGGTATTACATTCTAAATCATGTTTACAATTACAAATGTACTACCTGACACAAAAAGTAGCGGTTAATTTATACTATATTATTCAAACTCATAATTTTTTAATTTTTATTTAACAGATATCATGATTTTATTGTCAAATAATTATATCATCACGCCTTTTACTCATTATTGGGTGTAGCACTCTATCACAGCAGATATCGGTAAGTGATTTATTTCTTCGTGCAAAGTGCGGTTACTAGCCGTCAAATCAAGGCTCCAAAGATGTTGTAAAGGGGGTATCACAGGGATAGTTTTAATATAGTGAAAATTGTTTGTCGGCTGTGGGATTCGAAGCCGGGTTCTTAAAGTCACAGGTCCACTCAATACCTCTGATCCACCTACCCCTGTTCTATTGCCGTAAACAAAATTTTATGTGGCGTGATTCAAGAACAGGGTGCCGACATATCTTACCGCACTTCTTTACAACTTTTATATTTTCTATAGATAATACATTCCATTGTTTGTTTTTTTTCATTTTCTTAAGATATATTACATTATTAATATAAAACTGCTACTTAAAACAATACTAATTAAAATAGTTATGTGTGTATTAAGAGCGAAAAGTGATTCTTTGTTACTCGAGCACGGTAATTGCAGCGGGAGCTGCAATAGTGCAAGAGGAACAAAGATACTTTACGCTTGTGATACACATACTTTTTTCTACGATTGCATCTTAAATTATTAAAAAACGTATACGTACTGAAAATAAGTTCATTCTATCTGTCAAAATGACAAATTTCTGTTTTGTTTGTATCCCTGGTACCTATTAATATAAGCGCGCATTTAATACCTTTTTCGCACGTTGCCATTGGAAACGCGCTCATTTTACATTTTACGTCTCCAGTTGTAACGCGCGAAATAAATATTTTTCGATTGTTCCACAGAAAACATCAACTTTACAATGAAAAATGAGAGCGTAATTGTCATCTTTTCATAGCAATCGTAGAAAAAGGCTTTTATTGCTACATTAACAAAATGAAGTAGATAGCTTTGTGGCAACGCGTCGGACTGTAGAATTGAGAATCTGAGTTCGATTCCCACAGCCGACAAATTCATTTTCAACAAATTAAAATTACCCTTGTGGCACCTTTTCCAGTAACATCTTTGGGAGCTTCACACATATAAGTATATCATTTGTACCAAGATCTGCTACGGCAGAATGCCACACTCAGTAATGTGTAAAAGGCAAGATGATATATTTATTTATTTATTCCAGCATTGGTTAACTAATATAAGTATTATATCATCCGTCAGTACGGTGGTGTGGATAGCGATATTGAATTCGAATCTCACTCAAGCTAAAGATTATATGAACTACCACACTGCAGCTCGGTGAGTGCGGACCCTGTACTGTAATTGGGATTAAGTTCCTGTTGTACAGCGTAACATAAATAAATAAATACTGCATATTAAACAAAATTATAGCAACAGAAAGTAGAAAGACCATTAATTATAAGGATTATTTTAATTATGGTTTATATTGATCTAATTCGAATGTACTAATGAAGAAATACTTGTCTGTTATAATACTGATGACATATTTTTACATAAAAATCCATGTAAACATATCTAGTACCTACCATTTATCTACATTTAAACAAAATGACAACTACCTATATGTATTATTCATGTTTTCCTTTCCAACACACGTGCCAAATAACACAGAAATTTATGCATTTTTAAAATATGTAAAATATGCTTAAATCACGATGTTCACAATATTGTAGCAAGCAAATATTACTTAATTAAAATTAGAGCTTAACTACTGTTAAACGGATTGAATATTTAATGTTAAAATACACCGCTAAATATTTGTAAAGCTTCCATAATGCTCGAATTATGGTAAATATTCGCAAAATATTGAAAATATTAATTAATAAATTTGTACATATTTCCCACACAGATATAAATGATAATTCCACACATAACTTTTCATCCAATCAAATTATAGTATTTTGTTGAATTGAACCAATCACAGTAGTATTACAGCGACAATTTCACTAGTGAAAATTGTCGCAAATCGTTGCTTAGATATATAACGTTTGTTAACTATTTTGAGTAGATTAATATTGTTGAATTTTATTGGACTTTGTTTACTTTGCTTAGTTATCTCAAAAAATTAAACAATGTAAATTGATCACCAAGGTAATAGTAGTTCAGACATTGTTTTAAAAATACTGCAGGTAACATTTTTTGGAGTAAATAAAATATTTCGAGGAATTGTCAAGCCGAATACCATACGTGACTATGATTTTCCTTTGGTAATTTTTGCCTAGATCACTCCTGCTTGTTGCTTTAAGATAATCTACACTCGTGCTATCGCACTCGTGTAGATTTTCGTCGCAACAAGCAGTCGTGATCATGACGACAAAAATTTCTGGCAAAATCATTGGCTGGTAGCACAAGCTCTGTTTTTGCCTGTTTTAAGAGCAGTATTTTTGGGTGTTTTAGCTATAACTAACATGTTAAAACCATGCTCTTAGAACACCCAAAAACAGAGCTTGTGCTACCAACCATTGTCACTAATGGTATTATATATAAAAATAAAATGCTGTGTAACGAGCACCATACTTCACTAATTAAAAAAACAAAATGTATAAAATTCATATGCGGCTTCTTTCCTGATGTGAATCTAATTATTCCTAAATTAAATATGAAAAATCTACATATTTATATACGAGTACAATGTAGGCCATAACAAAATACTTTTATTAAAAAATCGTTTTTGAAAATAAAATTTAAACATCCACTTTTTTATGTGATATATTTTTATCTAGTTTCCAACGTGAAAAGTCTGTCTTGTTATTTTTATAATAAAAATAAGAATCTAATTTCCTTATTTTACATTAGTGGGATGAGAGAAAAATTATTTGATAATTAAATATATATACGACATGTCTGTCTAAGTTTAGTTTATTTAGCTAAAAGCTATATAAATACAAACATATAAAACCAATAAGCAAATATAATAAATACAAAAACCACTTATAAGGGTTATGTCTCACTCAACATGAGTCTAAGTTTAGTTTTAAATTTAGATACATTCATATTTTTCATTTCTTCCGACAACAAATTATACTCTCTAAAGCCGTTGTAAAATAAGGTATTTTGCGATTTAGTTAACTTTTTTCTTTTTAATTAATTAATCAATCGCTAAATATTATTTTTATATTACCCAAGTTTAGCTTCATTCACATTCCTTTAATACAAACTAATTATTTCTGCCACTCAGAACACATAAAACGTTCAGGCATATTCATCCATTTATAAAGCATGATTAAAAATAAAATGGTCATGAAAAACAAAGCATATCACAATTGAAGACATTTTTCGTTGTCAATTATGACAGGTATTTTGTTGAATTTTATTAATTATTGTAACATTTAAATGACATGGCTTTCACCCCTAAATAATTATATTTGAACCAATTATATTTATTTAATTAAAAAAGTAATTTTAATAATTTTTTTCACTTCACAACTTTGTATTTTTAATTTAAAACTAAAACATAGTTTACTTGATTTTAGTTATCAAGACTTTGATAATGGTCCAATCCCGGGTCGAAATATCAGTTTAATAAGAAGAAACATATATTATCAAACAAGCCAGAAATCCATCTTTTCCTTATAAAATGTCCATATGACGTTCAATTAAAAACATGTTATTTTTTATTATAACTCGGTTATTTGATCTACAATTGTTATTAATTTTACATCATTAAATTTGTCAAAAATGCATTAATTTGCCGGATTAACATTCTCTCTCTCTCTCTCTATCTATCTTTCTATACAGGGTGTATCTGTACTTCGGGAAAAAATTAAAGAGTATATACTATAAGACGTACAAATCATGGAACAAAAAGATTTTTTAAAAATTCGTTAAATTAAGGATGGTTTACTTAAAATGAACATTTTTAGGGCCACTGGATTAGCATACTTTATTGCTTGACCTGCTGCATTTAACTAAATTAAATTATTAATTACACAACATCAGGCATTTATTTGGTGTACAATTACTTGTAAGAAGATTTAAATAAAACTATTAAAAATAGCCTTTAAATACGATGCAAACTTTTTTGCGAATTTTAAAAAATGTCTGATGTTGAGTAATTAGTCATTTAATTTAGTTAAATGCAGCAGGTCATGCAATAAAGTACGCTAATTCAGTGGCCCTAAAATGTTCATTTCAAGTAAACCATCCTTAATTTAGCGAATTTAAGAAAATTCTTTTTGTTCCATGATCAGCACGTCTTATAGTATATACCCTTTAATTTTTCCCAAAGTACAAATACACCCTTCACACACACATCTCTTCAAATGAAAAAAAGTTAGCAATGGGGAAGTGCCAACTTCCCCCATCAAAGTGTAGTAGAAATTAAACAAGCTGAAACAAAAGTAATATATTATAACAAAATTTTATTTTTTCTTCATATAAGTTTCTGTTTTGTTTGTATCCCTCGTAACTATTGAAGTAAGCGCGCATTTAATATCTACTTCGCGCGTTGCCATCGGAAACGCGCTCATTTAATAACTTTTTCGCGCGTTGCTATTGCTAATAGTTATTTGTGTATTAAGAGCGTAAAGTGATTCTTTGTTACTCGAGCACGGTAATTGCTGCAATAGTGCAAGAGGAACAAAGACACTTTACGGTCGTGATACACACATAATTTTTTCTACGATTGCATCTTAAAATGATTAAAATACGTATGTGTACTGAAAATAATTTCGTTCTGTCAACTGTCAATATGACAAGTTTCTGTTTTGTTTGTATCCCTGGTAACTATTGATATAAGCGCGCATTGAATATCTTTTTCGCGCGTTATAACTGGAGACGCACGACACAGTTATATTTCTATTATTCCACAGAAATGTCAACTTATATGAGTGGACAGGACTAGTTACATTATTTCCATGTTTCCCAGTCCAAAATTTTTCGTTGCCACTGCCACTGGGTGGATGATTATGTTAAAGTTATTAATTAAATAAAATTCTATTATAAATAACTGCTAATTGAATTGTGTAATTATTCTTTCGTAGTTGATACCTACTTCATTGTTTGTGTTTAATAGTAAAGCGAATCCAGTGCAGTACTACAAAAAAGTTTTAGGTTACCAATCCTTAATTTTTCGAATTTAAAAAAAAATCTTTTTGTTTCATGATCAGCACGTCGTACAGAATATACCCTTTAATTTTTTGCTCTAAGTTGTGAAACACCCTGTATATATATATATATATATATATATATATATATATATATATATATATATATATATATATATATATATATATATATATATATATATATATATATATATATATATATATATATATATATATACAGGGTGTTAATTAAAAATCTGGCCATAGGCGTTTAACATGGGAAATCAGTTTTTCCTTGTGCGTTGCTTCCCAATTGATTTTAGACAAAAATGCTTCAAATAAAAGTTGTAAAGCTTCAAATTCTGCATGTAAGCCACTAATCAGATTTTATTTGTGGCATTTCATAATCGAGAAAATAAATTTTAAAAAATTTTGAAAATTGCTTATTTGTAGCGATAGCCATGGAACTCAAACAAAATTACAAGCAATTGTATGACATTGTAACTGTCAAAAAAAGTTTGTGTTTTGTGATTTTCGTTTAATAGAAGTTAAATATGCAGACAATTAAATTGAATTATGGCCAGTTATACAGCAAAAATTAAAATTTAGTTTAAATAAATAAGGGCAAATCGAATGTTTACAAAGAATTATAATTTAAATTTTTATGCCTAACTGAATTGATGTACCTACGTATAAAACAAATCTGTTTCCTAAATACATTGTTTTAATTTTAGAATACCTAAATAGCTCTCAACACATACAAAATAAAACAGAAATGAAGACAAGAATAATGTATTTATTTAATAAACAGAAAATAAGGATGAATATAATTTTATATTAAATGTTCGAATAACCCTCCATTTTTCGCTAAACAATACCCAAGTCTATTATAAAAGCCGTCTCTAACATTATGCAACTATCTGGCATTTATTTTTCTACATTCATTGGAAATTGCATCTTTAAGTTGTTCAATATTTTCAAATCTTACTCTGTTTACAACATTTTCAAGTGTCCCCACAAAAAAAAAGTCGCACGGTGTTAAATCGGGTGACCGTGCAGGCCAATTAATTGTTTCTCTTCTGCCAATCCAACTGTTCGGGAATGTATCATTTTAATACTGTCGTACTGCATGAGCATTATGTGCAGGACATCCATCATGTTGAAAGCACACATTTTCCAAATTTAAAGTAGCAATCTCTGGTCCCACCTTCTCGATAATAAGTTCTAAGTATTTGTTAGAATTGATTTTTTCAATAAAAAACGGTCCAATTATATGGCTACCAAGTATACCAGCCCACACATTTACCCTTTGTATATACTGAGAATTAGTTTCTAAAATGTTGTGCGGATTATGCTGTGACCAATACCGACAATTATGTAGATTTGGCTTTTTGTTTAAAGTAAACGTACATTCGTCCGTAAAACAAATATTTTTTATAAAAATTTTATTCTCATTTGCCTTTTCCATAATAATTTTGCAAAAGTTGGCACGATTTTCATAAATTGAATGTTCCAGTCTTTTAAAAAATTTTAATAAAAGTTTCTATTGTGGTTTTACTTGGAATTCGTCGATGTGTCCAGACTACACTTATTAAATCAGGTATTTTTCTGTAGCTTTGTCCAGAGTAGCATCATTTTATGATCTGAAGCTTTTCTTCATGAGAAAACTGTTCCATACTTTCAAAAATATTTGTTTTTAAACGAAAATTACAAAACACAAACTTTTTTGACAGTTACAATGTCATACAATTGCTTGTAATTTTGTTTGAGTTCCATGGCTATCGCTACAAATAAGCAATTTTCAAAAATCTTTAAAATTTATTTTCTCGGTTATGAAATGGCACAAATAAAATCTGAGTTACATGCAGAATTTTAAGCTTTATAATTTTTATTTGAAGCATTTTTGTCTAAAATGAATTGGGAAGCAACGCGCAAGGAAAAACTGATTTCCCATGTTAAACGCCTATGGCCAGATTTTTAATTAACACCCTGTATATATATATATATATATATATATATATATATATATATATATAACGATATCGAAATTTTAATATCGAATACTGCCTGTGTGGGTGTGAACGATCTCGAAACCAACTAAACGAATTTGATGAAACTTGGTATACTACTGTTTAGTGGTCCTAGAAAACGAAGTAGCTAGGTATTATTCTCCGGGAAATTTATTTAGTACGTCATTTAAAGAAAATTAATAACTCAAAACATATGAGTACTTTAGGATAATGTAAATAAATAAAAGAAATCAATTGAGGCCAAAATCAATTCGATATTACAACTATTTTCAAGATAAGATTAGAAATTCGAAAGAAAATTGGGAAGGTAAATTGTATCTTCTTTATATTTTTAGTTTCTTAATTATAAAATTAGTATTTTCTGTTATATTCCGAGCAAAGCTCGATTTTCCAGAAACTAAAATTAATATTCAACAAAAAATTCGCATCAAAATGTATTGATTGTAATCTTCAATAAACAATCTCGAATCCAGTATCCTCATCTCAATTTCAGCAATAGTCTTACACCGCTTTCAGCTCTGCAAAATCGAAACTGTCGACTACTAATTTGTTTATGATTCTTTCTGTGCAGGTTTTCACTTCCATATTTACATTTGAATGCTTCCTAAAACTCTTGGCCTTGAGTAAAGAGTTCTTCGCGTGTGGATGGAACATCTTCGATCTGATTATTGTATCTGCAAGTCTGCTGGATCTTATTTTTGAACTAGTGGACGGACTGTCCGTTTTACGAGGATTAAGATTGGTAAGTTTTAATCATTATACTATCAAATATATCATATTAAGTTATTTGTAAATACATTTTTATTCAATTGGACGAACAATAATGATTTTCCGACGTGTTTTTTATGGTAGACAACAAAAAATACTATTTAAAACTATTTTAACAAAGTAAATTTTGTATAACTGTTTTTGTCAAAAACACAAATTTAAAACGTTGTGCAATTGTTTTTAGAGATAAGGATATTATTTTTGGAAAGTTCTCAACTTGTTTGATACTAAAAATGTCAAACATAAATTTATCACTTTAGCTATCGTTGCTCAGGTTATGTAAAATTATTGCTTCTTTTTATATAATAAAATATTTATATTAAACTACAAAACACTTCTTTATTATAAATTAGAAATATTTTTTATAAAATTACCTAGATAATTATGCATTTTAACTGTAACCTAACGAATAAATGTCAAAAATAAATCAAATTTAAAATGTTTATTGAATCTGTTTTACCGCCCGGATATTTTATATTAATTATTTTTTAGTAGATTTTTTTAATGAAATTAAATTAATGCGAAAAAAGGAAAAATATAATTCACTTAGAATAAAACAAGAAAATATTTTCCAAACTAAAAATTCATTGGTGAATCCACTATTGTATTATAGTACCTATAGTTCAGTCAGGTATAAAGTTCAATAACTATAAAAAAAACACACACAGAAATATTTGAAGTAAATAGTATCAGCGATTTCAACATTTGTATTTAATAATCCCAGCCGTGAAATCACGGCCCCAAAGATGTTAGTGGAGGAGAAGCCACAGGGGTAAATTTAAATTGGTGAAAATTGTTTGTCGCCTGTGGGAGTCGAATTTTATGTTAGATTAATATAAATTCAAAGAACTAGAATTCTGTTCATATGTTTAGTTTTTGGGGTAGGTGGCTCAGTGGTACCGAGTCGGCCTGTGGATCTTGAGAACCCTGGTTCGATTCCCACAGCCGACAAACAATTTTCACCAATTTAAAAAATCTACCCCTGCGGCTCCTCCACCACTAATATCTTTGGAGGCCGTGATTTGACGGCTGGGCCTCGATTCTTGAAATGTGAGATTTGGTGTGAGATGAGAAAAAAGGTCACGTGATTCGTTTCTCGCCTCGTGAGATGCAAGTTGTATTCTTGAACACAATTCTCATCTAATTTCTTCTCACACAGTTCTCATCACGTATAATATTTCTAGCCAGCGTTTACATAGTGAGATAGAGTAGCAGATGTCACATATTGTGTTAGTTAAATATTTTTAAATTTGACAAATCAAGATTACGGTAAGCATATTAAACAACAATATATCTATAATATAAGAATTTTATGGCTATGAATTAAAAGATAATATTCCAGGAAAAATGTACTTTATTTACATATTTTTTTGGTGACTTAAATATAATTTGGTACCTGTTTGATACTATTAACTATTAATTTATTTTTAGTTTATAATGGCGGATGATCTTGAGATTGCCGCAATTGTTCGGCTTCTATTAGATGCAGAACTTGCTGCTAATCGACAAAAAAGAAGACAAAATCATAGTCAAAATCCATTAGATTTAAGTGATCAATCCTTTATGCTATTATTTCGGCTTAATAAACATTTAGCAGCAAATTAAATAAACAGCCTAAGTAAATCCTCAACAACGCATATCAGCTATAAGTATTAGGACAAAAGTGAGGATATTGCAAGAAGGAGATGATATGGTTGATTTTGAAATAAATAACATAAATGTGGGTGTTCAAGCAAATAATATGAATCCAGTGTTAGTTGCTGGAAGGAGAGTTAGGCAAACTGTTGTTAATACATATTACTGATAAAAATGTAAATAATTTTGTATTTTTATTGTGGGATAAATATATTTTATAACAGATAACACTAAATATAATTTTTACTATGAGTAGTACAATTAATATTTTGTACTTTTATATGCCCGGTTTCATAAAAGGCAGAATAAATTTACTTCCAAAATACATTTATTTTAATTAACAAATTCTAATCGTTTTATTTATTTTACGGTAAATAGAACATTACTATCAAAAATTCGACTGTCATAAGGAATAAATTGTAATTATTTTGACATACTTTGACATTAATAACCTGCGCGCGCAAAAAATATCTCACTGCATAACCAAGACCAAAATGATTGGCGAGAATATTTCACATATTTTCAAGAATCGAAATCATCGATTGTATGCGTGATGAGGACAAAGTGAAAAATATGTCTCATCTCACGGAACAAATTTCTCACAGTTTCAAGAATCGGTGGCCTGGTAACCGCACTTCACGCGATAAAATATATCACTTACCGAGATCTGCTTATGCAGAGTGCCACACCCAGTGATGGGTAAAAGGCGTGATGATATAATAATTATAATGTTTAGTTTCCCTGTAACTTCGAATCGGAAAAAATATAAATAAAATAAAATAAATATATCATCACGCCTTTTACCCATTACTGGGTGTGGCACTCTGCCTAAGCAGATCTCGGTAAGTGATATATTTTTTCACGTGAAGTGCGGTTACCAGCCGTCAAATCACGGCCCCCAAAGATGTTAGTGGAGAGGGAGCCACAGGGGTAGATTTAATTTGGTGAAAATTGTTTGTCGGTTGTGGGGATCGAACCAGGGTTCTCAAGATCCACAGGCCGACTCGATACCACTGAGCCACCTACCCCCTTATGGAAAAAATATAGAAACACTTTCAGTCACTGAATTTAATTAATTAATTATGTATTTCAGCTACGTGTCCTGAAACTAGCGCAGTCTTGGACAACAATGAAAGTGCTTCTCAGTATTATTATTTCTACCATCGGGGCTCTGGGTAATCTAACCCTGGTCTTGGTCATCGTCATCTACATCTTTGCCGTCATTGGAATGCAATTGTTTTCGCAGGACTACACTCCAGAAAAATTTGCACCGGATCCTATACCACGGTAAGTGCAATCGCTACATATCCAAACATTAACAAGTACAAATAAAACAATTGTAGGATCATAAATGATTGACCAGTGACTTAGATATGTCTGTTTTCTGATCAAAAATTATGTTATGTTCCTCGAAAGAAAGTACTAATGTCTTGTCAAATGAAAATCAGGTTTATTTTCACGTGTACAAACAATTTGAAATTTATATTGTTATTTTACTGTTGCAGTAAAAGAGAAAGTAATTTTGAAAATAACGTTTGATAAAGAATTGAAAAATAAGGTTTCTACCGAAAATTTTAATTTTCAAATTTGAATTGATTATTATTGAACATTGAAATCATATAATTTAGATTTTAATAAAAAATATTATTGTTGAATATTAAAATCATATACGAGGGTGGAGTGATAAGTCTGGTAAAATGCTAACAGATCGCGTCATAATTGCAAATTCCATAACACATATGTTAAGTACCATCTATCACTAGGCAAAATTCAAAAGTTCAACAGATCTGTCATTTAGTTTAGTTTTGATATCCATTGAAAGCAGACAATATTTAGTATTTTTGTAAATATGGAAAAAGCGAATTTCGTGTTTTGATAAAACATTATTTTTTTCGTGGAAAATCAATTACGGAGATCAAAAAGAAGCCAAATAAATATTATGGTAACTCTTCACCATCGATTAAAATGATTCACAAATGGTTTACTGACTTTCGTTGCGGTCGTACAAGCACAACTGATGCCGAACGTTCTGGACGCCCAAATGAGATCACCACTCCAGAAATGATTAGCAAAATCCATGAAATTATATTCAAAGACCGCACAATGAAAGAGCGTGAGATAGTAGAAATAGTAGGCATCTCAGGTGAACGTATGCGAAATATCCTACACGACCATTTGGGTATGAAGAAGCTATCCGCGCGATGGGTGCCGCGTTTGCTCACAGTCGATCGAAAACGTACACTTGCGACAACTTCAGGGGCATGTTTGGCAATGTTTAGGCAGAATAAAAAGGAATTTTTGTGTCGTTACATAACTGTGGACGAAACTTGGATCCATCACTATACACTAGAGCCCAAGGAACAGTCGAAACAGTGGATTTATCCTGGCGCATCTGCTCCGAAAAAGGCCAAAGCAGCTTTATCGGCCAACAAAATCATGGCCCCAGTTTTTTGGGATGTAAGCGGCATAATTCACATAGATTTCATTGAAAAGGGAAAAACAATAAACGGTGAATATTATTCCAACTTATTAGGCCGTTTCAACGACGTTATGAAGGAAAAACGACTGCATTTGGGGAAGAAAAAGTTCTCTTTCACCAAGACAATGCGCGGGTGCACACGTGTGTAGTTGCCATGGCTAAAATTCATGAATTACGATTCGAATTAGTTCCACATGCGCCATATTCATCAGATTTAGCCCTCTGCGACTATTTCCTGTTTCCGAACTTGAAGAAGTGGCTCGGCGGAAAAAGATTTGGCTCTAATGAGAACACTATTGATGCAACAAATGTCTATGTTGAAGGGTTGGACAAATCCTATTATTTGGAAAGGATTGAAAAATTGGAAAAACGTTAGACTAAGTGTAATACACTTAGTGTATCGACCTAAAAGGGGACTATGTTGAAAATTAAAATGTTTTTTTGCCGAAAAAAATATTCCTTGTTTCATTTTTACCAGACTTACGAGGGTCGTTCAATAAGTCCTTAGAAAAAAGTAGAAAAAACACTTTTTTTGGGTAGATTTTTTTTTATTTTTCTACATAATCTCCTTTTAGCTCTATACACTTCTCTAATCGTTTTCCCAAATTTTTTAAGCCGTCCAAAAAGTAGGATTTCGGAAGCTCCTCAAAATAGGCTTCCGTTTGGGCGATGACCTCCTCATTGGACGTAAACCTTCGTCCGCCAAGCCATTTCTTTAAGTTTGGAAATAAGAAAAAGTCACTGGGGGCCAAATCTGGTGAATACGGTGGATGTTGCAATAATTGGAACTTTAATTCCATAATTTTGGCCATCGCAACTGCGCAGGTGTGCACACGTGCATTGTCTTGATGAAAAAGGACCTTTTTGCGTTTCAAATGAGGACGTTTTTCTTTTATTTCTTCGCTCAGCCGGTCCAATAACGACGCATAATACGCTCCTGTTATCGTTTTTCCCTTTTCCAAATAGTCGATGAAGATGATTCCGCGTGCATCCCAAAAGACCGTTGCCATAACCTTGCTAGACGATTTCTCCGTCTTCGCCTTCTTCGGAGCCCGTTCGCCTTTAAAAATCCACTGTTTTGTCTCTGGAGTGTAGTAATGTATCCAAGTCTCATCCACAGTTATGTATCGACGCAGAAAATCTTCAGGATTACGACGGAAAAGCGCCAAAACAGCCTTAGAGTCCACCACACGATTGCGTTTATTCTCCACTGTGAGCAACCGCGGCACCCATCTTGCCGAGATTTTTTTCACACATAATTTTTCGTGCAAAATTAAAGCGACTGTGCCTTGTGATATGCCTGTAGCCTCAACTATTTCGCGCACTTTGATTCGTCGGTCACTTAAAACCATATTGTGGATTTGGTCAATCATTTCGGGGGTAGGCACTTCTACAGGGCGTCCGGAACGATGTTCATCTTTTGTGGATGTACGGCCACGTTTAAACTCATTCACCCAATTGTAAAGAGTTGCAAACACAGGAGCAGATGTGCCATGAACTTCATCCAACTCAACTTTAATTTCTTTCGGCGTTAAGCCTTTTAAATACAGATGTTTAATCACCGCTCGAAACTCACTTTTATCCATTATTATAAACAATCAAAAGTTTTTTACTACAATTGACAACAACAATGAAACTACGTGACGGCTAAAGCTAAAACTCTAACAGTTGACTAGTTAGGAGTGCTGCTTACTGGAAAAAATTCATTTTCGATACTACGAGCACCATCTCTTGGATTTTCTAAGGACTTATTGAACGACCCTCGTATCACTCCACCCTCGTAATTTATATTTTAATAATCGAGTTTTTATTAATAACGTAAAAAATTGTACTGTAATTGAACTCGTTCCTGACTTTTTACGTAAAGAACTATTAAATTTCATTGCATGAGTACAACGCATCCATTTCATGGACTTGTATTGAGTGCATTAGGGCCTACTACGTTTTATATTCCTCAGCTTCAACTCAAGAAGTGTTTGACTTCCTTCTTTTAATACACAAATAACTATTTTTATATAGTCATTATAATGTTTTTATCACTAATTTTGTGTATATCGATTACGGTAGAGGAGCTTATTACAATTGTTACCTCTCCATCATTGAAACTAATTATTGCTATTAGATATGTAGAAAAATAAATAAATAATATTGTAAATTCGAAAGATAGACTTATAAGTCTTACTCAAATGTACAAATTCATTCTTATCTTGTTCACCTAATGATGGTCTAGTCGACCGAAATACGTATTGTAAAATAAACTTTACATTATTTGAAACTAACCTAGTGTTGAATTTTTAATTTAATTTTTAAATAATATTGTGTTTACAGATGGAACTTTACGGATTTTTTTCACTCCTTCATGATGATTTTTCGAATATTGTGCGGTGAGTGGATCGAGCCACTGTGGGATTGTATGCGAGCAGAAGATGAAGAGGTATGACACATTTTACTTGTAAAGTTTAAGTTTATATCTGTATTTTTAACAAGAAATATCGGGTGACATTGCAGTGCTATAATATTCATGTACTACCTTATATTCATATTTCTTTTTTCACACACTGCTTCATGCAAACACAGTCTCGTGCAAATTTGTAAAAGGTCGGATTTAGTAAAGAAATACAAACCAAATAATGACGACTGCCATACAAACTCTCTACTCTGAATATTATTTTCATATATAATATAACAAGTAGTATGAAAATTGCTGAAAATATTTTGACATAAATTATGAGTTGTTATGGAAGTGGAAACATAACGAGTGCGAAGCACGAGTTGTGTTTCCTATTTCCATAACAACGAATGTATATTTATGTCAAAATATTATCTGTCAATTTTCATACTACGAGTTGTATTGAGAATTTACCAAACAAGAGTTAATTAACAAGAATAGTTAGGTATTTATTTGCACAGTGATGAAAATTCTACATTTGGTAAAACTAGAGTTGAGGGCCAAACCTGAAGTTGGCTGCAGAACAAGCTGTTTCTGGCTTGAATTCAGGAGTACCAATTAAAAAAAAAGCACCCCTAACCATGCCAAACCTAGTACAGAACGCATTTTTATGATAAATATACTTGAAATGCGAATTTTATTACAAACAAAATTTTGTTTTAAAGATAAATTTCAGTGTACATTTAATATTCAAAATTGACGTTTATGAAAATATTGAAAATATCATTATTTTATTCGTAACTAAGGATATTAATAACAGTGGTATTTCCGATGAAATTTCACTAGTGATGAATTTCCGACGAAATGTACATTTCATTGGTTCATTTTCAAACAAATTCGTGATCTTATTGGTTGACAGTGACGTGTGGTGAATTCTCAATGGAAGATATTATAAATAAGCAGAGATGTGCATCTACGTGTAATCTTTAATTGTCGACATCTACACGTAGACAATACGTCGACAATTCTAGCGACGTAGACAATGTAGATAATGCATCTGACAGTTGTAAAATTCAACATAACCTAAATTTATTCCTTTGTAACTATTACATGTATTCGTATTCGTGAGCTCGGGTCATTATCGGTCTTTATATAATAAAACTAATAAAGCAAGTGCTCGTCCATTACTAGATAAATGTCTGTTTTGGGTCTTGGGCGAACTGTCATATTTTTAAAATCGATCAACGCGGAATCTCACCAGACGGAGTTTTCTTTGGCGCTATTTTTAACAGTAACCAGTTGACAAATTTTGAACGTTTTGCCCTGAACAACTAATTTTTTTCATGTAATCCCTGGAATAAAAATAAAAATCTCTACCAACATTTAAAATTCCCTAGTTCTAGGGATAAAATTGTAATATGACTTAAGTGAACACAGGTGTTTTCATTGTCTACATAGTCTACATTGTATACATAAAAAATGAAGACGTAGACTACATGATTGTTTACACGTAGAGAATTGCGTAGATTACTTGCAGTAGACTACACGCACATCCCTGTAAATAAGCGACTGTGACTAAAAATGGAAATATAAATAAGCAGGAATCTAGTCAAAATTATCCGTGTATTTTTCTAAGCCAACGTTTCGTTGCCAAATGCAACCTCATCAGGGCAAAGCCAAAATAAGTGTAAATAGTTACAAAAATATAAAAAATCATACAAAACATCAAAAAGATGCAGTCAAACAAAGTAAAAAACAAAATAACGTCCAAAGCCTCATCTAACGGATTCATATTAAACAATGAGAAAATATTTATTTATGTCCTACAGACAAGTCGAATGACGAGCAATTTTGACTGGATTCCTGCTTATTTATATTTCCATTATTTTCAATTAATTCAGTATCGTAACCAGAAATTTCTAACGGGGAGGAGATTTTAAATTTTCAAATAATAATCGCTCAATCACTTTTATAGGTTATGATACATTCTTGTACAAGTTGTATACTATAAGAAGTTCGCCCTTGCTATCTTTTTTTATTCAAGAGATAGAGAGACGGTTAAATTGGCAAAACAACTAAAGATCAAATAAACGAGTTAGAACTATATTTAATGGAACATAATAATACTATTCAATTACCTCAAAAATTGATCTACAATTGCTATGAATTTTACATCATTTAGTTTGAGTACTAATTTGCTTATTTAACCGTTTCTCTTAATCTCTTCAAATAAAAAGTGATGATGAGGTGCTAACTTTACTTTGATTAGTGCAGCGGAAATTTAAATGGTATACTCGAAACGAAAAGTCATAAATCATTTAAAGTACACTTGTGGTTTGGTTTAATATATGTTTAATTATAAAAATATTATATAAAAGTATATATTTTAAACAAAGTAGAAATTAAACCAAAATAGTATGTTATATATAAAGGGAGAGAAATGCATGATTTTCCAGAGGTGCAATTTGTAGCCAGAGGGCATAGCCCGAGAGCTACAAAGCACAGAGGGAAAATTGCATTCTCTCTTGAAGTATATATATACTATTTTTTACGCGACCGAAGAAATTTTAAAATGAAAAATGTAGTTTTAAAACCTAATTTCACATTGACATTTATTAATTTTAAGATTTAGAAGTCTATGAGAAATAAAATATAATGAACAAAATTACTTAACAACCGTAATGTTTTATTCATTAATTAAATATCATTACTTGGCAAAATAATGAAAATTCCCCTAGGGAAATAATGTTCGCATTTCGTTCCTAGGACCGAAATGTGTTACTTCTATCATGATTTCGCGGTCATAGAAACGGAGTTTCTCTCCCGGTTGTATAGAAATTTAAATGAAGAAAGATTTATCTCTATAATATAATTTAATCAAATTTTCTTTTTCTTTCTTCATTTGTAGATGAAGCTATATTGTTTATTCTGATCGCGCCTGGATTAATCAGCCCTAATATATTCTGATCAAGTCTGGTTAGATGATTGCATGCCTTAGGCGTGACCTAACCTAATATTATATTGAATTAATCAGTTCTCTGCTCTGAAACCCCTATGTTAAACAATTTAATATACAAAGCGTCCCATAAAAACTGTGCCATAGGCGATTAACATGGAAAATATGTCTAGTACCATGGCTTCCCTGATTACTTTACAGGGAAATGTTTCAAATAATAGTTGTAGAGCATTAATTTCCGCGTCCAAAACAATTAACACAATTTATTTATTTCATTACCGAATGACAGATTGATGATACAGGTGTATGTTGGTGAAATTGAGGGTGAAAGTTTGAGTGGACGACCTAGGAACAAATGGATAAATATGATTGAAGGGTTGTTGCGTGAGCGAAAGATTTCGAGCGAGAAGAATAAACGAGCTTGTATGAAAGGAATTATGAATGTAGTTGAAGCAAAAGTGGTGTCAGGATAGGAATGTTTGGCGAAAATTAATTGCGGGATAAATGTGATGAATAAGGACAAACGTATGATTCTTGATTTTAGATTCATTGGTTAGATTTTTCGAGTGTTTACCTGCAATTGTGTGGAGTTCACCTTCAAAAACAAGCGCAGGGGATGCTCCCTTCCTTTCTTATCTTTTTGATTCATTTTCTGTTTTTACTATAGAGTGTCCAACTGCAATTGTGTTAAACGTATTTTTAAACAAGCGCGGGCAATGCTGCCTTCATTTCTTGATAGATTCGTTATTAGAGAAGTGGGCGTAAGTGAAGATTTACGAAACAGGTGTACAGGAGCGAATAGATGGATGTGAATGAAGGTTTGTTGCGTGATAATGTATTTTGGTTGTGAGGAAAGAAAGAGTTCGTATGGAGGAAGTGTTAATGTGGTCTAAACGAGTATCGTGTGTACTGATGCTCTATGAATGTTTCAGGGGTTCGTGCTGCCCCATTTAATGGGATATAATGTGATGTTATGTATGAATTGCCGCTAAAATTAATTTTTAATTTGTCAAAAATTTATATTATCCACATGTTAATCATGAAACTGGAATAAATGTAAACAAATGTATAACGTTTTACTATCTCATACATATTTTCAAGTTAATTTTAGTAGTAACTAAATAAGTAAAATGTAATATCTACGCTAATTTAGAAATAGAATTTAATACTTGAAACATTAATTTCAACATTTTTCCTTGGGAGTAATGAAGGAAGCAATGGTAATGGAAAACATTTCTCGTGATAATTTAGTACAGTTTTTATGACTCATCCTGTAAATACAGTATATACAACAAAATTTAAGAATGTAACATTTTAGCGCAAAAGTACAAAAATAAAAGTTGTTTAATAGTATATTACATACTAAGGGAGAGAAGTAAATTTGAAGCACGGTCCGAAGGCGAATGATACGACAAGGGAAAACTACACTTCTCTCACGCGGTGTATAAACTATTTTATCCACGACCCTAAGATATAAAGTATTTATTCTAAAAAATATTAGAAATAATTATTTAAATATGTAATATTGTAGTTATCATTGGTTTGTATATTTTTTTGTAAAAATTATAAAACGGCAATACTCATTTCCTTAGCTTAGGTTAAATTTAAACATTTTAAAAGTAAAATTTTATTTTATACAAGTTTATGTTCGACTGTACCACAATTACTTGATCTTTAACACTATTTACTGTTCATAAAATAGCACTTTATTGAACTAGAACTATATAATAGAAATATTAGACTCCTATCAAAAAAATAATTATACCTAATTAATTAATTCCTTTATATTTAATGCAACTTCTTTTACTTCTTTTGGGCATTATGAACACAATTTTCTACTTTTTTGACAGTTTAATTTATATAAATAACATTATTTAACAAAAGCAACAACAAAGCACACTTTGAGTTACAATTCATTTTTCACATTAACATATTATAAAAAAATAAATCATCTCCAAATCAGTCGCACAATCTATGCAACTCGTACATAATCGAACTTTATTGGACTCGCCTTATTTATCAGGCTTGCTCAGCCCTAAACTTTAACCCGTCCAGTAAAGTCTTGCATTATGTACTTGTTATATAAATAGTTATTATATTATTATTATTATTTATTATTTAATATTACACAGTTCAACAGCCTAAACCAATTACTGAACTGGAGTAAACATTACAATATAATGATTTTCCAATATAAAAATGAATGCTCATACATAGTAATAAATCTTCTTCTTAATCGTTGAGCCCTTTTACCACTTCTGGTGTCGGGCTTTGTTGAGTTTGAGTTCACTTGAATTTGAGTTCCTCTCGTACCGGCGATGCCCGCCACAGATCTCTCCAACCTTTTCTGTCTTGGTTCTACCACTTCATTCCAGGGGATTTTTCGCCTTTCTACAGCTTTCTTGATTTCCTCATTCCAGTCCTTTCTTGGCCTTCCTCTACGTCTTCTTTTACCTGTTTTAGCTTCATATACTTTTCTTGTTTCTCTACTTTCTTCCATCCTTTGTACATGACCGTACCATCTCAACTGTCCTTCTTCTATCACTTGTTACATAGTAATAAATACAAAATAATATCATGCGAAGAATATTGAAAATTGTTACAATAATGTTTACAATAATATTTCGGGAAAGATTAAAATCAGATATATAATCAAGCAAAATCTATTTAATCATAAGTGTAAACATCTTTTTAATGAAGTGAAAGTACTATAGAAAATATCAATTCTACATTGGACTTCATGATAACGATTATATATTTTGTAATACGAGCAAAAGCTGGGCGAATAAGTTAATCACTATTCAAAATTTAATGTTTAATAAGAAATATTCACAACATAAAAATAAATAGAAAAGTTACTAAATTACAAGTGATAGATAATTAACGAAATCTCTATTTAAACAACTTGACCGAATATGGCAAACAACAACATATGAACTAAAGTTACGACATGGCAAGACTACATCTTGTCAATCCAAAAGCTAAACCACCACTGAATATTTGTTGTTGTTTTCCATGGGATGTGCTGACAAGGGGCAAGAGGGTGGAATCGTTGACTTGGTTAGAGATAACTGTTCCCATGTATGAGTTTACATAAAAAACACCAGACGCTTCTAAGGGATGAAATACAAGGATCAAAAGCTATCTCAGACCAACGCGCAGCTAATAATTTACCCAGATTTGTCATCACATAATAGCTAACAAGCGCGACAATTCAGAGAAACCATAAACTCGATAAATAATGATCGAAGAATACTGAAATTATTACCAACATATGCACTAATAAATTTGATAACCAAAACTCTGTCAAGTCAACTTTACAAAAAAGATACTTAAGATAATATTTAATTTGTCTGTATCTTTCGAAGCTGAGTAGATAGTGAAAAATCCTAATTATAACAAAAACTAATTCTGAATTGTTTCACTTTGTTACAATTTCATTTAAAGGATAATGTAGTAAAGGTTGGTGCGAGCGGGATTTTGGATAAATGTATTTTGCGATCTAGACATAAATGAAGGTTATTCTTATACGTATACAAAAGAGCCAATTTCCTCAAATAATTAAAATCTTATGTTAAACTCTTACGTTCCGCATTTCGTTACTTTTACTAAATCGTCCCTTCTAAAAGTTTCCATGAATGTGAAAAAAAACAGTATGAAGGGTAAGCCGTACTTGAATATTATAATGCTGCGTGAATTCCCTAAATAACTAGATATTAAATTTGTTCGTTTCACTAGTAGATGTCTCTGCTATAGATCCATAATTAATTTCATTTTTATGTCGAAAAATACCTAAATTTACTAACAAAGAATTTAACCCCTAAACCTTAATAAATGAATCAAATTAGATCCGTATTTCGAGAACTAAGTTCTCATCCTCAGTAAAAAAGGGAAAAAATCAAGATTACACGACTTGTGAACCAAGTCAGTGGTTAGTTCTTAGCCTTAGATTTCTTACATTTATCTTACCTAAATTAATTTTTAAATAATGCGTACTGCTAAATTTTTAACTATCCATAGACTAGCTGTAAAAATTTATTGTTAAATTAAAATGAAACGAACAAATTAACTATTACAACGAATGTTTTTCAAAATTATACAAAACTTAATGCAAGAATTAATTAATAGATTAATTTTTATTTTGTTAAAGTTTCAGGTTCATTAAAACTTGACGTAAAATATTGTCTGTTCATTAATGCGCTATAACTTTAATATATTTGCGCCATCAGGTAATCACAGAAACTGCAAAACATTTAATTAATATTTAATATAAAAATCACTTATTCTGCACAAATAGTCATTAAGTTAAAAAAGAACCTATGTAATTTTATCTGTTACAATGTAATTTATTTTATAGCAGAAATCTTCGTCTCTAGCATCTATCAAATGTTAAGAATAGTAAAAAGACGAGACAGTAACAATGTTTTATTTCTCAGGGACCAGGGATATGTTTAGCAATATTTCTCCCCGCTTTAGTGATGGGTAATTTCATGGTGCTCAACCTCTTCTTGGCCTTGTTGCTCAACAGCTTCAACTCTGAGGAACTCAAGCATCGCAAAGAGGTAAGAAACTTTTCAATTACTGGAAGTCAATTTAATATGCTCACCAGATAATAATTTAACCATTACATTAGTTTTTCGATCTAAATTTAGATTATTGACATTTTACAAACATTGTTTCATATTTTTTAAAGGAGCTGATACTGAGCAACTATTTATGCTCAAAACGTCCCAAAAATAAATATTTAAAATAAAAATAAAACATTAAATTCTGAAGCCTTTTATTTATTTAATATAAGTTTAGATACATAAAAATTAAATTTTGCAAATATGTATACCATCATGCCTTTTCAGTGGTATCGAGTCGGCCTGTGGATCTTGAGAACCCTGGTCGATCCCCACAGTTGACAAACAATTTTCATCAAATTAAATCTATCCCTGTGGCTTCTCTCTATCCACTAACATCTTTGGGGGCCGTGATTTGGCGGCTGGTAACCGCACTTCATGCGAAGAAATATATCACTTAGCGAGATCTATCCATCTGGGTAAAAGGCGTGATGATATATTTATTTTTATTTTATCAAGCCTTTTATCCATTACTGGGCGTGGCGCTCTGCCATAGTATATCTCGGTAAATGATATATTTATGCGCGTTACTAGTCGTCAAATCACGGCCCTCAAAGATGTTAGTGAAGAAGGAGCTACAGGAGTAGATTTTATTTGGTGGAAATTGTTTGTTTCCGGTGGGGATCGAACCAGGGTTCTCAAGATCCACAGGTCGACCCGATACCACTGAACAACCTACATAATGATGATATATATATATATATATATTTATACATACCGGGTGTCTACTTTTTTTTCGAACATAGGAAATTGTTAAAATTTTAATTTAGCGATATCTCTTTACCTATTAATTTTAGAACAAAATTGTACTGAAGAAAAATGTTCATAATGAAAAACTGCATCCATAGAGTATAAGTTTGTTATTCAATTGTTTTTTTATGTCCGAGTTAGAAGCAAAAAGAATACACGCTTTAAAGCAATTATCAGAGTGCCATGAGAAATACAATAATAATTTGTTTATTGTGTCTGACATTATTTGACATATTGGATAAGAATTGGAAGCTTACTCTAATTTATTTATTTATTTATTCGAGCATTTAATTTAATAATAAAATTAATTATAGCAACTATTATTTTCTTTTTTCTACACAATCTAGAGAAGTAAATACCTATTATTAAGTTATCTAATTTGTTTTATTTCTCATGGCACTCTGATAATTGCTTTAAAGCGTGTATTTTCTTTTTCTTCTAAGGCGGATATAAGAAACAATTGAACAACCAACTTATACTCTATGAATGCAGTTTTTTATTCTGAACATTTTTCTTCAGTACACTTTTGGTCTAAAATTAATAGGTAACAGACTAACAGCTGCGATCATATACCAATATATGTCCTTTGAAAAATGGCCGGGTGCCGAACCCATAACCTGACGGTCGTGAGTCAGGCCCCAACCCACGCGGCCATCACGCGGGACAAAATGATTTATTTATTTATTTATAAACCTTTTTTTAATATATAAAAAATTAAACATAATTATTTCCCGATTCCAATTTGAAAAGATGACAACCTTATCTATAAAATTTGTGTTGTTTCCGTCAATTTCCAGGAAATAGAAGACGAATCAAAGCTGGCACGAAGCTTCGAAAGAATCCGGTCGATTGTTCGCAAGAAGAAATACAAGAAAGAAAACGTAGAAACCGACCAAAACCTCCGATTAGAAAAAATAGTCCGCGAAGTTATGCATCGCCATAAAAAAGACGAAAACTTCGCCGCGACAATTCAAGAAACCGTCATCGGATTCCCAACGGACAATATCTACAATCGGAGTTATCAAGAAGCTTTAAACAGACCGGTTACAGTGGACTTTAGTGACGCAGACATCTACCAAAAAGGAGTGTTGACTACATATACTCAGAGCAGTGTAGATAGTGACAAACAACAAAAGAGATATTCGACTTTGATTAACGGAAGTTCTGACACGGAAAAGGAACCGGAATCGGAGCCATTAATGGCGGGAAAATCAGGAAAGGAATCTAGAATGCTGTTGAATATGTCGTCTGGATTTGGCACTCAGAAGACCGAAAGCAAAGGTAGGATTTTTATATGCATTTTTATTCATTTTATTTTTGGATCTTCAAACTAATGCATCACTTTATTGCTGTTTTATCTATTGTAATATATTATAATGCAGTGGTTCTCAAACTGAATACCGCGAAAAAACGAAATTCGAGTCTTTATTCGTTGTAAAATAACAATTGAATAATATATCGTATTGCAAAAATAATGTGTAATAATTTTTTTGTAAATATGTGATAAAATGTTGACAGTAGCTAACGTGTCATTTGATTCTAATATACTAAAGATGAAATTTAATTTTATGTTAAACATAAGTTAATTTTGATTTTTTTTTTAATTTATATATCGTACCAACTACTAAGGTCATATGCCGATATGTCCTTTGCATGGTCGCCACGGGCGGGACCCGAACCCACGACCTTATGGTTGTGAGTCAGGCCCTCAACCCGCGTGACCATCACGCGGGACAAATAAGTTAATTATAATTAATATTATTTCAATAATTTAATTTTCGTAACAAATGCACAAGAAACACGTTCTTATTCCCTAATTTTAGGGAGAGAAACATTATGTTTCCATAGGTAGCATGTTTCTCTCCCTAGAGCGATGTTTCTCTCCCTAGAGAGATTAGCTGTTTGCGGTGTTTCCTAGGTAACTAGTTACGCAACCCATATTTGACATTTGTCCCGATAAGACAGTAATTTTTGTGCACTTGTTACGAAAAGTATAATATGCTTCACGGGAGGACGCAATTATCCCTTGTGTGAAGTTGATAAACCTCGACTTCCGCTCTAGCCTTCGGCCCTCGCTTACGTCTCGGTTTGTAACTTCACACGCGGGAATAATCGCTTGTTTCCCTCCCTTGATGCATAACATACTATATTTAAACGGCTAAATATGAGCTGTTCCTAATATTACATGGTGAAGTTTCTTTTTGAGAAAGTAGTGGGATTTCCAGATCCATGAAAATACAAAGTTGGTTAAATTACTAAAAACGACTTTAATAGTATCTATTTTAGCTCTGTACTTGTTCACAAAACTAATTTAATTCTATTAATTAGCAAATTTTTCTGAATAGAACTAAATCAGCTTCAATTAAGAATAATAAACTTAATACAACGAAATAGTTATTTTTGTATTAAGTGCGCAAAATGAGCTCGGGCAGTCAACTCTCGCCCTCGTCAGAAATCGTCTTGTTTCACCCCTTGCCACACAATATACTATTCTACAACTGTAAATAAAGAATAATACAATAATTATTGATTTATTTAAGTAAATTGAAGGAAAACAATCAACAATAATATTAATTTGATTCTATTGATGTGTTGTAACTAATGAAACCTGACAACAAATAATTTAGAAGCGTGCGCGAGATAGGTACTCATTTTGCGCACTAGAATACGAAACAGTGCCCAAATACTTATTTTGCGTTCTGGAGTGCAAAATAATGTACAAAATACGCATTGTCATGTAAATGTAAATGATGAAAAAATCACGTACTTCGCGTATTGATATTAGTGAAAAAAAATAACATTTTTGACAGTTGTAGAAAAATATTTTATTTAATTTATTTAATGTACATAAGAATTAATCATTGATTTACAGAAAGTTAGACGAATTGCACTAATTACATATGTTAACTATATTTATATATTTATGCTACTTTTGTAAACTCGCGTTCTCTTTTTATATATCTTTAATTGTTTCAAAACAGAAGATTTGAGTCTATGATAGCGCAATTGTTATTGTTTCAAATTCTTATAAATGTTGATAGATAATAGCTATTTATGAAACTAGTAAGGAAATGTGTTTACATAACTCGGCTACGCCTCGTTCTGCAAATTTCACATGCGTAAGGTAATAACCTTATTTCCTTACTAGTTTCATACAATATGTTTTCTATTTCCGTTCTAATAAATACGAAACTGCGTTTTTGAAATTATGAAATTTTGACATATTAATGACAGTTATAAATTCAAAAAATATAAGAATAACACATCAAAATTCGTCTACCAAGTTATCTTAATTTTTTTGTGTTGCTATGTTACCTCATTATTTCACTAGTGAAATAAAACGTCTATTTCCTAACGGAAGTAGAAAATATTATTTTGCGCATCACTGTCGCAATTTTTTTACGCTAAATATGTCTTCATTTTGACGTTTTGACCAGTCAGTCAGATTCAGAAAAAAAAATCTTATGCAGCCATACTGTAATCTCTCACTGATCGAATTTATTTTTATTTTTTCATAATAACATTAATAATATAGGCGTCTTTAAGAAACGTATTCTCAGTTTTATAAATGATAATAAATTTACTTTCAAAGTAAATAAATATTAATTCATATTAATTCAAATGACAGTCAAATTTTTGACAGGACTGGTTATGTCATAAGATGCGTTCAATTGATGCGTATTTGTTGAAATTAAATAAATGTAACATGCAAGTAAATTTATTGTGTCGTTTATAAAACTGGGCATTAAACGTATCGCATATAAATGTATAAGCGAAACTTACAAAGTTTTAGGTATCCCGTTTATTCTTAAATGGAAGCTAGTCTGTCAAAAATTTATCCAAATATTTTCTTAAAATTATGAAATTATTATATAGTATTAAAATTAAATTTTGTGTTTATTTTTCCAATGATTAATAATAAAAAGCAAACAAACAAAAATTATGAAAATACTTTAAATGTCGCCAGGTTAAGAAGTTAGAGAACCACTGCTATAATTAGAGAGCAGATAAAAAACATAAAATATACGAAAATGCTTATAAATACACAAAAATTTTAAAATAAAAAATTGCAAAAGAGTATATAACAAATAAATGTTTTATGACATTTAATTTATAAAAAATAAATAAATTTTCAAATAAACGATGAATAACAAAAACTGAAAAAAACAGTCCAATCTACAGGGAATTTCCATACCTCTGCACGAAACTTTAATTTAATTCCTAGCTAACATATTTAGTGTCACTGGTTTAATTCGGAATATCCACTAATTCACTGTTGCTATACATTTTTCTCAAATTTCTCCCACATCAATTTACCCTTTCAATACCGTATACGAAATCAGACTAGGTACTCTAATAAAAATAAAAATAAAGCATTACACCAGGTACCTACATAATAAGTAATTAATAAATGATTATTTGAAGGCAGTGTTTATACTTTTATTTCATTAGTAACATAATTATAAATAATTAACTGTACTATTTATTTATTTATTTATTTATGTTACTCTGTACAACAGGAATTTAATCCCAATTACAGTACAGGGTCCGCACTCACCGAGCCGCAGTGTAGTAGTTCATATAATTTTTAGCTTGAGTGAGATTCGAACTCGGGATCTCCGGATTCGAATTCCATATTGCTATCCACACCACCGTACTGACGGACTATTAAACCTTTCACACTAAAAATATTCGCTAGGAATGAAATACCCTAATTTTTGCGAATTTAAAAAAAAATCTTTTTGTTCTATAATCAGTATATCAAATTATATGTCATTAAAGTTTCGTGCAGATTTATAGAAACACCCTGTATAATACATTTTAAAAGTAACTTTAAAAGCAAGTAGCTATTCCTAAAAACAGTCAATTATCAAATGCTGTTCTAAATATTCTACGGTAAAATTATGCCTTCTTTTATTTAAAATGTTCTTGAAAATAATATTGCAACTATATTTTAATACTCATATATTTCTAAGTCCGCTTAGATAGAATTCTGTACTAATTTTTAAATTCCAATCTAGTTTTGCTGCGCCGACAATATTTTGAGAATTTCATATGTAATTTTAGTACAATTACGACGATTTAAAAGTTAAATTAGAAAAAATAAGAATACATCGAAAGTTAAGAAAAAGCTTACAAATTATTTTAAAAACTTATCAAATGAGCACATTTTACACAATTTTCTTGATGCTATCAATATTTAGCGTAAGTATAATGTCTAGGAATCTGCTCTCTAGTTATAATATTTCAAAAATATTGTTATGTAAGAAAATATCTCAATGTAGCTACATTTAACTCCAAATACTAATAGTCAAAGAAAAATGCATTTAATGTAATTTTATGGACTGTTAGTATAAACACTGATTAAGGGTGATTAACATAATTTATTTTCGTTCTTTACTTTACTAAATTATTTTATAAAAAATGCTTAAAATAAAGTAATCAAACAGTTCTTTGTATCTATTATATTTCAAGCATTACAATAATATATTAAAGAACAAGTTTTATAAGACATGTTTTTTTCACATGTATCTAAGTTTCGAAAACTCGCAAGTGCGATAATAATCTTATAAGTTATGTATACTATTTTTTCTATTTTGCGTCTTTTATAAACTAAAATTTTAAAAAATCTGTAATTTTTTAAACCGAGTCAATCTAAGAAAATTTGTATATGAAATGTTGGTAACAGTTATTGGCATTCATACAATTGTTCAAATTTTGAGGTTATATTGAAATTTTGATGTTCTCAGCTTGATAGGTTCAGTATGTCATCCGCTACTACCAACCGTCTAAAACAAAATGTTGCGTATCCTAATGAACGCTCTTTCGATACGCAACTAAGTTTCGTAATGCCTTTCTTATGCCTATGGCACATTGATCGAAGAGCATCGAAGAGCAACGATAAGCTCTTCGATGAAACAACAGAACGAACCCTTCATTGACAAACAATAAAAGCTTCTAAAGTTGAGAAAGAAAAACTAAATTTCAAAATATGCTATCGTGAAATGAGACACAAAAGATACGAGTGAAATGAGATAAGTTCGTTTCATCGATGCGCTCTTCGATGGAAATAGAGGAGCCTCTAATTTTCGTCGATGACGGGTGCGTTCTGTTGTTTCATCGAGGAGTTCATCGATGGTCATCGACGCTCATCGACCAGTGTGCCCTCGGAGTAAAGAATAAATGGAGAGAGTATAACCAACGCTTATGGGTATATTGCTTGAAGCCATGAAACGGAAGGGGGGATCAAGCAGCGGCCATATTACAACGGTCAAACCTAGTATAGCTAGTATTATGAAATATATTTGATAACTTAGTTTAAACATGTCAGATGCGAACAGTATTAAAATAATGCTCATAATTAAATCGTAGGGCAACAAAGTAAAGAAAACAACAGTTTGTTATTACTTTAACATATTTATTTTATTAAAAAATCACCATTAAGTGTAGAGGTGCATAATAAAAAATGATATTAATGACCAGAAAACAGTACAAATTTGTTAAACCGTTGTCTATAACTTTCGCACATCAACAAACATTGTTAATAAATAATAATAAAACATAAGTGAATTTATTCATAATATGGATTAAAAATATTTAATTATGGTTTATAGTAGTACATTATATAAAAATACAACGAAGTATATTAAATATAATAAGAAAGTAAAGTTTCCCTCAAATAGTTTATAGCTAGTGGTATTGGATATACTGGGTATTGCTCATTTTAGACTTTTATCTGAAATATACCTTTTGTAAATACGTGGGAAATGATTTAAATATCCTAGGTATCGCAGTGTCTCGAAGTCTTATACACGACAACGATGTTCTATCGAAGCACTCGGCTGCAAAGTGTTCAGAACACACAACACTTGTATCTGTAGGTGTCCATCCAACTCTTCTGATGGCTTTAAGCCAAACATTTCGCCTTTCTGGATTTTTCGGAAATCTAAATAAAATTAAAAAATATATGTAAATAACAATCACTTATGGCCAAGTTGCACCAACAAAGCTTAAATTTTAAACTTGGTTTAATTAAATAATAGCAAATCGAATATTTGACAGCAATGTAAATTATTCCATATGATACCTAACTTTGATTTGCTTTTATTTATTCAAGCCAAGAAATGAAATTTTCGTTTTGTGTTCTTCTACAAGCTGTTTTTTTTATTTAGTTGAAGTTCTGTTGTCACATCCAAATGCACAACAAGCTGTCATTTTTAAAACACTAAAAAGAAAAAAGACCACATAAATATAGTACATACAATATATAAATAAATATAATTTTACCTTGTTTCCTTCTTCAGTACTTATAATAAATTGTTAAAATTCTTATTTTAAATCTTCGTACGAAAATATATAAACATTATATAACTACTTAATTACTATATAAACAAATAACAACGAACAAAATACAAAACCATAAAAAACACGTATATATTACAATAAACGGCAAAATACTATTGACCGGCGTAAGATGGCTGCCGAAAGTAAACGTCAAATGACGTTTGGCTTCAAGCTTGTGAACTACAGCTCCCCCTGTGAGTGTGCCATAGGCATTATGAACGCAAAATAGAAAAAATAATTTAGGAATATGTCACATTGTCAAATTTGAACCTATTCAATATAATGTATAGTTAGTCGCCCTTAATTAGTTTTGGATAAACATTTATAGTTTAATTTTTGAAAGAAGTCATTTAAGGTTATCTGTCTGAAACAATAATTTTGTTTACATTTTAGACCAACAAAAACTAAAAAGAAAACGATTATCAAAAAAAGGTAATTTCTACATGAATTTTTACAGCATTATTGTAAGTGTTTCACAGAATTGACTTTAAAAGGAACCTTTTATAAAATTAAATTATAAATCACTATTTTGCCAACTAAGTTTGAAGTTCCGTTTTTCTTAATTTACTTGTAATTATACTTATAAATCTATAAAAATTCCATATATTTACTGGAGAGATATGCAAAAATGAAATACATTCGTGTATTTAGGACGTTCAGGTACAGTAAGGCACAGTTTGCTTCTCTGAGTGCTGCTATTTTTATCTGGAAGACTGTTTCATTCACAGCTCAGATTCACAATCATAAACTCACAAAACTGTTTAATACAATTGTACATTGGCATGAAAGAACTGCAATACATGAATCTCTCTGAAACTTCGGGGGTAGATTGGAAAGTTTTAAACTCTTCATATAGAGGTTTCTCATACATCAGTAGATAGTTTAATAGTTTCTTGAACAGTGCTTCTCGAATATATTTTTATAAGGATGTTCTAGTTTTGCGATTCTGGTTCTCGTATACCATGTATCCTAAATACATAGAGATAGACATTTACCTAATATGTGAAATTAGATTTTTGCAAATCAAGTGTCCGAAAATAATTATTATGGTACTAAATTGTTGTTAGTAGACCTGTTCACAGACTTTATTTAATAAAGTTTACTTCTTTTAAATGCCTCCATTTAGAGGTTACGGCCTGTTGTAAAGTAAATGATGAATAAAAATTTTAAAAAATAAATGCTATAAATTAGAGAAATTAATTGAAATATTTCTAGAAAATCTTCTACTATTTATGAGGTTTTGTAACAACTATACCATGGAAACAATAGCTTTCACTGTAACTGTCGGATTTGTTTTTAACATTAAAAGTTAGTAGGAATTTTAATCGAAATATTTTAACGTATCTACACCCCTTATTTATTATAGATAATCTCATTTTGCTGCCACAAATAAGGAAAATCTGCTGTACTTTTTCGACAATAAATTTAGATAAACTTTTGAGAAAACTGTTTAATAGTTATTTTTGTATTAAGTGCTTGAAATGTCACTTTTAGTCGAGACTGCAGATCGAGACAAAAAAGTTATTTGAACGCACCAAAAAACAAGAATTTCGCCCACGAAATACAAACAACATTTTTTTCTACTACTATCAAAACAGAATAATGCAATAATCATTGATTTATTCAAGTGAATTGAAAAAGAAAACAATCAAAAATAATAGTAATTTCGTACTATTGATGTTGTAACTAATGAAACGTGAAAAAGATAATAATTTCCGTACACGAACTATTTATTTTGCCCACAATGCATAAAATATTCATTTTACGCACTAGGGTGCAAAACAGTGCGCGAAATACGCGTTGGCATGGTAATGTAAACATTTTCTGATAGTTGTAGAAAAATGTCGTTTTTTTATACTATTACTAGAATTCTGAGTTCAAGAGCTTTATTATAAAACTTGACCTAATTTAAATACATTTTTTAAAAACAATTTATAATCAATGAAAATCATTTTTGAAATTTTTACTAAAAGTTTCTATTTGGGAGCTTTATTTTAATACCAAACTCAACATACTTTAAAGAACACAATTGACGAACGCTGAAATATCGTTTTTGACATTCAACTCATAGACTCATATTTTATATTATGATTTTAATCATTTTTGTATCTTCACATGTTTTAATACAACATAACGATTTTAAAAATCAACAAAATGTTGCTATTTATAACAAATGTACCGATAAAAGTTGGTTTAAATCAAATTCCGGTCCTGTTTACTTATTACACATTTTGTAATAAACACTACCGTTTATTAAATAAACATAAAAATCATGAATAAAGTTGTGGTACCACTAGTTGTATTAATTAAACACAAAGCTTCAATTCAATAATGCTTCCAGCACATTTTTAATTATCGTGCTTTCAAACCGACTTATTTCAGATCATGTTTTTTTTTAATTCAATAAGGTCTAAAACGTATAGATTTATCAAAGCCTTGAAATAAAAAAAATAACCATTACAATACTTTTCCTACTATATAGTTAATTATAATTTAAATATTTTAATGGAAATACCTACTTGCTTTAATATTTATAACAAAGTAACAGTAATTGTTTCCGTGGTGTACTTTTCCTCCAAATATATTAATAGACGGTTTTCTTAAACTATTTTAATTAATTGTTGGATTTATTGTTGATCCTGTGTTTTAATTTTGGAGAGCAATATGTTGGATTTAAGATCCTTGATTAATTCAATTTATTTAATGGACGTTTCGGTGGTTAACCCATCATCTTCAGCATTTTATTACCTATATAAAAAATATTTCCAAATCTAATGAATATACTGTCATTACGTTATCAAGTTTTAAAAATACAAATAATTCCGTCTTGCGGATTTACATCTGTCGTAAAAGTAAAAAATATTTTAAATCGTAATTTTAACGAAAAATACATCATATGAATTGACATTATTAAAAACGGTGAACTTTTTCCACGTATTAACTGATAAGATGGCGGACAGAGAATCCTATCGGCCATCTTATCAGTACGTAAATACAGTATGTCCCACGAAAATTTCACCAACTTTAACATAAAAAAATAGTGTTTTACAAATCATACTTCTCCAACAAACAACTATGATGTGATACTCTTAGTTTAAATCATTTTTCATTGACTCAGCTTCATTAATTTCCTTGTAAATTTGAGATAATTAATGAATTTTAGAGTTATTTTGAATTACTGATAAATAAAATTAAGCTAAAATTTGAGAGACACTGTTCCAGTTAATTATTTAATAACGATTTCATCAACGCCTGTAAAATATTGCGCTTCAAAAATGATTGGTAAACAAATAGACATTTTACAGATGCTATAACTAGCTTTTTTTGTAAGTAGAAGCGACAAATTACACCATATTTGATCTAAAATACACCTAAATTTTATTGATCTGATACAAAGTTTAGATATTTTGCATGTAGCTTAAATACAACTGTACATATTTCCACAAAAAGTATAATAAATTTATGAGTGAATCCACTATGAAGACAGATACATTTCAATCTACCTTCAAACTCTCGTCATGCTTACTAACCACAGCGCCTTGCCTGAAAACTACGCAAAAGTTCAACGAATGCGGAATGTTTCTTTTATTAATTCTCTTCAATTTCCTGACACTGTGTTCGAATTTCAGACGACCCAACGATAACAGAAAGCATAGAGCTTAAAAACCTGGGAACATCGGGGGACACGGAGAACGAAGAATCCGCGCTATGTCCAGGCAAGGGAGGCATTGGACCCGAGAAAGAAAAGAGTAATCAGGATAATGATTCAAATAAACCATGGCATACTTTAGTTTCTTACGTAGATGAACTGACTGTAGGAGGACGACGGAATTCTAAGGGACAGTATGTTGACGGGATGGGCAGCTTTCCCTATTTTGGGAAAAATAAAACGCTCAAAGTACCACAGGATTGCTTCCCGCAACACTGCTACCAACGGTAAACATTTCACCGTAACTATATTATAGCCATAAAAAAAGCATCATTCTTGTATTTTCTATCATATTATATTTAAATAATAATAATAACGTCCCATCATTCCGTTTCGGAACATAGAACCAGACACACCGATCCGCAGTTTCTACACTGCCGTACTGCCGGCTTATTTAGTCAAATTATTTAAGGCATATGCAGAGCGCAGGGGAAAAAGGGGCTCATTAACATTTTAAAATATTTGAGTTATTGATAAAAATATATTTTATCTAATTCCGTTTAGAAAAGTATTGTTTTACATCAATTTTTGACGTTATGAAATGTAAATTTTTTCATAACTGTCATTCAAGAATTCTTTACATATCTAGTTACTTAATAAATGGTGACAGTTTGAACTTTCAAAAAAATAAAAAAGGGAATAATTAATTTTACCTATTTAATTTCAATTAAAGCCTGAAATCCAACTAATATACAAAATTACCATTCGGCTTATTAAAAAAGTATTAAAATGTTTTGATTTTATAAAAAAATTCCACTAATATTTATATTAATACATTAATCGTTAGAAGAAACGTAGTGAAGGGATTCTTGAAACTCTCTATTTAACTCAAATTTCACGTTGATATAACGTTTTTATATCTTCTATATAGTTTCAATTAAAGTTATTAAGGAGATATCAACAAGAACAATCGATTGATTAATTAATCGATTACTTAATAAATTTTTTAAATAATCAATTAATCAAAATAATTGATTATTTTTAATAATCGATTCTTGAAAACTATAATCAAAGAGCTCTATTCAAAACTACCAGTCAAAAACCTTCACCATCATAAACATGAAATATCAGCATGATATTTGAACTAAACTAAGATTTCTGACGATCTATTCTAATTTTATAAATTTATAAGCAGGCATTAACACATTATTATAAACACTGAATCTTATTTTAATTCACGTTTTAAATAAAGCTACCTAGAACACTCTACAATCTGCAGAATCTATAGTCGACATACATACTTTTACCTCATCCACCGAAAGATTATAATAATTCATCATATTATTTTCAAATACTAACACTTGTATTGTATGTGTAACAACAGTTCAAAAATTTTAGTTTTTCTTTCTTTAGTAGTGGAGTAAGCCGAATTGATATTTTATATATTCTTTATTGCACAAGGTAATACAGAAAATGATTGCATACAAAATAATACTATGAGAGACATAACAATTAAAAAAAATAATCATGATTATCGTAGTAACGACTCGCCAACTTGACGCGGTACTAACGACGAAAATAGTTAATCCCGACAAAATTTAAACCTTTCCTTGCTTTATTTATACTTACAACCGTTATTCTCAGTTGCTTTTTAAGGTTTATCCATTACAACTTCATATACAGGGTGTAACAGCGAAACCAACCAACGCCTATATTTTCTTTATTATTATAGTTACAAAAAAATATTATAAAGCAAAGTTGTAGAAGATTAAGGGGGACATCTGGGTAAAGAATAAAATAATTTTTTTAACCAGTGGTTCTCAAGTTACAACACAAAGTCATATTTTTTCAAATAGGATTATACATATTTTTTAGGCCTATTCGATAGAGTATTTTTTTCTGAATTCAACCATGTGACAATTCTATATTCTTACATAATAAAAATATTGAGAAAAATTCACTTGAAATTTAAATAATTTTTTATATTTATGTGCAGTAAGCTATGGATGAAAAACAAAAACATAAGAACAAAATTTAGCTGCTGTCAAGTAATAATAATTGTTGCAAATTGTTATTCTTTGTGTGTTTCATATTTTGTTCTTTTGTTTTTCATCCATTGCTTACTGCACATAAATATTAAAAATTATTTAAATTTCAAGTGAATTTTTTCAATATTTTTATACCTAATGATGTAGAATTGTCACATAGTTGAATTCAGAAAAAAATACTCTATCGAATAGGCCTAAAAATATGTATAATACCATTTGAAAAAATATAACTTCACGTTGAGAATCACTGGTTTAAAAAATTATTTTATTCTTTAACCAGATGTCCCTCTTAGTCTTCTACAACTTTTCTTTTTAATATTTTTTTGTAACTATAATAATAAAGAAAATATAGGCGTTGATTGGTTTCGCTGTTACACCCTGTATACTACACTACCACCAATACGTGCACAATCCATACAAATTAAACATCCACAGAGACATTTTAAGTCCCTCGCTCAAAAGAGAAGAATACAATACACTAATCACTGCAGTCCATAAATGAATGCTATCATACTGTTTCCATGAATTAGGAATGTATCAGAAATAATGAATATCCCGCAGGTGTACTTGCTGGGAAGCCTGTGTCCAAACCAAAATGGGCAAACGGTGGACATTCCTCCGTACATCCATCCTGTCAGTGGTGGACACCCCTGCCTTCGAATGGTTCATCCTGTTCCTCATCTTCGCCTCTAGCATCACCCTATGTTTCGAAGACATCTACTTAGACGAGAACCCAACACTGAAGTACTACCTCTACTGGACCAACTTGGCCTTTTGTGTCATCTTCACCATCGAGATGGTTCTCAAGTGGGTCGCCCTCGGTTTCAACAAATACTTCACAAGTTTCTGGACGATTCTTGATTTCATCATTGTATTCGTAAGTGTGCTTTTTCAGTAGATGAACTATAGATGGGATTAGTGTGTTTTTATTTCGGTGAACAGACTTACACTTTATGTTCTTGTTTGCGTACTCTCTGTGTAAGGTAAGATGTTAACGATGATGAAGTTTACTTTGGAAGTTGCTTCAAGAACGCTTTTGAACGCTGCTCTCGACTGCTCAGTTCTGACACGGAACTGTTGTTGCAGTTTCAGCTCTGCTTTTATGCTAAAACCTCACGGAAACTTATAATGAAACTATGTATATCTAGCTTTATTAACTCGTAAAAACATGTCAAACTTCCTTTAACAAAGTTTTTAAGAAGGAAACTAGTCCACTCCTAATTTGAAATTAATATTTCATTATGTCATTAAAATGAAATATCATTTTCTTAATACCTAACAGTTTTATATCTATACAATACAAATGGAGGAAAGATATCAAGTTTCATCTTAAAACAAAATGTTGATAAATAATCTAAAAACCTTTTAGACGACAGTGTTGAATCCAGAGGAAACCGGAGGTGGCTTTCTGCCATGGTGAAATCAAATTCACCTCTCTTACCGAATGTAAAATTAGTAATATGAATTCAAATACGTTGCTACATTTTCCTTTTATCCATTCTTGGATGTGGCACTCTGCCGTAGCAGATTTCGATAGGTAATTAATTTTGCGAACTCGGGTTCTCAAATCCACAACCCGATGCGATCTATTTAAAATCAATTCGGCGAGAAATTACAATCTGATTACAGTGGATGTATTTTATTCTTATTCTAAATGGATGAGCAAAACATCAAAACGAAGATATATTTACATAACATTGTAACAATGATAGCACTGTACCAATTTTTTTTTACATTTTTGTAAAAATTGATAAATTATATTTAAATATTTAATATAAGGCATTTTAATAGCTATTTATGAAACTAGTAAGGAAATGAAGGTTATTCTTGCGCATGTGAAATTTGCAGAACGAGGCGTAGCCGAGTTATGTAAACACATAAGTAAGGTAATCACGTTATTTCTTTACTAGTTTCATACAATATTTTTTCTACTTCCGTTCTAATAAATACGAAAGAGCGTTTTTGAAATTATGAAATTTTGACATATTAATGACAGTTATAAATTCAAAAAATTAAAGAATAACACATCAGAATTCGTTTACCAAATATCTGTTACTATGTTACCTCATTATTTTACTAGTTTAATAATGCAGTTCATTACCTAATTCAAACAAGTGAAATAAAACGTCTATTGCCTGACGAAAGTAGAAAAAACATGTAACCAAATTGTACACCATGTTTATTTGACGGACAAGTAGTGCTGTAATTTTTTTATGTTATGTAAATATATTTTCATTTTGACGTTTTGGTCAGCCAATAAGAATCAAAATAAAATACGTCTTATGCAACAACACTGTAATTTCCCACCAAATGGACTTTATGAACTTTTAACTTGTATTATTATTTCTATTTTTAATTATTGAACAGAAGTCTATTTTCGAGCCACATTATTGAATCTCGAAAATCGAACGAAATTCGAAGTCATTTAAATTGGAACAATAAATAAAAAATAAATATATCATCACGCCTTTTACCCATTACTGGGTGTGGCACTCTGCCTAAGCAGATCTCGGTAAGTGATATATTTCTTCGCGTGAAGTGCGGTTACCAGCCGTCAAATCACGGCTCCCAAAGATGTTAGTGGTGGGGGAACCACAGGGGTAGATTTAAATTGGTGAACATTGTTTGTCGGCTGTGGGGATCGAACCAGGTTTCTCAAGATCCACAGGCCGACTCGATACCACTGAGCCACGTACCCCAATGTATGATATTTACTCATTGTAATGGTGTATTTGTTTTTGCAAAAAAACAAGGTCATTAGATATGGGCGAAAATTTATTTTGGTCGATTTTTTTTCAAATAATTTCTAATCTCATAAAATTTAAAAAAAGTTTCAAATGAAATAAATAATTTATTACAATTAGATTTTTTCGGAAAGTGATTTGAATTAACTTTTTAAAGTCGCACTTGAATTAGATTAGCTAAACCTTTTTTGAACATCAAGATGTATAAATTTTATTACTTTACATGATAACATATAATTAGTTCAGTGTTTCTTATTGGTAATACACAATCGTCTAAAAGTTGTTTGACAATTTCAGATAAAACGATTATCGAAATCAAATTGAGTTACAGTTAAACAAAATTAAATTGACGTATTTAAAAAATATAGTTCTGGTTAATGATACACATAAAATGCACAAACACTAAATTGCATATACACATATTCACCTTCACTGAAAATATTAACCATCTAATATAAATAAATATTAAACGAATTAAAGAAAGTATAATTTATTTTCCGTGAGGTTTTAGAACACACAAAAAGCGGGACTGAGTAAATCTGTCCAGAAATGAAGCTCTTTTCTCTTCTGAGTTCTGAGATGACTCGTTATGAAAATTCTTGTAGACTAGTGCTGCATACACATGCTTCTAAGTTCTATCGAACGTACTGTAGACATTGCGCGCAAGAAATGCTCAAACAATCTTTTTGTATATACAATTTTGTAATTTTGTAGACTAGTGTTGCTCAACCATTGGCACATAAAAAAAAATACAAAAATAGTAAAATGAGTTTCATTTGGTTCAAAACGTAACATTAAATGTTAAAGTAAGATTAGAGTAATATCGTAATAAGTAATTGTAAGAACAAATTAGAAAATTGTTCTCTTTTTCAGTAAACATAATCTACAATAGTATATTCGCCTTTCATATTTTTGATTTTCTAACTCAGTAATGATAATTAAATGGGGGTTAGGTACAAAATCAGTACTGACCTCTCGAGTAACGAATGAGTACCAATAGCCGAACCGAGCATGCAATATTCCACTGTTTGTACAACTTTTCACTACCGCACAACCAAGTCGGAATACACGCATCTTAGTATTAACTCGTTCTCCTAAAATTTAATTTACATTTAGTAATTTAAAATCTTATAGATACAGGGTGTTTCACGGATATAGGACACTTCAAATAATTCCTATACTAATAAAGATAGCGTTACGGAATTAGAATCCGGAGATCCCGAGTTCAAATGGCACTCAAGCTAAATAAATATATGAACTATCACACTGCGGCTCGGTGAGTGCGGATCCTGTACTGTAATTGGGATTAAATTGCTGTTGTACAGCGTAACAAATAAATAAATAAATAAAATGATATAAGATGATCTTATAGACGTAAAATTAAATAAGAAAAGAAATAATTTAAATATAGATACAGGGTGTTTCACGGATATAGGACACCTCAAATAATTCATATACTAATAAAGATAGCGTTACGGAATTAGAATCCGGAGATCCCGAGTTCGAATCGTACTCAAGCTAAATAAATATATGAACTATCACACTGCGGCTCGGTGAGTGCGGATCCTGTACTGTAATTGGGATTAAATTCCTGTTGTACAGCGTAACAAATAAATAAATAAATAAAATGATATAAGACAATCTTATAGAAGTAAAATTAAATAAGAAAAAATTAATTTAAACCAGTGGTTCTGAAGTTAGGATACAAAGTTATATTTTTTAAAATGAAATTATACATATTTTTTCTGCCTATTCGATCGAGTATTTTTTTCTGAATTCAACTTTGTAATCATTTTATATATAACAAAAATTTTGAGAAAATTCAACTTAAAGTTTCGATAAATTTTATTTAACATGACATAAAACAGTAGGCTATGATTAATAACAAATAAGTTTATTGTTATTTATAATAATTAGTTGTGATTGTTGTTTTTATTGAGAAGATAAATTATGAATATTGTAGTAGGTAATCAAAAGTTTATGATTTATAACCTTTTTGTTTATTGCTTTGTTATTGATCATGGCCTACTGTTTTATGTCATGTTAAATAAAATTTATTGATAAATTGAATTTTCGCAATATTTTTGTTATGTAAGGATATAAAATGATTACATGGTTACATTCAGAAAAAAAAAACTATAGAATAGGCATAAAAATATGTATGATCTCATTTTTTTAAATATAACTTTGTTCCTTAACTTCAGAACCACTGGTTTAAATTATTTTTTTCTTATGTAATCGAATGTCTCCCTTGAACTTCTATAAGATTGTCTTATACTATTTTATTGTATCTTTATTAGTATAGGATTTATTTGAGGTGTCCCATATCCGTGAAACACCCTGTATACAAGGTATTTCACGGATATTGGACACCTTGTTTATTTTCTTTATTTAATCAAAGAAAATCATCCAAATAAAAGTTGGAGGAGGTCGATGGGACCATTCCCAAAGTAATTTTTTAAATGGCAATTTATACATCAATTTCAGTCATTCTATAGAGAATTTTTTCTAAGCTCATCCATCTATTTTTTTAAGTTACAATAAATAGAAAATTTTAATATAAGGTTTAAATACATTTAATTTAATATAACTCATAACTGTAGGTCATGAATAAAAAATGAGGACAATTTTTATAATTATTTATGAATAATACAGTATTTGAATGTGTATACGAGTTTATAATATTCCACAACTTTGATTTGGAAGATTTTTTCTATACTCAATAAATGAAACTAATCGAGTTGTCCCATATTAATCATTTGGATAAGTTTCAAAAATTAATTGTAAAATAATAACTGCCCCAAGTTTAACCCGTCAAACTTAATTCATGGATTAAACCCTTAAAAATAAGAGGAAGAATTTATTTGTGCACTTGTTGTTTGATAATTGTCGCTGATGCAGCTTTACTGAAAGTGATTTTGTAATTCGCCGCTAATTAAAAATCTTTAGACCTTGGAAAATTCTTACCTTCAGTAAATTAATAAATCGTGGAACATCTAACAAATAACACTACCCAACTATCACTCACCGATTTAAATGAAACTTGTCACACTAATAGAACTCGAAAAAATATTGAACTCCTATATTTTTTTCTTCCGGCAGTTGCTTTTTAGGGGTACAAATCACCCCTGAAAGGTAGTAAAAGCAAGAATCGCCATAAATGAAATTAAATAATTATGCATTCAACATTGGTTACCCAGGGGTTTTGGACATCGCCAAAATCTATTTTCGGGGTCATTTTGATCATATGCACTTTTTAAGGGGTTAAAAAGGGGAAGGGTGGATGAAATTACGATATTCAACTGAAACAGAGTTTTAGGTTCAAAACTAGTTACTCGGAGGTTTTTGGGGTCGCTGAATCTATTTTCGAGGTTACCCCTGGGTAACCAATGTTGAACGCGTAATATTTTGGTATTATTTAATTTCATTTATGGCGATTCATATTTTTACCACCTTTTAGGGGTGGTTTGTACCTCTAAAAAGCAACTTCCGGAAGAAAAACAAATAGGGGTTCAATATTTTTTATAGTTCTATTAGTGTGCCAAGTTTCATTTAAATCGGTGAGTGACAGTTGGGTAGTGTTACTTGTAAGTTGTTTCAAACCATCTCTTCATAAACATGGTTAACAAATTGTTCTGAATATATATGAAGGATTTCTAATGCCTATGACACACTGATCGAAGAGCATCGAAGAGCTCTTCGATGAAACAACAGAACGCATCCGTCATCGACGAAAATTAGAGGTTCCTCTATTTCCATCGAAGAGCTCATCGATGAAACAAACGTATCTCATTTCACTCGTATCTTTTGTGTCTCATTTCACGTTAGCATATTTTTGAAATTTAGTTTTTCTTTCACAACTTTAGAAGCTTTTATTGTTTGTCAATGAAGGGTGCGTTTTGTTGTTTCATCGAAGAGCTCATCGATGCTCTTCAACCAGTGTGCCATAGGAATAAGAGAGTAGTTTTAAAATGCACTTATTCCAATTGTGTTACGATAGTGAAATGTTGTACTTACAATGGCCAGTATGCAGTGGAACACTACATAGTCGATACGGATATTGGGATCTGAGCGAGGCGCAACGTTTCAGACATCCCGATTTGAGCGGGATTGTCTTAATGTTAATTTGGTTGTTCTGCGTCCCATTGAACAATGGAAATATTCCGAAAATGTCCAAAATAGTATTGGTGTTTGGTGCAGTATTGTGTACATTGTTTAAGAACTGCTAAAGTAAGATTTCTTTTATTTTGGCATTATATTTTAGGTTTCTTTTTCTAATAACTACCCATAGGTATACTATTTTCATTTTAAACTGGAGGGATTGGCATAAAACGATTAAACGTCCCTGTCTTATATAACTACAATGAAATTTATTAGTGCGGCTACCAAAAATCGCTTAACGATGGTCATAACAGGTAATTTTTTAAGGGTCGTATTCAGCCTAAAATTATTCTTTTTCCTATGATTGACCATTTAAAAATAGCGGCGAATGGGGCTGTACAACCCTGTGCGAACCTTGTGACACCAGTTATAACGGGTCATATTTTGAGTTACTTGGTAAACGTAATTGCGGTGCATTTAATCGTTTTATGCCGATCCCTCCAGTTTAAAATGAAAATGGTATACACATTATTCATACTTCATATGTTTGATTTTTATAACATTTTACATATTAAGGGTTGTTAAAAAGGTTATAACAATCAAGGGATTTAATACTCCCGGGTCGTAACGTACGTTTTTCGTCTTACTAGGCTACTTTATAAATCACTTAAAATTCTAAAAATATTTAGAATATGATAAAAAATTAAAATCGTATATTCTCTTGTTATTATGACAGCAGAAATTGTTTATAAAAAGTTTTTTGAAAAGTGCAACTCAAGAGGAGTCATTAAAAAATGTGATTTTAAAAATGTTCTTAACACTCCGAGATGTGTTATGGATTGTGTAACAATTGTCAACAGTTCAATAATAATAATAGTTGATTAAGTACGATAGAAATAAACCCCAATATTCATAAATTTGGCCAATATTCCCATATAGCCTTACCTTTTTTTCTTTCTTCTTGGATATTCGGAATATGTGCATATTATGTAGGTACCTGACTATTAAATTTTAACCGCAATTAAAATTTTCAACCAATAAAAAAGACATAGCAACCATAATTTTCTTTTTTTATTATTTAATGTCGTCTATTATTGTCAAACAACATTATTAACGACTGTTAAAATAGAACAGAGTCAGTTATAATATAACGGGCGTATTCTTTATTCTCTCTGTTACATTTTAACGGCAGTTAATATTTTCAATCAATGAAAACATATAACAATCATAATTTTCGTTCTTTTATTTAGTGTCATCTATTGTTGTGGACAAACGGATATTATAATTTCGTTACAGAAAATACTGCCATGACTCTATTAATTTTTAACGCCCGATGAATTTTTTTTATTTAATAACAATAGACGTCACTAATTAAAAAAGAAAATGACAGTTGCAATGTACATTTCATTGGTTAAAAACATTAACAGAATACACCCATAAATATACTTATCATTACAGAGTTAGAAAATCAAGACTTTAAAGAGCAAATACTTATACTATAACTTTCGTAGTTTTAGTGATCCTACTAATTTTAGTGTATTGTAATGTAATCTATCAAAATTGTGAAAACTGTGCCATTCTTCTCTTACTGCATGACTTGAGTTCTGAGTTCTCTAAGTACTACAAATCGGTTGAGAAACAGTATTAGAACTCTGCATTTTGCTTTATCCTCAATCGTCCTGCAAGTACTCAGTTCTATATTGCTCTACAGGTGTCAGTCTTCAGTCTCTTGATCGAAGAAAACGAGAACTTAAAAGTTCTCCGATCATTAAGGACTCTCCGAGCCTTGAGACCTTTGAGGGCGATCTCCAGGTGGCAAGGAATGAGGATAGTGGTGAACGCACTGATGTATGCCATTCCGAGCATCTTCAACGTACTCCTAGTCTGCTTAGTGTTCTGGTTGATTTTCTCTATTATGGGAGTGCAGTTCTTTGGAGGGAAGTTTTATAAGTGCACTGATGAGGAAGGGAATCTTCTTCCTATTGAGGTAATATTTTTGTTAACATAAAATTACCGTTTCGTAACACATGCACAAGAAACTCGTTCTTATTCCCTAATTTTAGAGAGAGAAGCATTATGTTTCTCTCCCTAAGTAGGATGTTTTTCTCCCTAGGTAGCATGTTTCTCTCCCTAGAGACTACGATTATTAGCTGTTTGCGGCGTTTGACATTTGTCCCGATAAAACGGTAATTTTTGTGCACTAGTTACGAAAAGTATAATATGCTTCACGGGACGGCGCGATTATTGTGTGAAGTTGGCAAACCTCGACTTCACACGCGGGAATAATCGCTTGCTTCCCTCCTTTGATGCATAACATACTATAAGAATATATTCATTGAATGTAGAAAATTTAGTGTATTTTCTTATTTTTCAGTAAGTAATTTTTAATATTCTGTTTTGTAGATTGTTGACAATAAATGGCAGTGCCTGGATCTCAATTATTCGTGGATCAATTCCAAGATATCTTTTGATCATGTTGGAATTGCATATTTAGCTCTATTTCAAGTGGTAAGAAAATATTTTTATACTTTTATTTAATTTTTTATACAATTTGATATATCAGATTTAAGGCCGTGTAAAAGCACTTCAAATTTTGACCATAGTTTAAGTCGTTTATATCCATAGTTACATTTATAATCTTGTTAGGTCATTGTTTACAAAATTATTTAAACTAAGTTTAAATTTAAATCTGATTTATACTAAAGGTTCATCCTTGGGATATCTAGAACTGTAATTACATTTATATTAGAAAAAAAGTATTACTTTAATAATCCAATTTTAGTTTTCCCGAAAAATATATAGATTAGTATAGTTCATAGTTAAAAAGAGCATAGAATAAGTCGTTTTTTTTTCATCTTACCCTATTAAATTTACTAAAATTTGCACAACCAATATGTTAATTTTAATTATGTACATGTTATTTTATACGTATAATACAAATAATAATAATAAATCTTGATAATAGTAACGAATACTATTATGGCTATGTAGAAGATACATCATTTCTATATAATGTAAGATAATTAAAATATCATAAACCAGTAGATTTACATTAGTTAATATTATTTTAAATTAAATAAAGACAAAAAAGGCTTCAGGAATCTAAATACAAATCACGTACGAGTATAAATCATTTTGTTTTGGATCCTGAACTTTAATTGTTTGAATTATTTAATATTAGTGAAACTATCAATTTTATGAAAGTAATCTTGACATGGATAAATTTAGATAAAATAGCTGTTTACAACTCTTATTAATTTTTAACTATTAACTCCATTAAAAAAAATAAAAATCGTAAATGAGCCTCCGAAATTAACTACATTTCTAAGCCGCTGATTAGATAGTAAAAATCTGATCAACTTTGAACGAACTATATTTTCTAATATTAAATAAATAAAATAAATATATCATCACGCCTTTTACCCATTACTGGGTGTGGCACTCTGCCTAAGCAGATCTCGGTAAGTGATATATTTTTTTCGCATGAAGTGCGGTTACCAGTCGTCAAATCACGGCTCCCAAAGATGTAAGTGGAGGGGGAGTCACAGGGGTAGATTTAATTTGGTGAAAATTGTTTGTCGGTTGTTGGGATCGAACCAGAGTTCTCAAGATCCACAGGCCGACTCGATATCACTGAGCCACCTACCCCATTAAAAAAAATCATATTTATGCGAAAACGTTCAGTATAATTTATTATCTAAATAATATTTACATTTATATGATTAAAATGCTATTTTAAGAGTTAATAACATTAATCCACAATTGAAATATGAATAGTAATTATACTTAAACTTATACTTAAAAATGTAAAATATGCGCCCAACGTGGGGCTCGAACCCACGACCCTGAGATTAAGAGTCTCATGCTCTACCGACTGAGCTAGCCGGGCGATGACAGCAATATTATTAGAATATTAGTGGAGGGGGAGCCACAGGGGTAGATTTAAATTGGTGAAAATTATTTGTCGGCTGTGGGAATCGAACCAGGGTTTTCAAGATCCACAGACCGACTCGATACCACTGAGCCACCTACCCCATATATAAATAAATAAATATATAAATAAATATATCATCACGCATTTACCCATTACTGGGTGTGGCACTCTGCCGAAGCAGATCTCGGTAAGTGATATATTACTTTCAAAGCATTCTTGACATGGATAAAGTTAGATTAAAAAACTTTTTACAACTCTTATTAATTTTTACCTATTGATTCCATTTAAAAAAATAAAAATTGTAAATGAGCCTCCGAAATTAAATACATTTCTAAACCACTGATTAGATAGTAAAAATCTGATCAACTTTGAACAAAAAATATTAAATAAACACTTGGTTAAGTCTCACAAAATTCAGCCTCCAAGCCACCTTATGAGGACATCGTCAGAGGCTGGCCAGCACAGTTAGTAACCATAGACGCGTTTTGCTGGCCAGCTTGTGACGATGCCCTTATAAGGTGACTTGGAGGCTGAATTTTGTGAGACTTAGCCAAGTGTTTATTTAATATTTTTATTAAACCTAGTTTCACCAAGTATATGGATGACAATTAATTTTGTCTTTGTTGTTATTTAAACTATATTTTATAATATTAAAGGGCATTAAATTCAGTAATAAATACAGAAATTAATTTTGTGTTAAGGCAACATTCGAAGGATGGATGGAAGTAATGGCAGATGCAGTCGACGCTAGAGGAGTCAATCTTCAGCCTCAAAGAGAAGCAAATCTTTATGCATACATCTACTTCGTTATCTTTATAGTCTGTGGTTCTTTCTTCACTCTTAATCTCTTCATAGGAGTAATCATCGACAACTTTAATATGCTCAAGAAAAAGGTACAATCCTCTTGCAAAAAATCTAACCAATACAACTATATTATCCTTTTTCATTTTAGTACGAAGGCGGCGTGCTAGAAATGTTCCTAACTGAAAGCCAAAAGCACTACTACACCGCAATGAAGAAGCTAGGAAGAAAGAAGCCTCAGAAAGTTATCAGGAGACCATTTAATCAGTTCATTGCGATGTTCTACGATTTGTCAAACTCTAGAAGATTTGAAATAGCAATATTTGTGTTGATTTTTCTCAACATGCTAAGTATGGGGATTGAGCATTACGGGCAACCACATGCTATTTATTTTATTCTTGAAGTTAGCAATGCTTTTTTTACCACCGTTTTTGGACTAGGTAAGAAAGAGAATTCATACTATACTTCTATTGCTCTAAACTATTTTTTTTTCTGTAAAAATTTAAAAAAATACTTCTACAATTTTTAAGTAAATATAATATTAAATACTTACGAGTATACCTTAAAACAGCGGTCGTCATCTTATGGATAACGAGAGATATATATTCAGTCCACGGCTATTTTCGAACTGACCATAATGCTAGTGTAATCGTATTGTAATTTCTAGTTAATGTTTAATTTATTAGAAAAGTCATGTTAAAATAATTAAACAAAAAATCTGATGTGGACACCACATGACTTCCTTGTACGGGTATTAAACTATAGATTTTTTTTAATTGCACATATTTGACATAAAATCTTTTATTTTTTATTTTTTGTTCTAATCCATAGCAAACTTAATTTAAAAAAAAAAACAAAAAATATATAATATTTAAATTTAGATATCTCGTTTATGCAAACAGCTAATTTAAAAATTCTTTATGTGCTCGACGCAGAATTTAATTCTCTAAAACTTTTATTTGCAGCATTCATTTCTAAAATTAAAATAATACCATTTTTTTCAAGGAAAACTGTTAGCAGCTTCATGTAATGTGCCACTTCCGGTTAATCTATTTTAACCAAAATCTATTATGTTATTTCCATTGATATAGTAGTCTTATATACCAAATTTGGAAAGTTTTAAATTTTATTTAAATATAGTTTTTCATGAAAATCTATTATAGGCTTCAAGTAAACCACTTCCGGTAGTTGTATAATGTATAATGACCAAAAAGGGAGGTGCACAACTTGATGTTATAACAGTCAATTTTCTACGGCTTACCGTTTTTGAGTTATGCGAGATACGTACGTACATACGTACGTACAGACGGCATGACGAAATTAGTCAAAATGGATTCAGGGTGGGCCAAAACACCTATTTCCGTTGAAATCTGAGAACCGAAAATTTTCGCGATTACAATACTTCCTTTACTTCGTACAAGGAAGTAAAAATTGTTTTAATTATTTATTAATTTGTTAAATAGTTATTTACGTAATCAAACAAACTAACTAACAAAGAATTTAACTCCTAAGCGTTAATCAAAGAATTCAATCTAGATACATATTTTTATTATTATTATTTATTATTAATTTGGAAATAATTTTGATCCATACAAATTTTAGTTAAATTTAAATATTCTTCTATTTTTACTTCTTATACGTTACAAATGTAATTTTAAATATTTTAAGGTTTGTGGAATAGGAATATTAGGGAATAAGGCAAATTAATAATAAATTTTATCAGCAAACGAGGGATAAATGTGATGAATAAGGATAAGCGCATTATTCTTAATTTTAGATTCATTGGTTAGATTTTTCGAATGTTTACCTACAATTGACTTGTAGCGACACTCTTCTTCCTTTCTTATATTTTGATTCCTTTACCTGTTTTACATAGAGTATTTCACTGCAATTGTGTGGAACTCAGTTTCAAAACAAACGCAGGAAGATCCCTTTCTTCCTTATCTTTTTGATTCATTTTCAGTTTTTCCTATACAGTGTCTAACTGCAATTTTGTTAAATGTATTATTGAAGCACAGGCGATGCTGCCTTCATTTATTTATTAATTCGTAGTTACAGAAGTAGGCGTTAGTGAAAAAATTATGAAACAGGTGTACAGATGTAAACAGATGGATGTGATTGAACATTTGAATATTTGTTGCGTGATGTGGACAGATTTTCTTAATCTGTATATTTATTCTTAAAAAATATATGTTTAAAAATGGATTCAATTATATAATATATTAAATAAAGGAAAGGCTTCAGAATCCAATGTTTTTATAAAATATTTATTTGTGGACGTTTCGACCAAAAATATTAGTTCATCATCAGTTCCTTTAAAAAACGTAATATATTTTTCAAATATTGTTTTATATTTTTACGTTTTTTAAAGGTGCAGATGATGAGCTAATATTTTTGCTCGAAACGTCCACAAATAAATATTTTATAAAAACATTGGATTAAGAAGCCTTTTCTTTATTTAATATATTACATTTATTCTTACAAAGAATGTTTCACTGCAGTTGTGTGGAATTCAGTTTCAAAAACAAGCGCAGAGGGATGCTCCCTTCCTTCTTTATCTTTTTTTATTCATTTCCATTTTTACTAGAGTGTGATTTCTTTATTGATTCTTAGTTAGAGAAATAGGGGTAAGTGAAGGATTTATGAAACCGATGTACAGAAATGGATGAATGTAATTGAACGTTTGTTGCGTGATGATGAATTTCGGATGTGAGGAATAAAAGAGCTAGTGTAGAGGGATTTTGTTAGTGTATGCTCTGTGACAGCTTCAGGGGTTCGTGCTACCCTATTTAATGGGATATAGCGTGATGTTATGTATGTATGTATGAAAATTTTGACATTCAAATAATAATTTAAAACGTAAAATAGTGAATTCAAGAAATAATCAACCAAATATAATTCGAGCCATGAATTTATTTGGTAAAATTCCTCATAATTACTGTGTATATACGGCAACTCGTATTAAAAATTACACTTACTTATTTATTTATGTTACGCTGTACAACAGGAACTTAATCCCAATTACAGTACAGGGTCCGCACTCACCAAGCCGCAGTGTACTAGTTTGTATAATTTTTAGCTTGAGTGAGATTTGAACTCGGGATCTCCGGATTCGAATTCCGTAATGCTACCACACCACCGTACTGACGAGTAAATCCCTCCAGCTATGCTATCGGGATCTAATTATGTCATGATACTCGGCTGTTCGTTTCTACGCTATAATTATTCGAAATTTTACCGATAAATTTTAGTCTCTCGGTATATTTATCCATAAGAAAATTATTCATTGAAAGTTTAATTAGTTGAAATACAGGCATTTTTAATAAACTGATATTCTTTCTTCTTGCAGAAGCAATAGTGAAGATAGTAGGCCTGCGCTATCATTACTTCACCGTTCCGTGGAACATGTTCGATTTCCTTTTGGTCCTCGCTTCCATACTTGGGATCCTGATGGAGGATATTATGGTTGATTTTCCTGTCTCTCCTACGTTGCTTCGTGTGGTCAGAGTGTTCCGGATCGGTCGAATACTACGACTTATTAAGGTAGGAAGGAATATAAAATACAGTGCTATCTTTATTTAGAACACCTAATATAAATAACTGATTTTGGTCTGATATTATCGACAGTCAAACGTTTATAAATAATATTTCATTAAAAGTTATAGAGAACTAATTTTTCAATCACTTTTATTGAAACAAATTTCTCTAAAATAATTTTTTCTACGATTGCTATGAAAAGTTGACAATTACGCTCTCATTTGTCATCGTAAAGTTGACGTTTTCTGTGGAACAATCGAAATATATCTTTTTTGCGCGTCTCCAATGGCAACGCGCGAAAAAGACGTTAAATGCGCGCGTTTCCAATGGCATCGCGCGAAAAAGATATTAAATACGCGCTTATTTCAATAGTTACCAGGGATACAAACAAAACAGAAACTTGTCATATTCACAGTTAACAGAATAAATTTATTTTCAATACGCTTACGTTTTTTAATAATTTTAAGATGCAATCGTAGAAAAAATTATGTGTGTATCACGAGCGTAAAGTGTCTTTGTTTCTCTTACACTATTACACAATTACCGTGCTCGAGTAACAAAGAATCACTTTACGCTCTTAATACACAAATAACTATTAAAATGTTTGAAAAAAAATACACCAGATCAAAAAAGTTCAAGATAAATGTTTAAATAAATTTACAATCTCTGATATAAGGTACCCTCAGCATGTGTCTATTTTGTGTCGGCTTAAAGACAGCCCTAATTAAATCTAGTTAATGAATTCTGTTACTTTTTTTCAAATCTGTATAATATAAATATTTTTTCACTATCCTGTCAGAAATAACTGAGAGAAAAAAGTGATACTTCATCCCTAGAGAAGAAAATAGATTTTCTTCCTTAGAGAAGGAAAATAAAGTCATATCCATGCTGGAAAACGATGCCGCGGTTTGAATTAGTGACATCTGTTAAAAGAATAATAAATCTTATCCACATTTCTATAAGGTAGATGTCTCAATGGTATCGAGTCGGACAGTGGATTTGAGAACCCGGATCCGAAATTTCTAATTTATTTCTGAAAATTTTGCTTTTTGATAGGGTAGGGAAATAAATTTTATATATATACCTCGTGAAGAAAGTGTCACTCTTCCTTCAGGTGCTAATGATTTATTTTTTCCGTGATATACAAATTTAACTATTTTATATTAGGTGTTCTAAATATTATATATTTTTTAAATTGGAACAAAATATTAACATTATGGTAACCAAGACATTAACAGAAAATCAATCTTTTCGGTACTAGTACTAAAAAATAATTACTTTTCGGTACTAGTACTAAAATATAACCTTCCGTTTTAGAATCGCGATTAATTTTCTTGCGAACTATTAAAATTGCCTTCACCATGGAATATTTTGACCATAGTGTTGAAGCTTTATAGGTTTTACTTAATGCTGAGAAATACGCTAGCAGAATATTTTCAGACACTTTATTTATCCTTGTATGCACCAATCTTGGAATTTTTATATTCATATTCGTACTTCTCTCGCGATTTTGAAGGCAGTAAATTTAAAGTTGCTGCATTAGCAGCCTCTGCAATTTCAGGTAGAGTATCTACCCGTATCTTCAAAATCACTTTCTTCACTGTTTTCGTCCATAATTGTATCAATAATTTTCTTAGTTAAATAACAATTTAAAAATAGCTATTTATGAAACTAGTAAGGAAATGAAGGTTATTACCTTACGCATGTAAAATTTGCAGAACGAGGCAAAGCCGAGTTATGTAGACACATAAGTAAGGTAATAGCCGAGTTTTCTTACGTGTTGCATACAATATTTTTTCTACTTCCGTTCTACTAAATGCGAAAGAGCGTTTTTGAAATTATGAAATTTTGACATATGAATGACAGTTATAAATTCAAAAAATAAAAGAATAACACATCAGAATTCGTCTACCAAGATATCTTAATTTTTTTGTGTTGCTATATTACGTCATTATTTCACTAGTTAAATAATGCAGTTCATTACCTAACTCAAATAAGTGAAATAAAACGTCTATATCCTAACGGAAGTAGAAAAAAAACATTGTATGCATCTTGTACAGAAGTGCGTTTTCACTTTTTCAGCACTCGCATGATTGCAGACCTCGGCGTTACCTCGAGCTGCTATTATCCACGCTTGTACTGAAAATATGCATTTTCGGTACTTGATACATAAATAACTATTTTGTTTCTTATTATTAGTACCTATACAAAAAAGTTTTAATCGTAAAGTGTTAAATCCTTAATTATTGTCGACCAATCACTTAGAAATTGACATTATAACACTGCCCGCCACAGTTTGTCTATTTGAAAAATCTCTATTTTTTTTTCATAAACTTTAACTTTATTTTATTTATTTAGAGTTTATTAAGCACAACACTCAAGGGCGAGGTTCAACCAAGGATTAATTCCTATAAACAGATCATAAATATCCATAAAGTAGATGAAATTTTAAATATTTTTGATAAACAACTCTATTAAAATAACTATAAAAAATACAATTGGGAATAGACCTAATTCCACTATACTCGTATACTATAATTTTCTTTGTACTAACATACACCACCTACGATTAATAACTTATATTCAGCCACATAATAAATATATTAATCTTGTTCTAGGCGGCAAAAGGCATAAGAAAGCTTTTGTTTGCCTTGGTAGTATCGCTACCTGCATTATTCAACATTGGAGCACTTTTGGCGTTGATTACCTTCATCTACGCTATTATCGGTATGTCAGTATTTGGACATGTCAAACAACAGGGAGCACTTGATGATATGGTGAACTTTGAAACATTTGGAAGAAGTATGCACTTACTATTCAGGTAAGCATGAAAATGTTCTTCTGTTTTATAGATAGAATGTAATTAATATGAATAAACAAATGTTTAAAAATAATAAACTATCAACAATTTTTTGTATAGCTTGCAGGTATATTACTTCAAGCTACATAGCTTATAAATTTAAATTGAACAAAATAATTTATTATCTTGCCACTAAATTTCATAGAAATTGATAAATAATAATATATTTATTTATTTAGCTTTATGTTGTTAAGTACAAGAAAATAACAATTAAATATCTCTAATTTAGTAAATAAGTATGTATAAGATGGTAATTAATAATATAGAATAAAATTAAATTTTACATAACTGCTCTTAAATTTGTTTTAAAAGCTTTAATTGACTTTGAATTCTTAATGTCAATGAGCAAGAAACTTTTAAGATAATTTGTTTTATAATCAATAATTTACATACATAACATTACGCTATATCCCATTTAATGAGGTAGCACGAATCCCTGAAACATTCACAGAACATCCACTAAATGAAAAGAAAATCAGTTCTTGTCCAACAGTCTCATTCTAAAACACGATACTCACTTCATCCACATTAACACTCCCTCCATACAAGCTCATTCATTCTTCACAAGCTGGATAAATTTCGTATATTCGTAGAAATCAAATCTATATATAAAATTAAAAATATTACGCCATTTTTACCTATTTTGTTTTAATAAATTTTAGAAATTAGATTAAAAAAACCGTTTTTCCGAATTTATTAGACAGCAGAAATTAAAAATGCTATTCAAATTGCATTTTATTCTAGTCCCTTATCTTCCTATAATGTATAAAGAATAATTTTTCAAATCAAAGTGAACATTTTTATTTTGTATTTTGATATCTGTAATTTTTTTAAATTGATGATTGGATGTTTATTTATTTAGTCAATGACGACGTTTCATCCCTGAGCTTAAGCCTAGACTCCACTACACGCGAGTCCCAAGCGGGAAAAACTCGCACGCGTTATAATCAGTGCACTAGCCTCCATTGAGCGGGGCGAGTCCGCGCTGAATTGTTAGATCCAGCGCGGGACTCGCATTGACTCGCTCACTGAGCGAGTTTTTCAGACCCCGCTTTCTCCCACCACCATAAAAACCATTGCATACTATGAGGTCTATTTTTTTTATAGTTATTCAAACATTAAACAAACTGCTAGTTTATCTTCTGTAGATATGGCTTTCTTAAATTTTGTGTCAATTTTTTTGATGCTGTCTTTTATATGATCGTGTATAAAATTAAATTATTCGCGGCTCATTAGACAAAAATAAAAAAATTGTTTGTTGTCTAATTTTGGCAATAATTTTATATAATGTCCGTAAAGTCCTCTTTCTTTATTAATGTTGCTCTCCCACCATTTATGTTTTCTTTTAAGATTTAATAAAATTAAATTACTTTTAAATTCATCATTTTAATCACTTGATTCTGAATCCAACAACAGTAAATGATTGAGATCCATTTTGCTGCAGTCAATGGTACATACTAAGGTACCTCGCTTCAAGTGGAGTCGTATTCGTTCCTATTCTGTACCAACCTCGCGTGTAGTGGAGTCTAGGCTTTTTAGACTGTTATCAAGTGTGTTAAATAAAATAAAATTAATAAATTATCTATCGTATTTCAAATAAAGAAAAAAGTTAAAGAAATTAAAATTTAAATAACGTTAAATTACATTCTAGATTCATTTTTGGTTTAAAAGTGAACAAACAAGTGTCAACTTACATGAGTCTAGTTATCCATTATTTCAACTAATTAATCATCTATTATCCAGCAATGGCCGTAGTAGAGTGTATTAGCTTTGATTGACTTGATAATTCTAAACAACACAGCCTACAAGTAATAAATGGATGGTTGACCATCTTACAACACCGTGTACTGTTGAGAAACAAATTCTATCATACGACAGAATCATCTTACTATTAACCTTCGTCAAACATTCCTATTTTGACACAATACATACACTCGACCATTCGATATACACCCATACCACACTATACTTCTTCTTAGAATCTCACGATGGCACTACAGCCCAAATCGGGCTTGGGCCTACCGGGCACACCGAGCCGCAGTTTTTACACTGCCGTACTGCCGGTTTTCTCAGTCAAATGTTACATTATTTAAGGCGAATAAATTACTAATTTATAGCGCCCGAGTGTGAAAAAAACATGTAACTGTATTTTATATTTAACGACAAATCACACATTGTCGACAGGCGGATTCGAACTGACGAACCTTGGTTCGGGTGACGTCACAGTATGCTAAGAGATGTGCCTTAACACGCTCAGCCACCGCGCCTGCGCACACACAGTAAGCTTAGGGTTCTTTTAATAAATGACTAATTTATAGCGCCCTAGTGTGAGAAATACATGTAACTGTATTTTATATTTTACGACAAATCACACATTGTCGACAGGCGGATTCGAACTGACGAACCTTGGTTCGGGTGACGTCACAATATGTTAAGAGATGTGCTTTAACACGCTCGGCCACCGCACCTGTCATACCACGCTATACGGCCGCTCTTTATACGGTATTTCGCTATAACGGCTCTTTTCAATTAAGGCACGTTTTCGATTTACGGCCTAAAATGTTTCGCTATAACGGCTGTATCAGAATAATTGAATTCCTTATACGGCTTTTCGCTTTGCGGCCAAGTTTCTTGGAACGTATCTAGGCCGTAAAGCGAGGTATGGGTGTATTTGTTTTTTTTTTGTAAGTAAGCTCTTCTGTTATTTTTTTTACGTAATAAACAATCAATCATATTTATCCATCCTTTCAAACACTTATCATTTTTGCTAATCTTCCATGCAGCATAAACTGAATAAATAATTAAATCTCCAGGCTAATGACATCAGCGGGTTGGAACGACGTCCTGGAGTCCCTGATGGTCCAACCTCCAGACTGTGATATCCATCTAAAAGGTCAGACCAATGGGGACTGCGGACATCCTCTCCTCGCTATTACATACTTCACCAGCTTTATCATCATCAGCTACATGATCGTCATCAACATGTACATCGCCATCATCCTCGAGAACTTCAATCAAGCTCATCAAGAGGAGGAAATCGGCATTGTTGAGGATGACCTGGAGATGTTTTACATTCGTTGGTCCAAGTAAGACTTTGAGTCACTTCACTATAAGTGTCTTAATTTGTACTGCGATGTCATTGAAAATAATTTATTCTATTACATTTTGCTTTATATTTGTTTAGAAGTTTACTGCATGGTTACTTATTATTGTGTTATGGTTCTATCTTTATTTGTTTGTGTATTAATTTTTTTTATTTTTAGAATGGATTTTTTATATGATCCGTTTCATATTTGTTGTGGAAAGAATAATCTTAATTGTTAGGTATTATTTCTTTATTATTATTTTTGCATGTATTTATTTTATTTATAATTCCTTATTCGTAACATTCATAAATGTTTTTATGTTATTTATACGACCGTAACTCAGTGAATACTCTAACATGTAAACGTTCACGCGTTCAAATATCGCTTCAATTTATCATAGTATAGATACTGTGAATTTATAACACAGAACTAAGACTGTAATTAGGATTAAATTCTTGCTTTACAGAATGGCAAGTAAAAATAAAAAATCTGATGTGGACACCATATGACTTCCTTGTACGCGTATTATACTATAGCTACATTTTTTTTTATTCAACATATTTGACATAATTTGACATTGACATTAAATTTCTTATTTTTTTCCTTATTTTTTGTTTTAATCCATAGCAAACTTAATTACAAGAAATATATAATTTTTAAATTTAGATATCTCGCTTATACAAAAGGCTAATTTAAAAATTCTTAATGTGCTTGCCGCAGAATTTAATTCTGTAAAACTTGTATTTGCAGCATTTATTTCTAAAATCAAAATAATATCATTTTTTTCAAGAAAAACTGTTAGCAGCTTCATGTAATGTATCACTTTCGGTTAGTGTATTTTAATCAAAACCTATTATGTTATTTCAATTGATATAGTAGTCTTATATACCAAATTTTAAAAGATTTGGATTATATTTTGATATAATTTTTCATTAAAATATATTATAGGCTTCAAGTAAAGTACCACGTCCGGAAGTTATATAATGACCAAAAAGGGAGGTGCACAACTAGATGTTATAACAGTTCTAAATACAAAATTTTAACTTTCTACGGCTTACCGTTTTTGAGTTATGCGAGATACATACGTACGTACGTACAGACGGCACGACGAAATTAGTCAAAATGGATTCAGGGATGGCCAAAATGCGTATTTCCGCTGAAATCTGAAAACCGAAAATTTTCGCGATTACAATGCTTCCTTTACTTCGTACATGGAAGTAAAATAATTGTGCTCAAACTTACAGTGGCTATCTTTATATTTTCGCTATTAAACATTCAAAAATTATTAGAAAATGTAATTTGTTATATCATAGTACACAAATATAAAATACAATAATAATTTTTTTATGAGTATTGTACTGATTATTATGTTTCAGATACGATCCTCATGCAACGCAATTTATTCGATTTGGTCAACTGTCAGACTTCATTGCTTCTCTGGATCCGCCTCTAGGGATCTCTAAACCTAACACTGTTGCCCTCGTGAGCTTCAACTTACCTATTGCTAAAGGCAATCGAATCCATTGCCTAGATATCCTACACTCTTTGGTCAAACATGTCCTAGGACATGTTGAAGAAACTGATACCTTCAGACAGGCAAGAAACTACCTGCTCTAGTATTTTGTAGCGAAATATTTTTGTACTCATCAATAAACATAATTTTTGTAGAACTGTAGAGACATATTACTTTTTAGTTCAAATATTTTCATTGTTATTCTTTGATTTTTAGCTGCAAGAGCAAATGGACATAAAATTCAAAAAACAATTTCCTACTAGAAAAGAACTCGAAATTGTCTCCTCTACTAGATTATGGAAGAGGCAAGACAAAGCAGCACGTCTGATACAGCGAACATTCAGAGAATACATAAGGTAAATTAAATTTTAATAGAGTTTCCTACCTTGATGCATTATTTCTTAGATCCAGAGCGAGAATATATCCATGAAAGTTCACTGTCACTCACTTCTCACAAGCACTCAATCACAATAATATTTTTCGTATTTCGCTATTTACTAAATGTACAGAAGCACAGAACAAAACACTTAATTTCAATTTTTTATAGCGCTATCAACATTTTATTTATGTCTCCTAACATGTTTGCACGTTTCAAGTTGGAGCAAGACTAGTCCCCTCAATAATTAACTGCTAATAAGTCTTGTAGAGGGGAAACGCATAATTTTCAAGTTTATATTTGCGTTTATGTATTTTATTATTACAATACAATCTATGATATATACTGGGTGTTAAAAAAGTTCCGGGACGGTGAAATATCTTGAGAAATACACATCGAATCAAGAAACCAAAAAACACGTGTTTCATATTTTGCAAGAACCTATCTATGCACATCAAATACAAACCCCCAACTCCCACCCTCAGGGGGTGTGGTGGGGGCAACTTTGAAACCTTAAATGGGAACCCCCATTTTTATTGCAGATTCGTATTCTGCGAAATAAAATAAGTTAATTTTATCTGAAACTTTCTTTCCAATTCGGAATAGATGGCGCTCTAATCGCAAAAATAAGTTTTGACATGATTCTGAAAGAAAAGTAAAAAAAGTCACCCCAAAAAACAATAAAGGAATAAAATAACGTTTATTTTATAAAATCGTATTGCAAATTTATTTCAAGCATTTAGTCGGTGAAAGGCTTGTGGCTACTTGTGATTATATTGATTTTTTTATTTGATTCAATGTTTATTTCTTGTGATATTACCTAGACCGTTTTTTACTTTTCTTGGTTTCTTGATTCGATGTGTATTTCTGTAGATATTTCACCGTCCCGGAACTTTTTTAACACCCAGTATATATATAATTTAAATAAAATATAAAAGTAACCACAAATATGAATATTAGACAAGCCGAAAATATTAATAAAAACTTGTTGGATGGATAATAAAGACCTTTTTTATTATTGCTAATGTTTCTGTCGCAGAGATTAGACCATTTTCAAAGCTTTTGGTAGATTAGTCACATAAATAAAACAATTTTGTTTTAATTACATATAAAGTCAAATTTAAAATAACAATTTAATGTACATCCAAAATCGGAACAACATGATGATTAGATATTAGAACCACTCCAAGTGTCTAACTGCAGTTTGAAAATGGCTCAATCCCTGGAACCAAAACGTCAACAATAATAAAAAAAATCATTGATATGTATTATCCAACCAACAAGTTTTTAAGTATAAATATAATTTGTACTTTTGTCCGGCAGAAAGTTGAATAAATGTCTTTAAATATTTATATTATTTGAAATTAAAGTATACTAGTATTAAGGAGAATATTAAAATATATTTGTTAATTGAAGAGAGCATCGGAATAAGATTTAAATACAAAACTAGATCAATTCTAGTCCCTATTACAAGAAAATACTAACAAAAATAATTGATTTAAATCAAAGTGAGACACCTAACGCAAATTCGAATACTTTCCCTAAAATTTAATTATTTTAAAGGATATTGACGCCCCTTACGGTTTAATTATCCTTAGTTATATAAAACCAGACAACCTAGTTTTGATACCGGTGATTATAATTATCAACATATATTTTTCTGTTCTTTAATTTTTTATGGGGTAGGTGGCTCAGTGGTATCGAGTCGGCCTGTGGATCTTGAGAACCTTGGTTCGATCCCCACAGCCGACAAACAATTTTCACCAATTTAAAAAATCTACCCCTGTGGCTCCTCCTCCACTAATATCTTTGGAGGCCGTGATTTGACGGCTGGTAACCGCACTTCACGCGAAAAAATATATCACTTACCGAGATCTGCTTAGGCAGAGTGCCACACCCAGTGATGGGTAAAAGGCGTGATGATATATTTTATATTTATTTATTTATTTAATTTATTTTTCTTTTCAATCTTTCAATAAACAGAAATTATTTTATTTATAATTTTATTAATCTTTAAAATCTATTCTAATAATTAAGGTGATTAATTTGAACAACAACTGCCTTGCTTAGACAATTCAAGGACAGATTTATCTTTCAAAACCGTATAGATTTGTTTTGTATCTACAGCTTATTATAACATAGTTAGTCTCTTGGACATTGATAAGCTAATGGAATGAGTCTTAAATCAGTAAGTCAACTTTTGTCGTAAGAGAAATAATGTTAACCATGTGCTTGTAGATTAAAGCGTGAACGCGAACGTGAGCCTCTGGATGTGGAAGACGAGACGACGCAGACATCGTCGCCGGGCGGTTGGCAAGGGCGTCTATCCGCCTTCTTGCATGTTCATCGGGGGAGTCGCGCCTCATCTCGCAAGTCCTCAAGGGCCTCGGATGCTAGCGACATCAGCGAGCTGGGGGGGCCGTGGCTGAACCTCCCGCTGCTGTTGTTGTCTAGTGCGGCCAACGTGGCCCCGGAGGAGCTGGACCTGGGGCGCGAGTCTCACGACGTCAGCATCAAGGTGAGCGGGGCGACGCCCGACGCCGCCTCGCCCTCCTCTCCGCTGACGGCGGCGCCCGCCGTCCGGCGACGCTCCATCTACAACTTCCCGTTCTTCCTCAAACACCAGGACGCTGTGGAAACACCCGACGAGTCCGCTTCACCACCTACAATCAAGCGTGGCAGCTTCAAAGGTAACGTGATCAAACGACCCCTTTTTTTAATAATAACCTTTTTTCTCAATTTCTTGAAATATAATGTTGCGATTTCACATTACATTTTCCGAGTCTTTAAAAAAAACAATCATGTATAATAAATTTAAATACTCCCTATATTACCATTCTTCCTTTTTTATTTCGATATTACTGTCTGTATTTTGAACAGAACCTTCATAAATGATTGTCAATGATGGTTTATTATTTTGTGATAAGAGATAAGAGGATTTAAATTTTTGACGACCAAATTTTATGACATTGTGTTTCAATTCTAGGATCATATTATCTACTTGTTATTAATATCGAAAAATATTCATATTAATTGTGTAATAATCTGCAGCGGATTAACATGCTTCTTGGGTTTATATATTAAATTTATTTACTTTAAAGGGCTTTCCTCCTCTACATTGCATCCTACCACCGCCGAAGACGCTAAACCCAAACGTGGTAGCATCATCCGGCGTCGTGCTTCAACTAAAGTACGCCGTGGACAATCACCCCAAGATCCGGTCACCGGCGCTGACGTCAGCATCCTGGTGACTGAAGCGTCGCCTGAGGCGTCGACGACGGCGTCGGTGCCCGAGGTGGTTCACGTGTTAGTTCACCGCGAAAGCGAAGAATACGCCGTAGAGGATGAAGCCACTACAGCTGAAGTTATAGTAGTTCCCCAGCCTCCTCCAAGATCTGGAGAATGCGTTATAACCATCGAACCTGATAACACCGAGGTTTGGGATCCGCAACAACCGCGCCAGACTAGCTGATCTGAACTGAATCCTCTAATCACGGGCGCAAGTGGAAGTGGCGAATGGTTGTGAAACTCTTGAGTGACTGCGTCGTATGCATTCCTTTTATGTAACTTATCAAATATCACGATAATATCAGATAATAATGTTGTGAATAGTTTAAAATTGTGCGTATCGAAATATTTACAAGTTGCATAAAAGGAAGCCAATGTAGTATAGTCATCTAGTTTATAAGTAATTAATAATATACGATAATATTCATAGCTTAATTGAATTAGTTTTTGTTTTATAAACAGGGTTAAAACTTAAAAGAATTTGTAATAATTATTATTTAAGTTGATAATGTTGTTACTGTAAAGATGGTAAAGTGAATTCTAATTGAAAAAATGCATGACGCATATTGTATATAAGAGTTTTAGATTGCAGTTTTAATGTTAAGATACTGAAATTAGGAACTTGTTGAAATAACTGACAATGACAGATAGATACTAATAAAATAAATAATCATAACATTTCGGCCTACACGTTGTTACTTATAATAAATATTAGAACAATACGTTAAATAAATGAGCGAATGTATTCAATATTTATCTGTCGTTTCACGGGACATTTCAACAAAAATATCTCCAATGACTAAGTCAATTATTCAAAAGTCACATAGAAGATTGAGTCAATTTCAAAGATCGTGTATCTTTGGATTCAAAAGTCGTACAATCATGTAGTTACTTTAACAGATCTGGTAGAACGTTCGATTTCTAGCACTTTTCGCTTTGTATTATAGCGTTGCTTCGCATTTAAATATTAGCAACATCAGAAGACGACTATGCTGTATGCTGCGCTTCTGCAGTTGCTAATATTTCTTCTGCGTCATATCAGAATAAGAACAGGATTCAAATTTTAACGCTAACTTTATCTAACTAAGACACTAAATTATCGACGCCGAATGCAGTAAGAGGTTTTCTAAATTCGTTTCTTCCGCGTAGTACACCCTCGTAGATTCTTAGATCTGGTAGTTCGTAAACCTCTGTAATTTTGTAATAAGCAAAATATGAAGGTGCAAGTAGTAATGATTAAAATACTAGCTATTTTTTCACAGCAAAGCATTGACAATATATTATTATATTAGTTACCTAAAGTTACAATCAAGGGCCTATGTAGATAAATCTTTAACATCCTCTTAAAATTTAAATCATCATTAAAAATTTTACTATTTTTACAGCCAAAATTTATTAAAATATGCGTGTTTTTATTTGGGTGGTGAATCTCTCAAAATTTTAAAACATTTGGTCAAGTGACTTGAAATAATTTTGACTTAACTGTTAACGTGATTCAGTAGATTAGATTTAGCACAATCATTCCTTGTGTAAATAATGTAATAAGAGTTATTTTACAATCATCGAATTGAGCAAATGTGAGTGACAATTGTATGATATGAGCTTAATTCAAAATGTTAATTTGATCTTCCATTACGAATCGTTAAGTTTTAAATGAAATAATTTTAGTATAAATAGAATGTAATGTTTAACGAATCTCGGATGAACACAGCGTCTTGGTTGGTAGTTCTTGTAGATTTCGAGTGAAAAGGAAGATCATTCGGGGCCAGTCTAGCGATAGAATCAAGATCGCGAGCGCTCAAAAACTAGATATCATTTAATCATGTTGAAAAGCAATTCATTTTGTACAAAGCCTTGTTTATATGATCGTTATAACGTGTGATAATTGTGAATACCAATGTAGAACGATATAGTTTTAAATCTTTTTAATATCGTTAAATAAATAAATTTATCTTTAAAGAGTGTTAAGCAGTGGGTACAGAGTTATCGATAATTCTCTACCCATTACAAATACTCATTTTGTTGCTTGAATCAGAGAAATATGAAAATCAATTCATAAAATAAAACGAAAATGAACCTAGAATGCCTTTTAAATGTCATTGATATGTTACACAGGTTTCTTTTTTAAATAGTTTGTTAATAACGCTAAATAATAGTTGAAATTTAGATATTGTGATGTACAAATAAAAACAATGTCAAGAGTTATCCATTTAAATAAATATAATAACATTTAATTTTGATTATTTATTTACATAAGTTCTAAGTATATTTCTTTACATGTCAACTCTATTTATTTAGTCGATACTCTAGTGCGTTTGTTCCACGAAAAATTGACACCATAATTTTTAACTCTTTCAATTCTATCCGGAATTTCTTGAACGAACCATTCCCAACCATTTTTCTCGCAATAAGCAACGGCATCATCTTTTGATGAAAATTCTACTTTCATGTTAGAAAGAGGATCACCACTAAAAGCAAACAATTGTTTAATATTTTTATTATTATTATTAATTTAAACTTTACTAACGTTGAAGTCCATCCCATCAAAGGATTTTCCCAACGTTCTCGGTTGTCAAATTCAATCTGCCAGAAATGGATATTGTCAGTACCACTTTGCATGGCATTTTTGGCTGGCATATAAATACGGACACGTCTACTTTTAACATGTTCTTCGGGTACTCCAGTAATAGGAGCAATATCAACCTGTAAAAACTGACAATTACGAAACAATCAAATGTTTTGAAAACATTATTTACAGGTCCTTCCACAGTGATATATTCTTCAAGTTGTTTCTTCTGCTCGTACTCATCTGGCTTCAAGACAGCTAATTGCGAAACCTGAGGTGCTTCATTCAGTTTCAGAGCATCCTTAATATCTTTGAATCTCAAGGCACTGGTAGACAATGCAGCGTTTGTCCTTTAAAAATAATTTTTAGGTTAGACAGAAGAATAAATATGTCAAGTTAAATTACCTCCTCAAGTTACCGTGCTTCAACACACGTGAGCATGAACGTAAAACTAATGAAGCCATGATTGCAATATGACTTTTTATTCAATATAGTAGTTTTAGCATAAATGTCACAAATATTGAATAATCAGCTACCGTAGTAACACTTGTCACCGTTCAAGAGATTACCAGGAGCAGCACTGCAGCACCTATCCAATACCAAAGTGACTCAAACTATATTTTAATATTAAATATTTATTTAAAAACATATACTTTGATCTAATAAAATCATAAATTTATAATTTATTTTAGTAAATAATAAGTAGGAGATTATATTTTATTTTTTAATTTAACTTTTAAGTTTTTTATTTATGCACGTAGTACTTGTGTGTCCGCGGATTTTGTTTATTGTGCGTAAATGTTAAATTGAGTTTGTGTATATTTTGTATTTTAATTAAGAATAAGAAAATGAAATGGGTAAAAAAAGTAACAAAAAAGCAAAACTTAAATAACGAAACCTAGAACAGATGGCAAAAGCGACAAGTGTACAGTTTCCAAACCACAGAGTATGTTATTATTTTCAATATTATTTATTTTATTTAATTATTCTTATTATATATGTAACTGACTATAAAACTTACCAATTTACAAATAGAAAGTAGTTATAAGTCTGTAGGAAAAAGATACAACAAATTTTACATAAAACACATTTATTTTTAAATCAACTTTTCCGAATCGTATAAAACTTGAATAATATATAAATAGCAACAAGTGATAAATGTAACCATAGAAACTACGTCTATATATTTCTTGTATTCCATCAAAACTACATTTTTAAGTACAATTTTTTTACAATATATCAATCTTATCAATAGTTACAAACAAAATCCTGGTCCATTGGGTGGCTGAGCCGGTATTCCTCTAATATTCATTCTACAAGCATGTTCTTCCAATCTTTTCGCGGCTTCTTGCATGTTATTCACATTTCGCGAGGACCAGAGTTTCTCAGCAACGGCTGACGCTCTTGGAAATATTCTTTGAACGACATTTGTTGCGTCGACTGTTTCGCCCCACATGCATGCCTCGCCACCAATGACTAATTTCTCTTGCTGTGGTGTTAAATGAAAATATATGTGAGGGTCGCATTGATAAAACTTTTTCCAATCGCCTCCGGTTGCTAAATGGTCGAGATACCAACATGAAGACCAAATTGTTCGTAGACCGTCCATTGTTGCCTAAAAGAAAATAAAAATAAATATTATCCATGCGAATGCGGCCACTGCATTAGAATTTAATTTTGTGCTTAGTACATTGTAGTAAAAAAATGAAACATAGTATAGATATATTGCACCTAATTTGTAGTTGCAATAGAGATAAAAGGGTATATAAGTAGAATATATGTATGTATGTATTTGTTTAATTAAATATTTAAGAAAACCTTCCGCTTTCTGTGCTTGTTTTGAACCTAACTATATTGTTTATCTTGCTGTGAATAAAAAAGGGCAACCATCATATTCAGTCTCAAGCGTTATCATATTTTTATATACAATATTCAATGTAGTAAATAATCAACCTTCGCTCGTTCTACTGTTAGGACAATAAAATGAAAAATAGACTTATTAAAAAATAAACATGGTGGATATAAATATCGAATATATACAACATTTGAGAAATAATCAAAATAAGAAAAAGCGGGATATTTGAAATTCGACAGGTGACAATTCAATAAAAAGATGATTAACTATGATCTGCTATCGCAGATCTGGTAGAAAACTTGATGTAATTAATGTATTTTTCTTACTTTTGGTAATACATCTTGGCCATCTTTCCATACATGAACAATAGTCTCTTGCGGTAATGATACTCCATTTGCAAAGACTTCTTCCCAAACTATAAAACTTGCTTTCAAATCATTGACAATATTAACTAATTTCTGTACATAATATTCTTCCAATTTTACATAATCTCCGTCTATTTTATATTGCTTCATCCAATTATTTATTTGTGGATTGCTCTGCCTAAAAAAATATCTTCATTGTACGTTTTCTGCATTTTAAAACAAATTTATTAATTATTTACCAACAATCAAAATCAACTTCGTCACCACCTAAATGAACGTATGTTTCTGGAAAGACGTGAACAATTTCTTTAAAGAATTTTTTCAAAAATATGTAAGTAGAATTTTGTGTTGGGTCCATAGGACCTAAATATCCGTTCGGTTTATCGTTTGAATAACAAGGTGTTAGTAGTTCTGGCCTTCCTTCACCCCATGATCTTGTATGTCCTAAAAATCATTTCAAATGTTTAGAAATACTTCCATAAATAATTAATACATACCTACCAGGGGTATCAAATTCTACAACAACTCTGATACCTCGCCTGGATGCATGCCTAATTACTTTTTGTACGTCTTCCGGTGTGTATATTAAAAGTTCTGAATTATAAGCTCCTTTTTCACTGAAATATAGATACATAAGACAAATTTTTTTTATTATCATTGAGATTTCGATAATTATAAGATACAGTGGCGCTTACAAATTAAAAATGCAAAGAATTCAAAAATACGCAATTTTGTTTTGTTTTGAAAATTTGAAAAATCTATTTCTGTAATTTCAAAATGGAATTACTTCTTCTATTTATATATTTAATGAAATAGCTCGCCCGAGTTCGATTCCCGCTACCAAAAAACATTAAATAAAAAATAAATATATCGTCACGCACTTTACTTATTACTGGGTGTGGTACTTCCCTTAGCAGATCTCGGTAAGTGTTTTATTTCTTCACGTAAAGTGCGGTTTTCAGCCGTCAAATCAAGCAACCGAAGATGTTAGTGGAGGGGAAACCACAGGGGTAGTTTTTTTTAATGTGGTGAAAATTGTCGGTAGTGTGAATCGAACCCGAGTTCTCAAATCTACAGGCCGACTCGATACCTCTGAGGAAAAAACTTCACTGCACATTAAAATTACCCCTGTAGTTTCCATTTACTAACATCTTTGGGGATTGCAATTTGACAGCTGGTAATCGAACTTCATGCACAAAATATATCATATACCGAAAACTGCTACGGCAGAGTGCCACAACCAGTAATGGGTAAAAGGCGTGATTTATTTATTTTAATAGTATTTTTATATAAATAATTTCACTCATCTGATACAATTTTTCACTTTTTTTATGTAGTCAGTGGTTCAAATTTTGGCGGTATTTTTCTCAATAATTCAATCTGATTTTTCGTTCTTTTTAATTGAAAATAGCAATATTCTTTCTAAAATACAAATTCAAAATATTTTACAAAAGTTTTAAAATATATTAATAGGCATCTTCAATGATGAAACTTCAAAATGAGTAAATATAAAAAAATGTTATTTATTTTTTTCCGCAATTTTGTAATTTAAACTATAAGTCTAAAATTAATAATAAAGAAAATAGCAATATGCTCCTATTTTATTCAATCAGCCTTGTAAATTAAAACATTACTCATCTTTTAATTCCCACTGTTTATATGTACAAACCTTAATTCTGGAAAAGATACACTCTTGTACGGAAAACTCTGATCATCAACAATATGCCAATGAAAAACATTTAATTTGTTATAAGCCATAGCATCAATTACTTGTAAAATTGTAAACATTGGTAAGAAATGTCTACCAGTGTCCAGTAATAAACCACGGTGTGGAAATCTTGGGTGATCCTTTATAATTGTTGTATTTACAATTAACTGTTAAAAATTAAAACAGTTTGAATTAATTGATAAATCTATGAGAAAGTAAATTTGTAACTTACAGCTATACCATCATCGGCTATGTGTAATAATTGAGAAAATGTTTCTAGTCCTCTTAATATTCCCCAAATTGACTTACTTGTCAAAACTGCTTTTCCTGTGGATAGTTTATTGATTTCTAAAGTATCTAAAACATTTATTCAATCCTAGTTATCCACAACCAGCAAGAAATATTCAGGTATTTCAAACGAATATATATACAGGGTGTTAATACTAAGTTGTGACACCCGGAAACGGCAATTAGATCTCATTGAAACAAACAACTTTTCTTAGTTGAAATTTTTGATTTGGAGCCCCAGTTCATAGTTATTGGCGTTTTTTTGTTTTTCAAAAAACGTCACTACTCCCTTATTTTAAATAATATTTAAAAATACAAAAATTTTCAGCATTTGCTTTCGGTTCTCTAAAATATTTGTATTTACAATTATTTTCTATTTTATCAAATAACAAAATGGAGACTGATCAAAAATTTCAAAACAAGATATTTTGAAAACCACTCGATCGATTTTTACACATTTATAAAATCTTTAAACTATCTACTATAACATTTGTCTGAAACATTTTTTTTCGATCTGTCCAAAAAAGTTTTTATTCGAATTGAATTACAAAATAAATTTTAACTTTTTTATTAGAAGAAATAGACAAATTTTCGTCATATGGAAGTTTTAGTATATTAAATATACTATTCTATGACACATATAGAAATTTTTTATAACGTCAGGTTTACATGATACGACTATCAACTTTTATTTTTCAAATGGGAACCTAGAATTATTTTATTAAAATAAAAACCGCCATTTTTTTCTCTTTTCAGCGATGTATTACTTGTCATAAATGCATATGAAAAAAATCGAGATAAATAAGATAATTGAGAAATGTCAGAAATTATTTTTATTCAACTATTCTAGGTGGCTATGCGAAATTAAACAATATGTAACAAGGTAAAATGAATGACAACACACGTGAAACAAGTAACAAATAAATATCTGCATTGTTGTCATTAATTTTACCTTGTTACAATAGTTGAATAAAAATAAATTCCGACATTTCTCAATTATTTATCTCGATTCTTTTCATATGCATTTATGACAAGTAATACATCTATGAAAATAGAAAATATGGCGGTTTTTATTTTAATAAAATAATTCTAGGTTCCCATTTGAAAAATAAAAGTTGATAGTCGTATCATGAAAACCTGACTTTATACAAAATTTCTATATGTGTTATAGAATAGTATATTTAATATACTAAAACTTCCATATGAAGAAAATTTTTCTATTTTTTATAATAAAAAATCTGATGTGGACACCACATGACTTCCTTGTACGCGTATTAAACTATAGATATTTTTTTAATTGCACATGTTTGACATTCAATCTTTTATTTTTTGTTCTAATCCTTAGCAAACTTAATTGAAAACAAAAACAAAAAATATATAATATTTAAATTTAGATATATCGCTTATGCAAAAGGCTAATTTAAACATTCTTAATGTGCCAGACGCAGAATTTAAATCTCTTAAAACTTTTATTTGCAGCATTTATTTCTAAAATTAAAATAATACCATTTTTTTCAAGGAAAACTGTTAGCAGCTTCATGTAATGTGACCCTTCCGGTTAGTCTATTTTAACCAAAATCTATTATGTTATTTCCATTGATATAGTACAGATACCATTATAAGCTGTAGGACCCCTATACAGTAATTGGAATTAAGTTCTTGTTGTGCAGAGCAATGTAATAATAAAAAAAAAACGCTAATTATTATAAGATTCAAATTTCAAATTGGAAAAAATAATACAGTATGCTCTATTTGTAATTTCAAAAAGGATATTAATTACTTGGAAACCGGAAGTGATACTCGTATTACACATTTATATCTGATATAATTTACACTATAAATTATGTGATGTGGATCATACTTTTCTAAATGAAAAAAATGTTTGTGCAGTTAAATTTAGCAGTAAATATTATTATCCGGTCCAGCCAGACACATACACAAATTTGAAGGTCATCAGTAACCAGACAAACAATGGAATTATGTAAAAAAAGTACATCAAAATGGAAATACTAACATCTTTCGTGCATCAACGCATCGGGAATTTGATTATCCTGACATGGTTCTGTAAGCTCGACTTCAAGGGTGTCCAAATACCCCGCAAAATATGCATCATCCCTCCATGTCTTCACTTTGAGTGCTGGGTTAGCTCTAGGTCTCAAAGTACGCCGTCCAAGATTCGTAGAGTTGATTATAATTCTGAGATATCTTTCGAACGCTTCTTGTAATACTTTACAGGACTCTTTTGTTGCCTAAAAATAAATTCAAGAATTTTTGTAATTTTTTTTTCTTTTGATAACTATTAAATACGTAAATAATTTTTATTTATAAAATTTATCAATATATATTGCGCTTTATTTACAAAATTAATTTTATGACTATTAGTATTAGTAAGTGATAAAATTGAATCTTTGTTTTTATTGTACAAATACGATAATAATAACTCAGGCTACGATTGTAATAAACTGTAGTTTCCAATAGACGTGAAAATTTTATATTATTCGTATTTTTTAAAATAATATTTAATATAAAATATATAAATATATCATCACGCCTTTTACCCATTACTGGGTGTGGCACTCTGCTGGAGCAGATCTCGATAAGTGATATATTTCTTCGCGCGAAGTGCGGTTACCAGCCATCAAATCACGGACCCCAAAGATGTTAGTGGAGGGAGAGCCACAGGGGTAGATTTAAATTGGTGAAAATTGTTTGTCGGCTGTGGGGATCGAACCAGGGTTCTCAAGATCAATAGGCCGACTCGATACCACTGAGCCACCTACCCATAAAATAATATTTAATAATTAATAAATACAAGAAAATCTAATTTACACTGCAATAATTTTAATTGCAATGAAACCTTTTATTCGATATTTTTAATTTAAATTAATAACTATTCTTTTGTTTTGTTTTTTTTTTATAAATATTAAATAAGTAACTAGTAACTTTCATTTGCCTGTTTAATCATATATTGCGTTGTATTTTGAAATTAAATTTTATATGAATAATATGAATGATGAAAATGCAATTTTATTTTTATTGTTTCCATGCGATTATACGATACTTATTGACATATTATACTATTATACAAGGTTAATTCAGAATATTCGCGGCTTTTTCCTCGATTAAGAACTAAAAATATTTCCTTATAGATATAATAAATACATCACGTCATTTTTCTTAGTATCTATGTTATTATTGATCTAGTTATATTTTTATCCTGAACTATGGAAAACTACATCATCCATTGATATTAGTGGAGGGTGAACCATGGAAATTATTTATCAAAAACTTAGTTAATTTAAAATCTGTTTTAATACTGAAATGAAACTGCATTAAAAGATTAACTTATTCTGGTTGACTCACAAAAACTGTACTATTTGCGGGTAATATTTTCCGTTATTAATATTATTTCTTAATTATTTTATAGGAAAAGATTTCGAAAAAATGAGAATTATATTCTGCATTTAAATTAATTGGGTATGACTCAGTGGTACCGAGTCGGCTTGTGTATCTTGAGAACCCTGGTTCGATCCCCACAGGCGACAAACAATTTTCACCAAATTAAAATCTATTTTTTTCTTTAAAGTAGCCTGGAAAACAAGACTAGCAGAGAAAAAACCCTTGTTAATTTCATAAGATCTGTGATGTTAATTTAAAAATAATCTTATTATTCTTGCATTGCATCATATATTTATAAATGCATCTCAGTTTACTCATTATCATAATTAAATCAAATTTCCTAGCGTAACATCCGGTAATACTAAGCTATTTTTAAACATAATCTAAACATTAAATAGCTAATAAGTCAATATGTATTAGTTGTAAACGAAATATCAAATTATCATACAAAGTACAAACCTGAAATTTAAATACTTGAGGTCGTACAATCATATAACCAATGTCTCTTTCTTGATGTTGAGGTTTTGGCCAAACCTCACCTTTGGTAGCTTTAACCATTGGTCCTGGTAAGATATAATAACAAGAAATACATCCTAATATCATCGAAAATATTATTAATTTATTCAATATTCTCATTTTGACAACTATTCAACCACTGTCAATTTGACAACACCCACTCTCAATGAAATCTAACACGCGACTGGCAGAAACTTTGATGAGAATATGGACAATAAATAGTATGTTTAAAAGCTCCGTTAGATGTTTATAAACTAACATGAACGATTAGATTGGATCAGGGGTCAAGTATTATGACACTATTTCATTTGGAGTGTCATCTTGAATTCAGTAATAAAGATATTGATTTTTTAGTGTATACAAAAAAAATCTATGGTTTTTACTAAATAGATGCAGAAAAATTAATTATTTCACAAAATCTTGTTACAAAAAAAACTAAGTGGTATCGAGTCGACCCGTGGATTTGAGGACCCGGGTTCGATGCTCACAGCCGACAAACAATTTTCACTACGTTAAACCACTAACATCTTTGGGGCCACGATTTGTAACTGCATTTCCCGCGAAGAAATATATCACTTACCGAGATCTGCTTCGGTGGAGTGCCACACAAAGTAATGGGTAAAAAGGCATGATATATTTATTTATTTTTTAATAATAATTAATATTGTTATATATACAGAAATAGAATTTGCTGAAATGGAAAAATAATACGTCATGACGTCATTTACATATTGAGTATAAACTAGAGAGTGAAGGAATTAAAAGGGTAATATATAAATAGTGAAAATTTGTCTTCATATTCTTAATTTTAATTTAATAAAACAAAAAAAATTAAATCTATTTGAAAGTATTTGTTGTTTGCAGTTTCACATAATCGGTCAATTTACACAAACCAACAGTTAAAAAAATAAATAAACATAGATACTTGAAATTTTCCAAATACAGAAATAAAGTAGTTAAATCATCGGTATCTATTTGATCTATAAATTATTAGGAACAATGACAGATAAGTAAAACAATAACATAAAAATCACTTAACATTTTTATTCAATTCACCCAGTCCACATTTAATAAAGTCCTGTAAATATAAATACACAAAAACTGAAAACAATAATACAAAAATAATTATCTACGGGGCCTTATCTTTTGTTGGTATAAGAGAGCAGAATTTGTTTAATACCGAAACAAAAACACATCACTTTACTCTTTAACGTTTAAATAAATAAACAAAAGCATAACGATTTTCTTATACCGCTGTAAAACGTTTCCAAATTATTTTAGAGAAGTGTTTTCAAACAGAAATAATATCGACATCATACATACCAACGGATAGATTATTTTAAACTAGATTTTGAAATGAACACATTTTGTAAAACAAATCTAGACTATTCTGTGCATATTTTATTTATTGTTGGTAGTAAAATAAATTAAATATCGCTGATTATTAAGTCATGTATATTATTGCACCAACATTATTTATAACATATATTACAACAGTAACAAATGTAACAATCTCTCTACACAGAATAGACTTTAATGGCTATGTGTATTATTTAGTAGTGTTTATTTCGTTCGTTTTTTAAATGTAAAATTTGACGTAAATATAGTTTTTAAATATTATATTTAGCTATAATTACAATAAGAATCTATCTAAAGTAGTTCGCTACATAAAATCATCGTAGTCGTAGGAATCTGCATAGGCTGAATATTCCTCCTTAGTCTGAAAAAAAAATATACAAAAAATCATCATAAGTTAAGTTGGTTATATCTAAGTTTAAATGAAATTGCACTAGAAAATAGTGAGAACTTTGACAACCCGGTTCTTACAAAAGTTTTAGCTAATCCTGAATTTTAAATTAGCTAATCTTAATCTAAAGCTGGATTCATGCAGCCATTCTCATTTACATTTAATTTGCATCTAATTGTTAAATTTTCGTAACCCATTGCTTTTAAATTTTCATTTAATTTATAAAATAACCAACTTTTTTCTTTAAAATGTAAATGAGAAATATAGATGCACATGCAAAGTAAACATCCAAAGTTTGTTTGCTGTCAATCTGCCAAAGAAGAAATCCACATAAAATGCACTAGTGACGATTGCAAATTACATACATACATACTATATCCCATTAAATGAGACAGCACGAACCCCTGAAACATTCATAGAGCATCAGTGCACATCAACATACTCATCCTGACACACGATACTCGTTTCGACCATATTAACATTTCCTCCATACGAACTCTTTCTTTCCTCACAGCCAAAATCCATCATCACGCAACAAACATCCATCCATTCGCTCATGTACACCCGTTTCGTAAATCTTCACAAATTGTATCACTAACATACAAAACAAATTCTATATATTGCAAAATTGACAATATTTCGATTTACGCATGTGTATGTATTGGTTTATTTTGTGTTTGCGTTCTCTGCCTGAATGACATATTTAAAAAAGATTAATTAAATTAAATGTGTTATGTTATTAAGTGAATTAAAATCACATTCTGATACCAATTTGGATTAGCTTAATTTGACTATATCAGAATTCAGAATTAGCTAAAGAGAATCGGGTTGCAAGTGTTTAAAATTAAACGAAATCTGTTACGCAAGTTTAGTGTAGTTTCGCACACAATATGACAAATATTCATACAAAATTAAGATGTACACATCATGACAAAAGTTTGCAGACCTTATCAAGTATTAAATAAGAAAAATATTGACATACGTATGAACATATGGTTCACATTTGGCAGAGTAAAAAAATAAATAAAAATAAACTTACATTATCGCCTTCAACTCGTAATTTCGCTTTTCCTTTGCCTTTATTCTTTTTCGCTTTGTCGCCCTTTTCAACTTTTTGTTTTTCTATATAAATATTATCGATAGTAGTTTTTAATTTTTTAATATCTGCTGACGTTACTGAAAAAATCATTTTACTACTTAGAATTAAACTAATATAATAAAAATGAAACACTTACAAGCAGCGCAAATATTCCTAACATGATCCTCGGCAAACACGGGAAATTCGGGGTTTTTTGCAAAAATAAGGAGTTTTTTATTTAGGGCTTCTGATAATTCTAAGAATTCTTCCTTGGTTGAGGGATTCATGCCATCTATGCCAGTTCCACTACCGTCCCCAAAAGTCGTTTCTAGTGCTATCTGCAAATCGGATTCTTTCTGTCGTCGCAACTGTTCTTCCAAAGATATTTCTTCTTCTTTTTCTTTAATTTTCTTTTCGATTTCTTCTTGCCGTAATCGCTACATTTAAAAATAGTTTTTAGTAAACTTGAAAAAAAAAAGAAGTTAATTATCTTACTTCTTTCTCGGCTATTTTATCAGCAAGACTTTTCTTGGGTTTTTGTTTGGTTTTTTGATCGTTTTTCTCAACATCTTTCTTTTCTTCCTCATCTTCTTCAGCATCCCAACTATCCTAAAATTCGATAAAATGGTAATATTAAACCACTGTATGTAAGGAATGTTATTTATAGGTTGGAATCAGGCAGCACGTTGCCACGCACCTTGACGTCGTCGTCTTCATCTTCGCCTTCCCATTTATTTGCTGATACAGCAACGACGGGCTCTTGTATCGTGAAATTATCTGAGTCTGTAACGAAAAACAGACAAAGTTAGTTAAACATTTTCAAATTTCACTGTCAAATTACCGACCCCAATCCTCTTCCATATTGCAGATTTTAGGCACGGCCCCGAATTTCACGTGAAAGCAAACTTAATGCCGGTTTTTAAGTCACTTAAGTTAACGTAAGAGGACACTATGATCACTCCCTAGGATTTATACAATTTCAATTTATCTTTGCTAACGAAGGAGATATATCAAACAAAATGTTTGAACGTGTTAATAATACAATTATTTTGCACATAGATCATTACACTTCTATTAGAAACACTAAAACTGGATAAATCTACTGCTACGAAATTATTACGTGCCGCCATTTCAATCAGTAATAAAAGAGTAGGGAGATTCACAATGTCTTAACATAAATAGAAGTACTGGTTCATTCACAACTCGAAAAAGGAAACCTGCATGTTAGTTTTATATAATATTTTAAAAGATTAAGTAGTACGTATTAACATTTTATATATTTATATGAGCAAATACATATATGATAATAATATTTTATTAATAGTTTTGAAAAATATTTGTTTACGTTAAGTTTACGTTTACGTACGCTGGCATTTTCTGTGTGATTCACAATTAATCCTCATGAAACGTTAAACGTACGAACAACACGATTCATAACGCAAGTAAAACATCGTTCGAAAAGCGTTGTAGTAATATATGTATTTTAAAATAAGTTTTCGTTGATTTTAAATGATAAAATAAAGTGCAAAATATTCTAAAATGGCTGTGGGAGGAACTCGTGTGGTGCAAATAACCAACATTGCACCGCAAGCCACCAAGGATCAGATGCAAACATTGTTTGGTTATCTTGGTAAAATAGACGACATTCGTTTATATCCAACAATTCGTGATGTATCTTGTCCGGTTCAGTCAAGAATCTGTTACGTCAAATTCATGGATCCTACTACTGTGGGCATCGCACAGCATATGACGAACACAGTTTTTATTGACCGGGCTTTGATAGTCATTCCAATTCAAAGTGGCGAAATTCCAGATGAACATAAAGCTCTGGAGATGACCAACAATGGAACTATTGTTCCTGGATTGTATCCCGCTGAACCTAAATTACCACCCAACGTCGTAAATTCGATTGAAGGAGTTATGCCGAATCAAGTGGTTCAAACTCATGATCCACAGCTTGAAATAAGTTGTTTACCACCTTATCCACCGCTACCAGCAACTTACGACAGCAGAAAAATCGAAGAAGTACGTAGAACAGTGTTATTATCTAACTACGATAGCTCAACAACATCAGAAGAAATCATAGATTTTTTTACGGAAGCCGGCGAAGTAAAATACATGCGGATGTGCAGCCGGAGTCAAGATAGCTCTACACATGCCCTTGTCGAATTCAGCGAGCAGCCAAGTATAATTCATGCTCTAAAACTAAACGGCCGCGAGCTAAAAGGTAAACAAGTTATTGTGAATCATGCTACACAGGCCATCGTCAAACCACAAGCAAAGAGTAACGAGGCCGCGCAACGTGAAATCGAAGAAGCAATGACTCGAGTCAAGGAAGCTCAAAGTTTAATTTCAGCAGCTATAGATCCTGTTATTGGAATGTTATCAAAAGAAAAACGTGGCTCTCGTCGATCTAGATCCAGATCACGCGGCCGGCGTCGTAGATCTAGATCAAGATCACGATCTAGACGGCGAAGCCGTTCTCGTCACAGATCTCGTCGATCACGTTCACGGTCAAAACGTTCTAGATCCAGAGACCGAAAACGTAAATCCAGATCTAGAGATCGACGTCGGTCTAGTCGATCAAGATCCAGAAGCCGTCGCAGGTCAAGGTCACGTAAATCTAGATCGAAATCTCGGTCTAAATCAACAAGAAAAGATCGCGATAAGGATCGTGGTAAATCAAAAGAAAAGGAAAAAGAGAAGAAGAAAGAAAAGGAAACCAACAACGAAGTTGAAGAAAAAAGGCCCAGCAAAGATAAAAAGAAATCTTCTCGATCCAGATCCCGTTCTAGGCGCCGATCTAGATCTCGAGATAATAGAAAAAGAAGCCGTTCAAGAAAACGTTCTCGTTCTCGACGCCGAAGTCGTGGTCGATCAAATTCTCCAAAAACTTCTAAAAAACGCAGCCGATCCCGCGAATCTAAAAGCTCGAAGGATAAAGAACGCAAACGCGATAAAAAAGAGAAAAAGGAGAAAGATCATGAAAAGGAAACTGCAGATACTGGAACTAAAGTTCCAAGGAACTATGACGAAGAGGAGAAAGGATTTGATTCTGAGAAGGAAATTGATAAAAATGGTGATTCAAAAAATCCTGAATCCCACGATGATAGTTCTCAAGATTCTGGAAAACCTGAAAAGGAATCTTCTGAAAAATCTGATAACATGGACATTTCTAATTCTCCTTAATTCATTTTATGTTTCTTAAAAGTAATTAAAGATTTATAACGTTTATTTTTATTACTTCATTAATTATTGTATTGATGCTGTAGATTTACAAAAAAATCTAATTTAGTTAGTAAATTTGTGTGAAATAATTTTTGAAATGATTCCTATTGAAATGGAAATTAAAGAAATACAGCAAATTAAAATAATATTTGTTTTATTTATATATATATATATATATTTAAAAAAAAAATACATATTAATTTTTATATTTTAACTTATTCTTAAATTTCTTTGGATTAATTCCGTAAGCTTCCAATCTAGAATCGGAGAGATTTGTTTTCTTCTTTACTTTATTTTTACTTAATTTTTCGTTTTTCTTATTAAACTTTTGTTTTTTCTTCGGATTGTTGTCAGATTGTTCATCTAACAATTTTCTTTTTTTGCTAATAGTTTCTTCCTGATCATTATTATTTGTTATTGTTGATAGTTTAGCCATCACTATTTTTTTATTTTTCTTTTGTCTTCGTGATAATTTTATAGATTCTTTTAATTCTGAAACTTTTGGTTCTGGTATTTTATTTTCAAAAGCAGAATTATTTTGTTCCTTTTTCTTAGATTTTTTGTTCCCTGAATTTTCTGTAACCTTAGTGTCTCGTATTTCTAAACTTTCATTTATATTCTTTTCATTATCATCGGACTGTGAATATTTTCTTTTCTTTTTAGATTTTTTGCTGAGGTCAAATTTTTCTGCGCTACTATTTTCGAAATTTTCGTTTTCATAATTTTGTTCATCTTCTGTTTTTTTATTAATTTCAATTTCTTCGTTTTGCTTCTTTTTTATTTTCTTAGACTTTTTGCTTGTATTAAATTCTTCTGCTTCTATTGATTCTTCGGAAATTTTTAATTTTTTCTTTTTAGTTTTTTTTATATCTTTTACTTCTTCTATATTATCTTGAGTATCATAGAACTCAGTTTCCGAGTTCTTTTCTTGGTTCTGCTTTTCCTTTTTAGACTTTTTATTATCTTTAACTTCTTCAACTTCCATATTTTCTTGAGCATCACTGAACTCTGCTTTCAAGTTTTTTTGTTGATTTTCATTTAATTCTTCTTCTAATTCGTCATACAAACTAGGCAAATATTTCTTTTTTAATCCTTCATTCTCCGCTTTTTTCTTATACGCAATGACATCGTATCTTTCGGCCTCATCAGGGCGATATTGTGTAGTTTTTTTCAAAGAACTCCATCGGTTTAACTCTTTATCTTTCGCCACTAATATCTGTGAATAAATTTAGAAGAATTATTACCTAACATAATATATAAAAGATATTTTACCTCTTCAACTGATAAACCAAAATCATTTGGTACAACGTCTCTGTACTTAAACCTACAAGGAATATCTCCAATCATATCTTCGTAATCAAGTTTATATATTTCATCCATATATTCGCCGTATTTATCATCATTTTCATCAAGAGTAATTTCTTCATCTTCGGTCGTAGATTTTGATGATTTTCCTGGCCTGTTTCGCTTTTTCTTTTCCTTTTTATTTTTTTCTTGCTTAGATGTTGATGGATCATAATCACAATCCATCTAAAATTTTAAATATTTTAGTTTGCAAATAGTTAATATGAGAGGAATAGAAATAAATGGATAATATGACTGAAGATACTTACATTAAAATCTTCATCTTCACAATGGATTTCGTTATGATCTTTCCAAGGTCCTAATTCTTCCTCAAAATTTAAATATTCTGGTTTCTGATCGCCCTCTTCACCTTCATAGTATTGGTCATTAAAAAGTTCTTGCATACGTCTGTCGTGTTCTTCTGGGTCAAATTCACCGTCAATGTCCATTTCCTGAAATTAAATACCAAAGTATTTTTTAAATTATTCAGTTAAATTTATAATAACATACTTGAAATGCCAATTGTTCGTTTCCAGTTATTTCTTTTATTTTTTTTATTTTTTCTTCAATTTCTCTGCGTTTTAATATTTTCAGTTGTTTTAAATCTTCTTGCTTTTGTTTCTTTTCTTCCTCTTTACGTTGCTTAATTTCTTCTCGTTTCACTTTTCGACGGTCGTCAGTTTTGCGAACTGAATGATCCATAGTTCGCGGATATCTTTTAATCTGTAAAATAAAACAATGATTGACTGCCAGTATAGAGAAATTCTGTTTAAATTAAATAGTTATTTATGCACTAAGGGCTTTATGTAGATTGACATTATATATAGTATTACATACATATATAACATCACGCTATATACCATTGAATGGGATAGCACGAACTCTTGAAACACTTCCTGAATATCCATTTATCAGATTTATCAAGAATCATGCTTCGTCCAATATTCTCATCCAGACATCATACTCGCTTCAGCCACATACACGTTCATTTATTCCTCATACTAGGAATTTTTAATAATTATGACTATAGGAATGCATAAAAGAGTAGAAATCAACTGTGGGCGTTGCGTAAATGGAGGGGGCGTTATAAATTATAATGTCTGTCATTTTATCTAATCATGAAAATATTAACTTAAAATAATTTGTCTACTCACAAATTCTTGATCAGGTTCTTCGTATCTGAAGTTGTATTTTTGTTCAAATTCTTCTTGCATCTCTATATTCTTTTCATCTTCGGATAAATTATCATCAGAATCATGAATAATTTCTTCGTATGTAGGTATATGATTTTCATCTTCTTTATCCAGATATCTTTTATTTAGAAGATAATCTCTTAAAAATACTTCAGACTTATCTAAATCTGGTTTATTCCAATACTCTCTTAGCGATTTTAACTCAGATTCCATTTCTTTATTTTCCAAATGTTCCTGGTTGCCTTTTAACCATTTTTTGTAGTTTTCTTCCTCCTTTTCTTGCTCTTCTTTAGTTTTTTGTCTCTTTTCAAACAATCCACCCCATTTATCGTTATCATTCTCTTCATCTTCAACTGCTTTCTTCAGACTTTCTTTTATTGTTCTCTGTTCTTCAACGTACGTTGGTGATCTTGACCGTGGATCTTCTTCAAGCTCCTCTTCATCACTGTCTTCAAATTTAGCACCTTTTTCTAAAATCATTTTTCGTTCGTAATCTTTCATAAACATTGGTTCATGTTTCTTCGTTTTCTTTTTAGTTTCTTGTGAGCTTTCATTTTCACCGAGTTTCTTCTCAAAAAATATGACTTTATCGTCATATATTTTAGGATCTTTTCTTTTTAAATTTGCGAGAGTTTTAAAGAAATCTTTTTCGAATTCTTGAGTAAGATGTTTTCCATCTTCATCATCGTCAGAGGAACTAGAGTCATCTTCAGAAACTTCAAGATTTAATCTTGCGTGGTCGCCGTACTTATTTTTTACTGAAACAATTAAACTAATCAGACTTTCTTGCTTTAAAATATAAATTGGATAAGTAAAACGTGTCAATGTTAGGTTATTACTTACATTTGTTCAATTCTTCCTTCTCTCGCCACCTGTTGTAATGTGTAGCATAGTCATTATTAGTTTTGATTTCAACATCTGAATCAGATGCCTCGTTGTCAAATAATTTTAACATTTTTACTGACTAATATTCAAAATATCAATACAACATAAAACACATGTTAATATCTAGGGTTATGAATAATTTCCCCTACTTAATCTGACAACTGACATTGACATTTATGTATGGTGTGGATGTCCAAGATGTGAATCCAGTGTTTTGTTAAAAAATATAAAATAATCTCAATGAATTCTCATTTGAAATTATTGAGCGATCATTATTTAAAGAGCAGTATGTCAGAAAAACTATCTGGAGTGACTGTAGTTATTATAATTGCAGGAGGAGTGTTGACATTTTTACTTCTTTTCATTTTTGCTAAGAGACAAATTATGAGATTTGCTTTAAGATCTCGGAGGGGACCACATGTTCCTATAGGTCATGACGCGAAAAAGGTATTATTCAAACTAAAATAATTATTCATATTATTAAAAATATTTATTCGACAGTCTTTGAAGAGGGAAATTGAAAGAAGGATAGATTTGATCCCTAGAATCATACATGAACCACAATTATTAAACAGTTTAGATTCGAGATATATTTTATGTCCTGGACAGCAAGTTCCAACGTATTATCATCGTCTTAAAGCTGTAGATGATGTTAAAATGCTAGGTCAGTTACAATCACATCTTTTTTAACCTTCCTTATATTTTGACATTTTTAGAACGTGAAATTACAAAACAGGATAGTTGTTTAATCCGCCATCCTAGTGAAAATCTTCGTGCATATCTTTTGACAACTTTGGCGGCGCCTCTCAATGGTTCAGGTCAAAGATTAATTCACCAATTTTGTGATTTGTATGAACATGCCAGACACGATCCAAGCGAATTCGGCGAGGATGAATATCAGGAATACAGCAGATTATTGTTCAAACTAATGGATGCGTAAGTTAAACAAAGAATTTGGGTAATACTATATTTATTAATGCGTGTTTTATCAGTGCCAAAATGTTAAAATCATTCAGTAACAGCAGACGATCTTCTCCAAGTCGAACGCCGCAGAAGCTCAAACATCAGGTTCAGGAAAAACAACGTAATTTATTAGATCCCTCTCGTTTAAAGCCTCCCACTACTTTAATAGCGCCACATGAAATTAACGAGGATGAAATTTTGCGTATTACCACAGAAAAGGACAACAGACCTACTACTTTAACTGTATCTGTTGTTCAAAGTTCTGATAATAATGAAACGTCTGTTTGACTCCAAATTTTATAAATTTTTTGCTAACAAATTTAAATATGGTAAAAAATTATGACCCACCTACCCCTGATAAAGTGTTTTTTTTTATTAGTAATCACACTTGATCAAGATATGCAAATGCAGAAATAGGTAAAAAACGAATAATATATTTGTTCATTTTATACGTAACTAAAATAATAACTGATTAATATAACCGCATTTACAAACAAAAAACAGGTAAAAAGAATAGAAAACAATTATTATTTTTCATATTTAATCAATTTAAAAACATGTAAGACAGTATTAGCAAGTCGGGCGCTTGACAAAAACATATTTCATCCATTTCGATGAATCACAGAACGCCTTTTCATGTCGTAAAGTGGTTAAAGATTGATAAAATGTCATTTGATATATGGGTAGAATGTCCGAAGTTTCCACCATGTGATACAACCACTCCAGCACCTAAAATATATTGTAAATATTTATAATTTCACGATTTCATATTTATTTAGTCATAGTTTTGTAATTTCTGTGATGCGAAATGTACATAATAAACTTCACGGAACTACATGATTTTCCTTATTTTTAATTGCCTTTGTTATTACTAAACAAATAACAAATCATTGACGCTCAATTCCACCTACAATTTTTTTTCTAATCTCAGCGGAGAAAATTTAATTTTACTTATTTTTTTATTTCAGGCAGTTGTAAAATAAAATCGTCATTTATACTAGCTTTCGATGTAATTCTTACCTGCAAAGAAATATGAGGAACTTTTTCACGAACAAAGCTAAAAATAGCATTTGGAAACAAATTCAATCTGGCTTCTTTCGTAATGGCAATCATATCTATTTGAGAATACAAGAAATCATGCCCTGAAAATACTATAACAGCAACAAGGAAAACATCGCACAAAAATGTTATTTCATCGGGATTTTTAACTTGACTAGTTAGTTTTTCTTGAATCTGACCCATTAATTCTAAAATCCAATCACTTATTGACGAATTATCCGAATGGAATCGAAAAACATCTAAAATGTTCTTTAGAGTGTAGATTTGTACGCTAAAATGAAATCAATTATAAATAAAATAAAATAAATGATGTAGGATACCTACTTTGGTAAAGTTGCTGCAGTATTAATACACTCATTTAGAAAAACAAACGGTTTATTTGTGCTTTTTACAGATAAAGCACAACGAACCTTAATAGCTTTTTCGAATTTATCTTGAGTTGTTTCCCACCAAAGGGAAGGCGAACTTATTCTTTCAATATATTTTGAAGAAGTTTCAGTTATACATGTTAAAAACGTATCAAAAATATTATTATTTGCATTTAATTCTTCTGTAAAAGTTTCGATTATTTGTCCTAACAATGTTCGATTTGCTTCATGAATATCTTCAACTAGTAAAGCATTTTTTAAGTTTTGCACTAAACTTGTAAACAAGTCTTCTCCATTATTAACAGCTGGATTATTTTTAAGGACGTTCTGGTACGTAAGATTTAATGAATTTGTAATCATTGGACGTAAAATATTTGGTGCAATTCCTTTACATAAATAACCCAAATTTGAAAATAGAGCTTTCATTTCGTAACTCTACAAAATATTTATTATTATTACTTATTATACAGATTGATTCAAAAAAGTTACCTTTTCTAAATTAAACGTAAATTCGGAAATAAAGTTCTCCATAATCTTACGAGCAGAACCAGATATCAGAACTTGTTTACTAGCCAAATTTAAGCATAATCGAGATATTTCTGCTCCTTTATTAAACATGTCTAATAAAAAGTTCCAGTCATGCGGAGGCAAAGGTTTCGAATACGGTTCACTCAAAACTTTTAAACATTGCCTTACCGCGTGCTCAGAAAAGAAATATTTTGAATTTTGTACCTAGAACAATCGCAATAATCAAATAGTAAATAGAATAGTCAATCATATTCGTAGTTACGTTAACAAGTCGAATATAAGTTCCAAGTGCACGAACTATACTTTTATCGGGAAGATAATCATAATTTGATGGTTCCGTTTTTCCTTCTGGTATCATATAAACACTACTTTTGTAACCAGCAATTTCTATTCTGATCCACTCGATTAATAAATTACCAGCTGCTTCTAAAGCATCATGATTAATATTCCGAAGTAGTTGAATCCAACATTCGCCTAAAAAATAACCCGATTATTTATTTATTTGACCAATTACAACTGACGAAAATCAGAAAAATGTGTGTTATATTTCTTCGAATTGGGGAAATCTGAATTTAGAAGTTCAAACATTATAAATTGAAGAACACAGTTGAATATATTATATATATTATAAGAAAACATATTGTTATAGTTTAATGAATTAAAATTGTTGCTTTTTTATGCAATTTTTATTTTTTGATATTAATATAAAATGGAAAATTTCAATTTCTTTTATAAATTCGTACTAAAATAATTAAAATTTTAATATAGGTAAAATAGAAATTAAAATTTATTTGAAATGAAATTTTAAATTAAATTGTTACTTAGACAAATTTAAACTCATAAACAAATAGAAAAATATTTTACCGGGAATATAGGGTAATACGTCTTCAGGTTTTCTCGCAGCATCCACCGGTGTTTTTGCGTACTGACTAGGTAGTTTCAGTTTTTGCCGAAATACATCTGGTAGTTGTTTCAAAGTCATTTGTTCAACATCAAAACATGAAAGAGCTTTCAAAGCTGCTTCTATTATTTCTACATATTCGCTAGATGCTACATAGTTCCAAAGTTTACAAATAACTTCATTTATAACTGAGTCATGTTCGGTTGTAATTGATCGTAAGTTGGAAAATTCGGATAAAAATTCGCACAAACTAAAAACAAAGAGACTTCTAGTAAGACATTGATTGAATGAAGGTGGATAATTTTATTTTTTGCTTTCAAACGTTCCTAAATTATTTTAGAGGAAAATGATTCAAATAACATTTTTTTTTAATTACTTTAATATTTACCTTTTGATTACTGCAGGACGTTTGTCTTTTGTAAATCGAGGAGAAATACTTTTCCAAGTACTAACTATATCAACGATTCCATTTTCACATAAAATTGTGATTCCTTCCAAAGCTAAAGAGGATGCAATACTTCCTCTATGATCTCCGTATTTGTTTAAGATTTGAGATAAATGTACAACCATTTCTTTTCCGTGTAAATCTGATCTAAAATTTATAAAATCGATTAAATAACATGATACAAGGTTTGATAGTAGATTAAACCAACCGTCGAATACATATTTCTTTTAGAGTATGAGCTTTAGCAATACCAAACTCCCAATTATCTTCTGTTTCCAAAAGTAATTTTTGTATATATGGAAAGCAACGAACTTCAGTGGACCATAATCGTAAAAATAAGTCGAAAGATAGAGTTTTTAAAGTAATTTGTCCATTTTTAACAGTTTCTAAAGTATTAACTATCAAAGGAATATTTTGTTTTGAAACTGCCATCAAAGGAATTGATTTCAATAAAGAAATTTGAGTTTCAGGATTTTTTTCTGTTGCTAATTTATGCAATATTAAAACTAACACGTTAAAAGAGAGCTCAGATTTAATTTCAACTAGTTTTAATAAAATATCTAAAACATTTTGAGTAATTAAAATATTATTGAATTGATGTATAAAAATTGCAGACACAAATGTGAATTTTTTAAATAAAAATATGGGAGAAATTTTAGCGAGTTTAAGCCAATTTAATAAATTTTTTTCGTCTGTTTGCCATTTTTCAGCTAACAAACATAACTTTACTGGCAAATCTATATTACAAGAAAACTGAATATATTTAAAGTAAACATCTCGATACAAGTTTCCAGTAAAAGCTGAATACGTTTGATTATTTTCAGTAAATATAATAATTTCATTAGCCAGCTTCAACGCATCTGAAAGCAAAACTGAAGGGTATAGTAACCACTGAAGAACTGAAGATACAACAGATTTTACAGCCAAAACATTTGATAATTGTTTAAAAACAATTATTTTACCTGAAAAAATAAATTAAATAAGTAATTACTTGGTTTAAATATGTTTATAACTTACATAGACGTAAAATTTCGGTTAAATACATTGGTGGACTAATTGTAATTGTTTCTGCTAATATCATTAAAATTACACTATGAGTTTCATAAGTTGAGGATAGTTCTAACATTTCTATAATTGTTGAAATATTTGGAGTAGGATCGCATCCATATTTTACTAATTTATGAGTTAACGATGTTAAATATAAAATGATTGCTGTACAAGTGTCGGTATTTCCACTTTTAAGAGCATATTTAGAAGTTTCTGATAAGAAATCTCGTAATTCAAGACATTTTTGTTTAGAATTTATCTGCAATTATTATTTGAACTATTAATAGATACATATTTATAATATTTGTGTAAAATTACCTGAATCCAGCCCAAAATTTCAAATAACAATAATTTTATTTGAAAATTATCATCTTTTAATACTAACAGATTCCACAGTTGTCTTCGAGATATGTCTCTCAATTTTGGAAACGGATCACATAAAATATAAAAAAATACTGGGCGCAATAATTCTGTACTATTACTTGCAATTCTGTAATTATTTAATATTTTCAAACTTAAGTTTCCTAATATAGAATTTTTTTATACTTACTTATTATCGTAATGATTAATAAATAGTTGAATTTGATTAAATATTTCAAGCCAAATGTCTTGATTTTGAGATAACACTGTTATTAAAGGATGCTGCGGTTTTTTAATTTGAAAAGGACATTTATAAATTTTATTAACTTCTAAACCTCTTCGTAAATCTAATAAAAGCAAGTTTCCAATTGCGTTTGTTATTCCTGTATAACACCTTTAAAAATAACACAAAACAATTAGTGCAATTTATATAATTGCTAAAATAAAGCATAACTTACTTAGCGGTCGAAAGAATGACCATTAAATCTGAAAGAGTTGCCCCAACCGGCAAAATACCGTCTTCAACTAAAGATACGATTCCATGGCTAGCTGTAATGCTTACTATTGGGTCCTCCACCCCACATTTAGATTGTAATAATTGTAATTCTAAGATATTTGCATCAGAAGCATTTTTTTCATTGTGTTCAGTCTTCGATTTTTTCAATTTAATTAGTTCTACAAGCTTTGATACTGCTTGGACAATTAAAATGGCATTGTTTTGCTTTAATTTGTATTTTATTTCTTCCATATTAGCAATGTCTATGCGAACAAAATATGCAAAATTCAGTGATTGATGTGATAAAATACAATTTAGTAGTTTGAATTTTTCGCGCGTAATACTTGTTGAATATCGATTGTGTATTTGCCGACAGTGCAGTTAGAAGAATTTTGACATGTGGCAAATATAAAAATTAATATTAGCAAAACATGGGATAATTGGCATTAGTTTATTACGTGATTTGACTTTATATACCTCCTACTTTATATTTCAACATTTACAAAGGTATTAAAAATATTGTAAGAATGAAATATTTCAAAAATTTGTGAGAAATGGTTACCTGTCAAGTTTGTGTGTTTGACACTGATGTCGTTAATGTTTTCGTAGCAGTCAAAATGGGGTGAATCATATAAGTCAGATTCCCTGTTTGAGTGTCATGAATTGGCGTTAATAAGAAACTAAACTCCCTAGATTGAAGCTAGAACCACGATTGTGAGTTGTATGGATTGAAATAATAATAACACTGAACATAGACGCTCTGATTTTATTGTGTTTTGACGTAAGATCGAATATACTTAACCTAAAAATTTGTTTTGGTAGGTGTTGGTTATACAAAATTTAAGTTGTGTGATAATAAAGTTTATTATTAAATTACAGATATTGCAGCCATGATAAGTGATTCTTCAAATAAAAAAATATATAAATTATTAATGAAATAAAATTTGTTTACGGATTTGAGAATTGATAAGGACAAATTTGTAATATGAACCTGTATATTTTTCACTAAAGCATAAATATTAGTTTGTATTTTATTTAGTTTTTGTTTTTTATCCGCTTTTCTATTATATGTAAAATATTTGAGCTATGATTTAGATGTAATATTATTCATTTATTCGGAGTTTAGTCATAGAAATAACAACTAATTTCTCAACAAGTGTGATATAGAATTAAAATTCTTCTCCTTTAATTATTGGTGGCTCTGAGAAGAGCCGAATTGAAAATATATAAAGACTCAATACATCACGAGGACGGAATAATAAAATGGAAGAGAAAAGGAAGAAAATAAAATGGTGTGCCAGGATTTAACTTATTCCAGGATACTCTTTAGCCACATTGCAATTTTATTGAACCCCGTAGGATTGAAATGAATGCTATTTACTTTTAAATGAATTATATTATTATTCAACTTAAAAATTACTAGCTTTAATGATGCATAATTGTACATGTTAACAATAAAAATATGATTATCACTGTCAGATTTACTTTTAAATTTCTGTATATCATCTGCAGATATTTTGCTAAATGCAGTATTATTTTAACGATTGTTTTTATACTTGAACATTGATCGACTTGTTTGTCTTATTTTTGTTAGGTGCCAATTTATCCGCGGGTTCCATAGTTGAACATTCGGATAGAGTAGTTGCAACCGCACGACACTGATGAACTAAAGAATTTAATGTATATTCGATATGATCTAATAAAAAAGATCAACAGACGGATTGTTTATGTATTCACGCAATATTCCGTAGTTTGCTTCAATATTTTGAATTTTCCGTACATTAACTTCTGATTTTGTTGACGCTGATTTATTTGGTTCAGTAATTAACTTTTCATGTACCTCGCTGTCGCTAATGTTTCCATTGCAGGTTTTCCGCAATTATAGCATGTGAACTTTATGTACATGTTTACAGAGTGAAGCTCTATCTTCACAACTACAAGTATATAAATGTGAACATAAATTTTTGCATTTCATATTAATGCATTTATCCGTGCGACAATATACATATGTAATAGAAGCATCTGTTTGAGAAATAACTTCAAAACTACGGTCATTCAGAATTTTAATATCGCCATCCGAAATATTATTTCCTTTTTTATGTCTACCTTTATTGAATTCTGCGTTACATAATTTGTATAGTTTTCTACGTTTCGTGTAAATAAAATCATATTTTTCAATATTTAATAATATTGATAATAAGTTGTCAATTCGTTTATTAAATTCTCGATTAAAGTATGAAGTTTTTAACTTGTTATGAAAACTTTCTACAAGAGCATTGGTATTTACATGACCGTGAGGAAAATTTCTAAATGCAGTAGCCCATAGTTTAATACGATGCATGTAATTTGTTTGAAAATATTCTAGAAATAATACTTCATTTTTAAATATCGAAAAAAATTAGCTGATTAAATTATCTAATGTATTGCTGTTTCTTTCATATAAAATAGCCATCAGGGAAAATATACATGTTTCTCTTTGTAGTCATACTTTTTACTAATATCAAAATTTTGCGTCACTCCCGTTGAATATGCCATTGACATAACAAATGTTTTGTATTCCCGAAATTATTTGTTACCGCTTTAACAACCGCATTTATGTTTAAATTTGGAAAACGGGATTTTAATTATGAAAACAAATATGTTAATGTATTAGTATTTAAACAAGGTGTAATAAAATGAGCAACTGGATGGCCGCGACCAGTACTATCAGGGATCACGAAATTAACTAAATGATAATCGTACTGGCTTGTTTTATGTGTTGTATCAATACATAAAATTCTATCAACACCTTCCTGCATCAGATTCATTTGATACTCTGTTTGAATACTTAATAAAAATAAGCTTCTATTGTTATTAATATCCGCGTTGATAGGACCAATTTGAATGACTTCATTACATGGTTTATATATTAATATCGGATTAAACTTTTCTTTTCTTAATTTGAAGATATGATTTATTTAACATATTTCGTTTCAATGCCGAGATATTCCTTTTTGGATACAACATTTCCTTCCTAAACTCAAGTTTATCGCGATCGTCTCTACTAAGTGCTTCTTTCGTAATTATTGTATGAATTTTTCTGGTCGGTACGTCCATTTCTAATAATGATTTAATATCTGATTTTGTTGACTTTGCAATTCTATGAAATTTTGTATTCTCAAAGCTTAATTCATGGGAATGAGTTTGAATATAAGTGACTTCAACACCATTTGCAAGATATACGAGCTGGACATCGAATTCCTGTCTTTACATACCCTTTCTTAATGACGCGATCAGTTTTATTTTTTAGTTTTTTTAAGCGATCATCAAACTGGCAAATATAATGTACATAATTCCCATAACTTTTAATATGAGTTTGCCTATAAAAATAAGAGAATGTCCTAGTCATTTCATCTATCTTACACGTTTCAAATTCTTCTTGCACGTGAAAATGATGCTGGGAAATTTTAATATCACAATTATGATCTATTTGCAAGTGATGAATTAACGATTTCATATGATAAAAATCACGTGAATATTGTCCTACAAAACATATTATGTTATTAAAGCATGTTTTATCTGTAACGAGAGATAAATTATTTTGAGGTAATACAATACGGCACTTCTTTTCATGTATTTTTGCAACATTTGGTCGACAAAATACTTTTTTACAAATACTGCATGTAGAATCCATTATAAAGAATTGAAAAAATATTCAATGTATGGTGAAATTTATATGTACTTACAATTTTATGATGATATTAAGATCAAACACTAAATAAGAATGTATTTTTGTACTTCCAAATCCAAATCAAGCAATGGAAATATCTTCTGCAAGCAAATAAAATTTCAAATGCAAAACAAACTGGTATTTGAAATATGAACTCATGACTTCGAAATTCATCCTATCGGCAAACTAATTGCAATACATCACTACGTTATTTTGAGATAATTTATTATTTTCAATTTTATTTCAACCTCCATCGTCTTTAGGAACAATTTATACACGTTCACAAAATGTATAATCTTAATATTATTACCGAACTATAAGAAAATACAATGTTTATGAATAAAGAAATGCTTATATTTATTTTATTAATAAAAGAAATATATAAACTTTAAATTTATATGAAAAGTTTATGCATTTTTTCATAAGTTGACTAACTACTATTAAGTTTATTGCTTTATTGAATTATCTATAATAAACTACATTAAATGAAATACTTTAATAATATTATATAGTTTATATAATATATAATCAGTACATAAAATTGGATTTAAATATATAATATATTGTTTACTGTAATATGAATATTTTAAAACATGAACAAATAGTACGGTGACCAGTAAGTTAAATAATGTATAACATTTAGTTACAATAGTTCTAATTTTTATTCTGAATGTTCTCAAATGTTTGTTGTTGTACTTTTTTTATGAATGACTGCAATAGTGTGTTATTAACAAAAATTAATTTAATTATAAGATGTTAAATAGGTTGGTTTGATTGAAGGGGACAGTAAATATTCCTCCAAATTGTGAATTCGTGTGTCCGCCATACGAATCATCATTGACCCAGCAGAAGATATTTCATGGAATTATGGCATCAATGTTTATAACAAAGAGCTACATTCAACCTGAGCTCTGGACACGAGCAGCATGACACGACAGTTATACAAACATCGTTCATCATCTTATGTAAAATATCAATTGTATTTAGATAATACAGAAATTGTTCTCCTTCCTCGGAAGCAAATGTGAAAAACCTGAAAAATATAATAAGTACAAATACTTTTATTGTAAATAAGGTTCATTTTTACCTGATTCAATTCTTTTCATTACTTTACTATGGTCTAATGAGGAAGGGTTACCTAAAAAATAAATAAATAAAGCCCTAAATAAGATGTTTATATTTGGAGGTTATGGATTTTGAAATGTCAAACTATCCAGATATTTTCTATAGTGGCCCTAGCTCATCGCAATTTTGACATTTGTGGCTTACTTCGGAACACTCATTAATCTAGTAACTTATATGTCAAAGTTAGGGAATTGAGTTTTAAACGCCAATTCGTGGCAATTAATCTGGTGATTAATCTAGGGATAAATCTAGGGAGTTTTGGTTATTTACGCCAATTCGTGACAATTAATTCAGTTTATCTGACTTTTATGTATTTAGCGTCAAAATGTGAGATTGAATTACAAAATATATAAGTATGTTAAAAACGTGAAGGATAATCGAAATTGTATAAATAATGTTATAAATGTATAGTTCTGTCCGGTTTAAAATTGTATCAGTTATAATTTTGTAAAAGTAATCTAATTTTCAAGTACACGTATACTTCTAGTAAGTAAAATATGGGTCTATCTCGCCAAGAAGTAAATTTACGAAGACTTTTAGTGAAATGTGAACTTATGATTAAAAATAACCAAAAAGATGATCAACGTTTTCCTAAATATATATCGTCATTATCGGATATGTTGGCGCAGTTTAGAGAAACTATAGAGTAAGGAAAAAAATATGATTATTTTTAGGTATAGGTTGCGGGCAGACACGTGACCAATCTGAAGTTCGTGAACAGCTGTTTGGTGGGCAGACGTCAGAATTACTTCCCTTCTTTCCCCTCAACTCCATATACTGTGATTGAAGTTTCAAATTAGCGCCCAAATAAACATATATGATGTAGATGGCGCATAAGTCGATACTATGCGGGGTAATGAAGCGGAGAAAGAAGGGAGGTAATTCTGACGTCTGCCCACCAAACAGCTGTTCACGAACTTCAGATTGGTCACGTGTCTGCCCGCAACCTATACTTAATTAAAATGTATACATTTTCAGCTCAGAAAATATAAATGATTATTGTCGACGTGTTGATACTTTGAAAAGACTAATTTTTAATGAAACTGATACAAAATCTACCTCTTCCAAAGATAGTTCTGACAATGAATCAAATTTAGATGTTTCACCTTCCAGAAACACCACAAATCGTGCCGAACTATTTGGATCAGAAAGTATATGGAAATAATAATATCTATAGTAATAATATAGTAAATATAATTTAAGGTAACGTACGCTTACGAAAAGACAAAGGAACCGATGACTTAGACGAAATTATAGAATATCATAAAAGCATGCAGGATAAAATTGCTGATGACATGTTAATTCTCACTAGAAATTTAAAAGAGCAGTCTCAATTAGCAAATAAAATAATTAAACAGGACACTGAGGTAGCTCATAAATCTTCAATTTTAACTGAGAAAAATTTCGGAAAATTAAAAGTAGAATCCGAAAAACTAGCAGAACATTCTCGACGTGCTTGCAAATGTTGGATGTGGGTGATGCTTATCATTGTCATGGTTCTTTTTATAAGTAAGTAGTATAAAATACATTGATATTTGGGATAAAAATAACACAAACAAAAATTCTTACAGATATGGTTTTATTTATGAAAGTAATGAAAAAGAAAGTATAATACTTTACATGATGATAGACAAATTAAAATCGGGTTTATTTTTGCTGAACCATCGATTAAAATCAATTCTGTGCAAAAGCTGTAAAAGATGATTCCCGGAAGCATGTTCTCGTAAGGAATACAAAGTGGTAAGAAGGTGATCTACTAGTCTGTCACATTTCATCTGAAGTTTATTGAGTTCTTCTTGCTCTATTTCGGTAAGTTCTACTCCCCACATTGTTGCATTCATACAGAACTCATCGCATAAGTCCAGGAATAAGAGTAGAGTACTGTGAATATGGTTCTAAAAACGCATTTTTGTAATTTGTATGGTGTGTTTGTTGTTATTTAATTATATTTATATTAATAAAGGTGATAGATTAATGATAGCATTAATTTGAAAACCTTACTTGTTTTGCAGTTTTGTAATCCAATGACGGAAGTTTATATAATTGATTTTTTTGATCGTTGCACATATCCTAAAATTAAAATATTATTTTTCTGCTCTCAAATTTAACTAAGTATAAAATTAAAAATTGCGGAGGATTTATGTGAAATATTCTCGTCATAATTTTCTGTTCAGTATTTATATTTATTTAATCATTTTAATAATAAAACTATTCTACTTACATCATTCATTGTCATGAGGAACGTCCGACTCATTAAATTTCCTAAAAATTCAGCATGTAATTTAATAATATTTTCGACATTTTGTGCGTTTGTGACAGATTTTATAAGCACAGCAAACTGTGCCTCTATAACATCAACTTGTAAGTAATACTGTAAATTATTAATTAAGAACATTAAAGTATTTCTTAAGGCCCAAATTCCGTTATGTCTGAAACATAATTTATTAGTAACAATCAGTATTTGAAAACGTTTTTACCGTTACATTTGATGTTTGCCTTCCATGTGTATCAGCCATAATTTTTCCAAATCAATTTGTGTCTTTTTAATTCGCATTAAAAAATTAAACACTTTATTATATAGATGCATTGCGCCGGGATGAAAAATAATATGTAAAGGCCAAACAATTTCGAAGTTCATTTCAATGTTTAACCACTGATTTTTCTCAGATTTTTCTATATCAGTTGAAAAAAACATTTCGAAACGTTTGTGTGTTTTATCATTTTCTGAGTAGAGTTTTTTAGCCGTTTCTTTGAAAATAGAGTTCATTTTGAACGCAAGATATTCGCTAGGAGTATCTGCGCATTTTTCTTGAACTGTTACAATAAATTGTTGGAATAATTCTCCTCTGCCCATTGCGTAATAATCTCGTAGTAGTTGTAAATGATCGAATAGTTTTGCTTCTTCTACCATTACTGTCCATAAATACTGGAAAAATATTCCCTTGTGTAAATTAACTTTATTTTTCCACCGTTAAACATAAGGCGTTGCTGATATTGTTTTGAAAGCAAAATCGAAAATAATTTAAAAAAAATACCTTTGTAACGCAAAGTCTACAATCTTCAATCGCTTTTTCAAAGTGCGCCAAATTAAACGGTTGATTTTCTAACTCCTGTAATTTCTGAAAATAAAATGTTTCCTTTCCATCCCAAATGTCTCGTTTTAATCTCAATTTAAGTTTGTCATCCTGTGAATTCGTTGGATCATTCCTTATAATCCAAACCATACGACCCATGAATAAAATTGTTTGTGCTAATTCTAAAGTCATGTTTGTTGGAACCATGTTTTCACGTAAGTAGAATTTGCGGACTTTTGGAGGCCTACGGACTTTATATCCTTTCTAAAATAGTTCAATTTTATTTTTAAAATATACATATTTTTTTATAGACAATAGTACCACCGACTCATTAAATGATTCAAAATCATTTTTAGTTTCGTTTGGAACGGACCACAAAAAATCTTCATCAGGACATTTTGCATCACAAATAAAAAATTCTTGGTATACATCTACTAAGTCGCCAAATATAATCCAGTTGCATAAATGACGATAGAACATAATATTTATCGAACATACAATTCTATTAAAAATTAAAATAATTCAAGTAAAATTTAAAGTTTATTTTATTAATAAATTACCGAGAAGCCGCCTCTGCAACCTGTTTAATTCCGCAGTTGTAATATTTTAAAATACGACCCATTAATAAACATCCATATAATTTTTCCGTTTCAATTATCCGGATCATAGATTTAATGGCATCAAATAACGTAACATATTTTTCAACTCGACACAGAACAAAAGTTAATGGTAACTGCGGATCTTTTAAAATAGTTTTCTCTAGGTCTATAATATCATTTCGGTATATATCTAACACAGTATCTAAACCGTTACAAAAAGCTTTTAAGTAAAGTCCTGGCTGAATTTCATCAGCGACTTGATCTGTTATATCTTCTAAAAATATCAATATTACAAAAGATATAAAATATATTGTCTAATATGTTTTAAGTACCTGTTGCACCATATTTAACCAAAGAAGTCTCATGATTTATTACATGTAAGTTGTTACCCTGAAATACTGATTTTATTTCATAAATAAATTAGTTATGTTCGTGTTTTTATAAGTCTACCTTCATGTGCTGCTTGCAAATCAATTTTGCCTGTCTTTTGTGCAAGAACAGCTTTTATAAATTCTTGAATATTATGATGATCAAGAGCTACATACATTATTCTCTGAAGAAGCTTGCGCTCTCCAGGATGTAAGAAATCCCGTAATTCTATCATATTAAACCATTCCTGATCAAAAATAAATTGAAATAAATAGAAGTGAGGTTGTATTTTATAGATATCACTAACTTGTTCAGCATTTGGATTACAAAAACTTCCTGGACAATTCCAAAGATATAGCAAAGCTTCGTGAATCATTTTAAATAAATATTATGAATTGTTATGACACTACACTAATTAGTAGGTTTGACGTTTCTTTGACAGATACGTTGGCGCCGAAATAGTTTAAAAAACGTTACTGGCCGCATAGAATTTTCTATTCTCTTCTTAATCCTATTCAAAATAGTGTGGTGTGTGAAGTGTGGTTAAAGATAAATTGTTTTTCCTAGTTTACCGTGAAAAACCGGTTAAAATTTCTTTTAGTTTTGTCACAAATGTGACAGTAACTTGTTTCAATTCTTATATTATGTTTCATTGAAGTACTTTGGGATATGATTTTTAAAATATTTATTTTGTCTGTGTGATTCGTGTGTATATAAATGTAAATAGTGATTTCAAATTATATTTTAAATTATATTTGAGTATTGAGTGGAATTTAGTACTAAATATACCATGTCACAAGAATCGGAGGAACTCAAAGTAAGAATTGTCAATTTTTATTGTGGATGTTTTTAGTAAAAGTAATGTTCGTTTGTTTTTATTAAAACTTGTAATTTAAATCATTTCTAATAATTAATGTTTTTAATATTTGCAATAAATTGTTAGCAATACTAAGAAATGTATTTAACCTACTTTTGTCTAAAAATCACTGATTTTAACGGTCTTGTAAATACTGTCATAATGACAGTAACCTGTGAAGTTTTAACAGGTAATAATGCTTTGATTTGTAATTTAATTTTACAATCGTTAATTCAGATATTTTAGATAAATGTGATGAATTTCTAATTATTGAGTGTTTTATAAAAAGATGCGTATGTCTTCTGTTAAGTTGTTAGTGCATAGTGAACAGTCCTTTATTCTTCTTTTTCTACGTTTGGGAAACCGTTCCAGAAATTTGGCGGGTGCAGAAGAATAATAACAAGAAAACTTGTCCGCCATTTCCGGTTGTTTTGGTGTAATGTGTAATGGTTACCATAAAATATCTTTGTTGAAAACTTTTCTAAAGATTTTATCCTATTGACGTAAAGATATGACAGATTTTTGTTCCTTAAATATTATTATAAAATCAACATTCCAATGAAACGATATCATGATGTTTACCCCATGTATGCGTATCGGTAAGTTGTTTATATTTTATGGGGGACTTATTTGCAGTTTGTTTGAAATGTAATATTCATGTAAATACAAATTATGAATCTATTATAAGCTGTATACCTCCAGAAATTTTGCAGAACAGCTGTTTTTACATATTGCATACAATTGTATAGGACTGTACGTTTACTTGTGTTCAAGAAACTGCATAATTGCACTTTTAAATTATCTGTGGTTATTTGCACTAACATGCTGAAGTAGACATATGCATCTAAGTTGTGACACACGATCGTACATACTTTTACTAAATTCGTTTTGCAATTTGGTTGAGATTCGGTATTTGAAGATGGAGAATTTTTGCAGAATATGGTATTAAACTTTCGGGTGTCAGAGCTGCAGATGCTATTAGGGTTTGCGGGTCGAAACAAGTCGGGTCGGAAGAATGAACTGCAACAAAGAGCATTAGAATTATTGCGAGTTCGTTCTCAGCCCGTTTATTTGAAGATTCGAGAGCTCTACAAGAGTATCCAGTGAGTATGATGGTGTCTGGATATCCCAAACGATTATTTTCCTTGATTTGACAACATAATTGTATACTTTATCATATACCATCTTAATATTGGTTTCTTTTTTATATAATTATTGTTTGTAAACTTTTATTGAACAAAATAAATATTTGCGCTATTTTAATTCAACAAATATTGTATTTACCTCTGAAGCATTTTATTAATTTAACATAATAAAGACAATAACTAACAAGATAGTTCAAGACTGAAACAGTTACTAACTCATGAATTTTTAGATATTTTCAACGGTCACATTTTTCACACTGTGTATAAGTTTTGCTAAGATAATGGAGTGTTGTGATTGATTACCTGTTTTCACGTATTATAGTTTACCATCATGGAATACATCCTGCCATTGTTGAATTTCAGGCAAAGTGGAGCTCTCACAAATACAGGAGCGGTTGGGCAACAAGGTGCCGTGGCTGGTAAGGATCTGCAATCACCGCCCGCCCTAACACCTAATATGCCGCAGCCACAGGCCAACATCCCCAGGGTTCATCCCTTCAACACTACGCCTGATAGCCGACAACTACCTCCGGTAATTCATAATAAAGTTAGTGTTTGTATTTTTATTTTTTACCACTCACGAAATACCGTAAGAATTTAACACTCTTTTTTGCATGATAAACTTTAATTTTATTTTTGCTTGTTGTTTGCCTGAATTTTATAATATTTACATGTTCTTGTTATACATATGATTCAAAATTAGCTTACAACTTTAAACGGATGTATATTGTATTGATATACATTGCACTTAGCTTTACAACAGACTAGTGTAGCAAAATACCTCAACTTTTATTGTTATCAATCGTAATATCATATATCAGTTCGACAAGTCTACAGGAATTTGCAAACAAACCCGCGAATTATTTTAGTACGCAGCGAGATCTTTAAATGTTTTGAATGAAATTAAATCTGTTACGCAAGTTTTGTAAAGTTTTCGTACACAATTTGGTAGATATTCCGAATATTTAAGTTGTGCAATCATTATTTCGTATCAGTCACGAATTTTCTAACAATGTCATGTATATGCTTACCATATTACTTTTTACTCACACCTGGATAATTTGTTTTTAATTTATAAGCAACCGATTTTATTTCACGGTTATTAATTATTTATTCATATTTCGAATTTTCTTTTAATTTAGAAACCGAATATTATTAAATTTGCTTAAAAAGTAGATATTTTAACACTTTTGGTTCAGTGAAGAGAAAGGTCGATATTTTAATTAAGCAAACCAGAACTATAAACCAAAGTATTTTATTTAAATTTGACTTCCAATAAATTACAAATCATTTTTACTAAAAATATTAAAAACAAAAATGAAGAATGCTATTATTAAATTGATTTCAACTGATTAAATTATTATTTAAGGAAAAAAATCGGCCCATTTCGACAGACAGGATATAAAGAATTTCGGATTCAATACCTAGCGCCGGTCGAATTTTTCTATGTAAAGTAATAGTTTAATATTTATTATTATCACATTTTCAATCATTATGTAAATTAATTAAAAAGTTTAATTCGAACTTATGCATTTATAATATTGTTTATTGTCGGGACAAAATGTTAAATCAACGGGACCAGACCTTCAAAGTGGGATGTATGGTAAGCCTATTCATGTAGCTACATTTGAATCATTTTGTATTTTATTTGTTTGTATCAATCACCGCTTTCAAATATGAATTAGCAGTGGTAAACAAAAGAAATCATGATCCTGACAAAATAAAATTTTCTTTTCTCAATTCAGAGAATAAAGTATACTTTTCATCCCTAAGAAGGAAAATAATGTTTCTTGTCTAGGGAAAATTTTAATGACATATGTAACGTTAGCACAATTCAATAAAGTTGATCATGATTTTAATGACATCCAGATGATATATGTCAAGAATATAATAAATCTTACCTAAATTTCAAATTAATTTCTGAAAATTTTACTTTCTCATCGGATAGTGAAAAAAATTATTTGTATACCTCGTGAAAAGAAATTCATTCTTCCCGCAGGTGCTTTATATTCCTTGCCTTCGGCTCGGAAAATGAAACGACACCTTTGGGAAGAGATCTTCTGTACTCTTGTTAAACTAATACTTATTCTGTACAGCCTCGCTCCACAACCATGTACAACCAACAAAGCATCTACCAATACGCCCCACAGCAATACACCACCGCGAAACCATCGCTCACTAGCTCTTATCCAATCCACCCGGACGTCCGGTTCAAACGGTTACCATTCTTCGACGTGTTGGCGGACCTCATCAAGCCTTCTTCGTTGGTTCCTCAAAACACGCAGCGTATGCAGGATCATACGTTCTTCTTCCATTTAACACCAGCACAAGCTACAGACATTGCGAGTAATAGAGACCTTAGGCCTGACTCAAAATTAGAATATTCGAAGCAGGTTCAGTTAAGGTTTTGTTTGTTGGAGACATCGTGTGAACAGGAAGATTACTTTCCACCCAATGTCGCTGTGAAAGTTAATAATAAACTCTGTCCGTTACCGGTAAGTATTTTTAATAATTCAATTGTTTGATTAAACCTTTTTATGTTATTTAATACAATATTAAATAAATACTAGCAGTGTCATAACTTCATTATATATATACATATATAACTGCGCCAGTTCGATTTGATTCCATTATAAGCTGCGTCTCTTAGAATAAATTTTCTGTTTTCAACAATTGTTAGCAGTATTAACAAGGTCGTCAGTACAAAAAATGTTATTCTGACAGCTCAAATGTTTGTGTATTGATATTTCGTAATTTAATATCGGGGATATAATTTGATTTACAAATTAAAAGAAACAAATTTACAGTAATATTAATCAAACTGATTCTAAAATTTTATATTCTCAGAATTTATGATTCGGTATTGTCTGAAATAATGTGTTCCAATTTTTAAATATTTGATGTTAATTTCTTCATGGCTGCTACTTCAAATTTGTATTACCAGTTTCTCTAAAAAAAATTGATATATTTTTTTAATTTAAAATCCGTTTAAAACATATTAGAAATATCAGACGATTTTATTTATTCTAAAAATTCAGTACTAAATTTTCAGTTGATAAGAGACAGTATGTTATGCATCAAGGGAGGTAAACAAGCGATTATTCCCGCGTGTGAATTCGAGGTTTATCGACTTCACACAAGGAATAATCGCGCTCTCCCGTGAATCATATCATATTTTTCGTAATAAGTACACAAAAATTACCGTCTTATCGGGACAAATGTCAAATATCCTAACTTGGGACAAGTGCAAATTTCCCATTTGTTAAAAAGGACAAGTGTCAAATTTTCAAACTGTTAAAACTAGTTAGATGGCGCGTTCGACGCTGTAAACGGAATAATCGTAGTCTCTAGGGAGAGAAACATTCTCACGAGGAACAGAAACATCCTACCTAGGGAGAGAAACATAATGTGGAGAAAAGTAGTGTTTCTCTCTCTAAAATTAGGGAATAAGAACGTGTTTCTTGTGCCCGTGTTACGAAAAATGTTAAATGGTAGGGTTGAGAGGTGATAAGTAAATAAAATATAAATATTCTGTCATGATAACAATATCAAATCATTCTTTAAAAATCTGCTGACACTACAGTAGTTTCCCGACCATAAGTTTAGTTAAACTCTGTTTAATTTGAATAACAATTGACGATCGGTTAAGTGCCATTTCTTAAATATTTGTATTCTTTGCTTGAGAGCTTTAATTTGATTCCACATTCGATTTAATTTAAACAAATTATGAAAAAAAATTGACAATTACTTTAATTTTTTGTTTAATCACGGCATATTTTAAATAACAATTGATGTACGCTTAAATGACATTTTTGACATTCAACTCAACATGACGATTTTCAAAGTTATTAAAATGTTACTAGTTATAACAACTGAACCGATAACAATTACGAAAAATATTTGAAACAAAAATTGTTTTACATTACATTGAGGTTTATTTTACATATTTTGAGAAAACATTACCGTTCGCGAAATACACACTTAAAAAAGACATGTGTCATCAATAATGTTGTGACAGCACTTAGTCTTAGTTTTTCGCTTAAAAGCTTAAATATAAAGCTTCAATTCAAAATTTTACTACATTTTTAAGTTATCCTGCTTCCAAACGAATAAACCGACTTTTTTGGGTTCAGTAAGGGCTAAAACGTGAAGATTAATCGGGGCTGAGAAAAAATAATCATCATAATAATTTTAAAAAATTAACATTTTATTATGGCAACAGCAACTATCAACATCGCATACTAAAAATAACACTTATAAATAAATTAAAATTTTAAAATAAATAATTTTTTGTCACACGTGTACGGAAATTACCTTTTTTTAATGCGTGGTTCTGGAATAAAAATAGCCTTTTTCGGTTGGTTTAATTTTGTTATGTTTCTGACCGGTAAAAATTGTATAGCCCTAAAACTGGGCGATAATGATAGTTACGCATATATCTATTAGTAATATATTGATGACACTGGGTCCAAAAGCGAAAAGGGAAAGAGGGTGAGATATATGCTATCTTACCTTTATTAATACCGTGCTTCAAAATGCGCATGCCCGTAATACGGGAGTACGATTGGCTGACGTCAATTTCTAGCATGTGCAAATCTAGCCATATTTGCAAGTCTCTCCCACTTCGTTATTAGCTAATCGTACTCCAGTATTACGGGCATGCGCATTTAGAAGCACGGTATTAATAAAGGTAAGATAGCATATATTTCACTCTCTTTCCTTTTTCGTTTTGTTAACATTGCTGGTATAGGGCATCAGCAATATATTACTAGTATATATATGTAGTTACGCCATAAAATAAGACAAATGAGCGTGGAATCCTAGTGACTAACTTCATGTCAGTGAGTGTAGTTTGTAAGCACGCGACTTGATTATTTTTGTTACGTGTAAATACAAATAAAATGGCATTAAAGGGAGGTGCACTTGTGACAAAAAGTCATGTAAGTTCCTTGGCCGGAAGGTCTATATTAACTCTTGTAAAGTTGGCAACTCGTTAAAATAGATCTCGTTCCGGCTTAGGAACGTAATGTACAGGTAGTTTTGTTATTACGAATCGACTTCATTTTAACCTAAAAGAAAGCACCTACAGTTTAAACCTTATTTTAAATGCAAGTTTTCTTAATGATTGGTAATACTCGTAAAAATAACTATTTTCTACGATTGCTATGAAAAGTTGACAATTACTCTCTCATTTGTCATCGTAAAGTTGACGTTTTCTGTGGAACAATCGAAAAATATCTTTGTCGCGCGTCTCCAATGACAACGCGTGAAAAAGATGTTGAGTGCGTACAAAGAAAACAAAAACTTGTCATATTGACAGAACGAATCTATTGTCAGTATCTATACGTTTTTTTAATAATTTGAAGATGCATTCGTAGAAAAATTTATTTGTGTATCACGAGCGTAAAGTGTCTTTGTTCCTCTTACACTATTGCAGCTTTCGCCTTCGGCTCGCGCTGCAATTACCGTGCTCGCGTAACAAAGAATCACTTTACACTCTTAATACACAAATAACTATTTCATTCTTGTGTCATAAATAACTGTTTCCAATGGAAGTGCCGAAGAAATAATTATTTACCACGTTTATTTGAAGCATATTCACTAAAATAAATAAATAATGAAATAAAATGTGTGTTCTTAATTGGCGTTCATACTAGTCAACATTTAAATATATCTATCTTTTCAGAATCCAATTCCAACAAACAAACCTGGTGTTGACCCAAAACGCCCCCCTCGACCTGTTAATATTACTCCTATGATTAAACTTAATCCTACGATAGCTAACACTATCACAGTGTCTTGGGCGGCGGAATACGGCCGAGGTTATGTCATGAGTGTCATGCTTGTTCACAAACTCAACTCAGCTGAGTTGCTACAGAGATTAAAACAAAGAGGAATTAAACATTCCGACTACACAAGAGGACTGAGTACGTAGAGAGATATATTATAAACTTTAAATCATCCTGTATTTATTTTATGTTCTCTCCGCAGTAAAAGAGAAGCTCAGCGAAGACGCAGATTGCGAAATCGCCACCACATCTCTCCGCGTATCACTAATGTGCCCTTTGGGTAAGATGCGGATGACCACTCCATGTCGAGCGACAACTTGCCAGCACCTTCAATGCTTCGACGCTTCGCTATTTCTACAAATGAACGAGAGAAAACCCACATGGAACTGCCCCGTCTGTGATAAACCCGCCCTATACGATCATTTAGTCATAGACGGGTGAGTTCAGATCATTTTTATTTATTTTTTTTGTTTATCCCCTTCAACAACATAAGATATCCTGAAGGATTGCTATTCTGAATCCCGCTATTTATTGACAGCCACTTAAATAAGTTTATCTTCATTAGCTTTCGATATATGAAACTCTTTTTTTTTTATTTCAATTTGTTTTTATTGAAATTCAATTTTGAATCCGCTGCGCTACATGAATTTTATTCTGTACAATTTTTATTTGAAACATTTTTCACGACATTAATTTTATCAAATTTTAGAATTACTATGTAAGGCTATGGAAATATTTGTTGTAAATTGTTGAATTATTCATTTTTATTTAAATATAATTTCCAGTGGTTGTTGTATATTTTCAGATACTTTCAAGATGTTCTGGCATCGAGTAATTTACCTGGAGACACGAATGAGATTCAGTTACACAAAGATGGATCTTGGAGTACGCAGCTGGTAATGAAAAAAGAATCGACAGTTAAATCAGAAGATCTAGACGAGAGCGTGCAAATTATTGATGACGGTCAGTGTTTTATCTTTTATATTTTTAAAAATTGTCTTTGCATATTTCTAGCAAGCATTCATAAAGCAAATTAGCCACTAATACCACTTATAATATTATCGATAATTCTGTTTCAAATCAAACTAGATTCACAAAATTAATTAAAATAAAACTATTTAATCCAAGCTAAAAGTAACACTTGTTTCGTGAATTATAAAACGCTGAAAATGAAAAAGAAAATTGTGTTAAGCATATGTGACATGATCAATTTTTCATATCCATTTTTGATATAAATTAAAATAATTAATTGATAGAAAATTAACTTAGTGACGTCCCTAGTAATTGCATATAGGCTTAATTTTTATCATCGGTAAAATTTAATTGTTTCGGTTCTAATTGATGAGTAACTTCAATTTAAAATCGCGTAAATATTCCAATAATACAGAACAGCAGATTCATTAACTATTAAACAGTGAAATTATATAAAATTGAATTATAGATAGCGTTTTTTTCTGTGGCTTTTTGGTCGACCAACACTTTTATATGCCTCCATCCAGATTCACGTTTTACGTTTTCAGTCAACAGCAACACTGGTTTCTCTGGCCACGCACAATAATGCTTAACTCGCGTTATCGCTTGAATCAGTACCAATGAGTTGTGTCATGGCAGTTTTATTTATTTATTTATTTATGTTACGCTGTACAACAGGAACTTAATCCCAATTACAGTACATGGTCCGCACTCACAGATAGGATTTTAACCTGGGGCTTATGAACAACAAATGCTCATATGTCCCAAATTGAAACCCCGACGGTTTCCCAGTTTTTCTTTATAATTGAATTTGAAATCATCAATTGTTAAATATGTACTTAAAGAATAATAGTATATTACATAATAAGTCAGGAAAGTGATGCTTTACTTGACGAAGCGGTTGTTTGAAGTACGAGGCCGTAGGCCGAGTATTTTAATTCGCTGAGTCAAGTAAAACACTTTCGTGACGTATTATGTATACTATTTTTTCTGAAATCGTTCATATTTATATTTTATCAATATAATTAATAATAAATATTTCAAAATGTTTAATATTTTGGTAAGAATCATATTGGCAGCAAACTACATATCCAAGGTGATAACAAAAGTTGTTGAACAATATCTTATGTGAAAAATCTATTGAACATATTTGTGTCAAAAGTAATATTGTTGACAGAGAAGATTTCTTTATAATGTTGACAAATATAGATGAAAATGAGTATGAGGTGGTATTTTCAAGTTCTCCTCCTGAAATCTTAAATCAAGCAACTGCGACTGTTGAAAATTTATTACCGAGCAAGTCCAAAGACCGATATGATAAAGAGTATGAAATTTTCATGGATTGGAAAAAGCAAAATAATTTGTCAGCAAATGTGCTACTTGCTTATTTTATTTACTGAATCTCCAAGTAATTTATCGATTGCAACAATAAATTTAGCTTCAAATTCTCCAGTGTCATACATAAATTTTAGTAATTTAAGCAATTGTATATTTAGTATTAATATTATTGATAAAAATAAATAAAAATCTTATTAAATTTTTTAGTTATTTAGTTTATTTATTTGAGTCAGGTAAACACTTACTTTCCATACTAAAATGCGTCAGGAAAGTATGCATTTTCTTGACGATTTCAGAAAAAAAATAATTAAACAGCAAAATTATGTTTAAATTATTCAATTTAATAATAATTTTGTTGAAAAGTCATTCAATTGGCACCCTTAAAATTCACGTAACGTGTAACAAAGATGCAGTGAATATTAGAAAGAGATATTCAACATATACATATATGTATAATTATGCAACAACAATTTTCCGTTTATCAGCGCGTTTTTAAAATATATATTTTTTTGTCCTGTCTTTTGAAGATGTCATCCCAGTCATTCCCGACGTGAAACCTTCCGTGAAGGTGATCACCTGTTCCAATGAAGCCCCAAAGAACTCCACGGTGGTGGACCTCACCCTCAGCGACTCTGAGGACGAGCAGCCTGCCAAGAGGAAGACGCCTCCGAAACCGGACTCGACCAACACGTTCAATGGTATGTTGGAACAATATCTTATATAATCCTCAAACACTCCACTAACTCTAACTTACTAGATTGTAAAGTATTATTTCTTATTTCTGTAAATAATGTTAGTAGAATGTAAATATTGTGTAAGTATTAAACATGCTATGTGAATTTGGCTCGTGTTTTTAATATCTCAAGTTTTTACGCCCTTTTTGGATGAATCGTTGTTTGTTTTTTATTTATTTGAAACAAGTTCAAATGATAAATGGTGATCGGAGCGCTCGATTAGGGTCTACTAACTAGCATTCGACTAGCTATATTTATTTTATGCTAATCTAAAATATTTTCTAAATTAGTGATCTGAAATAATTTCTCAGAAAATGTTTTCAAATAAAGTATTTTATCTGTACTCCATTTTGGGTTTGACTATTCTGTCTTTCTGCACTTAATAACATTTTTTCTTTGTCGCAATTATCTTCACTAAAATAAAACTGTTTAAATGATACGTTATAATTGATATTAAATTCGTGTTGTACACAGTGCCAAATTAATTAATATTTCACAAAATCAAGAAAGGAAGTTTGATCTTACTAGAAATCAGGACAAGAATTTATACTACAAATTTGGATTAGATAATGAATCAGTTACAGAATAGAGGACTTTGCTAGGGAAGAATGTAACAAAGGGAAGATTTGTTTTGTATTAGAAATAAAAATTGATCGTATTATAACTAGAAGAAAATTAAACTTGAAACTTTTAGTGCTACAATCTTCATCTTAAACTACACAGTTATTTATAATAATAACTAGCCGATTAAATATAATTCGCAATGTTTAAAATGTTTCAAAATTTATTTGAACAACAAATATTTCATATAAAACGAGAACTTATAGTTCTTGCATTTGCAGTATTGTCACACTAAGAATTGAATAAATATTTTTTTGAAAATATATGTAGTTAGTTGGTTGCTAGTAGTCCTAAGTCCGCTGCTTAAAGAAACAGCCAAAATAAATTTAATACTTGTAAAAATGGAATGGTGCAATTACCTCTAAATGGGGACAGCAGCTCTGCATAGCAGATCTTAGAGTTATGAGCGTTTATCGTCACAACTTACCAAGCTAAGGTAAGCATCACGAATAATATTCATTTAAAAAAATTCACATACACATTTTTAATGCTTGTAGTACAGCCCACGTACTGTAACTGGCATCTGTGTATGATTACTTATTATGTGCAATATACGCTTGTATTTTTGTCTTTTTTCGTTGATACTTTGCTCATTTTATACGCCATAAATACACTATATTTTTAATTGCAATCATATCAACGAAAAAAGTTTTAAATAAATAATTTTAAATGTGAATTTTAGCAATAAAAATATGTTAACACTTTTAATTTTGTATTTTTATTATTTTAACATTTAAAATAAATTATCTTGTTACATTTTTCAAGTTTCTTTTCGATTTTACGGGGCGTGGACTGTACACAAATTGCATGCATTTTTCACAACTCAAATCAAAACTCAAATCGTATTTTGACACAATTTTCGTTACATTTCTATAGATCTGTATGCGGAATTGTCTCTCGATGAAGATTAAATTTCACTAGTCAGAAGAAAGTTTAGCGCACAATTCATTATTTTTATATTTTGTGCAATTTTTAACCGTATTGTATATTAAGATCTGTAGCTTTTGATTGGGCTTCGTTCTAACCATATTTAAATTTTAAACTCGACAGTGGAACTCATCTTTTACGATACGTTTACTAATCCGAGCTACTATTTATTTTACGTATTTAAAGCATCACCAATAAAAACAATTTGTTTGCAATCTATTCTGCCAAACAATTATAGTATCAAATTGCTTATGACAATACTAAACCTGTCCACGCATTTACTTACAACAGGTTACCTCATTTTAATGCTAGAAATTGGAAAATTAATTAAAATATTTGGAGAAAAGCGTCTTTTTTGACAACTACATCTGTCATCGAAACAATATATAAATGTTGATTGGAAAAATCAGAACTAATTTACAATGAACGGTGACATTTAGATAAAACAAAACTGACATTTTATTATAAAAAATTGCTAGAATTCAATTTCATTTTCTTCATTCCTAAATACTACAAAATAAAATGCTTCTTATTATTTTTTAGAATATCATTAATTTGGGAAGTTGTACAATATTTTAAATTTTAAACATTATTTTGCAGTAGGAATTATTTTATCAATTAGTGTTTTGTATTTTTAACAATCTTTATTTTCTGCTGGGCGATTTTTTTAAAATCACATTTAAAATAATTGTAAGAACTTTTGACAGTAGTCAAGTTAAGTTGCATATGTTTATATTAGCGATCAAATAATCTTTAATTTATTTATTCAAAATAAAAAATGAGGAAAACGAAAATCTATTTCAGAATAAAATTGATTATTTTGCCTTTCTAAACACTACCATTGTAATATTTTACTTTTATCAAATTTGCCGGTGACAGTTATTGTTTCTATGACGTAGTCACAAATCATAATATTAGTAGCCGATTTTCTCAATTTAAATTCAGTTCTCTTATGGCCAATTTTATAAAGAGCACACTCTATTTACTTCAATAGTAAATTTATTTATTTATTAACGAAATAGAATCATTTTTATGTTATGGTATATAAAACATTACCGCCAAGAATTTGATTGTGATTTGAATGGATACATTTTATTTACTTGTCGTTTATAAAACCGGCCATTAATGAGTTAATTTGTATTTCATGTTTCCATATGTAATTTTTATTTTTTTTTGAATTTATATATCGGACCAACTACTAAGGTCATATGCCGATATGTCCTTTGTATGGTCGCCACGGGCGGGACCCGAACCCACGATCTTATGGTTGCGAGTCAGGCCCTCAACCCGTGCGACCATCACGCGGGACATATGTAATTTAGTACCTTGATTGTTTGCCAGACAATTTTAATTCATAAAAAAACTATTTATTCTTACTAAACGCTTATGTCTATTTATTTGGGACATACGGCATATTTGTACACATTAACTTAAAACTGAAAATTCTAACGAGTACGTTATAAAAGTATTAGATTGTAAAAAATTAAAAAGACCCTATTGAAACAGTCTCTAAATTTGCAGGTTTTTAAATATACTCGATTTATTTTATTTAAGTTTGCGCTTGATATATTAATCTGATATGGCTACTATGTACATTTTTGTGGGAACTTACCTTTGTAATTTGTTCTCGTGAATATATTTATTACAATATCTCTTCCATGCTTCAAAGTAGATCTGCAAAGCATGTCATAGAATGGCCTTTTAGAACTGTCGTGTTGCTTTTGATGACATGAAACAATGATAGAGAACTAGTGGGAAGGAAAGAACAATGAAACCCGACAATAATGAACTTAGTAGTAGTAAATGTCAGTATTGTACACACCTACAGTACGCGCAATAACCGGGCTCGTAATAACGTTATAAGAGGGTTCCATTGTATTTTAAGTAGTATGTTATATTTTATTTAATGTATTTAGCATGGGTTGTATTTGATTAAACCCGATTTTAGAATATGTTTACGCACTAATCGCATGGTTAGAACATAGTCAAAATTGTTTAAACCGCATTTAAGTATAAAATAATCATCAACAACATTCGTTAAATAGATTAAGAATATTTTCAGAACAGGAACATAAGTTATCCTGTTCGTATCTTTGTAGGTCAAGAAAGTAAAAAAAGAAGAGTCGAATGAAAGGAATGAAAAATTTCTCATCGCATTTGTACAAACGACGCACCATGTAATATTTTTTTAACGTCTATGGTATGTACTGTTTGTTAGATGCAATTGCAGATTTGTTTGGCTGAACGATTAAAGCGAGATATTTTTATAAGGTTCGTTTCGCCTAAAATGGCTTTATTTTTTTGCTGCATTCAGTTTCGTTTTCTTCATCCCTAAAGACTACAAAATAAAATGCTTCTTACTATTTTTATGAATATCATTAATTTGGACAGTTGTACAACATTTTAAAATTTTAAACATTATTTTGCTGTAGGAATCATTTTATCAATTTATTGTTTTGTATTTTTAATAATCTTTGTTTTCTGCTGAGAGATTTTTTTAATCATATTAAAGATAGAGTTTAGTTATCTCCAAAATAAGTTAAGAACGTTTGACAGTAGTAAAATTAAGTTATTCATCTTGCATATGTTTATACTAGCGATCAAATAATTTTTAATTTATTAAAAATTTAAAATGAAGAAAACGAAAATCGATTTCAGAATAAAATTGTGATCATTTTGCCTTTCTAACTACCGTTGTTTGGGAAAGGTAAAATATTTACGCTAAGTATTTGGTGTTGAAGATTGTTTAATTTTTTTTTCACTTTTTTTTTTAATTATATGTATTATTGTTATATTTTTGGTCGCAACCAAAGAATTTGTTCGATATCGACCATAAGTCTTAGTAGTTTTAAAGCTACATTTTTTTTACAAAAGAAAACATGATTTGATTTAAAATTCTTCAATTTATATCTTAAATAGTATATGTAGCTTTAAAACTATGCAATTCATGGAATATACTTAATAATAAAAATACGTATATAAAATTTTAGAACAACTTTCATGAATTGTAATATGCTAATATAAAATTTCTTGTATATTATTTATTGAAAATATGTACTTTTCTATAAAATAAATCAACAAAAAAAATAATAATAACAAAATTTTAACTATTTAATTCTTTGGCTTGTAAAGGTGTCCGTCCTAAATTTTTAAGAAGTAACTTTATAATTCTGAATAGATGTATATTTTTTATTGATAGGTGTACATGATTCTATGCTTGCCATTTCTACGATATATTTGAATTACTGTTGTGATACTTTTTGTACTAGATACTGGAATCCCGGCGTCTTGGTGGACCGAATCACCGAATTTTTCATTTAATTATTATCAAAATGTATATATAATATGCATGCAGATAAGTAGTACTAACTTAACAATCAACAGAGAAAAATAGATCCAAATTTAAAGTTTCTCTATTATTTCTTTAATTAAATTATCTACGAATAAATATCTATTTTTCGTGTCTAAATATTGATTACATTTATTCACTATTAGATAATAATTTCGCCTCATGAAATATCATATTTTATTTAATAAATTTATAAATATTTATAAACTGCAAAACTTCGTTCTAAAAAAATATCGGTCGAATATTTTTGCTTGATCCGGTCGAAAGATTGAATCTGCCGGATTGTGGTGCCAAAATAGTTTTTTTTTTACTACAATTTTAATCTTAACTTAAAGCTCGTTTTACAATACACAATATATTGAACAAGATCTTGAACAATTTTTAGAACAATATCTTGAGCAATAAGGCATGATGTGCAAAATAAAAAATCTAAGATGGCTTCCAAATGCGCACCAAAACTTCGCTGAACTTGCATTTCTATCAAGGATTTGCAGGTTTGAATTCCTTCCTCGACTGAATCTGAAAAAAAAAGCAACTTTGCTTTAATTGTAACCACTAGGCTGGGCAAAATCGATTGTTCGATTTAAACTACCTTAAAGTATAGCAATTTATTTAAAAATATTAACTCAAAATAATAATACGAATCAGTTTGTCAGATAATGGTTCTTGAAGCTAACAGATTAATTTAGTTGACAAAGTTGTCAGTTTCTAATTAATTACATTGATCAACTTTGAAGCAACCAATTTTGTCGGTTTATTTCAATTGGCTTTAAAATTACATGTTGAGCCTTTCACTAAAAATATTCATCATTCAGAAATTGTTAAGCTATGTTTTATTCTAATTCTAATGATTTTAACAGTGAAATATTTCAGCTGCCAACAGAGAAGAGGAAAAAGTCCCCAATGTATGTCACTTTATCTACACTCCTTGTAAACGACTCACTCTAATTTAATTTGTTGCAGATGCCCAAAGTGTGTCGAGTTCCGTGAGCATAATACCGCTGAGTACCACTTCCGGTTCGAGTTCTGTATCTAGTTCCGGGTATAGAAGTCCCTCGGTTATAACGTTGGACAGTCCTAGTCCTCCTAATTCGCCCCAGAGACAAGCTTGCCAACAGCAGAGGCCGAGTTGTATGATGCAAAATGGAGGCACTTTTCAACCACCAAATTCTACGAGTTTGAATTTTGGGGCTATGCCGTTTCTGGAATTGGATGATTCTAACAGCGCAAATAGTTTCTTTCCACAATTTTAAGAGATTTTATTTTTGTTTATTTTTTAAAGATACATTTTACAGTACAGGGAAACTCAGTTATTTTTTATGGAGTTACTAATTGATGGCCGATCGTGCCACTTTTTGATGAAGCATTTGATAATTTTGTCCGTCAAGTAAATGAAAATTATCTTATCAAAAAATATAATTCGGTATATTTAATACTTATTTATAATTTTGCTGGATACTGTATCATTTATCTGCTAGAGGAGATCTATTTATTTGGTTAAATAAATATGGGAGGTGGCATGAATACTCAAATGGCCGATTAAACTTATCTTAATAATATTTATTTTATTTTTTTTTAGTGCAGATATGTGCTCGTAACTCATGATAGAGTTCCTCTGTATTTTTTTTTATTTTTGAAATAATTTTATTCCAAAAAGGCAGTACAATATATTGTTTGTGTCATTAAAGTTTTAGAATCATCCTTTAAGTTTTCTTTTATAATAAATATTTATTTATATTTAGTGGTGGCTATTATAGTTTCCTGTTCACTTAATTTCATTTATTATTCAGCATACCATGTACATATGTAAGAAATATGGTCAATCATAATTAAATAAAGCATTTTATAAGCGAGAATTTATTTGAAATCGTTTGTATTTGTTTTTGTACCTTTTTCGTCAGTTTTATTTCAGAACGTCTCATATCTATTGGAAGATGGTTGTAGGTAAGTGAACGGCGTGCTTAATTGAATAAGTATAAATATATATATTTGTTTATAAATATCATTTGCAATTATTATTAAATAATTTTGTGTACAAAGTTTTAGTGCATTTAAAATTATGTTAATTGTGTAAACTGTAAATTTATTTTATATATATTTTTATAATAATGTATATCCATAAACTTTTTGCACATTTAGGAAATGAGGCGATTGAAACAGGAACACGCTAAGATTATTTTTTTAAATATTTGTTTACGTAAATAAAACGCGTCGGGATATGAATTTGTGAATTTAAGTTCGATTTTCGCAGTCAAAAAACTGATATTCATAACTGTCAAAATGACCTCTGTAACTTACCTACTTTTCATGCTTTGATTTGACGATTGGCAATCGTACATATATCACCGAGATTTATTACGGTAGAATTCAAACCTTAATTATGGAAAGTAAAAACGATGATGTAGTTATTTGTTTACATAAATTTTTCGTTTTGAATGAATCACAAAATGAATTAATTAGTTCAACTATTATAGATATATCAGTTTCAGCCATGCAGATGTTTCTTGTACGAGGATCTGCAAGAGCATTTTTTGGGCCTGTTAAATAATAATAATTCCTTTTATCTGGAGAAATTCAGCCGAAGCTATTGTTCCAGTTAACCTTTACGTTTATACATAATAAAATCACAATTAGCATCAAAAACAAAATGAATACATTGAAAAATAATTAATACATGATAATATTAAAGTTATATTGTAATAAATAACTAAAGTTAATTTGTAATAAACATTAACTGTGAAGTTAAAGAATTAATAAGATTGTCAAACTTAATCTGCAAAAGGATTTGTTTTCACTTTTTGCGAAAAAGTATTAATATTCAGCACTTTAAAATCAACTGGAAGCTGGTTCTAGAGTACAATTGTAACTGTTAAATTTAAATAGCGCTGAACGATGTGAGGGAACAAGTATAATAAAAATAACTTTCTAATAAATTTCTATATGCTACTCTATACAACACGAACTTAATCTTAATTACAGTACACTCAACGAATCGTAGTATATATATTATTTAGCTTGAGTGGGATTCGAACTGGGGGCCAGACATGTGTTATACTCATTTTTATTTCATCTCATTAAATTTGTTAGTTAGTCTCATCTTTGCTGACGTTCGATTCTTACAGTCGACAAACAATTTTAACAAAATTAAATCTACCCCTATGCCCTCCCCTTCCTTCCACCAGTAACATCTTTGGGGGCGTGATTTTACGGCTGGGAACCACACTTCATGCGAAGGATTATCTGTTACGACAGAGTGCCACATCTAGTAATGAGTAAAAGGCATGATGATGTATTTATTTATTTATTTCTTGTTGTTATAACGAATGTAAGTATTTATTTAATGATTGTTGTTTCATCGAGTCATCAGATTCCTTATGTTGGTTTCAGTTCATCGTTTGATGATTAAGATAATGGTGAAATGAATAGTTTCGGGAGATATTCAGGAATGTTGAGATGTTGTAATTTGAACACTTGATACAACTGTAGCCGGGTATAAGTAAATAGCGGCTGCGGATATGCTGGCCTCAGCTTTGTGGTGGAATAATCCGTGGTTGGATTTTAACGAGTAGTTTAAGCTGTAGTGGACCGTGACTGGTCGCAAACGATGCAGCGAGCAGATTTGGGCTTTAGTGGTACCCTATTTAGGCCACTGACAGTGCAGCGTACAGATTTAGGCTGTAGTAATTCTGATCAGGTTACGAACGTAATATGAAAAAATATTGAATGTTATGTGATTGGAGTATCTAAGACGAATGATTGGAGATGTGTTCTCACTAAGCTTTATTAGTCAATTAGTATATTCTATGCTGATGTTAAACCGTAATTAGTTAAGTTAGAAATTTATTTAGCGAATTCCAACTTATGTAAGCAAGATCAGTTGGATTAATTATCAACATCGCTTCTCTAATCGAGAGACTTATCATAAATTTTGCATTTCTAAACATATTACCTAAATATTTCTAAGAATACGATGTATAATTTAATCAAGTGGAAAATTAAATTTAAAAAATAACGATAAATAGTTTACTTATACATATTATTTAAAGACTGCATTATGTATTCACAAATACATTTTTTAGCGTTGACACGTTCGTATTTCTTTATAAATATGTATATTTAATTAGTTGCAATCAAATATATACATAAGATTTTTATTACTAAAAAAACTAATATAATTACAGGTAAGGAAGTAATAATGAGAACACATGAGAACATGTATTTGTGTATTCTATAGTATATCATCGATATGAGAAAAAATCTCTTATCTATATGAATTGAACAAAAAACAATGTAAAAAACCGATTTTTATTTTGCATATTTCAGGAAATTGATGCATATACTGCAAAAATAGATATATTTGCATATTTATATGATTTTAATTTTTTTTTTGTAAAATTAAAGCAAATATTGCATACATTGCACCTCATCGAAAAAACGGGTTCTCGTATTATCTATACTTTACTAACATCTGAGTTTCATCGACTGCCTTTCAGTGCTAAGGACTCCGTTGTTATTTTATAGAATAATAATAATGCCACCAACTAGATCATTGATATCTACATAGATATAGGATTGTTCGGAACTTTTTCTGTTTATAAACACTGTATTTTGTCGACCTTGCAGCAAAATAGTAAGTTTACTTTTTTTTTTTTAGTTGAGGGTCAGCTTTTTTAAAATGTGTCTTTACAAAGGTGTTTAATGCATATTTAGGAAAATTGTTGTATATATTCAGTGTTTTTATTGTACATAATTATGTGCTCTAGTAATAATAGAGTTTAGCGGGCGCTATACATAAATCAAATCTGTAGGAAATCTTTTGAAATAAATAAGGAGGAATAACGTTATTTAATATACAATGTAGCAAATAAACCTTTGTCTATAAAACTGTTTAATTACTTTATTATTTATTATTATATACTTTATCCGATAAAGATAATATTTAGAAAAGTCATTTCTTTGGTTGAGTTTCTGCACTTCAGCAAGAGATTCTTATTTTATATTTTCAAGTTTATTGTAGGGTAATTTGTTAAGTGTCTCGAGAAAACTTCAAAATTGTGGTACACAGATGTTGGGGAAAACGTAGTTTTGAAATAATAAATTAACACTTTTTATAAAGCGATTATAATTGCAATATTAATATATCTCTTGTAATAAATATCTGTACATTTAGAATTTCATAATAATATTAAATTGTAACAAAAATTGTTTTGTTGAAATGTTAAATAAATAAATATATTTCCTACCTAAAAATTATTAAATTAGCCTTTTGTATAAGCGAAATATGTAAATTATATATTTTTTGTTTTTAGTAATTATGTTTGCTATGGATTAGAACAAAAAATAAGAAAAAATTTTTAAAAAATATGTCAATGTCAAATTACGTCAAATATGTGCAATAAAAAAATGTAGGTATACAATACGCGTACAAGGAAGTAATGTGGTGCCCACATAAGATTTAAAAAAATTTAATTTGTGCCGTTTAAAGCATGCAAAATTAATTCTGTTGATTGATTTTAATGTAGAATTTTTCATGTACAACATTTATTTGAAACTTTTTTCTCCAAAATAATAAGGGAAGCAGGAAATTACAAAATAGTTATTTTTGATTCTAGATTGCGAAATGTTACTTTTGCATTCCAGAATGCAAAAGCATTTCGCAATCGAGTATCAAACGTTTTTTTCGAAAACTATGTCCCAAAATTAGTAATAATGTAATGAGAAAATTTTGACGTTTAGGATTAATTAATGTGACATCTAATGTCTCCATGACAACAATGTATGTAATATAATTGCTATTAAATCTGGTATTCTCTGACCAGCAATTGACAGCTGGTTAGCAATAGAAACCAAACAAACGTTCTAATTATTTCTGCGGTTTATTGGGATTCGCATCGCATTTCTCAAGAAATTATTGCAGTACACCAGTTAGCTTCCTCAAGCGGAATAAATATGAATAATTGCTCAATTGTAACATTAAATATAAATTTTGTTAAAGAATAGAAGTATTGTTTCTAAGCAAAAAAATAAAGTGACAAATTTTATTAAATTGTGAGCCTTTCTTCTATCAAAAAATTGCAGGATGCAAAAAACTTTTGCATCCTGCATGCAAAAGTCTTTTGCGTTCTATAGACGAAAAAAAACACTCATTTCGCGTGTTGATAGTTGTCATGTCAATTTTAACTTTATATGACAGTTTTCGAAAAAATAATTTTTCAATGTTAAACTGACATTTTTAACACGAAAAAAATTCCACTTATTAATTTTGCTTAGTTAGATCAAGAAATGAAAAAGTTCCAAGAAATTATTATATTACCATGGTAACCATGCTTAATAGAATGTTTCTATTAGCTGTTAACTAGTGTACGATTTTCTCATAAATAAAATTCTAGAATATTCAGATAAAAACATTAATATATTATATATTCAACATTACATCTAGAAACTAATTCTGATTCACCTTCATACAAAAATATATTCCAAGTTAAAATTGAGTGAATTTAAAAATATTAATTATATCTTTCTATAACAATACTTTAAATATAAAAATGTTTAAAACAAATGCAACTTGCATATAGAGAAATAATGAATAAAAGCATCATGTCTCGTTGTAACAGCTTAATTAACATCATTAATAACGCTGCAAATAGACCGCAGCATGTATAAATACAGTTACATACGCATCTGTGCGTTCATATATGCGTGTTTAGTTGCGTGTAACCTGTAGCAACGCCAGGAGTCACAGTCACCGCTGTTCAGTTGCTAATCAGAAGTGATAGTCGGCTTAGCAGACATGATAATTATTAAAAAGCAATCGCAATTTATACAGGATATTTCCTCTAGGATGACCACCATTGGAATTTTGAAAACTATAATACTTGCACAAAGTCAGAACGGCTATAATATTTAATTGTAGGTGCTCTTAAAAATCTGATCTTAATTTTATTGTATACAGATACAAAACATACAAGAGTCATTTAATAAATAATATTACTTATTAAATACAAGAGTAGTAACTGCGACACTTTAACATATAAAGTTAAAATTTACATGACAACTATCAACATGCGAAATGAGTGTTTTTTGTCTATAGAACGCAAAAGACTTTTGCATGCAGGATGCAAAAAACTTTTGCATCCTGCAATTTTTTGATAGAAGAAAGGCTCACAATTTAATAAAAGTTCTCACTTTATTTTTTTGCTTAGAAACAATACTTCTATTCTTTAACTAAATTTATATTTAATGTTCCAATTGAGCAATTCTTCATATTTATCCCGCTTGAGGAAGCTAACTGGTGTACTGCAATAGTTTCTTGAGAAATGCAATGCGCATCCCAATTCCCAATAAATTGCCAACCAGCTGTTAATTGCTGGTCAGAGAATACCAGATTTGATAGCAATTATATTACATACATTGTTGTCATGGAGACATTAGATGTCACATTAATTAATCCTAAAAGTCAAAATTTTCTCATTACATTATTACTAATTTTGGGACATAGTTTTCGAAAAAACGTTGTTTGATACTCGATTGCGAAATGCTTTTGCATTCTCGAATGATTTTTTTGCTCACTATGCTCACAAAAAATTAATGTATGTCGTGCGTCTCTAATAGTAAAGCTCGAAAAAGATATTGTAACGAATGTGGCGAATAGGTCTCTCCTGGCCCGGCCTGCGCCATCTCACGTGTCTGCAATCGAGAAGTCTCCAGAATGTTCCAGTAACAGGTGAGGAGAGATAAAAAGGCGGCGCGTCGAGAAAATGAGAACAGTTTATTGGTCAGTTTAGTTGTAAATAAATCGATCGTTGTAAATAAATATCGCTCGGCTAAATAAATAATAGTGTATTGTTGTGTATTTAAAAAAAATGTGAACAGTGTAATAAGTGTGTAAGATTTTGTATTAATTATTCTAGTTATAAACAGAGTGTAAACTTTTATTTTCATTATTACAATTATTATTATTTTGTTGTTATTAACATTTTTGGTTTAAATAAAAAGTGTTGAAACCCATAAACGTTACAATAAATTCGAATCAACTTTATCCGCTTGCAAACAATTCTCTTTCCTGTATATCCTATAGAAAACTAACAAAAGTTTGTGGAACAAGTTATTTTCATGTCCACACCATGTGATTGTTATTTTATATAATTTGATCGATTAATAAATAATATTCAAAATAGTGGAGTCTATAATTTCAATAGACAGTTCAATGTAAAATAGTCATGAAACGTAAACATTTTCATTCGAGACTTAATGATTTCCGAAATCAATTTCAATAGTTCCCTTTATGTTAAACGTGTGGGAGTTAAATATAGGCCAAATGTCAATGCTTGTGTCAGTAAACAATAAATTATTTTTATATTTCGCATAATTGTATGCTAGTTATAATGTAGATAATTAAATTAGCATACATAGAATAATTTCAAGCGTTTCTTAAACTTAACATCATTCTTCAAACAACTTGAATGTTTATTTTCATCCTACATAATGATGGAAGAGCACACATAACAACATACTGTTAGTAGATTATATTATCGATAATATTCAAATATAAATAATCGATAAATATTAAACATACTGACAAGAACAAGATGGTATTTCTATAGAATCACCTGACGTTTTATTTACATTAATTAAAGAGAGTGATTTGTATTCATGAAAAATGTTACTGTCAAATTTCGAAGCTATTATTTATCTATTTACACCTACATGTAAATGTTTAAAATGTATAATCCGTTAAATAAATATTGCGATGTGAAGTACTCTCTCTTATGAATAATAAAATTTGGGTCATGCGAATTTCGTGTGACAGGCGTTTTGATATTATTATTACAGTCGCTTTTTTCTGTCTTTATTATTATACTTATATTTATATTGAATGCTTACATAATGTAATATATTTTACCTATATAAATTAAATCGACAGTTACAGTTACACAATTTTCTATTTTCTTAAACTTAAATGGAAACTTCCATTTTTTATTGCATTATTGCATTCTCCATAAAAAATGTAAATGATTTGTTAATTTTCACCTCATACCCTCCTTTGGAGGTGGAAAGAGGGAAAATCGAAAAAAAAATGAGAAACGATAAATATTATTTATATAAAAAAATCTGATGTGGACACCACATGACTTCCTTGTACGCGTATTAAACTATAGATATTTTTTTAATTGCACATATTTGACATTAAATCTTGTATTTTTTGTTCTAATCCATAGCAAACTTAATTTTTTTTTTAAATAAAAAAATATATAATATTTAAATTTAGATATCTCGTTTATGCAAAAAGCTAATTTAAAATTTCTTAATATGCTAGACGTAGAATTTAATTCTCTAAAACTTTTATTTGCAGCATTCATTTCTAAAATTAAAATAATGCCATTTTTTTCAAGGAAAACTGTTAGCAGCTTCATGTAATGTGCTACTTCCGGTTAGTCTATTTTAACCAAAATCTATTATGTTATTTCCATTGATATAGTAGTAGTCTTATATACCAAATTTGGAAAGTTTTAAAGTATATCTGAATATAGATTTTCATGAAAATCTATTATAGGCTTCAAGTAAAGTACCACTTCCAGTAGTTGTATAATGACCAAAAATGGAGGTGCACAACTAGATATTATAACAGTCCTAAATATAAAATTTCAATTTTCTACGGCTAACCGTTTTTGAGTTATGCGAGATTCACACGTACGTACGTACGTACATACGTACATACGTACATACGTACGTACAGACGGCATGACGAAATTAGTCAAAATACCTTTTTCCGTTGAAATCTGAGAACCGAAAATTTTCGCGATTACAATACCTCCTTTACTTCGTACAAGGAAGTAAAAACGAAAAAAAAAATCGTCGCATCTTCTAAAATGTGCAATTTTCTTTTTTTGCACCCTCAAGGGATTGGGAGGATGGAGGGGTAGGGGTACAATTACGAAATCAAAAAATATTTTAATGTTGAAAAAAAAAACAATTAAAAATGATCGCAACTAATATTTTTTTGTGAAACGCAATTTCAAAATTACAAGAAAATGCTCTTTTAATTTTATAAATTAATTTATTCTAATCAAAAGTAATTAATTAATTTACTCTAATCAAATGTAGTCGGTTCAGTGGTATAAACTCGGCTTATGGAATTGAAAATTCGGGTTCGATTCCCACAGGCGACAAATAATTTTTACCATGTTTAAACTACCCCTGTGGCTCCTCCTCCACTATCAGCTTTGGGAGCCGTGATTTGACGACTGGTAACTGCACTTCACACACAGAAATATTATACCGAGATCTGCTCTGGCACAGAGCCACGCCCAGTAATGGGTAAAACGCGTGATGATATATTTTTTAAATTTTTTTAATAAAGAAAAACAATAAAAAACTAAATAAATTTCAGATTCCTAAAGAAAACAAAGAAATATGCGAACCCGAACAATTATTTTAATAATCTCAGGAACTGGAACAATGCAACAAACATTGTTTCAATTTGCTCTGATATGTTACGAGCTCTGAATAGTTTATTATTTTCAAATTAATAAAGATATAGATGTTATTTGAAACATTTTAATGGCTAATAATTATGGCAGATAAGGAATATGTCTTTAAGGTCCTCAATAATTTGTATGCCATTTTCATTTTATACTGGAGGAATCGGCATAAAATGATTAAATGCACCGCAATTACGTTTACAAAAGAACTCAAAATATGACCCGTTATAACTGCTGTCACAAGATCCCACAGGGTTGTACATCCCCATACGCCGGTATTTTTAAATGGTCAATCATTGGAAAAAACAAGAATAATTTTAGGCTGAATACGACTTTTAAAAAATTACCTGTTGTGACCATCGTTAAGCAATTTGTGGTAGCCGCACTATAGATCATTGTAGTTATATGGGACAGGGACGTTTAATCGTTTTATGCCGAGCCCTCGAGTTTAAAATGAAAATAGTATAATAATATATTATAAAGGAATACTCGGACAAAAAGTTTGGAAAGGACTGCTTTATGCTTTAAAATCATATTTTCTCTTTTCTGGCTATTGATCTTTATAAGCTATCTACTTAAAAACTAAATATGCAGATGACCAGCCCATCTCCTGTTTGTATGTTACGTTTTAAATTATAATCTCAATCAGTTGAAATTTAAATTCGAATGTATTATCAGACTCCCCTGCGCATGTAATCAATTATTAAGGGTCGTATTCATACAACGAAAGCTTTCGATCAGATTTATATTTATACACGGCAATTATCAATCGGTTTAATAATTTCACGGCAGCCGACCAATTGTAAGTAGCGTAGCAGAGTTTAATTAAGCGTCAACAATGCTCGATACAGCGAGCAATTTTTATAACGAGTTTCGGTGATTTTTTCCCAGGGGAAAATGAGATTTTCTCGGTTAATTTGCCGCTTTGAAGAGGCTTACAATTTAATGGCTGTTGGACAGTTGTACAGTTTAAATTTATAATGGGATTTTAATTTCGATGTTTATGAACGGTTATTACGATACAGAATGTGGTTTGTTTTGCTTTTCATTTACGCCGTTCAGCTTGAAAGTATTTTAATTGGATTCGAATTATTTTAATTTTTGATGATTTATTTCACACTTCGGATTGCAATTTAAATTTAAAAACATATTTGTCCAATTATATGCATTGGTATACTTTTAAATTTGAGAATTAGTTACTGCTATTAAATTTAGTTTTATTTTAGATTCATAAAAATAATTTAATTTGGAGATAATTCGGTTTAAAATAATTAATATTATAATATAATAACTTCATAGTTTAATTTATAATTATCGATAATTCTTTAAATGCAATATTAATGAGTTTTGAACAAAATTTAAATATACAATAAGAATAAAAGGACATAAAAGAAATGACAAAAAAGGTATTATACAAAAAAATAAATGTGCAATTAAAAACAAACATACCTTTAATATTGATAATATAAACAGTGGCGTTCCTAGAATATGTGCCGCCCGTGTATTATACGAGAATAATTTTGAGTCTGAGACTTACAAACTTAAAATAATCATCCTGCCCGGTGTATATTTATGAGATCTGTTTTAAAACAAATAATTTCCTACAAAAGTAAGATTATAACAACATGATATGCCTAAATTAATTAATCTATTTTAGGTTAGGTTTGATATTTGATCTAAAAAACAAGATTTTTAGGTAGGGAAGAGCCACAATTGTTACAAGTGGTATTATAAACATTTATAGTAAATTTTTGTCTATTAGAAATCGAAGTTCCTGGAGCAGCTTGGTTTGCAATTAATAAAGATTGTTTATAATTTGCAGATTCTGGTGTACTCGCACAAGTTGCATTTACAGATGATGGTTCAACCTCGAACAAGAAATATTATACAAACTACGTACGTGAAGACGTCTTCCGCTCATTCGCACTATTAAAGATACACACTCCTTGCAGTTGCCCGTGCTTCAAAAATGCGCTCATGCGGGAACATCGTCTTCCCGCACTTAGTTCGTAAATAACTATTATTAATATTTTTTCTGGGCCGCGTCTGGTTATTTGCACCCCTGAATTTGGCTTTTAAAATAATAACTGGGTGTGGTACTCTGCCGTAGCAGATCTTGATAAGTGATATATTTCTTCGCGTGAAGTGCGGTTACCAGCCGTCAAATCTCGGCCTTCAAAGATATTCGTGTGGGAATCGAACCCGGGTTCTCAAATCCATAGGCCGACTCGATACCACTGTATATTTGCGAAATTTTCGATTTTGTTATATATGTCATATCTCTATCGTCGGCACACTACCTTAACGATCCATCGATGATACCCTAGAACCCTCAATAGGTCAATCTGTTTATAGTTGAATAAAGTGATTAATTTCAAAACTCAAATAGTTTTCAATAATAATATTTAGTTTAATGTACGACACTGGTAAATAATTTAGCTAACTACTATCAAACAAACCATTAAAAGACGAATCTGTTTACCATTTAATGTCCAATAAATAATATCTCGCACCTAACTGAAAGTAAATCTTGGCATATGATTAGCATTGCATTTAATTTCATTAGCATGCTAGTCATGCAAACAGCTGTCCTACATGTAGGCCGGCAGGCATATTATCCCCATCTCAACTAATTTGACATCAATTTCCGGTATCGATTTGATAAATACACAAGCCTGTTTTCCGCCGCAATGCAAACTCTGTTTTAATTATACAGTGTGCTGAATAGTGTTGTTAGATGTAACTCATTGATTAACACTTTGTTTTATGAGCGAAAATTAGAAGATTTAAATCTCGTTAATTTCAGTCAACAATAAGAATACAATATGTAAAAGACATAAGGAAAACTAGAAGAGGCAGTAGTACAGAGAGTTGTTATAAGTTTTGACATAGAAATAATAGCTTTAATATTTACATATTTTTATTATCAAGATGAAAATAATGTTCAAAGTATTCTTAATGAGGTATTTCATTTTAAAAAAATTCTTGTTTATACAAGGAGTTGTGCAGTATTTATTGTCCTTAATATGTAACACAATAGTATATTGTACAATAAGCATGATATGGGTATTCCATGCGAGTTGTACACTATACTTTTCCTACGACCACGATATTATAGCCCTATTAATGTATTTTTCGATAATAAAAATGTCCCAATTTCACTATTCCAGAATGACATTTCAAAATTAGTATCCTAGCAACTAGCAGTAACAACAAAACAAATATTAAATAAAACAATACCTGAAATAGATCTTCGACATCAACAACTAAGCGAGGACAATCAAAACAACTTAAATCATAATCTTAAAAGTTCATGTTCACCGAAAATTATTTTTAATAATTGTAACAATATTACATTCAATATTATTAATAATAAATAACTAAATAAGTGATTAAATAAATATTTCTGTTTGTAATATTATAGGTACTAAAATAAAATAAATCCTTCAACCATTCTCAATTTATTATTGACAGCTGGAATACGGCATACTGCCGAACTTTGGATTGGAATGGATTGCCGAAGCCCTAAACTTGAACTGCATTTTGGAAAGAAGTAACAAAGTGTGGTAGAATTCCACGTTAACAAAGTCACCTAACACTGATTTTACTTTGAAATTGGGGAGTCCTCTGAACGTTAAACTTTTTTTGTGTATCGTGGCGTCGGCTGATTTGCATTGCACTATGTCTTTCATTTAAGGTATAAGCAGGTCAATCCAGCTCTTGCCAGAAACTTGGTGGAGTGTAGTGTATTGTCTTTATGCCTAGGGTGCATGGTCCGGCCTGGCGATTCTGTTCGGATATTGAATAGTTAGTAGAATTTAAATAAACCAGGATTAGCTCTAGGGCCCGCCATGTATCTCTAACAGAACAGAACAAAACAGAATAACGCTGCTGTACCAAAATAGCAGATTCCATGTCGAGTAAAACAGCCAACTTATAATATACTATTATTATCTATATATGAAATCATAGTTACCTACTTTTAGTTCAGTAGTTATGTATTAAACATTCATCAAATCATTCATTTGCTCATATTAGAATATGTTACATCAGATTAAATAGAACTCACATAAATTAAATATAAATGTTCTGCCGCGTATCAAAAACAAATTATCAATTCTGAACCTATAAATAAACCTCATATACACACTAATCTCTCTTTTAACTCGAGTAAATCTTCTGTCTCTCTCACACACAACACATATGTTCATACGTGAATGATGAACATAACATACGTGCCTATTATTTTCCTATGTTAATCTATTCATATGTATAACAGCACGGTCTCACAAATCTGTGCTGAGAATTAGTTCACGCCTTGTATACCTCTGTCTCTTTCGTCCCCACAGTGTATATACGTGGTTGTCTCACTCACAGGTCTGCCAACTCATGAATATAAAATAACTGACGTGAGCATGCGTACTGGAGGCGTGTGGCTGGGTACCATAGGGTATTGGATTCGAAATTATACGTTGTATTGGATACTTTCTTCCCTTGTATGATTATATTATTGTAATTCAAGTGTATACTGCGATTTATATTGAAGAAGAAATTATTTTGAATAGCATCACGTTTTTTTTTTGTATAGTTACTTTTGAAGATATATAATTCGTTGGATATTGTAAACATATCATCTTCATCATCACGCCTTTTACCCATTACTGGGTGTGGCACTCTGCCGTAACAGATTTCGGTAAGTGATATATTTCTTCGCGTGAAGTGCGGTTACCAGCCGTCAAATCACGGCCCCCAAAGATGTTGGTGGTGGAGGAGCCACAAGGGTAGATTTTAAATTGGTGAAAATTGTTTGTTGGATATGAATGTGAAAAAATCGTATTTTCTAAATTTTCAGCGTCCCTAATTATTTTAGGCATTAAATGCTTTTAGGGCATACAATTCTGCATCAAAATCAATAGACTAGATTAATTTTACATGTTTTGTAACAGCAGAAATTATATATGAAAATGTTGAAAATTACTCTAAAAATAGCAAAAGAATTTTAATAAAAAATAAACATATTATATATATAGTACAGAGGCATAGACTATGTGGGTGCATAGACGCACAGACACTCACAGAAGTTATTTTATTTTAATAGTTATTTGTATATCTAGTCCGTGAAAATTTGTCACTTTATTTTTTTTGCTTAGAAACAATACTTCTATTCTTTAACAAAATTTATATTTAGTGTTCCAATTGAGCAATTATTCATATTTATCCCGCTAGAGGAAGCTAACTGGTGTACTGGAATAGTTTCTTGAGAAATGCAATGACAAATGCAATGCGAATCCCAATCAATCGCAGAAAAAAATTAGAACGTTTTTTTGGTTTCTATTGCCAACCAGCTGTCAATTGCTGGTCAGAGAATACCAGATTTGATAGCAATTATATTACATACTTTATTGTCGTGGAGACATTAAATGCCACATTAATTAATCCTAAACGTCAAAATTTTCTCATTACATTATTACTAATTTTGGGACATAGTTTTCGAAAAAACGTTGTTTGATACTCGATTGCGAAATGCTTCTGCATTCTCGAATGCAAAAGTAACATTTCGCAATCTAGAATCAAAAATAACTATTTTGAAATTCCCAAAAATTAGGGTATTTCATTCTTAGCGAACATTTTTAGTGTCACTGGTTTGATTCGCGCTGCTAATTCAGACTCAGAGGTAAATATTGGTATGTTTCTAGGCTAGTAGTGAAAAATTAATAATAAAGAAAATTATTATATTTCAATTATTGTAATCAACATACAGGATGTTTCAGGACTAGTGTAACAAACTTTAACAGCTTATTCCTGAGGTCATTTTGAGCCAAAAATGTCATATGAACATAGGTCCTATTCCTTCTAGTTACCAAAATACAAGAGGTTGAAGTTCTATAAATAACACCACATTTTCAAATTTTTGTAATCAAGATACTTTCGGAAAATAAGAATTTTATTGAAAAGTCATACCTTATTTGTTTTAATTAAAAATTGTTGTACTTTTGATTGTATTATTGTTTCATAATGGATGGTTATAGTACTGCTGAATATGCAGATATGATTTTTATTTATGGATTATGTAATGGTAATGCCCGTTATGCGTCCAGAGAATACCAAGACAGATATCCAAATAGAAGCCAACTTTCCCATCCCCTATTTGCGCACATTTTTGTTTTCCGAAAGTAACTTGATTACAAAAATTTGAAAATGTCGTGTTATTTATAGAACTTCAACCTCTTGTATTTTGGTAATTAGAAGGAATAAGACCTATGTTCATATGACATTTTTGGCTCAAAATAACCTCAGGAATAAGCTGTTAAAATTTGTTACACTAGTCCTGAAACACCCTGTATTATTGTAATTAACAAATTGTTTTAACTAATGTTTTGTTGGAATTAATATATTATTGTTATAATACAAAAATAAATATTCCAAGAGATCTAAGAAAGAACAAATGAATCACCTTCCACACTGCCGAGTGCTGATGCTTGACTCGTACAGACCTCTATCAATGTGTAGTTCCAGACTTCTCCGCAAGATGCCACGACCAGAATCATTTTGTGTTCACTTGAAATGCAGAGAAGAAGAAAAGAAAATGTATACCAGATCATCTCCATTGAATAAACTTTTAACGTTTTATTTCATATACATATGATATTCTTTTTTTAAAAGAAAATTACACCAAAATATAATAAACTTTTAAGTATTTTATTTCTATTTTACATTGTAATAGTATCAATAATAGTTATTTATATTAAAGTAAGATAAATGCATTATACACTACGAGTTTGAAGAATTGTACATAAACTGAGTCGTCTACATATGAATTACAAGATTTTAACTAAGACTGCTCAAAATTAATATATGAGATTCAATTTTTTGTTAAAACGTCAGATTTGACATTTAAAAAATATAAATAATATACTTAATAATAATAAAATAATAAATTCGAGGATGGTAATATTATTACCGAAAAGTTAAGAGTATTTGAAGTGGTTTTATTTATTCCCTTGTCTAAATTCCGACTATTTTAAATTAAATATATTAAATACATCTCTAAATTAGACTAGTGGTATCGAGTCGGCCTGTGAATCTTGAGAACCCTGGTTCGATCCCCACATCCGACAAACAATTTTCACCAATTTAAATCTACCCCTGTGGCTCCCCTCCACTAATATCTTTGAGAGCCGTGATTTGACGACTGGTAACCGCACTTCACGTGAAAAAATATATCTCTTACCGAGATCTGCTTAAAAGTAATGTGTAAAAGGCGTGATGATATATTTATTTATTTTATTATGAAGTTCTTTTTTCTTTAGTCTACTGCTGCCATCTACGCTGAGCTTTGGTCAGCATCTCCCATTGCAACAGAATTCATGCTGATATAGTTAAAATTGCATTATAAGCTATTGATCCCATGTACTATAATTGAAATTAATTTTATATTGTACAGCGCAATAAATAATATATTTAGCTAATTATGTTAATAATTAATCTATTGAAATGTATCGTGAAACGCGAAATAAGAAAGTATAGTACCTAACAAGTATTTATTCAAGTTTACAATAACGAAGTATGCCAAGTCATGTTTACATTATGAAGTGTTATTACTCGAGAGAATCTCATTTCTCAAGCAAGAATAATAATTTACGTTCATATCTTCAATTATAACTAACTAGTTAAATATTTATGCAGAAAACAAACAAATTATTATAATGGCTGAAACACTCGGCAACTAGTTATGGAAAGAGGTGTTCTTACATCGTATGTAATGATTATGAAAAGTAGAAAAGGTTACTTAGGTTAAATTACATAGTAGAACGTAAACTTGTAATAAAACAGAGAAATTTGTTATTATTGTCATACACGAATAGCATTTATTGTTATTTATACTGTATAAATGATACATCCTTGGGCCTTCGGCATTTCAACTCAATACGCTAAATATTGTTATTCGTTCCTAAAAAATGTATACACGAGGGTAGACTGAAAAGCAATGCACCCATGCTTGTAGATTGCGGAAAAAAAACAAATAGCAAGATTGAGAAAAAATTACATGAAAGTACAATTGTTAAGCTTTAAAATCATGTATTTATTTTTCTACGATTGCTATGAAAAGTTGACAATTACGCTCTCATTTGTCATAGTAAAGTTGACGTTTTATGTGGAACAATAGAAAAATATCTTTTTTGCGCGTTTCCAATGGCAACGCGCGAACAAGACGTTAAATGCGCGTGTTTCCAATGGCAACGCGCGAAAAAGATATTAAATGTGCGTTTATTTCAATAGTTACCAGGGATACAAACAAAACAGAAACTTGGCAGTTGACAGAACGAATTTATTTTCAGTACGTATACGTTTTTGAATAATTTTAAGATGCAATCGTAGAAAAAATTATGTGTGTATCACGAGCGTAAATTGTCTTTGTTCCTCTTGCACTATTGCAGCTCTCGCCTTCGGCCCGCGCTGCAATTACCGTGCTCAAGAAATAAAGAATCACTTTACGCTCTTAATACACAAATAACTATTTTCAACTAGTCACCGTTGAGGCACACATTTCTCTAAAAAAATAAAAATCGCAAGGCGCAAGATCAGGAGAATAATGAGGGTGTGGAATCGGTTCAAACTTCAGGTTGCAAGTTACTCATGATGCACAGATTTTACGGTATCCCAATTGTTTAATTATGAAGGCGACACGTTTCTGGGCTATTTATTTACTAAATCAAAATTTTGAAACTTTTTAAATTTATATTTTTTCCAAGTTCAACGACTTGAATTTATTGGTTTTGCATATGCTGCAGGATACGGGATTATTTATTTATTTGTAACTTTGTACAAAAAGAACTTTATCCCAATTTCAGTAGATCCTTCTACTGTAGGCCCCTGCCTACAAAATATATTGGAATCCGAAGCACTCACACATAATCTTTTTTATGTAAGTTGAAGTCAGCGAGATTTGATCTCTCGACCTCATGTTTGAGATGTAAGGTTTATCTCAATTTTATCCAGTGGACTACGATTTCCTGTAGATAGTTACTTTTCCTCGATAAAAAGAGGATCATAACAAGTTTAATAAAAAAGACCTTTGTTGGCTGACAACAATTATTTACTTGTGTTTGTTTCTGTTCTACAATAGTTATTTGTATTAAGAGCGCAAAGTGATTCTTTGTTACACGAACACGGTAATTGCAGCGCGAGCAGAAGGCGAGAGCTGCAATAGTACAAGAGGAACAAAGACACTTTACGCTTGTGATGCACACATAATTTTTTCTACGATTGCATCTTAAAATTATTAAAAAACGTATGCGTACTGAAAATAAATTCTTTCTGTCAACTGTCAATATGACAAGTTTCTGTTTTGTTTGTATCCCTGGTAACTATTAAAATAAGCACGCATTTAATATATTTTTTCTACGATTGCTATGAAAAGATGACAATTACGCTCTCATTTGTCATCGTAAAGTTGACGTTTTCTGTGGAACAATCGAAAAATATCTTTTTTGCGCGTTTCCAATGGCAACGCGCGAAAAAGATTATTTCAATAGTTACAAAAAAAAATAGGATACAAACAAAACAGAAACTTGTCATATTGACAGTTAACAAAACGAATTTAGTTTTAGACGTATACCTACGTTTTTTAATAACTTTAAGATGCAATCGTAGAAAAAATTATGTGTGTATCACGAGCGTAAAGTGTCTTTGTTCCTCTTGCACTATTGCAGCTCTCGCCTTCGGCTCGCGCTGCAATTACCGTGCTCGAGTAACAAAGAATCACTTTACGCTTTTAATACACAAATAACTATTTCCCGCGTTGCCATTGGAAACGCGCACATTTAACGTCTTTTTCGCGCGTTGCCATTGGAGGCGCGCAAAAAAGATATTTTTAGATTGTTCCACAGAAAACGTCAACTTGACGATGACAAAGGAGAGCGTAATTATCAACTTTTCGTAGTAATCGTAGAAAAAATATATTTTTTATTTATTTCTAGTTCGTTGGATATGCGCTCAGTCGGCTAAGGATTTTATATTTATTATTTTAATTTTAACATAACTAGTGAGTTTTGTTGGCCTAGAATTTAACGAATATGAGTAAATGTACTGTTGGAATAGTCTCTTCCTTTATTTTTGGAAACAGATGATTTAACGTAGTGCTGAAACTTTTGTAATAATTGTTGCTTAAAATACTATAATGATAAAACGAATCAGGCATGTATTGTATGTATGCGATAAGCACTTTATTGTTTTATGAAGCTTAACTTTTCCATTCACGGGCTCTTACCAAAAAACATAAACCATCCACACAGATTCGCATCACATTTGACATTCAGAACAAAGACACCCTCACACTCGACATTGATCCGAGCGAGACAGAAGATCCGAGACTAACTTACTCGTCATGATCGCAGTAACATGATACGAACCACAGGGCGGGGAGGGTACACGGCATCGTTTGCCTCACACATAACCCTGGGTGCGGGGTTGGCGCCGTCAGGGGCGGTAGCATATTCAAAACGCAAACGCCAACATTAAGGGGCTTCTGTTGGCGCGGCTGCCAGAGCAACCGCCACGCAGCTAGTCCGCACGAGCAACAACTCGCGTTCGTTGTCTCTGTCTACGTGGGTCTCGCTCGCGAGAGGGCCACGGATAATCACGTCTTATTATGACGTAGAGAACGTCGATGCAACGCCTCCTTACTGCTCTCTTACCTCAATTATACCCTCCCCGTTCCCCGGAAGATTCTTCCCTTGACGCCTAGACCCTGACGCGCGTTTAGGGCGCTGTCTACTTACATGCAATGAATAAAGTTCTTTGAGATTTCGCATTTTTAAATCACCGATTCAGGGGAGATGCTTACGGGATTGCGATGTGCAGTTTTACGAATCGAGATTTTGGATTTTACAGCTGGTGCCATCTGCGTATTCAGCTCTCACTTAGCAATAAAGGAATAAAACAAATAATTTATTAAACTGGCGTTGTATTTGTTTGATGTTTGTGTAAGCATATGATGTAAAATTTTCTCAATTAATTGCTGCTCTTTTTATACTTCTATAGACGAAGTAGCTTTATTTAAACATACAATTACAAGTAATTATTATTTTCAACCTTTCTTGTCTATTGCTGGATTCACACTTCAAAACCATCTATAAAATCGCATGCGCTCTTTACCATTCCCACACGTTATCTTACATCTTACCCATTGCAACATGATCTCATATTTGAAGTTACTCAGGCAAAGCCAGGCATTAAAAACACAAGCACAGTCCCAAATATCTTACAATAATTAATTTTTCCTAATTCAATAACTATACATTATCTAAAACTTGACAAAACGTATACATAATTTTAATAATATTAGCCTAAATTATAAATATTGCCACAATTCAGCTATCGTGACGGAATGATGTCTATAAATTTTCACAAAAACTAGATTCTCAGAAAATTTACAACAAAATGTCTCAAAAATTACATGATGGACAATAAACTGTCTCTGGGATATACACTCGATGTGCAGAATTCTTTTTGCTTCATTTGTAGTTTTACTGAACACATAATTAAATTTTTATTAGCGTTTTAAATTATATGGGGTAGGTGGTTCAGTAGTATCGAGTCGACCTGTAGAATAGAGAATCCGGGTTTGATTCCCACAGGCGACAAACAATTTTCACCATGTTAAAACTATCTCTGTGGCTCTCCCTTCACTAACATCTTGGAGGAGGGTATGATTTGACGGCTGGTAACGAAAAATTTAATTCATTCCTAGAAATAAATTATATTGTCATTCATTGATGTAAAATGATATTTAAGACATTAAATAAGGGATTTAGGCGGTAATAATGAAATAAATTAATAAATAACAAACATTTGGCATAACTACCTAACCACAGATTTTTAATTGCGTTTAATCATCTGAATATTAAACTAATATAATTACAATGATTAAAATATAATTACAATGATTAAACTGATAATCACTTTGAAAATAATATAGCTTTGAATTTAATTTAGTAACTATTTAGTGAGGATATTTTTTTTGTTTCACACAAAACTATACTTTTTTACTTAGGGAGTTGCAGCTAGCCCCTTAATTGTATTATTTAAAATTATTTTAAAAAGTTACAGAAAGGTAGACACATTTTTGATACCGTCATTATAAGAAAATAAATATATTTATATTAGAAATTGTAGTTATTTAAATAGCGGTGCTGTAAAAAAAAACCTGTTAATTTTAAAAATACAGTGGTATTGAGTCGGCATGTGGATTTGAGAACCCGGGTTCGATTCTCACTGCTGACAAACAATTTTCACCACATTTAAACTGCTCCTGTGGCTCCTCCTCTACTAACATCTTTGGAGCCGTAATTTGACGGCCGGTAACCGCAATTCATGCAGAATGGGAATGGGTAAAAAGCATGATTTATTTTATTTTATTTGTAAAACAGGTAAGTATGTGTCTACATAATGTAGCTGCAAACAAAAAAATATTGTAATGAATGCATGGTGCCGAAAAAACATCGATCAACATGCTACAATTACAAAACGAGTCTTCATCGTGAAATCGAACCAATTCACTTCTCGCCGGGATCTTATAAATTGTTTCACCGCTGTTTTGTCTTGTTTATTTCGTCTCTGGCAGACAGATATACTGCCAGCCTGCCGACAGACCTACAAACAGCGAGCAACCCAAGTCGCGAGTCAGTTCTCTGTACAACTACGAAACGAATCGTTGCCAAGATTGTCTGCTTGTCTGCCAAAACTCGCGCGGCTTGTCGTTGCTTTTATTAGGTGATTTCGTGCTCGCGAAACTGTAATTATTCAGAGACTGGCTCTTTTTGTAGTGGGAATTAATGTTAGGTTATCTGATGTTCATTAATATTAGTCGAAGCGATGTTGAATTGATCAGATATCGAACAGGGATATTAAGTTTTAATTTAGTTGTTAGGTTATTGAAATTTTTGAATATAGATGAGATAAATACATGTTGGTCATGATATATTGGAAGATAATTACGTCATTGCTATAATTTCGACAGCACAGGATCTTTCTTTAAATCTATTTTACTCCTTGTCTAATTTCACAAAATTGTATTGTACTCGTACAACCTTAAAGGGACTTATTTGAGTACAATAATTATACTAGCATTTTGTTTTACTAATTTGAATTCTTATTCAATGGAACTGGAACAGTTTTGAGCTTTACTTTTTTTAATTTAAAAAAATTAATAATTTCAAATTTAAAATGTAAGAAATAAAACTTCTCTTTAAAGATTTTAAAATTCAAATTTTCTAGTTATTTTTAAATAAGAATGCGCTCATAGTGGCGAAAATTGGTACTTAAGTAGGTACTTAAAAAATAAGTAAAATTAATGTTAATAAATAGTTATTTGTGTATTAAAAGCGTAAAGTGATTTTTTGTTACTCGAACACGGTAGTTGCAGCGCGAGTCAAAGGCGAGAGCTGTAATAATGTAAGAGGAACAAAGGCACTTTACGCTCGTGATACACACATAATTTTTTCTACGATTGCTATGAAAACTTGAAAATTACGCTCTCATTTCTTATCGTAAAGTTGACGTTTTCTGTGGAACAATCGAAAAATATCTTTTTCTACGACCGAGCAGACAAGAGACATTTCCAACTGACAGTTGAAAGCAGAAAGTAGGATAGAAAAATGCACAATTTTTATAGAAAATTCTATAACCCACTTATAGTTTCTTCAAAAACGTAATCAATTTATTATATTTTCTTATGTCTACATTATTTGTTACTGATAAAGTAGTTTTGAGCATGGAATATATAGACCATATTACGCAAGCAATATTGTCTCTGAATATGAAGATTCAACTTACACCATTCTATGAATAAGGCATATTCCCTCTCATACCTATTCTTCGACTTTTCAGATAATAGATTTAATATTACATTCTTCGCAGCTTCTTTGATGTGTGGTGGAGTACATTCCATTTCACTTTCGTCACTATCCATCGTTTTATGCTGTTTCACAAAATTTTAACGACGTAATTGAATTGAAAAATTAATATCTGTCATGCGATTCAAACAAATAACAGAAAAATCAGTAGCTAGACCCCATAAAACTCTATTATATTTGAATAGTTTTCAAGCAATTTTCATCTTTCTGATTCATTTTGTAATCGACGTAGAGCACATATTATCCTAGAAACTAATTTTTTTCACAATAACATCGATTAATGTGAATGGAGAGATTTAAATTCATTTTTTCCAAATGATCGCTAGACGTACTATATCTATCTAGCTCAAGTATTCTTTTATGTATCCTAATTGTCAAGGGCGCAGAACAAAGGCGCTCTTGCGCCTCCTACTTTTTATCAAGTCAGTATGGTAATATTACCGTACAGAATAGAGTTATTACTTACTTACCAGCTTACTTTTGTGCATTTAAATATAGGTTTAACATCCTGAAACCGGTAAATTATATTAATTTTCTGTAACTTGGTAAATAAATTTACTTTTTTGTAAAATAAATATGGTAAAATCTAGTATACTAGTCTCCATTAGACACAGTAAATAATCCCACAAATTAACTATACAAATGATACAATTCTGTATCATGAATAATAAATGAAAACAAAAGCTAGGTACGTATCTCTCATTCTCTGTGAGCGTGTGAAAACAAAAGCATGTCATGTTGCTTTCTCTCTCATCCATGGTTGGTTTTCCGGTACAACGAGCCAGTGATGAATTTATACACGGTTAAATACTATTATTACCGGTATCAGCAATTGGTTATTACATCGCTACTCTATATAATTATATCTAATGGTAGCTTCACGGCACTCTTTCCTGAGAATAAATAATGCTCGATTGATGACTGGTTTAATTAGTAGGTCAGTTTATGTTTTTCATTTCACTTAAAATGTTCTAAAATTAGAAATGATTGCATAAGTACGATTACTATTCGCCCTCTGTATTCTATAATAGAATTCTAAGATTCGATTGCATTAAGCCGCGTCTACACTATATGAACAAAGTCGAATGCGAACAAGCAAGCACTAATACACAAATAAATATCTCTTTTATACTTCCGTTATTTCATTGTCATTTAACGTACTTGTTTCCATGGCGGTAAATAAAATCTTAATTATATCTTGACAAATAATGGCTTCTTACGTTTCAGTCACGGTGTGAAATTAACAATTGATTTATTAAGCACTGAGTGAAATTAGCTTTCTGGATCTGTCGTAACAACTTTACTTTTTAAATAATAAATAAAATTATTTTATTGTCTCAATTTGTGATCATAGAAAAAGTATAGTATGTGACTCGTTTTATAACTCTTTAGATACTCGTTTTTTATACACTCGTAACTAAAGAGACGTTTATAAAACTTCTTAAATAATATACTATTATCTTGCAGTACCGTTATTACTTACTAGTACGAAGTAAAGGAAGTATTGTAATCGCGAAAATTTTCGATTTCAGATTTCAGCGGAAATATCTATTTTAACCATTCCTGAATCTAATTTGACTAATTTGATCGTGACGTTTGTACGTACGTATGTATTTCGCATAACTCAAAAACGGTAAGCCGTAGAAAATTGAAATTTTATTTTTAGGACTATTATCATTATATAACTTCCGGGAGTGGTACTTTACTTAAAGCCTATAATAGATTTTAATGAAAAATTATATTAAAATATAATCCAAAACTTTTCAAATTTGGTATATAAGTCTACTATATCGATGGAAATAACATAATAGATTTTGGTTAAAATGGACTAACCGGAAGTGATACACTATATGAAGCTGCTAACAGTTTTTCTTGAAAAAATGGTATTATTTTGATTTTAGAAATAAATGCTGCAAATAAAAGTTTTAGAGAATTAAATTCTGCGTCTAGCCCATTAAGAATTATTAAATTATCCTTTTGTATAAGCGAGATAACTAAATTAAAAAATTATATATTTCTTGTTTTTTGTAATTAAGTTTGCTATGGATTAGAACAAAAAATAAGAAAAAAATAAAAAATTTAATGTCAATGTTAAATTACGGCAAATATGTGCAATAAAAAAATGTAGGTATAGTATAATACGCGTACAAGAAAGTCATGTGGTGTCCACATCAAAATTTTTGATGTTTTCAGTGACTAAAGTAAGCTATTATTCACAAGTGACTAAAATATTTAAATCTATGACAATCGTAAACAACTAACAATTTACACCAATGAAACAGTTTGTCAACAGTGCTATTTCACTTATTTGACAGCATCTCCATTCCATTTAGTTTGAACTTTTTTCTAAATTTCTACAACCATTAAGTATGTGCGTTTATTATGGGGTAGGTGGCTCAGTGGTATCGAGTCGGCCTGTGGATCTTGAGAACCCTGGTTCGATCCCCACAGCCGACAAACAATTTTCACCAAATTAAATCTATCCCTGTGACTCCCCCTTCACAATATCTTTAGGGGACGTGATTTGACTGCTGGTAACCGCACTTCACGCGAAAAAATATATTACTTACCGAAATTTGCTACGGCAGAGTGCTACATCCAGTAATGGGTAAAAGGCGTGATGATATATTTATTTATTTATTGTTTATTGACAGATGGTGCAGTTCATTACTCACTACTGTGAGTAATAATCCATGTATTCAATTACATTGAGGTAATAGATATCATTACATGCTCTTTGAATAATATACTATTATATACTTTTGTTTAAATAGATAGTAATTTTTCTCATTTGTACAATTTTTCTCAGTAATTCGATTTATACAGGAATTATTTGAAAATGTGTAATTCGACTAAAATCACTTTTTGCGCGACTCAAGAAAGAAATATTTTCTTTCCTAGGGAAGGAAAGTATAGCCATGTATAAGACAACTGGAAAACAACGATATTATTTAATATTGAAATATTAAAATATTAAAATAAACACTTGTCTAAGTCTTACAAAAATTCAGCCTCCAAGTCAACTTATCAGGTTATCGTCAGAGGCTGGCCAACACAGTTAGTAACCATAGATGTGTTTCGCTCTTATTAGAGCTCATCAGTATAGTATAACCCTCTCCTTCACCTAGAACAAGTTCACGTGAAGGAGCTGTGTGACGAAGAACTGTGCCATTTGATATTAGTGACATCTAGGCTACATCTTATCATCATCATCGCTAGCTCTACAGCCCGGAGTGGGCTCTGGCTTCCTCCGCAATCTGCCTCTATTCGTTCCTGTCCATAGCCTCACTTCTCAATCTCTTCACATTCATTTTGACTAGGTCGTTTTGTACATCTTCTATCCTAGGTTACATCTGCCAAAAGAATAATAAATCTCATCTAAATTCCCAGTTTATGTCAGAAAATTTTACTTTCTGATATACTGTATATCCCTCGCCTAGCAATGTAATACTTTAACTTAACATTTGGTTTATCCCACAGCGCCAGTTCTGCTCACCAAACATGGCCCATTCATTCAATGTCATAGCTTCACATAAGCAAGCCAGAGATCTTACCCATTTAAAGTTTGAGAATAGGTTAAAGTCGTTTCGACCCCAGTGCCTCTTAATCATTGCTTTTCCATATGAAACTCATACAAAATATATACATGCGAACACCAGCTATCCTGAGTGAAACTTCGGATGGAACCAGCTACTAGATGCTTCTATTAGTCTTTCGCCCCTATACCCAGTTCATACAAACGATTTGCACGTTAGAATTTCTAAGGACCTGCATCAGGGTTCTCCTGACTTCATCCTGACCTCAGAGGCGGATCCAGGGGGGAGGCCATGGGGGTCATGACCCCCCTTAAGCATGGACTATATTTTTTAATGTTGGCCCTAATACATAATAATTATGTCATTATTTACGATAACTCAATTTGTTGAACAAATTGAATAGAAAATATTATCTAAGAACTTAAAATTCTAAGAACTATTGTTTGATTTATTATTCTAATAAATAGCCAAAAACCAATATTTTGTGGGGATATTATTTCGACCCGCAGATGGGAGAGGTATTCTATTTAAGACCTTTTTTTTGGAAATCTTCATAAAGAGATCTCGGTACTCGCACCGAGATACTGTGAGATACCTACTCACTAAAACCACTCTCCCCTCTACAGCACAGTGCCCCGGAACCGCTTTCGCATTACTTCAGGGCACTAGCTTTATCGGGCGCGTAACATCCCTCCCTTCATATGTCGCGGCTACCTCACCGCGTGTTTTCCGCCTCTCTCTCTAGATTCTGTCTCCCTTGGATTACCTGCGTCACAAAGGCTTCAACTACCATCCATTTATCCTGGCTCTCCAACATACTGTTGATTATGTTCTCCGGCTCCATACTTCTTAGTGCCCTCCTTAAGACGTTTCTTTGCACCTGCCAGTTACTACATTGGAAGACTGCGTGCTTCGGATTGTCCTCTTCTGCTCCACAGTGTATTCCTTTCTCCCGCAGGGGCACGGTGTTTTGCAACCAGGTCTATAGGTGGCATGCCCGCGATTACCAGCACTGCATCTTCGGATACTGTTCGATATGCACTGCAGACTATCAGCGCAGTCTTTCTCTGCACTGCTGTATTTAAGACCTAGTCAAGTATGTCACTACCGACAGTTGCACTTAGAAAATCAACTTCTAATTCAATAATTTTGTATTCTATCGAAGAACCGTTTTTTATATTTAGAAGATGGACAATACTCCACCCCTACCTCCCCGACAAAAAATTCACTCCATTATCCTCCCCCCTCCTAATTCGAAGTCTGGATCCGCCCCTGCCTGAGCTGGCATAGTTCATCATTTTTCGGGTCCCAGCTCCTGAAACTTAATGACCAAGGCCGTGTTTACCCGGGGGTTCAAGGGGTGCGAGTGCACCCGGGCGCAGAGTCCTAGGCGGCGCACACAAGCCGAGCGCTAGAAATTTCGATATTTCATTAAACCATAAGTTATTTAATATCAACGTCATTGCACCGTACACTTTGTTAGGTCAAATGCATGCACAAAATAAAAATATAGGCACCAATATTAAATTATTTTATTAAACACACCTCATACCACTTGTTATACCGCTCATAATGTGCAAGTTAAAATAGCTCTTATTACTACACACCTAACAATTATCGAAACTGCTCGTCCACGTCCCCGAAAAAGACATTTTAATTACGAGGCTACAGATGAGCCCATTTAAGACCCAATGAAAAAAATTAAAATAAATTTTTATTTTATTTACTTGAAACGGCTATCTATTAAATGAGAGATTCGAGTTGCTAATGGATCAGAATAATAATAATAATTATCAGAATAAATTGGTACCTATTAAATAATAATATAAAATAAAACATTACTGATGTATTTTTTTGGGGTTTTTAAATTGAAAAAAAATGTGTTGATTTTTAATTTGTATAATTTATTGTTTTATTTGTATAATTTAAGAATTTTGAGAAATAAATAAATGAAATATTAAAAATTACATTGCATTTTTTAGATTGACAAGAGCCGGGGCGCAGGCCGACCACCTCGCACCCCGGCGCAGAATATGCTTAAGACGACCCTGTTAATTACCTAAGATTGTTGCAGTTTTTGTTTAATTAAGATTCTAACTGAACTATCAGTACGGTGGTGTGGATAGCAATACGGAATTCGAATCCGGAGATCCCGAGTTCGAATCTCACTCAAGCTAAAAAAATTATATAAACTACCACACTGCGGCTCGGTGAGTGCGGACCCTGTACTGTAATTGGGATTAAGTTCCTGTTGTACAGCGTAACATAAATAAATAAATAAATAACAGTTTTCGATATCGTAATGGTGGCCCTTGGATAGAAGATACACGGTTTATTTTTAATTAAATGTGTTTTCATTTACGTTTAGTATTTTTATAAGAGTTGAAATAAGTATTCAAACGAAAATACTTAATTCGTAGGTTGTAAAAGTATCTTGAAGCATCTTTAAAAATCTGTATTTATTAATTTTATAGTCAGAAATTTGTCTAACGATTTGCTTTTATAAGTTTTTAAACAGAAGAACATAAAATGATAAATCTTTTCACTGCAATCTTGATTAAAAAGCGCCGCGAGTCAAAAAGAGACAAGAGACGGTTTTCAATTTACAGTTGCCTGGTTGCAAGATTTTAACTGCTATCACTCTATAGAGCATAATTGCGGATGCGAATTAATAACTATAATTTTACTTGGTGATGAATTTAAGTCACAAGTTGAGGTCGATAGGAAAATTCTATTGTAATTAAAGTTTTCCAATTGTTTGGATACAAAGATAACGAGAAGCGTCAAATCACGGCCCCTAAAGATGTTAGTGGAGGGGGAGCCGCAGGGGTACATTTTTAAATTGGTGAAAATTGTTTGTCGGCTGTAGGGATTGAACCAGGGTTCTCAAGATCCACAAATACCACTGAGCCAGCTACCCCATTAACATATTAGATGTTTTAAAATAAAATTGTTAAATTAAATTTGACTCTAATTCACATTTGACTCTGGAAGTCATTATTTATATAATATTTTAATCTATTTCTAAATTTAATTTAAAACAACATGTAATTTGTAAGCATGACAAAAGTAAAAAAAATATGAATATTAAACAACAATGTATGAACAAACTATTATTTTATTACTAAATAACTTGGCAGGACTACATCTTGCACACCCAAATGAGACACGAGTTCTCTCGACAAAAGCGAAACTACCACTATTTACAATTTACTAATTACATGGTAAGACTCCATCTTGCACATCAAACAAGAGACAACTAGTTTCAGCCAAAGTCAAACTACCACTAATTACAATTAGTAATTACAAATTGGTCATGGCAAGACTATATCTTACACATTCAAGAGATGACTTGTCTCAACTAAAACCCAAGCTACCACTAACTAACTGTTGTTGTTTCCCATGAAATGTGCTCACAAGAGATAAGAAGGTGGAATCGTTACGTCGGTTCAAGATAACCGTTCCCATGTATGAATTTACATTAAAAAATCCAGACGCTTCCAAGGGATGAAGTACAAGATCAAATTTATCTTACAAGTAACACTACCCAACTGTCACTCACCGATTTAAATGAAACTTGGCACACTAATAGAACTCTAAAAAATATTGATTTTTTTTCGGAAGTTGCTTTATAGGAGTATAAACCATCTCTGAAAAGTGGTAAAAGCAAGAATTGCCATAAATGAAATTAAATAATACCAAAATATTACGCGTTCAACATTGGTTACCCAGGGGTTTTTGAAAACGCCAAAATCTATTTTCGGGGTCATTTTGATCATATGCACTTTTTAAGGAGTTAAAAAGGGATTGGGGGGAAATATAGTTTTAAGGTCAAACCTAGTTATTCGGGAGTTTTTGGGGTCGCTGAATCTATTTTCGAGGTTACCTCTGGGTAACCAATGTTCGACACGTAATATTTTGGTATTATTTAATTTAATTTATGGCGATTCTTGCATTTACCACCTTTCAGGGGTGGTTTGTACTCTTAAAAGGCAACTTCCGGAAGAAAAAAAATGGGGGTTCAATATTTTTTAGAGTTCTATTAGTGTGCTAAGTTTCATTTAAATCGGTTAGTGACAGTTGGGTAGTGTTACTTGTTAGACCATCACTCAAATAATAATTTACCCAGATATGTCATCACATATATCGTCTAATAAGCCTGATAAATCAGAGAAGCCATAAGTTCGATAGATAATGATCGAAGAAATACACATACTGAAATTATTACAAACATATGCATTAATAAATTTGATAGCCGAAATTCTGTAAAGTCAATTTTTAAAAACATACTAAGATAACATTTAATTAATGTATCTCTGGAAGTTGAGGTAATAGCAAAGAGAATACATTACATATGTAATTTATGCTCTTTGGTAATAGCGAAATTATAAAAAAAAAGAATTCTGAATAGTTTCACTTTGTTCTAGGAATAAATGAGCTTGTAAGGAGGGAAAGTGAGTTTGGTTGAAACAAGGATAAGAATGTTTGATGAAGACTGTTCTTACTTCCTTGTACGAAATAAAAGAAGTATTGTAATCGCGAAAATTTTCGGGTTTCAGATTTCAGCGGAAATACGCATTTTGGCCATCCCTGAATCCATTTTGATTAATTTCGTCGTGACGTCTGTACGTACGTACGTATGTATCTCGCATAACTTAAAAACGGTAAGCAGTACAAAGTTGAAATTTTGTATTTAGGACTGTTATAACATCTAGTTGTGCACCTTCCTTTTTGGTCATTATATAACTTCCGGAAGTGGTACTTCTCTTGAAGCCTATAATAGATTTTAATGAAAAACTATATTAAAATATAACCCAAAACTTTTCAAATTTGGTATATAAGACTACTATATCAATGGAAATAACATAATAGATTTTGTTTAAAATGGGCTAACCGGAAGTGATACTTTACATGAAGCCGCTAACAGTTTTTCTTGAAAAAAAATGGAATTATTCGGATTTTAGAAATAAATGCTGCAAATAAAAGTTTTAGAGAATTAAATTCTGCTTCTAGCACATTAAGAATTATTAGCCTTTTGTATAAATTAAGTTTGCTATGGATTAGAACAAAAAATAAGAAAAAAAATTTAATGTCAAATATGTGCAATTAAAAAACTATCTATAGTTTAATATGCGGACAAGGAAGTCATGTGGTGTCCACATCAGATTTTTTTATATTATGAATCTTATGAGTGGACGTTCTATGAATGTTTCAGGGATTCGTGCTACCCCATTTGATAGAATATACTGTGATGTTATGTATGTATGTAGATTTACACCCGTATTAAAATGTCGAACACCATTAGCTCAGTGATTCTCCACTGAAGCTTTTGCGTCCGTTTATTGTACCCTGGCTACGTTAAGTTACGTCAGTTACGGCATGCGGTACGTTCGTTACGCTACGCTGCGTGTAACGTCCCACAGGCCAGATAAATTTGTTCATTTCGTTAATTAACTTCTTTTTAATTTGATTTATTAACGCTTGCGGAAATTAATTCCAACCCAAGCGGTTTATATCTTCTCTGAGTTATTGTTCTTGCTTTGCTTGCTTTATGAGATGGAATTTGTGGCCTACTAACTTTTTGTGATTTTATATTTCTTTTTATGTAGGTTCTTTTCATCTATTACTATGCTTTTTGTATTATATTTTATCGTTAATAACTCTCCATCGTTTGATGTTTTGCTTATTCTAATGGAATATGCTTTTGGGCATGTCAGGACCACATGAATATGATATTTATTACTAAATTAAAAATATTATTACCGCTTATTTCAGAGGTAAATACTTGTTTTTATTCTCTATTTAATGTTTCACAGTCACACTTGATTTTAGTTATAAACATATAAAATAACATTTAATTAGACGTTTTAAGGTCAATGCATCGGTAATACATAATTTCTTTTCTTCGTCTTCTTTTAATCGTCCTGCACTCTTCACGTCTATTTGACCCAAAATATAGTAACTAACGTAATAGCTATTTTATTCTGTATTGTAATGGGGTAGGTGGCTCAGTGGTAGCGAGTCGGCCTTTAGATCTTGAGAACCCTGGTTCGATTCCCACAGTCGACAACAATTAAAAAAAAAAAAATATATCATCACGCCTTTTACCCATTACTGGGTGTGGCACTCTGCCTAAGCAGAACTCGGTAAGTGATATATTTTTTCGCGTGAAGTGCGATTACCAGCCGTCAAATCACGGCCCCCAAAGATATTAGTGGAGGGGGAGCCACAGGGGTAGATTTAAATTGGTGAAAATTGTTTGTCAGCTGTGGGAATCGAACCAGGGTTCTTAAGATCCACAGACCGACTCGATACCACTGAGCCACCTAACCCCAACAACAATCAACTATATTATTCGACATTAGTGACTCAGTGGTATCGAGTCGGACTGTGGATTTGAGAACCCGGGTTAGATTCCCACAGCCAACAAACAATTTTCACCAAATTAAAATCTACCAATGTGACTTTTCCTCCACTAACATCTTGATTTGACGGCTGGTAATCGCACTTTTCGCGAAAGAAATATATCACTTATAGAGATCTGCTACGAAAAAACAATATAATAAAAGAAGCTTGTAGTGTAATAACTGATTTATATATATATATCAAGCAAAAATTACCGATTCTAGTCTGTCCATAATAATTAATCTTGCTTTTATTACATTTTCATCCCTCCATTCATAATTCCATCGATTCAACTTTCCATAATCGATACTCTGCCATATGGTGTGCACATTAACTCATCCACCGTTCAATTGTTCTCGCTTCACCCTAGCGATCGTCTGGTGTTTGCGAAGGTCCCCCGTCTCTCAACTCAAGCACGATGATGATAAATGAACTAGGCGGCTGCGGCAGAGAAACAAATGAATTAAAAAGAAATGAACGTCGGGGGATGTGCGGTTTTGTGGGTCGTGTTTTGATGCTCGACCGACGATTGGATTTTGTTTAGTCTTCGTATGTCTCTGAATGAGAAGGGTTTTAAGAATTGCTTAATATACTGGTAGACAACATTATTTTGTAGGTATATCTCAATGAACTGATGTTTGAAATTTACATGCCGGTTGTAATGCATGATGTGTGACAAACTATGGTGTAATTCTGTGATAAATCTGTAAGTTTATAGATTCGTAAATCTCTAAGTAATGAACAAAATCACATCAATATTTGTTGGTAAATAAAAAATATTTCATAAAGTTATAAGTTTCGTTGCGATTTTGTTCTTTATTTATAGATTTACAGATCTATAAAACTTATAGATTTACACAGAATTCCACCATTAGATTACTAACTTTGTACAAAGTTAGACCATAAGTAAAATTCCCTTGCCATTTCTCCCTACAATTTGAAAGAACAAAAGAAAATTTTATTTTGATTTAAATTACTTTTCGTTTCTAGTGTACCATTTATATTCCCGCTTCACTTGAATGAGCGAAGTTAGCAGACTACCATTGCTAACTATTTTGGTTAGAAACAGAGGGACGGTTAAAGGGGTAAAGTAGAGACCTTTTTTGACAAACTTAACGGTGTAAAATTCATAATAATTTAAAATTAAATTAGAGAATTATACAAAATAGTTATTTTTGTATTAAGTGCGCGAAATGAGCTTTTTTTGTTGCGCGTGAAAATGTCACTTTTAGTCGAGATAAAAAAGTCATTCGAATGCCAAAAAATAAGAATTTAGCCTACGAAATACAAATAACATTTTTTGTACAACTGTCAAAACATAATAATACAATAATTATTGATTTATTCAAGTAAATTGAAGGAAAATAATCAAAAATAATATTTGGTGCTACTGATGTTATACCAAATGGAATGTGTAAAAATGGGGTAGGTAGCTCAGTGGTATCGACTCGGCCTGTGGATCTTGAGAACCCCGGTTCGATCGCCACAGGCGACAAACAATTTTCACCAAATTAAATCAACCCCTGTGGCTCCTCATCCACTAACATCTTTGGGAGCCGTGATTCGACGGCTGGTAACCGTACTTCACGCGTAGAAATATATCACTTACCGAGATCTGCTCCGGCAGAGTGCCACACCCAGTAATGGGTAAAAGGCGTGATTTATATATTTTATTTTAGAATGTGAAAAAAAATTGAGAGCGTGCGCGAAATACTAATTTTGCGCTCTAGGGTGCAAAACAATGCGGAAAATACCCGTTGTCATGAAAATGTAATTGATGAAAAAATCAAGTATTTCGCTTATTGATATTAGTGAATAAATTTGAACATTTTTTGACAGTTGTAGAAAATAGTTATTTGTGTATATATTAAGAGTGTAAAGTGAGTCTTTGTTACTCGAACACGGTAATTGCAGAGCGAGCCGAAGGCGAGAGCTGCAATAGTGTAAGAGAAACAAAAACACTGCGCTCGTGATACACTCATAATTTTTTCTACGATTGCATCTTAAATTATTTAAAAAACGTACACGTACTGAAAATAAATTCGTTCTATCTACTGTCAATTTTGTTTCTGTTTCCCTGATAACTATTGAAATGAGCGCGCATCTTTTTCGCCTCCTTCATCAATTTCTTTCTTGAAATTAATTTATGCATCCCAACCTATAATTTTTTTTCTTGACAAAATAATAAAAACTGGTCCCATACAGCAGATTTACTATATTACAGGACTTTACCTTCTTCTGTTTTATCTATATTTTCTAAGGATTCGGTGTAAAAACGTGACATTTTAGATTTTTCTTATAGAAGAATTGTCTTTATTGTCAATTATATTTACTTATAACAAGTTGCCATGGATGTATTGTTCTATCATAACTTGATTATTTTAAGCAAAATATGAAACCAAAATTATTTTTACTTTTTGCATTGGTATTGCTACGAGTTTCGTACCGAATCTGCCCTTGAGCATTAATTTATATCCAGGAAAGAATCAATGCTCTAAGGAGATTATAAGTGATAATTTTTTAATTGCCGCGTTATATGTAGTTATTATCCACGAAATGATCATTGTATACTCTCATTATACTTGCAATTATTTTTTCCCAATCGTATTACAAATTCGTATTCTTTGCAACGATCAAATATATGTTTTTCTACAACTGTCAAAAAATGTTCATTTTTTTCACTAATATCAATATGCGAAGTACATGACTTTCTCATCATTTACAGTACCATGACAACGCGTATTTTGTGCATTATTTTGCACCATAGTGTGCAAAATGAGTATTTTGCACCCTGTTTCGTATTCTAGTGCGCAAAGTGAGTATCTCGCGCACGCTCCCAAATTATTTGTTGTCAAGTTCCATTAGTTACAACACATCAATAGTATCAAATTAATATTATTGTTAATTGTTTTCCTTCAAGTTACTTAAATAAATAAATAATTATTGTATTATTCTTTATTTACAGCTGTAGAAAAAATGTTGTTTATATTTCGTGGGCAAAATTCTTGTTTTTTGGCGCGTTCGAATGACTTTTATTGTCTTGACCTGCGGTTTCGACTAAAAGCAACATTCTCACGCGCAACAAAAAATACACTCATTTTGAGCACTTAATACAAAATAGTTATTTGTGTATTAAGAGCGTAAAGTGATTCTTTGCTACTCGAACACGGTAATAGTGTAAGTGGAACAAAGACACTTTACGTTCGTGATACACACATAATTTTTTCTTCGATTAAAATTCTTAAAATTATTAAAAAAGGATATGTGCTGAAAATATATTCTTTCTGTCAACTGGAAATATGACAAATTTCTGTTTTGTTTGTATCCCTGGTAACTATTGAAATATACGCGCATTTAACATCTTTTTCGCGCGTTGCCATCGGAAACGCGAGCATTTAACATCTTTTTCGCGCGTTGCCATTGGAGACGCGCGACAAAGATATTTTCGATTGTTCCCCAGAAAACGTCAACTTTACGATGACAAATGAGCGCGTAATTGTCAACTTTTCAAAGCTATCGTAGAAAAATAACTATTAATACCAGCATGTGATCTTATTTTTACAATATTTTGGGGAAAACGTGAAAAGTTAATCGTCCTTCGCGACCCGTATTTGAGTAGCATCTGTAAATACAATGCGGTATGATAACTGTATGAAGTACATATTCACATGTAACGTTCACTTTAGGTACCTTTATACAGAATTTTAAATTATTGTCAACAGATGTCACATCGCACCTCTAGGATCGTCAATACATACAAGAATTCAAGTAAAAAATATTTATTTTATTTTGTTCGATGCTGCTCCTTAAATATCTACGTTGGAATTTGTTCCATTGTTTCTTTTTTGGGCAAGTAATTTATAAAAATAATATGAAATGTGTAAAATACTTATATATATTCTATTAAAATAAGTAAATAGCTATCAACTCTAAAGTAGGTGGGAAGATGCTTATCTAGAATCAAACACTCCCGGGTTCAAATCCTTACATTGGCTGTTTATTTCTCTAAAAAAGAACAATTGCTTGTTACAATTGAAGTATAATAATGATCAGATAAGTTGTTTCCTCGCCATATAGAGTGACCTTGATGCAAGTGTCCTATTGTGTGCGTCCTAATCGAGAGAAGTGCCAAAAACCTTTCTTCTTAAAATGCCACAATCAACAGTTCTGTAACTTCATTTAACAAGACTCAAAGCAGGTTCAATGTTGTGAAACAAGTGAAATGCGTCGTCATCCCGTTCCTTAGCAACCCGCCATCAATCGAGAACGGCCACAAAACGGAGTCGAAACAATTGCCGCTCACAGGGTAGACAGCCGAGCATCGAACACAATGGACGGAGAGGGGATAGCGGAATGTACAAGGCAACATCCGCTGGTGACAAGTGAATATCGGGCAGGCTACGGACAAAACAAGATGTCGTGGACGCCTATCTCACAAAGTTCTTCCGTCTCTTTTATTCGGTAATAGTCTCTCACTCGCTTTATGGTGATACTCATCAAATCTCGTAATAAAATTGAAATGTCTTTGCCTCACTTTGCAAATAATGTACGAACAAAAAACCTTTCTCCTTTCAAGCTGCATATCAGTATTTTGTTGCTATAAAATATACACAACATTTAAGTTGCTTATTAGCTAAATCAGTATTTACTTAATTAGGATTAAAGTCTTGTTGTTATAATAGCAAATACGCAGTGTTTCCCACGAAAATTGACATATAGCCAATTAATAAGAAATAGTTATTTTTGTAAAATCATATTTTTGTAATTTCCTGCTTCCTTTATTATTTTAGAGAAAAAAGCTTCAAATGAAATAAAATTGAAAGAAGAAAAAATCATTGTGCCAGATAAAACGTGAAACATTTATTTAATTTTGTTTCATGTCCAATGCAATCCCTATTTTTAAGTTAATTTTGAACATTTTCAATTTAATTACTGCCGTTATAAAGCATGCAAAATTAATTTGGTTTTTTTTATTTTAATGTAGAATTTTATACAACGTTTATTTGAAACTTTTTTCTCTAAAATAATAAAAGAAGCAAGAAATTATCAAAATATGATTTTACATGTTAAAGTCCTATGTTCCGGTCATCATCATCACGTCTTTTAACCATTACTGGGTGTGGTACTTTTCTGTAACAGATCTTAATACGTGATATATTTCGTCACGTGAAGTGCGGTTACCAGCCATCCAATCACGGCCTCCAAAGACATTAGTGGAGGGAGAACCACAGGGGTAGATTTAATTTGGTGAAAATTATTTGTCGGCTGTAAGAATCGAACTCGGGTTCTCAGATCCACAGGTCGACTCGATACCACTGAGTCACCTAATGTCTAATAATATAGCTAATTTCCAGTAGCCATGGATAAGGCTTTACTTTCCATCCCTAGGGAAGAATAATTTACTATTTATACGACCTTAGGGTGGAACTTCGACATTGACATAATATACACCCGTTGCTAGGTTCCCTATGCAGAATCATAGTATGACAGTGAAGACGATTCGATTTTGATCTACCCCATGACGGAAAATATGCGATTACAATCTGTAAGAAGTTGTATCAATGACGTCTTTATTTCATAGGTTGCCAAATAAATGGCACTAATGCCGACAAATGTTGAAAGAATTTTAGCAAATTACTCTTATTTCTCAAACTGTTAATAAAGGAAAATTCAGGGAAGTTGTATTTTATAAATTAGATTTTATTATTATCAAGACATATTTATTTTAGACTGTTCCAAAGGGCCAGTGTTTTTTGCAATTTTTACAGTCGAGTCGATCGGGAAGCATTTGTTCCAGATTGAGTGTTGCGTGCGGGAAGTGTCATTTTTAAGGTTACGAGTAAAATACATTTCAGTTTGTCCCCAACAGCAACAAAGGGGACAGTACCTGATATTTTCGCTTGTTAAAAAGGATTTGTAATTGTTTCTCAAGCGTTTTTCAATGGTCGTATAAAAATATTGTATGCCCCATGTGCGAATACAATACTTTATGCTCTAAGTACATAAAAACTTTTCTCCATTAGACTCACGTTCTGCGTTCATTTAAGTGAAGAAAATTTTAGGTTTCTACAAATAATTAACTTATTGCTATTGTTGCTGCCTTCGATATTTTAGAGAAAAAAGATTATGATTAAAATTATATTCTGCATTTACATCAATCTACACATTTAATTTGTAATATGTATGGTGCAATTCTGAGTAAATCTATAAATTTTGTATATCCGTAAACTATGAATAAAATCGCAACGAAACTTATAATTCTATAAAATATTTTCTACTTACACATATCAACTAATATTGATGTAATTTTGTTTATTTTTTTTTTTTTTTTGGCTTCTTTGGCGGACCAACTACTCAGGTCATATGCCGCCATTACGCCCTGATCCGCGTTTTTAGGTCTTTTAGTCAACAGCAACGCAGGTTTCTCGGGACGGTCACCCATCCAAATACACCCCGCGCGCAACGTTGCTTAACTCGCGTTATCGCTTGGATCAGTATCAACGAGTTATGCCATGGCCGTTGCCAATTTTGTTTATTATTTACAGATTTAACTATCCAGGTATGAATTCACTTAATTCCACCAAAATTTACTATTAAAATAAAATTTAAAATCAAATAAAACCTAATTTTAACAATATTGAAATGTGTAAACCGACTTAATGCCTATGGCACACTGGTCGAAGAGCGTCGATGAGCATCGATGAGCTCTTCGATGAAACAACAGAACGCACCCTTCATTGACAAACAATAAAAGCTTCTAAAGTTGAGAAAGAAAAACTAAATTTCAAAAATATGCTAACGTGAAATGAGACACAAAAGATACAAATGAAATGAGATACGTTCGTTACATCGATGAGCTCTTCGATGGAAATAGAGGAGCCTTTAATTTTCGTCGATGAAGGGTGCGTTCTGTAGTTTCATCGAAGAACTCATCGATGCTCATCGACGCTCTTCGACCAGTGTGCCATAGGCATTGATGTTGAATTAAATTCTCTAAAAAAATTATTTGAAATATTTTCCTGTAGAGTAATCAGAGGAATTTGTCTCTCATTTCATAAGATTTTCAATTAGTTCTTTATAAGTGATAATCATTATAGGCGAATGAAATTAATAAATGTGCATATCTCAGCCATCTGTTCAATAAAGAAAGTACTTTTTTCTTTTGCGAGAGGTCGAATTGGTAAAGGAGCAACTGAGATGCAACTAAATGAAATGAATAACCAGTTTTCTGGTGTAATATTACCTGTTGTAACAGACAGGTAATGGAAATCGACCCTGTGTTTTAAAACCTTTTTGCTTTTCGAACGCCGACAAAAAATTCAATCGCTCTGAATGGTTGACTGGACATTATAAAATGGTATTAGGATTTTGAGTTGTTGTTTTTATAAACCGGTGGCTACACAAAGTATTTTGTAGACTTTTTTTTTTGCTTTTGGGACTAATGTGTTGTAATAAATGGCAGTAATTTGAAAAATGGTCGTAAATTACACATTTATTTTTTTATTTTAACGACTGCCATTAATTACGGTATCGAAAATCCTAGCAAAACGTTAACTGTTTTTATAACATTATGCCTTTACCCATTACTGGGTGTGGTACCCGGCTGAAGCTGATCTCAATAAGTGATATATTTATGCGCGTGAATTGCGGTCAATAGTCGTCAAATCACGATTTCCAAAGATATTAATGAAGTGATAATTTTAACGTGGTGAAAATTGTTTGTTGGCTGTGAGAATCGAACTCGGGTCCTCAAATCTACAGTCCAATGCGATACTATTGCGCTATTACATTAAAATTTTTAATCAGTGTTACTTTTTATATAAATTTTGCATTTTTATGTAGATAGCTCAGTGGTATCGAGTCAGCCTATGGATCTTGAGAACCCTGGTTCGATTCCCACAGCCGACAAACAATTTTCACCAAATTAAATCTACCCCTGTGTCTCCCTCTCCACTAACATTTTTGGGGGCCGTGATTTGACGACTGGTAACCGCACTTTACGCGAAGAAATATATCACTTACCGAGATCTGCTTCGACAGAGTGCCACACCCAGTAATGGGTAAAAGGCGTGATGATATATTTATTTATTTATTTTATTTTTATATTTTATGTGGTTTTGCATCGAAGAGGCGAGACCAAGATCAAGTTAGTCTTGATCTGGTTCTCGATTTTTCTTGTTTTGGACTGGATCATTAAACAAATTTTAAAATATAAAATTTGTAACCTACAAAGAAATTCGAAAAGATTTATAATACTTGTATACTAGTTATTTTTAACCGGGGGTCCGTGAAAGGATCTCAAAATCTCAAAGAATCCGCGAAACTTAAAATTTATCTCAAGTGTTAACTCTACCTACCTACTAGTATTTTTGTCTGTAATAATGTTTTAAATATATTTTTAACACTTGCTAGCGAAATATTATTTATAGTTTTTTTTTATTTTTTGTATTTTTTATGATTATATAATAAACATTATATAGTCGTTTTCAAAGCTAGATATTTCAAATATTGCAAGAAACTTATTTTACCATTATCAAAATCAGAAATAATTTTCCTTCATTTTCTCCCTTAAAAATAGAGATATTTTAAAAACGGAAACACGAAACTTTAATAACATGTATAATTTGATATACTTGTTATAGAACAACAAGAATTTTTTTGAAATTCGCAAAAAATAGGATATTTAATTTTTAGTGTTACTGGTTTAATAGTACTAATTTATGTTACTAATGAAATAAAAGTATAAACACTGCTTACAATTATTAATTAGGTATTATGTAGGTACCTGGTGTAATGCCATATTTATATTTTTTTAATTAAATGTAATATTAAACTAGTGACACTAAAAATTTTCACTAGGAATGAAACACCCTAATTTTTGCGAATAGCCAAAATATTCTTTTTGTTCTATAATCAGTATATCAAATTATATATGTCATTAAAGTTTTGTGCAGAGATATAGAAACACTCTGTATATATAATATTTGATTTAATTGTAAAGTCTTGCAACGAATATAGTAAGAGCCCTAAGAAAATATTCATGGGTGGAGAAAGGAGAGATTGGGTTGCCGAAACTGGTTGTGGGAATCGAACTCAGATTCTCAAATATACTGCCAACATGTTGCTATTGAGTTATCTATCGGATTCGGATATACAATCTGTAGAAGCGAATTTTTCAAGCTGCTTCCTTAATACGGATTTAAAGATTGCGGATATGATTCGCATATGGATATAAAAAATATGTGCACGCAAGACTAATTATAATGTATAAATATTGGTAATACAAGTATAATACATGAGTTGAACGTCCTGTAAAGAAGGAAATGACGTAATAAGACATTTACTTTTATACATTTATAATGAGGTTCTAGTTGTATTAAGATTCTTTTCAGACATCGTTCATAAAGCGTCCCAAGCAGGTGTTACGCAAAGAGTTTTGTTTTTGTTTTGTTGTTCTCATTGTCTGTCCCGTTTTGGTTCAAGACTTCAAGTTCCTCATCTCTTTAATTATCTTTTTTCAGACGAAGCAGTGTGAAACATCACTCTCATGAATATTAAAACTGCGCGCTGTAAGACATGGAAATTAATGTGTGCATTTATGACTTAATTGCACGAAAAAGAGTTCATATATTTGACTACGAAATTGCTGCTTACTTAGCGCGGCATTGCTGGGCTGTTAGACACAAAAGAGTTCTGTATGCAGGTGGATTTGCATCTTTAATAACCGTGAGGAGGCAACACATAAACGTTCTACAAATTTACCATAAGCCATGTACATAAATATTCTAATATAGTCAAGACGACAACTTACATTGTAAACCTAAAAAAAACATATATTGTTTTACTTATTTTTTCATAAATATGCACGGTATTTAAAATTATAAAATAGAATCATCATCATCATCATCTGTGGCGCTACAGCCCAAATCGGGCCTGGGCCTACCGGACACACCGAGCCGCAGTTTTTACACTGCCGTACTGCCGATTTTCGTAGTCAAATGCTACATTATTTAAGGCGTATAAGTGACTAGCTTATAGCGCCCGAGTGTGATAAATACATGTAACTGTATTTTATATTTTACGACAAATCACACATTGTCGACAGGCGGATTCGAACTGACGAACCTTGGTTCGGGTGACGTCACAGTATGTTAAGAGATATGCATTAACACGCTCGGCCACCGCGCCTGTATAAAATAGAATAATGGGCACAAATTCTCTAAACGATTATGTCCTCTATTTTGTAGAGATGAGCATATTACTCAAAAAATGTAATTAATTATCTATTTGAAACTATTGTCTTAATATTAATTAAATTACAATCGTATATTACTTTACGATAATAGCTATTAACATACCTAGGAATGTTATAAGTAAAGCCCGGATATTTAGGCTCTTAAAAACACCCAAATAAGCAGGCATATAGGCCGGTAATTACTCTAAAATAGGCGGTATTTTAGGCAGCCTAAATGTAAATAATTTGTTTGAAAAAAAATAAACGAATCCTTTTTCTAATATTGATACTCGTATCTACTCTTCGTTAGAAAAAAAATAATCATTTTAAACAAAAATTAACGCAATCTGAAAAATAATAATGCAGGGTTCTCATTTTATTAACTATTATGCAAATTCAAATTATGTAGTATACTTTAATTCACAAAATGTTACGAGCAATTGCTTTATGAAATTTTCGGAAGGGGACTGTCTTCGGTCTGTCAGAATTTGCTTGTAAGCTGAAAACTGCGTTCGACATCACAAAATGTGACAGGAGCGTTCTTATATTTAGCCAAATCGTCTAAAGTTACCTCAGCTCCATTGATTAATGGCAAAGACAATTGAATTGCCACGTAAAATTTTGAATAAAAAACGTTTTTTCTTTCGGCATTTTCAATTCACACACAAAAACTTGATTAAAGTAAGTACTTTAAATATTATAGGTTAGGTTGAAACACTATGTTGAGTGCTGAATTAGTCAATAAAAGTTAAAATAGACAACAAAAATAGGCAAAATAGACTGTATAAGGTAAAATAGGCACAATAACCAAAATATAGGAAAAATAGGCTCTAAGGCACGATAAAAAAACCTTCCATTACACGTAAACATATTACCTATGTATAGAAAAACGAAATTGCCTGAAGTATATTAAAATTTGAATCTAGGCAATTGCCTAAAAATCCGGGCTTTAGTTATAAGTATCATAACAGTCGTAGATGTCAGTTTGAAATTCGAGCTCGTAGAGCGAGGATTTTAAAACATCTAAGGCCTAATGAGGTAATTATTAAAAGGATATAAAATTAATAATAAAAACATATTATTATTAATAATATTTTCTTAGTTCCCTATCAAATTGTATTTATAATTCAAAGTACAATTTTTATGGTTCACTTTAGAAGCCAAATCAGTTTATATATATATATATATATATATATATATATATATATATATATATATATATATATACCGGGTGTAACATGAAAACCTGGCCATAGGCGTTTAACATGGGAAATCAGTTTTTCCTTGCGCAAAAGTGGCCAATTGATTTTAGACAAAAATGCTTCAAATAAAAGTTGTAGAGCTTGAAATTATGGATCTAAATCAGTTTTCAGATTTTATTTTGCACATTTTATAAGCGAAATAATCGCATTAATATTTTATAAGAATTTCTACTTTATAGTGATAGCCATGGAATTGAGACAAAATGATAAACAAATGTATGACGTTTTAACTGTCAGAAAAGTTTAGTTTTAAATGGATTTGTGATTTATTTAAGTGACAAAGGTGATTGTTGTTATATCATTATTGAAAATGGATAATTTTATTTTATAATTTTTTAATATTTATTATAATAAATAATAGAATTTTTACGCAAATAATTATTTTATTTATTTAGAAATAATATTAAATTACAAAAGATGTTCGAAAAGTCCTCCGTTTTGTGCTAAGCAGTAGCCTAATCTATTGTAGAAACATTTTTAACATTGCACAACTGTCTAATATTTATTTTATTGCATTCGCCTACAACAGCGTTTTTAAGTTCTTGGATGGCATTGTATCTTTTTTTATAAACGCAAGACTTTAAGTGTCCCCATAAAAAAAGTCACAGGGATTTAAATCTGGAGACCGTGCTGGCCAGTTTACTGGCCCTCCATGCCCTATCCAACTTTCTGGAAACGTATCATTCAGATAATTTACAACTTCTCTTGTATTATGGGCAGGACAGCCGTCGTGCTGGAACCACACATACTCATTATTTGCGTGGGCTATTTCCGGTCCCACTATTTCTCGTAACAATTCTAAATAATTGTTTCCATTTAATCGATTAATAAAAAAAGAACCAATAATTTTATTGCCTAAAATTCCTGCCCATACATTTACTTACTGTCGATATTGTGTTCTGGATTCAATAACAATGTGCGGTTTTCTCTGAGACCAGTGTCGAAAATTATTTTTATTTAGTTCGCCATTCAGCGTAAATGTACACTCATCTGAAAATAATATGTTTTTTAAAAACCTCCTATCATTGTTGGGCTTTTCCATAATTATTTCGCAAAATGTTAAGCGTCGTTCGCAATCGTGTCCAAAAATTTCTTGGTGGTTTTGTACTTTATAAGAATAGTATTTGTATTTGAAACTAATATTTAGTTCTTTTGAAATTTCTCGTACACCGAGATTTGGTTCCATTTCTATTAATGCTAGTACATTGTCTTCGTTATTATTATTTCTATCTCCATGCACACGTCCCTGTTCCTGTTCCACTTGATTATTAAATGTACCGGTCTTCTGAAATTTGGTAATAAAGTTCTGAATTGTTGTTTTACTTGGAATGTTATGGTGCGGCAAAATAATACTGATTAAATCACGTATTCTTCGAAAACTTTCACTAGAATAATTCCACTTAATAATTTGTAACTTTTCTTCATGTGAATAGTTATCCATTTTCAATAATGATATAACAACAATCACCTTTGTCACTTAAATAAATCACAAATCCATATCAAACTAAACTTTTCTGACAGTCAAAACGTCATACATTTGTTTATCATTTTGTCTCAATTCCATGGCTATCACTATAAAGTAGAAATTCTTATAAAATATTAATGCGATTATTTCGCTTACAAAATGTGCAAAATAAAATCTGAAAACTAATTTAGATCCATAATTTCAAGCTCTACAACTTTTATTTGAAGCATTTTTGTCTAAAATCAATTGGCCACTTTTGCGCAAGGAAAAACTGATTTCCCATGTTAAACGCCTATGGCCAGGTTTTCATGTTACACCCTGTATATATATATATATATATATATATATATATATATATATATATATATATATATATATATATATATATTTGTGCGTGAAGTGTGGTTACCAGCCGTCAAGTAGAAGGGGAGCCACAAAGTAGATTATAATTTTGTGAAAATTGTTTGTCGACTGTGGGGATTGAACCAGGATTCTCAAAATCCACAGGCCAACTCGATACCACTGAGCCTCCTACCCCATACATTAATTATAACTCGGTAAAAAAAACAAATTTACTGTTCTGGCTATGAAACACTAGTTACGGCAGTAAATCTGCTACTTTTATACCTAGTTAAATAAATAACTATTTTATACCCCCTTTTTAAGGCTGTCATTATATTCTTTTTTATAATAATTAACTTTTATAAACAAATATAATTGGAATAAGAATACATAATTAATAAATAATAATGCAGAACACCGCTTGGGAACCATTGATTTACACTAATGTAAATTTGCCTTGGTCGAACCATACCAAATTTCAATTTCATATTTTTTTTGCAATATTTGAAGAAAAAATAAATCAAAAGTTCGGAATGACTCCATTTTAAATCTGTTTTTACTGGATTTATGGACGGCTCTTTCCAGAAAATACAATAAACTTTTACCTCATGCCCGTCATATACCCTCATTTTCATTAAAAATTCCTCGCGTTGGCCCGTCAACACCCTGTATATATTTTTGATCCACCCTTCATGGAAACCCGGCCACAAAAACATTTTAAACATTCATCGCGGTTGGCATACACTACCGCTCGAGTTCCGGTTCGACCGGTTGGCTGGTGGTGGGAGAGCGGTAAAATCTGCGCTCGCCTCGGATGATTTGCGCATCGAACGGATACGGCCCATGAATAAACCAGGGACGGATTGGAAAGGTAGTCGGCGAGTTTGTTAGGAAGGGAGCGGATGACGGATGGTATTGCTGTGTCTGTTTTACGCTTGATTGAATGAGTATGAGTTGGAAATATATGCAAAATAGTCTACTATAAACGAGGTATTATGACTGACTACGCATTTGTCATACCTGCTTCGAAAATGGGTATTAAGCTTGTTTTACATTACATTAAATATTGAACAATTTAAATTGCGAAGAAACATACAGTAAATTATCTTACGTACATTTGAATCGTAATTAACTGTTTACTTAACTCTGTCTTTATGGGTTACGAGACTTATAACGTGCTAGCCCGGGTAAAATTTATAACGGGCTGTTGACATTGGTTATCATGACAACATATCTAATTTTAAACGTTTGACACTTAAATATTTTTTGATTAAACAAAATCTGTCAGATTTTCGAAGTCTACCTTGATTGAACATTTTAGTTATTACGTTATACTATTGCAATTAATTTTATTAAATATACATATATTGCGATTCAAATGCACATAAAACATTGTACAATGCTCGACCGTTAACTGAAATTTACAGGCTCGTCCGATACCTTTCTATGCTCGCCTGTAAATTTCTGTATAACGGTCTTGCAATGTAAATAACTATAAAATACAGCATTTCTTAACGGTGGTGTAGCCAAAAACTTTACTTATTAAATATCAGTGTACATAAACTGGAATGAACGAACGACTTCGTTGTAAATAGTTCAAACAGTGTACACGGTGTTGCCAAACGCAATTGAATATGCCTAAATATTATCCAAAAAGACAAGAACCATGATCGTTTCCGCGTGTGCATTTTTTTATGCAGAAAAAGAAGGTAATGGATCCGCAATTTCTTTTTCTGCAAGTAGTGAAATAAATATTTCTACATAAAATTGAAGTTATGTTATGAAGTAAATAATTTTACCCATTATATTTTTATCTAGAGAGCTAGAGCTGCTTTGAATATATTTGCCGGCAGTATTACATCTATTTTAATTGAACAGAAAATATCCAAAACTGTATTTTTTCCAAAAAAATCAAAAGTAACTAATAATTTTTTTATATATTTATATTATGTTTGTTTGATTAATTTTAGAAAAACTGTAATAATTCCCACGTTATTGGAAGTCGGCCTGTGGATCTTGAGAACCCTGGTTCGATCCCCACAGCCGACAAACAACTTTCACCAATTTAAAAAATCTACCCCTGTGGCTCCTCCACCACTAATATCTTTGGAGGCCGTGATTTGACGGCTGGTAACCGCACTTCACGCGAAAAAATATATCACTTACCGAGATCTGCTTAGGCAGAGTGCCACACCCAGTGATGGGTAAAAGGCGTGATGATATATTTATTTTTATTTATATATATATATATATATATATAAATTTTTATGGTGAAGTATTTTTAGATAATTTATTTTTAAAATTATATCAATTCGTATTTAGTTCACGTAGAAGAGTTTAAACTACATGCGAACGGACTATTGCACATATTTATCTGGAAAATAGTACCCGGTCTACTTTATCAGATAATTTACAAAACAATGCGATATTTCAAACAATTTGCTGAATGATAATATGCAATTTAGATTATCTCAAAAATTATTTAATATATAGTGTAATGTAAAACGAGGTTTAATTGGTTTAACTATAATTAATTCCAACCAGTGATGGAAGTCTCCATAGCTTAATCCTGTTCACTGCTAGTCGTTCAAATACTGAAAATCATTGTCAAGTTTTTCTACGAGAGTTAAATTATTTAGAAATTTCAAGATTTACGACGTACAAAAATATTATAATAGTATAAGTTTGTCTTAAACTTTGTCTAATGTCTCTTTTTCTATAAATTCTTCTATTTTTTATTTACATTTTACCTTAATTGTTTGAGCTTAAATAGAACATAAAAATGAAAAAAATGTCATTATAGAGAAGTATATTTCGATTGTATTCGTATATATATATATATATATACAGGGTGAGTCTGGGAAGACGCCCCCCCCCCTTTAACTTTTTTATTATGAGTAATAGAAAAAAATGGTTCATATGAAAGTTTTATTATTTTAAATATACTATTTGATGGCCGATGTAGATATTTTTTATAAAGTCAGGTTTACAAGATACGACTATCAACTTTGATTTTTTAAATAGCAACCTATAATTATTTTACTAAAATAAAAACCGCCATTTTTTTCTCTTTTCAACGGTGTATTAGTTTTTATTAATGTATCTGAAAAAATTCGAGAAAAATAAGAAAATTGAGAAATACTAGAAATAATTTTTATACAAATATTATAGGTGGCTATGTGAAAATAAACAAAATGTAACAGTGTTATACAACTTAACAAACTAAAGCAACAAATTCAGTAACATATACAACTTAAAACAAATTATTTTCACATAGCCACCTATAATATTTGTATAAAAATTATTTCTAGTATTTCTCAATTTTCTTATTTTTCTCGAATTTTTTCAGATACATTAATAAAAACTAATACACCGTTGAAAAGAGAAAAAAATGGTGGTTTTTATTTTAGTAAAATAATTATAGGTTGCTATTTAAAAAATAAAAGTTGATAGTCGTATCTTGTAAACCTGACTTTATAAAAAATATCTACATCTGCCATCAAATAGTATATTTAAAATAATAAAACTTTCATATGAACCATTTTTTTCTATTACTCATAATAAAAAAGTTAAAGGGGGGTGGGGCGTCTTCCCAGACTCACCCTGTATATAGATTGAACATATTCTCTACATTCTATTAATTTTTATCGCCATTTAAAAGTTTTAATCAATAAAAACCTACATAACTATAATTTTCTTTTATATTTAGTATTGTTAATATAATAAGAAAATAACGACGAAAGGTTAAAATAACTGTCAAATGAGGACCGTTATGAACAACCAAGTTTATTTTATTTACATGTACACTCTCAGTTTGATAAATTCATCTGAACGAGACAATAATAAGATTGGTAAATATAATAAAATGTATGTTTTCTTTACTTATTTATTTACTTACTTATATAGTTTTTAATATTATAAATTAAAACTGATAATTGGCATTAAATAGTGTTGAAATTTTCATCATATTTCCCGGAACTTTCCTCCCAGGAATTCCTTATAGCCACATGGTAATTACTATCAAAATATTTTCTTCTTCCTATGGCACTACAGCCCAAATCGGGCCTGGGCCTACCGGACACACCGAGCCGCAGTTTTTACACTGCCGTACTGCCGGTTTTCGTAGTCGAATGCTGCATTATTTAAGGCGTATAAGTGACTAGCTTATAGCGCCCGAGTGTGATAAATACATGTAACTGTATTTTATATTTTACGACAAATCACACATTGTCGACAGGTGGATTCGAACTGACGAACCTTGGCTCGGGTGACGTCACAGTATGTTAAGAGATGTGCCTTAACACGCTCGGCCACCGCGCCTGTATCAAAATATTTTGAATGAACTAAATTTAGAAAAAAATCATTCTTGAATTTGAAAAGGTTGCCGACCATATACTAGTATGCTAACTATCAACATGTACGCATAACTATTCAAAACCAACATGATATTAGTTCAATGAATTATCCCCGGATACCATCTACATTTGCAGCTTATTCTCTCTGCTCATACGTACGTGTACAAGTATGTATCGGTGTGTTTGAACTAATCATTAAACGATCTACAGGCCTCGAACGCAACCAACTACAGCGCTGTTGTGTACACTTACCAAAATAAATTACCATGTATTTAATTTACAGCGTGATCCAAATGGGTGCGTGTTGTAATAAGCTTAATTACATGGCTTGCGCATAATCATCGCACGATGAATGGAGCGATGTTGTACCCGCTGTGCGCACACAGACACATTCAAATACTGACAAATACATTGATAACACGCATGCACTTGCAATACACATAGCGATAGACATGAAGGGATAAAAAGATTTGTGGAAGTTTAAATTGACACTGGATAACTGTAATACTTTAATCATTTAACTCTGCTGTTCTAATCGTATTGTAGAAGATTAAATAAAACTCTATATTATCTAAAAAGCTGGGTTATCGTGTCTTTCTTTACAGTTTCAGTTCAAAAATCGATTGTTTATCGCATAGCGTTTCATAATAATATATAATAATGATAATAATAATAATTTAATTTTTCTGGAGACACATTATACTAGCACATATATTCTTTAAATTGATTTTTATATTAATAATTTAACTCCAATATAAAGTAAGCCATAAAGACAAAACTTATTTATCGTTTTACAGCGTATAAAAAGTTAGGTAACTTTTTGCAAGTGATAAATAGTTATTTGTGTATTAAGAGCATAAAGTGATTCTTTGTTACTCGATCACGGTAATTGCAGCGTGAGCCGAAGGCGAGAGCTGCAATAGTGTAAGAGGAACAGACACTTCACGCTCGTGATACACACATAATTTTTATACGATTGCATCTTAAAATCATTAAAAAAACGTATATGTACTGAAAATAAAGTCGTTTCTGTTTTGTTTGTATCCCTGGTAGCTATTGAAATAAGTGCGCATTTAATATCTTTTTATCGCGTTGCCATTGGAAACGCACAAAAAAGATATTTTTCGATTATTCCATAAAAAACGTCAACTTTACGATGACAAATGAGAGCGTAATTGTCAACTTTCCATAGCAATCGTAGAAAAATGTTATTTACTTTTTCTCCTAGCAACCAAATCAAAACACCAACTACATTCATGTCATTTACAGTATTTGTCGTTATAATAATTGTAGTTTTACTAATTGCACTTTTAAATAAACCTTTTCATAAATAAAATGTCGTTAAATTATCTCGTCGAATTACACTCGATCATTTTATTTTCTTTGGATAAATTTCAGTTTGACAAATCAACCTTGTAACCAGACAGCAATTTGACTCTGTTTATAAAATAAAATCACTCCACCTACGGTGTCGTGATTTTATTTAAACAGTTTTCTCGTCAAATTGCTAGGTAACAAGGTTTCGTGACAAACAGAAATCTATCCGGCAAAATAAAAGCTCTTGTGTAATTACATTCGATAATAAACATTTTTAAATGAATATTTACTTGTTTATTAATACCCATAAAATCAATTATGATATCTATTTTAAATGAAGTCACAAAGAAGAAACGAAATAGCGATAATATTCGATTGGCCCTTTAAATATTTTGTAACGTTCTATTTTAGGTTTCTCTTTCTGACTTTCGCTTCTATGGTTCGGGATCAGGTTCTTAAAAAAATTGGTTCAGAATGATTTTAGGTTCCTGATTTTTAATAAATAGTTAATTTGATTGTTGTAATTTATAAATTTTCCAAGATAATAATTTGATATTGAGTACTTCAATAATGGCTTTCCAATACTTAGATTTAGGGAAAGTAAATATTTCTATTTTAATTTAAATAGATATAAAAATATATGAGGCGGAAATAAGTTTATAGCATATGGGCGGAAAAATCATAAATCCGTCCCTGTGCTATATTATACGTATAAAATATTGGCGTTTTGCAATGTTGACAATAAAATATTTACAATTTATTGTGCAGGAAATTAAAATTTCATATATTTCTTCACTTCATTAATAATAAAAAAGAAATGAAATATGACTTGATGATACGCGAATATTTTTATTTATTTATTTATATGATATGGTACACTACGGATAAATATCCAAATGGTACATCCAAAATTATACAAAAAATAAAAACAAAAATAGAACGTAACAGGTGTGAACTATAATTAACAGATATAACATTTAATAAATTTACCTTTCAAAATAACGATATGCTTATTATATACTTTTTAATACATTTTTTAATTTCTTCTCGGTTATATTGAAAAAATCTATATGTTCTGGTAAAGTGTTTATAATACTGACCAATCTGTTTAATATTGAAAATTTACCAAAATTCGTTTTACTAACAGTACCAACAAGTAAATCGTTATTTCTAGTATTGTACTGAGGTACTCTTAAATTAAGTTTACATAGCAAATCAGGTACATCGATTAGACCAGTGAATAATTTATAAGTAAAGCTAATATAAGATTTTTCCCTGCGTTTCGCTAATGATTCAAATCCAAGTAAAAATAATCTCTCATTATAATTATATTGATTTTTATTTATATTTAGCTTGAAAAGAGTAAAATTAATTATCTTCTTTTGTACTAGCTCGATTCTATTAGTTTGAATTTGATTGTATGGTGCCCAAATTACGCTACAATATTCTAAGTTACTTCGTACTAATGAATTATACAATACATGAATGGTATTTACATTTGTAAAATGTTTACATTGGCGTTTAATGAACCCACACATTTTTAAACTTTTCGTAATTATTTTATCAATATGTTTATTAAATTTGAGTGCGGGGTCAAGAACAACTCCCAGATCTTCTATTTCTGTTACTTCATGGAGAATATTGTTGTTTAATACATAGTTAGAGGTTATAAAACTTTTTTTTCTTACAAATCTAATAAATTTACATTTTGAGATATTCATTTCCATACCGTTTAAGGAACACCATAGAGCCAATTCATTAATTTCTGATTGCATCAAATTAACATCATTTGAATTAGATATTTTAGCAAATATTTTTAGATCATCGGCAAAAAGTAAACAATTTGAGAAACTAAACAATTTAACAATGTCATTGATAAATAATGAAAAAAGTAGGGGACCTAAGTGGGAGCCTTGTGGTACACCCGAAGTTGCATCTATTTCCCTAGATATAAAATTTTTAACTTTGACAAATTGCTTTCTCCCAACCAAATAACTTTCTAGCCATTTAAGTAAAGTACCATTAATGCCAAGTTCTTCTAATTTGTGTATTAATAGTTTAATATCTACACGATCAAACGCTTTTTTAAAGTCCGTGTACACTGCATCGACTTGGTGACCTTCCTCAAATGCTTCATATATATATGATGTATACAGTGCCAAATTAGTACATGTAGAACGATATTTTTTAAACCCATGTTGTTGCAAACAAATAGTATTCTTAAAAATTGATGATAAGTATTCTGATACTATACTGTCCAGAACCTTAGAGAAGATATTCAAGCCTGATATTGGTCTATAATTTAAGATATTATTTCTACTACCTGATTTATACAAAGGTGTAATGAAAGCAGTTTTCCAACTAACGGGAAATATTCCATTTGTAAGAGACATATTATACAGTATACTTAAAGGATAAGCTAACGTTGAACTACAAAACTTTACAAAATGCGCAGGTATTTTATCTGGTCCTGAACTTTTATTTATATCTAATGTAGATAACTTATCGAAAACTACATCAGATTTTACATTAAAACAATTTACATTAATATTATTGTTGGATACGTTACAGTTATAACCAATATTATTTATAATTGTCGTGTAAACTGTTTCGAAATATTCTGCAAACATGTTAACAATTACATTGCCATCATCAGAGGATTTATTCTGAAGGTACATAGTTTTAGGCATGTCTTTATTGCTTTTCTGCGAATTCACAAATTTCCAAAAAACTTTAATATTATTGTTAATATTATTCTGCGTATTCGTTATAAATTTTTTATAATCACATGTGATAGATGTTTTAGCTTGCGATCTTAATGCTGAGTACTTATTCTTAAATACAATAAGTTTCGTAGATATATATTTCTTGTAATATTTATTTTTGATTTTAATTAACTTTTTTGTTTCTTTTGTGAACCAGCTAGGATAACTGTCATTATTTATATAACATTTTGGAACATAGGAATCAATTAGAAAATATAGTATATTATAGAACAATTCGACACAATAATCAATATCATTATTACTAAATATAATTGACCAGTCGAAGGAACCAAGATAATCATTAATAGCTGCATAATTTCCTTTTTTAAAATTGTATCTCCAATTTTCAGTATAACCAATATGATCTTCATGGTTATTAATAGGAATATAAAATAGCAGTGGCGGATGATGTATGTCTACATTTGAAAGTTCTTTATCAGATCTCATAACATTTATTGAGTCAATATTATTTATGAATACTAAATCTAGAAGTTTATTATTACAATTAGATATACCATTAAACTGTTTAAAACCATGAAGATTAAAATTATCAACAATTTCTGCAGTTTTCATATCATTATTACAATAAAGATCGTAATGATCTTCGTTTTGAAACCAGCTATCAGCCGCAAGATTATAATCACCAACAACACTAATAACTGCATTACAATGTCTTTCCATAATATAGTCTAATGAGTTCATATTTGCTTCATATTTACATATTGGAGAAACTGGGGGAATATAAACCGCACAAAAAATATATTCAGTACTACCACTTAGCACAGTTACCCATAATTCTTCAACACTGTTCGATAAAGAGTAGGAGAGTTGAGAAGATGATAAGCTGCTGTGAACTGCAATCAAGACACCTCCGCCACTGGATTTATCGCTGGTATTGCTGTCTCTGTCTTTACGGTACACATTGTAGTTAGCGCCAAAATATTCAGTTGAAAAAATATTACTATCAAGCCAAGTCTCGGTAAAAATAATTACTTCATAATTAGCATTTAACGTTTCTAAATAAAGTTGGTTTGACTTGGTTCGAAGGCCACGCACATTTTGATAGTAAACACTTAACTGATTTCTTGAACAGCTGTTGAGTTTTTTGGTTTTATATTTGTTGTATCGACAATTTTAGGAATACCGTTTATGTATTTAATCATTTTATTGTTGTCTCCATTTTTCTTCTTATTATTGAGTTCCGTTATTAATTCGCGGTAATGTTCGCGCTGTAATTTCGTTTGATCGTTTGCAAATTTTAAATGTGAGAAATGAGTAAATTTCTCGTAAGTAAGAACGGTCTTTACCGATTTCAGAATAGTTTTAACATCATGCGAATTATTCAAAATACATTTGACTGGCCTTATTTTATTAGGATTATCAAACAAGTGTGTGGGCTTTTAATTATAAACACTTAGTATATTTGAATAGCGCTATTGTGAATGGACGTAGATTAAGTTATTATTACCTACACAACTTGGGTGTTCGTAATATTTGTTTTGTTCTTTATAATTGTAGGTTTAGTTACAACTACGATGAATTTGCATAGTTATTGGAATAGTGAAAGACACAGTTTGATTGTTATAATAATAATAGTTGAAAATAGTTCGACTCAAAGAATTGTTTGTAATTAATTTTATGATGTGAACGAATTACTGAATTGTTTTCTGTTTTGTCGTAAATGAATACGTACAACGTACAATAGAATGAAAGAATATAAAAATATGCAGTGTACTTTTGATATATGAGTGATCTTATTTTAGAATAAAATTATTATTTTTCATCTCTGCACAATAAATAGCCAGAACAAAAGACGTCAAGTTAATTTATCCAAGTTTAAAGCATCATAAAAGCTCTTTGCATCTGTACAAAAATAAACTCATTCAGAAATTCAACAAAAATTCTACGAAGATAAATTAACCAAATACGGAGCCATGAAACAACAAGCACCAACACCAGTTGTTCAAATAATAAACACAAACAACACAACCGCCAACAACAAAGTAACAAGCGCGAAGCAGAAAACAAACGAGGGTGTCGAGAAAATTAAACTTTAACTTCCCGTAGATACGCATTGTTCACATAATTCTTTGGCTTTTTGCGCGGTTTTGGAAGAGGAAGCCGGAATATAAAAACCGCTGTTCATTGAATAACACATAATGTGAGCCAACAAAGCGTGGAGGAACTCAGCATTCTGGACACGTAAAAACGTTAATTATTTTTTCGTGGACAGAAGAGATGCCAGCCAAGCTAGAAATGTGTGCTGGCTCATTTCGGACTAGCTCGTTTTAGCCTACATTCTCAGGAATAAATGTTTATTTATTGTAAGATCGCTTTCAGTCTAAGGGTTGGTATTTCAATCGCCTTACAGATTTCTCTTATCTATCAAATAAGTAAAACAAATTATTACATCAAAATTATGAAAATTAAATAATTGTAATAATTAAAACAATTTTTTTAAGAATGTTAATTGCATTTCAAGCTTTAATGAAAAAGAAAAGAAGTTTTAAACAATTTAAATTTTCTGGCACAACTTTTTTTTTTATTTCATTTTTTGGTAAGTTGAAAATTGAACTGTTAATTTTAATTTATCTGTTTACAAAAATTTTCGTCGTTTTGTAGCTTGAATATGGCCAAAATATTGTGCCGAAACGTCGCCAAATACTAATCAAAAAAATAAAATTTCAAATTGTTTAAAAATTCATTTCTTTCCGGCTAAAGCCTGAAATCCAATTAACATTTATAAAGTTATATCTTTCGGCTTATTAAAAAGAACAAAAATCTTTTGGATTAAAAAAAAAATTGTACAAAACATTTTTTATTTAAATACTGTAAATTGTCACACGATTGTGAATTTGTTCGAACGAGCCGTAGGCGAGGTTTACAAATTATACGGCTGTGATAAAGTAGCTTTGCACAAGTGTTACAGAAACAATTCTTATATCACAATAATGGTCATTGTAACACTTTTTTGTTAATATACTATTTTACAATAATTTTGATATAATATCCGGGATAGTATCCAAGGAAAATAGACAATGTATTTGTGCGTTATTATAGCAGACGTACAGAAAAGTAACTTGGTATGGTAATAAGCTATTTCGCATATTATTTTAAGTGTGAAAAAGTCTACTTTTCTTATCAGTTGTAAGAAAATTACTTTCAATATATTGTTTCGAAAAAATCATACATTCCCTCTCTACCAATTTATATTTACTATTTTTTATGGTAAAATCGTAAATACACATGGCAATGAGATGCATTTTATAACATCATTTAAGTTGTTTGACTTAGAAAAATAATCTTTCTTATTTTACTTGAAAATAGTTGCCGCATTACTCGTATTATTTTTATTTATAATAAAAAGTATAAAATAAACACTTGGCTATGTTTCACAAAATTCAGCCTCCAAGTCACCTTATGAGGGCATCGTCAGAGGCTGGCCAGCACAGTTAGTAACCATAGACGCGTTTCGCTCTTATTAGAGCTTTTCAGTATGGTATAACTCACTTCTTCACCAAGAACAAAGTTCACGTGAAGAAGCTGGTGATGAAGAACTGTGCCAGCAGAGAATAAGATCTCTAACAAACAGGTAAGATGACATGAAAAGTTCTGTGGAACAGTTCATGCCATCTACCGAAAAAAAGGAAAAGATACGCAATAACAATTTAATTTTTTATTTATAACTTGTAAAATGTGATGTGCATATTGTTGCTAAGTTAAACTATTAAATTTGACTGTTTAACTTAATTTCTGTCTTTCTAATTAAATACATAAATATAAAATATTTTATATAGACATAAAATTTAGGTGCACCCACAGCTAAAACTACACTTTCCTGAATAAGGACATTAATCTACAAAGTACATGTTTTCTGATATTTAAGAAATAATATTAAAGAATTAAAGGTCAATGGTGGTCAAAGTGGGTGTTATTTTATATCATTAATATAATTAAAACTTTGCTTATGCCATCTCATTTAGTATAGCAAATCTAAGTATTTATGTAATGATTGATTATTGTTCCACCGAGTTGTCGGTTTCCTTACGTTAATTCAGTTCATCGTTTGATGAGTAAGGTAGTTGTGAGGTAGTTAGTGATAATGTTAGTGCTTGTTAGAGTTTCGTGGAATATTTAGAATAGTTTGAGAGGTGAGTCGTCCTTACACTCGTCAGTAAATAGTATGAGATAATTGTTGAAATATTGCGAATGTGTGTGCTTGATACGGCAGTACTCGTAGCAGGGTTTGAGTAAATTGCGGTTTCGTTCTGGTTCAAGCTGGAATAATCTGTGGTTGGATTAGTGTTGATAGGGCAATATTTAACCAAGCTGAAGATCTTTGTATTAAAAAGCTACACTTTTCCTAAAATATGTATTAGTGCAAGTAATAACAAAAAAATAAAAACAATATACAGGGTGAGTCTGGGAAGACGCCCCCCCCCCCCTTTAACTTTTTTATTATGAGTAATAGAAAAAAAATGGTTCATATGAAAGTTTTATTATTTTAAATATACTATTTGATGGCAGATGTAGATATTTTTTATAAAGTCAGGTTTACAAGATACGACTATCAACTTTTATTTTTTAAATAGCAACCTATAATTATTTTACTAAAATAAAAACCGCCATTTTTTTCTCTTTTCAACGGTGTATTAGTTTTTATTAATGTATCTGAAAAAATTCGAGAAAAATAAGAAAATTGAGAAATACTAGAAATAATTTTTATACAAATATTATAGGTGGCTATGTGAAAATAAACAAAATGTAACAGTGTTAAATTAATGTCAAAAAAGTATACATTTGCTGGTTACTTTATTTAACTTATTTTGCAAACAATAAAAAAAACGTTTTCAAATGTTTACGAAAGAAGAATTAATAGATATGATTCTAATAATTGGTGAATCGACTGGAATCATGAGAAGGGCAAAAAGAATTTACCGGGAGCGGTTTCCTAGACGTCGGCAACCGAGTTTAAGATCACTGAGGAGGATTTTTACCCGATTTCGAGAAACAGGTTCAGTAGAAAAACCAAAACGAAATACATCTAATATTATAGTAAATGAAGAAACCGAAATTATGGTTTTGGCTTCTATTTACGAAAATCCTCATGTCAGTACGAGGAATTTATCAAATTTAATTGACATTAGCCAAAGTTCTGCGTCTAGAATTTTAAGAAAACATAAATTTCATCCTTACCATATTAACCTTACACAAGAATTGCACGGTGAAGATTTTAATAATAGAATTCGATTTTGCAATTGGGCGATGGAAAATATTAGACGAAATCCGCTGCTATTATCTAATATTTTATTTACGGATGAGGCTACTTTTAAAAGTAATGGTTGCGTAAATAGGCATAATATGCATTATTATGCAACTGAAAATCCTCACTGGATGCGGAACGAATACTAGAAATAATTTTTATACAAATATTATAGGTGGCTATGTGAACATAAACAAAATGTAACAGTGTTATACAACTTAACAAACTAAAGCAACAAATTCAGTAACAAAAACAACTTAAAACAAATTATTTTCACATAGCCACCTATAATATTTGTATAAAAATTATTTCTAGTATTTCTCAATTTTCTTATTTTTCTCGAATTTTTTCACATACATTAATAAAAACTAATACACCGTTGAAAAGAGAAAAAAATGGCGGTTTTTATTTTAGTAAAATAATTATAGGTTGCTATTTAAAAATAAAAGTTGATAGTCGTATCTTGTAAACCTGACTTTATAAAAAATATCTACATCTGCCATCAAATAGTATATTTAAAATAATAAAACTTTCATATGAACCATTTTTTTCTATTACTCATAATAAAAAAGTTAAAGGGGGGGAGCGTCTTCCCAGACTCACCCTGTATATATATATACAAATGAATATCTTTCCATTATTTTAATCTTAATGAAACCAAAGTAACAATTAAAAAAACACAAACTGTCAAACTCAAAGAATACTACACAATACTATTATTTGTTTTATTTTTCATTGCACTCTGTAAACAGCTTAAAGATGGAAATTTTAATTTACCTGTATCTCGTGACAAGATCGTCGTATATCAATTAATAAGGGCTCCTTGGACGCTGTTTTTAATTCTTGTATTTAAACTTTGGCTCTAAAATTAATAGGAAAAAATTTATGTCGTAATGAAAATTTTACCATTGAATTTCCTATATAACATAAAAAAGGTGGACACCCGGTATGTATATATATATATATATATATATATATATATATTCATTTGTTTTAATGAATAATGAAGATATTATGAATAATAGCGGTAAGTTTGAATTATATTAATAATTAGTTATGAAAATATAACAGCGGTAAAAATGAAAAATTGATTACCATTTTGCTAGTTTCTAATCAATTTATAAACAGAATTTCTTTTTTCCACAGATGAGAAACTTTACTGTTTAATTAATATCAACTAAATAAATTCATACAAATTTTATTTCGAGTTCACCTGACACTTCTCTAGCTCGTACAAATAACCATGTAATACTTAATTTTTTTACCTACATTACCGACTTACAATTAAATTCTCATATTTGCTTTTTGATGCCACTCACGTTAACTAACTAAAAACAAAATTAACTGGTACTAATAGTTGACTAGTACGCATTAAGCAATTCTCCACTCTGTTTCCTTACCGTGTCGCACGTGCGCCACTGGCAATCTTTCTCCGAACAGCGAATTCTTCTCAAGTAGTTATTGATCCGTTTCGCGCGGGATCATATTCTTTTATAACTGCTCAGTTCTCTTTCTCACACTCTTCAACACTACGGTGAAGATATAAATCCACACCATCTAACCTGAACTGCGTCAAATCGCGGATCGCGTTCTACGTTTTCTTTCTCGAATGATCGCAGGTTTATGGGAAAATTATGTGTTATTTTACTGTGAATCGTTTATCGCTTCGAAAAGGATTTATCGAGGTTGCACACCTTTGTTGGATGTTTATCTTTGTCATGGGTTTAGAACAAGGCACAAAAATATCATGATATTTATATAAATATTAAAATATCGAATATATAACGATATATCATCTGTGGCGCTACAGCCCAAATCGGGCCTGGGCCTACCGGACACACCGAGCCGCAGTTTTTACACTGCCGTACTGCCGGTTTTCGTAGTCGAATGCTATATTATTTAAGGCGTATAAGTGACTAGCTTATAGCGCCCGAGTGTGATAAACACATGTAGCTGTATTTTTTATATTTTACGACAAATCACACATTGTCGACAGGCGGATTCGAACTGACGAACCTTGGCTCGGGTGACGTCACAGTATGTTAAGAGATGTGCCTTAACACGCTCGGCCACCGCGCCTGTTATATAACGATATATATCAGATATAATCCAAATGTTGATATTTATTTAAATTTGGTTATATGCTTTTTTACTTTGATGAAAATACAGGAATTAATTAAACAATTTAATTTGTTCAAAATACATAAATAAATATAATATAAACATGACTATTCTTTTTAAATAAAAACAATTAACAATATAGGAAAAATTTAATAATTAAAATGAATTTAATGAATCATACGACTAAACAAGACAGTTGAACATCCATACTGTATTATATACAGATCATCATCACTAGCAAGTTCTTTACGCATTTTTAGCACAATACCGGTATTGTCTGTTACAAAACTCATTACTTTGACTCGGAAATTTTCTTCAGTTTTTTTTTATAGCTTCAACAGCAACTTTTTTTAGATATGCTGCTGTGTGTTTCCTGAAGAATCAATTGTATCAACTAAAAATGATTCTCCATTTTGTGTAACAATCGAGCAGCACCCAAGGGGCTTATTTTTCACATTTGACCAGCCGTCTAATGATATCGCCATTGATTCTCCTTGCAATTTATGTTTACATTCTTTTAATATTTCCGAATACACATTTTTCAAGATGGTGCCCCCTTTTTGAAATGTAGTACGTTGTTTGTAACCAGGATATTCCTTGCAAGACTAATTAACTAGATGTGAACACGGGAATTCCCCCAAAGTACAGAGTGGCTCGAGACGGCTCGAACCTAGATCCCGTGCTATTGATATATATCAACGTATAAATATCTTGATATGTATCATGATATATATCAGGATAAATATCCATTGATAGATATCCTCGTGCCCTGGTTTAGAAAGAGGCCTGTTTGTCTTTCTGTAGGAAGATAATAGGTACTTTGTTATTTGTAAACTGGTTTTAGCTTTTAACCCTTATAAAAGCGCGTTCCAATTTAAAATATCTTTGGGGCCTGTGATTTGATGGCTGGTAATCGCACTTCAAGCGAAGAAATATATCACTTACCGAGATCTGCTTAGGCAGAGTGCCACACCCAGTAATGGGTAAAAGGCGTGATGATATATTTATTTATTTTTATTTAAAAGCGTGTTCCGTTTCGTCACATAAGAAGTTGCACCAGGTCAAATAGAACCCCTATACAGGGTATTTTTATATTTCGGAAACAAATTAAAAAATAAAATAAATAAATATATCATCACGCCTTTTACCCATTACGGAAAAGTCAACTTTTTGCTCTCGGCTGACAGATGAAAAATAATACTTTCTGCTTGGTCATAGAAAAGATTTATTTTATATGTGAAAGACGAAATTAAATATCGTACTGTGTCGGTAAACTTTACTCAACATTTAAATTATCCTTGTAGTTCGCCCCCCACTAACCGCTTTGGAGGTCGTGGTTTGACGGCTAGTAACTGCACTTCACGCATAAATAAAATAAATATATCATCACGTCTTTTACCAAATATTGGGTGTGGCCTTATGCCTAAGCAGATATCGGTAAGTGATATATTTCTTTGCGTGAAGTGCGGTTACCAGCCGTCAAATCATGGCCCACAAAGATGTTAGTGGTGGGGAAGCCACAGGGGTAGATTTAATTTGATGAAAATTGTTTGACGCCTGTGGGGATCGAACCAGGGTTCCCAAGATCCACAGGCCGACTCGATACATTGAGCCACCTACCTTAAAGTAGAAAGTTACATATTAAAACAAAGTATTTTTTAAATACATTAAAAGTAAAACAATTTCTAAAAAAGCTAGATTATAAATACATCTAATACCTATCCCATGTAAAAGAAAATTAAGTTCATATATTATATAATGCACTATTCATAGAATGAAAAGAAAATAGATCATGGTTCTTGAAATGTACATTAGTGCCACTCAGGGCCGTTCCGACCCGGGGCACAGTGAGAAATATGGTAAACAATTCTATGCACTCGGCTATTTTAACTTTATTGTGGTATTTTTTTTTTAATCTTCTTCAAATATGCTTAATTTTATAATCCGAGTGCGGTAAATTGACATATGTACATAGGAAATTTTAAATTCGAGTGAGAACCCATAATAATCAACAACAAAAGAATAATTCGATAAAAAAATCTAAAATTTCATATCTGAGGTTAACTAAACAATGAAATATCATGTAGCTTCACAATAATTTTCATCCTTAAATTTGGATTTTTTATTTTTACATATCGAATTATTATTATTTTGTTGTTGACATGTTATAGATAGCTAAAACACCCAAATACACTGCTCTTAAAACAGGCAAAAACAGAGCTTGTGCTATCAGCCAATAAAATTATTTTGTGAAGAATGTCGTTAATTGGTGAAGAATATTATGATTTGTTCATTTGTTGCATACTCTATTTTTTATGATCAAATCCAACAGCCAAAATTATGAAAATAATTGTCATCCTTCAATGTCGGAAAAAACAAAAAAAAAACCATTTTATAGAGAAAATCATGGAAACAATGGCAACAACTACACGGTTATTGGTCATTAAGCTTCAGGATTATAATGAGTGTTATTAAAATTCTGATAATACATATTAATATGTAAATTAAAGTATGGCAATAGAAACAAATTTTTTAAAACTAAATCCTTAGAATACACTAAATTTTTATGCAAATTGACTTGATTTTATAAATTGTTCTAATTTAAAATTTAAACTTCGTATTAACCAATCGTATTCTTGTTTAGAAATATGGATTAATTTTGTCTCACATTAGTTGACATAGTTCACATATAATATTATTATTATTCTTTACTAGTTAAATTTTCATTTCTTTTTGTAAACATTTCTATCAAGATACATGTAGAATTATAACAGATTCCTTGTTCAAGGTATCTGGTTTATATTTTAACAAATTCAGACAATCAAATTACCATAAACTCACATCTTCTGTTTTAAAACAATTAAAATCCTTTATAACAAACTGCGATGTTGCAAAATGTTAATTACAATGTAATGTATGTAATTACGAGTAGTAAATTTCTACTTCGTTCATGTAATCCAATTAGTTCTTATATATTTTAAGTAAATTAAATAATATTTCCGTTGTTAATTTAATTAAATAAAAAAAAAATTGAAATTGATTTACTCTTACATAGCAAATTTAGCTGATTTACAAAATTAAATTGGGCGTGTGAATTGATATGGGGCGGAGCTTGTAGGATCGTCTACAGTGGCAGATTTAAAATGTGTTTTATTTTTCGGTAAATTTTATACCATACACAAAATTTTATACCATACATAAAAGTTTACATAGGCTATTTATATTACTAGATGCATATTTAGAAATAATGAATTTTAACCAAATATTATTTCAATTGCTTTTATTCTTACCAGTGACGACAAGACTGTTGAAAACATATTTACGTTTTATAATTACAGAGGGAAAGCAGTGGAGACTAGCTTTATTGTATATTCATCGCGGTAATATTATAGACCACGTCAAAGTTATAAATATTAAATAAATAAATAAATATATCATCACGCCATTTACCCATTACTGGATGTGGCACTCTGTCAAAGCATATCTCGGTAAGTGATATATTTCTTCGCGTGACGTGCGGTTACCAGCCTTCAAATCACTGCCCCTAAAGATGTTAGTGAAAAGGGAGTCACAGGGGTAGATTTAATTTGGTGAAAATTGCTTGTCGGCTGTGGGGATCGAACCAGGGTTTTCAAGATCCACAGACCGACTCGATACCACTGAGCCACTTACCCCATATAAATATTATTGTATTGTTAAATACACGAAGAATGCAATTACGAGATATTTAGATGTATACCTTTTATTTCTAACTGAAACTTATTTTTTATATTTCATGTCATTCATTTTTTTGTTAAATTTATAATATTTGCATTGTTTCTGTTTATATATTGTATTATAAATACATATTACAAAGGGTATTTATTATTTTTTCTATTTCCGTTAGGAAATAGACGTTTTATTTCACTTATTTTAGTTAGGTAATGAACTGCATTATTTAACTAGTGAAATATAAATATGAAAGATATCTTGGTAGACGAATTCTGATGTATTATTCTTTTATTGTTTGAATTTATAACTGTCATTAATATGTCAAAATTTCAGAATTTCAAAAACGCTCTTTCGTATTTATTAGAACGGAAGTAGAAAAAATATTGTATTAAACTAGTAAGAAAATAAGGTTATTACCTTACTTATGTGTTTACATAACTCAGCTACGCCTCGTTCTGCAAATTTCACATGCGTAAGGTAATAACCTTCATTTCCTTACTAGTTTCATAAATAGCTATTATATTTATTTAAATTTGAGCTCTCCGTTAAAACATTAATTAATAGGGAAAAATTTATGGCGTAATGAAAATTTTACTATTGAATTTCCTATATAACAAAAAAAAGTAGACACCCGGTATATTGTATTATAAATACAAATGGTATTCATTATTTTATATTTATTTATATTTGAGCTCTCCGTCAAAACATTATAAATCTGCCACTAATTATTTAAATTGAACCTTAAAAATAAGGAAAATTTTATGTAGATATTGTTAATGTCGTAATGAGTATTATGAAATCTCGACAAAGTACACAGTTTTAAAACCAATAATTTCTTTTGCCCCAGGAAAATGTGAAAAATTCCAGGAAATAATAATCCATAACAATAAATAGTATTTGTTATCAGGCAACCGTATTAAAGGTAAAACCTTCAATTAGCTAATTCTGGTTATCTAAAAGATAAAGGGCTATATATCACACCATATATAAAACATATGAATGCAGAATTGTGCGGAATATCATTTAGATTTGTGCTTTTGACCTTTTTTGCAAAAACCATGCTTCGCACTAATTTAAAAACTTCATCTACCCAAGTTCTAGAAGAGCTGAAGGCTGAGGTATTTTCTATATTTACATTATTTTGCTTATTTCACATCATTCAAATGTTAAGACAAGAAGTTAGAATTTCTGTTATAGTTTTATAAATTTTGCTTCTAATTATCCACTTAATTTTATTACTATTTGTGGTAAACCTTCGATTTCGCTGAAAATTTGTGAAAAGTTTCCTCTCAGCGAGCAGAATATAGGAAAAATACTAACAATTGGCGGTCGAAATTATTTGACCTTGAAATGTTACAAAAAACACCTACCCTAGTACAGAACGCATTTAGGCATGGTTATTGGTGTTTTTTTCGATTCATTCATAATTAGTTTATTTAATGTCCTGTTTTCGTCCCCCTCCAGTGTTTGGGATTGATATTTTCAGAAATTTAGGTAATGATTGAGACACCAAATGTTATTATTTATAAAGTTATTGACACAATATTAATTCACGAATATTTTGCACGAAAATCGTACTTTCACGACTACAGCGCCACCTGTTGGAAATTGAAAAAAAGTATCCGGATAATACCTACATACTTTTTAACGCTCTTTCAGAATCTGCAATAAAAAATAGGGGTTCCCATTTAAAAAATTTAAGTCGACCCCCCTCCCGGCTCCCATTTGGGGGCTAAGGAGGCCATTTTGTCAAAATTCGATGTCCTCCTCAAAATCATGACGATTATGATTCGGCATAGGTACTTTTCGGTAAAATGCTTTCATTTCGAGATATTCAAGACGATAATGTAAAATGGGACAGCCTGTATATATTATTTTATTGTTGCTATTATTCAACCTTCCTAATGTAAATAGAATAATATAGTTTCTCCAAGATTATAATGTGACATGAGTATTGTTAATGATTCCTTTCCCGAATACGAAGATCTTGTGTGAGCGTAAACAAGTTCATAGTCCATTGGCGGCAAAACCATCCGTATCTGGTTAATAGTAATTTAGACCGCAAATTTAAGATATTTTCACTAATTGATAATTGTAAGTGTTAATACCAAAATTAGTTAAAATTCGATCGTAGAAAAAATCATGTATACACATCGTGTTAAAAGTGTTTTATTTATAAAGTAATACTTTTAATACTAGTTTGATAAATAACTATTAGATATTAGATATATAAAAACTATTTTAGAGTAGCAGAACACCTGTTGGCCAGAGATGGAAATCATGCAACCCGGGAAGAATTGACAATCAAGATATTTGTGATTTATTTATGGAATTTCTTGATACAGATGTAGACGATACAAGTCGACATCACTGTATTGAAAAAATAAAAGAATGTAAAGAAATAACTGGCAGCAAACTACTTTCAATTTGTAATAACGCAAAGAAGCTAAACGATCTAAAAGAGGTATAAAATAGTGTATGAGTATGTAAGATATTCAATTATTTATTTCTTTGCAGAAAATAAACTTACAATCTAGATACGAAAAATGTTTCAATAAAATGATAGAATTCATCATCTCCAGACATAACGAATTAGGTGGATCCATTCAACAAGACAGTATATATACACTTTATTTATTTATTTGATAAATATGATTTTGTCAATAATAACTTTCTGTAAATTTCAGATGAGGAAACAGTCGTACAGAAAAAAGTTGACCAAACCAATTCGCAGGTACTTATAATCCTAATATTGTCTACCTCGCGTAGGCTCTGATATTATATATATATATATATATATATATATATACTAATAACAATAATTATCTCAGATCAAAATAGTTATTTGTGTAGAGCGTAAAGTGATTCTTTATTACTCGAGCACGGTTTATTTCTGCGCGAGCTGAAGGCGAGGAACAAAGACACTTTACGCTCGTGATACACACATAATTTTTTTTACGATTGCATATTAAAATTATTAAAAAACGTATACGTACTAAAAATAAATAAAGTTTCTGTTTTGTTTGTATCCCTGGTAACGATTGGAATAAGCGCGCATTTAACATCTTTTTTCTACAATTGCTATGAAAATTTAACAATTACGCCCTCATTTCTCATCGTAAAGTTGACGTTTTCTGTGGAACAATAGAAAAATATATTTTTATGCGTCTCCAATGGCAACGCGCGAAAAAGACGTTAAATGCGCGCGTTTCCAATAGCAACACGCGAAAAAGATTATAAATGCGCGCTTATTTCAATAGTTACCAGGAATACAAACAAAACAGACACTTGTCATATTGACAGTTGCCAAAATGTATTTATTTTCAGTACGTATACGTTTTTAAATAATTTTAAGATGCAATCGTAGAAAAAATAATGTGTGTATCACGAGCGTAAAGTATATTTGTTCCTCTACACTATTGCAGCTCTCGCCTTCGGCTCGCGCTGCAATTACCGTGCTCGAGTAACAAAGAATCACTTTACGCTCTTAATACACAAATAACTATTTCGCTCGATGGCATCGAAGACGCTCGGCAAAGATATTTTTCGATTGTTCCACAGAAAAGTCAACTTTACGATGACAAATGAGAGCGTAATTGTCAGCCGTTTAGAGCAATGGTAGAAAATATATCTTTTTAAATTCACAAAAGCACAGTAAAAAAATATATTATACTCTTTTAATCCACCTTATCTATCTCATATTTTTTTAAAAATTCATATTATAAAAGACGCAAAATAAGAAAAAATATTATAAATAACTCATTTTATAAGATTTTAGTAAACTCACCTGCGGCTCATTTTCTAAAGTTGGACGCCTGCAGAAAAAACATGTCTTATAAAACTTGTTCTTTAATAGACTATTTAATCTTTTACAAATTCTAAATATAGTTTGTTTTAGTTAAAAACACCCGCTTCGACATCTAGACCTGTAACAACTGGTGCTAATATAGATGCTGGAAATGATATAAAAGCCGAATGTAATGATATAAAAGTTAAACCGGTACGTTACAATCAAATGAAAATATTCAGTATCAAACTCACTGATTATACATATGTTAATTAATTAACTTATTTTTATTTTGTTTTAGAATGAAAAAGTAGATGTTGTCGGAGTAAATATTAAGGTCAAAGATAAAGCTAAACTAAAAGCCCACGACATAATTGTAGACTAAATGAATGAAAACGACGAAAATGAAAGCCGTTGCGAGAAGAAATAATTTGATTGCAAATCAAATCCGTGATGAGGGACCTAGGCGTTACTTTTGATTCTAAACTTTTATTTAATCAACATATACCGGGAGTTTTTTATCAGTAAACATAGGGATATGTCATTACCATAGTTACAGTTAAAAAAATTAAAATAAACGCTCTAATGCATTGCTGTCAAACTTATTAACCGTAACTATGGTAATGACATATCCCTATGTTTACTGATAAAAAAAACTCCCGGTAGAAAATATAGTAAAGGATTCCTTCCATACTCTTGGTTTTCTTATAAGATACACTAAACACTTAAAAAATTAGAATCAATCAAATGTTTATATAATTCTATTGTTAGAAGTAAACTTGAATTTGCTTCTGTCATTTGGAATCCTTTTTACACTAAATATATATCCTTAAATAAAAGTGTTCAGAAAAGATTCATGAATTCACTATGTTATGTATTTAAGATTAACATTTCTTGTTATAACAACTTTGGAGAATATAAGATGTTTAACAGACAGGATATTTTAATATAAATTATTTAATAATATGTTATACTCCAATTGTATAATATCATTCTTTAATATCTATACTCCATATAAAATAACTAGATCAAAACATCTGTTTCTACTTCCCTTAACAAATTACAAATAGTTTTAAAAACTCACCGTCAAACAGAATTATGTATACTTATAAAACTAAGTTTATTCATATTGATTTGTTTCACCTTCCTCTGAATAGATTTAAAAATGCTGTTAAAATAGCACTGTCTTAATTATTATCAATGTTTTCTATACTTAATGTATTATTCAAAATTTAATGTATTTTCCGATGTTTCTAAATTGAATGTATTATTCTAATTTTATTGTACTTTTCCAAATATCTATTTACCTTTGTATGTCTACTGTAATAGTTATTTGTGTATTAACAGCGTAAACTCGAGCACGGTATTAGCTGCAATAGTGTAAGAGGAACAAAGACACTTTACACTCGTGATACACACATAATTTTTTCTACGATTGCATCTTAAAATTATTAAAAAACGTATACGTACTAAAAATAAATTCGTTCTGTTAATTGTCAATACAAGTTCCTGTTTTGTTTGTATCTCTGGTAACTATTGAAATAAGCGCGCATTTAATAACTTTTTCGTGCGTTGCCATTGGAGACGCGTAAAAAAGATATTTTTCGATTGTTCCACAGTAAACGTCAACTTTACGATGACAAATGGGAGTGTAATTGACAACTTTTCATAGCAATCGTAGAAAAACTATATTTTAGTATTCTTTGATTAATCCGAGGACCTGTTATTGGTATTTTATACTATTGGTTTCTCTTATTTGTATAAATAAATATAAATAAAAAATAAATAAATAAGTATTGTAATTACCTAGATTTTTATGTCGATTTTGTAACATAATTTGACAAATGCAGCAATTGGTAACATGGTCCTTTGATAGCAACCTTCCTAGCAACCTTTGTTAATCGAGGGTCCTAGAAGTTTCTATACTATTTTATAGAATTATCCTCATTAATACATTATTGTATATTTAAATTTTTCTTAAAATTATATTATTATTTTTTTTTAATTTATATATCGGACCAACTACTTAGGTCATATGCCGATATGTCCTTTGTATGGCCGCCACGGGCGGGATCCGAACCCACGACCTTATGGTCGTCAGTCAAGGCCCTCAACCCGCGCGGCCACCACGCGGGACAATTATCTTATTATTTAATAATTTATTTAGAAATTGTTCGAATAACTTCAAATATTTTCTTGAAAGTTTGTACATCAACATTAATAGCAATGCGGTTAATCATAAAACTTATTTTTCAGAATGCAACGACCAGTACAAAATAATTCGTATATATGTATATACATATATATTTCAAATAACGCTTTCTTTCCTTTACTATTTCGCATGTCTATCTTTTTTTATTTAATTGACAGCTGTCACTGCGTAATCTTAGTTGTTGTTAGACATATTAGATGTCTCTGTTTGCTTAATTCTATCGTGCTCGGCATTTAGAAGTTTCTAATTTTATATTTGTAATTAAGTTTTTTAAATTAAAATATTTGGTTGTCAGTCGCAGGTTGACTCTTGGAATGTTACTACAATTAGTTGTATTCATAATCTAGTTTTTAAAAAAATTGTTTGACTTTTAATGTATTTTTAAAATACTTATTTTAATATGTAACTTTCTACTTTAAGGTAGGTGGCTCAATGGCATCGAGTCGGCCTGTGGATCTTGAGAACATTGGTTCGATCCCCACAGCCGACAAACAATTTCCCCAATTTAAATCTACTTCTGTGGCTCCCCCTCCACTAACATCTTTGGGGGGCCATGATTTGACGGCTGGTAATATATAATAAAAACTTTTTAAAACTAAATCCTTAAAATACACAAAAATGTTAAGCAAATGTTATTTAAAACATGTTCTAATTCAAACGTTTAGTTTCCTAATGTGTGCGTGCATCGTGCTATATATAAGAATTTTATTATATGATGTGAAATTATAAAAATAATTATAAATTTATGATCGTGTAAAACGGACTTACAAAACAAGAGTAATTTTATGTAGCGTGTTGCGATAAGTATGGTAAAATTCTGGAAAAATACATAAAGTCTCATTTAAAACCAATTTTTTCTTACATCAGGAAAATGTGCAAAATTCATAGAAATAATAATCTATAAAGATAAGTATTGTGATTTGTTATCAGGCAAATATTGACAATAGTTAAAGGTGAGAAATTAGATATAACTAATATTAAAACTTTAACTTGTCATTCTGGCTATCTTAAAGATGAAAAGCAACCGTAAATATATATAAAACATTATAGAAAATTGTGTAGAATTTTATGTATTAATTTACAGACCATTGTTCAGTTTTGTGCTTTCAAACTTTTTGCAAAAATCATGCAAAATGTTATTTGTGCAATAAGTAAAGGAAATTAACATTTTTCGTATTAGATGTCAAATTTGTAATCAAGACACTTGATGTGTACTAAAACAAATTACAAGATTTTTTCCGTTTATAACCTCTTAAACGAATTAAAAACTTATTTTTGTGAGTTTATTTATAAGTTTGTTTCACAGACCAAATATTTCGAAATCCTGGTCTAGTACACTTGAATAATTTAAAAAATATTTATTTTTGATACTAAATTGCGAAATGTTACTTTTGTATTCGAGAATGCAAAAGCATTTCTCAATCGAGTATCAAACAACGTTTTTTCGAAAACTATGTCCTAAAATTAGTAATAATGTAATGAGAAATTTTTGACGTTTAGGATTAATTAATGTGACATCTAATGTCTCCATGACAACAATGTATGTAATATAATTGCTATCAAATCTGGTATTCTCTGACCAGCAATTGACAGCTGGTTGGCAATAGAAATCAAATAAACGTTATAATTTTTTTCTGCGATTTATTGAGATTCGCATTGCATTTCGCATTGCATTTCTCAAGAAACTATTCCAGTACACCAGTTAGCTTCCTCAAGCAGGATAAATATGAATAATTGCTCAATTGGAACATTAAATATAAATTTTGTTAAAGAATGGAAGTATTGTTTCTAAGCAAAAAAATAAACTGACAAATTTTATTAAATTGTGAGCCTTCCTTCAATCAAAAGTCTTCTGCGTTCTGTAGACAAAAAATCTGATGTGGACACCACATGACTTCCTTGTACGCGTATTAACTATAGATATTTTTTTAATTGCACATATCTGACATAAAATCTTTTATTTTTTATTTTTTGTTCTAATCCATAGCAAACTTAATTAAAAAAAAAACACAAAATATATACTATTTAAATTTAGATATCTCGCTTATGCAAAAGGCTAATTTAAAAATTCTTAATGTGCTAGACGCAGAATTTAATTCTCTAAAATGAAGCATTTATTTCTAAAATTAAAATAATACCATTTTTTTCAAGGAAAACTGTTAGCAGCTTCATGTAATGTGTCACTTCCGGTTAGTGTATTTTAACCAAAATCTATTATATTATTTCCATTGATATAGTAGTCTTATATTCCAAATTTGGAAAGTTTTAAATTATATTTGAATATAGTTTTTCATGAAAATCTATTATAGGCTTCAAGTAAAGTACCACTTCCGGAAGTTATATAATGACCAAAAAGGGAGGTGCACAACTAGATGTTATAACAGTCCTAAATATAAAATTTCAATTTTCTACGGCTTACCGTTTTTGAGTTATGCGAGATACATACGTACGTACAGACGTCACGACGAAATTAGTCAAAATGGACTCAGGGAGGGCCAAAATGCGTATTTCCACTGAAATCTGAGAACCGAAAATTTTCGCGATAACAATACTTCCTTTACTTCGTACAAGGAAGTAAAAACACTCATTTCACGTGTTGATAGTTGTCATGTAAATTAGTAACTTTATATGACAGTTCTCGAGAAAATATATTTTAATGATTTAAATTTTCTTTTAATCCATATATTCTAAATGTAGTAGAAATAGTATGTTGTAACTATGTTATTTTATATTTAAACAAGGATACATATTAGAAAAACATTAAAATTAATAAATAAATAGCAAATCTAGAAGTATAATAAATTGTATAATAAGCCTAATTTATTTTAGCCAAGAAAAAAATATACCTCGGATAAGTCAGATGAAGATGTATTAATGGTATGGGGTAATAATCAATCAATTAAATAGAGTAGAGAATGTAATAAAGAAAGTGTTTAAAATTGTAACTATGCTGTCTATTGCGATTTTATGTACTGCTTTATGCAAACACAATCTCATACAAATTCCAAAATTTATGAATTTATTAACAATAGATGTAAATTTAATATGTTAATTATATATATTTTTTTGTTTTATTTAATATAAAATTATATTGGGACACACTGTTGTAATTATCGAACTAGATTAGACCAGGATCTATTAGGGTTGCTAATTTAGTAAAATTTTAAGCCTCTTTTGAAGATTGAACGAAGCTGTGTTCGAATGAAACAATGCGTGAAAAAAAAACAATATAACTCTGAAGTGGTACCAGAAACGCAGAAACCGTTAACCGAGAAAAAGCCAGAACCTAAATAAAGACAAAATAGAAAGCGAAAGCAAAATTGTTTATTATTTATCGGTTACACCTACTATAAGGGTTTTTACCCGAAGAAGTAGACGTTTTCATTGGTCACAGATATTGTAGGATTTCTGAAATGCTCGGGACTTTGTTTAAATTTTTTAAACTGATCAAAACCTAGTGTCATATGTTCTTTTAACATTAATTCTAAACAAATAAAAATAATAAAAATCTAGTAAAATCTGGATATCTTTCAACAGTTTGTAACTTCAAACTTGAGATTTGGAAGAATACGTAACAAATCTATTTAATGGATATAATTTAGTGTGACACTAACGTGATTTTGAGTTTTAAGGGAACTATAAATTGATCTAGACAACATAATTAAACATGACTTTGAATTAAAACTGTTCAAAGTAGACGACATTTATAATAATTTAAAATATGATTGAATATAACTTACATGAAATATGGAAAAGGATTTTGATACATAGACTAAACAATAATAGTAATAATAAAAATATGTGCTTAATACTATCAAAGTAAATAATAATAATTGAAATAAATATAATTTATGTTCGACTGCGTCATATTACCTTGTTTTACGACACTGTTAACTGTCCATAATCGGGTACTTTATTGGACTAGTACAATAAAAATGCAAAATTGGACTGCTGTCAATGTCACATTAAAACAAAATTCAAAAGAAATATTTAAACACCATTTTCTGTATGTATTATATGTGTCTTCATACAATTGTTAGATATTCTCTTGCATTGCATGCAAGATCTTTTATTTCTTTTGGAACGTCTTCAATGTCTTCATCCATCTCAACACTATTTTCACTTTGACAATTTGATAAATAAAGCAACAAATGCATAACAACGAAGCACACTTTGAGATGCAATTAAATGTTTTAAATATAGGTATTTACAATCATATTTTAAGAGAAAATATTCTGCAAGCAGTCGAACATAAAACGTTGTATGCAACTCGTACATAATCGGACTTTATAGACTCGCCTTATTTATAAGCCTCGCTCGCTGCGCTCGCTCTGCCATAAAATTCGGCTCGTCCAATAAAGACCTAAATTATGTACTTGTTACATAAACTACTATAAGATAATAGAAGTAAAGCACAAATATAATATATATATATAAATCAAATTTAGTATAAACATAAAAAAAGGTTATGGGTTGCTCCATGACATACAAATTCATTTATATTGTAAATATTATATCAACCTGCAAAAATATACTAAAAAACAATTCAGATCAATAACAAATAAAAATAAAAGAATAAAAAGATGTTAAGCAACAATTTTATAATTGTCATTGTACACGAGTTGCATAAAGTATTTTTTCTACGACCAAATTCAACATCCAAAATTATTAAAATAAATGTCATACTTGAAAGTCTAAAAAAAAACAGAAACTTAATCTATAAAATCATGGAAACTATGACAACAGTTAATGCTGTGCGGTTATTGGTCAAAAATGTATATTATAGTGAGTGTCATTAAAGTACTGATAATACATATTTAATAATAAATTAAAGCATGGAAGCAAAAACAAAGTTTTAAAGCTAAATCCCAAGAACATGTTCTAATTCAAATTTTTATCTTCGTATTAACAATTCGTATTGTAACGTTTATTACAATTTCGGGTTCGGTGAAGTTTATTATTAAATAAAACACGTACAATGAAAACACTAACAAAATATTTATTTAAAACGAAAATAATGTAGTATAACTGCTAAGACATATATTTATTTACAACACGTATTTATATTCACATTAAAGTATTTAGCAACAACTTGCACTGTTCACACTTCAAATACAGAGTGAATGTTGTCGACCCAAATTCTTCCTTTTATATTGAAACAAGTTCTTCTACAATATTGCAGAACTTCTGGAACATTGTAGAAGCATCACGGGTCTATTGTAAGAGTATTTCAACACATTGCCAATGACGCACCGCTAAAACGCGCAGCAAACTACGTCGTATCGACTGTTCTAGAGGGAACAGGACCGCACTTGTTACAGTATTCATTGATGAGTTTTATAAATACGAATTTCGTTCCACACTATTTTATTTTAGTATTTAAAATTTTTTAACTGTCAGTATGTTTATTATATTATTTATTTATTTTTCTTTTCTTTTTTAAATAAAAATGTGTCTATCATTGTAAATGTAGAATTATGAAAGATTCGTTGTTAAAAGTTTCTGGTTTAAACTTCAACAAATTCAGACAGTCGCATTACCATAAAATCACATTTTCTATTTTAAAACAATTGAATAAAAGTCTTTATAACAAACGACGACGTTACAGAATGGTAATTATCATGTAATGTATGTAATTAGGGAAATTCGTCTTCGTTCCTGTATACCGATTAGTTTTTCTATATTTTTGTAAATAAAATAATATTAAATATTTTCGTTGTATTTAAGTTTATTATTTTAATTTTAATGAAATAAAAGCAAAAATTTAAGTTGATTTACTTTTACACAGTAAATTTTGCTGATTAATAGAATTAAATTGGAATTGTGGTTTTATATAGAACAAGGCTTGTATGATCGCCTACAGTAACAGATTTAAATATGTGTTGTATTTTTTTTGATAAATTTTACACTATACGTAAATCAGTAAATATATGAAAGTTTACAAATGTAATCTGTATTATTAGATGCGTATTTGGAAACAATGAATTTTATAAATTATTTCAATTACTTTTATGCCTACCAGTGACGACATGTTCAGTTGTGCTTTGTTTTTCAACATTACCATTGTTGAAAACTAAGGGTAAGTGAAAGTTATAAATTATTTTATATTTTTAATTCCACGAAGAATGCAATTGTGAGATATTTAACAATAAAGACGAAATTAATTGTCATCCATACACTTGGTGAAACTAAGTTTAATAAAATATAAACTAAACACTTGGCTAAGTCTCACAAAATTCAGCCTCCAAGTCACCTTATGAGGTCATCGTCAGAGGCTGGCCAGCACAGTTAGTAACCATAGACGCGTATCGCTCTTATTAGAGCTCATCAGTATGGTATAACTCACTTCTTCACCTAAATAGAACTACTGGCACAGTCCTTCGTCACCAGCTTCTTCACGTAAACTTTGTTCTAGGTGAAGAAGTGAGTTATACGAGTACCATACTGATGAGCTCTAATAAGACCGAAACGCGTCTATGGTTACTAACTGTGCTGGCCAGCCTCTGACGATGCTCTCATAAGGTAACTTGGAGGCTGAATTTTGTGAGATTTAGCCAAGTGTTTAGTTTATATTTTATATTTTATGTGAGATATTTAAACGTATATTCGTTATGCGTGTAGCCTTTATTTCTAATAGCGAATTATTTTTTAATATTTCATGTCATCCCGTTTTTTGTTAAACTTATATTTGCATTATATCTGTTTCTTCATTTTATTATAAATACTTACTACAATGGTATTCATTATTTTACATTTATTTATATCGTTATGTATTGTTAGTGCATCAGGCAAATGTGCAAAATTCCTATAAATAATAATCCATAAAAATAAATAGATAGTATTATGATTTGTTATCAAGCTATTCTTGACAACCATATTAAAGAAGGAGAGAAAACTTTAATTAGCTAATTCTGGCTATCTAAATGATAAAATTCTACATATGAGCACGGTATATAAAACATGTGAGTGTAGAATTGTGTCAAACATCGTTTAGTCTTGTGATTTTTTTTTTGCAAAAATCATGCTTCGCAATATATTGAAAACTTTACCCACTCAAGTTGTTTTTGAAGAGCCGGATGCTAAGGTATTTACATTATTTTACATCATTCAAATGAGGAGTTAGAGTTTATCTACTCATATTTTATTACGCTTTGTTAATTTGTATCATTATGGTTCCATACTTGTTTCACATATAAGAGTTCACAAGTTCCAACGTCTCTGATACCGACTAATGCCTATGGCACACTGGTCGAAGAGCGTCGATGAGCATCGATGAGCTCTTCGATGAAACAACAGAACGGTCTTCGACCAGTGTGCCATAGGCATAAAGTACAACTACTTCTGAGTTGCACTATAAGCTACTGCAATAGGGATTACATTATTATTGTGTTGTAGGAATTAGTAAATAATTACACAATTTATGGAAAGTTCAAAAAGCAATTCCTTTTTTATTTAGATTAGAATAAAATCTGAAGTGATTTAGTTTAATTTTTCATAGATACGGTTTATTTTAAACGAGTATACAGAATAAACATGGATATTTAGAAGTTATTAAAAATGGCAATTTATATCTATATTTTCGTAGATATTTACTTTACAAAAAAATATTTGAATCGCAATATTTTAAATGTGGTTAAATTCCTGTTATACAGAGATTTTCGTCTGACGATTACAAATAGTTTATGATTACAAGTATATTACGAACAAAGCTATTAACATATGACAAGTATGTTGAAAATAAAATCTTAATCCGCTTTTTATATGTTTTCTACCATCCTGCAAAAAGTGAATCATGGGAATGGCACCCATGCGATTAAACGTTTAGTTGCTACAAAACAAACTAAAATACATAACCTAAGATTAATAAATATTTATGAGGTTTGAAATGTCATTAGAAAAATAGTATAAATATTTAAAATTCGATCATAAACGAGGATGGCAAAAATATGCAATATCCGATTCCGATCCGAACTACTCCGAAATCGGATTTCGGATCGGACCGAATTCGAACACTCTCGAAATGGATTAGTATCGGATTCAATCCAAAGATCGAAAAAATATCGGGTAAATCTCGGATCCAAGATTTGGACAAAATCCCGGATTCGATTGAAATATCCGATCAGAAATTTTTATTTACATTTTTTAGGTATACACTCTGAGTAAAAAATAAAATTCCAATTCCATTCTATAGAAATGATAACGCTATCAATACTCATAAGTACTTTTGTACTATGATACAAAATGAGTAACATTACTACAAAATTTATAATCTCTTTAGTTTTTTTATAATCAAATTATTAATTTAGTTTTATCAACAACGGATAATTTAAATTTTTTTACATACGAGTATAAATCAGAGAAACTGTACTGTAGGTTAAAGGCAATTTCGGATTGAATCTGATTTCGGATCTCGGATCGGATCTTGAATCAAGTTGGATCGAAACGGATCGAATACCAAAATTAGTTGAAATTCGATCGTAGAAAATATCATGTATGCACATCGTATTAAAAGTGCTTTATTTATAAAGTGACACTTTTAATACTAGTTCCATAAATAACTATTAAATATTAATTATATAAAAACTATTTTAGGGTAGCAGAACACCTGTTGGCCAGAGATGGAAATCATGCACTCCGGGAAGACTTGACAATCAAGATATTTGTGATTTATTTATGGAATTTTTTGATACAGATATAGACGATACCAATCGACAGGAGTGTATTGAAAAAATAAAAAAATGTAAAAAAATAACTGGCAGCAAACTACTTTCAATTTGTAATAATGCAAAGAAGCTAAACGATCTAAAAAAGGTATCAAATAGTGTATGAGTATGTAAGAAATGCAACTATTAATTTCTTGTAGAAATTGAAATTACAATCTAGATACGAAAACTATTTCGATAATATGATAGAATTCATCATCTCCAGACATGAAGAATTAGGTGGATCCATTCAACAAGACAGTAGATATAAACTTTATTTATTTATTTGATAAAAGTGATTTTGTCAATAATAACTTTATGTAAATTTCAGATGAGAAAACAGCTGTACAAAAAAAAGCTGACCAAACCAATTCGAAGGTACTTATGTAATCTTAATACTGTTCTACCTCGTGTAGGCTCTGATATTTAATATAATTATTATAATTCTTCGAACATCTAAAATAGACTAGCAATTTCCTTGTACTAGAGGGGTAGGGGTATGGCCCATATACCTATAAGTATTTTCGTTCACATTTTTCTGTTAGTTGTTTTGCGATTTACTATAATTTATATATTTTATCTCGCATTATTTATTCATAATATCAAAATATTTTTAAATATGTTATACATACATACATACATACATACATAACATCATGCTATATCCCATTAAATGGGGCAGCACGAACTCCCAAAACATTCATAGAGCATCAGTGCACATCAACATTCTCATCCTGACACACGATACTCGTTTCGACCACATTAACACTTCCTCCATACGAACTCTTTCTTTCCTCACAACCAAAATCCATCATCACGCAACAAACATCCATATATATATATATATATATATATATATATATATATATATATATATATATATATATATACACAGGCTGTTTCACAACTTAGAGCAAAAAATTAAAGGGTATATTCTGTACGACGTGCTGATCATGAAACAAAAAGAATTTTTTTAAATTCGAAAAATTAAGGGTTGTTAACCTGAAACATTTTTTGTAGTACTGCACTGGATTCGCTTTCCTATTAAACACAAACAATGAAGTAGGTATCAACTACGAAAGAATAATTACACAATTCAATTATTAGCAGTTATTTATAATAGAATTTTATTTAATTAATAACGTTAATATAATCATCCACCCAGTGGCAGTGGCAACGAAAAATTTTGGACTGGGAAACATGGAAAATAGTTTTGCGATTTAAACAAAAAATATTTTTGTTTCATGATCAGCACGTCGTACATAATATACCCTTTAATTTTTTGCTCTAAGTTGTGAAACAGCCTGTATATTATGATAAATAAATTGAAGCGACCATATACAGCTTCATATAAATGTTTCGATTTGACAGGCAACAAATCCAAAATAGCATTTTCCGCTGCTTTTATAATGTCTGATGAAGTAGAGGGAAATTCTTCATCATTTATTATTTATTCTCTTGCTGTTATAATTGTGCGCGTAAAATGTATTCATTGACGTTTGTAAGAATTATGTTTTTTATCACTGCAAACTTAATTATTATATAATGTATGAATACATTTGAGACATCCACATTTAGAGGTTTTATTTTAATATGTATTTCTCATGTGTTCTGTTTTGTCGCAGATAAAATATTGTACTATACAAATTCTTAAAGCATCTTTAGTCACTCGCGGGTCTTAAAACACTCGGTGCGCTCGCGTTTTAACATTGATCTGTTCGTGACTAAAGTCTAGCTTTACGTACTTGTATCGTAAATAACTATTAAGACTCTTTTTAATTTTGTCTTTTGCAAACTCTAAATATAGATTATTTTAGGAAGGAACACAGGCTTCGACATCTAGACCTGTAATAATTGGTGCTAATATAGGTGCTGGAAAGAATCAAGAAGTCGAATTTAATGATATAAAAATAAAACCGGTACGTTACAATATCTAATTCACTGGTTATACATATAATTAATTAATTTATCAATTTATCGGGTAGGTGGCTCAGTGGTATCGAGTCAGCCTATGGATTTGAGAACCTGGGTTCGATTCCCACAGCCGAAAAACAATTTTCACTACATTAAAACTACCCCTGAGACACCCTCTCCACTAACATCTTTGGGAACCGTGATTTGATAACCGCACTTCGCGCGGAGAAATATATCACTTACCAAGATCTGTTTTGGCAGAGTGCCACACCCAGCAATGAGTGAAAGACGTGATGATATATTTATTTATTTATTTAATTTATTCATTCATTAATTTTTGTTTTGTTTTAGAATAGTAAAGTAGATGTTGTCGGAGTTAATTACAAGGCTGATGGAGGTAAATTTAAAGCCAGAGACATCATTATAAGTAAATGAATGAAAACGACGAAAATTAATGTCGCTACGAGAATAAATAATTTTATTATACATATTTTAGTTACTTAGATATTTTTATCTATTTTGTAACAAAAATTTATATAAATTATTTAATAATATGTTATACTCCAATTGCATAATATCATTCTTTAATATCTATACTCCATATAAAATAACTCTAGATCAAAAAATCTGTTTCTACTTCCCTTAACAAATACAAATAATTTTAAAAACTCATCGTTAAATATAATTATATATACTTAGGAAACTAAGTATAGTCATATTGTTTTGTTCCACCTTTCTCTATAGCTTTAAAAAGGCTGTTAAAATAGCACTGCCATAATTATTATCATATGTTTTTCTATACTTAATGTATTATTCAAAATTTAATGTATTTTCCAATGTTTCTAAATTGAATATATTACTCTAAATTTATTGTACTTTTACAAATATCTATTTGCCTTTGTATGACGACTGTAATAGTAGTTTATGTAACAAGTACATAATTTAGGTCTTTATTGGACGAGCCGAATTTTATGGCAGAGCGAGCGTAGCGAGCGAGGCTAATAAATAAGGCGAGTCTATAAAGTCCGATTATGTACGAGTTGCATACAACGTTTTATGTTCGACTGCATGAAGAATATTTTTTCTTAAAATATGATTATGTCAATACCTATATTTAAAACATTTAATTGCATCTCAAAGTGTGCTTCGTTGTTATGCATTTGTTGCTTTATTTATCAAATTGTCAAAGTGAAAAAAGTGTTGAGATGGATGAAGACATTGAAGCCGTTCCAAAAGAAATAAAAGATCTTGCATGTAATGCAAGAGAATAACTAACAATTGTATGAAGACACATATAATACATACAGAAAATGGTGTTTAAATATTTCTTTTGAATTTTGTTTTAATGTGACATTGACAGCAGTCCAATTTTGCATTTTTATCGTACTAGTCCAATAAAGTACCCGATTATGGACAGTAAACAGTGTCGTAAAACAAGGTAATATGATGCAGTCGAACATAAACTATATTTTAGTATTCTTTGATTAATCCGTGAGGACCTGTTATTGGTATTTTATACTGTTGGTTTCCCTTATTTGTATAAATAAAAATTAATAAATAAATATTGTAATTACCTAGATTTTTATGTCTATTTTGTAACATAAATTGACAAGTGCAGCAATTGCTAACATGATCTTTTGGTAGTAACCTTCCTAGCAACCATTGTTGTTCGGGGGTCCTAGCAGTTGCTATACTTAACAATTTATGCTGCAAAATTGGCCTCATTAATACATTATTATATGTATTTTAAATATTTAATAAAATTATATTATGATTTATTAATAAATTTATTTAGAAAAATTTTGTTTTTAAAAAGTTTTAATTCCTCCGTACTAAATACCTTCCTATTTCTATACAACTGCAAATATTTAAATATCACTTTTAGATTTATTTATAGAAATAAATGCAAATTTAATTGATTAAAGGTAAGCACAAAAAAATAAACTACTTCATTCACTTGTTTTCAGTAAATATAAAAAAAAATCTGATGTGGCACCACATGACTTCCTTGTACGCGTATTAAACTATACCTACATTTTTATGCATATTTGACGTAATTTGAGATTGATATTAATTTTTTTCTTTTTGTTCTAATCCATAGCAAACTTAATTACAAAAAATAAAAAATATATAATATTTAAATTGAGATATCTCGCTTATACAAAAGGCTAATTTAATAATTCTTAATGTGCTACACGCATAATTTAATTCTCTAAAAATTTTATTTGCAGCATTTATTTCTAAAATCAAAATAATACCATTTTTTTCAAGAAAAACTCTTATCAGCTTCATGTAATGTATCACTTCCGGTTAATCCATTTTAACCAAAACCTATTATGTTATTTCCATTGATATAGTAGTCTTATATACCAAATTTGAAAAGTTTGGGATTATATTTTAATATAGTTTTTCATTAAAATCTATTATAGGCTTCAAATAAAGTACCACTTCCGGAAGTTAACTAATGTCCAAAAAGGGAGGTACACAACTAGATGTTATAACAATCCTAAATACAAAAATTCAACTTTCTACGGCTTACCGTTTTTGAGTTATGCAAGATACATACGTATGTACAGACATCACGACGAAATTAGTCAAATGGATTCAGGGATGGTCAACATGCGTATTTCCGTTGAAATCTGAAGACCGAAAATAATCGCGATTACAATACTTCATTTACTTCGTACAAGGAACTGAAAAAGAAAACATACATACATAACATCACGCTATATCCCACTAAATGGAGTAGCACGAACCCGTCAACATTGTCATCCTGACACACGATACTCGTTTCGACCACATTAACACTTCCTCCATACGAGCTCTTTCCTTCCTCACAACCAAAATCCATCATCACGCAACAAACCTGTATTCACATCCATCTATTCGCTCCTGTACACCTGTTTCGTAAATCTTCACTTACGCCCACTTCTCTAACAACAATTGAGTATAATTGTCTTTTACTTGTATTAACTAAATTAGGTATTTTAGTTTATTTTTCAGGCTCTAAGGTACAGAGTTATAGTCCTAAAATACGCAGTGTGTTCATTTTAAGTGGTGCACCATTGCTATGATCGTCTAAAACGGTTTTAAGAAACAACAAAAAAATTTTCTAGAGTGTCACGATATGTATAGTAAAATTGTGGAAAAGTATATATTATTATTATTATAACCCTTATTATCATCTTATAATACATATTATTTTATATTATTTATTCAAATACATAGCTACATATACAGTTAATTTAATTTATTTTCTAAAATGCTAAGTTTAGTTGAATGATTGTCCTAGCGGACGAAGGTTACCGTATTTCCCGATGTCTTGCCTTGGTTGGCCAGGAGTTACGAGTTATACACGCTGTATGAAGAACCAAAGGTCTCAATAAACCTAAAACTTTCAAGACTTCGCTGGGCAGGTCATGTCTAAAGAATGTCGGAAAACCGAACACCAAAAAAACCTTCCGAGGGCAACCCGTGGGAAAACGGCCTATTGGTAAACCCAGATTACGATGGGAAGATGGAGTGAAGAAGAATGCCGAGGAAATACTAAAAGTAAGAAGATGGAAGAACGCGTCACAAAATCGGGACGTTTGGAGGCAGAAAATTGAGGAGGCCAAGGCTCGATTTGGGCTGTAGCGCCATCGAAGAGATATATTATTATTATTATAACTCTTATTATCATCCTATAATACATATTATTTTATATTATTTATTCAAATACATAGCTACATATACAGTTAATTTAATTTATTTTCTAAAATGCTAAGTTTAGTTGAATGATTGTCCTAGCGGACGAAGGTTACCGTATTTCCCGATGTCTTGCCTTGGTTGGCCAGGAGTTACGAGTTATACACGCTGTATGAAGAACCAAAGGTCTCAATAAACCTAAAACTTTCAAGACTTCGCTGGGCAGGTCATGTCTAAAGAATGTCGGAAAACCGAACACCAAAAAAACCTTCCGAGGGCAACCCGTGGGAAAACGGCCTATTGGTAAACCCAGATTACGATGGGAAGATGGAGTGAAGAAGAATGCCGAGGAAATACTAAAAGTAAGAAGATGGAAGAACGCGTCACAAAATCGGGACGTTTGGAGGCAGAAAATTGAGGAGGCCAAGGCTCGATTTGGGCTGTAGCGCCATCGAAGAGATATATTATTATTATTATAACTCTTATTATCATCCTATAATACATATTATTTTATATTATTTATTCAAATACATAGCTACATATACAGTTAATTTAATTTATTTTCTAAAATGCTAAGTTTAGTTGAATGATTGTCCTAGCGGACGAAGGTTACCGTATTTCCCGATGTCTTGCCTTGGTTGGCCAGGAGTTACCAGCAATTATTTTGAAATCGTAGTGACATTTTGGTTTTCTACGTCCTCTAGTTCTTCTTTTGTTCAGTGGAACCCAATCTGTTGTTTCTCTACACCATCCTTATCTTGTTTCAGTACGTGTCCGGCCTAACTCCATTTTATAGGCTGCTATTTTTGAGTGTTGATATAATTCCTGGACAGGTATTTTATCGGAAAAGAACATAATGAGTCAATAAAACCAATATTTTTCTTTGTATCAGGAATAAGTGCAAAATTCATAAAAATAATAATCTATAAAGATAATATTTTTGTGATTTGTTATCAAGCAAATATTGACAATAGCACTTAGTTGAAGGAGGTAAATTTGGCATAACTGATATTAAAACCTTTACTTGACTCACTCTGGTTATCTCAAAGATAAAAAGTAACACATCTTATATAAAAATAATTGTATATTGTATTCTATTGATTAATTTACAGAACATTAGCTAATGTGTTGCAAATTTTTTGCAAAAATCATGCGTCGGATTAAACCTAATTCTTCAGTTACCCAAGTTGTTTGTGAGGAGCCAGAGACTGAGGTATTTTCTATATTTATATTTTGTTGATTTAAGATTAAATTCAAATCCGTATACGTTTTTGTTATAGTTATATCAGATGCATAATGTTCATTGTGGTTGGTTAAAATAGTGGAAACAAGTAAATTATGTATTCCCATTGGTATAATTTTACATTTTTTATTATTTTTATTTATCTCCATGGAGATTATTTAAAATATAACAACATGTTAACGAAATTTCGACAATAATCAATAGTTATTTCTACAACTAGTAATGAAAGCAATTCTTTGTTTGCATTTTGATCATAAAAGTCGTCTTTTTGTAACGAAAAATCGTTTTGAATGTAATACAAATTTCAAGTATTATTAAAATCATGTAAAAATGTAAAAAATAGTGAAAAAAGTAAAAATAATGAAAAAAGTAAATATTATAATTTCAGTAGCTTCCTTTTACGTCCTCTCACTACTTGTATTTATTTATCCCTTTTGATATTAGATTGATTTCACAAAGATAAAATATTATTTTGCCAGGCGTAAAAATGTTATTATATTAAAAAAATTAAATGATTTCCAAAGTGATAAATAAACACAAACAATGAAAAAGTGTAATGAAACCAATTAAATTGTAATTTGTTCGCTCTTTTTTTTACTTAAATTAACTTAGATTTTTACATTTATTTTATAAACAATATTAATATTGTTTAAATGGAATTCCTAATTCTTATTTTGCTGCATAGCTTAGTAAATAATTACGAAATATAATTCGGAGTGTGTCTGCACTAATTGAAATTGTACTTGAGACGATTTTAATAAATTAAATCAGTGTATTGAACGTATGGTTAACTACGGCACACACTAAAACTATACAATATGAACTAGTAATTTCAAAATTACTACGAATATAATAAAATAAAAATAAATATATCATCACGCTTTTATCCATTACTGGGTGTGGCACTCTGTCATAGCAAATCTCGGTAAGTGACATATTTCTCCGCGTGTAGTGCGGTTACTAGCCCTCAAAGATGTTAGTAGAGGGGCAGCCACAGAGATAGTTTTAACGTGGTGTAAATTGTTTGTCGTCTACGGGAATCGAACCCGGCTTATCAATTTCATAAACTGACTCGACACCACTGAGCCACCTACCCCATAAAATATAATAAAATATGTAAAAAAAACTCAAAATAGTCATTTATGCAATAAGTAAAGGAAGTTTATATTTTTTGTATTAGGCGTCAAATTTTTAACCGAAACGTAGATAAAGTTAAGTATTAGATGGGTTAAAAAAACTACTTTTCCTACATGTTGCATTTTTTCCGTTCATAATTCTTAAAAAAAAGAAATAAAACATTATTTACTTGAAAGTTTGTTTTAAAGACTGAACAATTTTTTTTTTATATTTTAATTATTTATTTTTTTTAATCCATATATTCTAAATGTAGTAGAAAAACTATTAAAATCAATTTATTTTGAACTTTCATTATCTTTATTAGTGAAAATACTTTGAACATTTATTACACAACGTTTCGATAGCGCAAAAAATCTGCTATCGTCATCAGGTGAACTGATACTACTTGAAAAGTATGCTGCAATTATATGATTTTATATTTAAATTAGGATACATATCAGAAAAACATGAAAATAAATAAATAAATAGCAAATCTACAAACATAATAAATTGTATAATTAGCTTGATTTATTTTAGCCAGAAGAAACTTCCACTTCAGATGTACCAGATGGACATTCATTGGTGGTATGTGTTAATAATAATCAATCAATTAAATAAAGAATGAAGAAAGAGGATAAACTTATTGTATACTTACTTAATGCGAATATTCTGTAACTGACTTTGTTTTTATCCTATTAGTGGGTGTGGTACTTATCATCGAGATTTAGTTCAATAATTCTGAAAAATACCCAATACCAAATATAAGGCAGGACCGTGTGCCGAATAACCGAATATTAGGCAAATATTCTGCAAATTTTTTTATGTTACTGATGTTAGTACAAAAGAAAAAACTTACTTCAAACAACACGATGCGTCTTTAAAATTAAACGTATATCACGATACAACAACCTTTATAAGTGGGCAGGCGGCAAATAAAAGTCTATTCCCGAATTATTTGACAAAATTTATCATTTCTGCTCCAGAGAATACAATTTATTTAGAGCAACTTTTCCTAGAAGTAGTTTCATAGAAAGAAGAGAAACTTATTTTAGTCGCTTTTAAATTTTAATTACGATGATTAGTTAATCATTCATTATTTGCAAATCTTTTTGAAATATAAAAATAAAAATAAATAAATATATCATCACGCCTTTTACCCATTACTGGGAGTGGCACTCTGCAGTAGCAGATCTCGATAAGTGATATATTTCTTCGCGTGAAGTGCGGTTACCAGCTGTCAAATCACGGCCCTCAAAGATTTTAGTGGAGGGGGAGCCACAGGGAAAGATTTAAATTGGTAAAAATTGTTTGAGGGCTGTGGGGATCAAACCAGGGTTCTCAAGATCCACATGCCGACTCGATACCACTGAGCCACCTACCCCATTCGAGTATATTAATTAGAAATGTAATTCCTAAGTATATACGAGCACTAATTAATAAGTTAGTTTTTGTCTTTTTAAATTACTAATGAAATAACTAAATTAGATATTGCAATTTTAGTGTTAGCTGTTACGTCGATATTCGACCAAATAGTAAACTAAAATTTGATGTTTTTCCGAATAGTGGAATAGCTGCCGAATAGGCAGAATAACGAATAGGTACTCAATGTTCGTTACAACTGTAGTTCTTACATTAATGTTACTATAAAACGCGTTCCAATGTTTCAATCATATTTTTGTATTGACTTTTATCAGTTTTCTGCAAATAGATAAATCTACTTTTCTATTATGACCACAAAAAGTCCTAATCACATGATAATAAATTATTTGATCGTGTAATTAACGTGAAATAACATCAGATACAAGATTAAATAATTTATTATAATTTTTTATTAAAGATTTCTCCTTGACCAGTAACAATAAAAATGTTCACTTTAAAAATCCTTCCTTTAATGTTGCGAAATCATACTTTTAGATTGAGAGTCAGGACTTCGAATTGTATATATACTTTCAAAGTTTTAGACCTTTTTTTAACACCCTGTATACGATAAAATAAATAAATGAAAAATAAACTGCTTGAAATAAATAAAAAATAGATAGTAGACAAAATTTATAAAAATCCCATTATAGAATAAAAGATCTGATTTTTTGTCATATGACATGACTGAAAGTATAGTGATGATTAAAGCCCGGATATTTAGGCTCTTAAAAACACCCAAATAAGCAGGCATATAGGCCGGTAATTACTCTAAAATAGGCGGGATTTTAGGCAGCCTAAATGTAAATAATTTGTTTAAAAAAAATAAACGAATCCTTTTTCTAATATTGGTACTCGTATCTACTCTTCGTTACAAAAAAAAATCATTAAATCAAATTTATTATTTATTATTTTATTATTTATTTATTATTTATTTAATCAAATAAAATTAACGCAATCTGAAAAATAATAATGTAGGGTTCTCATTTTATTAACTATTATGCAAATTCAAATTATGTAGTATACTTTAATTCACAAAATATTACGAGCAATTGCTCTATGAAATTTTCCGAAAGGGACTGTCTTCGGTCTGTCAGAACTTGCTTGTAAGTTGAAAACTTCGTTCATCACAAAATGTGGCAGGGGCGTTCTTATATTTAGCCAAATCGTCTAAAGTTACCTCAGCTCCATTGATTAATGGCAAAGACACAATTTGAATTGCCACGTAAAATTTTGACTAAAAAACGTTTTTTCTTTCGGCATTTTAAATTCACACACAAAAACTTGATTAAAGTAAGTACATAAAATATTATAGGTTAGGTTGAAACACTTTGTCGAGTGCTGTATTAGTCAACGAAGTAGATGATAAACCTTGTCTGCCCAATAAAACTTAGAATAGGTAACAAAAATAGGCAAAATAGGCTGTATAAGGTTAAATAGGCACAATAACCAAAATATAGCAAAAATAGGCTCTTAGGCACGAAAAAAAACCTTCCATTACACGTAAACATATTACCTATGTATAGAAAAACTAAATTGCCTGAAGTATATTAAAATTTGAATCTAGGCAATTGCCTAAAAATCCGGGCTTTAGTGATGATGATAAATTTAAAGTTAAATTTATGACAGACAAATTCGGGTGACGCCTGGATTCGAACCGAATTCTTCTGTCATAGTGTCTAACGTAGCATCGATCCCAAGACTCCTATATGATAGGTATTGCCAACGGGTTTCAATTTATCATCATCACTGTACTTTCAGTCATGTCATATGACAAAAAATCAGTTCGTGATATGATTTCTTTTCAATCAGAACTATGTCACTGTAGACGAAACCCGTTGTCAATATCTAGCATATAGGAGACTTGGGATCGATGCTACGTTAGACACTATGACAGAAGAAATCGATTGATGCCATTCTTCTTACCTAGGTGATGTGGTGTAGCGGTTAGCATCTCTGCCCGGTAAGCTGTTCGAATGCAGGCGTCACGCGAATTTTTCTGTCATAAATTTAACTTAAAAAAAAAAGAATAAAAGATATTTTCATTTTTGACAAATTAGGGATTTTTATGTTAACAAATTTGAATATTGTCTTTGTGGTTTACACTAATATAATGGACATATTGAGCTGTATATAGTGTAATTGTAAACAGTGCAATGGGCAGATATAATCTAAAGGTTATCAATGGAGTTGGACAAAGTCAAACTGCAATATCTCCTCCAATCATCTATCATTATCTTCGTAAATAAAATACACGAAACGATATATCACAGTAATATGCCGGACCATATGACAAGGTCAAACTACTACTACTTCGTTGGCTTATAAAATAATACATTTTTATATAACTTTATTTGTTTATATTATTGAAACTAGTAATAAATTATGAAACAAAATAAAAAATTGTAAATAACTAATACGATATTTGAATGTAAAGATCTACGTGCTAATATTTATTTAGATACTATTTATATAATACATATTTTCACTATTATTTATTGGCATGTATTTTTTATTTTCACTTGTCACAAAACTTTACCATCTGTCGATTGAACTCTATTAATATTCGTGTCCAGTGCCTTCTGAAAACTTGAGTAAATATCAAATGGACGTGATCGCGCTATTATATTCCATCGACACGTGCCAAATGTACCAAGTTACCGACTACTTGCAAATCAAATAAAATCAAGACTGTGTTTCGAGTAAACTAAAATATATTTAAACCATATATCTATTAGTAATATATTGCTGACACTGAGTCCAAAAGCGAAAAGGGAAAGAGAGAGATATATGCAATTTTATCTTTTTTCCATACTTGCTTCAAAATGCGCATGTCCGTAATACTGGAGTACGATTGGCTGACGTCAATTTCTAGCATGTTAAAATCTAGCGCCATATTTTAAATTTGTTGAAAATTATATATTTTATCAATTGAAGGTCATATCGACTAACATAGCAGTACATATTAAATTATTGATTCATATTTTTTCCATAAGTTACATATTGCCTTGTTTTTAGGAAAACTGTGAACAAAATCATTCACATGTAAATAAAAATATTTAACATTCCGATTATTAAATCATTTAACCATCTAAACTAACTTGAGGATATTTTGAAAAACACAAATAACAACTAACTGGCATAATAATAACGAAGAAGATAGTCTTTACACAAACAAATGTAGCAAACAGACTAATTCAAATTCACACAAGCGGTGACGAAGAGAGCTCGCCATATTTGCAATGTCTCTCCCATTTCGTTATTAGCCAATAGTATTCCAGTATTACGGGCATGCGCATTTTGAAGCAAGTATGGATAAAGGTAAGATAGCATATATCTCACTCTCTTTCCTTTTCCGTTTAGATAACATTGCTGGTATAGGGCTTCAGCAATATATTACTAGTATATATATGATTTAAACATAAAAACAGAATGATGAAAAGTACAAACTTATTTACAAAGGAATATTAAAATTAACCAGACTGAATGAAAATGGCAAACAACAACAACATAAGAACAATCTATTACTTACAGTTACTAAGTTACTAAATTTTTAAACAACATCCTGCATATGTCAGAAGAGAGCTGACTTGTTTTAACCACTGATTAGAATTTACTAATTGCATAGTAAGACTACATCTTACACACCAAAATGAGACAATTTGTCTCAACATAAGTTAAGCTATCACTAACTACTTGTTGTTGTTTTCTATGGGAGACGCTAACAAGGGGTAAGATAATTATATTGTTGCGTTGCTGCAAGATAATTGTTCCCATGCACAAGTTTACATAAAAAACTCTGACGTTTACGGATACCGTATAAACAAAACACGACAATTCAAAGAAGTAATAAACATGATAAATAATGATCTAAGGAATACTAAAATTATTACAAACATATTCAACAATAAATTTGATAACCTGAACTCTGTCATTTAATTAGTCAGAATCTCTCGAAGCTGAGTTGATAATGAAAAATCATAATTATGACAGAAACTAATTCTGGATTAAGTTATGGCTATTATAACAATAAATACTACGAAGAAAGTTATCACAAACAAACATGAAAGTCGAAAATAAAGTTCTAGATATTAAATGTAACAATTCAGTCTTTTTAGGCGTTTCAATAATTATTTGCTCTTTATTAGTCTGATTCTCAAACTTATTTTAGCTAATTCTCAATTTTAGATGAACTAATCTTATTCTATTTCAATTTTAAAAAGTTAATCCAAATTATTTTCCAAAATCCAAATTGTAGAAACATTATATTACAGTTTAAAGGATTAAAATTGGGTTCCTGGTTTGTATTTATTTTTACGGACAAGACAATTTTTCGGGCCAGAATAAAAATTTCTTTGTAAACTTGATAATGGCCGCAAACCATGGCCGAAACATCAACTAGACCGTTTTCCAATAAAGACAGATACAAGCCAGTTTTCTCATTTTAATTCTTTATATATCTTTTTGGCTTTTTTAATTCTTTAATAAATGAAACTTAAAAAAATATGATTTAACTTAATGCAACTAATCTGAAATTCTGGATTAAATAAAACTCTTTGAAATTGCACTGATTATTTTTAAATTTTAGAATACAACAACATCTGTCAGTCAGAGATGGAAATCATGCAATCTAGGAAGACAAAACAATCAAGATATTTGTGAATTATTTTCCGAATTTCTTGGTACAGATATAGACGAAGAAAAACGACAAGAGTGTATTGATAAAATCGAATTTGAAGAACTAGATGGAAGTACTTTACTTTCAATTTGTAATGACACAAAGCAAATAGACCATCTTAAAAAGGTGTGAAAATAGTGTAGCAGTGGCGCACATAAGATTTTATTGAGGAGCGGGAGGGTTCAAACATTTTACATATAACTTTTTTTGATATTCCGGAGTAGTAAACATTAGAGATACACATATTTTACTTATTTTAATCAACATGTTCTTGTTGAGATAAGTTAAGTAACGACTCGATTTGAATTTAGTAGAAATTGACTTAGTTACATTACATTATACCATACGGACCACCAATTTTGCTTATGTTACATAAATACAGCTACTTCACGTTACTTGTTTCATCTTAAAAGATGCCGCAATCAACTAATTAAATATTATTACAATTAATCTGCAGTAATCTGTCTTGTAATAGTTCATACAAATTATTAAATTTCCGTTGGTATGCTGCAAATGTATATGTATGTATAAATTAGGTTGTTTCGATTTTCATAAAATGTTTGTTAACTTATTTAATAGGGCTGTCCTGTGTGCGCCACAGTAGTAAATACTATTTTAATTTTAAACTGGAGGGATCGGCATAAAACGATTAAACGTCCCTGTCCCATATAACTACAATGAAATCTATTAGTGCAGCTACCACAAATCGCTTAACGATGGTCACAACAGGTAATTTTTTAAGGGTTGTATTCAGCCTAAAATTATACTTGTTTTTTCCTATGATTGACCATTTAAAAATACCGGCGAATGTTGCTGTACAACCCTGTGCAAACCTTGTGAAACCAGTTCTAACGGGTCATATTTTAAGTTCCTTTGTAAATGTAATTGCGGTGCATTTAATCGTTTTATGTCGATCCCTTCTGTTTAAAATGAAAATAGTATAGTAGTTATTGAGAAGTAAGAAACTGAACTATTTATTTCTGGTAGAGACTAAACTTCAAATTCAAATACGAAGTATGTTTCAACAAAATGATGGAATTCATAAAATCCAGAAATGCAGAATTAGGTGGAGCCAGTAAACCAAAGAGTAGATATAAACTTTATTTATTTATTTGGTATGAAGATAAATGTTATTATGTTAATAATAACCGTCTGTAATTTACAGGTAAGGAAACATTTGTGCAAAAGAAAGCTGATCGAATCAATTCAAAGGTAAATACTTAATCTTTACACATTTAAATTTAAATAAAGCATATCTTGGCGGCAAACCAAATGTAACAGCGTTACTACAGTAGATAGGCAAGAGGGATTAAATAATTATACGATTAAAATGACAAAAAGTATTAATTTATTAATATTAAAATTAACAGATTATCTAAAGATGGCAAACAACAATAAAGTATGAACAAAATATTGCTTAAAGTTACTAAATTACAAATTAGTGATGGCAAGACTACATCTTGCACACGAAATAAGAGATTGTCTCGATAAAAGCTATATTACTATTAAATATTTGCTGTTATTTTTTATGAGACGTTCTGATCAAGGGTACGGGGATGGAATCCTTACGTTGATTCAAGATAATCGTTCCCAAGCACGAGTTTACATTTTAAAAATACCCAGACGCTTGCATAGGATGAAGTAGAAAGATGAAATCTATCTCAGATCAATGCACAGCTATTAATTTATCCAGATATGTCATCACATACTTTGGCTGGAAGCACAAGCTCTGTTTTTGCCTGTTTTAAGAGCAGTGTTTTTGGGTGTTTTAGCTATCTCTAACATGTTAAAACAGCTAACAACAGAGCTTGTGCTTCCAGCCAAAGTGTTGATACTTGATACATAATTATTTAAGGAATTATTACAACATATCCATTAATAACTTTCATAATCAAAACTCTGTCAACTTTTAAAAAGATACTGAAAATAACATTTAATTAATCTGTATCTTTCGAAGCTGAATTGCCAGTGACAAATCCTAATTATAACAAGAACAAATTTTGAATTGTTTCACTTTGTTACTCTACCTTTCGATGTAAACTTTTGTTTTCATATTCTGTCTTTCATTACGGTTTTGGACTAATGTGACTGAACTCTTTTTCAACCCTTTGCTTGTTATGCTACTTTCTCCAACAACTTTACTGGACGACATTTTCTGTTATTCTCGTCCCTAATGGTCTGGCTTTGTAAACCTACTGGAGTGTACTGTTTTCTTTCATTTTGTCGATGTATCCGGTATTGGTGTAGCACGTATCCACCTCCAATTACTTTTTAACATAAAATTGCGTTCTGTACTAGGTCAGGCATGGTTAGGGATATTTTAGTCAGGGATTTCATCAGTATATTTATGGTAAAAAGTAATTGGAGATGGATATGTGCTACACCAATACCGATGTATCCTCACCATCTTAAATTTGATCGTTAACTTGGATTTTTTGGGCTCTCTTGTAGCAAGTCTCTAAAAATTGTGAATTCAATGTCACCGTATGCAAGTATGGAGATTATTCATCGTTATGTCAAAATAATGAGATAATAGTTTAATAATTCATTTGTTTATTGTAATATGTATTTGCTTTTTATAACAAAAACTCAACAACAAATACGACGATAGTAACGTATGAGTATGTAATTTTTTACTACTAATACTACCTGCGTTTAGTCGCCAAAATAGCCGTAACAGATATAGCCAAATTTTATAAATTCATTACTGCAATATTGAGCACTTTTTGTCAAACCAAATGCATACAAAATGCAATGTTGTTCAATGACAGTAAAAATAAAGTAATAAATATATTAATGCTCCTTTTACTTATTACTTGACGAGGCGCTCTGTCGTAGAAGATTTTGGTATCTATATATTTGTGCGTGAAGTGCGGATACCAGACGTTAAATCACGGCCTCCAAAGCGTGGAGGGAGAACCACAGGGATAATTTAAATGTTGAGTAAAGTTTACCGACAATAGCAGTACGATTTTTAATTTCGTCTTTCACAAATAAAATAAATCTTTTCTATGACCAAGCAGAAAGTAGACATTTCCAACTGTCAGTCGAGAGCAAAAAGTTGACTTTTCCGGTCGATTAGCGGCATAACAAAAAAAAAACTATCAAAAATGATTTTGGATTTTTTCAAGTAATTTTAATTGCCAGAGAAATAATATTATGTGCACCACGAGCAAAAAGTGTCCTTGTCGCTCTTGCATGGTTGTTCTTCTCGGTTGTACCTCAATCGACAATCTCCATGTGCGAACGGCAAGAGTACTTTCTGCTCTAGGTACACACTACATAAATTATTATTTTAGGTAAGAACACAAGCTTCGACATCTGGAACACGTGAATCAGTGACTGGAGTTCGGTTAAATGTAGGGAAGAACCTAAATGCTAAATTTGGCAAGATTCTTGCTAAAGGGGTACGTATGCATCATGAAAGATTGGCGAAAGAAGTTAGTTAATGTAAACACTAACTGGTTGTACATATTTTTAACACCTATATAAATAATATTAATAATTTTTTTCTTATTTTAGGACGGAAATGTTTCAGCTGTAGACATTGAGGCTAAAGGAAATGCTACTGTAGAATCCCAAGACGTAACTGCAGATAAAACTAATGAAAACGATGAGAGTTAAGGCTGTTACTAGAAGAAATAATTTTACTATGTGTATTGTGTTATCCGGATATTACTACATTATTATATATTTTAATGGAAATAAAAATACCTAGGAATCCAGTTAATATTATCAATGTATTTTTCTAAGCCGATTTTTCGTTGCCAAATTCAACTTCTTCAGGGCAAAGCCAAAAACAAGTGTAAATAATTAAAAAGTTGTTACAATTACAAAACATCAAACACGAAGTGGTCAATAAAAATAAAAACAATTTAACGTCCAAAAGCCTCATCTACATGGCAGTGGTAAACAATGAAAACATTTTTTTTATGTCTTACAAACAGGTCGACTGAAGAGCAAGTCGCATTTGGCAACGACAAAATACATTGATAATATTGACTGGATTCCTACGTATTTTTATTTCCATTCCAAGCTCAAAATTAGATTTTTTGCAAATATTCCTTTATGTTAGTACAATGTTTCAAAGTAATACTACAAATATTTTTAAATAATTTTTATTTCATTTTGGAATCATAAATTTGTTTATTGGCCATCAAGAGCGGGCACTATTTGGCTTTTATCGCCCGGGAGTCTATAAAGTTGCCAAGCAACTGTTCTTCAAATAAATCAAAATGAGTTTCTCATTACAGCTACTGACAGTTTTTGAACGCCAACAGTCGCAAAATTTTTCATATATATTTTTTGACTTCTGTGCAACCAACTTGCCTTCTACCGTCTCAAATTGGTGCTTACACTATTTACCCTACCTCAGCCAGTGTAGATTTTATTTGCACGATACTTTTGGTCCTTAAATTAAAAGTTACAGAGTGAAAACAATGTCAGGAATAGCATTAGTTTATGATTAAGATGTTATAATGTAAGTTCTAGCGATATAGATGAAATGACAATTCATTCTAAAAGTCATAGATTTATAAGAAAGTGTAATTAATAATAATTTTTATTGACCACAATAGCAATATAGATATTTGTTTGAAGTTATAACATAAAATTATCCTCATTAAATAAATTAAACTAATTGTATAAAACTAACATTGCTCTCTTAAATAGTGCCATGGAAGCCTATAATAGATTTTAATAAAAAAATATATTAAAATATAATCCAAAACTTATTTTTTCTTTAAAAAATTGGTATTATTTTGATTTTAAAAATAAATGCTACAAATGAATGTTTTAGAGAATTTAATTCTGCGTCTAGCATATTAAGAATGATTAAATTAGCCTTTTGTATAAGCGAGATTTAAATTTAAAAATTATATATTTCTTGTTTTTACTTCCTTGTACGAAGTAAAGGAAGTATTGTAATCGCGAAAATTGTCGGTTCTCAGATTTCAACGGAAATAGGTATTTTGGCCCTCTCTGAATCCATTTTGACTAATTTCGTCGTGCCGTCTGTACGTACGTATCTCGCATAACTCAGAAACGGTAAGCTGTAGAAAATTGAAACTTTATATTTAGGACTGTTATAACATCTAGTTGTGCACCTATCTTTTTGGTCATTATACAACTACCAGAAGTGGTACTTTACTTGAAGCCTATAATAGATTTTCATGAAAAACTATATTCAAATATAATTTAAAACTTTCCAAATTTAGTATATAAGACTACTATATCAATAGAAATAACATAATAGATTTTGGCTAAAATAAACTAACCGGAAGTGGCACATTACATGAAGCTGTTAACAGTTTTCCTTGAAAAAAATGGTATTATTTTAATTTTAGAAATAAATGCTGCAAATACAAGTTTTAGAGAATTAAATTCTGCGTCTAGCATATTAAGAATTTTTAAATTAGCTTTTTGCATAAACGAGATATCTAAATTTAAATATTATATATTTTTAGATTTAAAAAAAAAATATCTGATATGGACACCACATGACTTCCTTGTACCCGTATTAAACTATAGATTTTTTTAATTGCACATATTTGACATTAAATCTTTTATTTTTTGTTCTAATTTATAGCAAACTTAATTTTTTTTTAAATCTAAAAATATATAATATTTAAATTTAGATATCTCGTTTATGCAAAAAGCTAATTTAAAAATTCTTAATGTGCTAGACGCAGAATTTAATTCTCTAAAACTTTTATTTGCAGCATTTATTTCTAAAATTAAAATAATACCATTTTTTTCAAAGAAAACTGTTAGCAGCTTCATGTAATGTGTCACTTCCGGTTAGTCTACTTTAGCCAAAATCTATTATGTTATTTCTATTGATATAGTAGTCTTATATACTAAATTTGGAAAGTTTTAAATTATATTTGAATATAGTTTTTCATGAAAATCTATTATAGGCTTCAAGTTTAGTACCACTTCCGGTAGTTGTATAATGACCAAAAAGGTAGGTGTACAACTAGATGTTATAACAGTCCTAAATATAAAGTTTCAATTTTCTACAGCTTACCGTTTCTGAGTTATGCGAGATACGTACGTACGTACATACGTACGTACAGACGGCACGGCGAAATTAGTCAAAATGGATTCAGGGAGGGCCAAAATACCTATTTCCGTTGAAATCTGAGAACCGACAATTTTCGCGATTACAATACTTCCTTTACTTCGTACAAGGAAGTAATAAGTTTGCTATGGATTAGAACAAAAAATAAAAGATTTAATGTTAAATATGTGCAATTAAAAAAATATCTATAGTTTAATACGCGTACAAGGAAGTCATGTGGTGTCCACATCAGATTTTTTGTAATTAAGTTTGCTATGGATTAGAACAAAAAATAAGAAAGAATTAAAAAAGTTAATGGCAATGTCAAATTACGTCAAATATGTGCAATAAAAAAATGTAGGTATAGTATAATACGCCTATAAGGAAGTCATGTGGTGACCACATCAGAGTTTTAATTATATAATTAAATTGTTTATTTATTTTTTTAGGTAATTATAATATATATTAAATAAATAAAAGGCTTCAGAATCCAATGTTTTGTTTTTAAATATTGATGTTTAGGACGTTTCGAGCAAAAATATTAGCTCATCATCAGCTCTTTAAAAAAATATAAAACAATATTTGTAAAATGTCAATAATAAATAAAATAAATATATATATCATCACGCCTTTTACCCATCACTGGATGTGGCACTCTGCCTAAGCAGATCTCGGTAAGTGATATATTTTTTCGCGTGAAATGCGGTTACCAGCCGTCAAATCACGGCCTCCAAAGATATTAGTGGTAAAGGAGCCACAGGGGTAGATATTTAAATTGGTGAAAATTGTTTGTCGGCTGTGGGGATCGAACCACGGTTCTCAAGATCCACAGGCCGACTCGATACCACTGAGCCACCTACCCCATAATAATAATAATTATAATATAACAACTGATAGCTTCTTCATTCAAACACAAAAGCGTTGGGATATTGGTTTAGTGCAGTATTTTCACTGAAATCGCATCAACTGTACACTACACATTATTATTTGGCCGAACACACCTTAATATGACAGTATTCTACCAGTAATTCCTTTGGCATTTCAAAAATTATATCTTATTTGCTTTATTGAAGTATTGATACAGGTGTGCGTATCATACTTTTGTTTTCCTTAATTCTTCTTTAAAAATTATTCTTATATACCGACTTGAAATTCCGACAAAAATTATAACATTTTTGTAAATTAGGGTTAAATTTAAACGAAATACTACCCTAGTTTGGACATTTGATTGTTGCCTAGGCACAGCCCGAAGACACGCCTATGTTTACGCGATCGGCCCTATCTTAAGAAAACATTGAATAGTTACACAGATAAAGTGTTCGAGGTTAGCACGATTTTAGTAAAGTATCTAACATTGATATAAGAAAGTGGTAGTGCATTTATGAACTAAAAATTATATTTGTTTCGTAGTATAAGTGTAGCAGAAACTAAATAAAGTAAGTGAGTATAGTATTACAATATTTTAATTTAAATAACAACAAAGACAAAATTAATTGGCATACAACACTTGGTGAAACTAGGTTTAATAAAAAGTATAGAATAAACACTTGGTTATGTTTCACAAAATTCAGCCTCCAAGTCACCTTATGAGGGCATCGTCAGAGGCTGGCCAGCACAGTTAGTAAGCATAGACGCGTTTCGCACTTATTAGAGCTCATGAGCTCATTAGGCTGAATTCTGTGAAACTTAGCCAAGTGTTTATTCTATACTTTTTATTAAACCTAGTTTCACCAAGTGTTGGATGACAATTAATTTTGTCTTTGTTGTTATTTAAATTGCTATTGCGTAGCTTTTCCTTTTTTCGGTAGATGGCATGGCCTGTCCCACGGAACTTCTCATATCATCTTACCTGTTTGTTAGAGATCTTATTCTCTGCTGGCACATTTCTTCGTCACCAGCTTCTCCATGTGAACTTTGTTCTAGGTGAAGAAGTGAGTTATACCATATTGATGAGCTCTAATAAGAGCGAAACGCGTCTATGGTTACTAACTGTGCTGGCCAGCCTCTGACGATGCCCTCATAAGGTGACTTGGAGACTGAATTCTGTGAAATTTAGCCAAGTGTTTATTCTATACTTTTTATATTTTAATTTTATTTTCCTTGTATAATATTTCTAGATAGACAATGGGCGAAATAATGGTAGCAATACAAGACTTGTTAAGAAGACATATGAATCCAAAATCAGCTGATACAGTAATATGTGTAATAACAGGATCTATTTTAATTGGAGCCACCACTGGACTTATTGTACCACTGTGTATATCTACACTGGCATGTAAAATATTTTATGGAATAATAGTAGGAATTATTGTAATAGGTATTATTGCATTTATAATCCATATTTGGATGTCAAAGGTAAATAATATTTAGTAAATAATCATAAATTACGACACTTACTGCCCAATTCTGAAAATAGTTTTAGCTAATCCTGAATTTGGGATAGATGGCTTAGTAGTATCGAGTCGGTCTTTAGATTTAAGAACCCGAGTTCGATTCCCACCCCTGTGATTCTTCATCTACTAACAGCTTTGAGGACCGGGATCTGGCGGCTGATAACCGCACTACACGCAAAGAAATATATCACTTACCGAGATCTGCTATGAAAGAGTGCCATGTCCAATAATGGGTAAAAGGCGTGATGATATATTTACGAGGATTTTATTTTTTAAATTAAGTTAAACGATATTTTCAAAAAATTTAATAAAATTAATCTTGTTACCACTTGGTTGTCAGCTAATGATTTGAATTAACTTTTTAAAGTCGTACTAGAATAAGATTAGCTAATCCAAAATTCACAAAAGCTAAAACTTTTTTGAGAATCGGACTGTAGGTTATATCCCAAAACTAAATATATTATGTAATAATTATTATAAGTAAAACGAGTAGTTAGTTTCTATAAAGAATTTTGAGTGCAATTGGGACTTATTTAATTAGTTTAAATCTTTTATTGTTCTTAAAATTATTTATTTAAAATAAAAAAATGGCGGATTTTATTTTAATAAAATAATTCTAGGTTCCCATTTGAAAAATAAAAGTTGATAGTCGTATCATGTAAACCTGACTTAAAACATTTATATGTGTCATAAAATAGTATTTTTAATATACTATGAAGAAAATTTTTCTATTTCTTATAATAAAAAAGTTAAGGGGTGGGTTCATCTTCCCAGACTCATTCTGTATATAATTTTCACTACCTTATCAGAAAATTAAAATTTTCAGAAATAAATTAGAAATTTACACAAAATTTGAATTTACTATTCTCTCGACAGATGTCATTTATGTCTAAAGTGAAATTAACATCCTGTTCTGTCATTGTATTTAAACATTTCTTTCCAAATCATAATTAATACAACTTCACATTTTTATTGCCTTACTTAGCATTCGTCGAAAAAGTATAGTATGTGACTCGTTTTATAAACTCTTTAAGTACTCATATTTATACGTTCGTAACTAAAGAGACGTTTATAAAATTTGTTACATATTATACTATTATCGATAATTATAATACATATACATTTTATTTATGGTATTTCGATTAAGGTGGGGGAACTATTTGCAAATATAACACACTGAGATATATATCTGGTTGGTTTATCTCCAATGAATGTTTCTCTATATTAAGAATTTGACTGTGACACTTGTTTACATGCAATTTTTTATTTCAGAAATATGATTCTTCTTCATCGTCTCAAGACAATGAGGTAAGAACTAAAATGCTAACTAGTCATCTAAAATTTTATAATAAGTTTGATTTATTTTAGCCAGCACAAAGATCCAATGCAGATGAGTCAGATGGACATCCATTGATGGTATGTGCTAATAATTAATGAATTAAATAAACAATAAAGATAATAATGAAGAAAGTGCTCAACATTTCTTATACTGCTTCATTTAAATACAGCCTCATATATATTCCTAAAAGAATGGAAGGTGGTGACTCGCTCAGCCGGTCATAGGATTGTAACATAGGAAATCAGTTTTTTGCAATTTCCTGCTTCCGTAATTATTTTAAGCAAAAACGCGTCAAATAAAAGTTTTAGGACATCAAATTCTGCATCCAAATCAATAAATAGAATTACTTTTACGTGCTTTGTAACGACAGAAATTAAATATGAAAATGTCGAAAATTACGTTAAAAATATTGATAGCCATGGAATTGAACAAAAGAAATAAATAAATGTTTGACGTTTTATCTGTCAACACATCAACGTTTGACGTTGTGACAGATAAAATGTCAACGTTTGACGTTGGACCTGCAGGAGAAAATATTTATATTTTATAAAACATGTTCAAGTCCTATGATCGGCTGAGCGAGTCACCATCCTGTATATATATATATATAGCCGTATGGTCCTATTGATTAAGAATTGTATCTATTGTTAAAATTAATAGTGAAAATAAAATACTCCCATCATTTACTGTTTACTTAAAAGTATTTTTTTTTAGAATCAGGTCGAAAATGCGTCTATCTCAAGAACAAATAATGCTAATCAACAGGGGGTTGGTATAAAATAGGGATAAACATAACCATGAATTCCACATATCATATTACATATATCTTAAGTGCAGGACCGGAAAAAGACTTTTAGAGCATAGGATATTAAATTCTTCCCCTCTTCGATCTTTGCGTATTTTAAGAAAATAAAATGAAATAAAAATATAAATATATCATCACGCATTTTATCCATCACTGGGCGTGGCACTCTGCCTAAGCAGAAAAATATACTATAAGAATATTTTAAGAAAATGTTCAAGTAAATAGAATAATTATATCTATCTATAAATTTTTGTACCATTTTTCGATACTTCAAGATATTTTAATTATTCTGATGAGCTATAATAAGCTACCTACAATGGCGATATGAATTATTTTTAATACGCTTTTTTAATTTCATCATTCATAAATTAAATATAGATTATTTTAGGAAAGAACATCTATACGTGAGACAACTACGAGTATTGGTGCTCGGGTACGAGCTGCCGATAATCTAGATGCCGAATGTGAAAATATAAATATTAAATCGGTACGTACTAATAATATACTCAAACTCACTGATAATATATACATTTTATTCCTACGATTATACAAATAATTTAAGCATATTTTTTGTTTATTTCAGAAGACTAATGCAGATATTATTGGAGTTGACGTTGAGGCTAAAAATAATGCTAAATTAAGAGCCAAAGACATAACAGTCGAGTAAATGAATAAAAATGATGAGAAATAAAGCTACTGAGAAAAAATAGTATATTACATATCGAGGGAGAGAAGTAGGTACATGCTTTTCTTTCACGAGGCGAAGTCTAGGGTTATAATAAACCAATGCACAAAAAACTTCTCTCATTACTACTACTACTACTATTATTATATTTATATTGTATTATTTGAATATTAGTATTATTATATATTTTAAATTATCAATAAATTAATTACCTATTTATTACTTTATTTGAAAATAAAGTCAAATTAAAGCAATCTGGGACCCCAAGGCAAAATTCTCAATCTTGTACTATAAATAAATATACAGGGTGTAGAATTGAAATGTGGCGTATAGGGATTTCAATGTTATTTTTTAAATATTGCTGTATCTCTTTACCTATTCACTTTAGAGCAAAAGCGTAAATACAAAAATTGTTCAGAAATTAAAAACGCTTCATATGAAGTAAATTTCATTACATAAATGTGAATAGTTCACGAGATATTAATTAAATGAAATTCAAAATTTATACAATTTTTTTATAGATTGCATATATATATATTTGTTGATTAGCGTGTTTGTAGTACTGGATATTTAAAAAATAAAATATGACATTTTATGTACAATATCAGATAGCCATGAAAATAAATCAGAAATAAAACAAAATCTTATTCTGACAGTTCAGTCAAGAGTTACTAATCTTGATTGTTCTATTGTTTTATATTACTATATTTTATAAATAATATTAAAATAATAAATAATTAAAATAATACAATGGATACAACAATTAAAATCAGTAGAATGAAATTTTATTTTGTTTGTTTTTTATTTTCATGGCTATCTGATTTTTTTCAATAATGTCACATTTTATTTTTCAAAAATCTAGGACCACAGACATACTAGTACAATAAATGTAAACATTTTAAACGTAGAATTTAATTTTAACTCGTACTGAATGTATAGATTTTGAAGGAACATATTGTAAATTACACTCTTCTAAATTTAATTCTAATTATTAGCTCAGATTAGTTAGAAGATATTATCCAGAAAATTAATTATCAAGTTACATTTTTCAATTAAGCATGAGAATGAATCTAAGAAGTGGACAACAAACGAAATTTTCTGATTTTTTAAATTGCAAAAGTGGATATTTACATGATAATTCTCCACACGTCACTGTCAACCAATAGGATCACGAATTTGTTTGAAAACGAACCAATGAAATGTACATTTCGTCGGAAATTCATCACTAGTGAAATTGATATCGGAAATACCACTGTTATTAATATCCTTGGTTACGAATAAAATAAATGATATTTTCAATATTTTCATAAATGTCAGTTTTGAATATTAAATGTACACTGAAAAAATGTAGAATTTTCATCACTGTAATACCTAATTTAATGTGCAAATAAATACCTAACTATTCTTGTTAATTAACTCTTGTTTGGTAAATTCTCAAGCCGAATACAACTCGTAGTATGAAAATTGACAGAGGAAACACAACTCGTGCTTCGCACTCGTTATGTTTCCATTTCCATAAGAACTCATAATTTATGTCAAAATATTTTCAGCAATTTTCATACTACTTGTTATATTATATGTGAAAATATAGAAAATTTGCAATAATTTTGAAACACCATGTATACAATCTAGATGTCACTACTAGAACTATATTTCTTGGCTTAGTAATACAGACATTCAATTAGATTATTTTATGATAGGTTATATTTGTAGCGTTGCTATCAAGTAGATTGACGACGTTACATTATTTTGTCTCCAAGTAACTTCTGATTATTACACTACTGTTTATGTTTACTGTCAACAATTTATTTTTATTTTTCTTTCTTCTTCCAAACTTCAAATTGTAAATATCATCTTTATAATAAAAATTATATAAGTGAGAGTTTTATATTATTTAAATTAAGTAAAGCTATTCAAAATAAAAAGCTTTACATATTTATTAATTATTATAAACAGTAAAACAAATAATATTTGTAATTTAATTGCCATAATTTAATGGTTTGCATAATGTCAAATCATATAGTTGTTTTCCCGTTTTATTTTCCTTCTTTAGGGAAATTAGTAAATTTGGCTTTGGGTTAAAAGGAATCACAATTATTTTCATTTTCTATTACTATTATTTTCTAAAGGATCGTAAAGTTGACGTTTTCTGTGGAACAATCGAAAAATATCTTTTTTGCGCGTTGCCATTGGAGACGTTAAATACGCGCGTTTTCAATGGCAACGCGCGAAAAAGATATTAAATGCGCGCTTATTTTAATAGTTACAAGGGATACAAACAAAACAGAACCTTGTCATATTGACAGATGACAACGAATTTATTTTCAGTACGCATACATTTTTTAATAATTTAAGATGCAATCGTAGAAAAAATAATGTGTGTATCACGAGCGTAAAATGTCTTTGTTCCTCTTACACTATTGCAGCTCGCGCTTTAATTACCGTGCTCGAGTAACAAAGAATCACTTTACGCTCTTAATACATAAATAACTATTTAATATGATTATGCACAATCATTGATATTCTTTTGCATCTGAAAAATAAAATCCAACCAGCACGCCTCTGAATCAACAAAGACACAAACTCTCAAAGAAACCTCAACGAAACCCTCTGCGAAATCTGTCGTCTCCGTTTCAATCCCCTTGCCGCTCACTTTCCCTGTCCTACATTTCTACACGTTCCTGAAGTTCTCAATCCCGGTCTTGAGTCCCAGTCTTTCCTGATCTTGGCCACGGCTTAAATCCGCACTTCTGTGAGTTTTTCCGCTTTCTGTGGTCGACGCGGTTCCGTTACGAACCTTAGCGATTTCGTTGAGAGAGATATGAAGAGAGTGAAATGACAACATTCTGTTACGATCATCAGGGCTGGACTTATGCATAAGCAAACTGAGCACGTGATTGGGGCCCCCGATAAATAGAGGCTCCTGAGAATTTCCATCAAATATTTTTTCCGCTGATATATACAAATTTTTGTGTTAGATTATTATAGTAAACAGGTAAAAAGAAAAAAATATACAATTAAATTATGTTTAAAAATAAAATATAATTAATCTTTATTTTATTATTTTGTTTCAATGCTCGATATTTTGTAATGTCATCGCATCAAAATAACCATTAATAAACATATTTTTTCAACTTCCGTTAGGAAATAGACGTTTCATTTCACTTATTTGAGTTAGGTAATGAACTGCATTATTTAACTAGTGAAATAATGAGGTAACATAGTAACACAAAAAAATTAAGATATCTTGATAGACGAATTCTGATGTGTTATTCTTTTATTTTTTGAATTTATAACTGTCATTAATATGTCAAAATTTTATAATTTCAAAAATGCTCTTTCGTATTTATTAGAACGGAAGTAGAAAAAATATTGTATGGAACTAGTAAGGAAATAGGTTATTACCTTACTTATGTGTTTACATGCGTAAGGTAATAACCTTCATTTCCTTACTACTTTCATAAATAGCTATTTCTACAACTGTCAAAAAAATTTTCACTTTTTTCACTAATATCAATACGCGAAGTAGGTGATTTTTTCATCATTTACATTACTATGACAACGCGTATTTTGCGCATTATTTTACACCCTAGTGCACAAAATGATTATCTCGCGCACTCTCCCAAATTATTTGTTGTCGGGTTTCATTAGTTACAACACATCAATAGTATCAAATTAATATTATTTTTGATTGTTTTCCTTCAATTTACTTAAATAAATCAATAATTATTGTATTATTCTTTATTTACAGTTGTAGTAAAAATGTTGTTTGTATTTCGTGGGTAAAATTCTTGTTTTTTTGCGCGTTCGAATGACTTTTATTTTGCACACTTAATACAAAAATAACTATTTTTAGTGAAATATTTTTTTTACGTTAGCTAATATTTTTATTATAGCCACTTTTATTATAGAAATGCTTAATAACTCCAAAAGAAACTTTAAATTTGTTAAAATTTAATATTATTTACGTAGTAAGTTACGAAATAGGAACTAACGGAAGCAAATATGTTTTGCGCACTTAATACAAAAATAACTATTGATACCCTAGTTATCCTTGTTAATACAATTAACAATTTATATTTTCGTGAGATATCTACAAGATGTATAGTAGAATAGAATCTTACGAATCTGAATTAGTTCATAAGAATATGTATTTATGACATTATTAAAACCATTAGTATTAAACATGTTTGTTCAATCAACCAGCAAATCTTGTTTTTATATTTGGTGCAACAACAAACACACCCTCCTTTTTTAGATTTTAGGACGATTTATTTGATAAGGGGGCCCCCAAACGAGCAGTGCTTAGGGCCCCCAACGGTATTAGTACTGCTCTGACGCTCATCAAAAGTTATTTTTACTTGCTGTGTGCAACGGAAAAATTAATACAAATTTTATTACAAAGAATCAGTGACGTTATTTTAAATTTAATTTCACAAAAAGATTAGCTGGCGGCGATTGCTCGTCTTGTTCTTGTCTCCCGGGAAAGAATGGACGTGTCATTATAATATTCAAGCACGACCTACTCTTCGTATTATTTCTTGCAAACACAACCTCGTGCAAATTCTTGGTAAAGATACGAACCATAATATGGTGGTTACATTTATAATCTACACTGCTCAAAATAGTACAGGGATATTTAAAAATTGAGTTTAAAATTAAAACTTAATATCAAATAAATAAGAGGCTCCCTAAATACATATTTATAAAATTAAAACTATAAATTATATTCAAATATTTTTATAAAAAATAAACCTTAGGTATTCTTACAAATATTTAAATATAATTTATAGTTTTCATTTTACATTCAATTTTTAAGCAGTGCATGTATTTTCCAGTATATGTAGACTTATACATTAATAATTATGGGTAATTTTATTGAATTGCGCTACGCTTATTATGGCCGTTTCATATGTCATAATAATTCCTAGTTTCAGTTTTATAGAGTGAGCACGTCATTTAGTGCCTCTGACGAAATACGTTGTAACTAACCTAACCAGTTCCGGATAAACCACGGAGCCATGGAGTCATGACTTCAAGGCCCCCGACGTTTAGGGGCCCCATCCAGCGAATATCTATTTATCAAATTTACATACATAACTATTTTTAAAATGTATTATACTAATTATATTATTATTATTTAATATTGTTTTCGCGCATTTATTAACTTGCCATGGAAGACGCACGAAAAAGTTATATTTCGATTGTCCCACAGAAAACGTCAACTTTACGATGACAAATGACAGCGTAATTTTGAACTTTTCATAGCAGTCATAGAAAAATAATCTTTATCTTTATATCTTTGTATAAAATTTCACAGTTGTCAATGGATTTATTTAAAGAACTAGGTACTAAAAGTTTTAAAATTAATAAATATCAAAAAAATATGAATAAATTATTTCTTTTAATTTCTTTTTTCGTTTTTAATCTTACTTAGATCGAGAAAAAAATAGTATCTACGTTTGGAACAGAATGCTATTTTTTTTCGGTATTTTGATTTCTGGCTACAAATTATACTTCATATAAAATCATGGATTTGTCTTCCTGCATGTACAATATGCTATTTTTGTCTTTCTTTGCAAAGAAGTATTTCTATTTTATTTTATTTTTAATTTAAATTTTTATATAGAAAATAAAAATATCTTTTCAATATTGCTTTTACGTTTTTTATTTTGTATGATGGTATAAAAGAACACGTTTTGTTTGATGTTTTCTTTTGATAATGTTAATAAAAAAATTGTAACAATATTGGATCTTTATAAATGGAAAAAATGCGAAAATCAACGATTTGTAAGGATTTGACAGATTTCTTTTTTCACTGAAATGTTATTCAGTAGAAAAAAGTAATGGTAATACGGAGTAATTTGACTCTTTTCATATAGGCATCTATCAAATTTTATCATAGATAGCAGGATTATGACAGACTTTATCAAAATTGACAGCTAGTAATCGCATTTCACGAGAAGAAATATATCACTTACTGAGATCTTCTACGGTACAGTAATGGGTAAAAGGCGTGATGATATATTTATTTATTTATTTAAGGTTATAATTAACACATTATTATTAACATTGAGAGTCCATAAAGTAGAAGCTTTGTATTGTTTCTATATTTGACCAAAATAAGCAAAAAGAACATTTTCGGAAAATAATATTATATCCTAAACTTTTCGCCAATCCATAAACAATTTATATGGTAGGAAGCACATATTTTATTTATTTATTTATGTTACGCTGTACAACAGGAATTTAATCCCAATTACAGTACAGGGTTCGCACTCATCGCGCCGCACTGTGGTAGTTCATATAATTTTTAGGTTCAGTGCGATTCGAACTCCGGATCTCCGGATTCGAAGTCCATATCGCTATCCACACCACCGTACTGTCGTACTAAATTTAGAGACGTTATTTTCACAGTCTTTATGGAGGGTATTAATTTTAAATTTTCTTCGTTGTCAATTTTCATTTTTATCTCATAAAATCTTGAACCTATTTAGTCATGAAAAATAATATTATTTAATATTGATTTTTTCCCTAATTGCTGGGATACTCAATTTGAAATGTCATACTGCAATAGTGAAATCAGGACAGCTTTATTATTAAAATATAAAATGAATAGGGCTACAATGTCGAAGTCGTAGAAAAAGTATAGTGAACAACTCGCATGGAATATCTATTTCATACTATATTATTAGCAGCTTTAAAAAATGATATTGTGACTGATTATTGCATTCTGGAATATTTTGTAATTATTTTGAATTTTGTTGTATAAATAAATAAATATATATCATCACGCCATTTACGCATTACTGGGTGTGGCACTCTGCCTAAGCAGATCTCGGTAAGTGATATATTTTTCGCGTGAAGTGCGGTTACCAGCCGTCAAATCACGGCCTTCAAAGATATTAGTGGAGAGGGAGCCTCTGGGGTAGATTTAAATTGGAGAAAATTGTTTGTCGGCTGTGGGGATCGAACCAGGGTTCTCAAGATCCACAGGCCGATTCGATACCACTGAGCCACCTACCCCATATAATAATAATAATAGTATATTAAAAAACGAGTTTCATAAGACATGTTTTATTCGCACGCGTCCAAGTTTAAAAAACGAACCGCTGGTGAGTGTTTTAAAAAACAAGTGCGATAAAAATCTTATAAAACGAGTTATTTATACTTTTTTTCTATTTTGCGTCTTTTATAAATTAAAAATAAAAATCTGCGATATTTTAAACCAAGTCAATTTAGGGCAATTTGTTTATAAAATGTAGTGGTTGGTAACTGTTATTGAAATTCATGCAATTGTTCAGATTTTGAGGTTATATTGAAATTTTGATGTTCTCAGCTTGATTAGGTTCAGTATATCAGCCGCTACTACCAACAGTCTAAAACAAAATGTTGCTATCGTAATGAAAGCTCTTTTGATACACAATTGAGTTTTGGAATGATTTCCTCATGAACACAAAATAGAACAATTTTATTATAGTTTTGATTGTTTTTGGTATTAGATATTCTGTTAATTTAATTAAAAGTTTTTTTTTTACTTTGTTTTACTACTATTATTTAAGAATCACAATTTATAGTTGCTAGATAATTATGTATTTGTAATATTTATTTAACATTATATTTTAAATAAAAATATTTCTTATGTGATTTACCAACAGTTTAACGACTACTGATTTATCACTATGTTTATACTTATTAATGATACAACAAAATAAACCACATCTCTAATGAAACCTGTCACTTGGTAATTCCAACAAATTTCTTCTCTCTTATTACTAGTTTATTATCCTCTATTAATTTACAAGCCATAATCACAGAAGCGCATATAAACAAGGAATGCATAGCAATCTCATCGAGTTATCATTGCAGCATGCATCAGCATCTTACTTCTTCTATCTTCAATCTCTCTTGTAAGTTATTTACAAGTAAATACGTCGCATATCTTGTTCCTCAATAAGCAGTAATTAAATTTCAACTTGTTATTATCGTATCACAGGAAGTCGACGAGAATCCAATTAGAGGAGACGTAGAAGCGTGATAGTGGCGCCGCCGAGATAGGGATGCGAAGAAAGAGACCGATATAGGAAGGAGAATAAGATACATCAGAAGATTTATGTATTAAGAATTATATTAATACTAGTTAAATATCTGTTGTATTACTTAGGATTCCATTTATTCTACAAATTGTGAATGAAAAATAGTTCATTTTTTCCACTAACATCAGTTCGCGAAGTACGTGATTTTTTCATCATCTACATTACCAGGACAACGCGTATTTTGCGTATTATTTTGCACCCTAGTGCGCAAAATGAGTATTTTACGCACTGTTTCGTATTCTAGTGCGCAAAATGAGTATCTCGCGCACGCTCCCAAATTATTTGTTGTCAGGTTTTATTAGTTATAACACATCAATAGTATCAAATTAATATTATTGTTGATTGTTTTCCCTCAATTTACATAAATGAATCAATAATTACTGTATTATTCTTTATTTACAGTTGAAAAAAAATGTTTGTATTTCGTGGGCAAAATTCTTGTTTTTTGGAGCGTTCGAATGACTTTTGTTGTCTCGACCTGCGGTCTCGCCTAAAAGTAACATTCTCACGCGCAACAAAAAAACACTCAATTTGAGCACTTAATACAAAAATTACTTAAATTACTAATGTAGCAGTTTTTTTTTTTGAGAAACATTGAATGACACTTTTTTCATTTAAGTTTTTGGTAAATGGATTAATTTTCTTTCAAATGAATTTAAGATTAGTACTAAATCATGCTCATATTTTTTTCCTTGCAAGATTAGATTAAAATCATTGAAATGAGTTAAGATACTAATAAATTTCGTTAGCGGGCATATAAAAGTATCGGACGGGCTGTAGTTTGGACATGACTGCTGTAACCAAATCTACAGAAAACACGAATTTTAATAATTTCACGAATTGGTACAATATTTACAGTAATTTCACGAACTGGAACAATATTTACATAATATCATGAATCGGAAGAGTGTATTCTACAATTATACGAATCGGAACATCGTTCCGGTTTTCTCCGATACATTTTGAATCCTGATTGTATCAAACAAATTACTTATACACATAAGTACTATTCTATCTATCCAAAATGCAGATTTCAATCTAATGAAAACTGAAATTACGTAATTAAGTATATTTTTGACATAATAAATATATCATCACGCCTTTTACCCATTACTGGGTGAGATACTCTGCTGTAGCAGATCTCGGTAAGTGATATATTTCTTCGCGTGAAGTGCGGTTACCAGCCGTCAAATTATCAGATTTAAATTGGTGAAAATTGTCGCTTGTGGGGATCGAACCAGGGTTCTCAAGATCCACAGGCCGACTTGATACAACTGAGCCACCTACCCCATATTTAATAATAAGCTTTTATATTCTCATATTTTTATAATTCAACATTAAAATAATTTTTGAATTATTCTTAATCAGATATTTCATCTTAAAAATGTTATTTTTGTAACAACAAAGACAAAATTAATTGTCATCCAACACTAGGTGAAACAAGGTTTAATAAAAATATAAAGTAAACACTTGGCTATGTTTCACAAAATTCAGCCTCCAAGTCACCTTATGAGGGCATCTTCAGAGGCTGGCCAGCACAGTTAGTAACCATAGACGCGTTTCACTCTAATAAGAGCATATTACAAGTACTGTACTTTTTCTTTAATTTATATCATTGAAATTTGTTGGAAATCCAATTTGTTTCTTTAGTTTTCTTTCTGTATTTGTCAATTATAAAACATTCAGCATTTTTCCCTAATAAGATTTGAGATACTTACAGAATTTTAATCTTAATGTTCATATAAACACAGGAATTTAAATTCCACGCAAATCGGATTCATTTGTTTATTGTCGGAAATTAATCGTCAAATGAGAAACCTATACACATTGGCTGGTAGCACAAGCTCTCTTTTTGCCTGTTTTAAGAGCAGTGTTTTAGCTATCTCTAACATGTTAAAACCGTGTTCTTAAAACACCCAAAAACAGAGCTTGTGCTACCAGCCAATATATTTAATATATTTTCGAGTGATTCTTAATGTTAAAAACAAGTTACAACATAATACCAATTACGTTGGTACTCTTTGAAGTAGGCTAGTTTAGTTCAGTGTGGGTGATTATAATGAAATCAATAGATGTTGAGTATTTTAGTGCATATTTTAATGTAAACTTACTTGAATTTTTCGATATGTTGTGTATTCGTATTTCTACTGTCGTATATGAGAAAAACTGAAAGACATGGCTGGTAGCTGATTCCTACGCAAAATGTAAGTATAAGCAAAAATGTGATTGTTTTTTGCAAATTTTGCCTTTTTATGTAAATTGATAGAAAAATAGAACATTCTCTCTATGCCTATCTACCTGCATTCAGCGCCGTAAATAAGGCCGAGGAGATTTGGGGGCCATATCGTTATTAAAAAAATAAATAAATTTTATTTTAGTTTATAATAATTTACATGATAAGACAAATGAATATATCATCACGAATTTTACCGATTGCTGGGTGTGACACTCTGCTGTAGTAGATCTAGGTACGTGATATATTTCTTCGCATGAATTACGGTTACCAAGCGTCATATCACGCCCCCCAAAGATGTTAGTGGTGAGGGAGCCTCAGGGATAGTTTTAATGTGGTGAAAATTGAATCCGGGTTCTTTTAATCCGCAGGTCGACTCGATACCACTAAGCCACCTGCCCTATAGAAGATAAAAATGTAAAATTATTAATTTAGCAGTCATTAAACAAATTAAAAAATCTCTAAACTACTAAGAAATTTGGATTGAAACATAGGTGTTTAACATAGAAAATCAGTATTGTGAAAATCTTCCTCCACTAACATCTTTGGGAGGCGTGATTTGACGGGTGGTAACTGCACTTCACGCAAAGAAATATATCAATTACCGAGATCCGGCAGAGTGCCACATCCAGTAAAGGGTAAAAGGCATGATGATATATTTATTTTATTTTTATAATTGTATGAAAGTCTAAATATTTAAAGAAATGAATGAAATTTTCGATAACAATTTTATAGAAAATTATTTTAATAAATTACATGCAATAGAATTTACAGTAAATTTAAACGTAATAAAAATATATGTAACAAGTAATTATGTTCATAGTTTTGATGATTCGAAATTCTTTAAACGATTTCATTTGCGAAAAGAATGCGTTTATAATTTATTAACATTACTAGAAGATCGTCTAGAACACGCATATAATGTATAAGTTTAACATTCTACATCTGATACAAACTATACGAATAGGAATAAATTATAATATAAAATTTGCCACTGAAATATTTCTCAAACAAACCATTCAAAACTTAGTCAAAACGTAAACATGTACTTATTTCTATATGTTTCTACACGTCAAGACAATGAAGATGTCAAATAATAAAATAAAATAAAAAGGACTGCAACTTTTATTCTAAAGAATCACTAGATTTTTAGGGAAAAACTAATAGTTCCCTACAAATGACAGATCTGGTCTGTGTACCAATATTCACTTTCATAAATTGTATGGTTTAACTAATCCGCGGTTAATGTTAACTGTGGAAATCACTAAAAATGTAATTTTTGGTTTAACTTAAACTAGGCTTTGTTAAACGTCAGAGATAAACTGAAATGGTGCAAGTGCTTTAATTGCAGAATTCAGTTAATTTTGTACATTATTTTCAAGGGTTGTGATTGGAAGATTAAAAAAAATTGTATACTCTTCTAAATAATTTTGTCATATTTATTATAATTTATGTTCATTTCATTATTTTATATATGTCATGAATCAAAATAACAATTTCAAATATACGTGACTCAAAACTCCGAACATCAAAGAACAATAAAACCATATCGTATTAAATAATTCACATCTTCCATCTCTTTCGTTTATTCGATCTCTGTATCAATCTATCTCTTGCTCTCATTCTGACAACCCTATCTTTATTATACCGAGCAAACATCCTTTCATAGCTTCATGGTCCTTCATCTTACATCTCTCTCGCACTCACGATGTCATTTCCGTCAAGGGTTAGTGATCTCTCTCCAACTCCCTGAAGTAGGTTCGCGCTGTCTCTGTTAGCCGTGGAGGAAATTGCTGGTTTCACGCAACGTTGAATGATAAATTGACATTCGTATTTAATTACTGGGTCGTCCGTTCGGCCGTTCGTGACATTTGGGACGATAAGGTACCCCCACCCTCGCCCTTAAGGCAGAGGGAGCCACAGAAATACTGACGGCGTCGAAAGATGATTACCATTTGTCGCTCGACAGTTTTGGGTTGCTATCAAACTGAACGTGGTTTGTTTGTTTGTTTGTGTCGGCGATTCCTGATTCGATTTGGTTTTGTTTGGATGGTTATCGATGTATGATTGTTTGATGATTTGATTGATGTCGACAAAGGGATCATTGTTTTATTTGTTTTTTCGGCGAGTATTTTTGAATTGGTTTAATCAAATTTTTAAAATTAATAAACTTTAAATTTTTATATGATTGATTTATGTAAGGTACATGACAATGCTAAAATTAAATTCAGTCTTTGACCATGAGAGACTTAATTTATAAATATTTATATTATCAAAATTATTTGAATTGATTAGATCATGAATCCAATTTAGGTTCAAAACTTCGTTGTTGTAATTTATTGTTTTAAATATAAACCAAGATTTCCGATGAACAAAGAACTGATATTTTTCTTATTTTCAACTATCTTTAACAGCTTAATAAAATCATTTATAAAAAATCTGATGTGGACACCATATGACTTCCTTGTACGCGTATTATACTATACCTACATTTTTTTATTTCACATATTTGACGTAATTTGACATTGACATTAATTTTTTAATTTTTTTCTAATTTTTTGTTCTACTCCATGGCAAACTTAATTACAAAAAACAAGAAATATATAATTTTTAAATTAAGATATCTCGCTTATACAAAAGTCTAATTTAATAATTCTGAATGTGCTAGACGCAGAATTTAATTCTCTATAACTTTTATTTGCAGCATTTATTTCTAAAATCAAAATAATACCATTTTATTTAAGAAAAACTCTTAGCAGTTTCATGTGATGTATCACTTCCGGTTAGTCCATTTTAACCAAAACCTATTATGTTATTTCCATTGATATAGTAGTCTTATATACTAAATTTGAAACGTTTTGGATTATATTTTAATATAGTTTTTCATTAAAATCTATTATAGACTTCAAGTAAAGTACCACTTCCGAAAGTTATATAATGACCAAAAAGGGAAGTGCACAACTAGATGTTATAGCAGTCCTAAATACAAAATCTCAACTTTTTATGACTTACCGTTTTTGAGTTATGCGAAATACATACATACGTACGTACAGACGTCACGACGAAATTAGTCAAAATGGATTCAGGGATGGTCAAAATGGATATTTCCGCTGAAATCTGAAAACCGAATATTTTCGCGATTACAATACTTCCATTACTTCATACAAGAAAGTAAAAATTAAATTTGATTAAATATTATGAATTACATTGGAATAAATGATTATTGACCATGATTTGCAAAAAAAAAAAACAATGATTTTCTCATATTACAGTATGGCGCAATTTTCATGCTATATACCATATTCTCTTGTTTTTTTTTTCGCGTTCGAATTACTTTTTTATCTCGACTTGGTAGTCTCGACTAAAAATGACATTCTTATGCGCAACAAAAAAAAACACTCATTTCACACACTTCAACAAAAATAACTTTACCTCTTGTGTTCTATAATAAGCAAAATTTCTCTTCTCTTCCTCGTTCAAATATTAGGAGAACATATAAAATATAAATAAATCTTTCACATAAAATCTAAGTGCACTCTTACAACGATGACAGCTTGAAGCGGTCATAAATATTCCGTTTATACGTTCAGTTATAGCTGATAATAAGGCATTTATTTAATAATCAATAATCGCAGAATTACAACCACAGTGATTTCGAGAAAGTTGATAAGCTACTCATTCAAGTTAATTAATAATGAAACCAATTTTCACGATTTGATTGCTCTGAAATTACAGCGTATGTTCTCTATATGGTTTGTCTTGATGATATATTCAATCTCAATAGGTACTGTTATTTTGTTCGACGTATGTAGCGATTACTTTTTTATGATTATTTAACTTGTTATTTTATCGAGAAGTAATAATAAGTCTGATATTTTCCTGTTTTATTTTAGCGCTATTTATTTTAAACTATATTCCAATACAGCAAATAGTTAACTAACATTGTCCCTAATGCAATATTTATTATCATGGACATCTGAAAATTATATATATATATATATATATATATATATATATATATATATATATATATATATATATAAGCCGAATGATATTATTTTAAAGATTGAAAAATCTATAAATGATGGATTTCAGACTTTAGATATAAAAAATAAATTGTAAAACTTTTATATATTAATGTATGCGACATTTCGGCCAATGGTTGTGACCATTTTCAATAAGGGCAGATTCAAGAAGAGCTCTCCTTTGAGCTTATATTTAATTATAATATTTTCAGCATTGTTGAGTAATCTTTGGCGGCCTACACTTCGTCCCGCATGTCTCTGTAACGTTCCCTCATCACGAAGACGTTGTGTGATCCTCACAAACACTAACAGCATATCCACTAATTCACTGTTGTTATACATTTTTCTCAAATTTCTCCCACAACTCACCGTTTCAATACCGTATACGAAATCAGACTAGGTACTTAAATTATAATAAGGCATTACACCAGGTACCTACATAATAACTAATTAATAAATTATTATTTGTAGACAGTGTTTATACTTTTATTTCATTAGTAACATAGTTATAAATAAATAAATGTACTATTAAACCAGTGACACTAAAAAGTTCGCTAGGAATAAAATACACTAATTTTTGCGAATTTCAAAAAAAAAATATATTTTTGTTCTATAATCAGTATATCAAATTATATATGTCATTAAAGTATCGTACAGAAGTATAGAAACTAAAAATTCTACGGCACATTTGTTTGGAATTGTCGGCACAGCGTTTGAAAAACACTGGTTTACGGGAAGCAGGGAGAGATGAAACAGTGAAATGTGACTTGACAAATTGAGCTCTGCAGCAATTAGCCTAAGTGTTATTAGGGAAATAGCCGTAGCGAATGAGTCTAAGTTTACTGCTAGTAGTAAACAGTAATATAGGGATTTTAGAAGTTTACTACATCTGTAATTAATTAGTTAATTCCATTTAATTTTTTCAACGTGAATATTTACATGAATTTAATGTGCTTAGAGCTTAGCTGTCTATGAATCGCGTCTTGGGGAGGCTATAAGACTTGAACCAGTGAATTTCGATAAGTTAATCGAGATGCTAAATTTAAAATTATTTTAAGACAGATCTTTATACCATCAGTATAAATTATTAGAATTATTTTCACATGTTGTCTAGGGATAAATATACATATTTTAAAAGATTTGAAATAAAATAAATATACCATCATACCTTTTGCTCATTACTGGGTGTGAAACTCTGCCGTAGCAGATCTCAGTAGGTAATATGATGCGCGTAAAGTGCAGTTATACCAGTCGTTAATTCATGGCGCCCGAAGATGTTCGTGCAAAGAAAGCCACTAGAGTAATTTTAATGCACAGTAAAGTATGTCGATTGTGAGAATCGAACTTAGGTTCTCAAATTTACAGACCGACACGATATCACTGAACTAGCTAATTACATGCTAATTAGTAATATTTTGTTATCTTTAATATTATATATCTTTATATACGACTAACTAATAATATTATCATTATATATGCGTTTTTTGCTATATAATGCTATATATTAATCCCGCCGGGAATAATGAGTCGGGAATAATAGTCATTATTCCCGCTCGTGAACCAATCAAAATGCTTAAAACATGGATCATTGTTTTATTGTGCCATCGGAACAGTGTTGCCATAGCGACTCATATTTAAATTAAACATGTTCGTTGCTAAGTTCACTGTTGTTAACAAATCGGAAACAAACAAAACGAAATCATCGTTGAGAAGTTATCAAAAACGGTCTTGCAAATTGTGTTAAATTATTGTGTTTAACTGTAATTGAAAAAATGGACAGTATTACCAGAAATAACGAAAATCGCTGATGCTACTACATATGGTTTATTACCGCAAAAGTCTAAAAATCTCTATGACAAAGCATACCAAAGTTTTATGGACTGACGTATTAAAATGAAGACAAATTCGTATTCAGAAAATGTATTGTTGGCATATTTTACTGAGTTGAAAAATACAAATCATCTTCATTATGGTCTTTTTACTCCATTTACTCATTTCAATTAGATGTAAATTTATTAGGTAAATAGATGTAAAATTAATAGATAATAAATAATATAAAAATTGACTAATTTTTATTAAATTAGTCGTATATGTTAGTCGTATATAAAGTATAGTATACAACTCGCTATAATGGCTATTATTACCTCGGATGATTACAACCCTTGCTCGCTCCGCTCGCTCGGGTTGCAAACTTCATCCTCGGGAATAAGAGCATCCATTATAGCGTCGTTATATAATATACTATTACTTCTACATGGAATTTTAAAATATTGCTTGAAACATTTTGTTAATTGATTCTCTATAAAACACGAAATGTTAAAATTGATTAGGTTAATAATTGGGGCAATGAAATGGCACACAACAAAATTTCATAATTAAACTCTAGCTCATGTTGGCGCACTACCTCTATACTGTTGTTCTGGAACTACTCCATAACAGGTATTATATTTAATCATTATTATTATGGAGTAGCTGGTTCAGTGGTATCGAGTCGTCCTGTGGATCTTGAGAACCCTGGTTCGATCCCCACAGCCGACAAACAATTTTCACCAAATTAAATCTACCCTTTCCACTAACATCTTTGGGGGCCGTGATGTGACGGCTAGAAACCTCACTTCACGTGAAAAAATATATCACTTACCGAGATCTGATTACGGCAGAGTGCCACACTCTGTTATGGGTAAAAGGCGTGATGATGTATTTATTTATTTATTATTACAATATTACTATTATCATTTTCTCATGTATTTTAATTCTAAGTTCATCTTATATTTTCATTATATTTATGTACTAACGTCTGATCCTTGCATTCCTATCGTCTAAAACAAAATAGCATCCTAATTCATTTTCATAAAATGTAAACAAACTTAAAATTGTACCAAAGAAACGATTAAAAATTTGTAATTTGCAAGACGGGTAGTAGGAACAAAAGGGAGCGATTTATCCTTCATAACAAATAAAATCTGGATCGTTTTTCTATGGGCACGAGGTCTGTTCAAAAAATACGTAGACTGTTTGAATTGCGCGATCCCAGTTGGTTAAAGGGAAATCCGATTGGTGTCACCTTCTTCGTAAAGACCAGCTGATTAGAAGGCAGTTTATTGATTGCTAATATCAGTATCGGTTGATTAGCTATGCGGTTGTTTGTGAAGTGTGTTTTGTTCGTTTGGCGGATTGTAGAATGAGTGACTTGAACGAGCAAAGAGTTGCTGTGAACCAGACTTACTACATAGAAGTTCTTAAGCGTCTACGAGACGCTATCCGACGGAAAAGCCCAGAAATGTGGAGAAGTCGTGACTGGTTTTTCATCACCACAACGCTCCAGCACATTCATCCTTCAAAACTCGCGAGTTTTTTTACCAAACACTCGATCACTGTTCTTCCCAACTCACCCTAAAAACCTGACCTCGCTCCCAGTGATTTCTTCTTGTTCCCCAAACTCAAAAGACCTTTACAAGGAAGAAGATTTGAGACGATTCCTGAGATTGAGGCAAATACGACGAAAGAACTGAAGAAAATTACAAAAAAATCTGATGTGGACACCACATGACTTCCTTGTACACGTATTAAACTATAGATATTTTTTTAATTGCACATATTTGACATTAAATCTTTTATTTTTTGTTCTAATCCATAGCAAACTTAATTTTTTTTTAAATCAAAAAATATATAATATTTAACTTTAGATATCTCGTTTATGCAAAAAGCTAATTTAAAAATTCTTAATGTGCTAGACGCAGAATTTAATTCTCTAAAACTTTTATTTGCAGCATTTATTTCTAAAATTAAAATAATACCATTTTTTTCAAGGAAATCTGTTAGCAGCTTCATGTAATGTGCCACTTCCGGTTAGTCTATTTTAACCAAAATCTATTATGTTATTTCCATTGATATGGTAGTCTTATATACCAAATTTGGAAAGTTTTGGATTATATTTTGATATAGTTTTTCACTATATTATAGGCTCCAAGTATGGTACTTTACTTTCCGGAAGTTATATAATGACCAAAAAAGGAGGTGCACAACTAGATGTTATAACAGTCATAATTATAAAATTTTAACTTTCTACGGCTTACCGTTTTTGAGTTATGCGAGATACATTACGTACGTACAGACGGCACGACGAAATTAGTCAAAATGGATTCAGGGATGGCCAAAATGCGTATTTCCGCTGAAATCTGAGAACCGAAAATTTTTGCGATTACAATACTTCCTTTACTTCGTGCAACTTCTCTTAATTTTTTTTATTCTTTCCTTCGTCTTAACATTTTCTCCCTCTTTATATTCATCTTTCTCTCTAAGAATTTTTATTCTCTTTTTGTTGTTAAAATTTTCTAGCTTTTTATTCATCTGCTTGTCGTTTTTCAGAAATGTATTTCTTCATTCTACCCTTCTTTTGCCTGTTTGATTGTTTCTTTCCCATCCTTTAATTATTCAATGAATACAACGAAAGGTGCACAACTAAATGTTGCTAATGCAATGACATTGACATTTAATTTTTTTCTTATTTTTTGTTCTAATCCATAGCAAACTTAATTTTTTTTAAAAATAAATATATAATTTTTAAATTTAGATATCTCGCGTATACAAAAGGCTAATTTAATAATTCTTAATGTGCTAGACACAGAATTTAATTCTCTAAAACTTTTATTTGCATCATTTATTTATAAAATTTAAATAATATAATTTTTTTCAAGGAAAACTGTTAGCAGCTTCATGTAATGTGCCACTTCCGGTTAGTCTATTTTAACCAAAATCTATTATGTTATTTCCATTGATATAGTAGTCTTATATACCAAATTTGGAAAGTTTTAAATTATATTTGAATATAGTTTTTCATGAAAATCTATTATAGGCTTCAAGTAAAGTACCACTTCCGGTAGTTGTATAATGACCAAAAAGGGAGGTGCACAACTAGATGTTATAACAGTCCTAAATATAAAGTTTCAATTTTCTACGGTTTACCGTTTTTGAGTTATGCGAGATACGTACGTACGTACGTACATACGTACGTACAGACGGCATGACGAAATTAGTCAAAATGAATTCAGGGAGGGCCAAAACACCTATTTCCGTTGAAATCTGAGAACCGAAAATTTTCGCGATTACAATACTTCCTTTACTTCGTACAAGGAAGTAAAAAGCATTCTAGGACTGTTTCCAAAAGTTGGAACACCGTTGGGATAAGTGTGTTCGTCGGGAAGAGAAGTATTTTGAAGGTGACCCAGACATGTAACTTCTAAATAAGCTATATTTTGTTTTATGACGTGAGTCTACGTATTTTTTGAACAGACCTCGTACTGTAGATACGTATAGAAAGCGATGTATATAATAGGTTAATTTCGTTTGCCGTTTTAATCAGATCTCACCTACTGAACCAGCTTACCTATTGCAATGAATTACTTGACTTACTTTATTACCAGTACTCGATTTATTGCTTTATATTTAGTTTAAAGTAATATAACACATCCGTCTTTAGTTGCGTTGTCGATTTTACCTGAACTAATTTACCTAAATGAACCAAATGGTAAATGGAATACATCTAGTGAGCTAGTGTATACAGCTGTAAGCGCGGATCCATTAGTCGTTAGAGGCTGGCTCGTCTACAAGGGGAAGGGGGAAATGAGGTTCAAATTTCCCTATTGAGAATCAACAATATAGTTTTACCTTTTATAAATAAATAAATAAAGTAAATATATCATCACGTTTTTTATCCATTATTGGGTGTGGTACTATGCCGTAAGCAGATCTCGGTAAGTGATATATTTCTTCACGTGAAGTGAGGTTACCAGCCGTCAACTCACGGTCCTCAAAATGTTAGTGGAGAGAGAGACACAGGGGTAGATTTAAATTGGTGAAAATTGTTTGTCGCCTGTGGGAAACGAACCAAAGTTCTCAAGATCCACAAAATGACTCGATACCACTGAGTCACTTACCCCATAAATAAAAAATAAAATTTTAGTTTGATTGATATTATATTACATTATTATTTAGGTTTCTATTTATTTTTTATTTTATTTATGTTACACTGTACAACAGGAACTTAATCCCAAGTACAGTATAAGGTCCGCACTCACCGAGCCGCAGAGTAGTAGTTTAATATAATTTTTAGCTTGAGCGAGATTCTAACTCGATATCTCCGGATTCGAATTCCGTATTGCGATCCACACCACCGTACTGACGGACATATTAAAAATGTATATGTAAAGTAAAATATATTTATTTTTACAATTAAACAAATTTTGTGACTGTAAATTGTCTAAGTACTTTTAACTGGAATATTTTATTTATATATACCGGGTGTAACACGAAAAGTGAAACATAGGCGTTTAACATGGCAAATCAGTTTTTCCGTGCGCATTGCTTCCCTAATTATTTTAGGAAAAAATGTTTCAAATAAATGTTGTAAAGCATAAAATTCTACATCCGAATCAATAAACAAAATTCATTTTGACTACTTCATAACTGCAGAAATTTAATTTGAAAATTCACGTAATTTCAATTTAATAGTAATAGCCATGGAATTAAAAACAAGAGATGAACAAATGCGTAACGTTTTATACGTCAAATTATTAGTATTTATTTTGACCAACTGTGATATTAAATCAATATTAGGGTTTATTATTATCAAAAATGAATAATTATTCAGATGAAGAAAAGTTGCAAATAATTAAATGGCATTATTCTGGCCATAGTTTACGACTAATTCGTGACTATATTAGCGCTATTTGGCAGCATCATGATATTCCTAGTACGGCAACTATTCAGAGGTTTATAGTAAAGTTTGAAAAGACAGGAACACTAAATTTCAAGAAAGAAATAAATGAAAGAATTTATAACAATGAAGAAAATATTCTTGCTTTAATAGAACTGGAGCCAACAATGAGTGTGCGGGAAATTTCCAGAGAACTAAATATAAATTTTATGACAGTGCATAGAATTCTCAAAAAACATAAATACATTCCTTTTAAATTTCAAAACCACCAAAATATTTTGGAACGAGATTTTGAACTGCGTGCCTCATTCTGTGAAATAATGATGGAGAAATCAAATTGTAATAGTGAATGTTTAAGTAGTATTTTATTCACAGATGAATGCACATTTACCATGAATGGTGAACCAAACTGTCATAATTATCGGTACTGGTCACAAAATAATCCACATAATATTGTAGAATCGAGGACACAATATCGTCACTCTGTCAATGTGTGGGCAGGAATTTTTGGTGATAAAATCATTGCCCCATTCTTCATCCAACGAATAAATTCAGCATCATATTTGAATTTATTAATTAATGCTGTTGGACCACAAATTGTCGAAACAAACAAAGAAAATGTGTGGTTCCAGCATGATGGCTGCCCTGCACATAGCACTAGAGAAGTTGTGGAATATCTAAACCATGTATTTCCTGAAAGCTGGATAGGACGAAATGGACCAGTTAACTGGCCAGCACGTCACCAGATTTAAATCCGTGCGATTTTTTTTTATGGGGCCATTTAAAATCTTATGTTTATAAAAAAGATACCAGAATTTAGCAGAACTTAAAAATGCTATATTACAAGAACGCCAGAAAATAAATAATCGACAATTAAAGAATACTCGAGAAAGCTTCTACAACAGATTAGGTTATTGTTTAGCTCAAAACGGTGGACTATATGAACATCTAATTTAACAATTTAAGAATATTTAGTTTGTTGATGTTTTTATTGAATTAAATTTATGTTACAATAATTAATTTGTTAAACAACAACCTACCTTAAATATTTTATCGAGTTTATTATTTTATTATTCTTAAATAATAAATCTAAAAAATATTTTGCCTTATTATAATTAAATTTTTATTTAGAAAATAAATATTTAGTACGTAAAAATGATTTTGACAATTTATTCTGACATTGACGTATAAAACGTTACGCATTTGTTCATCTCTTGTTTTTAATTCCATGGCTATTACTATTAAATTGAAATTACGTGAATTTTCAAATTTAATTTCTGCAGTTATGAAGTAGTGAAAATGAATTTTGTTTATTGATTCGGATGTAGAATTTTATGCTTTACAACATTTATTTGAAACATTTTTTCCAAAAATAATTAGGGAAGCAATGCGCACGGAAAAACTGATTTGCCATGTTAAACGCCTATGTTTCACTTTTCGTGTTACACCCGGTATATGCCGGGTTTAGAATTGAAATAAGTAATATATGAAATAATTAAATTAATTAAATTAGACCAAAAGTCTAAATTCAAAAAATGTTTAGAATGAAAAATGACGCATCAAAACGTACTGATATAAAAATCATTCTAAGATAAAAATGGACATTCCTAGTTTTATTCCGGTTTTGCATGGACATGTCTTGTTTTATTCGTGTATGGCAAAATTTTAAAACGAATTTCCGTGGAGTCCTTTAGTTTAATTCTTGTAAGATTTACACATCCAAAAGTACGCTAAAGATGCAACAGATTGCGCTAATAATCTCGTTTTTCATAAAAATTTACATTCCTCCTTTTATTCCTATATTCATTTGAAACCCCTGCTCTACACTGTTATGGGAATTAATTTCCTGTTGTGCAGAATAGCAAATAAATATAGATATTTGTGTATTTCGAGCGTAAAGTGATTATTTGTTATTCGAGCACGGTAATTGCAGCACTAGGCGAAGGCGTGTAAGAGGAACAAAGACATTATACGCTCGCGATACACACATAATTTTTTCTACGATTGCATCTTAAAATTATTAAAATACTACTGAAAATAAATTCGTTCTGTCAACTGTCAATATGACAAGTTTCTGTTTTGTTTGAATCTCTGGTAACTATTGAAATAAGCGCGTATTTAATATCTTTTTAACGCGTTGCCATTGGAGACGCGCGACAAAGATATGTTTCGATTGTTCCACAGAAAACGTCAACTTTACGATGACAAATGAGAGCGTAATTGTCAACACTTCATAGCAATCGTAGAAAAAATAAATAATGCATTGCAGCAATAAAGAAATAATCTCATCTAATTTAAATTCTTGTTTGATTCTAAAAGTAATTAACAAATTCCTGTTAATAACTCAGCGTTGTTTCATGGTTCACGCCATCGCCGCTGTGATGTCGCTAGTGGCTGCAGTGGGGGCGGCAACACTTCATCAAGATGCAGCGCACGGCTAGACGTGCCCTGCAATTACAGAGCCGCAAAGCACCAAGCAAGCAGCTTGGGCACTTTATTTTCCCGTAAGCAATATATACACCTACACAATTGTAGATTGTATTTGTTGTTCGTTGAACTACAAAAAATTGATTGAATTTAGAATTGTACTAGATGAATTTACAAGTAAAAAAGTCATGACAATGTTTATATAATTTATTTTGAAACTTGTTCAAGGAAACGAGATTTAATCTTAAAAGTCGATCTAGAGTATAGATGCACAAATATTTCTCAAATAAATCATTATAAAATGTACTTAACAATTAAATATTTAGATTAAAGAAAGGTTGGTTGTAAGAAAACAAACTGAATTTTTCTTACAACCAACCTTTCTTTAATCTAATTATCACAAACTGACATGGAGTCCTTCATTACGAATATTAAATATGTAATTAATTTAACAGAAATCGTGTTTTAACAGTTTTTGAGATGCAAGTGGAATCTTTGTTACTAGGAATCATTCTTATTTTATTTGAGCCATCAAATATCTGGCTTAATTATTAATTTAACGGATTTTGTCGCATAACATTATTTATAGGCAAATGTACATTCTTGATATCACTTCCGACTTCGATTGATTCAATGTTGAGTGTGACACAAATTAAGATCCCGCCAGTTTATTATAATTCAATAAATAAGTTAAATATTTGCTGCTTCAAATACAATTAAGTATCTTGTATATTAATAATAAAATAACGTAACTAAATTATTATTGAGATTACTTTTATTTAGAATATGGTTTAGTTTAATTTGACTAAATCAACTTTCAAGATTAGATAAAATTTTGATGAGAATCATTTAAAAAAAATTGTAATGCTAAAAATTTTAATTACGTTTACTGAAAGTTTTATATTTAAACCAAATAACTCATTATTGGGGGTGGCACTTTGCCATAACAGTTCTCGGTAATGTTATCGTATATTTATGCGCGTGAAATGCAATTACCAGTCGTCATATCACTCCCCCAACGATGTTAGTTACCCCATTTAAGAAATTGCAAACCATAGTTATTTACGTAACCAGTTATGAAAAGGTTAATATTGTTTTACGAACATAATATTTGCCAAAACGAGCGAAGCGAGTTTTGCAAATTATGTCATCATTGAAAATGAATTCTGAATTCGAGACAGACCTTCCTTCTGATATCGGAGAATCTGCTAATTTGGCCGTGAACTGTTTAATATTAGAAAAAATATTAAATGTATATGAATCCTAAAAATTTTAATAAATAGTTATTTCCGTTATTTGCAAATATTTTTGAGAAAGTTCAAACTGTCAACATTTATTAAGTAACTAGTTATGTAAAGAATTCTTTACATAACTCTTGAATGACAGTTATGAAAAAATTGACATTTCATAACCTCAAAAATTGATGTAAAACAGGACTTTTCATAACGGCATTAAGTAAAATTATTTACAAATTTTTATGAAATTCGCCGAAACAAAAGCCAACACACATCATCTGAATCATGTTCATTTCAGTTTTGAAAGGTATTTATTTATTGTGAACTCATAACTAAATTATACGCATGATTACTATATTCCCTTTCAGCGTTACAGATTCTATGTGACGCGAGACATAAAAATGCAGAATCCTCAATTTCCTCCCCCTGATTGCATCTCTGTCTCCCGACGCCAGAGCGTCGCCTGTAGCGTTCTACGTCATCCTGCCGCAGATGAGGTTAGGATGAACAGAGGCGCACGGCGTCATCACGTGATTTGAATCCTAATTGGTCTCCGCCGCCGCCTCCACCACGGACGGCGACGACTACGACGACGATGACAACCTCAGGGGCGGTTGGTTGCACGCTCCGAGGAATTCAATTATTTTTTACGAGCTCCGAACTGGCGGCATGAAACGCTGAAATGTCACTGATGCCTCTAACAACCGTGATATGACATACGAAACCGAAATGATATATTGATGAAACTAGAGGTAGAGGTTTTATATTTAGAGCAGGAGTTTAGCGTCATTCAAGATTGAGGGGAGTTCGATTGAAGAAGAATAGAGCATAAAGTCAAACTGTGATTATCTAATGGAGTCCTCCAGTCACAAAATAAAATTAATTTTTATTTTGATTAGGCACAACAAATTAGTATTAGAGACGATTAAAATATCAATGTTATGTTTTTAAGATATGATTTTTGAATGCCATGAATATTGATGTCAGAGCCGGTGATACAAATTGAGATTAACCCATTAACCGCCAACGTCCCATTTTTGGGACGCTTAAATATTTGGCTGTAATCATTTTTTTTTACATTTAAAATGTATATTTTTTTTAATGAATATATTAATTAGTTATGTTATGACAGCCAGTCACAGCCAATTTTCAAATATTTGCAAAACCAATAATTTTAAAAATATTCAAAGTTACTTAATTTCGGTGTTTTTAACAATTATATTTCAAGGTCAGATATATTTTAACTCTTAAGTATGTATAACTTTTATTATCAAAAACTGGTTTTTTAGAACTCAAATAAAGATATTTTTACTGAAAAGGTATTCTTTTATTGATCATTGAATTGCGGCGGGTATTGGGTTAAACTTCGAGTTTTTTTATAATTATGTTACTAACTAAATAAAAGTATAAACACTGTCTACAAATAATCATTTATTAATTAGTTATTATGTAGGTACTTGGTGTAATGCCTTATTTAAAAAAAATTAAATATGCTATTAAACCAGTGACACTAAATATGTTCACTAGGAATTAAATATTTTAATTTATGCGAATTTCTAAAAATTCTTTTTGTCCGTCAGTACGGTGGTGTGGATAGCGATACGGAATTCGAATCCGTAGATCCCGAGTTCGATTCTCACACAAACTAAATTATATAAACTATCATACTGCGGCTCGGTGAGTGACCCTGTCAGGGGCGTATCTGGGGTACTTGGCGCCTGGGTTCTGAAGAAGAATGTGGCGCCCCGAGGCGTGCGCCGCAAGCGAAAATTTTGGAGCACAAAAATGCGATATGGTACTCAAAATACGTGGAATTTTATGCTCTACGATACAGAAAGAGTAAGACAGTAAGCCGACACGCCGTACTATGCGCAACTTGCGTGTAGATTTAGAGCAATAAGAAAACTCATGACAAATAATATGTTATTCACCTTAGCGTAGAATAATAGAACATTGTTTGTCTAGAAAAATAACTATTTTTTAAATAAATATTTTATTATATAGTTTCTCATAAAATTAAATAAAAATACAAAAAAAACTAAAAGAAATTAGTTCACTACATAGGTACATTCTAATATACCTAAACCTAATTTAAACTATATAGTTTACATTTTACAATTGCACATAATAGTACAAACAATTATACAAATAACAAAATAACATATCAATACATGTAAATTAAATTTACAATAAAAATACTTAAATACTCATAACTATACCGCGCGTTCCACGTAAAGGTTGGCATGGGGAAATAACATGGGAAAAAAGGTTTTTGTAAATAAAAAGTGTCCGGTAAAAAATTATGGTATAATATTACACATGACCATAATAGACCTATCCACACACTTTATTTCATACAGATTACTTCATTTTAATGCCACAAATTAGAGAAAATAATGAAAATAGTTCGAGAAAATCGCCTACTAATTATGATTTTTTGTGACAGCTTTGTCATAGAAACAGAAGCTGTCACTATAACCGTCAAGATTTGTTGTGAATATTAAGAAGTCTTGACAGTTAACTTTATATTTCAAACATTAATCACATTACTTCGCGATCTTTTGTAATTAAAGGCCTTAGTACGACAGTAGGTACCTACACTTGGTATTCATTTAATTACATTATTTATTTTACAAATTATATTAAGACGCAGTATTTGTGTTCTTTTAATATACTCATATTTATTTTAACTTTTAGCCGTCTGCCGCCCTTTTATGCTGGCGCCCGGGTTCTGGGAACCCCAAGAACCCTGGGTTGGAACGCCCCTGGACCCTGTACTGTAATTGGGATTAAGTTCCTATTGTACAGCGGAACATAAATAAATAAATAAATATCAAATTATATATGTCATTAAAGTCATTAAAGTTTACGACAGAGGTATAGAAACACCCTGTAATAATAATAATAAGTACAAATATACAAATTAAGAACTACAAATTAATAAATGAAATAAAAAAGAAACAAAAACTATAAATGAAAAAAAAGTAAATCAACTTAATTACAAAACAACAAAAAATCAAAGGAAAGAATAACTAACAATCTCTTACAAATCAACCGAATGAAGATAGCGAACAAACCAGCATAACAGTGAGGTTGGTTTTTGGTAGTCTGGCTACTGAAAATAGAGGCGTTTTTAGCAGTCGAAATCAGACTCGGAGTTTAAACTCGGTTTAAGAAGTCTACCCCTGCAAACTTTTTTAGTTGAAAAGACAGAAAGACACTTAAATAGGCAAGGAAGTGCCATTCTATTCGACAAATTTAATAAGGTACAATTAAAAACAATTGAATCAAATAAGCGAGCAAAATAATCATTTTTATAATAATATATGCTAATAATAGCATGGGAACGAATTTTAACTATAATAAAATTTTTATAATAAAATTACAATCAAAATTGAAACGTAATGTCCTGTATTTTTCATAACATTGTCGTTCTAAATCAAATCAAATTATGAAAAGAAAAATGGGATATCGCCAGGATTTGAACCTGGGACCTATGAACTCCGGTCATATGTTTTTAAACCAACTAAGCTATGGTCATCTGTGATTCAATTGCAGTTAGATACTTTATAGTAAGAAAAATTATAAAAAGAAACATTGGAATATCGCCAGGATTTATTTATTTATTTATTTATTATATTTATTTTATGTTACTCTGTACAACAGGAACTTAATCCTAATTACAGTACAGGGTCCGCACTCACCGAGCCGCAGTGTGGTAGTTAATATAATTTTTAGCTTGAGTGCGATTCGAACTCGGGATCTCTGGATTCGAATTCCATATTGCTATCCACACCACCGTACAGACGGAAGGATTTGATCCTGGAACCTATGAACTCCAATGATATGCTTTAAACCTACTAACTTACGGTCGCCTGTGACCCAAATCTGATTTTATTTCAATATGGTGTAGGTGGCTCAGCAGTATCGAGTCGGCCTGTAGATCTAGAGAACCTTGATTCGATCCCCACATCCGAAAAACAATTTTCACCAAATTAAATCTACCCCTGTGGCTCCACCTCCACTATCATCTTTGGGGGCCGTTATTTGACGGCTGGTAACCGCATTTCACGCTAAGAAATATATCACTTACCGAGATCTACTTACGGCAGAGTGCCACACCCAGTAATAGGTAAAAGGCGTGATAATATATTTATTTATTTTATTTATTATTCTCTACCATTTTTGTTATATGGATCCATTTATTTTTAATAATTGCATAAATAAATATATAATCATGCCTTTTACCTATTACTAGTTGAGGCACTTAACCGTAGCAGATCACGACAGTGATATATTTGTACGCGTGAAGTATCAGATATCAAATCACGGCCACCGTAAATGCTGGTTGAGGGGACTCAAAGAGGTAATTTTAATATGATGAAAATTGTTTGTCGGTTGTGGGAATTGAACCCGAGTTCTCAAATCCACAACCAACATAAATGGAGTTGGTGGTCAAGTGGGTATACAGTCGGCTTGCGGTTCTTGAGGACCCGAGTTCGATTCCCGCAACCGATAAACTGGCTTTCACCAATGTAATATCAACTCCTGTGGCTTCCAATTCACTAACAACTTTGGGGGCCCTGATTTAACGGCTAGTAACCGCATTTCACGCGTAAAAATATATCAATTACCGAGATCTGATACGGCAGAGTGTCACACCCAGTAATGGGTAAAAGGCATGATGATATATTTATATAACTCAATACCAATGAGCCACCTACCCCATAAATGAGCAACCAAATTGCCGGTAGCACTGAAATAAAAACTTTCATATTCATTACATTTATTAACTTACTTTATAATTTACAAGCCGCGTCTGGCTTATACTCGTATTACGCTCGCTATCATCCAGAACGAAAAAAAGTTGAAAGAAACTCGCCGAAAATGAATATGGAAAAGAGAATACTCGCTTTTCATTCCCTAACAGCTCATAATTTTCTTCTTTTCACCGCTTAAACATTGCAACAGATTTTTTGTTAATTATTTTTAAATTAGAAGATGTTGGTTTCTTCAAGACACGAAGTACCTTATAGATTTAATTTGTGTTGGTTTTGTTGTGTTCCGGGAAACTGAAATGTTAATAAAGGTTTTATGACTATGTTCGGGATGTAATGAAATATTAGTAAGGATAAGGCTTGTTTATTCTTAGGCATAAAACTAAAAAACTTCATGTTGCAGTAGATTAATTTTACCTTTATACGGTCAATGAGTAATATGAGAATATTATACCGACACTTTTATAGTAGTTGAGTTAAGTTTGTCGTATAAAGTGAACAGCTCGGCGTTTAATCTTGGTTTCAGTCGATATTTAATTTGCAGTATAAACAAGATATAAAAACAGGTGATTGAAATTATTTATATTATTTAAAAAGCAACATCAATTGGGAAAGCAACTCAACTACTAGTAAGCCAGCCTTAAACTTGAACTGCATTTTGGAAAGAAGTAACAAAGTGTGGTAGAATCCCACGTTAAAAAAGTCACCCAACACTGATTTTACTTTGAAATTGGGGAGTCCTCTGGACGTTAAATTTTATTTTGTGTATCGTGGCGTCGGCTGATTTGCTTTGCACTATGTCTTTCATTTAAGGCAGTGGTTTCCAAATTGTGGGGGGGGGGAGCGCTATATAAAAATATAATTGAGGCTTATGAACACATTCTCCATTTACATCATAGCACACATGTGTTTCTAACTCGCAGTAAAATATCCCTAGTTTAACAAAGCCTTAGAAATTTTATTACGTTTCGTAACATCTTATTTGTGTGAAACAGGCTTTTCCGCTGTAGCTGTTTTAAAGACAAGATATCGAACTCGATTATTCGTTGAAAAAGAATTGCGAGTGACGATATCTTCAATGACTCCCCGGTTCGAGAAACTGAAAAACAAGCGCCAATTTAGCACTAAAAAATTATGATTATATTATATTAAATATGCCTAATTTAAATTAAATATAATTTCCAATCTTATTACAATTTTATGTTTATAAATGTTGTTACATTATTTTGTTCTATTATTATGTTGCAATAAACATAATTTTATTTTAAGAAAAAGATTTGTTATAACAAATATCTTATATAATAACAATATTTGTTTATAGTACTCATTTTTTTGTATTCTATAAAATAAATTATTTACGATTTTTGAAGTTAGGCTGTTATAAAAAATGAGGGGGGCGCGACAATTTTTTACGGTAAAAAGGGGCCGCTAAGAGAAAAAGTTTGGAAACCACTGATTTAAGGTATAAGAAGGGATCATATATAAATAGATAAATAGAGTATATGGCGCTACTGGCAACTTAGAACAAAGTTCTAAATGTATTCAATAGATGTCACTAGCGCGAGAGAAAATAAAGCGACGAAAAGGAAAGGAGGACGGAGAATTTGGCCATTTGCTACCTCTTTCGCAGTTGCTTGAAATCGAACCCTCGTCACTTGGCACTCGCGGCATCGCGGATCAACAATATTGTTGTCTGACTGTATTAGCCCAGCTAGCTGCTAGTAGCTGTATGCTGATGAGAATGTATAGCCTACTTTTAACATTAGGTACAAAATAAATGTAATACATTACACGCTGCGTAAACATTTTTTGATCTTAGAAGTTTTACAGACCTTGGCTTTCACATCGTTCAAATAAAACACCTCAACAAAAAAGTGTACTTACGCAGCTTGTAATATAAATAACTATTGTCACCCGTACAGTTAACAAAAATAATCTCAGTTAGTAATGTAACTGTCCATAAATCTATTTGGCAATTTCACCTCATGAAACAGAATAAAAATAAAAGAGAGTAATTCACCCTCCGTTCCCAGTAGTAAACGCGTGACCGCCCCCTTGTTTACCTCTCTTCCCCCTGCCCCTGGCCATGTCTACGTGGCAGAGTGTTTGTGCGGCGTAGAGCGTGTGTAATACGTGGGATTTGTTGTTAGTTAATTAGTGATAACCCTATTGGTGTCGGTTAATTACGAGCATCGGGCGCCATGTAGCTTTGTGTATGTGAGGGTGTTACATGGTCACGCCCGACCCTGGGAATAACGCTTCTGTGTGTGTGTGTGTGTGTGTGTGCGTGGGTGATCGGTATGTAGATACTATTGAGTTGATTGGAATTTAACTGTGTGTGTAATGTCACTTGTGTAACGCAGGACGATGTAGCCATACCATGTTCGATACGTTTATTTGTTTCTTAGGTTTATTTTTCTAGTTGCTATTGCTCGTATGAAGTTTGCCTTTTTTTATTGCAAAAATAGAACAAGATAGGAAAATTGGTTAAGTCGAAAATATTAATAAAAACTTGTTGGATGCGTTCTAAAGGCTTTTTATTTGAATTTCAAGGACTGATATGTCAGCAATAACATTTATTGAAATAAAATAGTTATTTGTGTATTAAGAGCGTAAAGTGATTCTTTGTTACTCGAACACGGCAATAGCAGCGCGAGCCGAAGATGAGAGCTGCAATAGTGTAAGAGGAACAAAGATACTTTACGCTCGTGATAGACACGTAATTGTTTCTACGATTGCATCTTAAAATTATTAAAAAACGTATGCGTACTGAAAATAAATTCATTCTGTTAACTGTCAATATGATAAGTTCCTGTTTCTGTTTTCTTTGTATCCCTGGTAACTATCGAAATAAGCACGCATTTAATATCTTTTTCGCGCGTTGCCATTGGAGACGCGCAAAAAAGATATTTTTCGATTGTTCCACAGAAAACGTCAACTTTACGATGACAAGCGTAATTGTGAAATTTTCATAGCAATCGTAGAAAAAAGCCTATAGAATTCAACCAAGTTTTTGTTTTTTTTTTAAACGGGTGTTTAACCAATTTAATTTACAATATCCGTAGTATACATAGATATATCAGGCACATATTATTCAATCCTCCTCCTCCTCTTCAATATTGCTTTATCTACAAATTATGAAAGAAATAGTTATTTGTGTATTAAGAACGTAAAGTGTTTCTTTGTTACTCGAGCACGGTAATTGTAGCACGAGTCGAAGGCGAAAACTGCAATACTATAAGAGGAACAAAGATACTTTGCGCTCGAGATATATACATATTTTTTTCTACGATTGCATCTTAAATGACTAAAAAACGTATACGTACAGAAAATAAATTCGTTCTGACAACTGTCAATATGATAATTTTATGTTTTGTTTCTATCCCTGGTAACTATTAAAATAAGCGCGCATTTAATATATTTTTTGCTCGTTGCCGTTGGAAACGCGCGAATTACATCTTTTTCGCACGTTGCCATTAGAGATATTTTTCGATCGTTCCACAGAAAACGTCAACTTGACGAGACAAATGAGAGCGTATTTGTCAACTTTTCATAGCAATCGTAGATAAAGTGTATTATATTACTGTTTCTTAGTTTATAATCCCGCTGTACTTCATTGCTACTTATTTTGATTAAAGAGATAAAGCAGTGTTTCTCAAACTTTGTAGTTTTTGTAATAACGCCCTCTGTTCCATGTATGAAAACATCTTTTTAATTCATCAATTACTGTTCAAAAATAAAATGTTTTTTAGGAACCCGAACAATAATTTTAATAAATTATTGAACCGAAACAACATTTACCATAATATAAACACAAAATGGAATAATTTTATAAAAAAAAATAATTACTAAGCTTAGATATGATGATGATGCAAATTTATGATGGATGATACTCGTATCTTTTTAGAAATGTAAACTACACTAATTGAACTATTCAGAACACAATATTTCAACATTGCATTGTTGCTTATTTATGTTACTGCCGGAGTATAAACTCCAGGGAATGCTCAAAATTCCAAAATTATATTATTTACCAATTATGTTTATATTAGAACGCATTCTTAACGAGGCTCGTTCTTCTAACAAACAAATCCTCACCCGTAGAACACATGCTCCACACTCGCAAGCTGTTGTATAAGATTTTATCTCAATTTCATATATTTATTTAAATATTGAACGTGTCCTTGGCAAGACTCGATTTACTTGCATTTTTATTCTTTACGTACTTATCTTCTTTACAAAGCTACTCATATGTCTCCAGTGCTGAGTTTCTTTAAAAAGGTGTGTCTGCAAAGTTGAGTTTTTTACTCTTGCGCAGAATTACGCCTGGAGCAGTCAATGCTTGATTTATTTCTCTCGTAAATTTACGTCCAGGGCAGCATTATGATATTGAATTATATAATTAATTATTAGCTGTTTTATACGTAAAATTACGTATACTTACTCGTATAAACATAAAATAAATGCAGTAGATTTAATTATTGTTCTCAAATTTGTTTAAATTATCTAAACTTAACTTCAGAAAAGTATTGTGTTGAACACAGCAAATTTTAATATAAGTTATATAGAGAAATTTGTTACTAAAATAAATACTATTAAACCAGTGACACTAAAAATGTTCTCTAGGAATGAAATGTCCTAATTTTTGCGAATTTCAAAAAGATATTTTTTGTCCTACCTCCATAATTAGTTATAATGTAGGTACCTGGTGTAATGCATTATTTTTTTTTGAGTACCTAGTCTGATATCATATACGGTATTGAAAGGGTAAGTTGTGTAATTTGAGGAAAATGTACCTTTAGCAACAGTGCATTAATGGATATTTATTTATTTATGTTACGCTGTACAACAGGAATTTAATCCCAATTACAGTACAGGGTCCGCACTCATCGTGCCACAGTGTGGTAGTTCATATAATTTTTAGCTTGAGTGAGATTCGAACTCGGAATCTCCGAATTCGAATTATATATTGCTATCCACACCACCGTACTGACGGACAATGCTGTTAGTGTATGGAGAAGCGGTGCAAAATTTCGAATTAAACCAGTGGCACTAAAAATGTTCGCTAATTTTTGCGAATTAAAAAAAATATATTTTTGTTTTGTAATCAGTATATAAAAATATATGTTTCATTAAAGTTTCGTGCAGAGGTATAGAAACCACCTGTATATTTATGTCTTTAGCATATTTACGGTTAAACAAACCCTACATTTCCATGTTTTTCCGGTGACTTATACAATATCAGTCTATTTGATGAAAATACGAGTAGATGGTAGCATCTCTGCACTAAACTCTTGTAAATCTGATAACGTCCAAATACAAATCGCGCCTCTCATCTGCTTGTTACTTTGATCTACAACTACACCTGGTGCGTTGGTTGTCGAGAAACCAGTTTTGATATTCTGCGCGCAAATTGAACAGAGTGTTCCGGGTAGTTCCGGGTTTGCTGCCGCAGATCCCTTCATAAGAGCAATATCGGATTTTATCAGGCGTCGGCAGCAGCGACGCCGCCCGATTACATCCGAACATATCCGACGATCCGACGCTACGAACCGGAAGCATATTGCACGGGGAGGAGGCGGTTCTTTTCGCCCCTTCCAAATTGGAAGAAATTCATCTTGATGCGATTGTCATTTTTAAACTTTATATTCCTGAATTTTATCCAATTTTAAATGTTATTACTTTGTAACTATATACCGGGTGTAGAATTGAAATATGTTACATTAGAAATACAATAATATGATGATTGTTGCTTCCCTAATTAAATTAGACCAAAAGTTTAAATACAAAAAATGTTTAGAATTAAAAACTGCATATAATGAGTATATATTTGTTGCTCAATTGTTTTGTATGCAAGTATAACAAGCAAACGAAAAATGACTTCATTTTATGATTGTTAGAAAATGTTTCCATATTTAAAATAGTTCAGAACAATTAATACGTTAACTAAAGCTTTTAGTGTCATTTTTTAACCATTTTACGTTGATATTTCAGTAACTCAAAGTTTATAACAAAAATTATTTTGTTTAGTTGTTTCCCAAATATTCTTTATAAAAACCATTTTTCGTTTGCTTGTTACTCTTGTATTAAAAACCAAATAAATACTCATTAGATGCAGTTTTTAATATTTAACATTTTATTGTGTTCACATTTTTGGCCTAATTTAATTAGGATTAAGTTCATGTTGTACAGCGTAACACAAATAAATAAATAAATAAATATTAAAAAAATATATTGTATTTCCTATGTTACATATTTTAATTCTTCACTCGGTATATTGAAAGATTTGATACTTTCTTCAAAAATGCAAAATACAACAATATTTTTTTGTATAGAAAAAACTGTATATCTTTCTAATGTAATGTCTAATAGTATAGTATTATATAAGTGAGTCAAATAAGTTATTATACGTGAGTGAAACATATGACACTTAATTCATGAGACATAAACAATGTTTTATTTTACAATAGTAGTTTTTCTACAATACAGTTAGAAAAAGGTTGAAATTAAATTGAATGGATATACTGTCAAATAAATGAAATCTGTTCTCAAGCTGGAGTAGGTGGGTCAGTGGTACCGAGTCGCCCTGTGGATTTGAGATCCCGGGAATATAATATTTTCGAAATTCGCAAAAATAATTGCACATTACTTGAATCAATCATTTTACATGTCAGTGGATTTATAGGTTACAGTAATGAATAAAAATTAGTAAACATTAAATATTATTTTATTTAATTAAAGTTGTGCAACAATTCTTTCAACGTTTAATATTTACTAATTTTTATTTATTACTGGAACCTATCAGATCCGTGGCACGATAAATACTTGCTTTAAGTAATGTGCAATTATTTTTGCGAATTTTGAAAAACATATTTTTGCGTTGTAATCAGTAGGTACATATACCAATATATATCCATGATTTTTTTTGCCATAATTTTGAAACACTCTGTATGTAACAGTAATGCCCAATTGCATAAACAATGTTACCTATGTTGTTAGCTACATATATTTGTAATAAATAATCATTAGTTTAAGAGGTTCGGTGGCCGAGCGTGTTAAAGCACATCTCTTAACATACTGTGACGTCACCCGAACCAAGATTCGTCAGTTCGAATCCGACTATCAACAATGAGTTATTTATTTTAAAATATAAAATACAGTTACATGTATTTATCACACTCGGGCGCTATAAGCTAGTCACTTATACGTCTTAATTATTTATTGTAGCATTCTACTACGAAAGCCGGCAGTACGGCAGTGAAAAAACTGCGGCTCGGTGTGCCCGGTATGCTCAGGCCCGATCTCGGGCTGTACTATATAAATTATAACGGAATGTATTATAAATAAGAGACTGTGAGCTTGGAATGAATTTGCTCTTCAGTCGACCTGTTTGTAACACAAAAAATATTTTTTCATTGATTTCTACTGCCATGTTAGATGAGGCATTTGGACGTTATATTGTTTTTATTTTAATTTTTAATATGCATCTTGAGAGCCTGGTTTGATCCCCACAGCGACAAACTATTTTCACCAATTTAAATCTACCCCTATGGCTCCCCCTCCACTAATATCTTTGAAGGCCGTGATTTGACATCTGGTAACCGCACTTCACGTGAAAAAATACATCACTTACCGAGATCTGCTTAGGCAGAGTGCCACACCCAGTGATGGGTAAAAGGCGTGATTTATTTATTTATCGTGTTTGATTGTTTTGTATTTTTTACAACTTTTTTTATTATTTACACTTATTTTTGTCTTTGCCCTTAAGAAGTTGCATTTGGCAACGAAACGTCGGCTTAGAAAAATACATTGATAATATTGATTGGATTCCTACGTATTTTTAATTCCATAAATTATAGCGTTTTCTAATATTGAACTGTCAAAGATTTTGACATTTCGTAGATACGTTTTTTGGTATTACAATTCAGCCCTGTGGCTCCCCCTCTACTAATATCTTTGGGGGCCGTGAGTTGACGGCTGGTAACCGCACTTCGCGCGAAGAAATATATCACTTACCGAAATCTACTTCGGCAGAGTGCCATACTCAGTAATGGGTTAAAGGCGTGATGATATATTTATTTATTTAACAACACGATTAATTGAGAACGTTTCATGTAACCGGGCCGAAGTCTGCAACTATTTCTAATTTGAAACGTAAGGAATAAGTAATGTTTACGACGAATTGAGAATGGTGGCAATGAGAGCACTCAAATTAACCTCCCCCTACCCTCCGCAACACTGGTCGTCGCATGTGCAGCGTATTTGCATTCTTGATTTTAATTTACGGAAGTGCTGGTAGTAAAATTTAAATTTTTATTCTTCGTCTTCGCTGATTTTATTATGAGGGGTGAATTTAAAGGAAGATTAATTTTTCGTTTGGAATTTTCTAACATTATAAGCGGGATTTTTTTCTTCGTTCTTTTATCTTTTGTAGTTTTCCGCATCGCTGGTTATAAATCACGTCGGTTCGCGGGAAAAGAATGTTATCTGTATTGATGTATGTTCAGTCCGCTTGCGGATGCAATTGTATTCGGGTCTCGGCTGAAACTGAACTGAAAACTGAAATAAAAGAATCCGAGAAAGAATGTTATATAATGCAGGGAATATGAACGCAATGCTGCGGTATTTAATATTGACTTTCTAGGATTTATAACTCGAATTTGTTTCTGTTTGTTTTGAATTTGTCAGTGCGATTAATATAGATGTACCGTGAAATGGGTTTCTGCAAACTTTATAAAATTATTTTCAGGCAGTTATTTTTCTTTCATGCTTATTTAGAAATGCCTTCAGGTTGAAGGAGATTATATTATAAAACTTACAGAACAATTTAAAAGTAGTTAAAGAAGATATGTAGGCGCGGTGGCCGAGCGTGTTAAGGCACATCTCTTAGCATACTGTGACGTCACCCGAACCAAGGTTCGTCGGTTCGAATCCGCCTGCCGACAATGTGTGATTTGTCGTAAAATATAAAAATACAGTTTCATGTATTTATCACACTCGGGCGCTATAAGCTAGTCACTTATACGCCTTAAATAATCTGACTAAAGAAACCGGCAGTACGGCAGTGTAAAAACTGCGGCTCGGTGTGCCCGGCCCCTATGTTCCGACACGGAATTATGGGACTCATTATAAAGAAGATATCATGAGTAATATAGTAGACTAGAGGTTTTCAGTCATTTTTTTGTCTCACACATACCGGGAGTTTTTCTTATCAGTAAACATAGGGATATGTCATTACCATAGTTACAGATAAAAAGCTGGACAGCAATACATTAGAGCGTTTATTTTAAAAGTAAACATAGGGAAAATAATATTTTCAGCAATGCATTGAAGTGTAATAGTCTATTATAATAAAAGAAACATTTTAAGTTTAAACAAATGAAATGAATTTCAATTACTTTAAATTACATTAGTTTAAATAGGAATTTTAATTTAATAACTGTTCAAAATTACCCCCATTTACCTGTAAACAGTAGCCTAAACGATTATAAAATGAATTTATAGCATTATTTATTTGCTCTGGAGGAATCTCATGCGAAGCAACACTAATTCTACGTTCTAATTGTTCTACACTCATTCTACCACCATTAAAAAATTTATTTTTTAAGTGGCCCCAAAGAAAAAAATTGTTTGACGCAAGATCTGGTAACCTTGCAGGCCACTCCACTTCTGCACCTCGTCCTAGCCATCGTTGGGGAAATATTCGGTGCAAATAATTCCGTACATTTTGTTGGAACCACACTTCCTCAATATTTACTCAATATTACTCTTTCTTGTAACAACTCTAAATAATTATCCCCATTTAAACTTCCATAAAAACGCCCCACAATTTGATCCCCTATTAACCCGGTCTGATTTTGAAAGAGGACAGTTTTATTACTTTGACAACTATAGATGACAGCAATGTTATTTTCCCTATGTTTACTTTTAAAATAAACGCTCTAATGCATTGCTGTCAAACTTTGCAACTGTAACTATGGTAATGACATATCCCTATGTTTACTGATAAAAAATTCCCGGTATAAACTAAAGTGCTACGGCATATCAAATATGTTATATTTTTTTGACCATCTGAAAAAAGTATGTATTTTTATAGGTATTTGTGTATTAAGAGCGTAAAATGATACTTTGTTCCTCGCGCACGGTTGAAATAGTGTAAGAGGAACAAAGATACTTGACGCTCGTATATAAATATGCGAAAGGATCGTTGTTTCTAAATCACTGTATCCAACTGTATCTCATAGTCAGGGGCGCCGAGAGAAAAAGCGGGCCCCGGGGAAAAAAAATTCGGGCCTCCTTTAACTTTGAATATTTATTAATTAAATATAAGATACCAAAAAAAATATATTTATAAATATATGTATGACAACAATAAGAATTATTAATATCTAAATAAAGTTATAACAATATAAATAAAATTAAATACAAAATTCTGAGTTAATTGGTGCAGCGATGTGTATTGTATACTCACTGTATGACTATCTAATATCTAGTTGCATATTCGATAAATGCAGGGGATACCAAAACAGCACTACGCACAAATGTATAGAGCCTTTGCCTATGTGTGTTGTATACAATGTAGTAGAAAAAAAACAAAAATGCAACAATGTAATAATGTACTTTTGAATAGTGTATAAATTTATTTAAAATTTGCAACTGGGGTCGGCCCTTCATCAAGCATTTCGTCATTTAGTACTTTATACAATGTAATAAATTGTAGAAAACGTGTATCAGACATTTCGTTATACATGTTTTAGTAAAGAATATAAAAAATTGGTGAAATAGCAGAAAATTAAAAGCAATTTATAAAATAGCAACACATCCGGGCCCTTTGAATTCCACGGGCCCTGGGTATTTTACCCCACCTACCCTCCCCTCTCGTCGGGCCTGCTCATAGTCGTAGTTATGGAAGAAATTTTTGCCTATTGTTGACATTTGATAGGTTATATTACAATTAAGCTAAAGCCAAAAGACTATCAATAGTTTTTCAAAATGAAACGACTTATACTATCGGATTCAAAACCATAGTCAGTCGAGTATGAGATTGAATAACTCCTTTTAAAATTGTTATTTTTGTATTGTGCTTGAGAATGTCACTTTTATATCATTAGCAACATAATTATATGTACTATTAAACCAGTGACACAAAACATGTTCGCTAGGAATGAAATACCCAAATAAAATATTAAAATAAACACTTGTCTCACAAGAAATCCAGCCTCCACGTCAACTTATCAGGTCATCGTCAGAGGCTGGCCAGCACAGTTAGCAACCACGCGTTTCGTTCTTATTAGAGCTCATCAGTATGGTATAACCCACTCCTTCACCTAGAACAAGTTCACGTGAAGGAGTTGTAACGCAGACGATGACCTAATAAGTTGACTTGGAGACTGAATTTCTTGTGAGACTTAGACAAGTGTTTATTTTAATATTTATTAAACCTAGTTTCATCAAGTGAATGGACAATTAATTTAGTCTTTGTTGAAATATCCTTTTTTTAATTTTTGTTCCAAAATAAATAAATATATTATCACGCCTTTTACCCATTATTGGGCGTGGCACTCTCTCTCGGTAAGTGCGGTTACCAGCCGTCAAATCACGGCCTCCAAATATGTTAGTGGAGAGGGAGCCACAGGGGTGGTATTAATGTGGTGAAAATTGTTTATGAAAGCAGGGTTCTCAAGATCCACAGGCCGACTCGATATCTCTGAGCCCCCTACCCCATATTTTTTTGTTCTATAATCAGTATATCAAATTATATATGTCAGTTTCGTACACAAGTATATAAACACCCTGTATAGGCTGTTGCAAAAAAATAATTTATGTATTATTGCATGTAATGATTACAACGCAAAAATAATTTCTCATTTCTCGTGTCATTGGTTACAATAATTTAGTAAACATTAAAATGTAGTAAACATTAAACATTGAAAAAACTGTTACATAATTTTAATTACAATTTTAATGTTTTAATTTTTATTTATTACTGTAACCTATTAATCCAGTGGTTTGAAGAATGTTTGCTTCAAAGTAATGTGCTATTATTTTTACGTATTTTGGATAAATTCTTTTTGTGTTGTAATAAGTACATCCTGTAATTTTTTGCAATAATTTTGAAACACATTGCATTTGGTTACAATTAGAATAATTTGATTATTTGTACTACGTTTAAAAAATCCTAGTATGAAGTTTATTCGCACGATGCACAAAGCACTTAGTAGATTGCTAAACCGCGAAGTTGGTATAGCGTCTAGAAAGTTAGCACTTCTAGGTATCTGAAATCAAAATCAATTCCATTTCCTCCCCACAATCTACACCAATGGCCCGAAGCTCGTGCTTATCGCTATTGTTATTAATTACAACGGACGGAACTGAATATTGAATGCTTAATTAACGGGATTGCTTTAATATTTATAACAATAATAGAACAATGATCATTTATACGTTGCAAATATCTGTCTCTCTTTCGCTTCTCTCTGTGGTTGCTGGTCTCCTTCTCTGTCACACGCTCGCTCTCCGTCTCTTCTGTGGCAGTGATGTGGTGTCCTTGTCTAACAGGCAATGTAGTTAGTTGCAAATCGGAACGATTATAATCTGTTTTAATTAGAGAAACGCTATTGTAATATTAATTGAATCTGTTTGTTCCTTTGTTATACAATGCTCGGATTATGCGATTCAATGTAATCGGTTTTCTCTCGTTCTTTGCTATTTGTGTTTGAATTGTAATTTGTCCTGAATTTTTTTGTAAATGTATTTCATTTTCTTTACAAATCCTTGCTGTTACCAATTGAAATACACAGTTGGACAAACATGGGGTAGGTGGCTCAGTGGTTCGATTCCCACAGCCGACGAACAATTTTCACCAATTTAAATCTACTAACATCTTTGGTAACCGCACTTCACGCGAAGAAATATATCACTTACCGAGATCTTATTAGGCAGAGTGCTACGCCCAGTAATGGGTAAAAGGTGTGATGATATATTTATTTATTTTATATTTAGTTGAACAAACATATCACTTCACTCTAAAGTTATGCTATATTTAAATTACAGGATGTTTCTGTTATCCATACGAAAAAGATTTTTATTTACAAAAATTAGTGGCCTTTTTTTTAGTGTCATTGGCTGACACTACAAACAGTCATTTATTTGATGTATCAAATTATATTCCGTGTATAGGTACGAACACAAGTTTTACCTGAAACTAACAGGAATATAAAGATTTGCCTGACCTTTAAGACTCAGGAAAGCGTTGCTTTGCAAGCCTAGTCAGGAAAATAACATATTGCCTGCCTAGGCAGGTAATATGTTATTAGGCAGGTAATGGAAGAAACGGGAATGTCTAGTTACTTAGCAACATAAAATACTGACTGAATATGTAAGTCAAATATTTCTTTTAAATTAATTTAAAGTATTTATGATTTGTTTATAAGTTTCAGGTAAAATGTGATACGTAACACGTCAGTAAAGCGTCGTACATGATTTGTATGTTGATTCAAGCCACGCTATCTATCTACTCATCCTGTAATTGAACACTTTCCTGACTTTTTACGTAAATAACTAATATAGTAATTAATTACATTCACAAAATGCAGAATGACATTTATGAAATTAACACTTAACAAATGCTTAACTACATGATGATTACGATGATGCCGATAACATTAAAAATATTCAAAATAATTTAAAAAATTATAATAAAATTTATCCATTTTGAACAAAAGATCATTTAAAAGTTATGAATTTTTCAACTATTTAAAAAATTATGTAAAAATGAAAAAATTAAGTACTACAATTTAATTAATTCAATTTTACGTTTTTTCTATTTTTATTTATTTATATCCTTGCAGATCATTTAAAATGTAAAACAGAAAAATGAAATATCATTATTATTTTTTAATACTACTAACTCCTTATATAAAAATAATTAGATTATAGAGATTCTCTTCTAATGTCACGCTGAATTCCCCACTTTATTTATTTTTAACAAGCGAACATGAAAAGCAAATAAATCAAGATATAAAACTACAGAATTAATACAGGCTAGCTCCTATATAATAATAAACAAAACGATATAATTATTTATATTTAAATAAGAAATAATTTAGTTGCTGGTATGGAAATTACAATACCAGAGATCCATACTGGTAGTATTGGGGAATGAGGGGAGTGAAGCGGTAAACACGCTTCGTAAAAAAAAAACAAATGAACGCTGGCGCGGTAACAAATGAGACTCGCTTTGTATCTGCGGTCGTGTTTTGTTTTTTATTTTTGTTTCAGCCTGATGCTTTGTCCTTTTTTACATTTTGCAATGCGCGCACAATCCAAGCAATAGCTGCGTGTGCAAGAGAGAGATGGCGATGTGGGTGGGTACACGATGTGAAAATTGACGTGTGGTCTGCGTACATTAACGTTCGATGCATTTTTGGTTTCGTTATCACGTTTGCACATTTGTGCATTTATAGTTTTTATTTTCAGTTTTTGAAATGTTTAACAAAAGCGTAATTTGTGCCTCTCACTAAAAATAAATGGATTTTGATTGCCATCCGAATTGATTTCAAATGAGAATGGAATATTTTGGTTTTTGTAAAAAATAGAGCAAATAACTGAAACTGTAAATAAATATGTGTTGATGGAGTTTAATTAAATAATTAACAATTTGTTACAGACTATTTGCTGAATCAGTTACAGATTAAACACGTCATCATTTTGGGGAGAACTTAGCAAAGAGCCATTCGCTAACTCATTCTATATAGCGATTAAATTTGCAATATTAGTACCCGTATATCTTTTGATATAGATATTTGCATATTTAGAATTGCATAATAATACACCCATACCTCGTTAAACGGCCGCTCTTTATACGGCATTTCGCTAAAACGGCTCTTTTCAATTAAGACACGTTTTCGATTTACGGCCTAAAATGTTTCGCTATAACGGCAAAAAAAACTTTTTCCTCCATTGAATTTGTATTAGAATAATTGAATTCCTTATACGGCTTTTCGCTTTGCGGCCAAGTTTCGTGGAACGTATCTAGGCCGTAAAGCGAGGTATGGGTGTATTATATATTAAATTGCAACAAAAACTAAATTGGCAAAGTGTTACATCGATAAATGAATTTTGCAATTTTACTTCTATTGGAAACACTAAAATGTGAATTTACAACTTAAATAATTTTTACTTCCGACAAGAATTAAATTAGCTGTAGAGTAAAAATATAAGAAAAACATGAATCAGAACTATGCGACATATCTTTAGAGCATTACTGTTATTTTTTAAAATCGTATTTTTACTTAAATATTATTAGACTAAAATCAGATTTTACAAATTCGAAAATACATTAAATTTAATCAATTCGGTATCTACTTACATAGTTTACAACGATATGAGTACGAAAATGCAAATTATTTTGGGGTAGGTGGTTCAGTGGAATCGAGTAGGCCTGTGGATTTGAGTACCCGGTTCGATACCCACAGTCCTGTGGTTCCCCCTCTACTAACATAATTGAGGGCCGTGATTTGACGGCTGGTAATCACACTTCACGCGAAAAAATATATCATTTACTGAGATCTGCTACGACAGAGTGCCACACCCAGTCATGAATGAAAGGCGTGATGATATATTATTTTTTTATTTTAAATAAATAAGTAAATAAATATATCATCACGCCTTTTACCCATTACTGGATGTGGCACTCTATTACAATTTTGTTATATTTACATTATAAGTTTAATAAATATATCTATATCTATTTTACGTCTCTTTGTCACAAGTACTGTTTCACATAGCAATAGTAGCGTTCTTACTTTTTAAGATGAGAAAATGGCCCAATTCCTGGGATCGAAACGTCAGAAATAAAATATTATTGAAATAAAAAAAATCTCTTGGTAGTAACACTACCTAACTGTCACTCACCGATTTAAATGAAACTTGGCACATTAATAGTACTCTAAAAAATATTGAACCCAATTTTTTTCTTCCGGAAGTTGCTTTTTAAGTGTATAAATCACCCCTGAAAGGTGGTAGAAGCAAGAATCGCCATAAATGAAATTAAATAATACCAAAATATTACGCGTTCAACATTGGTTAGGTAGTGTTACTTGTAAGAATCATAAGAAAATTTATTTACATACATTGTTAATATTTATTTATTTTTTAAATATCGTAAATGATAAAAAATTGGCTAAATATTAAAAATAAACTTAAAATATGCAAAAATCTAAATCAGGTAAATAATATGTGTCAAATAACTTATTTTTGTATAATTCGCTTTCTAGTGACAAAAGCGTCTTAGAACAAAATGACTGCACCAAAAGAAAATGATACATGGTTAGGCCGTCCTCCTGGTATTTTAATTTAAAATACAAACAAAATAATAACATAAGTATGGTAGCAATCAAATGATATCACTCTTTTTCCACAATAAAATGTACCTGCTTTACCACATTTCCTTTCCATTTCGATAGTCGAATGTTCTCCAGTTTTCCGAACCATAAACATCTGAAGCTCGTTTCTCAACAACCTCCACTCACACACACTAATACAACCGGAACAAATAGTTGCACATCGACGACAAGCCAGACAGCTGAAGCAGAGACGAGTAGATATTGGTTAAAGGCTGTTCGTGTTGTCTCTGTTTGTCGTGTAATGTGCCACGATTTGCGGTTTTGCTGGTAATTGTTACGTTGTACAAGACGATGAGTTCGGGATAATTATTTTACATTTCTGGAAATTCGCGGTTTTAGTAATGACTTGATTTAATTGAGAAGGAAATTGAGTTACAACAAGAATTAAAACGGTGCCATGAAATAACATCTCTTAATGTATAATGAATAAGTAAATCGCAAAAAATAATCTTGAACTCAATTTGCAGATATTTGAATCGTAGATGTATGAACCAAAGTCGCACGAGAACAATGGAATCCTCCTTTAATATAAGAAATAATTATTTGTGTTTTTAAGCCACAGAATGATTATCGAAGAAAACTATTTTCTGAGCGTACCAAATTTTTCACGCAACTGCATTATGTTCATTAAAAACTTCAAAATTTATTATAAATTTCGAAATGATGGTTATTACTCGTAAAATTATGAATGTGTAACCAAGGAGACGTTTTCAGAAAAAATAACAATTTCTTTATCGGCGGCATTTTGTAATTGTGTTTTTGATGTATTCAGAACAGCCCACCAAAGTAGCTGACAGCTCAGCAATGAATTTTTGTGTGGAGCTGTTTACAAAAAAGTTGAATCTTGCGATCTAAATTTTGCGCATAACATTGCTTAACAATTGCGTGAAACGATGTTTATTAAACTTCATCTAAATTCAAAACAATGTACAGTTTTAGAATAGTATATTAAAGAACGAGTTTTATAAGACATGTTATTTTGCACGCGCTCAAGTTTAGAAAACGGGCCACAGCCAGGTTTTCTAAAGAACAAGTACGATAAATAAAATGTACCTGCTGAACTTTGCGTCAAATAAATGTATTATTATTATTATTATTATTATTATTATTATAAAAGACATTTATGCACCTGTTCAAATTTGGAAGATATATTGAAATTTTAATATTCTTAGCTTGATAGGTTCAGTATATCATCCGATACTACCAACCGTCTAAAACAAAATGTTGCGTATCATAATGTCTTCCTTACGAACGCCAAATAGAGTCTTAATTATTATTCCATAACGATTCTTTTCTAATTTTGGAATGACAGTTTATGAAAAATTGTGTTAAATAAGTATTAGTACAATAATTAATAATTTTTCGATAAACACAATTTCCGTGCATGATTTTTTTATTCAATTTTGACAAAAACTAAAGTTTTTTGATTAGGATATTTGTATCAAAAGTTAAAATTTTCAATGAAGTATTAATGTTTGTTGTGGTTGCTAGATGTTGGTTATTTTACCATCCGTAAAATACTAAGAGGAAATACTATATTGTACAACAAGCATGAAATGAACATTCCATGCGAGTTTATTTATTTATTTATGTTACGCTGTACAACAGGAATTTAATCCCAATTACAGTACAGGGTCCGCACTCATCGAGCCGCAGTATGGTAGTTCATATAATTTTTTAAGCTTGAGTGAGATTCGAACTCGGGATCTCCGGATTCGAATTCCATATTGCTATCCACACCACCGTACTGACGGACAGTTGTACACTGTACTTTTTCTACGACTACAGTATTGTTCTCTGATTAATTTATATTTTAACAATAAATTTGTCCTGCTTTCACCATTCCAATATTTTAAAATACTAAATAAGTATCCTAGTAACGGCCGATTTCACTATTCCAATGTTTGACAATCCTAAATTAGTATCGTAGCAACGTAATAAAAATTATATAACAGTTCGGTTTTTATAAACATCAGTCAATATTTTGTGTTTTGTGAGGTAAAATGGAGAGTGATAGCGACGAGAATTTTGAATGAACACCACCAAATATATTAGAAGCTGCAAAAATAACATCTTTAAATTTATTACCCGAAAAATCGAAAAAAAATATGAGGTAATAAATTATTTATGAACTTGTGAAATGATCAAAATAATTGTAAAAATATATCATTTAATATAACTAACTATAAATAATAATAATTCTCTTATTTACGTCTATTTTATTTCTTTACGCATGCTTTCTTATATTCTTCATTTAGAAGGAAATTGCATCTGTACTGAAATGAAATGACCTGTACTGAAATACAAAACAAATTCATTTCGCACGATGTCTGGCAATATACCTCATTTCCCTAGCAACAACAAACATACAATAAGCAAATTTCTAAGTGGTCGTAGAAAAAGTACTTTTCAGTCTCTAACATAATATTTGAATAAGAAAATATCTTACAATCGTCTAAATACGTGCACAATTTAAACTGCAAGTGTTAATTATTTCAATTAATATAGTTAGTACTAGCTGTGGATGCAGTGCACCCCTATTTTCTTCTTTTCACCCACGTAGTCTACGCCCCTGAGATTAAATTCAGGACTGCAGCCTGTCGCTAAATCATCCCACCCAGATGTTAGCTAAGGGCTGATTTTTATCAAAGTGAAATTTAAATCTGAATTTATTGAAGTCTTGTAAATGTCATTAAAATGTCTTTTTTTGCTTGTAGGGATAAATCCAAGACAAAATAAAATATTAAAATGCAGTTAACAATCTAAAAAATAAAGTCAACAAAAATTTCTTTTCATTGGCGAGTGCTTTGAAATTAATTAAACAAGAATGAGTTTCATCATGACGAAGCAGCTCACAAAAAAACTGACTCGGCTCTGTCTGCAGATGAGACGGAGCAGGGGAGAGATAGCGACTGCGCGACTAGAAGAAAAACGGTTTTATAATTTTATCTTCTCGCGTTAATTATTCGCTTCTCTTCATCTAGTGCAGTTCAGTTAGCAAGGCGACAAGATGCAGAATTAAAAAGATCCGGATTTAGAAATTTATTACACTATGTAACAAATGCAATAGCTAATTGCCATCATTTTTATCATATTTATTTTTTGTCTTACGATATATTTATTTATGAGGACCCGAATACGATTCCCGTAACCGACAAACTGGCTTTCATCAATTTAATATCAACTCCTGTGGCTCTCCCTCCACTAACATCTTTGGGAGCCGTGATTTGACGGCTGGTAACCACACTTCTCGCGTAAAAATATATCACTTACCGAGATCTGATTAGGCAGAGTGCCACACCCAGTAATGGGTAAAAGGCGTGATATATTTATTTATTTATTTATATATTTATTTATTTATCCAACACCCACTACTGATAAAGTCATTATTGTTGTCATTTTAGATTAGTAAAGTGGTTTATAAGTCACACGTGAGTTATAAGTCAGAAGTCACGCATAAATTATGACTTGTAACTCACTGTTGAGTTTAAATAAAATATACAATTTTTTAAACATTTCAAAATGTATGAAAGTTAAATTTTATTCACATTAACATTTACATTAAATGAAAAAGAAATACAATTTGATGATGTTGATACAGTGCAATTCTCGACCTGGCCTTTTGAAGAAGTCAACTCAACCATTTTAGCAGAATTTATTCCTATGAAAAAGAATTTCATATGTTTGAAGACTGGATGACAACTAGAAACGTCAAAGGTATAAATGAAAGTATTTTACTTGCTTATTTTTCATATTTACAAACGAAACTGGCTCCTTCTTCCTTATGGACGAAGTATTCAATGATTAGAACAACTCTTCAGCTTTATAAGAAAATAAAACACTTTCATTTATACCTTTGACGTTTCTAGTTGTCATCCAGTCTTCAAACATATGAAATTCTTTTTCATAGGAACTTCTAGACTTTTTTGGTAAACAACCGCTTCTTCCGCTTCCTTAATAATTATTTCGGGAATGGAATTTTCGTCTTCCATTTCAAATACTACAGCTGCAAACTTTTTTCAACTTTGTTTATTTAAAAAAATTGAGTAACCTAGACAACAAAACAAGAAACTATGGCTAACTAGAATATTATTTGAAATGTAGACAATTTTATCAAAATTTATATTTTAATGTTTTAATTGTAGTTGTTGGATAAAATTTCGTATACCACTCATGTGTTATTACAAATAAGTCACTTCAGAAAATTAATCCCCTCGGTCTGACGGCCTCGTGGACTAATATTTTTCTCGCGTGACTTATTTGTAATATAACATACTTGTACCATAAATAACTATTATTTATTCAGTCATTTTGGGATCTTGTAAATAGTGCAAACACTGGTACCCAGGTCCTTAATAATTACATTACAAAAATTAACAGTTTCATTTTGTTAAATATTAAATTATTGCAGTAACATATTGCTTATATAGTATATCACAATAGAATATTAAATTATAATACCATAATTTAGAAAATTTAAACAAAAAATAAAAAACTTTTTATAGTGTTGTAATAGTCTAATACTATCACAAGTCGTCAGTTCGTTTTATATCCTTTATCAAAGCTTTTTTAAAGCTTTTTACTAGAATTATACCCCTTAGTACATCATTTAATCTGTTATATTCTAAAATACAGTTGTTATATGTTAATTGGTATTCTTTAAAGGTATTAAATTTGAAAAATCGTAAATTATTTGATTGCCTTGATATACTTGTAAGGAAGACATACTAATTATTTCAAATATTTCCTTGAACACTATTTTAATAGCTTTGCAACAAAACTACTGTTATTGCACAAGGTCACGTGATTTGATGGCTGATAAATGGACTTCTCGTATAGAAATATATCACTTATCGACTATAATTCATATCGACTTGACGAGTCGCTATTTGATGTTATAGGAGAATGGTAACTATGTAACTAGTATCAAATGGCAGAGAATTTATTTATATTTTATTTGTAATATGAACTACTACTATATCATTAAATAAATGAAATAACAAATTCATCTTAACTAAAAACGAAACTTTTATATTTAATGAAATTATAAAATAAATGTGTAGGAGTTATTAATTAAATATGCAAACAAAACAAACAAAAAATGTTTTCTCGTCGCACAAAAAATTTAATTTCTGATTTAAAAACAAATTGACTTAATATATTTCAAAATATAATATATATATATTGTATTTAGAAAACAAACAAGTAATAATAATAAAAATGGTAAATGTTGAGAGTATAAAAATCTATCTCAAAACAGAATTTCTCTATTTAAACAGCGCCAGATAATTTTCAACTGATTTAAATTTTATTTAAAAAAATGCGACGAAATAGTTATTTACGTAAAAAGTCAGGAAAGCGTTCAATTACAGGATGAGTAGATAGTTGACGAATCTGGTACGACGCTTTACTGACGTGTTACATATAACATTTTACCTGAAACTTATAAACAAATAATGCATATTTTAAATGAATTTAAATTAATAGAAATATTTGACTCACATATTCAATCAGTATTATATGTTGCTAAGTAACTAGGCACTCACGTTTCTTTCATTACCTGCCTAGGCAGGCAATATGTTATTTTCCTGACTAGGCATGTAAAGTAAAGCTGTCCTGAGTCTTAGAGGTTAGGCAAATGTTTATTTTCCTGTCAGTTTCAGGTAAATACATATGCGTGAAATTAAAAGCAAATAAAAATTATCACAATACTCGTAGCATCGATTAGTGTTTGTAGAAAAGTTTAAGTCATTTGTCCAAATGAACACTGGATCAATTCTCAATTCCTAGGGTATGTGCCGCCCGTGCGCCTTTGCGACCCTCCTTCTCCTGTTGATTAAGTGGAATATTTCTTAAATAGTTTTACCTTAAATAAAACACAGACACAGAAAATGTAATAAATCTACATTTTATTTATTAAAATCATAAATTAATACATTAATACATACAATAATTATTGATATAAACATATAAGAACAAAATATAAAGAAAAAAAAGTACATATACAATTTTCTTAAATTGTTGAGAATGAGACTTACAACAACATATCATCCTGCCCGGTGCATATTTATAAGATCTAGCTTAAAACAAGTGAATATCGTACGTATAGTCTGGCGACCACGGTACGGCGACTTGTCAACAAAACAAAATCATATTTCCCAACAGGTTGCAATGCGCGACATTGCGTTGTAAAATTCCAATAATCAGATACATAGAATAGTTTTTAAATGACTTATAAATATAGTATAATCAGAATTATTTTATATTCATTATTTTACTAGTAAATTAGTTTTGACAGTAGTTAGTAGACAGTAGTTATTTATAACGCTCTTTAAAATTCCCCACAGCCGACAAACAATTTTCTTCAAATTAAATCTACCCCTGTGGTTTCCCCACCACTAATATCTTTGTGGGCCGTGATTTGACGGCTGGTAACCGCACTTCACGCGAAAAAATATATCCCTTACCGACATCTGCTTCGGCATAGTGCTACATCCAGTAATGGGTAAAAGGCGTGATGATATATTTATATTTATTTATTTAAAATTTTCTGAAAAAAAACTAAATGTTGGGCGGTTGCCGCCCTTGTGTCTCACACGCCTTGCACCCCCGAATCGGAAATGTGAAGTAAATTTATCTTTTGGTCGCGCTATTTGTTGTCCAAAACTTGGTCATATTTTTATTTAAACCATTCTCTTGATACTTTTTGATCCCACTTCTTGCAGAAGCTTAGCCACACTAACACCTTAACTACCCTTACATATATCTCATTTCCCATATCTATAAATCTACCACACTTACACAATCCTACCAAGAAGGTTCCTTCTCCCCTAAAATAAGACTGCTAGACACCAGGAAGACGTACCATTCTTATTCTTGCGCTCAGAGCGAGAAAAGACAAGAACACTTTGCATACTCAATTATGACTTCCCTTGTGATGTTGTACGACCTCTTCAATCTCTCTCGCTCTCTCTGTTTCTCTGTCATATACAAGCAGTATGTATCGGTCTCTGTCTGGAGGGTGACACGCAGCACCGCCCTAGCGGACGCCGGCGGAATGAAAGAAGAGGGTACGCGAGGCAGAGGCAGTTTCTCTCGCCTGTGACTGCGATAGTTGTTTGTGTGTGTGTATGTTTATGTTTGTATTTTACTGGTGACGTGTCTGTAGAAGCATGTGGAAAGATGGATTGATATTGTACCCTGTATTTTTTTTTCTTGTGGTGGGATTTAAAAGGGTGTTTACAGTTTTGGAGGCTTTTGTTTAGACACGAGTGATTTAATATTTTGTAGTTTTTATTTTTTTACCTACAACCACAGTCATGCAAGAGAAGTCCTATCTACTTTTTAGCACGAATTATAACGGTTGATTTAAAAAAATGGCATAAAATCTTGCTATGGGTTGACTACAATCGGTGACATTTTTCGTCATCAATTATTACAAATAATTTGTCAATTGTGGTAGATAATAATTATAAGGTAGGTGGCTCAGTAGTATCGAGTCGGCCTGTGGACCTTGAGAACTCTGGTTCGATCCTCACAGCCGACAAACAATTTTCACCAATTTAAATCCTACCCCTGTGGCATCCCCTCCACTAATATCTTTGGGGGCCGTGATTTGACTGCTGGTAACCGCACTTCACGCGAAGAAATATATCATTTACCGAGATCTACTAGAACCACACGCGGTAATGGGTAAAAGGTGTGATAATATATTTTAATTTATTTTATTTTAAATAATTAATTTCAAATTTATAATTTTGCATCTTACCGATTATATTGAGTATAGAACATTATTTATTTATATTATGAAGTAGGTGGCTCAGTGGTATTAAATTGCCATGTGAATTTGGGAATCCGAGTTCGATTCGCACAGTTGACAAACAATTTTCATCTCTCTTCACTTAAATCTATGCAGCCGTAATTTGATTGATTTTGTAATATTTAAACTGACCATCAAAATAATTATTTTAGAACCTATTACATTTACTTATTTCATTAAAAAAGTCCGTCTAAATTGATCAATAGGAGACATTTTCCATTGTCCGTTATGATAGATAATTACCTAATTAATTTCAGACATATGTTTTTTATGGCACGGTTTGATGCCATTTTTTAAATCACCCGTTATAATAATCGTGCTAAAAATTCAATAGAACGATTTTAATGGATAAGCAAGTATAGAATATTTATTTATATTATGGGGTAGGTGGTTCAGAGGTATTGAATCTCCCTGAGAATTTGAGAATCCGGGTTCGATTCCTAGTCGACAAACAATTTTCATCCCTTTCAAATTAGTCTTATGTTTCCCTTTCTACTAAAATCTATGGGGCTGTGATCTGACGACTGGTAACTGCATTTTACGCATTTAAATATATCACTTATAGAACGTCCAAAATTATAGTGCAGGATGTTAGGAAGAGCAAAGCAGCTTACTATTAGTGAAGGATTATTTTATCGTTTCATATGTACAAAGTATTTGCATAGACTTTTTTTAAAGTACATTTATTCATGTAATTCCGAAATAAAGTTTGTATTACTAAGTAAGGTATTGCTACTATAATGATTAATATTAACATCCTAATTCTTCATTTCATGATAGATTCGTTGTTAAAGAAGTGGAAAGCGGTACAATCTTCCTTTCTAATCTTCCCGATTCATTTTTAGTTCTAACTATAGAATGTCTAACTGCAATTATGTAGAATTTACTTCCAAAACAAGCGCAGGCCACTGCTTCCTTCATTTCTTTATAGATTGGTTTTTAAAGAAGTAGGCGTGAGTGAAAGATTTACGAAACAGGTGTACATGGATGGATGTGAATGAAGGTTTGTTGCGTGATGATGGATTTTGATTGTGAGGAAGGAAAGAGTTCGTATGGAGGAAGTGTTCATGTGGTCGAAACGAGTATCGTGTGTCAGGATGAGAATGTTGACATGAACTGATTTTTGTTTGTTTTATGAATCTTTTAGTGGATGCTGTATGAATGTTTCAGGGTTCGTGCTACCCCATTTAATGGCATATAGCGTGATGTTATGTATGTATGTAATTAAAACAAATACCTACTTAGGTTAGGTTATGTTAGTTACGACGTATCTCGTCAGAGGCGCTAGTTGACGTGCCCGCTCTATAAATTTGAAACTGGAAATTTTAATGACAAATGAAACAACCATAATAAGCATAACGCAATTGAATGAAGTTGGCCATGGTTCTGTATCTAATTAATTCCATCTAGTGGTAGAAAAAATAAACTTATAAGTCTCAGATCAATCAAAAACGCCAGTCAGGTACGGCCTGCTAACATATGCCCTCTTTTATATGTTTTCTTGAGATGAAAACAATTATATGAATAAAATTGAGAATACAGAGTATACATTCTAGTCATAGAACGCAACAAAATCAATCGACCTCCCTTACTCCGCTATCCGCCCTTCCATACAGCCCGCAAAGCGTTCGGCAGGCTGTCGTTCCACGGGGCCAATGACCCGACTAATTCGAGAGCACGGAGATCGCAGCAATCTGTGACTGGATGTTTCAATAATGGCGCGGGTTTCAATTGATTGTATCATCATCGGTGGCGTGATGTAAGCGATAGAGGGCTGTTCGGGTATTAAATGTTGGTTTACATTTTCCATATTTATATTTATTTATAAATGTAGTAGTATATATCGTTTATAGTTAATACTACTCGTAAATTTAAAATGATTTTAAATATCATAGCTATGAAATGAATTCGGAAAATAAATGAAATCGAAATGCGGTTTGGGTACTTTTAACTAGAAATCTATTTTACAAATTCTCCTCTATTCTATAACTCGATCATTAACAGTTATCGACCGATAAACTAATGACAAGTTTTATTTTCATGATTAAATCTATATATAATCACCATTTCGGCATTTTATACCAAAATCATTTATTTTGTTATTTCTATTTTACTTTTATGCATTTCATCCGCGAATGAAGCAGACAGCAAAATAATATATTATTTAACAAGCGTGAAATGATAGCTATTACTCATAAGGATAAAGTTTGAGACCCGAGTTGTAGGCGAATGGCCTAATTTATCTGAATGTGTAATAGCCATTACACACGAGTTTAATGTTATTATATTTTTTACGACTATTCAATTTTCACCAATTTAAATCTACCGCACTAACATCTTTGAGGGCCGTGATTTGACGGCTGGTAACCGCACTTCACGCGAAAAAATATATCACTTATCGAGATCTGTTTAGGCAGAGTGCCATACCCAGTAATGAATAAAAGGCGTGATGATATATTTATTTATTTATTTTATTCATTTGGACATTATACAATTAGGTACTAGATAAATTTAACTAAAATATAATAACTGTATGTCGTAAATTTTAAATTTAGTTGCGTTGTATTTGTTAACAATAAATTATTACTCACGGTCATCGCAGCGGTATCACTGCAACGTCGATGTTATTGGTCATAACTCGCGAATAATGAATGTCATTATTTATCAATAATTTATTTCCTACTAATTTTAGAACAAAACTGTAAGTACAAAGTTTGTTTAGAATTAAAACTGTATAAAATGAGTCCAAATCTGTTAATATAAATACGTTCCTGTGGGATATGTGGCTCAGTGGTGTCGAGTAGGACTGTGGATTTTAAAACCCGGGTTCGATTCTTACAGTCGACAAACAATTTTCACCTTTGTGGATTTCCCTCCATTAATATCTTAGGGGGCCGTGATTTGACGGATGGTAATCGCTTTTCACGCACACAAATATATCACTTACTTATTTATTTGTTTTAAATACATTTCTGTTTTGAGATAGATGCAAATTATAATTGGTATTTTTAAGCTATTACATAAAGAAATAAAATAAATAATTGTACAGGTTCGTCACTTAAAAAATTAAATTAAATACGTTTATTATTCATGGCACTGTAAACAGTAGGGGGTGGATGATATTAACATTTCAATATCAATATTCGATATCGTCAGAATATCGATGTATATCAGGACATCGATATTTCCGATATTTCTATAATTTAGATATATCTATATATGGGGTAGGTGGCTTAATGATTATCGAGTCGGCCTGTGGATCTTGAGAACCCTGGTTCGATTAAATCTACCCCTGTGGCTCTCCCTCCACTAACATCTTTGAGAGCCGTGACTTGACCGCTGGTAATCGTACATCACGCGAAGAAATATATCACTTACCGAGATCTGCTTCGGCAGAGTGCCACGCCCAGTAATGGTTAAAAGGCGTGATGATATATTTATTTATTTTATTTAGATATTTTGATATATCGACATAATGTACCTGCGACAAAATCTGAAAATACAAAAAAATTGCATTAGATATTTATCGATTAGAGATAGTGTACTTCATTCAAATGTACTATTCTTGTTCTGTGCATAAAAACGGATAGAAATCACGCCTCCTGGCTGTGGTTCGCTGTTCCCAAGTGAATATTAGCTCAATGCGTCCCGGCGGTGTCAGCGGAGATATATTTCCCGGGCACGGTGGTAAATGTCACCCCTGTGAGAGTTCAACTTGACAAAGAGTGCCCGAATTATTTATAAGTTTAAAAGGTGGGCCTTATTACAACGTGCAATGATTTTTAGAGCAGCTGCGCAGTGTGAATGTTCACAACCGGCATTCAAGGAACTTATTCATTATTTATTTAGTTGCACGTCAGGATATTTATCCCGGTGAAGCTTGTGTTATATTTGTACTCATATGATTCTGTTTCTATTCAGTGTTCAATGAAAGATCAGTGGTACCGAGTCGGCCTGTGGATTTTGAGAACCCTGATTTATTTATTTATTTATTGAATTTGGCATACAAGTATACAAGTTTATACATAAGTTTAGCCATGTCATATTACATGTTTGAAATTTGTTTTTTTAATAAGGAGAAGCCTTATTTATACAATACAATAAATTTCAGATGAAACGTGGTACATAGTTAATAATAATTCGATCCCCACAGTTGACAAACAATTTTCACCAAATTAAATCTACCTCTGTGGCGCCCTTTCCACTAACATCTTTGGGGCCGTGATTTGACGGTACTTCACGCGAAGTAATATATCACTTACCGAGATCTGCTACTGTAGAGATAAGCCAATTGATATGATTCTCAATGTACTGTAGTTGTAGTGGCTATTCTTTTTACTTCCTTGTACGAAGTAAAGGAAGTATTGTAATCGCGAAAATTTTCGGTCCTCAGATTTCAACGGAAATAGGTATTTTGGCCCTCCCTGAATCCATTTTGACTAATTTCGTCATGCCGTCTGTACGTACGTATGTATCTCGCATAACTCAAAAACGGTAAGCCGTAGAAAATTGAAACTTTATATTTAGGACTGTTATAACATCTAGTTGTGCACTTCCCTTTTTGGTCATATACAACTACCGGAAGTGGTACTTTACTTGAAGCCTATAATAGATTTTCATGAAAAACTATATTCAAATATAATTTAAAACTTTCCAAATTTGGTATATAAGACTACTATATCAATGGAAATAATATAATAGATTTTGGTTAAAATAGACTAACCGGAAGTGGCACATTACATGAAGCTGCTAACAGTTTTCCTTGTAAAAATTGGTATTATTTTTATTTTAGAAATGAATGCTGCAAATAAAAGTTTTAGAGAATTAAATTCTGCGTCTAGTACATTAAGAATTTTTAAATTAGCCTTTTGCATAAGCGAGATATCTAAATTTAAATATTACATATTTGTTGTTTTTTTTTTAAATTAAGTTTGCTATGGATTAGAACAAAAAATAAAAGATTTTATGTCAAATATGTGCAATTAAAAAAAATCTATAGTTTAATACGCGTACAAGGAAGTCATGTGGTGTCCACATCAGATTTTTTTATTGTATATTCAGACGTCGCCTACTTCATATCGTGGGCTACGTTATATAAGTACCAAAGTGAAACAATTCAGAATTCGATTTTGTTTTAATTAGAATTTTTCAATATTAACTTATCTTCGAAAGTCTAATAAAATGTCTTCTTAACTACCTTTTAAAAACTTGAGATTTTTGTTTAAAAATTACTAGTTCAGATGTTATAACAACTTCAGTATTTCTCAAATAAATAAATACATATAAATATAACATCACGTCTGTTACCCATTACTGGGTGTGGCACTCTGCCTCAGCAAATCTCGATAAGTGATATATTTCTTCGCTTGAAGTGCGGTTAACAGCCGTCAGATCACGGCTCCCAAAGATGTTAGTGGAGGGAGAGCCACAGGGGTAGATTTAAATTGGTGAAAATTGTTTGTTGGCTGTGGAGATCGAACCATGGTTCTCAAGATCCACAAGCCGACTCGATACCACTGAGCCACCTACTCCATATTTCTTAGATCATTATTAATCGAGTTAATGGCTTTTCAGAATTGCCACGCTTTGTTTAAACGATATGTGATGACATATCTGTGCAAATAATTAGCTGTGCGTTGCCCTGAGTTGAATTTGACCTATATATCGCATCCTTTGCAAGCGAGTTTTTATGTAACCTCGTGCATGGGAAGGGTTATCTTGTATCAACATAACGATACCACTTTCTTACCCCTTGTCGACACGTCCCATGAAAAACAACAACAATTAGTTAATGGTTCTTTAGTATTAGTCGAAATAAGTCATCTCTTTTGGATGTGCAAGATGTAGTCTTGCCATGATCAACTTTGTAACTTTAGCAATCATATTTTGTTCATACGTTGTTGTTTGCTATCTTCAGTTAATTTGTTTAATTTTAATATTAATTTGTAAATACTTTTATCAGATCTTTATAGCTATTAACATACCTAGAATTGTTATGAGTATCATTAAAGCCGCAGATGTCAGTTTGAAATCCGAGCTCGTAGAGCGTGAATTTTAAGATACCTAAGGCCTGTTATAACTCATAACATCCGTGGTTTGTTCAACAGTTTATCGATTTCAGAATATAAACACGTTACCGTCTTTAATAAATATAACAATAAAAATAAATAAATAAAATAAATATATCATCACGCCTTTTACCCATTACTGGGTGTGGCACTCTGCCTAAGCACTTAAGCAGATCTCGGTAAGTGATAAATATTTTCGCGTGAAGTGCGGTTACCAATCGTAAATTCACGGCCTCCAAAGCTGGGTTACCAGTCGTAAATTCACGGCCTCCAAAGATGTTAGTAGATTTAAATTAGTGAAAATTGTTTGTCGGCTGTGGGGATCGAACCAGGGTTCTCAAGATCCACAGGCCGACTCGATACCACTGAGCCACCTACCCCATAACAATAAAAATAACGTAAATTGAAAATTATTTGATAAATGTCAATTTTTTACTTCCTTGTACGAAGTAAAGGAAGTATTGTAATCGCGAAAATTTTCGGTTCTCAGATTTCAACGGAAATAGGTGTTTTGGCCCTCCCTGAATCCATTTTGACTAATTTCGTCATGCCGTCTGTACGTACGTATCTCGCATAATTCAAAAACGGTAAGCCGTAGAAAATTGAAACTTTATATTTAGGACTGTTATAACATCTAGTTGTGCACCTCCCTTTTTGGTCATTATACAACTACCGGAAGTGGTACTTTACTTGAAGCCTATAATAGATTTTCATGAAAAACTATATTCAAATATAATTTAAAACTTTCCAAATTTGGTATATAAGACTACTATATCAATGGAAATAACATAATAGATTTTGGTTAAAATAGACTAACCGGAAGTGGCACATTACATGAAGCTGCTAACAGTTTTCCTTGAAAAAATGGTATTATTTTAATTTAATTAATGCTGCAAATACAAGTTTTAGAGAATTAAATTCTGCGTCTAGCACATTAAGAATTTTTAAATTAGCTTTTTGCATAAACGAGATATCTAAATTTAAATATTATATATTTTTTGATTTTTTAAAAAAATTAAGCTTGCTATGGATTAGAACAAAAAATAAAAGATTTAATGTCAAATATGTGCAATTAAAAAAATATCTATAGTTTAATACGTGTACAAGGAAGTCATGTGGTGTCCACATCAGATATTTTTAATAAAAAATCTATTGAATGATTACATTTTTACACATTCTAGTTTTATTGCATTTAATAAACATACCCGAAATAATTATCTTAAATTTTCAGGTTTCTAAAAACATAACCAAACCTATCTTATATAACAAAGTTCTTATTTTTGCCTCCTTTACTCGCCCTAAAAAAAATTAAAAAGAATTTTTGAACACTCTATATTCTTATTTCAAACGCAAAAATTGCTAGTTACAACTCTGGTAAACTAATCTCCTAAATACATATTTTTTTCACTATACCTACATATTTCTCTCGTCATGTGCATACATTTCCATCCATCTCTCACCCCTGAACAGGGGTGGATCTGACGCTCTCTCTTCAGCTAAGGGATGAAACGCGGCACGTTTTACGAGCTTGTAATGATATTTCTCGCGCGCTTCCGTCTGGAGCACAAGACTCGGGCTTCTAGGGTGAAAATGAACAGGGGTGAACGACAGGGGTAGGGTAGGGGTGAGTGTCGGCACGAGACAAATGCAGCAACGAGAGGCGCTTTGATGTAAATGTTTTGTAAGGGTGCACATGCTGGATTATAAATATCTTCTAGTCGTGGAGACGTTATTTGAAAGAAGAGATGTATAATAACGATTCAGATGTTAAAAAGTCATACCAAAAACAATGATGGAAATATTCATATCTTAAGTTTATCGATTAGCTTATTTATACATAATTTTGAGTATTGTGGAAATGATTTTTTTCAGTTAAATGTTGTTAATATTAAATATATACCGGATGTCTACTTTATTTCCGAACATAGGAAATTCAATGTTAAAATTTTGATTTAGCAATATCTCTTTATCTATTAATTTTAGAACAAAATTGTGCTGAAGAAAAAGGTTCAGAATGAAAAACTGCATTCATAGAGTATAAGTTTGTTATTCAATTATATCTTATGTCCGAGTTAGAAGCAAAAGAAAATACACGCTTTAAAGCAATTATCAGAGTGCCACCCCATAGTTATAACTTCTAACAGCATTTATTAGGTAATAACTTCTAACAGCGCTGTTATTTTGTTTGTTTCTATAGCAACTTATGGCAGTGTTGTATATTCGGAGTAATGAATAAATGGAGAGAGTATAACCAACGCTTATGGGTATGTTGCGTGAAGCCATGAAACGGAAGGGGGGATCAAGCAGCGGCCATATTACGACGGTTAAACCTAGTATAGCTAGTATTATGAAATACATTTGATAACTTAGTTTAAACATGTCAGATGCGAACAGTATTAAAATAATGCTCATAATTAAATCGTAGGGCAACAAAGTAAAGAAAACAACAGTTTGTTATTACTTTAACATATTTATTTGATTAAAAAATCACCAATAAGTGTAGAGGTGCATAATAAAAAATGATATTAATGACCAGAAAACAGTACTTATTTGTTAAACCGTTGTCTATCACTTTTGCACATCAACAAACATTGTTAATAAATAATAATAAAACATAAGTGAATATATTGAAATTTATTCATAATATGGATTAAAAATATTTAATTATGGTTTATAGTAGTACATTACATAAAAATACAACGAAGTATATTAAATATAATAAGAAAGTTAAGTTTCCCTCAAATATTTTATAGCTAGTGGTATTGGATATATTGGATATTGCTCATTTTAGACTTTTATCTGAAATATACCTTTTGTAAATACGTGGGAAATGATTTAAATATCCTAGGTATCGCAGTGTCTCGAAGTCTTATACACGATACCGATGTTCTATCGAAGCACTCGGCTGCAAAGTGTTCAGAACACACAACACTTGTATCTGTAAGTGTCCATCCAACTCTTCTGATGGCTTTAAGCCAAACATTTCGCCTTTCTGGATTTTTCGGAAATCTAAATAAAATTAAAAATATATGTAAATAACAATTACTTACGGCCAAGTTGCACCAACAAAGCTTAAAATTTAAACTTGGTTTATTTAAATAATAGCAAATCGAATATTTGACAGCAATGTAAATTATTCCATATGATACCTAACTTTGATTTGCTTTTATTTATTCAAGCCAAGTTTAAAATTTAAGCTTTGTGCGTGCAACTGGCCATTATTCATCATATTTTACTTGTGAAATGAAATTTTCCTTTTCTGTTCTTCTACAAGCTGTAATTTTTAAAACACTAAAAAGAAAAAAGACCACATAAATATAGTACATACAATATATAAATAAATATAATTTTACCTTGTTTCCTTCTTCAGTACTTATAATAAATTGTTAAAATTTTCATTTTAAATCATCGTACGAAAATATATAAACATTAAATAACTACTTAATTACTATATAAACAAATAACAACGAACAAAATACAAAACCATAAAAACCACGTATATATTACAATAAACGGCAAAATACTATTGACCGACGTAAGATGGCTGCCGAAAGTAAACGTCAAATGACGTTTGGCTTCAAGCTTGCGAACTACAGCTCCCCCTGTGGTTGTATATTCAACTTACATGGTATATCAACAACGTCTGTAAGTACGTTAAAAAACACGATCATATGAAAATGTTTACTACGTATGAACTATTAAATTTTGAAAAATTTTGTTTTTTGTGTTTTTTCTAAAAGGTTGATAATTTCAATTATTTCAATACAAATTGTATAAATATACTTTCAATATTCAACCCGTGATGGAAGTAGAAAAATTTTAAGCTCTCGTCGATTAACCTAAAAATACATAATCTTAAGTATAATGGAAGTGGCAATATTAAAAAAATGCGTTCTAAAACAATTGTATTTTTGGTTAGTCATTTATTCTGTTACAGTATTTATGTTCTTTTGACTATTTTGTAACATTTGATAGAATCATATATCAATAGAATACATAACTATGTGTCATAGGCAGCCTTGCTCCCATTACTCTTTCATAAACTGAAAGACTTGACATAAGAATAGAGAAAAAAATTGGAATAAATTTAGATTTGAGTCACAGGTGAGCGTAGCTTAGTTGGTTTAAAGCATATGACTGAAGTTCGTAGGTCTCAGGTTCAAATCCTGTCGGTATTATTTTTATCTTTATAATTTAATTTGAATGACATTTAGGATTGAATTTAATCAATATACATACATACATACCTACATAACATCACGCAATATTCCCTTTATTATGTGTGTATTACGAGCGTAAAGTGTCTTTGTTCCTCTTACACTATTGCAGCTCTCGTCTTTAGTTCGTGCTGCAATTACCGTGTTCGAGTAACAAAGAATCACTTTACTCTCTTAATACACAAATAACTATTTTACATCGCATACACTTAACAAATGCATAATAACTATACTATACTTTAAAGTATGCTGTTATCTTTACGAAAAATAATACTTTAAATTAAAGCTAATATTATTAAGTTGTGTGATTATTAAAGGTAATCATACCTGTAGTTTTTGACTAAAGTTAATTTATATTATGACAGAAAAATTCTGATGACGCCTGGATTCGAACCAGGGACCTTCCGCATACCGGGCAGAGATGCTAACCGCTACACCACGTCACCTGTGACTGTGACAGAGAAATTCAGTTGATGCCATATTTCGAACACAGGTGACGTGGTGTAGCGGATAGCATCTCTGCCCGGTATGCGGAAGGTCCCTGGTTCGAATCCAGGCGTCATCAGAATTTTTCTGTCATAATATAAATTAACTTTAGTCACTTTAAATTAAATAAATAAATATAAATAAGTAAAAAATTATTGAAACGTTGATAGAACGCTATGCTTACACAATGTATACACAACAACATACAATATCTGTACCAGGTATTAAGGTTCGAATATTTGTCGTATGAGCGCTGGCATCACAATACATATGATTTAGATTTCGCTATGTAACACTCTATTCTAAGTTACTTTTTCTCTTCGATGAAACAACAGAACGCACCCGTCATCGACGAAAAATAGAGGCTCCCCTATTTCCATCGAAAAGCGCATCGATGAAACGAACGTATCTCATTTCACTCGTATCTTTTGTGTCTCACTTCACGTTAGCATATTTTTGAAATTAGTTTTTCTTTCTCAACTTTAGAAGCTTTTATTTTTCGTCAATGACGGGTGCGTTCTGTTGTTTCATCGATGCTCTTCTACCAGTGTGCCATAGACATTATGTTTTCTTTTTGCTTTGAAATTTAGTGATGGACAATTACGTTAATTTAAAACGTATAAGAGTCACCATAAATATCCTGATTCATCATAAAATCCCCAACTTTTATTACGAATTAAACCAATTACATAGCACCATCAAAATTCTGAAGCTTATCGTATCGTTTACTTTATATAGTCAGCGATAAACCGGACCGTAATTCAACGAGATTTAATAAGACACAAAACCTTAAAGGTAACATATTATAAAATAAAATCATAAAAGTGTGGATAGCTCATGAGACGGAACTTGGTACATAACAGGAAGTAGAGAGGATATTAAAGCGACTCACTGAATGAGTTTTCAGAGGCAATTTATTCATTCGCTGCAGTAAAATCTCTGTTTTATCCAAGTAATAAAACGTTGCCTGCCGCGTCTCACAACGAGCTATATTCTCTGCTATAAAATTCACACCAAATTTATCTTGTACCAACGTACGCTGTGACTACATAGCCAACTATATGCCAACCAGAATTTTAAACTTTTAAACTACTCGGAAATATTTTAGATTCTCTCTGCCACTGGTACTTCAAGTTTTTATAGGTTGTTGGTTAAAATGATAAAAATACTTTCAGAAAATGCTTGTTTAGTTTCAAACGTTTGCAGGTGTAACGGAATTCATTCAAATTTAAATGGATCTTCTAATTTATTTTCTAAGATATGGGTAATTTATACAGGTGTCTTAATTAACATAACACGCAGATGGCTACTTACTAACTAACAGTCTCTACCTATTCTATTTATTACAAGTATGTCTTCAATTTTCAAATTTTGGAAAGAAATTTAATTCTCTTCAGATTAAAGGAAAGCGCAAAATGATTGTTTTTTCAGTTAGTAGTTATTAATATTAAAGAAAATTATTAGTCTTCTTGTGTTTTTTTTATAAAGTTGATAATATCAAATGGAAAACAAATTAAGTCTCTACAAAATCAGTTCTATCTATTAGAAGTTTTTCTTCAATTTGTTGATTTTGGAAAGAAATAAAATTTTCTTCAGATTAAAGGAAGGCGCGAAATGATTGTTTTTTTTTCAGTTAGTAGTTATTAATATTAATGAAAATTATTAGTCTTTTTTTGTTTTTTTTATATAGTTGATAATTTGAAATGGAATACAAATTAAGTCTCTACAAAATAAGTTATATCTATTAGAAGTTTGTGTTCAATTTGCAAATTTTGGAAAGAAATTAAATTCTCTTCAGAATAAAAGAGTTGTAATCTGTATGATTTTAAGACTATCATATGGCATGGGATTTAAATTATTATATACCGTACATGATACGCATCACGAATGAAAAATAAAAATGTATAAATCATTAAATCAATTGCTATTTTATAGAGAAAAATTCCACTGATACCTAGAACTGTAGTAAAATGTCTTTCCACTTATATTATGCTGGTATCGAATTAGATCTCTGAAATAATCATTGATTGAAAAAATGTATGAAACATTTATGACACAAGGACGAAAAATGCAGTTTTTTTATCCGCGTGTCATACATTATTTTTATATTCGATTGTAATTTTTTTTTCTTTTTTAAGAATTTGTTTAATTCAAATATAATTTTACGGATATTAAAATAACCATCATTAATACTTCACTGAAAAGATTAACTTTTCCTACAAATATTCTAAACAAAACACGTCATTTATTATACAATCAAACAATTATTATTTGTTTCATTAGAACTATAAGCTTTCGGGTCGAGTAATATAGGTTACCGATCGATGCATAGCGGGGGTTTGGCAATATTGCAAACCTCAAAATATAGTATTTTTAGTTCGATTTAAACATTTTTTTTTCATTCACTAATTTTAAAAATTTCCCAGATTTATTCAAATGAAAATGAAACAAATTGACAAAATGTGTTGACAATAAAATAGTGGCAAAAGGTTGTAAGTAATGCATGTTCCGAACTCAAATTCTCCAAGTCGATTTTAGGTTAGTTTATTAAAGTATTATGAAATATATACCATATTCCTCTTGCAGCACGCATTGATTAATCACGTTTCATACTTTTTATTTTCTATTATTATTTGCATATAAATTAAATGTTTGTAAATTTATTATAATACTAAATATATGTAATAGCTATTAACATACCTGGGAATGTAATGAGTATCATTACAACTGCAGATGTCGCTCTTCGAGCTCGGATTTTAAGACATCTAAGGCCTATTATGACTCATAACATCCGTGATTTGTTCAATAGTTTACCGGTTTCAGAATACAAACACGTTATCGTCACTAATAAATATTACTTTATGAAATTATTTTATGATTAACGTCATTGTCATCATTTTATAAAGTGATCAAGTAAGTCTGTGGTCTGTATGTTTTTATTTAACACCATGGTTACAATTGTTTTATATCATATTTATAAGTACAATTTTTACTTAAACGTCATAACGTGGTCATCTCTAATTTGAAAGACTATACAATTAACATATCTATTATGATAAGCAGGAGGAGTAATCTTTGTATTATTGTTGTTTTGAGTTCCGTTTATATTAATAGTGTTATATTATCATTGTGTTTTATTTTCATTTTCTTGACTGTTTTGACAAGTCAGTATGGCAATATTACCGTACAGAATACAGTTATTACTTACTTACCAGCCTACTTTTGTGCATGTAAACATAGGTTTAATATCCTGAAACCGATAAAATACATAATATGGTTATAATAATAATAATATATTGTTTCAAGCAGATTACTATGAAATGTATTTTGTCCCAAACAAAATCTTCGGTCTTAAAACATCACTTATTCTATTCTCGGCAAATAAATAACTATGATTGAAAAAGAGTGGTAAATGTATTAAGCTCAATGCATCGAAGGTTTTGTTTCACATTCATCTGAAAAACAATTTCGTCCTTGTATCAAAATAATTATTTTGTCATCATACATCATTGTTTTGTTCTACATTATACTCCTATTAAATATAAATCATAGAAACAAAATAAGCAACGTAAACATATATCTACATTCACAAACATGTTTAATGACGTAGCTCTTTCCATAATGAAACGAACTTTGTAAATGAAAACATATATCCATTTAAATTTATAAAACAACTTACACCTCAACACCACTATCAACTAATAACTCTCGGGCTCATTAATTGTTAGTTATGTTTGTCTCCACTAAACGCGCAGTCTGCATCATACGTCAGCAGTCTTGTCTCTGCATCCTACACACAAATACGTAGTTACATAAGCTTGACATGAGATAGAAACAAGTGACGTTAATATGTGTATATGAATGTTGTAGTAATTGCACACAGCATTAGCAACAGTAAGGAGGTAAACAAGCGACCGAAGCGCCACTGTACAAGTGGTGACAGCTGATGTAGCTAACTCGAGAAGTTTGTGTATTGTACAAGTATGTACATCTTCTGTCACATATTGAGCTGTTGCTTCTTCAACAGATTCTATTTCATGTTTAATGATATTTGAATCATTTGATTCAATTTGAGTTTGTGGAAGTTTATTTTATTTTTAATATGAATTATTCTTGTGCTATCTGTTTTAGAATCTTTTAAATAAGATAAAATTATAGTAGGTAAACCTGCAGGAGAGCTACTTCTCCTTCGATTTCGCTGAAACTTTGTCAAAAGTTTCCTCTCAGCGAGCAGAATATAGGAAAAATACTAACAATTGGCGGTCGAAATTATTTGACCTTGAAATCGAAAAAAAACACCAATAATAATTTTATTTGCAAACAAGCTAAGCTTATACAAATAGTGAGGTAAAGTACAGTATGATTTCTAGTTTAAAAGTTACAAATAAAGTTTCGGATTTTAAAAGCATTGTGTATGAAGTTGTAGATATCGTAAGCCTTTTTGACAGTGATGTTGGATAGTAGGGTTGAGAAGAATTTCTCCGGTGGGCTTCTGGCGATGTGTTTTATAAGGTGCTGACGTCTCAGCTCGTTGAAAAGGGGGCAGTAAAACATGAGGTGATTGAGGTCATCGCATTCATGGGTGTTACAGAGAGTACAGATCTCGCTTGGCTGAAACTTATGGCAAAAGTTATCATGGTAGATTTGGGGAGTTTCAGAGGATAGTGTCCGGAGTTGGATTACTAGTCTGAGGATTTTAATGGGGGATTTTAGGGAAAGGTAGTTTTGGGTGTAGCTGAGTAGTTTGTATTGGATATTATTGTTGGAGAGTATGATTCTCTGGGTGTCAATTTCATAGAGAAATTGCCTATAGGCCATTATGATGGAGTTCTTCTCTGCTTCCAGAGATGTAGCGTTTTGATTTTCCCATATCCACTTGTAGTTTGCTTTTTCAAGCATTGCTTGGAGTGGTTTGACCCAATTGTATTTTTTTTGTCTTTCCAGCTTTGTTGTGGTATCTAAGTTTAGTGAGAGGAGTAGATTGTATGCGATTTTTATGTATCTGCTTTCAGGTGTCAATAATAGTTTTTGCCACCAGTTGAGCATTTTTTCAAAAATTGCTACTTCAAGCTTTTGTTGTCCGAGTTCTCTTCGAACTATATAGTGAGAGGTGGTATTTTGCATATGATAAATTGATTTGAAGAAGTTTGATTGGGCTCTTTCAAGTTTGTCTGCTACATTTGGTGCCCATACTTCCGCCGCATATAACGCTGAGGGTAGGAGGGTAGCATTGTATAGTTTGAGGTTGGTTTCCCAGCAGTGGAGCTTGGCTTTTGCTAATGTGAGTTTTATAGTTCCTGTTATTTTATTCGCTTTGCTGATAAAATCTTCAGCTGCTTTGTTGTAGAGACCGGAGCTTGAAAAGGTCAATCCTAGGTAGGTATATGTTTTGACCATTTTGATGTCGTTTCCTTGGCAGCTATATTTTATATGTTGTTTGGTTGGCCTACCAGTATGGAAGTGCAATATCTGAGTTTTGTTTGGATTCACAGTTAATTCAAGTGAGTTACAGTAATGTTCTAATGCCCTGAGTTTTCTTTGTACATCCGCTTGCGATTTGGTTAAAAGTACAATGTCGTCTGCATACTGTAGGGTCATAATATCTGTGCTACGGTTGACGTATATTCCTTCCAGATTTTGTGTTCTGAGGTACTCTTCCAGATATGAAATGTACAATGCAAATAGTAGTGGGCTTGTGCACTCTCCTTGCAGGACACCAATAACCATGTTTAACCTAGTACAGAACGCATTTTTGGGGTAAAAAGAAATAAACGTAAAGTAAAAGTGATAAACTGTGAAAAAAACACCACATACACACACACGCACCATACTATTCTACTAAAAACACGTCTAACGATATCGTTACCGTACAACTGTCGCTAAGTATTTTGTTCAACAACATTTGTAATAACAAATGTCAAAAACATATTTTACTAATCATGTTGTTATTATATGGTTATTATGGTTATATCGATAATATCCAACTTCATGTTTATTTTGGTAGTATATATTTACAAAAAAAAAACTCTTCCTGTAGAACAAAGAATAAAATGTCGAATATTTTGATAAACCTTGTAAATGTCCCCTTCCCCCGTTACGATTTTCTAGATAAGTTACTGGTAAGACCAGGGTCGCTTTATTACTTTTTTAGGCGGCTGATACGTAATAGTATAGTACATAACGAGAATTGTAACAAGCACATCACGAGCAATGTAATTGCGTTACAATTCGAGTTGTGTATTATACTTTATCTACGACCATAAATAATAATAACAACAATTACAGAATGTTTGTTAGGTTATATCCGTAACATCAACTGTCAAACAGCAGTGTTACCGCCTAAAAAATGAAAAATTTCTTGAGAACAGTTACGTAATATATATTACATAACTAGTGCAGTAAACCCTTAGCAACCGTAAACAAGCATTTACTGTTCTTGCAAATTGTTTTCAATGGCCTACTTACATATATGGTCATAGATAAATAGTTTTAATCCTTTGACAACCGTAAAGTATTTCTTTTTTTTTACAACTCTCAAAGTTTAGTTTACGATCGCATTTACCTCAAAGCGGCTATATAGTCATTTGTTTAAAGAGCAAACACATGATGTATTGTAGCCTTACTTGCAATTTCATAAATTTTAGGCGGAGTATTGAAAAACTCGCTATCGCTTTCGCAATTGCTCATTTTCTTGTTTAACTAATTAATTAATGTCGTTATTTTATTTTCACTTACATGTTTTTAAGTATTTTGATAATAAACAAATTGTTTTGTTAATTATTGTTCAGGTGACAGCAACGCACTCGACATGTGACATGAATCAATTAAATACGAAATTTATTTTTAAATAATAATTTATAAATTTTTGTGATAGCCGCCTAAAAACATACTTTTTTATCCTCAGATTTAATAAAAAAAACACTTTTACAACCTTAATACGTAAAAAAACTATTATTTTATTTCTCGGCAACGAAACAAGTTTATTTTAACTCAATTTATTGAATTATACGAGTCCGAAACGGAGTTATACATAACATTAGAAATAGGGTTATAAACCACACAAATATTATACTTGTTTACATAACTTTTTGATTTTTGAATAGCATAAGTTGCTCTACGAGAATACCACGATATATTTTATCCAACATCTCTTAATAGATGCGCCGTCACTATGGCGATTTTAAACAAAGAAAATTACTAATTACCCACGATAATTTGTTAATCCTCTCGTTGCTATAGCAATGAGTGAGATATTTGTTTATTCAATTTATAATAGATCCACAGGCCGAGTCTATACCACTGAGCCACCACCTACCCCATTTTATTCTTCACTATAGAAATTTATTTATTTTTTTCTGTTTATTGAGAAGCGTTGAATAAAACGTTATACTATACACGTGTGTGAGTGAGCAATATACTCAAAAAAAAAAATTGTTAAATTTTTTTCTCGATGGGCAACACCTTACTTTACTCATCATTACGTTTTTCAACAAATTCTATAGATGACAAATATATAAGTTAACTTACACATTATAAAATAAACAAACTATTTTAAAAATTAGTCATTCATGTATTATTCATAAATTTAAAAATTTGAATTTGTAAACTGCGCATTAACCTCAAAAAATGTTATTATTCTTAGTTCAAACAACTTTAATAATAGCTACGTTACTCTTTATTTCCCATATAATGTTACACTTTTCGTTGACGTCATCGTTCTGCTTCTCACCGGAAGCGTGATAGTCGACACTGAAATATAAGAATAAGAATATCTAGTGTCAGAGTGCAGGGAACGCGCCCAGTTTGTGCGATGACAGAGAGGGGAACGAAAACATTTATGTTTATGTATCAATTATTGCACATCTGTTTTCGAGCTTGTTGACTTTTGGATTTTATCTGCATGTTTACCGTAGATTGATTGTAATCTTATATGATTTAACGATGTATGACATATACAGTGGTTTTCAAACTGTTTTAATTATAGTTTGAACAAAGTTATTGTTTTATATATCCATAAATCCAGATGGGGTAGGAGGTTCAGTGGTATCGAGTCGGCCACAACCGACAAACAATTTTCACCAAATTAAATCTATCCTTGTGGTTCTCCCTCCACTAACATCTTTGAAGGCCGGGATTTGACTTCTGGTAACCGCACTTTACGCGAAGAAATATATCACTTATCGAGGTTTGCCACGTCATAGTGCCACACCCAGTAATAGGTAAAAGGCGTGATGATATATTTATTTTATTTATTATTTATAAATCCAGAAATAATGAGATAGATTTCCGCAGCCAACAAACTTTACTCCACATTAAAAGTACGTTTGGAGGTTGTGATTTGACGGTTGGTAACAGCACTTCACGCGCGAAATATGTCATTTACCGAGATAGATAGATATAATACAGTACCACACCTAGTAATGAGTAAAACAAAAAATGATATATTTATTTTTTTACAAAACTAGATTTACATAAATCTAGCTGTGCGCCCTATCAAAGGAGGTAGTATCGAGAATGATTGATTACACAACTATTCTTTCATTTTATTCATCTTGTAATTAAACTGCCAAACATTATTGTAATAGTAAATACGATGATCGACTATTTAAATAATGAAGAAACTTAGATAATTGGAATATCAGTCTAATTTATTTTTAAAATGTTACATTTCCGAAAATTCGGCGATAACCATCGCCTTCTTCAGGGATCTACAAAATAAATAACAATAAGACTCTTTTTTTTTAAACACAGAAACAAAAAACTTACTGTAACGTCTTTGTGTAACGTGTAAAGTTTTTTGTTTCTGTGTTTAAAAAAAAGAAAAAGTCTTATTGTTATTTACTTTGTAGATCCCTGAAGAAGGCGATGGTTATTTATTTATTTATTTATTTATTTATGTTACACTGTATAACAGGAATTTAATCCCAATTACAGTACAGGTTCCGCACTCACCGAGCCGCAGTGTGATAATTCATATAATTTTTTAACTTGAGCGCGATTTGAACTGGGGATCTCTGGATTCGAATTCCGTAATGCTACCACACCACCGTATTGCCGAAACGTCGGAATTGTAACATTTTAAAAATAAATTAGACTGATATTCCAATTATCTAAGTTTCTTCATTATTGTAATAGCACACCACTTTCGTTTTATTCTTCATTCGCAGCCAGTTTTCCTCCCATTTCGAATGAATCTTTAATCCTTTGTTCGCGCAATAAACTTTCAATCATAACCACTCATTTATTCATCTGTTGTTTACGGAATCTTCCACAAGCAACTTGACCTGCAGCGCTATTTCATCAAGCATTTATTCATTATATTTAGGACAGCAGAGGACGGGCATTTCTCAAAATAAAAATATGGTCGATACATTTTATACTATACGCAAATCAGAAGCCATCTATATTACATATTAATGAACACATATTTGTAAACTAGGGAATTTTATCCAAATAATAAAATATTTAGCCTTCTTGTGATGATATGCGGTGTGCGTTCTTTTTCTATCAGAATAGTTGAAAATATATTAATTTTTTACATATTATTGGCTGTATGGGATAGGTGGCTCAGTGGTATCGAGTTGGCCTGTGGATCTTGAGAATTCTGGTTCGATCCCTACAGCCGAGAAATAATTTTTACCAAATTAAATCTATCCCTGTGGCTCCACGTCCACTAACATCGTTGGGGGCTGTGATTTGACGGCTGGTAATCGCACTTCACGCGAAGAAATATGGTACTTACCGAAATCTGCTATGGCAGAGTGCCACAATCAGTAATGGATAAAAGACGTGATGATATATTTATTTATTTATTTTAAAGTATATATACATAAGTAGTATTTACCAATTTATATTTTGTTGTTGGTTTTAATTAGTAGTGACATAAATTGTCAATATTATACGGAAATTTAGGAGAATAAAAATATGATACAGGCAGAAATATGTTAGAAAGAAAAACATCGACCTAACCAGATCTGTGAAAAATTTCGATTTCTTTGAAATTTATCCTATTGATTTTTTTTTTAAATAGCACCAATCACTTAAAACGAGAAATGTCAACATTATCTTTTTCGCTCACACTAAAAATCTTGCAAAATATCAAATTCTTTCTGCATTATCTCCAAACATAAATAACATAACACAACTGAGTTTAAAATGAATAAACAAAATCCTTGTAACGCAACGCCACAGTTGATTAATACTTTTTTATATGCATTACTATAATCATAATTATTTTAAATTAAATACATATTCTAGTGAAAAAAAAAATTGTATGCACCACGCACGTTATTAGATGACAATGACCTTGGGCGACATCCATCCCTCGGGTTACAGACCTTCGGGCTGGAGAGCGTCGCACAGGGGTTGTTTTAAATGTTAGGTGTTCGGGAATCCGATTTTCGTAATCAGCAACCCGAAAAAGCTATTATGCAACTTTGAAATATGCATAAAAAAGTATTTATCCTAATAAAATGTAAAAGTTTTAATTGTTTAAATATTTTTCATAAATTCTACGGAATTCCTAACCTCAAAAAATGTTTGATCAAAAAACCTACAGGTTTCTATGAAACTCTAATGATTCACGAGTATTTTGAAAAGAATAAAATTTAAATAGCATAAAAATTGCGCCGGAGATCGATTTTTGAACTTTTTTATACGTTTTGGTCCCACTGTGCGTCGCCCTCTGTGCATTATCTACTTAACTCCCTTGGTGCATAAATTACTATAATGTTCTACAATGAAGGGAAAGATTGTCGAAGTTAGCTTTATTGTATATTCATCACAATATAATTCTAGACCCCTGTGGGAGTTATAAATAAGTTTGTATTGTCAAATCTACGAAGAATGCAGTTACGAGATATTCAGATGTAGATTCGTGCAGCATGTTGTAACTTTTATTTCTAACGGCAAATTAAACTTTTATGTTTCATGTACATCTCCTGCTTTTATTAAACTATTATTTGTTTATTTGCGCTTATGACCTAACACAACAATACGCAAAAAAGGAAGCAAGCACGGGCAGAGCTATCGGGGGACTTCTTATACTACACAAGAAAACAATAGAAAATATAAATATAATTGAAAAAGAGGTCCACTGGATATTTCTTGAATTGAAAACACCAGATATGAACATCGTGCTTGCCTACTCTTACTTTTCACCTTCATATAACTTTGCATATCTCCTGGATATTTTCAACTTAAGTGTAAAGCACAACAAAGAAGAGTACCCGGACCATGCGTTTATTATAGGTGGAGATTTCAACTCTAGGGTTGGGAATTTGAACCAAAGTGAGGAAATAATATTTGCAAACACGCACTGCTCTTCGCAACGTACCACATTGGACCATACTATTAACAAAAAGGGCCGTGATCTAGCAGAGGTAATGGAAGGCGAAAATCTATATCTCCTCAATGGAAGAAGCAATAGTGATACACCAGCTAACTTCACTCATCTCGGAGGAAGAGGAAAAAGCATCATAGACTTAATCTGGGCTGACTTGAACTCGTTACAGCTAATAACTGATTTAAAAGTTTGCAGCGATATTTTATTATCTGATCATTTAATATGTGAAATATCGCTCACAAACATTTTTCGTAAAGATATGGCAGTATCAGAAAGAGATAATAAAAAAATTCGAGGAAAAAAAACGGTATGGGATGACACAAAATGCTACCATTACTGGTATGAAGTTGAACTATATTTAGCAGAAAATAATTCACCCACATTGTTCGAAAATTTAGTAAATGCAATTTATTACGTTTCTGATAAACTAGGAATACGAAAAGATGTAAATAAAAAACATACAAATTACGTAAATTCAAATAAGAACTGGTATACAATGGAGTGCAAAAATCTTAAAAAGAATATGCGAGCTAGTTTAAGAAAATGTAAAGCACACAATTTTGAAAAAGAATACTTGGAAGAGTTCCTGGAGATTAAAAGAAATTATAAGCAACAAATTACAATAGAAAAAAATAAACATAGACAAGAGCTGAGTAATAAATTGTGTAACGTAAAGAATCAAGTAGACTTCTGGAAAACAATAAAAACACTCACTAATAGGAATCTTCAGGCTTCTCAAATAGCTATTCAGGATTGGTTTATTTATTTCAAGGAATGGTTTGGCAATAAAATATACTACGATCTCTCCATCATAGATGTAAGACACCCATATTTGGACAGCCCCATTACTATCTCGGACATAAATTTTGCTTTATCACGATTAAAATCCAATAAATCACCAGGAATTGACGGAATCATTTATGAACAACTCCGCTACTTACCACCAACTGCAAAGCAGCATCTATGTAGAATACTTAATAATTATTTTGAAGAAGAAGCAGTTCCAGAAAATCTGACAAAAATAAAATTAATCATGTTACATAAAAAAGGTGACCAACAGTGCCCCAACAATTACAGAGGCTTAGCACTGGCGAATTCAATCCTAAAGCTGTTAACGTTCATAATAAATAGTCGTCTACAAACATGGTCGGAAAGCTACAATATACTTCCTGAATCGCAATCTGGATTCCGGAAAAACAGATCTTGCTTAGATAATTTGTACGTCTTCACTACGATTATACAGTCAAGAATACTAACGCACAAAACTGGTACATACGTCATTTTCTTTGATTTCCAGAAGGCCTTTGATTCTGTACCCCACGGAAAATTATGGCAGAAAATTTTCGACTTAGGAGTGAGCGGTAAAATAACTAGATTTTTGAAGAATATTTACGACCACGCTAACTTACAGATATCGGTAGATAACGAGCTTTCGGAAAGCATAGGAATTAGCAAAGGAGTGCTTCAGGGTGAATGCACCAGTCCCATCTTATTTGCGTTATATACTGCAGAACTAGAAAAAACGTTCAGAGCTCAAAATCTGGAAGGGTTATACATAAACTCTAATAGTGATATTATGACATTACAATATGCGGATGACTTGGTGGTTTTCGCTACATCTCAAATAGATATTCAGAGTAAGCTAACGGCCATGGGGAATTTCTGCAATGCACTAGATCTCAAAATAAATCCGTCAAAAACAAAAATATTACACTTCCATCGAGGACGTCCTGTGTCATATAACAGAATTTATACATGCCAAGGACAAATAATTAACACAACTAACACATATACATATTTAGGGGTTAATTTCAACTCATCGGCTCAATTTAATAGCAACTTGGAGCTGCAAATACAAAAAGCTAACAGAGCTACAGGGGGAATCAAGAATATCTTACAGAAAGGGAAGATATGCAACTGGCAAACTACCATAAGTCTATTTAATTCCACTGTACTCTCTGGGACACTCTACGCAAGTGAAATATGGGCTGCGAATCACGTTGATGCTGTAGAGAGAGTACAGTCCAATTACTTCAAAAACATATTAGGATGGCAAAAAACTACTCCTAACTATGTTATAAGAATGGAAACTGGACAATGTAAAATTGAGCTCCTAATAGTGAAAAGAATACTAAGCTGGTGGTATAAGATCCTCACAATGCCAGAATATAGATATGTAAAGATTTGTTACAACAAGCTATTAAGGATTAATAAAAACTCAAACATACCACTTAAAAAGCAAAACAAATTTATTTGGACAAGAATTATTGAAATTATCCTACAAAAAACAAACTATCACTGGCTCTGGACTCAACAAAACCTGGTGAGATTGAAGCAAGAAATCCCAAACATTATCCTGTACTATAATGAACTCCTAACCGCAACGAATACCCAAAGACTTACTACTTCCTCTTATAACCCCAATTTTAAACTTTTCAGTTACACATCCTCCTTTCTTAGCCTACATATCCCCTACAAAGTAGCTCGTATAATAGGTCAACTACGTACCGCTAATGAAAAAAATCTACTTGTATATCATAATGGCACTTTGTACAGATTCCATCAAGCAGAAATATGTAGTCTCTGCAATACTTTTGAACAAGATGACCTGCACCACCTACTATTCAACTGCCCTATGATGAGCGCCCCAAGGGAAGAGTTTCTCCGGAAGTATATGGCAGACCATCCTCCGCAGAGTCTTACACAGGTCCTGTTATCTGAGTTTGATGAAAGGAAAGCATATGATGTCTACAACTACCTATCCACTGCATTGAAGATCAGATCCTTTGTATTGAACGAATAAATGAATTATATATATATAAGTCTGAAATATTACAAATTGTATATTATAAGCTAAATGCTACCACCCCCTTGTATGAGTTTTTCTCGATGCAAATATATTCTATTATTATTATTATTATTATTTGTTTATTTGTTATTGTTTTTATTTATTAATAATATTATAACTACTTACTGTAAACGGCATTACTTTCCTTTCTTATTGTTTGATTCGTTTACTTCTTACACAGAGTGCTTCACTGCATTTGTGCGGAATTCAATTTCAAAACAAGAGCAGACCGGCACTCCCTTCCTTTCTAATTTTTCTGATTCATTTTTAGTTTTTACTATAGAGTGTCTAACTGTAGTCTAAGTTAGTTCCAAAACAAGCGCAGGGCGATGCTTCCATATTTATTGAAACTATAAAATAAAAATAATTTAATTTTTTTCCATCTACTAACATCTTTCGAGGCCGGCGTGTTTTGACGGATGGCAAGCATATTTCACGCGCATAAATATATTACTCAGATCTGTTACGGCAGAGTGCATACCCAGTAATGGGTAAATAGCGTGATAATTTATGTATTGTTTATAATGTAGAAATATTTCTGTTTTTAATTTAGTTGAAGTGTAAAAATCTATTAGAACTTTAATAAATAATCTGTGGCTCCCCCTCCACTAATATCTTTGGGGGCCGTAATTTGACGACTTGTAACCGCACTTCACGCGAATAAATATATCACTTACCGAGATCTGCTTCGGGAGAGTGCCACACACAGTAATGGGTAAAAGGTGTGATGATATATTTATTTATTTATATAAATAAGAAAGGTATTAGGGAATAAAATGTAAAAATGTAATCAAAATTAATTACGGAAAATTTCACATATTCATTCACATATTGACATGACTGCACTTAGTCTAAACTCGTAATCGTTCAATAACAAAACACAGTCGGGTCAGACAAGCGGAAACTTACCGTTACCAAGCAAACAAGCCTAAAAACCCCAGCCTTCACTTACAGTCCTACTCCACAACGGTCCACCACTTAATCCTCTTTTCCCAAACACCCTGTACATATAAAAACCACCCCTGGCGACTATTACCATCTCTGTCTGACGCACGAGAGGAACGGAGAGGGTCAAGGTTGGAAAGAGCGAAGATATCAAGTCTGTTGGGGTTGAAGTAAGAAATAGCGCGCCCCGGAACTGAGAGGGAGTATATTGATCTAAGGAGATGGGCGTGCGCATGGAATGGAAAAAAGGGCAGGAAGTATAAAAAATGTAAAAAAGAAATTTCAACATGAACAGTTGTAGACCCTATGCTTGGCACGCAGTAAAATTAAATATAAATAAATATATCATCACGCCTTTTACCCATTATTGGGTAAGCAGATCTCGGTAAGTGATATATTTCTTCGCGTGAAGTGTGGTTACCAGTCGTCAAATCACGGCCCACAAAGATGTTAGTAGAGGGAGAGCCACAGGTGTAGATTTAAATTTGTGCGCGAAGAAATATATCACTTACCGAGATCTGCTATGGCAGAGTGCCACACCCAATAATGAGTAAAAGGCGTGATGATATATTTATTTATATTTTATTTATAAAATTGTTTGTCGCCTGTGGAAATCGAACCAGAATTCTCAAGATCCACAGGCCCAGTCGATACCACTGAAACTTAATTTAACTCAAAATGTCAAAATCTTAAACCTAAACCCTTATTTGAAAGCGATTTTATTGAAAATTTAGTTTTAGTTTTACCAAAACGGCTAAAATGAAATAATATTCATTATAGTTGTTTTATTTTGTCACTGTTTGTTACTCATATCTAAAATGGAGTAGGTGGTATCGAGTCAGCCTGAAAATTTGAGAACCCGGGTTCCCACAGCCTAAAAACAATTTTCACCAAATTAAATCTACCCCTGTGGCTCCTCCTTCACTAACATCCTTGAAGGCCGTGATTTGACGATTGGTAACCACATTTCAAGCAAAGAAATATATCACATACCGAGATTTGCTACGGTGCATACCTGAACAACACTGATTGTGAAGTTGTAGAAATACATATTAAATTATTACCATATAATACCGGTATTGACTTAAATTCGTATGTGTTTCAATTGAAAGTCGTTATCGTTAATTAAAATATTTTGGTACAGTAAATTATTTTACAACATATATCTATTTCACGGTGCAATCGACTGGAAATAAAGCGCAGAAACGAGTAATTTCATTTGATTCTATATAAATTATTTCAAAATTGACCAATTATAATGAGCAATCTAGATATTGTTGGATATATAAAATTGTTGACAAATATTGATTCTTTAAATAGTCAATTAAATTTTCAAAAATATATTTACCTGAAACTGACAGAAAAATAAACTTTTGCTTGACCTTTAAGACTCAAGAAAGCTTCGCTTTGGATGCCTAGTCAGGAAATAGTTATTTGTATCACTAGTCCAGAAACTGCTATTTTGCGAGTGCGAGTATATTTTGAAAGGATGAGCCGCAGGCGAGGCCTTTAAATACGAGCACTCGCAAAATAGTTTCTGAATGTGTAATACACAATATTTTTCGCGCCGACGTTTTTGTAAATTTAATAAAAAAGTTTAATTTATTACTCACATTTTAAATGTCAGGGAATTTTATTATGTTGGTATCATCTAATTGTCAGAACTGTACTTCTAATTTTAATTAATTATTTATTGTTCATCAATTTACATCTTCAATAAGTTTAATTACACTGTACACTTTATTTAATAAACATAAAACATAATTCATTTCTTTGTCTATTTCACGACTTGTCATTCCAGTATTATAACCTAAAAAATCAACATATTTTATTTGGATTTTACATTGCTAATTCAATTATAATTACTTACAATTTTGTTTAAAACATATGTATAAATATTCTGTTTTCTTATATTGAAAATACTCAACTATGAATATTTTATCATAATATTTTTACGCCAATGCAATATTTTGACATTTCGTACGTTCAGGAGTTCGCTATACTAGTGATGCCAACATATAACCATAAAAAGTCACTAATTTTTGCAGGCCTCGGCCGGTAAACACATGGTTTCCGGACGATTTTGAGTTATGTAATACTGCTAATGCCGGACGGTGGCGCGAAAATAACATATGCCTGCCTAGGCATGTAATGAAAGAAACGTGAGTGTCTAGTTACTTAGCAACATAAAATATTGACTGAATATGTAAGTCAAATATTTCTTTTAATTTAAATTAATTTAAAATATGTATTATTTGTTTATAAGTTTCAGATAAAATGTTATACGTAACACGTCAGTAAAGAGTCGTACAGGATTCGTAAGCTACTCATCCTGTATTTGAACGCTTTCCTGACTTTTTACGTAAATAACTATTTGTATTGCTTTTACCTCAGTTATAAAGAGAAAAATAAGCAGTTGTCAATTGTAGAATAGAACTCTTGCACTTTACAGTTCGGATGCGTTACGACAGTGCTCTATATTATATAAAATAAGAATATATTTACGTTATTTACAAAACTTGAATTATTAGCTCTATAAATGCCCCAGATATTTATATATGTTTGGTATAAATTATATACTTATTGTTGTGTGTCAAAACGTCAAACGAACATAATATAAACTTGTCACTAATATATTATATATAATTTATTATCTAATTTTCTTTAGCCTTGCAGTACTCGCATAAATCGTGAAATAAATGTCAATGCATACATTTTTATTCCATGTTACTTCGCCACATAATCATTTACAGACATATTCATAAAACAGATTAGGTGCTAATACTATTTTTAATTCCTTTTTAATTGCGTTTATAATAAAAAAATAACCTATAATTATAGCATCAACAATACAAACTAATAGGTATGACGTTTAAAGCACTACATATAATATCAAATTTATGTTCAACCTAAAGCTACATTCAGAGCTATCTAATTAGTTATTAGAATTTGCAATTGTAATAAATAGTAATTGATGTTTGTCGTACGTCAAATAATGCTCAACCAATAATATTAACATATTAATTGTAAGTACTAAGATATTATTTTGTTTAAATTTTCTATCGTTACATAAGATTTCGAATTTTATTATTTTGACAGTAATAATTTAAATGACCAGACGTCTCGGTATTTCAAGATTTGTTTCTATTTTTTATTCACTATCCCGATGTCACCAATAGTTATTTTTGTATTAAGTGCGCAAAATGAGTGTTATTTTGTTGCGCGTGAGAATGTTACTTTTAGTCGAGACCACAGGTTGAGACAATAAAAGTCATTCGAACGCGCCAAAAAACAAGAATTTTGCCCACGAAATATAAAGAATATTTTTTGTAGAACTGTAAATGAAGAATAATAAAATAATTATTGATTTATTTAAGTAAATTGAAGGAAAAGAATCAACAATAATATTAATTTGATATTATTGATGTGTTGTAACTAATGAAACATTTTGCGCACTAGAATACGAAACAGTGCAAAATAATGCGCAAAATTCACGTTGTTATGGTAATGTAAATAATGAAAAAATCACGTATTTCGCGTATTGATATTAGTAGTGAAAAAAATGAACATTTTTTGACAGTTGTAGAAAAAATGTACTTTCGAGACTATTGTGTATTCTGATATTCAAATATTCATAATTTTTATTTATCGTATATTGATAATACATGATAAAATGTTGTTATTTTTAAAATGTGGTTTGGAAAAAGTATATTAAAGAAAGAGTTTTATAAAACATGTTTTTTTTCGCACACGACCATGTTTAGAAAATTTGCGATAAAAGGCCTATAAAATGAATTATTTATACTATTTTTTCTTTTATGCGTTTTTATAAATTAAAATTAAGAAACAATCTGCAATATTTTAATCCGAGTCAATTTAGGGCAATTTGTATGAAATGTTATGGTTGGTAACTGCGATGACATTTATGCAATTGTTTAGATTTTGAGGTTATATTAAAATTTTGATTTTCTCAGCTTGATAGGTTCAGTATGTCATCCGCTACTACCAACCGTCTAAAACAAAATGTTGCGTATCGCAATGAACGCACTTTTGATACGCAACTGGATTTCGTAATGACTTCCTTATGAACGCAAAATAGAGAAACATTATTTTCTTTTAATCTTTTTTAACGAAAAGCTAATACACCTTAGAATTATTCAATTACATTTAATAAAATTAAGAAAAAAATTAGTTGTAAATTTTGACAGTTGAGTGGCGCTAGTGTAGTTCAATCGATATCACAAGCACTAATTGTTTTGGTACCGCATGGAGCTGCATGAAAACGTTTCGCCAATGAGAAATTTCATTTCAAAATTTGTACAAATGATGTTACAACATTTATCTTTAATAATTTAGTACTAAATGTACTTTTAATAACTTTTCTTTTATTAATATGAATTTTTAAGTAAATAGTTTATATTTTTCATATAAATTTGTCATATATTGATTACGGTTAATGTATCCATTTGAATTATAAGTTTTAAGATGCTTACACTAATTGTAAATTGAAATTGGTTGCCGTAATTACTAATTTGATAGCTGTGAACATAGCTTTATTCAATTTTATAAATAGCTCTAATCGGAATAATTTCAATCCGGATAGAAGTTAGTCAACTCTAAATTTAATCCTCTTTATGAATCTTAAAACATTTAAAAGTGAAAAAATCTTTAAAGTATAAAATCAAGCCCACCGTTACACAACAATAAACCAATTAATCCACTCAATTAATTTAATTACTGCATAAACTAAACGAACATTTAATTAACATTATATCCCATCTGTGCACGAAAACAAACTTCGTCGAACGAGCGAACGAGGACCGTCGGTGAGTAATCATCCTCTGAACCGGCGAAAAACGAAAAAACCTCGAGCGAAACGAGCGAGAAAAAGAAAAACCGTGAAAGGAGACTTCGCCTCGATTCACAAAGAAAGCGACGCAAGTTTAACACGCTGAATGAAAGAACTCGAGGGAGAGAGAAAGAGATGCTGATACACAAATGTACTGTACAAGAGAAGGATAGATTTATAGGGTGGAAAATCTTTAAATTAAAAATATGGATCGAAGTTTTCGTTTCAAGTATACAGGATTCCCTCTGCATTGCGCTCTATAGAATTCTATTTGAGACAGTAGAATCGCTGTTATCTGTCAAGTTAGAAGTATGATTTTATGTAGAACAAAATAGCTGATGTTTCTTATTTCATGTACTGATAGTAGAGAGACATGAACTCTATTTTTACTATATAGTTATTTTTATTCTAGATTGCGAAATGTTACTTTTGCATTCTCGAATGCAAAAGCATGTCGCAATCGAGTATCAAACAACGTTTTTTCGAAAACTATGTCCCAAAATTAGAAATAATGTAAGAGAAAATTTTGACGTTTAGGATTAATTAATGTGACATCTAATGTCTCCATGACAACAATGTATGTAATAAAATTTCTATCAAATCTGGTATTCTCTGACCAGCAATTGACAGCTGGTTGGCAATAGAAACCAAACAAACGTTCTAATTTTTTTCTGCGATTTATTGGGATTCGCATTGCATTTCGCATTGCATTTCTCAAGAAACTATTCCAGTACACCAGTTAGCTTCTTCAAGCGGGATAAATATGAATAATTGCTCAATTGGAACATTAAATATAAATTTTGTTAAAGAATAGAAGTATTGTTTCTAAGCAAAAAAATAAAGTGACAAATTTTATTAAATTGTGAGCCTTTCTTCTATCAAAAAATTGCAGGATGCAAAAAACTTTTGCATCCTGCATGCAAAAGTCTTTTGCGTTCTGTAGACAGAAAACACTCATTTCGCGTATTGATAGTTGTCATGTAAATTTTAACTTTATATGACAGTTTTCGAAAAAAATCTTTTGAATGTACATGTTACAAATTTGACAAACTGAAAATTTATTTTATATTTCAAAAGTCATCACTAGGATCTCAGCACTTGAAAAAACTACGACTTCGGTTAAATGGGACTTTTTGTGCGCCTTTAGTAGAGCATCTCAGATGTGATTTTGTTTTCCCAAATATTTTCATAGGTCACTAGATAACTAATGCCGAAAAACTAATGTTGGTCATTCTTTTCTTTTGAAAATTAGATACTACTGACTAGTAACGTAGATTTTTTTTATATGATCACATTTTTTATGTATCTGACGTGACAATATAATATTTTAAAGGAACCCAATGCTTCATGAAAATGCATATTTTTTCTGATTTCAATTATACTAAGCTTGCTTTAATATAATTAATTGAAATAAATTAAATAAATATATCATCACGCCTTGTATCCATTACTGGGTGTAGCACTCTGTCGTAGTAGATCTCAGTAAGCGATATACATCTTCGCATGAAGTGCGGTTACCTGCCGTAAAATCACGGCCCCAAAGATGTTAGTAAAGGGGGAGCCACAGGTTAGTTTTAACATGGTGAAAATTGTTTGTCGGCTGTGGGGATCGAACCCGGGTTCTCAAATCCACAGAACGAGCCACCTATCCTATAAATTAAATTAATTAAATACTAACTAAATTTAAAAAATATGAATGAATGAAGTTAATGCATTCAGACTTTTTTATATCTAAAAATATTAACAAAAGTGTTATATATAAATAAAATAAAAATAGTTTTAAAGTACAGCTATTACAATGTATAAATATTACTATTGAATATTATAAAATTTGGCATCGTTGAAATCAGAAAAAAATTATTAAGGACACCAAAACGGATTATTTTTATTTATATGATATTTTGTGGATTAATATCCATATTTGCCGAATTTGTTAGAAACTAAAACTGAGAAGTTGTAAATTTTTTAAAAATATAATAAACCATTACAGTAATTACATGTTGACATAATTAATATATTTCGTATGAAAAAGTGAATATTTTGCTAAACAACGTTAGTGAAAGAAGAGACGAGTAGTGTAATTTACATTTAAATATGAATATAGTAAGTATACAATTTATTTTTAAAAACATGTTCACCTAGAGGCATTCCTAGCTTAATTAAGACTAGAGGTTCAATATACATTTTTCCACCTCTTTAAAATGTGATACACTCTGTTATTTATATGTGTAAAAAATCTTGTTAATTAATTACAATATTTATTAGAATTATTTATAGCTAATTATATAATATTAAATTACTGGTTAACAATAATTACACACAAGGTAATCGATGCTTTAGAAATTATTGCAAAATAACTAAATTTTTATCAAATTAGAAAAAAAATTATAAAACGACAAATAATAGCTATTAACATACCTTGGAATGTTATGAGTATCATTACAGCCGCAGATGTCAGTTTGAAATCCGAGCTTAAGACATCTAAGGCCTGTTATGACTCATAACATACATGGTTTGTTCAATAGTTTACCGTTTTCAGAATATAAATACGTTATCGTCACTAATAAATATTATTTTATAAAATTATTTTATGAATAACGTCATTGTCATCATTTTAGAAGGTGATCAAGTAAGTCTGTGGTCTGTATGTTTTTATTTAACACCATGGTTACAATTGTTTTGTATCATATTTATAAATATTTTTTTATTTAAACATCATAACGTGGTCATCTCTAATTTGAAAGAGTGTACAATTAACATATATTATAATAAACAGGAGAAGTAATCTTTGTATTATTGTTGTTTTGAGTTCCGTTTGTATTAATAGTGTTATATTAACATTGTGTTTTATTTTCATTTTCTTGACTGTTTTGACAAGTTAGTTAATATTACCGTACAGAATACAGTTATTACATACATACCAGCCTACTTTTGTGCATGTAAACATAGGTTTAATATCCTGAAAAAAACCTACTACTTATAAAGGAGAATATTTTTCTTTTCCAGTAACTTGCTTTATTAGGGTTTTGGAAATTAGTTTTTATTGTCAGTTTTTATTGTCTTGACAATTTAATGTATATCGAAATTGTTAGTTTAAATTTTTGACTTTTAAATGTAATTTAAAAATATTTTCTTTAATTTTGTGATTTTCTACCAAATGTTTTGAAAATACCTCATTCCCTGGGACCGAAACGTCAATATTAACAAATAAAATTAATGATATATAAAAACAATTTTAAATTTAATAGATATTAGTAGCACTAAACTAGCTTTTAACCAATTGTCACAAAACATAACATTGATATTGATAACGATAGAAATAAAATATAAAAATAGAACGAAAGGCATGTAACACATAATTAATTGAGTGAATTGAGACTAATAGAAGTGGGTAGACTTGAAGAATATCAAGAAACAACCCAATTTAACGACGTTGGACACTTTGATGAGCACTTTGTTGGGCACTTTGGAATATTTAATTCGTTGCGAACTCGTTGGAGAATATTAAATTAAAGTGCGAAATCGGAATCCAAAATGTAAAGCAAATGTCATTCCTTTACTTTATAATAAAATAAATTACAACCACAATAATAACTTTGAATAAATTAAATAAATATATAAAATATAATTATTATATCGTAGATATTTATAATTTGAAGTATTAAAGTAATATTAAAATAAATAAATAAATATATCATCACGCCTTTTACCCATTACTAGGTGTGGCACTCTGCCGTTGCAAGTCTCGGTAAATAATATATTGCTTCGCGTGTAGTGCGGTTATCAGCTGTCAAATCACAGCCCCCAAAGATGTTAGTGGAGGGGGAGCCACAGGGGTAGATTTAAATTGGTGAAAATAATAATAATAATAAATAATGTAACATCGCCAAACTACTTGATAGCGACGCTACGGATATATGGAGTGTAAGTTGAACATCAGTTTATTCAAACGTCGATAACCTAAATGGCGCTTTACAAACCAATTTTCTCTTACATTTTTTTTTTCTAATTCTAACCTAAGATTAACAACTTGAATTTGTTGAGTAAGTGCTATATGCTTAAGGTTTTATTTTGAAAATTGCTAGAAGATATATTTTATTGATACAGATTTATAATCTAGAATATTGAGTAACTAAAAAGCGTGCTTATTTGACATGCTGCCAATTCAGAAGTTTTAAAAGTAGAGTAAACATATCTATGTTGTTCTAATTATATTGATCTCATCGCCCGGCTAGCTCAGTCGGTAGAGCATGAGACTCTTAATCTCAGGGTCGTGGGTTCGAGCCCCACGTTGGGCGCACATTTTACATTTTTCTCATTAAGTATAAGTTTAAAATTAAATTTAAATTAATTAAAATTAGTATTCTTATTTCAATTTTCGATTAATGTTATTAGCTCCGAAAATAGCATTTTAATCAAATAAATGTAAATCTTGTTTAGATAATAAATTATGGTGAACGTTTTGCATAAATATGATTTATTTTGCTTTGATTGTGTCATTGATGTATTACCAAAATACATTTTTAATTTAATCGTTTTATTATTTTTATTTGAATATTTAATATTGAAGTTTTTTTCAATATACCCGGAAATGCTGTTAAAATCTAATGACTAATTGTTCCGAAACAAAATAACAATACAAATATTTTGTTTACTATAATTTAGAAATACAGACTTGTCTGTTTTAAAAGAGCAAGCGAAATAAGTGAGTCCGAGTTCGAAAAATAATTCGATACAAAAAAACGATTCTTCAAGTACGTATTTTGACAATATAATAACTCTAAACATGCATTTTCTCATAAAAATTGTCATCTAAGGGTATACAAATATTATATTATTAAATTCAAAATAAAATTCTCTATCGAACAAGTAAATACAAAATATAGTTCCATTTAAAATAATAATAAAGTTGGTATTCACAGTTTGTGAACCACTAATTGAAAAAAATATTATACTCATTGAAATAGCCTTGTAAAATAGAAATTGTTTGCTAATTTAAACAACCTCTTAGGTCTTATAGTTCTCGAGATGGCAATAGTGCACAAAATAAAATTGTACCGAACCGATTTTGTAACCGGTTCTTAAACTATTCCATAATTTAACTTCTTTAAACCGGATTAAAACTAACAAAGTATGATGAATCGTGAACTGAAATCCAACCTATTTTTGCAGAGGTTTGCAGCCCTGATAAATATGGTGTACATCTCCTACAAAATAAATATTGTTTAAATTATTCTCGGAAAAAGCGCTTCTCGCGGCCAAGGTTAGTACTCTCAGTGTTTTTCTGTCTTTTAATAACATTCCAGGCCTAATATAATAACGTAGGTGACGACCATACTGTAATCTCTCACCATACGGACTATATATTCATAAACTGAATTTTGATAAATAAATTAAAGCTGAAATTTTGTCTCGCAAATTAGAAAACAAATAAAATCTACTCCATAAGGTATAATTAAACGCATAAAATTTATAATGATTTTTATATTTACATGTAATAAATTCATACCAATTTACATATTAATGTTAATTCTAACCCATCATTAAATATAATGAAAAATAAATAATCTCTATCAACAAGATACTCGGAGGTATTCCATAAAACAAAAAACAAAAAAGTAATCATGAAAAAGATGCTACATGATCATATATTCAAGAAAATTTATCAAGTATCTAGGTGCAGTAATTTTACAGGAATGCAAAAACAAGAACAGAAGTAAATAATTCGAAAATATTTGCAATGTAAAATAGTCTTAATCAAGATCTTACCGCTGTTGTATGATTAAATTCATTACAAAGTAATTACAAGACTAGTTGAACTTTTTTCGTTCGAAATCAACTTGTGAAAGACTAACTTGAAGATTTAATTAATGCAAAATTAAGATTGCTATTTTCGTAATTAATATTTGTATGTTAGACATATAAATGCTAAGTAATTAATAATTAGTGTCTCTTGTAATTTGTTTTTGTGATTTTCTTACTAGTGTAATAATTAATAATTATATGTTGCTCGGTATTTTGTGTTACTCTCGAAGATGATAATTTGCTGAATACGTGACTTTAAACGCGTATGTGGATGTAATTATGTAATTTTAAAATTGTTTCCTGTTGTGAACATCGGTCGGTGTACATTATATATTTATGTATAGGTAGGTATGCATCATTGAATTTGTTTGTGATTACTTATTTTGGTTTTGTCATTAATAGAACTAATATTTAAAATATAGAATGTAATAAAACTATAATTAACTAATATTATACTAAAAGAACTTATTTTCGTTAACAAAAATAATCACTAGTAATCGAACCAAAGTTTCATCATAATGAAATATTTGAAAGTGTGGGTAAATCAATTAATGCATTATTTATAATTTTTAATAATGGGTGATTAATTCGTATAGGTTTATTCATTATAATTTTTGTCGTAAAGGACCATGAACTATATCCGTCAGTTATACGAATATACAGAATTCGAATCCGGAGATCCCGAGTTCGAATCTCACTCAAGCTAAAAATTATATGAACACTGCGGCTCGGTGACTGCGGACCCTGTACTGTAATTGTTATACAGCGTAATATAAATAAATAAATAAATATACCTACTTAAATTTGTATTAAAAGTCAAAAGATAGAACTAACGACAATTCTATAAAAATGAAGAAAAAAAAACATTATTAGCACACACAAAATAAAAGCAATATGGTGGTATACTGTAATTTTCTATAACGCTACAGTTCTGTAAATTTGAACAAAAACGCATAGATTTTTATTGACAAATACATTTAATGCCATTTGACAATCAAATATGATGCGATTTTGTTCAGATTTACAGATCTGTAGCGTTATAGAAAATAACAGAATAACACCATTAATTACCTTATGGTCAACTGAAAGTGTACGTTTGCCATAAATTTGTAATTGAATATTCCAAAAGAAAAGATTAATATTATCACGTCTTTTACTCATTACTGGCTGTGGCACTCTGCCGTAGCAGATCTCAGTGATCAATTTGTATTTATGTATGGGTATGGCAGCTGAATAACGCATTATTGAATTTGTTTCAATCAAATGAGTGAAAAGCCATACTTTCATTGCATGTTATAATAGTTCATTTGTGTATTAAGAGGCGTAAAGTGAGTCCTCGGCTCACACTGCAATAGTGTAAGAGGAACAGAGACACTTTACGCTCGTGATACCTACACACATAATTTTATCTACGATTGCATCTTAAAATTATTAAAAAACGAATACGTACTGAAAATAAATTCGTTCCGTCAACAGTCAATATGACAAGTTTCTGTATTGTTTATATCACTGGTTATTATTAAAATAAGCGCGCATTTAATATCTTTTTAGCTCGTTGCCATTGGAGACGCGCGACAAAAATATTTTTAGATTGTTTCACAGAAATTATCAACTTTATGATGATAAATAAGAGCGTAGTTTCAACTTGTCATAGCAAACGTAGAAAAAAGTTTTTTGATTATTCATATTAGTTTAATTTCACGATGGTGAAAATTGTTATACAAAAATACAAAAATGAGTTTTGTTTGGTGTTACGTTGTCAATCTTTCAATAATAACTCAGTTGACTCAAATCAGTAGACATGAGACATGACAAAACATATCTAGGTTATAAGTAGAGATCGAATAAATAAAAACAGATTTGAATTTTTTTAAAGTGCTCAAAAAAGCGCAAAATTTCGTCAAAAAGGCCTTAAATTAAACAAGTAGAGTTATAAAAATGTTGAAAATATAATTTATTCTTGCTTATATGTATTGACAATTACCTAACTATTGTTGCATAAAGTGTTGTTAATTATTTTGTTGGTTAACAGCATGTTAAAAGTTAACAATAACCAAGATGGCTAACACCACATTTTACACATTTTCTAATTGTTACGAAACTTTTTCTAGTATTTGGTATACCTTATTCCTTAAATGTAAATTTATTTGAAGCAAAGTGTAATTGAATTACGCTTGACTTGAATTGAAACAACTTGACTAATGGGACTAATGAGGCTTTTAAGTAAAAACAAATTTAATTTATCTTACAAATAAATAATTTTTATGTAAATTGTTAGTGTTACTACAAAATAAATCAAATAGTAAAACTGGACAATTGTATATCTAATTTTCTGAAATGAAACATCAACTTTTTAACTATAGATTCATATTTATTAAATCACTGTTTTTACTGACGTGATTATCTAGTATTAATTAAATAAAAATTCATATTAGAATTTCACACCATAATAACTACAAATTAAGCTGTCATAAACGATATTTTTTATAAAGATTTGACCTTAATTTTATATCCATTAGCTATCATCATAATTATCATTTGCAATGGAAATTTAAGAATCATGATTATTACATCCTTACATAGTTAAGTACACACAAACACAAATGCAAAATAATTATCACTAAAATAGCAATTTTCTCATTACAGTGGTGACAAAGAAAGAAAATACACGCCATGTCGTAAGACATTCGTCACGCATCTTGATTCTGTCATTTACACTTTCATATGTATATGTCAAAAAAACAACAAGCATATATAATAATACTTTCAAAAGGGATAGTATTTCAATCCCTACAACGTTTAAATTACACTATTGTATCCTTGGATTATTTGTGATTTGATATTTAAACCTCGAACTTAGGTATCATAATCAATTTTATCATTATTTAAAATGAAAATAGAATTAAAAAATAGTTTATTGACAAATAAAAATCTGATGTGGACACCACATGACTTCCTTGTACGCGTATTAATCTATAGATATTTTTTTAATTGCACATATTTGACATAAAATCTTTTATTTTTTATTTTTTGTTTTAATCTAAATATATAATATTAATATAACAAAAAATATATAATATTTAAATTTAGATATCTCGCTTATGCAAAAGGCTAATTTAAAAATTCTTAATGTGCTAGACGCAGAATTTAATTCTCTAAAACTTTTATTTGCAGCATTTATTTCTAAAATTAAAAAAATACCATTTTTTCAAGGAAAACTGTTAGCAGCTTCATGTAATGTGTCACTTCCGGTCAGTCTATTTTAACCAAAATCTATTATGTTATTTCCATTGATACAGTAGTCTTATGTACCAAATTTGGAAAGTTTTAAATTATATTTGAATGTAGGTTTTCATGAAAATCTATTATAGGCTTCAAGTAAAGTACCACTTCCGGAAGTTATATAATGACCAAAAAGATAGGCGCACAACTAGATGTTATAGCAGTCCTAAATATAAAATTTCAATTTTCTACGGCTTACCGTTTTTAAGTTATGCGAGATACATACGTACGCACGTACGTACGTACGTACGTACAGACGTCACGACGAAATTAGTCAAAATTGACTCAGGGAGGGCCAAAATGCGTATTTCCACTGAAATCTGAGAACCGAAAATTTTCGCGATTACAATACTTCCTTTACTTCGTACAAGGAAGTAAAAACAATAAACATAAATAAACAAAAAATAAATATATCATCACTTTTTTTCATATTTCTGGGTGTGGCACTGTACCGTAGCAGATCTCAGTAATAATATATTTATGCGCGTGAACCAGCCGTGAAATCACAGTCCTCAAAGATGTGGAGAGGGAGCCACAGGGATAGTTTTAATGTGGTGAAAATTGTTTGCCAAATTTATTGTTTATATTGTCTGATGATGATCGTACAGATCGAAACTAATAACAAATTTTGTGTAAAATAAAATGATATAAAACTAATATATTTAAATTTATTTTAAAAATGTATCACAAAGTAAAGGCTGAAATCATTCCAAGTTTATCTTTAACATGTTAAAATAGTGCTCTTAAAACCCAAAAACAAAGCTTGTGATACCAGCCAATGTGTTTGCAATACAGCTTACGTTAGCTTTATTATTTTCGTATATAATAATTAATGTCAGATTGTTTAAAATATAATTAAATAATTACATACGAACAAATATTCTAATTTAATCTTGTATGTTTAGAGAATTTACCACATATATATGGGAACAAATAGAATGCGAGATACATACGTACGTACAGACGTCACGACGCAATTAGTCAAAATGGATTCAGGGATGGCCAAAATGCGTAATTTCCGTTGAAATCTGAGAACCGAAAATTTTGGCGATTACAATACTTCCTTTATTTCGTACAAGGAAGTAAAAAGTATGAAGTTTAATACATACGAGTATTAAGAGTCATCAAGTAATAATATATTTCCATGTTGATGCTTTGTCATGTTTTCAAATGTGACCTACATTTCTTTTCCTTTTAACATGGCACATTTTCTTTATTTCTCGTTTGTTATTTTAACGCAAAACAAATGACATTATCTTTTGTTTATTTAATGATTTAAAAAACACACCTGTTTCATAGAGTTCAAAATACAAATTGCACAATCAGTTTTATTTTCTTGGCAATACATGAAAATATACATTTTCACAAATGTTTGGCAGTTGATAAACATTTTGGCACCTAGAAGTTTCTGTAATTAATGATTTAGAAGACAAATAGCTTTACACATTACTGAAACTAAACATGTTAAATCTTGAAAGCTAATAGGTTCTAAAGAATTTTGCTATTTTAACCATAGTGGCCAAGTGTTAAAGAAATATATTTAATGAAGCTATTAAGGTAATTTTTTTTTAGAATTCTGTGTAGAAAATATATCACATTTTTGTACTCGTAACCGTCAAAATGACATTTCCCGCACGCAACACTCAATCTGGAACAAGTGCTTCCCAATCGACTCGACTGTAAAAATTACAAAAAACACTGGCCCTTTGGAACATTCTAAAATAAATCAGTCTTGATAATAATAAAATCTAATTTATAAAATACAACTTCCTTGAATTTTGCTTTATTAAAAGTTTGGGAAATAAGACGAATTTACTAAAATTTGGTACAAAACTCACAAAATATTGATAGAAATGTCAAATAAAGCAATTGTTTCTAGTAAAACAAATGGTCATGGCCTATTTAATTTTATGTACGCTCTTAGATAAAGATTTGAAATTAAAGATTTTTTTTTTAAATACCAGTACTCGAACAAAAAAATTTATACAAACTACGTGTGTGAAGTCAATTTTAAAATAGATTTCAAATTTTATTATTTCATTTTGTATTAATATTAGGCTAAAAAGTACTTAAGCAACGAGTTGCGTTAAGATGCATTTAACAGCACTATTGTTGTTAAACAAATGATAACAAATAACAATGTAAACTAACAATCGCTGTTATGAACTATTATTAATAGTAGTATTACTATACAAGTGTGTTAAGTAAGATATTGGCCACCGAGAAAGACAATTTTTTCGAGTGAGCAACGAAAATGTCAACATAACAACGCTTGTTACGCGTAGATTCTATATATTTGTTCGTTTATTTATTCTTATTATTTTGCAGATTTATTATGTCAACAACATGTATCTCAAAGAGAAAACCAAATATATAAGCCAAAATGGGCAAAAACACTTTGAAAATTCAATGTTATCGTTTTTATTAATATAATCTATCTTTTGTTATACATTTTAAGGGAAATAATATGCTACGTATACTAACCTGTAAAATAAAATGGATAACTATAGCATATCTAATTGTCCTGTAACCGTGCTATTTAGTAATTTATTTTATTTATTTATAATATTAAATAAAGAAAAGGTTTCAGAATCCAATGTTTTTATGAAATATTTATTTGTGAACGTTTCGAGCTAAAATATTAGCTCATCATCAGCACCTTCAAATATAAATACAATAATTATAATATGAAACTAACAAATTAATCAAAATGTCAAATCTGTAAGCAACGGGAAAATATAAAACAATATTTATAAAATGTCAATAATAACAAAAAAATTCATATGAAAAATAAAAATAGAAAAAAAAACAAGAAATTATAAATTATTAAAATAAAATATATAAAAATTAAATAATAAAATATCAAACTAAACACTTGTCTAAGTCCCACAAAATTCAGCCTCCAAGTCACCTTATGAGGGCATCGTCAGAGGCTGGCCAGCACAGTTAGTAACCATAGACGCGTTTCATAAGGTGACTTGGAGGCTGAATTTTGTGGGACTTAGACAAGTGTTTAGTTTGATATTTTATTATTAAACCTAGTTTCACCAAGTGAGCATTTAAAGACAATTAATTTTGTCTTTGTTGTTTTTTATTTATAAAAACTAAAATGTTAAATTCCCTAAAAAAAATTTAGCATATTTTCATTTATTATACGCATCAGTTTGATAATTAATCGAGCTATCAACTTTTCTAAAATAAGTCTATGCTTTTTATTTTAGAACCGCTACATATAAATTTACACCATGATACCTCAATTAATTATCAAACTGATGCGTATCATAATTTCAAATATGCTCAAATTTTTTTAGGGAATTTAACAATTTAATTTTTATATATTTTATTTTAATTTTTTTTTTCTATTTTTATTTTTCATATGTATCTTCTTTCTTTTTTGTTATTATTGACATTTTACAAATATTGTTTTATATTTTTACGTTTTTTAAAGGTTTGACATTTTGATTAATTTGTTAGTTTTATATTATAATTATTGTATTTGTATTTTAGCTCGAAACGTCCTCAAATAAATATTTTATAAAAATATTGGATTCTGAAGTCTTTTCTTTATTTAATAATGATAATATAATTTAATACTTGTTTAAATATATATTATAATTTATTTTTATTTTATTTATTTGCACTTTGCATCTCATTGCAGACATTCTAATATTTTATTCTTTTTTGCATGAAGAACTCTCCTAAAGACGGGCCTGTAATCTAATACAAAACGTCAACAGTTGCCCCTTTAACCCACCTAATAAAAGAGAGTCTCAAACATAATGACCAGCCTTTTGTGGTAAACACGACCCCACTTTAATCTTACCAAATCCAATGACCAAAAAGGACAAAAACTAATACTACCATTGTTCGGCATACGACAGTTGCAATGGTCCACTCTCCCTTCCTCCTCCTATACCTGAAAGCATCGATCGCCACTTGTTTCCACAGCCTTGTCGATCTCAAATCAAAACGGAATATCTCCGAACAAAAGACAACCGTGGTGCATCTAAGTTTCGTAATAAAACAAGAAAACTACGACGACGAGAACAATTGACTGTGCTGTGGTTGCGATTCGCTTTATTTAACCCATGATTTTCTGTATTTCTCTTTTCTGCAGTCGTCTTGTAGATTGTGTTTTGTTTGTGGTTGAGAATGTTTTTACTGTGCAAGTTTTTTTAGTTCTTTGAGTATTTATCAAAAGATTTTTGTTTGTTGTACTGTTTGTATATTCCTGGTCTAAATGCTTTTGTTGATTTTGTTTTACAATTCTTTATCTGCAACCGTTCAATGTTTCATACAGATAAAAATAACTTTATTATTCAAATTAGAATTAAAAGTAAAGGTTGATCATCTTCTATATTCTGTTGTGTACGAATCAAAAATATAATGGCTGGTAGCACAAGCTATGTTTTTGCCTGTTTTAAGAGCAGTGTTTTTGGGTGTTTTAGCTATCTCTAACATGTTAAAACCGTACTCTTAGAATACCCAAAAACAGAACTTGTGCTACCAGCTACAGTTTTTATAGTTTTTTTTAATCTTATTTTATGTTATTTATAAGTTTAGTTCATAATGTAATATTTCACATCTTTCTATTATTTGTATGAAAGTATTTCTAACTTTCCAAAATTTCAACTCTGTGCCATAAAAATTCTTCAAATCGTGAAATATATCCTAAATGCGGGCACTGACCTTTTCACCCCCATTACAATGTGCCCTTACTTGTCCATTTTCAACACCGAATATATACTTTGTTTTATAAGATCATTCTCAATTCATTTCTGAACAGATACTCAACTCTATTTTCAACACATTTCCGATTTTAAAGTTTCAAAAAACAAGATTATTCAAGAATATTAGCATATAGTTCATGCACTATCATTAATATAAATAAATATATTGTGTACTCGTCTATAATTTAGATGACTTTTCAATCCTCTGCCCAATAATTCGTAATAATAGTAATTCCCAACAACACGAACATATAGTATGAAAACATTTTAATGGAATTCTTAAATCGTACAAATTTTAAATAAAAATCTTAATCTGGATCTATTAAACTATAACACCCTGTATATTCATGTTATTCTTTTGTACATAACTCAATCTTCTGAAGATGATGTAAAAACATTATTTTATGAAATTTACAAAGAGTTAATTTATTTTACATTATCACTATTTATTTATTTTTTTATTTATTTATGTTACGCTGTACAACAGGAATTTAATCCCAATTACAGTACAGGGTCCGCACTCACCGAGCCGCAGTGTGGTAGTTCATTTTTAGCTTGAGTGAGATTCGAACTCGGGATCTTCAGATTCGAATTCCATATTGCTATACACACCACCGTATAGACAGATATCATCCTATGACCGAAATCGTTTACCATTTATTATTATTGTTTTATTTACTTTATTCTTTCGGCTATTAGAATAACATTACTTAAAATAAACTGGTTCAATTAAACACAAGTTTTAAACTAAATTTTCGAAATGTCCGCTTTTTTTAATAAACAAATTAACTTTTCTAATTGTTACTCACATAACATTGTGTAACATTTGCTGGAAAATGCTACGAAAGGTTTGATTTTCTTTGTTAATTAAATTAATTAACTGTCATAAACACTAGAATAGTGGAATTCAATGGCGTAGCTGGGGGGAGGGGTTCTAGTCTTAGAAAAAGTTGCCGACCTTTTTTTTAGAGAGTTGAAAAATAATCGGCTAATGTTGAATTAACATTTCTTTATTTCTTTGAAAGAGAAGGTGACAATCCAATTTGCTAAAAATAAATAACTTCCTACATTGTATTTTAAATAATTTTAATCTTATAAAAATGAATTTCGACTAAATATTTGCAATGAATACGATAACATCGACTAGATTCGCAACGACACATAACATAAATACGTAGAAGGAACAATTATAATAAGATTTGTCTTTTCTTCTGCGCAAAAACATTTAAGACTTGTTCAGTATCCACCACTATATGTCTAAGACTACTCAATAGTCCGGCCAGACGATTTTCTCCCATTGAGTTACGCAAGTATTGCTTAATACGGTTCAAAGTTGAAAAACTACGTTCCACACTTGCTACGGTTACAGACAGGGTAGCTCCAATATAACATTAGATTGAATATCATTTCGGATATCTGACTTCATGAACACAACAAACATGCTGTTCTTCACTCAAATCATTTTGGAAACTTTCCGAATATTTCGGTGGTGGAGGGGTTTGGACGGAATCTCCACCCCTCTTTAGCTACGCCACCGGTTGAATTTGATTTATATTATGCATTGTTTCCAGAGGCAACTTAGATATTTGAATGAAGAATATAATAAAATCAGTTTATTTTTACGTTGATTTATAATGAAAAATGCACTTATTATATAAAATATAAAAATAAATATATCATCACGCCTTTTACCCATTACTGGGTGTGGCGTTCTGCCGTAGCAGATCTCGGTAAATGATATATTTCGTCGCGTGAAGTGCGATTACCAACTGTCAAATCACGTCCCTAAAACGGGAGAGCCACAGGGATAGATTTAATTTGGTGAAAATTGTTTGTCGGCTGTGGGGATCGAACCAGGGCTCTCAAGGCCGACTGGATACCACTGAGCCATCTACCCCATTATTATACTTGGTTTAATTCAGAATGTCACGTAGAACCAAATTTTTGAAAAATATACAGGACGTATTCTTTATAATAAGATAGTTGAGATCACTTTCGGTTACACCAGAAATAAAATATTTTCACTTTAAAAGTAATTTGACGCGCTTTTTAATGTAGTTTCTAAATCTGTAATATGACTGCAATTGTTTATTTTTTAACACTCTGTTTGGAATGTAGTAAAATAATATAAGTAGATAAATCACATATAGAAATAATGTAAAATAGTTATTTGTGTATTAAGAGCGTAAAGTGTCGAACACGGTAATTGCAATAAATGCAATAGTGTAAGAGGAACAAAGACACTTTACGCTCGTGATACACACATAATTTTTTTCTACGATTACATCTTAAATGATTAAAAAACGCATGCGTACTGAAAATAAATTTGTTCTGTTAACTGTCAATATGACAAGTTTCTGTTTTGTTTGTATCCCTGTAACTATTGAAATAAACTCATTTAATATCTTTTTCGCGTGTTGCAATTGGAAACGCGCGCATTTAACGTCTTTTTCGCGCGTTGCCATTGGAGACGCGCAGAAAAGATATTTTTCGATTGTTCCACAGAAAACATCAACTTTACGATGACGAATGAGAACATAATTGTCAACTATTCATAGCTATCGTAGAAAAAAAAATAAAGACCATTTATTCATATTGGTTGGTAGCACAAGCTCTGTTTTTGCGTGTTCTAAGAGCACGGTTTTAACATGTTAGAGATAGCTAAAACACCCAAAAACACTGCTCTTAAAACAGGCAAAAACAGAGCTTGTGCTACCAGCCATTCTATTTTGAATCCTGTACTTATGGGATAGGTGGCTCAGTGGTATCGAGCTGGCCTGTGGATCTTGAGAAGCCTGGTTCGATTCCTATAGCTGACAAACAATTTTCACCAATTTAAATCTACCCCTGTGGCTCCTCCTCCACTAATATCTTTGGGGGCCGTGATTTGACAGCTGGTAACCGCACTTCACGCAAAAATATATATCACTTAAAGAGATCTGCTCTGGCAGAGTGTCACACCCAGTAATGGGTAAAAGGCGTAATGATGATGATGATGAATCTTGTACTTTAACTTTTTGAGAATAAAATATTTGAAATATGTACTCTTCTATTTCTACTGCTTTATATAACAACTACAATTACTTGTAAACGCGTAAGTTTATTAAATAATTACCTACACAGTATAATCATCACTCCACCGTAGCAGAATCTCAGCAAGTGAGTTATTTATGCGCGTAAAATGCGGTTACCAGCCGTCAATATTATTTTGAAAATTAATAAAACCCATTTCTTCAAAGAAATAAAATAACCTGAATGACTTTAATTAAATAAAAGCTTCATTAAACAATTCCAAGTTTCTTATAATCCTCCGGAAAGTATATCTCCAATGTCGAACAAATTCTCCGAATGGAGCAAGAGCAACTGTTCGTATTTTCAACGCTTGCTGTATACACGTCTCCGTTATTCGTCTGCCTGTGTGACTGTACGTGTGTACCTTGCGGAGAAAACGAAGAAGCGGGTCGTAAAAAGAAAATAAAAAAGGGGGAATGGAAAGAAACGAAAACAAAATAATAAAAGTGGATACCGTCCGAACGCCATCCACTTCGTCGCGGACTCAGAAACTGGGATGTATTTGCTCTAGCGTTTTTTCATCTCCTTCATATTGAAAAGATATTTGTTCTTTTTTTGACTTAGGTATATTTGTTTTGCCACGATTGAACTCATTGACGGACTAAGGAAAATAGGGCCATGAGCAAAGTTATTTGCCAACCCAATCTATAAAACAAAACATTCATTAAAAAATATTTATTTTTGAACAACTGTAAAAAATGTTATTTTCTTCACTAATATCGATGAGTTCTTAAATCCCCAGGCCGACTCGATATCACTGAATTACCTATTCTGGTTACGGAATACAGACATTTTGATAAATTATAAAGTACTTATAAAATATTATAGTGAGTGTGACACTGTCGTATATTTTGACTTGAAAATAGAAATGACAAATTTCTATTAATTTTGTTCGTTAATTATAAAAAAATTGTCATATATAATACCATTAGTGAATATGATTTTGGCGGAAATTTTTGTTGTTATGATCACGACTGCTTGTTGACGAAAAGTTTCTTAAAGCAACAAACAAAACAAACAAACGACAATTCCTCGAAATATTTATTTGGTGATCTATTTACATTGTTTCATTTTTTGACATAACTAAGCCAAGTAAACAAAATCAGATAAAATTCAACAATATTAATCTACTCAAAATAGTTAACATACATTATATCTAAGCAACGATTTGCGACAATTTTCACTAGTGAAATTGTCGCTATAATACTACTGTGATTGGTTCAATTCAGTAAAATACTGTAATTTGATTGGATGAAAAGTTATGAGCGGAATTGTTAGAGTAATCTAATCTCTACTATAACTAAAACAATTTTGTTTACGTTTTGTTTATTTCCTAATGATCTGTGGTGACTAGAGAATGGAAACAACCATAGGGTATTGGTGTAACACGTATTCACCTCCAATTTCTTTTTACCATAAAAATGCGTTCTGTACTAGGTCAGGCATAGTTAGGGGCTTTTTTCAGGGGTTTCATCAGTTTTAGAGCTGGTTGAACTAAAAAGAAACACCCCTAACTAAGCCTGACCTAGTACAGAACGCATTTTTATGGTAAAAATAATTGGACATGGATACATGCTACACCAATACCCAACCATACTTTTGAAAAGTCGTCTTTAAATTTTTCGTTCCCAAAGAGTAATTTTATTTATTTATGTTACGCTGTACAACAGGAACTTAATCCCAATTACATTACAGGGTCTGCACTCACCAAGCCGCAGTGTGATAGTTCGTATAATTTTTAGCTTGAATGAGATTCAAACTCGGGATCTCCGGATTCGAATTCCGTATCGCTATCCACACCACCGTACTGATGGACAATTATTTTAATGTGGTTTAAAGTTTGGCTTTGGGAATCAAACTCGGGTTTTCTAATAAGTTACCAGTGATATACTATCAGCCACATATGAAAAAAAATCCTCAAGTATCCGGAACCTCTTGTATAATCCCGCACCTACAAGTGGCATTCCCTGCCTCCGCGTCACTGCGCCACTGGTTCCACAGCACGCTGAGATGGACCGACTGTCTAACTGACTGGAATACAGATGGGTCCATGATGATCTGTTGGATATAAACATCGACGAATCGCATCAACGAGAACCTGATGAGATTGTATGAATACGGACTTTGTATCTCAGCAGCTGATGATGCTGATACTTTTGTAAGTGCGACAGAGAGGTAGAAGAATTTATTAATGTGGGAGGAAGACAGCTTGATTGAGATTTAAAACTATCATCTGGTTATTGTTCTTATTATTCTTATTCATATTATTTATTTATTGGAATGGTTTTAATTTTTTAATGTGTGAAATGATATTAAATGTCAATAATTAGTTGTATATTATGTAACATTTTTATAAATGTCTCTTTAATTATGAGTGTATAAAAAACAAGTAGCCAAAGAGTTTCACATATTATACTTTTTCTATGACTGCAAATTACAATGGTAGATACAGGAAACTAACTTCACGCCGTGTCTAATATGTTAGTTATTTACTTCATTCCGGGAGTAAAACATATGATACCATAGTTTATCAACATGTGATTAAGATGTTATTTAGTGACATTGAATTCAATACGTTAAATGACATTTTAATTTAGTATTTAAACTTACAATATGTTTAAATTAGTGTATACAATTTTAAATGTATATGTACGTAATAATTTTTATCTACGACCATGCGATATATCCTTAATATCCCACTCATTTCAGACAGGTAATGACTTACTTTACCGCACAGGTGCGTTTTTTTAATTTTTACCGCACGCGCAAGCGATAATGTAAAATGTAGGAAAAAACTAAAGAAAATTACACAAGAAAACTTATTTATTGTATACATTTATAACAGTCTTTACAGCTATATAAATTGATGCCAGATGTTGACACATTTGGATGATTTGATGTTACCGTAGAATTAGTAATTTCTATATTGTGTGATACTGGAGACACATTTTCTTTTCCTCCCAAAATTTTGGTAGCTGTTTTCTTTTTATTCTCCGCGGACGTCTCAATGTATCCTTCTGCAACAGAATTTAACCTCCAACCACCATGGAATAATAGCACCAAAGAGATGATGATTTTTAAATCTTGCTTATTTCTCCGAAGTACACTAAAAAACCTTTTCATTTGTTGTATCTTTAATTTTTTTCTCTTCACACCATTTCATATACCTGTCATAAGCCAGTTGATATTTTACTCTTGATTTTTGAGGGACCAGATCCAAAATAACGTTTGACGCTGCTTCTTCTATATCTGAAGGCAGATCTATATCTGAAAGGCTCATTTTCTATTATCGAACTATTCTACACACTCGTAAAGGCAAAATCAATATTTGGTTGTCGTGATTGTCAACGCGTTGCTATCATTTAGAAAACAATCAGCGCATGTTGCTACTTTGATTTGAAATTTAATTAAATTTATATTTAATTATAAAAATAACAATTTAAATCCCGAACAGTCGTAGATAAAATTTTGTACGCAATACGTGGGATACTACATAATTATCGCACGCATGTGAAAGTTGCACAACGAGGCCGTAGGCCGAGTTTGTGTAATCACATATGTATAATATGTATATAATTTTGTCTATATCCCACTTATTGCGTAAATAACTATTACCTGAAACTGACAGGAAAATAAACATTTGCCTGACTTTTAAGACTCAGGAAAGCTTTGCTTTGCATGCCTAGTTAGGAAAATAACATAATGCCTGCCTAGGCAGGTAATGAAACAAACGTGAGTGCCTAGTTACTTAGCAACATAAAATACTGACTGAATATGTAAGTCAAATATTTCTTTTAATTTAAATGAATTTATAATATGTATTATTTGTTTATAAGTTTAAGGTAAAATGTTATACGTAACACGTCAGTAAAGCGTCGTACAGGATTCGTAAGCTGTTTCAAGCCTCGCTCTCGCTCGGTATGAAACTATCTACTCATCCTGTAATTATATATTATTTATACACAAGTACATCATAATTATTAACAGTCTGAGAGATTTGAACAGTGGCGTAAATAGGGTCAGCAAAACCTCGCAATGCGGGGGGTGGGCGCGCAGTTAAGGAGGCACAACACAATTTTCCACGAAACTATAATATACCATTTGGATATATAGAATTACAAAACATTATTGCAATGATTTATCAGAAAATTTTCCGATTTTCTTAAAAATGACATTAATGCCAATACAACTATACAGGAAATGACAGATATTATTTTAATCAATTATTCCTTTATAGAAAGTGATTTATGTAAAGTTTGCACTGCCTTATTACAATTTTGAAGCATTGCTGTCACTGTGGCTACAGCAGAAACATCCTTCAGCAAATAAAAAATAATTAAATCATATCTTAGAAGCAGTATGAATCAAGATAGATTAAGTAATCTCGCTCTTTTAGCAATAGAACATCATGCAGCAGAACATTTAAATTCAAAAACTCTTATAACGGATTTTGTTAATAAAAAAGCCCGAAGAAATGATATTTAATTTAATTTTATATTAAGTATGTGATTTATTATATATTTTTGTTATTCTTTTATCTTTAAGAATTATAAATACTTTTTTCTGAAATCGTCAAGAAAATGCCTACTTTCATGACACATTTTAGTATGGAAAGTAAGTGTTTACCAAAACATTTGCAAAACAGTCAGGTAAAGTACTTTTTTGACTAGTCAAGAAAGTATTTTACCTGACTCAAGTGAATAAACTAAATAACTAATATATTTAATAAGATTTTTATTTATTTTTATCAATAACGTTAAAACTAAATATACAATTGCTTAAGTTACTAAAATTTATGCATGGCGAATTTGAAGCTAAATTATTTGTTGCAATCGATAAATTACTTGGAGATTCAGTGAATAAAATAAGCAAGTAGCACATTTTCTGACAAATTATTTACTTTATTTTGCTTTTTCCAATCCTTGAAAATTTCATACTCTTTATCATATCGGTCTTTGGACTTGCTCGGTAATAAATTTTCAACAGCCGTAATTGCTTGATTTAAGATTTCAGAAGGAGTACTTGAAAGTACCGCCTCATACTCATTTTCATCTACATTTTCCTACATTATAAAGAAATCTTCTCTCTCAACAATATTAATTTTGACACAAATATGTTCAATAGATTTTTCACATAAGATGTTTTCAACAACTTTTGTTATCACCTTGGATATGTAGTTTAACATTTTGAAATATTTATTATTAATTATATTGATAAAAGATACATAAGAAAAAATAGTATACATAATACGTCACGAAAGTGTTTTACTTGACTCAGCGAATTAAAGTACTCGGCCTGACGGCCTCGTACTTCAAACAACCGCTTCGTCAAGTAAAGCATCACTTTCATGACTTATTATCTAATATACTATTTCCTTGTACCTAAATCATTGAATTTTCAAAATTTTATCCGGGCCTACATTTTGTTTTGCAGGGAGGCCACCAAATCCTAGTTACGCCGCTGGAATTAAACACTATCATGTTGCTAGAAGTGCTTATTGTCATGTAAACTCCATTCAATAATTCTGAAATCTTCCTATAATCTTCATCCACGCAACCATTTCACGCTGCATATCCTACGCCTCAACACCAAACTCTGAACATCGAACAAGCGATGCAATGCTCACTGCTCAGCTCATCGGCTCAAGCGCTCAACTTGAAGCCATTACAAGAGCTTGCCGCGCCACCCTACGTTCCTCACATTTCACTAATTGTTGGAATTCTCTGAGGTTCGGATCGTATCTCTGCCGTGACGTCACTGGTGGAGCCGGCGAGACGACCACTCGGACAGGCACGGATTAAGAAGTATTTTGATGAAGGAGAATTTTATTTTTTTCAAACTCTTAATTGTGACGTAGTAATGTGAATATAACGACACAGTTTCGACTACAATTTTGCAACAATTTAATTGATCAGTAATAGTATGTTATGCATCAAGGGAGGGAAACAAGCGATTATTCCCGCGTGTGAAGTTGGCAAACTTCGACTTCAGCTCGAGCTTTCAGCCCTCGCTTACGTCTCGATTTGCCAACTTCACACAAGGGATTTTCGCGCCGTCCCGTGAAGCATATTATACTTTTCGTAACAAGTGCACAAAAATTACTGTCTTATCGAAACGCCGCAAACAGCTAATCTCTCTAGGGAGAGAAACATCGCTCTAGGGAGAGAAACATGGTACCTATGGAAACATAATGTTTCTCTCCCTAGGGGAGAAAAGCAGTGTTTCTCTCTCTAAAATTAGGGAATAAGAACGTGTTTCTTGTGCATGTGTTACGAAAAATTATATTTTGATCAGTAACCTCATTTCCTATAAATACTGTATGATAAAGATTGGGACACTAATTACCAGTCAATGGTAACATTGTAGGATGCACGGTTACCAAGATTCGAGATTTTTAATTACTTGATCCAACTAAGCAAAATTAATAAATGGAATATTTTTTTTGTCAAAAATGTCAGTTTGATATTAAAAAAATATATATTGAATTGTCATTTTATCAAAATATATGTTTTAGAAATAATAAATAACAATAATCTTTATCATTTTTGCGTTTCATATTAAACTGCCTGTCTTTTAAATATGTACATCAATTTCTTTCTTAAAATTGATGCTTTCAACTTGTAATTATTTTCTTGACAAAAAGTTAAAAACTGGTCCTATACTTTAAACTTGTTTTACCTTTGTTCATTTTATGTTTTGGATCCTACACTTTCATTGTTTGAAGAATTATAAATAAACAATATGTTCAAGTAAGTAAGATAGATCTGATTTCAGTGGCAAATGAGTGGTCTAGTTTCAAAGTGTCCAAAATGTAAAACATATAATCCCTAGCTTCTAATACGAGGGCCATTTGAATAGTTCTCGGAAGGACCCACAGATGGCAGCACTAGTTCCGGTTCGAATATCTTATCAAAATCCGCCATCTTTTGTAGAAACGTGTGTGCAATATTATTTCGATCAGTAAAGAATATCTGAAGATATAGCAAAGTGTTGTATTGTAGATGACTATATGTTGGAAAATAGCAAAAATCTAACATCGTGCAGTAATTAAATATTTGGTGAAGAAGGATATAACGGCAACAAAAATTCATACCAATATGAAAAATACTCTAGGGAACTTTGTTCCGTCATTTTCAACTATTTGCAAGTGGACTACTGAGTTTAAACGTGGACGTGGGGTAGGTGGCTCAGTGGTATCGAATCGGCCTGTGGATCTTGAGAACCCTGGTTCGATCCCCACAGCCGACAAACAATTTTCACCAATTTAAATCTACCCCTAAGGCTCTCTCTCCACTAATATCTTTGGGGGCCGTGATTTGACGACTGGTAACCGCACTTCACGCGAAAAAAAATATATCACATACCGAAATCTGCTTAGGCAGAGTGCCCCACCCAGTAATGGATAAAAGGCGTGATGATATATTTATTTATTTATATATTTAATTATATCTATGAGAAATATTTTTCTCTATTCTAAGAATGAACCTACATCAGATCCTATTAAAATTCTCCCTCAATACTACCCTGCACTTCCCTCTTTCTCTTCCACCCTAGCATCTGTTCCGCGCCCGCATATTCCCTGGCTGCAGCGCCCGGTTAATCTGAACCCACATCTCTCGGTCGACGCTTCAATTAATATTTTACAAACCACACACACTCACTGCACACTACACCCTCTAGCACAAACTCACACCCACACACATTAATCACACACATACACAGGACAAGTGAGGGTTGATACTGATGTCTGGTGGACAGTGGGGAATTAGATGTAGGAGTTAATTGACGTTTAAACGATCAGTGACACTGTTAGAACCGGAAATTAGTCGTTTGTTAATATTCTATGAGTGGTTCGTTTGTACATGCCACTGAATCTCTTACATTGAAGAAAGATAAATAAGAAGCTTCTCTAATTGTAAATGGTTATATATTATTACTAAAGCCCGGATATTTAGGCTCTTAAAAACACTCAAATAAGCAGGCATATAGGCCGGTAATTACTCTAAAATAGGCGGGATTTTAGGCAGCCTAAATGTAAATAATTTGTTTAAAAAAAAATAAACGAATCCTTTTTCTAATATTGATACTCGTATCTACTCTTCGTTAGAAAAAATAATAATTTTAAACAACAATTAACGCAATCTGAAAAATAATAATGTAGGGTTCTCATTTTATTAACTATTATGCAAATTCAAATTATGTAGTATACTTTGATTCACATAATATTACGAGCTATTGCTCTATGAAATTTTCGGAAAGGGACTGTCTTCGGTCTGTCAGAACTTGCTTGTAACTTCGTTCGACATCACAAAATGTGACAGGGGCGTTCTTATATTTAGTCATATCGTCTAAAGTTACCTCAGCTCCATTGAAAACACGTTTTTTCTTTCGGCATTTTAAATTCACACACAAAAATTTGATTAAAGTAAATACTTTAAATATTATAGGTTAGGTTGAAACACTTTGTCGAGTGCTGAATTAGTCAACGAAGTAGATGATAAACCTTGTCTGCTCAATAAAAGTTAGAATAGGCAAAAAATAGGCAAAATAGGCTGTATAAGGTAAAATAGGCACAATAACCAAAATATAGAAAAAATAGGCTCTAAGGCATGAAAAAAAAAACCTTCCATTATACGTAAACATATTACCTATGTATAGAAAAACGACATTGCCTGAAGTATATTAAAATTTGAATCTAGTCAATTGCCTAAAAATCCGGGCTTTAATTATTACTAATATGTAATGTAGGGCTGCAAATAAGTACCTATTTTGTAAAATTTCAGGAAAAGAGCAAGACAACTATTGAATTTTCAACATGAAAACCAATTTAATCTTTCAGGATCGTGAAAAAGACTCTCGAATATACCGAGTGAATACTTGAAACCTGAACATAGTCCGTGAACACGGGAAAATTGTTTTTCGAAGATTATTACTCCCCAATTTAACTTGGAGCTTTTACCGATTAGTGTACGGAAGTTACTTCTTTTCATCTAGTTTATTGAACATGCAGTTGCTCTATACATAAATTAATAATAAATAAAAATAATCTTCGTTAGTCAAATTTTTCATATTACGTTGTCTTTCTCAATAAACACAACAATCACAACTAATTATTATAAATAACAATGGACTTACTTTGTTTGGTTATTGATCATGGCCTTCTGTTTTTTGTCATGTTAAATAAAATTTATCGAAACTATAAATTGAATTTTTATCAATATTTTTGTTATGCAAGGATACAAAATGATACTTGAAACCCGAACATAGTCCGTTAACACGGGAAAATAGTTTTTCGCAGATTATTGCTCCCCAATTTAACTTAAAGCTTTTACACTAATCGAAAGGAAGTTACTTTTTTTCATCTAGTTTACTATAAATTTATTTATTGTGCTGTTAAAAATATCATAATAAATAAAAATGTAAATACACAATCGCTTGGATACCAGTTATAGCTGACTTATGTCTCGCTGTTATAAGCTATCATTAATTTTTTTTTAAAGATTATTATTTTACTCGTAGGATAAATTAAACTATGTTACACATAATATTAGCTGCTTTTTACATAATTTGTAATGTATCGTAAATTATTTTTTCTACTTCCGTTAGGAAAAATAGACGTTTTATTTCACTTATTTGAGTTAGGTAATGAACTGCATTATTTAACTAGTGAAATAATGAGGTAAACATAGCAACAGATATCTTGGTAGACGAATTCTGATGTGTTATTCTTTTATTTTTGAATTTATTACTGTCATTAATATGTCAAAATTTCATAATTTCAAAAATGCTCTTTCGTATTTATTACAACAGAAGTAGAAAAAATATTGTATAAAACTATTAAGGAAATAGGTTATTACTTTACTAGTTTCATAAATAGCTGTTATCGTACGCTGTGCTATAAACAATCACTTTTTCTACTAAAAGAGTACCTAATGACTCACTTTTCACAGAATCGTAGAAAAATGTGCGGCAACGAAACATCTAATTACGGCCCAAAATATAATGGTAGTATTTTTAATGTGTTGAAAATCAATTGTTAGCTTTATTTAAATTTATTTGTTTAAATTGAAGTTATGTGACAGTTCTTTCAATGTTTAATGTTTACTAATTTTAATAAGCAAGCCATTACGAAACCCAGTTGTGCATCGAAAGAGCGTTCATTACGATACGCAACATTTTGCTTTAGACAGTAGTTAGTAGCCGATGATACATTGAACATATCAGGCTGAAAACATCAAAATTTTAATACAACCTGAAAATATGAACAATTCCATAAATGTTAATAATAGTTACCAATCACAACATTTCATATACAAATTGCCCAATGTAACTCGGATTAAAATATTGCAATTTATTTTTAAATTTTATCTTATAAAAGACGCAAAATGGAAAAAAAAATGTATAAAAAACTCATTTTATAAAATTGGGACGTGTGCGAAAAAAAAAGTGTGTTATAAAACTCGTTCTTTAATATACTATTTGCGTTGCAATCAGGTTTACCCTTTATTTTATTTGAAATACCTAGATTATACGGTAGATGGCTCAGTGCTATCGTATTGTACTATGGAGTTGACACCCCAGGTTTGATATCTTATAGTCAACAAACAATTTTCAGCACATTAAAATTACCCCTGTGTACAGGGATATTTTAAAAATTTAATGTAAAATTAAAACCATCAATTATATTCAAATACTTGTAAGAATATTATTTTTCTTAGAAATATTTTAATATATTTTACAGGTTTAATTTTATAATTATGTATTTAAGAAGCCTAATATATATTTATTATTAAGTTTTTATCTTACATTCAATTTCTATATATATATATATATATATATATATATATATATTAGTTATTAAAATCTAGTTTATTTACTGAATTTGTTAGGTGCAAAATAATAACTTTTATAAGTTATATTTTTTAAATGTGAAACGAGCTTAACTAACAAAAAACTAATTAAAATATTAACTGGAAAATTGTTCAAATGTTAGATTAATAGACGTATTTTCTATTTGACTATTAAAACTGTTGAAATTTTTATCCCCTAGAAAATTATATAGCAACTGTAATTTTATTTTTTGATTAGTGACGTCTATTATTTTTGAATAATAATTTTAACGTTCGATAAAAATTTACAGTCAGTTATGAAATAATCTCTAGTATAAACATTATTATTATAGAATTATATTTTCGATCGTAATAAAATATTATATACAACTCGTATGTAAATAAAAATGTATCATCACGCCTTTTACCCATTAGTGGGTGTGGCACTCTGTCGGAACAGCTCTCGGTAAGTGATATATTTATTCGCGTGAAGAGCGGTTACCAGTCGTCAAATCACGCCCCCTAAATTGTTAGTGGAGGGGGAGCCACAGGGGTAGATTTTAAATTGGTAAAAATTATTTGTCGGTTGTGGGAACAGAACCCGGGTTCTCAAACCCACAGGCCGATTCAATACCACTGAGCCACCTACCTTATTATGTATGTAAAGTGTATTTTATACACTCGTCTATTTATATTACTCGCTTACGCTTGTAATATAAACTCTCGTTTAGTTCAGAAATGTATCTACCATATGCTATATGAATAACTATTTCGAGTGCAATATAGTAGACAGTCTCATTTTTAATTGAGCGTATCATGGTTAAACCCTAAAATCCAAAATCAATTGCAAAACTAGCAAAAGTTTATAAATAAATAAATAAATATATCATCACGCCTTCTACCCATTACTGAGTGTGGCGCTCTGCCTAAGCAGATCTCGGTAAGTGATAAATTTCTTCGCGTGAAGTGCGGTTATCACCCGTCAAATCACGGCCCCCAAAGATATTAGTGGAGGAAAGCCACAGGGATAGATTTAATTTGGTGAAGATTGTTTGTCGGCTGTGGGGATCGAACCAGACCACAGACCGACTCGATACCACTGAGCAACCTACAAAATTAAAGTTTATCTAAAATAAAAATATAATAACATTTTCTACACAAATCCTTGTAGAAACCTCAACAATGTCTAATGTGCAATCAGTCCTAAGTAAGCGTAAATTATCTTCCCAAAGAGAGTTCTTATAGAACCGATAATGGGCAATAATCAGCATCGAACAACCTTAAACACAACCACTTTGAAGTCTAATAAAATTAATTTCTAGTTTGGAACACACGTCACGTTTGGGGGACACGCCGTAGCGTTAATGGGATATTTAATAGGGCATCGGCGAGTTCCACATTTTTACTGCTGTTTAAGCGGGTTCTTTATAAGACTGGTTACCTGAAGAAGGCAAGCATACCATCTTTGTCTGATGACTTAAGACCTGTGGTGTCCTTGTTGAGCATTGTTCTTTGTTGTTCCAGATATATTTTTTGTAGTTATTGAAGTGGATAAGTGTCCTTTGGTTACAAGTTAACAGGGCAGGAACAAATAAATTGTTATAAACAATTTATTTTATTTTTCTACTTTCGTTAGGAAATAGACGTTTTATTTCACTTATTTGAGTTAAGTAATGAACTGCATTATTTAACTAGTGAAATAATGAGGTAACATAGCAACAGATATCTTGGTAGACGAATTCTGGTGTGTTAATCTTTTATTTTTTGAATTTATATCTGTCATTAATATGTCAAAATTTCATAATTTCAAAAACGCTCTTTCGCATTTATTAGAACGGAAGTAGAAAAAATATTGTATGAAACTAGTAAGGAAATAGGTTATTACCTTACTTATGTGTTTACATAACTCGGCTACGCCTCGTTCTGCAAATTTGACATGCGTAAGGTAATAACCTTCATTTCCTTACTACTTTCAAAAATAGCTATTATTTACTTACTTTTACACAGGTTTATTCAGTTTGAAAAAGCACACAGTCAGACACTGTCATGTTCCTATAGATGTCTCCACTGCGTCTTTTAACCATGGCCAATTTCAATGAAATGCGCTAACACTTATTATAGCCATTTCATAAAATTAAAATCCCTAATTTTAAATTTATAGAACGGGTATGTCAACTAACGTCTTTGATGAGATACGTCGTAACTAATATATTTAACCTAACATAATAGTTATTTGTGTATTAAGAGCGTAAAGTGATTCTTTATTACTCGAGCACGGTAATTGCAATGCGAGCCGAAGATGAGAGCTTCAATAGTGCAAAAGAAACAAAGACACTTTACGCTCGTGATACACATATATTTTTTTCTATGATTGCATCTTAAAATTATTCAAAACGTATACGTACTGAAAATAAATTCGTTCTGTCAACTGTCAATATGACAAGTTTCTGTTTTGTTTGTATTTCTGATAACTATTGAAATAAGCGCGCGTTTAACATCTTTTTTGCGCGTTGCCATTGGAGACGCATAAAAAAGATATTTTTCGATTGTTCCACAGAAAAGTCAACTTTACGATGACAAATAAGAGTGTAATTGTCAACTTTTCATAGCAATCGTAGAAAAATAATATTGAAATAATAACAATGGATGGGTTACTTAGCTTGACATTCTTGTTTAATGTAACGACGTTTCGACCCTTTTTTGGGTCATCTTCAGGTCATTAATAGACTTATAAAAGTAAGAAACATTGTCTGAATACAGACAAAATGATGACAATTTACATATAAAAAGATGGTAGTGTATTATTTATAAATATGATACAAAACAATTGTAACCATGGCGTTTAATAAAAACATACAGACCACAGACTTACTTGATCACCTTCTAAAATGATGACAATGACGTTATTCATAAAAGGTTTTCAAAAAATTATATTTATTAATGACGTTAACGTGTTTATATTCTGAAACCGACAGTGGCCGCGGAAGTGGGGTTGCAGGGGTTGCAGTTGCAGAACACAAAAAATAAAATACCTAACTATAACACCAGTACGAATTCAAAATCCAAAGCGAGATTATAGCAATAAATTAACAATCTATTACAAGTTATATTAAGTCAGCATATATACATCAACTAGCGATGTTCCCTTCCAATTTCAAAGATGATAATTGCCGAAACAATGTCTCTGATATTGCCACAGCGATATCTCGTCAGCCTGAAGAAGTTCGACAACTTTTCAAGGAAGTAGAAACTCTACTTATATGACTGTTGAAAATTCCAGCTTCAGAATCGTCAGCCGAAAGGTCATTCAGCGGGGTTCGTCGAATTTTGACTTGGAACCGTACTTCAATGTTACAAAAACGACTGTTTCATTTAGGTTTTCTTCATATACACAAAATTAAAACATTGGACATTGATTTAAATAAGGTGATGAAAATATTCATCAATAAAACCGCAGAGCGAATGACAGTTTTCGGAGCAATAGAGTAAAATTTATACAGATGTAAAAACTTTATAAAACTGTTACATTAATTGACAAAAACAAATTATATTATTAATATAATGTATCTCACCAAATTATTCATTTTAATTACCTACATTTATCTGTGTTCTATTTTTACTCCGGTCAAAAAATGTTCGCAGTCCCTTTCAAAAAAGGTTCCGCTGTCTTTGGAAACCGATAAACTATTGAACAAACCACGGATGTTGTAAGTCATAACAGGCCGTAGATGTCTACGAACTATAATTCTACTGATAACATTCCTAGGTATGTCAATAGCTATTAAGGTTATTTTTCCTTAATTTTCAAATATTTTAAGGTTGGTTTTATAAACGACGTCATGACAGGTCTGACTGGCATTTTATGGAGGATAATTTAGCAACCGAACAAATCTGTGTAGCAAATACTAGAAAAGGTTCGTAACAATCAGGCAATTTGCAAAATGTGGTGGCAGCCATCTTGGTTATTATAAAGTTTTTAACATGCTGTTAGCCAACAATATAGATAACATTACTGTATACAACCGGACTTTAGAACTATAATTAATTGTCAGCACAATCAATCAAGTATATGTTTAATTTATTTCGTGCTTATTACTTTTGATCTATGATACACAGAAATAGAGATTAAAACGGCAATTGGGAAAGCAACTCAACTACTAGTAAGCCAGCCCTAAATTTGAACTGCATTTTAGAAAGAAGCAACAAAGTGTGGTTGAACCCCACGTTAAAAAAGTCACCCAACACTGATTTTACTTTGAAACTGGGGAGTCCTCTGGACGTTAAACTTTTTTGTGTATCGTGGCGTCGACTGATTTGCATTGCACTATGTCTTTCATTTAAGGTATAAGCAGGTCAGTCCAGCTCTTGCCAGAAACTGGGCGGAGTGTAGTGTATTGTCTTTATGTCTAGGGTGCATGGTCCGGCCTGGCGATTCTGTTCGGATATTGAATCATTATTATTCAATACTTACCAGAATGTAAATAAACCAGGATTGGCTCTAGGGCTGGCCATGTATCTCTAACAGAACAGAACAGATGCACGGAAATAGGGATAAATTCGATTGTACAATCAAAAAGATACTGTTTATTTAATTTAAAGTTGGGAATAAGCGTATGTTTTAATAGTTGATGTTTATATATATTTTTTGCATTTCAATGCAAACTACAAAAAAATAATGCAAACAAAGCAAAATATAAAAATGAATAAATAATGCAAGCAAACAAATACATGCATTCAGCAATAATAAAAGCAAAAAATATTTAAACATTTGTTTATGTCACGGAAAAATGTGGATAGATATAATTATTTGAAATGCACATATTGACTGTTAAACAGACATCCAATTAAATTTATCAACAATGACTTTTTATGGTAACATGAATTTAAATTTAAAATATGCACTCATGTCATATTTGTTAGTAATTGTTAGGGCGATCATGTCAATTGAAGTTTTATGCCAGACATCGTGATATATTTGAAATACTGTCACAAAACGAAGTAATTCATCAAGTTACTTGACGAAAAGAGTAGATTAAATGAACAGAAGTACCTAATAATGAAGTCTTAAAGTGAATGTAGCAATGAAATTATCACCTAATGAAATTAATTTGGATACTGTGAAATCAAAAAGGCACAATGTCAGATATTTAAATAGAAGATCTATTACATAATTTTTCTATTTTGCGTTCATAAGCAAGTCATTATGAAACCCAGTTGCGTATCGAAAGAGCATTTATTACGATACGTAACTTTTTGTTTTAGCGGATGACATATTAAAACTGTCAATTAATAATTATGATTAGCAATTAAAATTAATAGCACTATAAGTGAATTAATAAGAAATAACATTTGTAGAGAACTAAAAATAGCGTAATGAAAATCTGTGTCTTTTTATTTGAAGTATATTAATTATTATCATTATCATATTTTCTAAACAAGTTTTAGAAAATTTTAAATAATTAAAAAAATATATTCGAAAATATTAACAGTTAAAGAAAAAAAACTGTTACATATATCTAAAAATTTGAAGTTTGCATATTTCACTTTGTACTTACTCTCAGTGCCTTAATTTTATCCATGAGAACGCTAGCATTATTTGACCTATGTTTCTTAATTTTAATTGCTAATTATAATTTCTAATTAGATAGCTGTGAATATAGCTTCACTTTAAATTACTGCCCTTTAAAGGACAATTAAAATTTAAGTTGCACGAATAATAATAAAGTGAAGAATCGTCATTAAGGTTATTCAAAAAAATAGATTAAGATTCATAATTATTTATAGCCCAATTGATAAAAGAATTTTATTTAAATCTGAATTATGGATTAGCTAATCTTATTTTAGTCCGATTAAAAAAATTAACTCTTTTCTCAAACCAAACGGTAACAAGGTTATATATTAAAGTTCATTTAATTTAATATCAAAAATCTGATGTGGACACCATATGACTTCCCTGTACGCGAAATTTGACATTGACATGAAGTTTTTTATTTATTTTTTGTTCTAATCCATAGTAAACTTAATTCCAAAAAATCTGATGTGCACACCACATGACTTCCTTGTACGCTTATTAAACTATAGATATTTTTTTAATTGCACATATTTGACATAAAATCTTTTATTTTTTATTTTTTGTTCTAATCCATAGCAAACTTAATTTAAAAAAAAATATATAATATTTAAATTTAGATATCTCGCTTACGTAAAAGGCTAATTTAAAAATTCTTAATATACTAGACGCTGAATTTAATTCTCTAAAACTTTTATTTGCAGCATTTATTTCTAAAATTAAAATAATACCTTTTTTTCAATGAAAACTGTTAGCAGCTTCATGTAATGTGTCACTTCCGGTTAGTCTATTTTAACCAAATTCTATTGTGTTATTTCCATTGATATAGTAGTCTTATATACCAAATTTGGAAAGTTTTAAATTATATTTGAATATAGTTTTTCATGAAAATTTATTATAGGCTTCAAGTAAAGTACCACTTCCGGTAGTTGTATAATGACCAAAAAGGGAGGTGCACAACTAGATGTTATAACAGTCCTAAATATAAAGTTTCAATTTTCTACGACTTACCGTTTTTGAGTTATGCGAGATACGTACGTACATACGTACAGACGGCACGACGAAATTAGTCAAAATGGAACTAGATGTTATAACAGTCCTAAATATAAAGTTTCAATTTTCTACGGCTTACCGTTTTTGAGTTATGCGAGATACGTACGTACAGACGGCATGACGAAATTAGTCAAAATGGATTCAGGGAGGGCCAAAACACCTATTTCCGTTGAAATATGAGAACCGAAAATTTTCGCGATTACAATACTTCCTTTACTTCGTACAAGGAAGTAAAAATAGATTCAGGGATGGTCAAAATGGATATTTCTACTGAAAACTTTGTACAAAGAAGTAAAAATTAAGTATTAACTAAAACTCTTTGGAAAATTGGGCTGTTCGAATGATTCCTTGTTGTTCATGTAACATCGCTTTGATCCTTGAAATAAAATATTTTTTATTATAAATAAAATTAAAGTTTTATAGTAGTGTAATAAATGTACTCTGTTTCATGATTGTACATAGAACAGTATAAATATATAAATATATTATCACGCCTTTTTACCCATTACTGGGTGTAGTACTCTGCCTAAGCAGAACAGAAGATTGTTAAATAATGATTTTTTAATTGACATTGTTTTATGTTTTATGCCATTTTGTGCCTTTCTTTTAAGGAACTTAAAAATATTGAATTGAAACTGCAAATCATTAAAAAATGAAATAAAAAGGTCAATAAATAAGCCTTATGTTTGAAATGCAGAAACGCAAGCTTATTAAAATTCGTTCCATGGCAAACAGGTTGAAAAAGTGGATTACAAGCCGTGGAAAAGGACGCCAAATTGCCGGCAAATTCCAATAAATGAAATGCAATGTTGGGCGTAAAAGAAAGTAAAAAATAAGTGCACCAAATCGATTGAAACGAAACCGAAGATATAAATCAATCCAATTTATCGTTTGCATTCTCGCTAGAGCTATTAATTTTAATCGTTTTCATTAATTACTAACATTGCCCGCAAGACCGACTCACAGCAGAGCGAGAACATCAACAGATAGAGATGGAACATACCAGAGTGGAAGGACAGAGAGATGAAATCGAAGTGTGAGTGAAAGAGAGATAAACTGAGAAAGGCAACCAAAGTCAAGTAAGTGGAGACGAGAATACCGAGACAGAAAGTCTCACTGCATCTGAAGACCAGACGCATAATTTTCTTGAAGTTTTTGACTAAATTGAGAAATCAAAAAAGAAATTAATTATGAAATAGTTATTTGTATATCAAGGGTAGAATGACACTTTCTTGATGGGGTATACATACTTTTTTTCACTACTCTATCAGAAAGTAAAATAAATTAGAAATTTAGATAAAAGTTTAATACTTTTTTGTCAGATGTTAACTGAATGTCGTCACTTCTTAAACGATATTTTTTCACATAGTAATGCAATCATTCATCAATAGGTGTTGACATTATTATTAATTATATAGTGAAATGTAAACTCGAATACAAGAAACAATTCTAGGTAATTAGTATAATAGTTTTATTTTCACGATCCTGTTATATTTTATTTATTTGACTCAAAATTGTAAAAATAATTCAAATATATAACTATTAAATAACAGTTTTCATACAAGAAATAACTTTAAAAATTTATTTTTTTTATAAACGTACCATTTAATAAGTATTATTAAGATATTACTTATTAATAGCAAGATATTACTTATTGTATACCCTTGACTTAGACTTACAAAGAATTGAATCATTCATTTGTAAAACGATACCTAACATATCAACAGTACTTATCATTCAACGTCCCGCTGAAAAATCCTGAAACTACTCGATAAAATGCATTTAGATGGAAACACCAACACGCAAATATATTACGATGGACTAAAATACAACTTTCCATCAGAGGAAATTTGTACGTTATCTATGAAAAAGATTCCACAGATCATTTTACTTGAAACTGACAGGAAAATAAACATTTGCCTAATCTTTAAGACTCAGGAAAGCTTTGCTTTGCATGCCTAGTCAGGAAAATAACATATTGCCTGCCTAGGCAACTAATGAAACAAACGTGAGTATCTAGTTACTTAGCAACATTAAATACTGACTGAATATGTAAGTCATATATTACTTTTCATTTAAATTAATTTAAAATATGTATTATTTGTTTATAAGTTATACGTAATGCCTATGGCACACTGGTCGAAGAGCGTCGATGAGCATCAATGTGCTCTTCGATGAAACAACATTGGCGAAATATAAAAGCTTCTAAAGTTGAGAAAGAAAAACTAAATTTCAAAAATATGCTAACGTAAAATGAGACACAAAAGATACGAGTGAAATGAGATACGTTCGTTTCATCGATAAGCTCTTCAATGGAAATAGAGGAGCCTTAATTTTTCGTCGATGACGAGTGTGTTCTGTTGTTTCATTGAAGAGCTCATCAATGCTCATCGATGCTCTTCGACCAGTGTGCCATAGGTATAACACGTCAGTAAAGCGTCGTACAAGATTCGTAAGCTGTTTCAAGCCTCGCTTTCGCTCGGCATGAAACTATCTACTCATCCTGGAATTGAACGCTTTCCTGACTTTTTACGTAAATAACTATTGTTTTTAAATGGCATATATTTTTGTAGTATTACCAGCCTGGGATTAGCAAACCATGGAGCTTCACACCTTAGCTTGCTATTTTACCCTTGACTGCAATAAAACACTTTCCACCTCGGTAGTAATATACTATTATTTATAACTTCTTAATTTGCAAAGAAATAACTGAAACATCATCATAAGAATTAAGTTAGATTGTAACCTGGCAAATGTTCATGATTGTACAAAATTATTTCCTAAACATCATCATATTAACTACAGTAATAATTCAGTCACACTAGTAGTATACGCACAAGAATCTAGTTCAATGGCACCCTCTCAGCAAGAGACACAGCTCACAGCAGCAGGCGAGCGAGCGATTCGATTAGCTTCGACGACAGCGTAAGCACGAGTCAACCTCGACAAGGACGCCACTCGATACTAAGCGCGCTAGACGAGGACAGCACATCGCTCCCTAATGGCGGCAGCGTGTTATACACATTCTGAGCGTGTCACAATCTCAAATCACCAGAGAACACCAGGGCATAAACTGATCTCTGGCACGGAGCGCGGAAGAGTAAAGAGGACATGCTTCTGGGAATGAGTGGATCTATTAGGGAAGAGTAGAGCAGACGATGAGTGATATGTAGATGTTTGTGTGTCGTACGAATACAGAAAGCGTGCTGATTGAAGATGTTGATAGGTATTTGTGTATTTATTTATTTACTTTTGACGAGGGGTTCGTCAGAGTATATTGCAACCCTGATGTTATATTACTTCATAGCTATAACTTCGCTAAATGTGAAAATATACAGCGTGATTGGAAAAATTGCTATTTTTTACTATTAATTTTAGACTTCTGTTTAAGTTAGAGAAGAACCTATAAAGAAGATACAAATGTCATGGCAAACTAATAATGTATTTATGTTTCATGATTAAACAATAGCTATTAACATACCTCTTGATTCAAAATTAACTTTAGTTCATCATGTTGAGCGTACAATTGCATCTTGTTACAAAATTCTCGGATTTATTTTGCGCTCAACTCAAGAATTCAAAAATGTGTTATGTTATAAATCTGTATTTGATTCTAAGTAAACTAGATTATGGAGCAATCATTTGGAACCCATCTCAACAATACATCATTAATTCTCTGGAAGGTATTCAGAATAAAATTTGTAAAGCGATCTGTTACAGACTGTTCCACTTCTGGCCACACTCTGATTACCTTTCTTTGCTAAATGATTTTAATTTAGAACTACTGGATATCAGGCGCAAGAAACAACAAATTCTATTCTTGTACAAAATAGTTAACAATTATGTAGATGATATTCAACTTCTTAATCAATTAGACTTTTACATTAACACCTGTAATACTAGATGCAATTCTACCTTTTTCTGTAAGCCTTCTCGTACCAGCTGTTACTACAACTCTCCAATCAATTCAATATGTCGCACATACAATTCTGCTTGTTCTGAATTCGATTTTTCTCTAAATACTCGTATGAACGAATTTAAAAGTAATTTAGATAAATTGTTTGAAATTGCATAGAAATTTATTACTGTTTTGTTACTGCTTATTTTTAATTGTTATTATCATACTTTGTTTATTTTTATATTTTGTATTTTCGGATCTCACTATTTATTATTGTAATTTACTCTGTAATTGGGATTCGTCCTGTGGAGTAATAAATATTATTATTATTATTATTATTATTAAATACCTAGGAATGTTATGAGTAAAGCCCGGATATTTAGGCACTTAAAAACACCCAAATAAGCAGGCATATAGGCCGGTAATTACTCTAAAATAGGCGGGATTTTAGGCAGCCTAAATGTAAATAATTTGTTAAAAAAAAAAAACGAAACGTTTTTCTAATATTGGTACTTGTATCTACTCTTCATTAGAAAAAATTATCATTTTAAACAAAAATTAACGCAATCTGAAAAATAATAATGTAGGGTTCTCATTTTATTAACTATTATACAAATTCAAATTATGTAGTATACTTTGATTCACAAAATATTACGAGCAATTGCTCTATGAAATTTTCGGAAAGGGACTGTATTCTGTCAGTCAGAACTTGCTTGTAAGCTGAAAACTTCGTTAGACATCACAAAATGTGACAGGGGCATTCTTATATTTAGCCATATCGTCTAAAGTTACCTCAGCTCCATTGATTAATGGCAAACACACAATTGAATTGCCACGTAAAATTTTGACTAAAACACGTTTTTTCTTTCGGCATTTTAAATTTGATTTAAGTAAATACTTTAAATATTATAGGTTAGGTTGAAACACTATGTCGAGTGCTGAATTAGTCAATAAAAGTTAAAATAGGCTGTATAAGGAAAAATAGGCACAATAACCAAAATATAGAAAAAATAGGCCCTAAGGCACGAAAAAAAAATCTTCCATTACACGTAAACATATTACCTACGTATAGAAAAACTAAATTGCCTGAAGTATATTAAAATTTGATTCTAGGCAATTGCCTAAAAATCCGGGCTTTAGTTATGAGTATCATTACAGCTGCAGATGTCAGTTTGAAATTCGAGCTGAATAGTTTTATAAAAATAAGAAAAACACGTGTTTTGTAACTTTGTCATCGAATGCTTCGTTCTCGAGATATTTAAGCGTTTCCAGACTTTTTGGACACTTTGTATAATATTTATTTTGCAATTAAGTAGGTTCACTGTTGGTTATCCTGATACTGAAAAACACTGTTTAACTTCAAACTTATGATTTTCGAAACTTGCTTACAATTTTGTCGAATGCTACTTTTTCATTTTTGTCCACAATCTTTTCTTTTCTTAGTTTAAAGTTTTCCTAAACTGTATGTGTTGTAATTAAAATGTAACGCAAAATAAAAAAAAAACTGTCATTAGACAAAAGAATAGTAATCAGTTTTCTTCTTCTTAGTGAAGTGTACTGTACATATCATGTAACGATATAGAATGAGATGACTATATATCTAGTTACTATTTTAGTACCAACGCACAATTGTCGGCGTGTTCTTGGAAGTACCACGGGATATTAACCAAGCTATAATTTGTCATAATATATATATATATATATATATATATATATATATATATATATATATACAGGGTGGTGACTCGCTCAGCCGGTCATAGGGATTTAACATGGGAAATCAGTTTTATGCAATTTCGTGCTTCCCTAATTATTTTAAGCAAAAACGCGTCAATTAAAAGTTTTAGGGCATCAAATTCTGCATCTAAATCAGAATTACTTTTATGTGCTTAGTAACGACAGAAATTAAATATGAAAATTTCGAAAATTCCGTTAAAAATATTGATAGCCATGGAATTGAACAAAAAATAAATAAATGCTTGACGTTTTATCTGTCAAAACATCAACGTCTGACGTTGTGACAGATAAAATGTCAACGTTTGACGTTGGACCTGCAGGAGAAAATATTTATATTTTATAAAACATTCATAATTAAGTAGGCAAGTAAACAGTTTATTTATTGAATTTTAATATCAGAAGAAAAATTTATTTATATCAAAATTAAACTATAATGGACGTAATAAATACATATTCTAGTCCAGAGTCCAAGTCTTTCGTAAAAATTACGGCGCATATTTGATAGCGGCCAGGCTGTACTATTCCTGCATTCCTCTGCAATTTTTTATTTTAGAGAATCCACATTTGGATGCCTACTTTTGTAAATTTTATTTTTCAAATGACCCCACAGAAAGAAGTCATTAGGTGACAAATCCGGTGATCGAGCTGGCCATTTTATCTGTCACAACGTCAAACGTTGATGTTTTGACAGATAAAACATCAAGCATTTATTTATTTATTTTGTTCAATTCCATGGCTATCAATATTTTTAACGTAATTTTCGACATATTCGTATTTAATTTCTATCGTTACAATGCACGTAAAAGTAATTCTATTGATTTTTAGATGCAGAATTTGATGCCCTAAAAGTTTTATTTGAAGCGTTTTTGCTTAAAATAATTAGGAAAGCAGGAAATTGCAAAAAACTGATTTCCCATGTTAAAGTCCTATGACCGGCTGAGCGAGTCACCATCCTGTATATATATATATATATTACAAATTTAATAGGAAAATAAATCTCATGTAAAATACTCAAAATATAAAACTGACACTGACAGCCAATACCTTGTTTTCTAGTTTTTGCCGGCCTAGGCCGGAAACAGGTTGTTTTTGGACGATTTTGTGTTATACAAAATTAGTTTTTCTGAACGGAGGCACGAAAAGTAAAAGTACCTATTTAGTTTTAATTATTTAACAGTATGGTCCAAATATTTAAATATATATTTATGCAAGTTAGGTATTTTTTTTCGATCCTGTATGTATACATATATAACATCACGCTATATCCCATTAAATAGGGTAGCACGAACCCCTGAAGCTTTTTTTCAGAACATCCACTAACAGATTCATTAAAAAAATCAGTCCACATCAACATTCTCATCCTGACACACGATACTCACTTCAACCACACTAACACTCCCCCCGTATGGAGCTTGTATAAGCTCTTTCATTCCTCACACCCGAAATCCATCATCACGCAACAAACCTTCAATCACAACCATCCATTCGCTCCTGTACACCTATTTCATAAATCTTTCACTTACGCCTACTTCTCTAACTACGAATATATAAAGAAATGAAGGAAGCATCACCTGCGCCTGTTTCAGCATAAATATCTCTAGTATAAATAAGAATTTACTAAAATCCTGAGCGCCTGCAAATTTCCAATCCTAGCTACGCCACTGTCCATTCGCTAGCACGATTTAGGCGTATCTGAATTCGCATACAAATAAGACTTTGTGAATACTTGTATATCCCCGATTTTCCACTCGGCTGAAACAAATCTTTCCAGTGCTGCTCTCAATCTTAAAGTGGTCATTCAATATTGGAAATCTTCCATATTATTTCATCTGTTTCCTCAGGTTATTTTTTCAGCTCTCAGGTTTTTATTAAGAAAATCTCTTTCTTATTATGGAACGTCCTCGTCTCGTTCGTCGCTTCTCCGCTTTAAAGATGCCATTTATTTGGTTTGTTTTGACAAATGCCTTCTCGATTCGAACCGTCGAACGCATTAAGCTGCTGCACAAAAAGCAGATAGTCTTTTTTCGTGTTCGTTTGAACTACAGTTATAAATGATTTGAGTTTCTCCACGAAGACTTGAAAGAAGTTTTTTATCAGGAATATCTTCCACGATTTTTAAAAAATAAACTGGTTTTTATAAACGCAGGATATAAATTCTACGGTAATGTGTGTTTTTCTGTCAAGATACAGATAAATGCTTCAAATATTTGAACGAGATAATTTTCTGTGTTGATGTAGAGGTATTATCGTTTTGGAATGCTGAACGATTTGAGTAATTATTCCAAGCATTTTGGTTTTAAGCGTGCTTGTGGTAATAGATATATTTTTGATACATATGTTCCATTTATACTCTAAATGCGTTCAATAAATATACTACAAATGTTTAAGGGATGTACTTACGTCATCAAAAATATGTAATTGACATAAGGTGCGCTATGTTCACATGGTATATCTGTGTCCGGTTTTAAATTATATCCCATTCTTATATTTAGTCTTTAATATACAAATTTAGTTTAGAATATCACCAGGAAAATATGGAAACACGAAGTGCTAAACATGGTTTCAAGAGACGCTTTTCCGATAGTAATTTAAACCATATGTATATATATATATATATATATATATATATATATATATATATATATATATATATATATATATATATATATATATATATTTATAATAATTATTGTATGTGATATTAGAGTTATGAGAATTAGAGGAAGTATTTGTTTTCTTTTAATGTCACTTTCAAAAACATTAACTGAAACTACTGAAATTTTTATATGACCAGACTTAATCAGTTATACCGATAACGAAAATCGTCGGAAAGAGTGCTGCTGGTGGAAAAATGTAACGTTTGTTACATTCCAGCCTGCAGATCGCACCATATAAAATTCTATTTAAGACAATAGAATTGCTGTCATCTGTCAAGTACAAATTATGATTTTATATAATAATGTCTAGAATAACTGCTATTACTTATACCATATGGTACACAAAAAAGTAGACTATATTTCTATTGTAATTTTCTTTAGAATATACTATTAATTTGAACGAAAATGAAAATATATTCGTTCTGCCAATTGTCAATATGACAAGTTTCTGTTTTGTTTGTATCCCTGGTAACTACTGAAATAAACGCGTACATAATATCTTTTACGCGAGTTGCCAGAGGAAACGCATGCATTTAACATCTTTTTCGCACGTTGTCATTGAAGACTTGCGACAAAGATTTTTTTTTATTGTTCCACAGAAAACGCAAACTTTACGTTGACAAATGAGAGCGTAATTGTCAACTTTTCATAGCAATCGTAGAAAAAATATATATCAACTCAGTGGTATCGAGTCGGCCTGTGGATCTTGAGAACCCTGGTTCGATCCCCACAGCCGACAAACAATTTTCACCAATTTAAATCTACCCCTGTGGCTCCCTCTCCACTAATATCTTTGAAAGCCGTGATTTGACGGCTGGTAACCGCATATCACGCGACAAAATATATCACTTACCGAGATCTGCTTAGGCAGAGTGCCACACTCAATAATGGGTAAAAGGCGTGATGATATATTTATTTTATTTATCAACTTATTATTATAAGTGTAACATTTTCATAATTTTGAAAATAGTTATGTTGTAGTAGAACGTATGAAGGACAATAATTGCCTACATAATTATACCGGGTGTAACACGAAAAGTGAAACAGGCGTTTAACATGGCAAATCAGTTTTTCCGTGCGCATTGCTTCCCTAATTATTTTAGGAAAAAATGTTTCAAATAAATCCGAATCAATAAACAAAATTCATTTTGACCACTTCATAACTGCAGAAATTAAATTTGAAAATCACCGTAATTTCAATTTAATAGTAATAGCCATGGAATTAAAAACAAGAGATGAACAAATGCGTAACGTTTTATACGTCAAATTATTAGTATTTATTTTGACAAACTGTGATATTAAATCAATATTAGGGTTTATTATTATCAAAAATGAATAATTATTCAGATGCAGAAAAGTTGCAAATAATTAAATGGCATTATTCTGGCCATAGTTTACGATTAATTCGTGACTATATAAGCGCTATTTGGCAGCATCATGATATTCCTAGTACGGCAACTATTCAGAGGTTTATAGTAAAGTTTGAAAAGACAGGAACACTAAATTTCAAGAAAGATATAAATGAAAGAATTTATAACAATGAAGAAAATATTCTTGCTTTAATAGAACTGGAGCCAACAATGAGTGTGTGGGAAATTTCCAGAGAACTAAATATAAATTTTATGACAGTGCATAGAATTCTCAAAAAACATAAATACGTTCCTTTTAAATTTCAAACCACCAAAATATTTTGAAACGAGATTTTGAACTGCGTGCCTCATTCTGTGAAATAATGATGGCGAAATCAAATTGTAATTTAATTTATGTTACATTAACTAATTTGTTAAATATTTAATAATAACCTACCTTAAATATTTTATCGAGTTTATTATTTTATTATTCTTAAATAATAAATCTAAAAAATATTTTGCCTTATTATTATTAAATTTTTATTTAGAAAATAAATATTTAGTACGTAAAAATGATTTTGACAATTTATTCTGACATTGACGTATAAAACGTTACGCATTTGTTCATCTCTTGTTTTTAATTCCATGGCTATTACTATTAAATTGAAATTACGTGAATTTTTAAATTTAATTTCTGCAGTTATGAAGTAGTCAAAATGAATTTTGTTTATTGATTCGGATGTAGAATTTTATGCTTTACAACATTTATTAGAAACATTTTTTCCTAAAATAATTAGGGAAGCAATGCGCACGGAAAAACTGATTTGCCATATTAAACGCCTATGTTTCACTTTTTGTGTTACACCCGGTATAAGTCAACGGCCATGGCCAGATATGCAAGGTTGCGCGCAGGAAGTATTTGGATGGGTAACCGTCCAGAGAAACCTGTGTTGATGTTAACTCTAAGATCTAAAACGCAGGATTAGAGCGTAATGGTGGCCGTAGCAGCTGGTCCGCCAGAGAGCCAGAAAAAAAATTATATAAAATTAGTCATCATGTGTCAAAAAATGATGTTCAAGCGTTCATCAATCGTTTTTCTAAAATTTGCTCAAAATATATTGAATAAAATTCAATATAAAAGCTCTTACCGAAGAAAATTATCTAAGCTTATGGTCGGGAAAGTATTGTGGTGGTTATAGTAGATATTTTAGATTTCTAGGTCACAAAACTGGTAACATATGGATATAAACAATAAGAATAAATCAGTTATAAAAATCAAAACTCATACTATCGATTCATATGATTAAAATACAATATATTTTCATCGCTTACTATGAAATCAAATATTTGATCACATCTGGGCAATATTCATAACGAATTTTTGTAGATCATAAACTTTATTCAACTGCAAAGCTATAAAATCTTGAATAACCTAGTTTTATTTTTTGGGTTCCAACTCACAATGAGCGTTAGCGCAAGAAAGAAATAAATCTAAACTTACATTTTGTAATAACAATAATTACAAAAATGTTTATAAATAACTTATCAATGATATTGAATAATTTTAAAGTTAAATTTATCATATCAAAAGTATGAGCCGTTGGCACTTGGTGAAACATTATGAATAAGAATAAAGAACGTAGACACTTGATGTAGTTTGACAAAATTATTTATTAACAATAAGTTGATCGATTTCGGCTTATTAGGCCATCTTCAGAACGTAGACTGATTAAAATACAAGTTACACACAGTTTATATAGTACAGTGATTAACGGTAAAGTTCATTTACAAAGATCTTAATAGTATCGAATGAAACAAATCCAACTGGTCATTGAGGACATTTAAGCCGCTATGAATAGCTTTCTGAATTTCAAATGCTTCTAAGAAGTTCATTCTACGTCCTTTATTGGTAAAGTGTAAAATTTCCAAATTATCAATGTTGCAGGTGTGATTTTTTTCATTCAGATGTATCGCCATATTGGAGTCAGTTTTTTTTTTAATTTGAAGGATCTCATATGTTCATGAAACCTAATCTTAAAGGATCTCCCTGTCTGACCAATAAAAATAGCGTTACAATCGTTACAATTTAGTTTATAAATACCACTATTATCTAATTTATCTTTATCGGTTAATTTGTTATTGACTAAAATATGCTTAATAGTATAGTTGTTATAATAGGCTGCATTAATATTAGAATTCGTTAGTTGATAACCTATGTTGTTACTGATATTGTTTACAAAAAAAATTTACAATATGGTTTACTCTCTGAATTTGAAGAATGATCCCCGTAGATTTTATTAAACATGATTTTCTTGTTCTTCTTAGAAATTAACTTATCGATTATACAAGGGTTGTAACCGTTATTATAAGCTATTTGTTTGATAGTGTTGCATTCTAAATTAAAGTGAACTGTAGATAAAGGAATATTTAACAGTCTGTGTACATAACAATTTAGGGAGGACAACTTATTGTTAATAAATAATTTTGTGAAACTACATCAAGTGTCTACGTTCTTTATTCTTAAATTTATCATCATCACTGCACTTTCAGTCATGCCATATGACAAAAATCAGATATTAAATACATTCCAATTTTCAATACATCCAGAAATTAGTTTTTTCCGGAAGTATTTAACGGTTTATATGATACAAACATCGGGACAGAAATAAAGTATTTTATCCTTATAATGCCTATATAATTGCTCTAAAGAATTTATATTATTTTGACAGTTCAGCTGTAAAATATATGTAAAATACAATAGAGTACAATGAAACAAATAAAATCTTAAGAACAGCTGCAGCTGCATCAACAATTTCTTGGGAATCTTCTGAGGGTTCTTTACTGTATTCTTGGCATTCCAATTTATCACGCCTTTTACCCATTACTGGGTGTGGCACTCTCCGTAGCAGATTTCGGTAAGTGATATATTTCTTCGCGTGAAGTGCGGTTACCAGTCGTCAAAGATATTCGTGGAGGGGAGCCACAATGGTAGATTTAATTTGGTGAAAATTGTTTGTCGGCTGTGGGGATCGAACCAGGGTTCTCAAGATCCACAGCCCGACTTGATACCACTGAACCACCTACCCCATAAATAAATTATATTTTTAAATTACTTTTTTCTACAATTGCTATGAAAAGTTGTCAATTACGCTCTCATATGTCTTCGTAAAGTTGACGTTTTCTGTCGAAAAATATTGGAAATATTGTCCAATGGCAACGCATGAATTTATTTTCAGTAAGTATATGTTTTTTAATCATTTGAAAATGCAATCATAGAAAAAATTATGTGTGTATCGCGAGCGTAAAGTGTCTTTGTTCCTCTTACACTTTTGCAGCTCTCGCCTTCGGTTTGCGTTCACTTTACGTTCTTAATACACAAATAACTATTTTCGTATTACTTCTACTTGAATAGTAAAAAGTTAGTATATACATCTCAGAAGAGAATGCTTTTTTCCCTCGGTATTTTGAAGCCCGCTGGCCTAGCCTTCTGGCTACAAATTACACCTCATAAAAAATCGTGCATTTCTCTCCCTAGATGTATAATTTACTATAATTATATAGCACCAAAGACAAAACTGTCAGTTTATTTGTAGGTTAGTAACTTCATCACGACGACAGAAAAGAATCAAATGTTTAAAGGGTAATTCATTCCACCTTTATTCCATTTTCTTTCCACCTTCATTGCAGTCATATCCTACAATTTAACTCATTTTTCGGATGGCATTATTCCGTGTTTATTGATAAGAACTATATTAATAAGTAAAGCCCGGATATTTAGGCTCTTAAAAACACCCAAATAAGCAGGCATATAGGCCGGTAATTACTCTAAAATAGGCGGGATTTTAGGCAGTCTAAATGTAAATAATTTGTTTAAAAAAAATAAACGAATCCTTTTTCTAATATTGTTACTCGTATCTACTCTTCGTTAGAAAAAAAATAATTTTAAACAAAAATTAACGCAATCTGAAAAATAATAATGTAGGGTTTTCATTTTATTAACTATTATGCAAATTCAAATTATGTAGTATACTTTAATTCACAAAATATTACGAGCTATTGCTCTATGAAATTTTCGGAAAGGGACTGTCTTCGGTCTGTCAGAACTTGCTTGTAAGTTGAAAACTTCGTTCGACATCACAAAATGTGACAGGAGCGTTCTTATATTTAGCCATATCGTCTAAAGTTACCTCAGCTCCATTGATTAATGGCAAAGACACAATTGAATTGCCACGTAAAATTTTGACTAAAAAACGTTTTTTCTTTCGGCATTTTAAATTCACACACAAAAACTTGATTAAAGTAAGTTCTTTAAATATTATAGGTTAGGTTTAAACACTTTGTCGAGTGCTGAATTAACCAACGAAGTAGATGATAAACCTTGTCTGCTCAATAAAAGTTAGAATAGGCAACAAAAATAGGCAAAATAGGCTGTATAAGGTAAAATAGGCACAATAACCAAAATATAGTAAAAATAGGCTCTAAGGCACGAAAAAAAAACCTTCCATTACACGTAAACATATTACCTATGTATAGAAAAACTAAATTGCCTGAAGTATATTCAAATTTGAATCTAGGCAATTGCCTTAAAATCCGGGCTTTATTAATAAGTAATCCTTTACAAAATATTACACTTTCAATATTTGATTCGTCTATAAACCACGAAACAATTGTTTAAATATTCAAAATTAATTTAAAACAAAACTCGAGCTGCTACAACCAAACGGGTTGGGCGTTTCAAAATGAAAAAAAAATCTAGTTTATCGAACATATAGTCTTGCTCATGTGTGAAGATCCATCTTTTAATTTGTTTCACGGTGATATTACTAAGATTTATCGGGATATTCCATAACAACAGAACCATTCCAATGTCTATCAATAGTAAATTAGTATCGTACCAACGTAACAAAAATGAAATAACAGTTCGGTTTTTATAAACGTCAGTCAATATTTTATGTTTTGTGAGGTTAAAATGGAGAGTGAGATCTTCAATTAACACCACTAAATATATTAGAGGCTGCAAAAATAACATCTTTAAATTTATCTATTACCCGAAAAATCGTGAAAAAAATATGAGGTAACATATATATTATTTATGAACTGGTGAAATGATCAAAATAATTGTCAAAACATTACATTTAATATAACTAACAATAAATAATAATAATTCTCTAATTTACGTCTATTTTATTTCTTTACGCATGCGTTTTTATATTCTTCATGTGTAATTTAGAAGGAAATTGCAATGTACCTCATTTCCCTAGCAATAGCAAACATACAATGAGCAAATTTCTAAGTGGTCGTAGAAAAAAGATTTTCCGAATCCCAGAAAATTATTTTAAAATCCCCTGAATATGAAAGCTTAAGATGTTATTATAAATCCGGGAGACATCCTCTACTTATAACCAATTTCACCTGCTTACATCTGCACAAAAGCGTTTAATCTTTTTGGTGTACTATACAATAATTCAAGATTCTTTTTACCTGTAACCTGTAGTAAAACAATGGGCATTAAATTTAATGCTACTACCATCTATTTGTAACAAAATCCACATTGCATGCAACACGTCACATTCTATTATCTCTTTCTATAAACGTATCCCATGATCCCAGAACCCACATTCAATATATTCCTCTCTCTCTCTAGTCTAGCTCGTCTGTTGTCTGTCTATGGGGACAAGTCAGGCGATATAGTCATTGTGTTTCATGCACTATCACTACAAAGACTATATCACGAGATGGAGAGAGACAACAGGATGAGGTCACAGGAAGACAGAGGGAAATGGCAGATGGACACGTGTTTCTGTGGCGTACGTTGACAAGGGGTGAGCACGTGAACACTGATGTGTAAAACAAATGTTACCAGTTATGGCTACTGAGAGCATTTAAGCTGGTTGGTATTCTAAGTGGTAATATATTGATCAAAGAAGTTCAGTTTTTGGCTGTTAGTCGTTTTACGTATAAAGATTTAGAAAATTCTATATTAAATAAAATAAATAAATATATCATCATGCCTGTTACCCATTACTGGGTATGGCACTCTGCCATAGCACATCTCAGTAACCGATATATTTCTTGCAGTTATCAGCCCTAAAATCACGGCCCTCAAAGAATTTGCTTGAGGGGAAACCACAGGGGAAATTTTAAATAACTAAATAAAATAAATATATCATCATGCCTGTTACCCATTACTGGGTATGACACTCTGCCATAGCACATCTCAGTAACTGATATATTTCTTGCGGTTACCAGCCGTAAAATCATGGCCCTCAAAGATTTTGCTTGAGGGGAAACCACAGAGGAAATTTTAAATAAATAAATAAATAAAATAAATATATCATCACGCCTTTTTCCCATTACTGGGTGTAGCACTCTGCCCAAGCAGATCTCGGTAAGTGATATATTTAGTCGCGTGAAGTGCGATAACCACACGTTAAATCACGGCCCCCAAAGATGTTAGTGAAGGGGGCGCCACAGGGATAGATTTAAATTGGTGAAAATTGTTTGTCGGCTGTGGGGATCGATTCGATACCACTGAGCAACCTACCCCACTTTATAATTTGAGAATAAACAGTATCATGATCCATCGTGATCCGTCGTGAGTGATTATTGGGCATGAGTCAAATTCTAAAATTCTTCAGCGGGCATGATCGTAAGCCATAGTGAAATATTCGTGAATGAATGAATAAATTCCACAAGTAGGAGGGATTGTGACTACCTATAACTCAATTTATACCAAATAATAATAAAATGTATTCTGATCACATGTTACCTAACAATTTACCGAAAAGCGTAAATATTTATAAAATGTAAGATTATTCTCCTGACAATAATTGAAGACAACTTATACGAAATATACCAAAAAAGTATAGTGAAAATTAGAATCAATTTTCCACTTTCTGGCTTACTAAATATGTATGAATTAAAACCAATTTATTTTGAACTTCCATTATCTTTATTAGTGAAAAAAAATACTTTTAACAATTTATAACACAACGTTTCGATAGCGCAAAATCTGCTATCGTCATCAGGTGAACTGATACTACTGTAGTACTACTGATGACGATAGCAGATTTTGCGCTATCGAAACGTTGTGTTATAAATTGTTAAAAGTTTTTTTTTTTTCACTAATAAAGATAATGGAAGTTCAAAATAAATTGGTTTTAATTCAAAGTGAATCATTATCTTATAAATTTAAAAATAAACTAAATATGTAGCTGTAAAATAAATCCAATTAGTTCTGTGTGTAGAAAGCAGACATTTTTCAAGTTTACAATACAAATGTATTTTCTATTTTTTCTTCTTTGGTGTTGGCATCGATCAGGAATGTCACAGAATGTTCATGTGAGCAGAAGAATGAAATACTGCCGTGAATTTTTTATGTTTACTCTGTTCAACCTGGAACGCAGCTATTTGTTATGGAGTTTGACATTTATAAAGCTCAACTGAAGAAGACATGAAATTGACGTTTAATGTTCGCAGGGTATTACATTACTTTGATACTTCTTTTCTTGTGCTTCTGTAAGTGCGGTGAGTAAGTAGGTTTATTCAGAAAACTTCATATTTTATATGGTTAATCGACAGATATTTAAAAACGATTTTAATAGAAAAAAATATATATAATCACGTCTTTTACCCATTACTAGGTGTGGCACTATGCTGAAGCAGATCTCGATAAGTGATATCACGGCCCTCAAAGATGTTAGTGGAGAGGGAACCACAGGGGTAGTTTTAACGTGGTGAAAATTCTTTGTCGGCTGTGGGAATCGAACTCGGGTTCTCAAATCAACAGTTTTTGATAGTAGGGCCTCAAAAATATTATTCTGCAACTTAAAAATGTAACTACAAATGTTTTGACAATGCACCGTCTGATAAAGTTTTTACTGTATAAGTAAGATGATTGCGTGAACTAAATATTTCTATACCTAGGCTGAGAATGTAACATATTGAGAAATGAATTTGTCGGTTTAGGCGATAACAAACAAAATTCATTCTTATATATTTTATTGAAAATTAACTTCAAAATACGTTAGGTAAGAACAGATTTAATTTCTGTATAGTAGGTAATGAATAAATAAATCTGATATAAACCTAATGTAAAATAAATAAATAAATCTTCACGTTTCTTACCCATTATAAGTGGTACTCTGCCATAGCAGATCTCGGTAAGTGATATATTTTTGTAAATGACATGTTAACCCAGCTGTTAAATCGCGGCGTCAAAGTTGTTAGTGGAGGAGGAGCTACAGGTATTTTTAATGAGGTGAAAATTGCTCGGTTGTGGGAATTAAACCTGGGTTCTCAACTCCAAAGTCCGACTCGATATCACTTTACAGACAGGAAAATTAGTTTAATTATTTAAATAATTTTGAATTTATTACACTTTATTAAAATTTGCCGCCAGAGGCTTTCTCCACTAACATCTTTTGGAGGAGGAGCGTGATTTGACGGTTAATATTTGCATTTCACGTACATAAAGATTTCAAGGCAGAGTACCATACCTAGTAGTAAAAGGAGTGATAATATATAAATAAATAAATATATCATCACGCCTTTTACCCATTACTGGGTGTGGCACTCTGCTGTTAGCAGATCTCGGTAAGTGATATATTTCTTCGCGTGAAGTACAGTTATCAGCCGTAAAATCACGGCCCCAAATATATTAGTGGAGGGGGAGCCACAGATGTAGATTTAAATTGGTGAAAATTGTTTGTCGGCTGTGAGGATCGAACCAGGGTTCTCAAGATCCACAGGTCGACTCGATACCACTGAGCCACCTACCCCATAATATAATATACAAAATTAATTAAGTCATAATAGGCCTTATATGTCTTAAAATCCTCGCTCTACGAGCTTGGATTTCAAACTGACATCTGCGGCTGTTACAATATTTATAATTCGTTAGTACGGTGGTGTGGATAGCGATACGGAAGTCGAACCCGGAGATCCCGAGTTCGAATCGCACTCAAACTAAAAGTTATATTAAAAAAAAACTATCACACTGCGGCTCGGTAAGTGCGGACCCTGTACTGTAATTGGGATTAAATTCCAGTTGTACAGCGTAACATAAATAACATAAGATTCCTAGGTATGTTAATAGCTATTAAGGTAATGATTACAAATTTTTGTTTACAAAACCAGTGTCTGAAGGTTAATACTAATAACCTGAGTTTTCAGGCAGAATCCGGAGGTGAGTACCACATGAAATTAGAGTCGTCATTTTCATGTAATCTCCAAAATTATAAAATTACAAAATACGTCTCTCATACAAATTTACCTGAAATCTACATCATTTACTCTGGCGTATCTTAGCAGGCAGAGACGGCGTTTCCGCAATTAAACAACTCGCTAAGGGCGACAGCCACACATACACACAAACATACCCTGTCTATCTCCACCACTTGAAGGGCCGGCAGGCGACACAAACACGAAGGGTCGCTTCCCTTTTTCCTCGTAGGGTCCCCGAGTTCGTGAGTTCGTTCCACGGCCAGCTGTGCTCTCTTCAATGTTGTCTTTCTCGCTTTAGGATGGTAGTGTCCTTGTTGTAGGGTAAGTATGTGTGTTTTGAACGTTCTGGCTAGTGCAATCGTACCATCGAATAGAATGTTTGCGTGCTTTTAAATGAAAACAAGTCTCTCAAAATGTTCTAACTTCTGTTTTTATTAATAGTAAGCATTAAAATAACTATTTCTGTTATTTATAGTAATTATGAACTTTCATAATTTAGTAGAAATAAACGACAGAATTACAGCTGGTATAGTGTTTATGTTAAAAATGATAAATTTTACGCAATTACTGATATTTGAATTATGAAATATATTAGGACTGGGAGAAGAGGTTATATTGTATAAAGCGGGCCACAGGCGTTTAACATAAGATATAAGTTCTTTTTTGCACAAAAGTTCCGAATCAATTTTAGACAAAAATATCTTAAATAAAAATGTTTAGGTAGTCAAAAGTTGATTTAAAAATAACCAAGACATAAAACCGATTATAATGTTTATGGCATCGTTGAGCTCTTCGATGAAAAAACAGAACGCACCCGTCATCGACGAAAAATAGAGGCTCCTCTATTTCCATCGAAGAGCTCATCAATGAAACGAACGTATCTCATTTCACTCGTATCTTTTGTGTCTCATTTCACGTTAGCATATTTTTGAAATTTAGTTTTTCTTGCTCCTCAACTTTAGAAGCTTTTATTTTTCGTCAATGACGGGTGCGTTCTTCGACCAGTGTGCCGTAGGCATAAAACGGTTTAAAAAACCGGTAACCAATATTTTAAATAGTATATTGTAATATATATAATTTGTAACATGTATATGGAATCCAGAAAAGGTTTATTGTAATATTATGTAAAAAAAATTCATTTGATTTATCAAAATTATACATTTAATTTAAGGAATTTTCATATGATATCGCTGCATAATCGAAGAATAATTACTGATATGATAACTCTACATAAAATTGTAAACAATACTATTGATGTTCAACTTTTTATAAATTTGTTAAATTTGTATGCCCCAGGAAAAAACACCAGGCAACAGCAATTGTTTCTTATTTATTTTAATTTATTTAATTAAATAAATAAATAAATAAAAATGTGTATAAGATGAGACACGAGCGTCAACAAGTATTCTATCAACACAAGGTTTAAGATGGCCTTTGAACAAGTGTGTTATAAATATATTATTTTTCGTGTTCCGTCCGAGACACTAGTTTTGCATAACTCAGAATCATCCAAAAACAGTCTGTTTTCAACCTACTCGTAGGCCGGTAAAAACTAGGAACTTTGGCAAGGTTAGCATTGGCATCAATTGGTTGTAACTGTCAATTTTATGTATTGAGTGCCTGAAGGTTAGAGATTTTTACCAATTTTAGAGCGCAAATTGTTCATTGTAAAATGTAAGTAATTATAATTGAATTTTCTGGCAATAAATTATGAATAACATTCTCGGCAACTTCTTTAATATGTACTAATTTCAACTTAATTTATTTATTTAATTCTCGTATCCTCGTTTACAAATGTCATGATGTTACCAATATAAAAATAAACAATTTAGCATTTCACACTACGAGAAATTATTTAATTTCAAGATAATTTTGTATTTTCTCAAATAATATCAAATGATACTGCGGATTCATTTTATCAGGGTCATAATTTGTATTTTAACTATTTTTGTTCAGAAAGACTTGAAATTAAAGTTTTATTGTTACAACATGATATAAAGTATTTAATTTATCATAAACAATAAATTCTCTAATGACGTTTATTTTTGCAACTGCAATTCTGCGATCTTACAAAAAGAAAATAGTATTGTAGTCAATGTTTCTTTTTCCCATATAAAATTCTGATACAAATAATATAATGCCAACTGTCACATAATACAGTAATATCGTTTAAATACAAATCAAAAATTAAATGTGTGTTACTTCAAAATAATTCTGCGCATATCATATCGTTTAGCGTGGCCTATCAACAACAATTAATTAGGAATCAAAACATGCTGCCGTTGCTCTCCCTATTACAACTGGTTACTAGTTTATCAATACAAGTGACAATCAACAATATTGACAGAAATAGTAATAGCAAATTTAATTAAATTCATTGGTAAAACATTTGTAAAGGTTATATTAAATATTTGTTTTGATATTTAAAGAACTTTTTTCTACAATTGTCAAGCAATGTTAATTTTTTCACTAATATCAATACGCGAAGTACGAAATTTTTTCGTCATTTACATTATCATGACAACTCGTATTTAGCGCATTATTTTGCATCCTAGAGCACAAAATGAGTATTTTGCGCACTGTTTCGTATTCTAATGCGCAAAATGAGTATCTCGCACACGCTCTCAAATTATTTTTGTCAGGTTCTATTAGTTACAACACATCAATAGTATCAAATTCTTATTATTGCTGATTGTTTTCCTTCAATTTACTTAAATAAATCAATATTTATTGTATTATTGTTTATTTACAGTTGCAGAAAAAATGTTGTTTGTATTTCGTGGGCAAAATTCTTGTTTTTTAGCGCGTTCGAATGACTTTTATTGTCTCGACCTGCGGTCTTGACTAAAAGTAACATTCTCATGCCTAACAAAAAAGAAACACTCATTTTGCGCACTTAAATACAAAAATAACTATTTTATTTTTTTGATTGTTCCACAGAAAACGTTAACTTTATGATGACAAATGACAGTGTAATATTCATCTTTTCATGTTGTGCATTTTGCGCACTTAATACAAAAATAACTATTTTTTATAAAAAAGAAATAAAATATTATTCAAATTTTAAAACTAAAATTTGCGACAGTCTATTCGAGGTTTAGTTTTTCTTAGGCTAAATTTATATTTCCTTCACACAAACTTTATTATTTGATGATAAAATGATTCAAGCAATTATAGACCGTTTGGAGAGAAATTATTGCGTGGTTGTACGAGTATCAGACGTATTTAATCTTCTAATTGATTGGTCAACACGTCAATAGAATTAAAGACATATTTACATGTGATAGCTAATTGTATTTCAAATAAACATGCTGTTCAATTTAATTACATATTCTAAAATGTTCTATAGATTTATTTAATGTAACTTTTAAACATTATCTACTAACACTAATAAAAAAATAATTAAATAAATATATCATCATGCCTTTTACCTATTACTACAGATTTCGGCAAATGATAAATTTACGCTCTTGAATTACTGTTATCAGCTATCAAATTGCAATTCCCAAATATGTTAAGGAAAGAGAGCCACTGGGGTAATTTTAATGTGATGAAATTTTTTTGTCGACTGTTGGAATAGAACTCGGATTTTCAAATCAAATCAAAAATTGATTCTTCTCTGTTACTGTCACAAGTTTACTGAATGCTGACTTAAAAAAAATCTGATGTGGACACCACAGGACTTTCTTGTACGCGTATTAAACTATAGATATTTTTTTAATTGCACATATCTGACATTAAATTTTAATTTTTTTTCTTATTTTTTGTTCTAATCCATAGCAAACTTAATTTAAAAAAAAAACAAAAAAATATATAATTTTTAAATTAACATATCTCGCTTATACAACAGGCTAATTAAATAATTTTAAACTTTTATTCGCAGCATTTATTTCTAAAATCAGAATAATTCAATTTTTTTCAAGAAAAACTGTCAGCAGCTTCTTATAATGTATCACTTCCGGTTAGTCCCTTTTAACCAAAATCTATTATGTTATTTCCATTGATATAGTAGTCTTATATATACTAAATTTGAAAAGTTTTGGACTATATTTTGATATAGTTTTTCATTAAAATCTATTATAGGCTTCAAGTAAAGTACCACTTCCGCAAGTTATATAATACAAAATACAAAATTTTAACTTTCTACAGCTTACCGTTTTTCAGTTATGCGAGATACATACGTACGTACGTGCATACGGACGTACAGACGTCACGACTAAATTAGTCAAAATGGATTCAGGGAAGGCCATAATGTGTATTTCCACTGAAATCTGACAACCGAAAATTTTCGCGTTTACAATACTTCCTTTACTTCGTACAAGGAAGTAATAAAAGTGAAAACTATTTAGTAAGAAGCGGTATATCTGTTCCGCGATGAAACATAAAATTAAAACTAAAACATATAATAAAATTAAATTAAAAATCAACACTAGGTTAGTTTCAAATAATGTAAAGTTTATTTTACAATACGTATTTCGGTCGACTAGACCATCATCAGGTGAACAAGATAAGAATGAATTTGTACATTAAAGTAAGACTTATAAATAGTATACACAAGAATTCTGACACAAGAAGTGGGAGATACATGATTGAAAACAGATGTTATAAGTACAATTAGTTTGGGAAAAATACAATTATGACCATAGTTGAAAGAAAATAAGATCAGACCGAAGAGGTAACTATAATAATTTGGATGGAAATTACATTTTAAACCTAGTTGTAAAGAGATTAAAGCGGACGTATTACAGGTGAACGGTACAAATCTATTTGTTCATTCATAACCGTTAGCTGGTCCTTAATGGCAATCTGAATTTCCAAGGATTCTAAGAAATCCAACTTTAATCCCTTTTTACAAATATGTTTGATTGAATTTATAAAACATATAACTTAAAACAGTAGCTGCAAATAACGCTTTGTAGGTGGAAAAAGTACAAAGAGGTAATATTTTGTGAATGTGTAATACCTGATCATATTTTCCATTTAACCCACCTAATTTTCCCCTACAATAAATCAAATTTGCCCGTTAACTCGTAAACATGTTAGTATCCACTGGTCACAGACGCGTATAAATTCTATAGGTCGTTAATTTAATATTCTTCCTCCCCTGTTCTCTCACCCCCTATGCACCTATCACTGTTCGAGTGTTCGCTGCAATGTGTTAATATGCGAGTTCGTAATCAGGTCGGAATTATGCATGAACCACGCAGAATTGGATAAAAATCACGTTTGCGTAATAAATTCGTACATTGTGCGTTGTATATACGCGATTGTGAACCTTGTGGAAAGGGAATTTAGGGTGAGTTTGCTGTGGGAATGATGGTGGGAGAGGCTGCATGATGTGATGTTACTAATAATTGGAAAATGTATTTATTTTGACGGGTTTTATACGCTATAATGATATGATAACGTTGTGCTATTGAGTTTATTCTGCATTGAATTGATTTCTGTGTGAAAAGCTTGTTTAGATACCAAATAGTTTGCAAATTTTATTCATTTATTTATTCATTTTATTTGTAATATAAAATAATTAATATACTTTCTAATTTTTATATAAAATCAACATTTTGATAACGACAATTTTATCACAAGTCGAGATCGTATCTGGAGCCTGATTCTGTATCTTGCGTGACTACTTGCGGCACCCATACTAACACAGATATGTCACATGCATATAGTAAACCATCTATCGGACATTTAAACAACTAATGGGTATGACGTCACTTCTTGCGAGACACGCAAATATAGATGCGTGACCTCCATAGGTCCTGTTTCTTACTTGCGACACTACCTGTCTCATTCTAACATTATGTTTGTCTTTTACTTTCTTGTCATTTTGCGTATGACAAACAATGACATGTGATTGCAACTGACAGTTCTAGTTTCAAAACCATTACCAACACGAAACTTGTCGCGAAAACGTAAAGCACGGAATTCCCTATGCTCGACACCAGAAAAGAATCGGTGATGTCATACATTGTACTAACGCAAATTTAATCACGCAACTGCTCACGCAAGATACAGAATCAACCTCCTGGAGCCTGATTCTGTATCTTGCGTGACTACTTGCGGCACCCATACTAACACAGATATGTCACATGCATATAGTAAACCATCTATCGGACATTTAAAGAACTAATGGGTATGACGTCACTTCTTGCGAGACACGCAAATATAGATGCGTGACCTCCGTAGGTCCTGTTTCTTACTTGCGACACTACCTGTCTCATTCTAACATTATGTTTGTCTTTTACTTTCTTGTCATTTTGCGTTATCAACGCCATATCTGCCATAAAGTTTATTAAAATTTGTTTTTGCTCCTCTGTAGCGTTCATATCACGTTTTCTATCGTCTGCCATAATAAAATCTTATAAACAAACTACAAAACGATGTTCACAAACAATGACATGTGATTGCAACTGACAGTTATAGTTTCAAAACCATTACCAACACTAAACTTGGCGCGAAAACGTAAAGCACGGAATTCCCTATGCTCGACACCAGAAAAGAATCGGTGATGTCATACATTGTACTAACGCAAATTTAATCACGCAACTGCTCACGCAAGATACAGAATCAACCTCCTGACAAACAAATTCAGGAATAATCGTATAATCAAATACATACCAATCAATACTGTTTTGTTATTAGTTACAAATTTTAATGGGCCATTAATAATTAACAAGTATGTTGTGATTCGTTACGAATATTATTGAAAATATTATTCTGGTTGTTGTTCGCAGAGATACAAAAACATTATAATTATTTTTTGTACGATTGTTATGAAAAGTTGATAACTACGCTCTCATTTGTCATTGTAAAGTTGAGGTTTTCTCTAGAATAATAGAAAAGTAACTTTGTCGTGCGTCTCCAATGACAACGCGCAAAAAACATATTTAATGAGCGTTTATTTCAATAATTATTACGGATACAAACAAAACAGAAACTTGTTACATTGACAGAATGAATTTATTTTCAGTACGCATACGTTTATTAAAGATGCAATCGTAGAAATAAATATGTGTGTATGACGAGCGTAAAATGTCTTACGCTATTGCAGCTCTCAACTTTGGCGCGCTCTGCAATTACCGTGTTCGGGTAACAAAGAATCACTTTTCGCTCTTATTACAGAAATAACTATTACCCTCTTTAATTTATATTATTTATACATACATTCTCATCCTGGCACACGATACTCGATTCGACCACATTAACACTTCCTCCATACAAACTCTTTCTTTTCTCACAACCAAAATCCAACAACACGCAACAAACATTCATCCATTCGCTCCTGTACACCTGTTTCGTAAATCACTTACGCCCACTACTCTAACAACGAATCTATAAGAAATGAAGGCAGTATCGCCTGCGCTTGTTTAAAAATACATTTAACACAATTGCAGTTACACAATGTATAGTAAAAATTTAAAATGAAGTAAAAAAAAAAGATAAGGAAGGAAGGGAGTATCCCTCTGCGCTTGTTTTTGAAACTGAATTCCACACAATTGCAATTGGACACTCTATAGTAAACACATAAAATGAACCAAAAGATAAGAAAGGTAGGGAGCATCTCGCTGCGCTTATTTTTTAAGGTGAACTCCACACAATTGTAGGTAAACACTCGAAAATCTAACCAATGAATCTAAAATCAAGAATCATACGCTTGTCCTTATTCATCTTATTTATCCCGCAATTAATTTTCTCCAAACATTCCTATCCTTACATACCACTTTTGCTTCAACCACATTCATAATTCTTTTCATACAAGGTCGTCATTGTAAATAACAATTTGTCATTTTCTAATCCAAATTAACAAATGTAAACTACATTAACAAACACAGCATCACCTTTTATGTCAAACATATTTCCAATAAAATTTAACTTATTAATTAGCTTTAAATTATAAACTAAAAGTTGAAATTATTTTGCATTATTTACAAATAAAATAAAACTTTCAACCTTTATCTTCAAAAATATATACAATATATTATAATATTATGTTTCATTAAAAAAAAACTAATATCTTGTTTCAAAAAGTTCAATTAAGTTCAAACTCAATTAAGCACATGATTCACTTTAACAGGATAAAAATTGCATCACTATGAGTGTATGTTTATTAGAAATGTCATTGTAAATAACAATTTGTCATTTTCTAATTCAAATTAACAAATGTAAACTACATTAACAAATACAGCATCACCTTTTATGTCAAACATATTTCCAATAAAATTTCACTTATTAATTAGCTTTAAATTATAATCCAAATTATTGTTCAGTAAAAAACTAATCACCATTTATATTTGCATTAAGACATAGCTTTTTTACTTGCCGTAGGCTACAGTAATTTGTAATTTGTGTTTTAAAGTAACATGACACCAGTCGAAATTATAGGAGGCCTTGACTTTCGTTCGAGGATGAAACGACGAGATTTTTTTTTCACATAATAAGATTAAATTAAGTAGCCGGTTTTTTATCTCGTTTTACGAAGTACACATAACACAAGTATTTAATGAGAAATTGAGAATGTATATAAGTGCTTACCTTTGAAAGTTGAAAGATTGTGCAGGCTGATGAGACTCCTTGCTGAGAGAGTGATGGAGCGATGAATTATGGGTAATTGGAGGCATTTTTTGTGGCCTGGAACAAATTGTTGTATGAATAAGTGATTGTTGATTCCTATGTTTTGAAAGCGGCAAATGAGTACGATTATTTTATAGTTGATTAAGTACTGCAAATTTGTATGTTTGAATGATGGTCTATTATATTTCATTTGTATCATTTGTAGTAATTTTCTATTAATTAATTGGTTTTATAATATTTCATCTTGATTCGTTGCAGAGCCGTAACTAGCTATTTCTTGCGCACGAGACACGAGATATGAGACAAAATTGTGCCTCTTATCTTCTTAAAAATATTAGGTTTGACTTCGTTACACATACATACATACACATATATATAGGCTGTTTCATAACGCCAGGATAAAAATTAAATAACAAATACTACATGATGTACTCAGCACTTCTTTGTCAGTTTCGGATTTCCAGTCAGTGGCATCTTAATCTGACACAACATTTAATAATTTGCACAATTGCACCTTTGTCATTAATATTAATAATTGTAAAGTTTGCTAATAAAAAAGTGTTGCTAAGTAAAAAAAAACACTTTTCTTCATTGTTTAATATCGAGAAAACATGTTTTCTATTAAGTATACGAAAATAGTTATTTTTGTATTAAATGCTCAAAATGAGTGTTTTTTTGTTGCGCGTGAGAATGTTACTTTTAGTCGAGACAATAAAAGTCATTCGAACACGCTAAAAAAGAAGAATTTTGACCCCGAAGTACAAACAAAATTTTTTCTACAACTGTAAATACAATATAATAATGATTGATTTATTTAAGTAAATTGAAGGAAAACAATCAACAATAATATTAATTTGATACTATTGATGTGTTGTAACTAATGTAATCTGACAACAAATAATTTGGGAGCTTGCGCGAGATACTCATTTTGCGCACTAGAATACAAAACAGTGTACAGAATACTCACTTTGCGCACTAAGGTGCAAAATAATGCGCAAAATACGCGTTGTCATGGTAATGTAAATGATGACAAAATCACATACTTCGCGTATTGATATTAGTGAAAAATATTAACATTTTTTGACAGTTGTAGAAAAAAACTAATTTGTTACTCAAAATAAAGTAAATTATGGTATGTTTCTAGACCTTGTAGTGAAAAGAAAAGTCCCTGCAATTATTCTGATAACTTGTTTATTTACCTTTTTGCAGAAAATACCTATAAATAACAAAAGATATTCGTCATGAAATGTTTATGAATTATAAAACAAATATATACACGATTAAAAAAAAAACAACGCAACCCTTTCTATCCATTAGGAAACAATATCTGTCCAATCAATTAATGTTCTACCTCTGGAATTAAACTTCTCCCTCCATCGGAGGGGAGGTTGTATTTGGGGGCAATTTTGTAGTAGTTGGGATCATAGCTTCTATTTTTGTTATGTAAGTATTCAAGCTAAAAACTAGGATAAAACGGGTTTCTTTTAAAAGGGCGTCAAAACCTTCCATTTCATCGAATCAGGACGTATAATAGGACAAATGCAAAAAAGTTGAACTTTTTGAATTTGTTGCAAAAATTAATCTGCGACCACAATTGCGTTATGTGCACGTTTGTAAAGTTGATACTTTTTTGTATTTTTTTGGGTGCTAAACATCCGGTTGTAGCTAAAGCACTTCCGGTTATATTGAATTAGCACATACGTCATTGTAAAATAGAGACTTCAACCTTTCATTTCAGCCCGAATACGTTGAAAACAACTTATTTTCAACCAAGTTACATGATCTTGAAAATCACGTTTTTTTGGGGGGTTTACAAAGTGTTGCTTTTCTTGCGCAGTATACATATATATATATATATATATATATATATATATATATATATTAGGGTGGCCCTTATTTTGGGTAAGTTCGAATTTTGTCGGTCTCCACCCGAAATCTGGTTTAAAATCACAAAAAAGTAATAAATTAATTTTTTGAGATTTTTAAAATAAGTTTAACCCGTGCCTCTGGGCCACTTTCACTTATACACATTTACAAATAACCACTAAAATAATCAAAACTAGTTTATAAAACAAAATTGTTGGAAAATAATCATTACTGTGAATCACTTTTTGCGTATTTAAAAAAACTCAATTTTCGTTAGTTTTTGAGCACCCGTTTAGCATTAAACAATCATATAAAATTATTGTTTATTGTAATCGATCGATTCGTTATCTCATCTTGTTTAATACCCGCTTAAAATTGTGTCAAAATATTGAAAAACAAACAAGTTATTGCATTTTGAATAGTCACTGCCCAGCAGTGATTTGGGAACTGAAGGCAAAAGTGAATGTGGTTTAAAGGCACGGGTTAGACTTATTTTAAAAATCTCAAAAAATTAATTTATTACTTTTTTGTGATTTTAAACCAGATTTCGTGTGGAGACCGACAAAATTCGAACTTACCCAAAATAAGGGCCACCCTAATATATATATATATATATATATATATATATATATATATATACGAGAGTAAATAATGTATATGGTACAAGGAGAACATAATTTATTAGTTTACTTAGTTTTATTATGAAGTCGTTTGCAAATTTATATTTTCTCATCAATCATAAACTAATTCATTCATTTTACGACCTTCCACAGAAACTAGTTTGCATATTTAACACATATTACAGAAATAACTTCATTTCAAAAGCAAATAAACGTAAATTCGCCGAAAGGAAATAAATATTAAAATCTTTGCAGCTCGACTTGACATAAAAGCTTCATTCCGTCTCAAGGCAAACAAATATTTAAAATTCTGTTCTTGCTTTGCAATTCGCAATAAAATAAATGACTTGAAATGCTTGTAAAGTTATTTTTTTCTTCGAAGATCATCTAGGTCATTTTTGTAGTATGTGTAAGGTGGCCTTCTACAGTTCTTTACACGGTATGGATGAATCGAAAATGTTTATCAGCAAATCGCTCCTTACTGCAGGTATAATTTCAAGACCACTCCCAGGTACAGGACCGTATTCCACAATTAATATTTCTGAAAAGTACTAGATTTACATAAACTTTGTGAGACATTTTTTAAATTATTATTATACAGAATTTTAAAGTATTTCTTCTATTTAGAAAATGTATTAAAATATGTAAAAAATCTCACTTATTATTTATTTATTTCTTCTTGAAATAATTAGCCAGAAATAGTATATTACAGAACGAGTTTTATAAAATATGTTTTTTCACACACGTCCAAGTTTAACTTGGTTAAAAATAAGTTGTTTTCAACGTATTCGGGCTGAAATGAAAGGTTGAAGTCTCTACAATGACGTATGTGCTAATTCAATAATAACCGGAAGTGTTTTAGCTACAACCGGATGTTTAGCACACAAAAATACGAAAAACATATCAATTTTAAAACGTACACATAACGCAATTGTGGTCGCAGTGTTATTTTTGTAACAAATTCAAAAAGTTCAAATTTTTGCATTAAATTTGCTTTATTATACGTCCCGATTCAATAAAATGAAAGGTTTTGAAGCTATGATCCCAACTACTACAAAATGGCCCCCAAATACAACACCTTCCCTCCGATGGAAGGGAAAGTTTAATTCCATTGGTAGAACTATAACTGATTGGACAGATATTGTTTCCTAAAGGATAGAAATAATAGTTATTTATGGTACAAGTGTGTTATATTACAAATAAGTCACGTAAGAAAAGTATTAGTCCACGAGGCCGAGGGGAATAATTTTCTGAAGTGACTTATTTGTAACAACACACGAGTGGCATACGAAATTTTATCCAACAACTACAATTAAGACATTAAAATATAAATTTTGACACAATTGTCTACATTTCAAATAATATTCTAGTTAGCCATACTTTCTTGTTTTGTTGTCTAGGTTACTCAATTTTTTGAAATAAACAATGTTGAAAAAAGGTTGCAGCTGTAGTATTTGAAGTGGAAGACAAGAATTTTATTCCCGAAATAATCATTAAGGAAGCGGAAAAAGTGGTTGTTGATATTTTACCAAAAAAGTCTAGAAGTTCCTATGAAAAAGAATTTCATATGTTTGAAGACTGGATGACAACTAGAAACGTCAAAGGTATGAATGAAAGTGTTTTTCATAGGAAGTTCTAGACTTTTTTGGTAAAATATCAACAACCGCTTTTTCCGTTTCTTTAATGATTATTTCGGGAATAAAATTCTCGTCTTCCATTACGAATACTACAGCTGCAACCATTTTTAAACTTTGTTATATTTAAACTCAACAGTGAGTTACAAGTCATAATTTATGCGTGACTTATGACTTATAACTCACGTGTGACTTATAAGCCACTTTACTAATCAAAAATGACAACAATAATGACTTTATAAGTAGTGGGTGTTGGATAAATAAATAAATATATCATCACACCTTTTACCCCGTTATTGATTGTGGCATTCTGCCGAAGCAGATCTCGGTAAGTGATATATTTCTTTACGTGAAGTGCGGTTACCATGCGGCCTTCAAATATGTTAGTGGTGGAGGAACCACAGGGGTAGATTTAATTTGGTGAAAATTGTTTGTTGTATGTGGGGATCGAACCACGGTTCTCAAGATCTACACCACTGAGCTACCTACCCTATATGGATAGAAGAGATATCTTTTATTTAAAATTACCGTCGGCATTAGCGTTATCCAATGTGCACCACGGGGAGGTTGTCAAATCAGGTTTTGTACATTATTTTGGCCCATAAAAGGGCCGTTCGATTTTTTTTAATGTCGAGTATTTCCTTCACTCTGATTAAGCACCTCCAGTAATCTTCTTTGCATGTTTAACACAACGCCTAATATCGTCCTAAGGAATATTATTCAAAACTTGAATAAGGCTTTGCTCCAATTCCACAAGAGTGATCGTTTGACGTTGAAAATGCGACCACAATTGCGTTATGTGCACGTTTGTAAAGTTGATACTTTTTTCGTTTGTTTTTTTATGTGCTAAACATCCGGTTGTAGCTAAAGCACTTCCAGTTATATTGAATTAGCATATACGTCATTGTCAAGTAGAGACTTCAACCTTTCATTTCAGCCCGAATTCGTTGAAAACAACTTATTTTCAATTAAGTTACATGATCTGGAAAATCACGTTTTTTGAAGGTTTGCAAGGTCTTGCTTTTTTACGTAGTATATTTTTTGTCACGTTCCATTAGTTACAACACATCAATAGTATCAAATTCCTATTATTTTTATTGTTTTCCATCAATTTACTTGAATAAATCAATCATTATTGTATTATTCTATTTGACAGTTGTAACAAAAATGTTGTTTGTATTTCATGGGCGAAATTCTTGTTTTTTTGGCGCGTTCGAATGATTTTTGTCTCAACTAAAAGTGACATTCTCACGCGCAATAAAAATAACACTCATTTCGCGCACTTAATACAAAAGTAACTATACTTCCTCAGTAAATAAAATTTATTCATTAAAATGACACTCTGACTATTGATAGTAATAATGCCAAAAAATAAATAAAATTAATTCGAATTTATTAATTTAAATACATTTACTATGGAAATAAATTTATTCTGTCTTTTATAAAATCAGGCTTTATTGTCGTTAAATTATCTCGCTGAATTACACTCCAGCATTTTATTTTCTACGGATATATTTCAGTTTGACAATTCAATCTTGTTAACTAATAGTAATTTGACTCGAAAAACTGTTTAAAAGTAGAATAGACATTAGGTAATGTCCGGCAGTACGGTGGTGTGGATAGAGATACGGAATACGAATCCGGAGATCCCGAGTTCGAATCATACTCAAGCTAAAAATTATATGAACTACTACACTGCGGCTCGGTGAGTGCGGACCCTGTACTGTAATTGGAATTAAGTTCCTGTTGTACAGAGTAACATAAATAAATAATTAAATAAGTAATAACTCTTGTAATTATAGTTGATAAAAAACCGCTTTAATGCATTGCTGCCATTACCACTAAAAATATTGCCTACAAGTATATTAAGTCTGTTAATAATTTTTCTATTTTCAAATTTAATCTGATGTTTTATTTAATATTAGGTTAACGTTAATCTTAACAAAAGATAAAAGACAAAACCGAAAGGTAGACATAAATATTTGTTCTTTTTAAAACCTCTCACCTCATTTCTTTTCAACTCAATTATTAACTAAGCTGAACCTGTGTTTAAAAAATGCAGCTATTATTTAACGCCTCCTTAACCGGCCCTGTGCATCCTACCTGAAACTGGATACCTGTTCACGTCGAGCAGGCCACTAAATGTCTGGAGAAATTCCCACGAATTTTTTCTCTTCTTAATTTAATTACATCGATTAATGTCAAGTGTTGTGCATGGGTTGACGGCTGATCGTAAAAAAGTGTAGATTTTTCGAATTGACTCGTGTTTGTAAAATGGAACATATGACATGACTAACATGATTTTTTTTATTGAAAATTGTTGTTTGTTGACACTTTACCAATGGATTAAGTTACTGGAAAAAGCCACAAAATTTAATTACACTTTGTCTAGTTACAGAGAAATAAAAAGTATCTTATTTATTGATTCAGGTATTTCATTCATATCATATAATATTACTTATTATTTATTTATTTATGTTACGCTGTACAACAGGAATTTAATCCCAATTACAATACAGGGTCCGCACTCACCGAGCCGCAGTGTGATAGTTTATATAATTTATAGCTTGAGTGAGATTCGAACTCGGGATCGTCGGATTCAAATTCCATAACGCTATCCACACCACTGTACTGACGGTATATGTTTCAGTAGAATTGTTGTAAAAATAAAACACGTACGAATTTTTTAAAACAATGCAATATTTCAACAATTTCTCGCATGGTACTACTCAATTTAGATTGTGCCAAAAATTATCAAAATGTTATTTAATACTAGCTCCGTCATACAGTTTCATAATTTTGCTTAAAAATTTGAAATTGCCACTGTATTTATGATGCAATAGCCATATTAATACTATTCTTTACTAGTTAGGGGTAGGTGGCACAGTGGCCTGTGGATCTTGAGAACCCTGGTTCGATCCCCATAGCCGACAAAAAATTTTCACCAAATTAAATGTACCCCTGTGGCTCACCCTCCACTAACATCTTTGGGAGGCGTGATTTGAGGGCTAGTAACCGCACTTCACGCGAAGAAATATATCACTGAGATCTGCTTCGGCAGAGTGCCACACTCAGTAATGGGTAAAAGGCGTGATGATATATTTATTTATTTATTTATTTCTTTACTAGTTTATTTACTTTTTATTACTTTCATTGTTCAAGGCGTATAGTTTACATTACAACAAATTCTCACCATTGCGGTACTGTAGACTAGAGTTTTCAACCTTTTAGTCTCATGGCACACATAAAATAATTACTAAAATTCTACGGGACACAAAAAATATGTTATATTCTTTAGGATATCTGACTGAAAAGTATAAATTTTTCAATGATTTACAAAAACAAAATAGTTATTTATGTAACTAGTGTTAATAGTGTCACTTTATTGCAAGAATGGGAAGTTTGTAGCACGACACTTTTAACATGAGACACTTAATTGTATATTATAAGCCAAGGTTGATAAGATGACCATTATTGAGGGGTACAAGGCGCATGATCAATAATGATCTTCTCAACCGTGGTTTATATACTTTTTTTTCACAACTAGCTGTTAAATCCTATTTATCGATTTAAAAAAAATCATTATAACATAAGCAATATGAATACTTGTTAATATCTACAAAAACTAAGCAGGCAGAAATTCTTTTGTTTTTAACATTGTTTTTTTAATATTTGGATCCTCGAGAAAATTTGTCCTGGTAGAATCTTTTTGAGTTGAAACAGTTAAATAATATCTAAATAAGACACCCATTCCTGACATGGCAAAAGTATTCATTAGTTTCCGATATAGTAAATCAACAAATATACGACATAATACAATACAATAAGCAAGATGTCTAAATATAATTCCAACATTTTTATATTTAGATATCTCAGAAACTTACATTGCAGTCACCTAGCGTGTGAAAGGTTCTGGGTTTATATCCTGACGAATGCTCGTGATTTCCAAATAATTCTTTTATATTTACAACAAAACAAAATTTAATACTTTCGTTGAATTACAGTTTATTAGTGATAATTTAGTTAAATAAAAGTAAAAATTTAAGTTGCTTTTTTACACAGCAAATTTTACTAATATAATTAAATTGATTGCATGAATTTATATGAAACGAGGCTCGCATATAATGCAATATAAAACTAGCTTAAAAAGAAAAATTCGAACGACTCTCAGATTCATTAATTATATCCGGTTGCACCACGAACAAGCAGATTCAAATTTGTTGTTAACTAATTTAGTTTTCACTCCGGATTACAATTCTTAGTATTGCAGCTATTTACAAAACAAAAATAAGGTTGTCCATAAATTTGTAGTTATCGTTAATGTTTCAAACGTCATATTAGATTTTATTTTTACCACTTAAACTTTTAACATTTGGTGCTATAATTATAACTTAATATGTAAATTAGAAATGGAGTTTAAATTGGAATTAAAAATAATATTAGAAACTAATCTACCAGTTAAACAATAAGGCCAGTTGCATCAACAAATATTAAATTTTAAACTTAATTTAAATAAATAAAAGCACATCGGACGTTTGACAGCAATATCAATTATTCCATATGACATATAATTTTAATCTGTTTTTATTTATTTAAATAAAATAAATAAATATATCATCACGCCTTTTATCCATTACTGGGTGTGGCACACTCCGAAGCAGATCTCGGTAAGTGATATATTTCTCCGCGTGAAGTGCGGTTAGCAGCCGTCAAAACACGGCCTCCAAAGAAGTTAGTGGAGGGGGAGCCACAGGGATAGATTTAAATTGGTGAAAATTGTTTGTCGGCTGTCGGGATCGAACCAGGGTTCTCAAGATCCACAGGCCGACTCGATACCACTGAGCCATCTACCCCATAAATAAAGTTTAAAATTTAAATTTTGTTTGAACAATTGGACATAAGAATTTCTACACGAATACTGCATTATGTACAATTTATTCCTTAAATTTTTTGAATACTGACTACTTAAAAATAAGGACTCCATCTCCGCGATGTAACAGGCCATTATTGATATACCGGTGAATAATTAAATTTTTTGTTTCATATTAATTATGTACTCGTAATATTCTAATATTAATTTTAGTTAGTAAACATATTTACATAATTACGAATTAAAAAGCTATATTAAAAATGCTATATTCGCTACTATGTAGTTTCGAGAATAATTGCACATTACAAGCTTTAAAACGAATTTCTAAAACTATAATTGATATTTTTGTTCAAATATTATAACTGTAAAACAACTAACGTGTAATAGAGAAATCAATGAGAGCGACATTTTTCATAAGAATGTATGATTTAGTTTATTTATATTATTTATGATTCCATTGAATAGATATTATATTAATTCATTTAATAAATAAATATTGAAAATTATTTTGTCAGTTTTACAAAAAAACATTAGAAATATTTTTTAAACAATTATATTTTTTGTTAAGGCACTTGTTTTGTTAAACGTTAAATAAAGACCACCTACAAAATGCATTTCTTTAATAATTAAAAAGTACATATACAATAATTAACACTACTACAACAGAACACATACATTATTTCATCATTCACTCTTGCGTTCAAAACAAACACACATACACATATGCAAAGATCATTTGATAGACACCAGAATACTAACCCTAGGGACTTGACTTCACCAGTTTATAGTTGGTATTAACGATAACTGTAGTTTAAATTCTATTAGCACATATAGCCCCTCGGCATCCCACCAGCCAGAATTCCCACTCGGCATAGCGCGTTGGCCAGTCGGTTGTTTGATTTTACAAATACATTCACATAGTCACGAAGTGGCGATGTATAACCGTATGTGACAGTATTATGTGAGAGGCATATGTAAACAGCACTATTGTTCTAATCGAAATTAGTTTGTGCCACAGGCGTGCAAATGCAAACTGCAAATGTGAAATTATTTGGAGCAGAGGCTCTTATGACGTTATGACGGTGGTAATGAATTGATTATAAACAAATGTAATTGATTTGATTGATGTATTTATCATAAAGGAACTAAAAAATTAATTTTCTGTTTGTGAGAGATTACAGTTTGTTTTATATCGATGTATTTCTTATAGTAGTAACCTCAGCGTAGTGTCAAAATTTTCACTAAAAATTATTTTTTGGAATATCAGTTATTATCTAAGCTGTAACGCTTTTTCTTTCAGTATTAGTATTTCTTAATGAAATATTAGTATACAGGGTGTTTCTATACCTTTGCACGAAACTTCAATGACATATATAATTTGATGTACAATCGAAAAATATATTTTTTGCGCGTCTCCCATGGCAACGCGCGAAAAAAACGTTAAAAAATTATAAATGCGCGCTTATTTCAATAGTTACCAGGGATACAAACAAAACAGAAACTTGTCATATTGACAGTTGACAGAACGAATTTACTTTCAGTACGTTTTTCAATAATTTTCAGATGCAATCGTAGAAAAAATTATGTTTTTCTCATTTGTCATCGTAAAGTTGACGTTTTCTGTGGAACAATCGAAAAATATCTTTTTTGCGCGTCTCCAATGGCAACGCGCGAAAAAGATTATAAATGCGCGTTACCAGGGATACAAACAAAACAGAAACTTGTCAGTACGTATACGTTTTTAAATAATTTTAAGATGCAATCGTAGAAAAAATTATGTGTGTATCACGAGCGTAAAGTGTCTTTGTTCCTCTTGTACCGTGTTCGAGTAACAAAGAATCACTTTACGCTCTTAATACACAAATAACTATTGTATCACAAGCGTAAAGTGTCTTTGTTCCTCTTGCACTATTGCAGTTCTCGCCTTCGGCTCGCGCTGCAATTACCGTGCTCGAGTAACAAAGAATCACTTTACGCTCTTAATACACAAATAACTATTACATTTATTTTCAATTTCTCGTTTTATTATTATTTTATATAGGGCAATGAAACAAATTATATGATGCCTCATAAAGAAAATGTCATCATTATAAATAAAATAACAATTTCAAGACATGCCATCTGTAGAGCTTCCAAGTATGTCACCTAACTTAATTCCCCTTTTATGATATTTAGAATTTACATGCACTTATTTCCATAAAGTCATTAAATTATAACAGCTTCATCTAACTGCACCATTTCAATCAATATCAATAACTTTTATTGCATTGCAAACATCCCTACAATATCAGTTCCATTCATACACTACCCCGCCGGATAAATTAAAATTTCAAAATACCCTCATGTCCATAACCACAACGCTACAGCCCGGAGCCTCCGGTATCACCCTCGGACCGCTCGAGGGGTGCAGAGGGTTGCAACCCGCGCAGTGGCGTGTACACAACATGCAAATCAACGGCACTACAACGACCCGTGTTTTGTTAGAGTTTAAAATCGATCTTTCATGCTTCATGTGCGGGTTTAGGGCTGCTGTTGTCAAATAGGGTGGTATGGTAAGCTAGGATAGGGATAGGAACCCTGCGAGACGGTTACAAAGGCAGGATTAAATATGTTGCAGGCGGAAGTAACAGAAAATGTAAAATATACAGACTGTGTCATAGTCGAAGAATATAAGTTTTTCATTACCATTCTCGCCGTAGCAGATGTCGGTAAGTGATATATTTCTTCGCGTAAAGTGCGGTTACCAGCCGTCAAATCACGGCTCGCAAAGATATTAGTGGACGGGGAGCTACAAGTGTAAATTTAATTTGGTGAAAATTGTTTGTCGACTGTGGAAATCGAACCAGAGTTCTCAAGATCTACAGGCCGACTAGATACCACTGAGCCACCTACCCCATAAAAAAACAGTATTATTATTATTATGAAGTAGGTGGCTCAGTGGTATCAATTTGAGATCCCACAGCCGACAACCAATTTTCACCTGTGGCTCCCCCTCCACTAACATTCTTGGGGGCTGTAATTTTACTGCTGTTAACCGCACTTCACGCGCATAAATATATCACTTATCAAAATCTGCTACGGCAGAGTGTCACACCCAGTAATGGGTAAAAAGCGTGATGATATATTTATTTATTATTCGTTAAAAATTAAACTAAAAATAGTTATTTGTGTATTATGAGCGTAAAGTGATTCTTTGTTACTCTTGCACTATTTACGCTCGTGATGCACACATAATTTTTTCTACGATTGCATCTTAAAATTATTTAAAAACATATACGTACTGAAAATAAATTCATTTTGGCCACTGTCAATATGACAAGTTTATGTTTTGTTTGTATCCCTGGTAACTATTGAAATAAGCGCGCACTTATAATCTTTTTCGCGCGTTGCCATTAGAAACGCGCGCATTTAACGTCTTTTTCGACTGTTCCACAGAAAACGTCAACTTTACGATGATAAATGAGAGCTTAATTGTCAACTTTTCATAGCAATCGTAGAAAAAAAATATTAAACAATTCTATTGCAATTCAAATTTATATTGAATCACTCACAAAATATAATTTTATTATTAATATTAATGTAATACGCCAAGCAATCAATCTTTCTTATCACCAAATAACACTAAACCCTAAGTTTCCCTTCCTGCCAACTTTACAAGTAATTCTCCCCTAATCCGGTTCTGGAACTACCCCTAGTGAGATATCTATCTGTAAACAAATGGTTATGGGTCGGGGATATAGTCTCCATGCACGGAAATCATTCACAAAGGGGCTGAGAATATAATATTCTTAGATCATAAATATTATATATCTTCTACGGAGCTTCGTGGGTCAAAAGAATATGTCACATTTATGAAGCATCGTTTGAGGAGAAATTTAAATTGAGATGAATAAGATTAAAGAAAAAAGATTGATTGTATACAGGGTGTTAAAAAGGAATAAAAGAACTTTGAAAGTATATACATTGGGATGTGCTGATTCTTAGTTTAAAAAAAAAATGGTTTATCTTAAGTAAACAATTGTAATGACAGGTATTTCTAATAAATTATTAACTAAATTACAATTCAGTAATATACATAGTTAAAAGTACACTTCAAGAACGCCATTAATTTTTTTTGTTTTGTAAAAAAACTTTTGGTTCGATTTTATGAAAAAGTGACTTTTTGGCTTGGGTTTTTATACGAAAAGTCGATGCTAGGTGATAATTCGTTATAGTTATTTATGTATTAAGAGCGTAAAGTGAATATTTGTTACTCGAACACGGTAATTGCAGAGCGAGCCGAAGGCCAAAGCTGCAGTAGTGTAAGAGGAACAAAGACAGATATTTTTTCCACGATTGCATCTTCAAATTATTAAAAAAACATATAGGTATTGAAAATAGTTCTGTCAACTGTCAATATGACAAGTTTCTGTTTTGCTTGTATCACTGGTAACTATTATAATAAACGCGCATTTAATATCTTTTTTCTACGATTGCTATGAAAAGTTGACAATTACGCTCTCATTTGTTAACGTAAAGATGACGTTTTCTGTGGAACAATCGAAAAATATCTTTTTTGTGCGTCTCCAATGGCAACGCGCGAAAAAGACGTTAAATGCGCGTGTTTCCAATGGCAACGCGCGAAAAAGATATTAAATGCGCGCTTATTTCAATAGTTACCTGGGATACAAACAAAACAGAAACTTGTCATATTGACAGTTGACAGAACGAATTGATTTTCGGTACGCATACGTTTTTTAATAATTTTAAGATGCAATCGTAGAAAAAATTATGTGTGTATCACGAGAGTAAAGTGTCCTTGTTCCTCTTACACTATTGCAGCTCTCGCCTTCGGCTCGCGCTGCAATTACCGTGTTCGAGTAACAAAGAATCACTTTACGCTTTTAATACACAAATAACTATTTCGTGCGTTGCCACTGAAAAGAGCGCATTTAACATCTTTATTTTTCGATTATGCCACAGAAAACGTCAATTTTACAATGACAAATAAGAGCGTAACTGTCAACTTTTCATAGCAATCATAGAAAAAATATTTTTCGTTCATCAAAATAATACCCAAAAGAAGAAATAATATGCAGACGATAACAGTTAGAATAAGGCGGTAATCTTTATTATGATATTGATGTCATTTCTCACTAATTCCCTTATGGTGCTATTAATTATAAATTGGATCGCAAATTTTAAGACGTTCCACTAATTGATAATTGTAATTAGTAATAATAATTACAACTTGGATAGCTATGAACACAGCTTAACTGAGAATTAATTACTACAGAGTAAATTTTGATAACTGAAATCAATTCTAATTGAAAACAATTATGTTCACCACAATAGTACCGTGGCAGGGATATTTAGCATTTAGTATTCATGTATTCTGTTCACTATCCCAGCAGAATCATAATCAAGTTGGCAAGCTTGTCTGTGTATAAGTACATGGGAAATAACCAATGATATACCCTGTTGGCTGGCTAACACGTCCGCCATTGTAATTTATCGATTGTACGTATTACAATTAGTGGTGTGTGTATGCTTACTGCTCATTACACATCGCATTATAAACAGTTTGACACGTGTAAATGGAAATTTATGTTTTTTGTAGCTTTTCACAATGGATAATGAATAAGCGATAAAATGATAAAGGGATGTTTTTGTTATTTTTGATTCTGTTTGAATTCATTGTGATTTCGGTGTTATGTTTCTAAAATCGTTTTTATTGATGTTCGTTTGTTACAATACAATGAATACAATATAATTTCATACATTGATCACGTTTTATAAGTGAATGTATAAACAAATAAATATATAACTTTTCTTCATTTCTTTTACTGTCTCGGGTTTAAATCTCAGCGTCTGCAGAATCCTATATAATAGAGGGATATTGGTATAGCACGTATCCACCTCCAATTACTTATTACCATAAAAATACTCTCTGTACTAGGTCAGGCATGGTTAGGGGTATTTTTTTTTAGTTCAACCAGCTCAAAACTGATGAAACCTAAAAAAAAATACTCCTAACCATGCCTGACCTAGTACAGAAGGCATTTTTATGGTAAAAAGTAATTGGAGGTAAATACGTGCTACACCAATACCTAACAGAAGTAGGTGGCCCAGTGGTATCGAGTCGGCCTGAGGATTTGTGAACTCGGGTTCGATTCCCACAGTCGACAAACAATTTTTACCATCCCTCCACTGACATCTTCGAGGGCCGTGATTTGTCGGCTGGTAACCGTACTTCACGCGAAGATATATGCCACTTATCGAGATCTGCTACGGCAGAGTGCCACACCTAGTAATGAGTAAAAGAAGTGATGGTACATTTACTATATTTATTTATAATAGGAAAAATATTGTGGCGGTAATTTTTCTGGATCCCGAGATTTTGATGAATCACGTTCTACACCCAATTCGGTTAGCCGAAAAGAAAAATAACTTTAAAACCCGGTGAAATTGCGAATTGAAACTTTATAGTGAGAGTCGACGAGCTAAAAAGTTAATGCTACATTTACATTGGTTTATTTTAAGTTTCTCAATATTTTTATTTATTTAACACCTTAGATCATTTAATATTTAATAACATACTATCGAACTACTTTCTAATTCCATAACATCAGTCTAATATCAATATGCAAATAGTTATTTTTGTATTAAGTGCTCGAAATGAGTGCTTTTTGTTTGCAAGTGAGAATGTCAAAAAAGAATAATACAATAAATATAGATTTATTAATTAATTAAGCCCTTTATTAATGATAAAATAGAATTACATTTATAAACAATAATATAATAGATAGCTACATAGCTGATAAATAGATATTGAACATTTAAAGATTAATTATTTATATGCATTAATGTTTCCCTTATTGGTGTGGTGTAGATTTATGCAACTAAATTCACGGAAAAAATCTAAAATAATATGAATTTGATACTATTGATGTGTTGTAACCAATGAAACGTGCAAATAATAATTAGGACGCATACGCAAAATATTAATTTTACGCGAAACAATGCAGAAAATACTTATTTTGCGCATTAGGGCATTTAATAAGTAATATTGCTTATTAAATGATTAGGGTGTAAAAAAGTGCGCGAAATATCCATTGTCATGGTAATGTAAATGATGAAAAAATCACGTACTTCGCGTACTGGTATTAGTGAGAAAAAAGTTAACGTTTTTTGACAGTTATAGAAAAAATATGTATAGAACATGTTATGAAATTACCTTTTTTTCACTGAATTAACTTCAAATTCATGAAAAAGTGTTACTTTCATTACTAGTTATAAAATAACTATTTTAATGTGTTTCCTTTTTCTATTAAAATGCAAATGTGGAGTCTGGTCACAAGTTATTTAGCTATTATAAAAAGGAGTGGCGAATTGAAACAGGTTGGAAAACACTGCTATAGGTTTTATATAAATTAAATATTTACTAATTATAAACGATAATTACTTGATATATGAAATGCAGTATGTACAAGTATTATTATCGTTATAACATTTGCAGAATTAAATGCTCTACTGTACATATTTGAAACAGCCAGCCTTACAATTTGAAATATCAAATTCATAACACAAACAAGCGTTTAAAATTCCATTATACATTCGATAAACAAACGACAAATCCCCCACATATTCATATGTTTCCAAATCCGATAAAAAAGCATCAAAAACACAAAGCCCCACCCAAAAACAAAACACAAATACAACCGAATTTGTTCACAGTTCGGCAGGCAAAACACTATTCGGAAACAAGAGAACATCAGCAATAAGCCTCCTCGATAAAAATGTCTAACCGTTCCTCCACCGCCATTCGTATCGTAGCTGAAAAGAAAAAGAAGAAACGAGGAGAGAGAGCTAAAAGAGAAAAATAAAGAGGCGGATTGCAATTCTGTTCACAGCTTGAAATCCTCGCTTGGATATTGAATGCATATTTTGCTCGGATTGCTTCGTACGTTCGTGCCGTATTACTTCAAACCAGCGGCGGCACGGAGGGGAATTAGGAGGAGCGCATACACACTCCAAAAAGATGTTATTCCACTTACATTACATTTATTCGCCAAATTAATTTTCACCACATACAAGTTTGTTTCTTCCTCGCACTCGAAATATCTCATTCACGCAACTGCATCCATTCATTTACTACTAGATCTCTTTACAATTTCTCACCTTCAGTTTCACACATATAACTATTTCACTAGTCTTTCCTTCATCATACATTCTATAGCAAATCATCTCAACTAACTTTCTTCTCAATCTCACCTTGCAAACATCTCATGTTCACAGCAATTATACACCTTTAAAATAGTATGTTATGCATCAAGGGAGGGAAACAAAAGATTATTCCCGCGTTTGAAGTTGACAAACCGAGACGTAAGCGAGGGCCGAAGGCTTGAGCGGAAGTCGAGGTTTGCCAACTTCACACAAGGGATAATGGCGCCCTCCCGTAAAGCATATTATACTTTTCGTAACAAGTGCACAAAAATTACTGTCTTATCGGGACAAATGCCAAATATGGGTTGCGTAACTCGTTACTTAGGAAACACCGCAAACAGCTAATCTCTCTAGGGAGAGAAACATGGTACCTATGGAAACATAATGTTTCTCTCCCTAGGGGAGACAAGCAGTGTTTCTCTCTCTAAAATTAGAGAATAAGAACGTGTTTCTTGTGCATGTGTTACGAAAATGTATTTTTCATTCACAAGTACTTTTGGTAAATTATCTGAATAAGTATCTACGATTAGAATTTAAGGTTTTCTTGCTTTCAACGCTGGCATTTGAAACGCACGAACAAAACAATGATACTAATTAATGGAGGGTGGAGGGTGGAAACAAACGTAATACACTGTCATTTACAATGCCTGTAACATGAAACTAACTCGTATTTCTTATTAATTACAAATTTAGAATCGGATAGGTGACAGTGGTATCAATGCGAAGTTGTAGAGACATGTAAACTTATTACCGTGTAATACCGGCATTAGAATTAAATAAAATTTGTTTATACCTTTTATGTTTTTAAATTTATAAACTAATTTGTAGTGTCATTTCCTAGAGACCTCATTTTAATTTCTTTATAAAAAAATACTTTTTTCTAGTTATATATTCTAAATTGGAGCTAAAACATTATTTCAAACACCAGCCTTTTTTTATTAGTGTATTTTAGGAGTCCTTCAATTTCGAGTATATTTGGACTCCGGTACAATAGTAATTACGTTAATTTATATAGTTCATTATTACAGTTCGGTTACAATTTATATTTTATTTATAAGGTTTGTTTGTTTTAAAAAGTTCATCAAGTTGTTTACGTGTTCTGTACTGTTGCATAAGGCCTCTTGGAGAACACCAGCCTTAAAGTTGATTGTTTTGAAGTTAAACGAATTGAGCTATTTGGCATTAAACAAAACGTCTTCAGCTCCTGTATCACAAGTTTTATTGTTACCAAGCAAATACGTTTTCATAAATGAAAATGTATCCGATAAAAAGTAACTCTCCACCTCTTCTATTCCGTAACTCAATTATTATCAATCTATTACCAATCGATAAATCAACTTTTATTTGTTATGATTACACGTATTTACTTTTTTGCATTTAACAGTTGTACGAAGCAGCCGATACAAAAAAAATATTTCTATATGTCAGTGAGTTGTCATTATTAATTACAAATTGTAGGAGTTATATTACAATCATTAAATCTATATACACACACACACACACTATGCTCTATGGCCCATGCAGGGCCTTGGCTTCTTCAATAACACCCCTCCACTTCTTTCTGTCTCTTGCTTTTTGTGTCCAGTCTCGTATTTTTAGTTCTCTTAAGTCTTCTAGAACATTGTCTTCCCATCTCAGTCTGGGCCTGCCCTTCCTTCTCCGTCCTTGGGGAGATAGTTTAAATGATTTTTTTGTGATTCTATTATCGGGCATGCGTTGTAGGTGTCCTAACCATCTAATTCTTTGTTTCTTGATCCAGCCTACCAGATCCTGATCACCATATAGTTGCATCAGCTCGTGGTTCATTCGCGATCTCCAGCCATGTAGCGTTTCATCATAGATGGGTCCATATATTTTTCGTAAGACCCTGCGTTCAAATCGCATCAGTCTTTCCTCGTTTTTCTTTGTAATAGACCATGTTTCGCACCCATATGTCACTACTGGTCTTATGTTGGTTTTGTATAAGAGTATTTTAGATTTCCTGGATATAAGCTTCGATTTTAAAATGCTATCTAGTGCGAAAAGGCATCTGCTACCGGCTGCTATTCGGTTTGATATTTCGACAGATATGTCGTTATTATGTGTGATTGTAGTGCCCATTAAATCTATATTTATGCATAATAGTGGCGAAATTTAGGTTTATATTGGTATTAGACTATTATTTTATCTAAAAATGAAATAAATGTGATTTTCATGGTCAGAACTTAACATCGTCTTCATTAAGCTCCATAAATTTTTGTTGAATCACAATTAATTTTTATTAATTTACTATTATAGGTTGTAATATTGTTCAGATGACTATGAAATTAAGCTTTGACTATGAAAACCATATTAATTTTGTCTTATACCAATAAAATATTGTCCATTACTGACCCCACTGAAATTGTATTTTTAGCACCGCCACTGCTTGTAAGTAACTTGAAGCGTGGAACTATACCTTTAGTATTTCTTTTTCATCTCTTTGTTCTTGTTCTTCCTCTTATATTCGCGAAGAACTGCAGTGTGTTTACCATAGGTGAAATATCGCAAATGTAGCGAATAACGAATAAACCAGCGGTTGTGCGCAGCGAAATGTAATCTGACCTAACAATAGATGTAAAGTGGATACAATTGTATTAAGTTTTATTTTCCAATGTTCGAACGTCGTTTCCGAACACGGCCTGGAGAGTATTAAGGCGATTGGCTTTGAATAGATTCGACACAAAAGTTACAGGATCGATAACCGATCAAGCTCTGGTATTGGATGTCAATTTGTGCTGACAGAAACAGCAATTCTTGTTTTCTTTTTCCTAGTTTGCAATTTCCTTCCTTCCTCTAAGTCCTACTTAACAATTTGTAAAAGAACCCTGCAGAATTGTAACAAGAATCGTTTTTCACCAAACAATGCACATAAGTTAATTATAAGTTTTTTTTTTCAGTTTAAAGTCTTAAAGTGCAGTCAGAAACAAAATTCTCTATTAGATTAGCGATTCCGAATCATTTTCAATCAATGTACCCGTACTTTAAAGCGTCAATAGTTTCCATAATCGAAATAATAACAGTTTAAGTTAATTAATTATGAGTAACTAGTAAAAAAAGCACAAATATTATAAACTAGTTATTTGTGTACCTAGAGCAGAAAGTAGTTTCTTGCCGCTCGCTGGAAATTGTTGATCGAAACGCAGCCAAGAAAAACAATTATGCAAAAGCGACAAGGACATTTTCTGCTTGTGATGCACACAATATTTTTCTACAACTATTTAGAAAAGCTTTCAAATAATTATTTATGTATTATGGGAATAATCGAAGGTTTTATTCCCGAGACTGTAACTTAAGGCCGAGGTGAAGTCAAGGGCACTTTCAGTTGAGGGAATAACGAAGTTTATTCCAGACATGCATACTTTTTTCCTGACGTCCCGACTTTTAAATTTACTTAATTTTATTTATTTATGATTCATTGATATGCGTTCAGAGAATCAAGTTTGCAATGAAAAATATACATACAAATTTGTTATCAAGAAGATTGTTTATTTATATCGTGAAAAGATTTTCATGAATTAAAAACTTCAATTTGTTCCTGAGATTTATTTTCAATTTCGTAAAAATGGAAGTCGATAGTGAAGAGGAAATTGTTGGAATACCTGAAGATGTTGCTGCTGCGGCAAAAGAAGCAACAAATAGTTTGTTACCAATAAAATCAAGACAATTTCGCAAGTTCATTGGCAGATAACGGAGTTGATATTCTTACTGTTCAAAGACATAAATAAATATATCTATATCATCACGCCTTTTACCCATTGCTGGATGCCGCACTCTGCTGTAGCAGATCTCAGTAAGTGATATATTTGTTCGTGTTACCAGCCGTAAAATTACGCCCCCCAAAGTTGTTAGTAGAGGAGGAGCCACAGGGATAGATTTAATTTGGTGAAAATCGATTGTCGGCTGTGGGGATAGAACCAGGGTTCTCAAGATTCACAGCCCGACTCGATACCACTGAGACACCTACACCATGGTGAATGGAAATCGAATGCTGTTGCGGAGGGTTACATAGAAGCTTCAAAGAAGAACAAAATTCAAATAGCACGAACGGTTTTACTGGAAAAAGGAAACGAACCTTCAACAAGCAATATTTCAAGGAATGAACAAATGAAGACATCAGATGAATGTCATTACATAAATATTGTAAATTCATCTAATGTGAATATTGTTATTCATAAATAAAATATTTATGAATAGCTGTCATTTACTTTATTCCCTAGGGAATAAACTAGTTTATTATGTGTCAAATGTCAACTATATAAAGTGACAGTTTATTCTTGGTCGGGAAAACAGAATTTAAAATCACTTGTGACAGTTTTTTTGTTTTGAAATTTGATTGAACATATATTTAGCAGTTTCACGTACCCCTTGGAGATACATAAATCCCTGCCTTAGACCATCATTAGCCGCTTATAAAAGCGAGTGTACTAACTAATCAACAATAATATGTTACAGAAGAAAATAAATGTTGACTTTCTGGAGAATAAGTCCTAATTGTGAAATATGAAACAGTCAAATAGGGAGGTCAGTCAAGTTGAAATATGAAAACTTCCCGTCTGCATTCCGCCACTTCAAAGTTAGTACATTAAAGTATGTCAGATCTTAGTTCCTGCAACATTCTACAAAATTATATCAACATAATAAAATGCAGCGGGTTCTCGACTGCTAGCGAACATTCCTTTATTAAAACCATTTCGCGGAACTCGTGAGAATATTCGACGCAGTATGATTTAGCCGAGGAAGGCGAGAGCCGCGCATGATGCATTACGTATTGAGGAAAATTTATTGATTCCGTAATGGGTATTTAATGGAAAAACTTCATGAAGTGGAACAGATTTATCGCGTGGTAAGTACAAGCGGTGTCAGGTACGCCGTAAGGATTATAGATAGTGTAGTTCATGCACAGATAATTTCACTACAAAGTCGTTTATTATTTTGTACAAACGTGGACTTTTCAAATTCACAGATGCAGAAGAATTCTCGTGTTGCTCAAGTGGTTTACGAACACATTCTACCATCATTTTCCCTCGATGAAAATTGCAAAATTACTGTACACTAGTGTATCAGATAAATAAACAAACACAGTAAAATATAATTATATATATATATATATATATATATATAACTTTTTTTCCGAGCATATTAAATACAATGTTAAAATTTTGATTTAGTGATATCTCTTGACCTATTAATTTTAGAACAAAAGTGTTCAGAATGAAAAACTGCATCCACAGAGTATAAGTTTGTTGTTCAATTGTTTCTTATGTCCGAGTTAGAAGCAAGAGAAAAATACTCGCTTTAAAGTAATTATCAAAGTGCCATGAGAAATAAGACAAATTAGATAACTTAATAATATGTATTTATTTGTCTAGATTATGTAGAAAAAAGAAAATAATAGTTGCTATAATTAATTTTATTATTAATTTAAATGCTCGAATAAATAAATAAATTAGAGTAAGCTTCCAATTCTGGTCCAATATGTCAAATAATGTCAGACACAACAAACAAATTATTATTTTATTTCTCATCAAAATTCTAACATTGAATTTCCTATGTTCGGAAAAAAAGTAGACATCCGGTATATATATATATATATATATATATATATATATATATATATATATATATATATATATATAATAAAGTATACAGCTCACTCTTATAACCTACGATATATATTAAAATAACAAGTTATTTGATCTTATTGGAATATGAATTAAACTTTGTAAACATCTTATATGTATTAAATAAATAAATATATCATCACGCCTTTTACCCATTACTGGGTGTGGCATTCTGCCGTAGCAGATCTCGGTAAGTAATATATTTTTACGCGTGAAGTTCGGTTACCAGTCGTCAAATCACGGCCCACAAAGTTGTTAACGGAGGGAGAGCCACAGGAGTTGATATTAAATTGGTTAAAGCCAGTTTGTCGGTTGTGGGAATCGAACTCGGGTTCCTCAAGAATAGCAAGCCGACTGCATACCCACTAGACCACCATATCCATTATTAAGATATGTATTATTTATTAAATGATAGATGAAGCGTTATGAAAATTCTACAATTCTACAAAAATGTCACAAATTTGTCATATATCGAAAAAACCCAAAAATACAATGTTCTGTGTTTCTCATTGGACTGTCCAAATATTTATCTTTGTATGTCAAACAATTTTTTCAATATCCAATTATTTATAAATTATTTGGAAACAAATTAATCAACCGAAATCAAATTTCAGTCAATATCCAGTTACACATTTTTCTTCGTGAAAAACAAAAGCAACATTAACATTAAGCAAATCACTAATGATTAAAAAAAAGAAAAACTATATGAGACTATTTTGAAAAGAAAGAAAATCTGGTTGGGCCAGGTGTTGCGAAGAGATACTCTAATGAAGGACGGAATAGAAGGGCACAGTAGAAGAAGAAGGTAAAAGAGGTGGGAGGAGGAGGAAGATGGTAGACGACCTGAAAGAAGGAAGGCGTTATATGGAAATGAAAAGGCTGGCTATGAGTAGAATCAGTTGGAGAAGACATATCGGACCTGCATTCGGCAGATAACTATTGATGATGATGAATGAACACCAATAATAACAATTTTTTATAAGTAACTTAATCCCAGGATTTTTATTCCATCTTTATATCATTAAATCGTGTTGAGATTATAAAAGATCAAAGGTTATTTTTGGATTTAATATCGAAAATATGATCAAATTATGTCATAAAAGGATAGGTTTGATTCATTGTTCAACTATGTTACAAATCAGTATTCCAATGTTACATAAACAGCAATCTAGATTATGGTGAGTTATTTAGAGTATTCGATCGAAATTTTGGAAAATTGTGTTTTATAGATTGTACGGTTATGGGGTAGGTGGCTCAGTGATATCGAGTCGGCCTGTGGATCTTGAGAAACCTGGTTCGATCTTCACAGGCGACAAACAATTTTCATCAATTTAAATCTACCCCTGTGGCTCCCCCTCCACTAACATCTTTGGGTGGCGTGATTTGACGGCTGGCAACCGCACTTCACGTGATGAAATATATCACTTACAGAGATCTGCTTCGGGAGAGTGCCACACCTAGTAATGGGTAAAAGGCGTGATGATATATTTATATTTATTATTGTATAATTTTTTCGTTATTCAATCACTGGAAAGTAAGCGGACCAAAAGTCAAATTTGATTTATCTTCAAAATTGTTAACACCTATAAGGATATTATCAATTGTTAGGTTAGATTAGATAGATTATTATTAAGTAGGCTAAATCTATGAAAATACATGTTTAAATTTCTTGCGACTTTTCTCATACAAGGTATCATTATAATTTTACTATCAATACATGCCGTGCGTATAGAAATTATGTTAGTAGACAATTTGATTTTTAAAAAATATTTAAGCTTAATGATATTATAATTTAAGTTCTATACAAGTGTATCTCTCACTTGTATTTGTTTCTGAAATATTATTCTTTGAGACATGTTCTCGTTGAATAATAAATCATTATTAAATTTACCTCCTAATACGGCAACTTTTATCTAATTTAACCGAAGTCGTACCTTTTTTGTTCCCAAAATCCTAATGAGAAACTTCCAAATTTGGACACATTTTATATAAATTTTTATTGCTGATAATATAGATACCGTATTTTAAGCAGATTCATGAGAAAATTTTCTAACACTGATGATGTAGCATTGATTTAGACAAATTAATATTAAATTTCTCATTGCTCAATAAACATGATGATGCTAATAATATTTTTTTTGTTTGCAATTAATTTCACAGTTTTCTAAATATACCTAAGAAAATTGAAAATTGCTTGACACTAATTTAAGTAAACAAACGGATGATCGAGGGCTCCTGACACCGCACTTATATTTGATAAGTAGAATAACTTTTTCTATAATTTACACATTTAAATGTAGAATCGAATTCTCTACAAACAGTTGAAATATTTTCATATGTAATAAGATGTGGACTTAAGGAAATACTTATTTGTATTACTAGGCCAGAAACTGTACTTTTGCAAGTATAGAACGTATGATACACAAAACTTTTTGAGATGATTTAAATGAAATTATTGATTGATTTATTAAAGATTGTTCAATTACCTGTATACATATTTGCTATTGGTTGTACACAGCAACCACAAATTCAATTATACATACATACATACATAACATCACGCATAACATCCCATTAAATGGGGTAGCACGAACTCCTGAAATATTCATATATAATTAATTACTTATATTTGAATTTCAACGGAAAAATTTGCTCTAAATTTCTTTAAAATGTCTAGCCTCCAAGTGCCCAACATAAAAAACTGGCACTGACAGTTAGTTGGTGCCAATGCTAAATTTACCAAATTCCCTAGTTTTTGCTTACTTAGGCTGGAAACAGACTGTTTCTGGACGATTTTGTGATTCAAGAAGGAGGCACGAAATATACATAACATCACGCTATATCCCATTAAATGGGGTAGCACGAACCCGTCAACATTCTCATCCTGACACACGATACTCGTTTCGACCACATTAACACTTCCTCCATACGAACTCTTTCTTTTCTCACAACCAAAATCCATCATCACGCAACAAACATCCATCCATTCGCTCCTGTACACCTGTTTCGTAAATATTCACTTACGCCTACTTCTCTAACAACGAATCTATAAGAAATGAAGGCAGCATCGCCTGTGCTTGTTTAAAAATACATTTAACACAATTGCAGTTACACACTGTATAGTAAAAACTGAAAATGAAGAAAAAAAATATGAGGAAGGAAGGGAGTATCTTCCTGCGATTGTTTTTGAAACTGAATTCCACACAATTGCAGTTGGACACTCGATAGTAAAAATAGAAATATCAATTTCAAATATTAAACGCCTACGGTCCTTTGCTTAATTAATACTTTATAATCTATAAAAGCAGATCCACATTCAGAATTACATAAAAGGCATAACAATATTAAAAGGTTTTTTTTCTGATTTCATCTGTGCGCTTCATTTAAAAACGACCTCTCTTCGTTTGTAAATATACATATATTCTGAAAGCTTTTGTCGTGAATAAAGAGCTTATATGACCCCTACAGGATAACATTTTTCAAGTCAAAACATTTTTCCTTTAATCTATATCAAAGCTCAAAGCTCACGCTCTAGCATTTGTTGTTTCATCTCTTCATCACCTGGCGTCTCCACTTGTACATAATATAACGTCGTCCATAGCTACCTATGATTATGAACCCGACAAATTTACCCTGCTACAAAGCAATACTACTCTGGTCTCTTTCTAACTAAGTACATTTTAATATTCGCTCGCGCAAAGCGTCGTGCAAAGCCACACAAGCGGTTATGTATGTTTGAATAATGCATACAGATCGTCTGTCTCTTTCTACCAGCCTCGGTTCGTATCGATCGGTCTCTGTTTTTCGTTCTGCTGCACTCGAAAAGAAATGTTCCATCCTGTTTGCTCTGTTAGACTTACAAATATGTCTGTCTCTTTCAAGGGACAGACAGAATCTTTACACGGATTTCTGCGAGTAATGTGACGGTTTAGGTTCGTTTTGTAATTGTATCTTGTTGACATTTTGTTATGTTGAGAAAATTGTGGAAACGCTGGAAGATGTTGGACGAGAATTTGCTCTGTGCTGTGGTGCAATGCGACTGCAGTGATTTGTTTGTTTATTCGAGACACGTCGTCTTGGAAAAGGAAACAAAAGAAGAGAAATTTTCTTGCGTGTTCTTTTAATCAGAAATCTGCATAGTTTAGTAGTAAAAGTTCGCGTTGTTATTCACAAGTGTGTTTATATTTGTAACTTTTATAAATACCTACTTTGTTTTAATTATTATAATTAATTCTTTAGAAGTACGTCTTGTTGTAAGAATATTTACAGAAATATCGTAAAATCTTTACACTGTTTAAAATAAATATTGACTTAATTTTGTAAAGTCTAGTAGCAGACTTGACTTGATTTTCTTAACATATTTACTTCATTGTTACCTTTATTAACAGGAAACATGCGCCTAACTGGATCTGAATACCGACATTTTTTAAACAAGATATAATTTTTATTATAAATGACATATTATATATTGTACGTAATTTTTACAATAAAAAATCTGATGTGGACACCACATGACTTCCTTGTACTGCGTATTATACTATATCTACAATTTTTTTATTGCACATATTTGACGTAATTTTTTATTTTTTCTTATTTTCTGTTCTAATCTATAGCAAACTTCATTACAAAAAACAAGAAATATATAATTTTGAAATTTAGTCATCTCGCTTATGCAAAAGGCTAATTTAATAATTCTTAATGTGCTCCACGCAGAATTTAATTCTCTAAAACTTTTATTTGCAGCTTCATGTAATGTGTCACTTCCGGTTAGTCTATTTTAACCAAAATCTATTATGTTATTTCCATTGATATAGTAGTCTTATATACCAAATTTGGAAAGTTTTAAATTATATTTGAATATAGTTTTTCATTAAATTCTATTATAGGCTTCAAGTAAAGTACCACTTCCGGAAATTATATAATGACCAAAAAAAGAGATGCACAACTAGATGTTATAACAGTCCTAAATATATAATTTCAATTTTCTACGGCTTACCGTTTTTGAGTTATGCGAGATACATACGTACGTACAGACGTCACGACGAAATTAGTCAAAATGGATTCAGGGATGCTCAAAATGCATATTTCCGCTGAAATCTCAATACCGAAAATTTTCGCGATTACAATACTTCCTTTATTTCGTACAAGGAAGTAAAAATAGTCGAAAATAAAATCAAATTTAAATATTTAAAAAATCTGATGTGGACACCACATGACTTCCTTGTACACGTATTAAACTATAGATATTTCTTTAATTGCACATATTTGACATTAAATCTTTTATTTTTTGTTCTAATCCATAGCAAACTTAATTTTTAAAAAAATCAAAAAATATATAATATTTAAATTTAGATATCTCGTTTATGCAAAAAGCTAATTTAAAAATTCTTAATGTGCTAGAAGCAGAATTTAATTCTCTAAAACTTTTATTTGCAGCATTCCTTTCTAAAATTAAAATAATACCATTTTTTTCAAGGAAAACTGTTAGCAGCTTCATGTAATGTGCCACTTCCGGTTAGTCTATTTTAACCAAAATCTATTATGTTATTTCCATTGATATAGTAGTCTTATATACCAAATTTGGAAAGTTTTAAATTATATTTGAATATAGTTTTTCATGAAAATCTATTATAGGCTTCAAGTAAAGTACCACTTCCGGTAGTTGTATAATGACCAATAAGGGAGGTGCACAACTAGATGTTATAACAGTCCTAAATATAAAGTTTCAATTTTCTACGGCTTACCGTTTTTGAGTTATGCGAGATACGTACGTACGTACGTACATACGTACGTACAGACGGCATGACGAAATTAGTCAAAATGGATTCAGGGAGGGCCAAAACACCTATTTCCGTTCAAATCTGAGAACCGAAATTTTTCGCGATTACAATACTTCCTTTACTTCGTACAAGGAAGTAAAAACGATTAAAAAGAAAAAAAATCAATATATTTATAAATAAAGTAATCTAGGTATAATTCAGTAAATTTTATTTAAATTTTGAGAAACAACGAGGTTTACTGTATTTTTCTGAAAATTATCAAATTTAAAATATATATTGAAATATGCAAAATCTTGCAAAAACGCATTTCAATTTTCTTTTCAATATACATATATTTTTGTTAAATGTTTCCCTACTAAAGAGTGTCTTTCCGAGCATTTTTATAATTTTCGGGATTCGGGATTAAAACATTTTCAAATCTCAAGATTTCCCGGGCCCCGAACAAACAACAAACAAATATTTTAAATGCAATATGTCAAAAATAAATGTAGGTACCTGTTGTGATTTTGTCCAGTGCCGGTTTGTTCATAAGGTCAATTGGCCATTGACCCTCTTAAAGTACTGAAAGAAGTCCAACAATACATTTTTCTTTTTGTAATAAGAAATAATCATGTTCCAAAGTTTACTTAATTGTGTACTGCCTGTGCCCAATCACTAAATCCTAGATAGCGAATAATGCCGAGGACACACGATAAAATTGACCTCATAGCGCTAAATGAAGAACCGAACTTGGATAGAATAATACAAAAGTACAAGTGAGTACGAGTAAATGACACGATATACGAGATAACAAAGAATAAAATATTTTCTCGTATAACTAGGTAAATATATCATTACGCCTTTTACCCATTACTGGGTATGGCAAACTGCCTAAGTAGATCTCGGTAAGTAATATATTTCTTCGAGTGAAGTGCGGTTACCAGTCGTCAAATCACGTCCCAAAAAGTTGTTAGTGGAGGGGGAGCCACAGGGGTAGATTTAATTTGGTGAAAATTATTTGTCGGCTATGGAAATCAAACCAGGGTTTTCAAGATTTACAGGTCGATTCAATACCACTGAGCCACCTACCCCATCATTAGTTATTATGTTTTTTTTTTTAATTTAAATGTACTATTAAACCAGTGACATACAAAATGATCACTAGGATTGTAATACCCTATTTTTTGCGAATTTCAAAAAAAATATTTTTGTTCTATAATGAGTATATCAAATTATATATATCATGAAAGTTTCGTGCAGAGGTATAGAAAAAATACAGGGTATATACTATAAGAAGTAATGATCATGAAAAAAAAAGAATTTTTTTTAAATTTCGCAAAAAAAGTTGCATCGTATTTAAATATGAACATTTTGTTAGCCACTGGTTGTAGCTATTTTTAATAATTTTATTTAAATCTTCTTACAACTAATTATTTATACAACACGAAATAAATATCTGATGTTGTGAAGTTAGTAATTTAATTTAGTTAAATGTAGCAAGTCAAGCAATAAAGTATGCTAATCCAGTGACCCTAAAAATGTTCATTTCAAGTAAACCATACTTAATTTAGCGAATTTAAAAAATATATTTTTGTTCCACGATCAGTACGTCTTATAGTATGTACCCTTTCATTTTTTTCCCGAAGAGACTCCTGTATACGGACATGCTTCTAGAAGAGTACATTTGTAGTGTCACTGGTCGATAAAAATAATTCATTTGTTATTCAACATCAGTTACGTGGTTACTAAATCCATTATTATTTTTATTAAAAATTACGTGTCGACCAGTGGCACTAGAAATGTACTCTTCTAGAAGCATGTCCATAATTTTACGAATTAAAAAAAAGATTGTAAATCAGCATATCGAAATGAATATACCTTGAAATTTTTTATTCTTTTTTAACACCCTGTATATATTTGATTATAGATAGCACAAATAAAATTGCAAAATGTAAAAATGATTCCCTTTTTAGTGAGACTAACAGATCAAACAAGTTCCCGAACTTTTATAATTTGCAATTTGCATAAAAGGTAAATTTGCTTTGCTACTCCTGTAAAAATATTCTAAGAAAAGAAAGAAAATGCAATGATTATACTTCCCATTTTAATAGGGAGAAATTCCCCTTGGAAAATTTTCACAAACTCCCCGCTGACGCTGACAATCAATACCGATTTGTCAAAAACAGACTTCGCTGCTGTCCTCTGCGCCTTGCGATATTCGTGTCTCGCTTATTTTTCCATTTATTTATTCTCTTTTATATTCCCCTCGTCTTCGCGTTCAATTTTCTATCCAATTGAATTCCCGGCAACATGCTATATTGCAGTTCGAAGCTGAGCTTAGCTGAACGAACTGTGAACTGTTAAAAGATGACACGACACGCGATATTGAACTCACACCCACAAAGCTTTGAGGTTGCTTTAACGAATTCTTTGATGAATTACTTTGTGATATTTGCTCGCAGAAATCAGTTTATGCTGTCGAGGATTACCTGTAGTCTCACTGACACCATGCTTTATGAAAAAGAGGATACGAACAAATCACCAATCACTTGGAATGTGAACTATTTGTATTTTGATGTTTATATCGTACAGGTATCAGATACACTGTTTTCATTTTAAACTGGAGGGATCGGCATAAAACAATTAAGGCTGTTCGACCCCTGTCTCATGATACTGGCATTTATGTTTAAGTTTAGGACCAGACTGGGCCGTCTTAAGCATATTCTGCGCCGGGGTGCCGGGTGGTCAGCCTGCGCCCCGTCTCTTGTCAACCAAAAAAACGCAATATAATTTTTAATGTATCATTTATTTATTTCTCAAAATTCTTAAATTATACACATAAAACAATAAATTATACAAATTAAAAATCAACACATTTTTTTTCAATTTAAAAGCCCGGAAAAAATACATCAGTAATGTTTCATTTTATATTATTATTATTATTATTTTTCTGATCCATTAGCAACTTGAATCTCTCATTTAATTTCGAGATAGCCGTGTCAAGTAAATAAAATAAAATTTTATTTAAAATTTTTTCATTGGGTCTAAAATGGGCTCATCTGTAGCCTCGTAATTAAAATGTCTTTTTCGGGGACGTGGACGAGCAGTTTCGGTAATTATTAGTTGTGTAGTAATAAGAGCTATTTTAACTTGTACATTGTGAGCGGTGTAACAAGTGCCGAAAGCGGTATGAGGTGGGTTTAATAAAATAATGTAATATTGGTGCCTATATTTTTATTTTGTGCATGGATTTGACCTAACAAAGTGTACGAAACGGTGCAATGACGTTGATATTGAATGAGTTAGGGTTTAATGAAATATCGAAATTTCTAGCGCTCGGCTTGTGTGCGCCACTAGGACTCTGCGCCCGGGTGCACCCGCACCCCTTGAACCCCCGGGTAAAGACGGCCCTGGGACCAGATTTCTCGTCACTGAAATGTTTGTTATGATTACAAAAAAAAACACCTATTGTTGAATTACACAATTACGTTTACAAAGGAACTCAAAATATGACCCGTTATAACTGGTTTCACAAGGTTCGCACAGAATTGTACAACCCCATTCGCCGGTACGTAATAATAAAAACAAAAAAATTACAATCTTTAAATAAGTATATTTTCTTATTCATACGATACAAGTATAATATATTATAAATACTTTTATTCTATAGCTATTTGTACAATGTGGAAGGAAATTACACTTATATGATTTCTATGTACCACCATTTAAATCTATTCCTGTGGCTCCCCCTCCACCAACATCTCTGGGGGCCGTGATTTGACGTCTGGTAACCGCACTTCACACCGCACCGAAATCGGCTTCGACAGAGTGCCACACTTAGTAATGGGTAAAAGGCGTGGTGATATATATATTTTTATTTTTTTTATTCTTTCATGTAATTTAAATAAAAATTATTAAATATTTTCGAGTTACGAAAGTAAATCTGCAGTTATGTTATTCAGTAGTAGGAAAGTAAGGTATCACATAATAAATAACAACCTAATATATATCATATATAAGATGGCGGATCAAGCCAGTCAAGGTTATAGTGATGCTCTTGCTATGAGCGAATATAAGTGTACTAAATGTAACAAAAAAGTAAAAAATGGTGTTCAGTGCTATTCTTGTGAATCCAACTACCATTTTAAATGTGGAAGTGTAAATGGTTTACTGGATGATCTTCAGTGGAGCTGCCCTAATTGCAGTGACGCAAGTCGCCCACCTACGTTGCTAGAAATTCGTTTTCAAGAAGTAGAGCGACAGAATTTGCTGCTAATAGGTGAAAATGCTGCATACAAAAGTATTGTACTACAATCTGAAGGTAAAATGTTGGATCTAATTAGAGAAGTTGAATATCTTAAAAATCAGGTTGGTAATAAAAAACAAACCAATGCTAATAATAGTAAGGACGCAAACCAATCGCTGTCAAAATCTATCAATATTGAAAATATTAAAAATAAAAATAAAATAAACCAAACAAAACAGATGTCTCAGCAAGTACCGTCTCAGCAAATCTTGGCCTTGCCTCAACTCCAAGGTCAGATATCGAATGTGCAAAATTTAACGTGTGAATTCGATAGAGATAAGGAAGTTCAAACTACTGAACATGTTGGTGAACAACTAAATATAGATTCACAGGAGAGTATTGAAAAAAATTATAAAAAAGATTATGAACAATTTAGTGAAATTGTCAAAAAAAAGTCAAAGTCTAAAAGAATGCCAGTTATAGGTAATAACGTTGCAGATACTACATTAGCATCTGTGCCGAAAACAGGCTGGCTGCATGTTTACCGACTTGAACCAGAAACTACCTCAGAACAAGTTCTAAATTTTCTAAAGAAATCGAAACCAAACGTAAAATTTATATGCGAGAAACTGAAAGCAATGGGAAATTATGCTTCATTTAAAGTAGGGTTTCCTATTACCCTTTTAAATGATATAAATAATCCAGAATTTTGGCCGAATGGTGTAGCTTATCGTCGGTTTTTTCTATCAAAACGGAAAAAACCCGAACAAGACTGACGACTCAAGTCCCAATGAACTGCCCAAATGATCTTCATATTCTGCACCACAATGTTCAGTCCATATCAAACAAAATAGAACACCTAGAATTAATTCAACAAAAATATAATTGCGACATACTATGTATCAGTGAACATTGGTTAAACAAAAATGAATGTGATCAACTGCATCTAAATCAATTTAAAACTGTGAGCTATTACTGCAGATCCAAATGTAAGCACGGTGGCGTTGCAATTTTAGTTAAAGATTCCCTAATTATAAAGAACTTTGATGTATCCAAATATAGTATTGAACTCCACTTTGAGTGCGCGGCTGCTGTTTTGAGTGTCAACAGTACTAAAACTGTAATCATGTGCGTGTATAGGTCGCCAACAAGTGATTTTAATATCTTCTTAAGGCAGCTTGAACTATTGTTACAAGATATATTCGCGAAGAGTAAATTAATTTCTCTAATATTGTGCGGTGATTTCAACATCAATTTTTCAAAACATTCTAAACAAAGAACTGATCTTTACGATATTTTGAACTCTTTCTGTTTAACTGTTACAATATTTGAACCAACTAGAATAAGTTCAATAAGTGCTACTTGCTTAGACAATTTTTGTACTAATCTAGATTCTACTAAATTTAAAACTATGGTAATACATACATCGCTCTCTGACCACACTGGTCAAATCTTTACAATCTACAACTCTGACCTAGAATCCAAAAATACCAACCTAGAATCTAAAAGAATCTTTAACCAAACTAATTATAATTATATTACTTTCTTATTTATAAAAGAAAATTGGTCAGAATTAAGCAGCTTTAATTCCTTTAATAACAAATTTAATCACTTCATGAACATCTTTAATAACTATTTTAATATAGCATTTCCTAAAATGAACATTAAATGGAGGGCTAAAAATGCTCCGGCTTTAAAACCCTGGATAAATGCAGAGCTTATTGAATCTGGCAAAAGACTAAAACAAATTAATCAACTAGTAAACCAATTCAGTAATAATCCAGACATTAAAATATTTTATAAGAATTTTAAAAGAAACTATAAAAACGAAATTAACAAAGTTAAAAAACATTACAACAATAATAAAATTCTAAATTCAACGAATAAATCTAGGGCTATGTGGAAAGTAATAAACAGTATTATAAAACCGGGATCAAATAATGAACATACCTGGAAAATAATTGTAAATAATGAAACCTTTACTAATCCTACTGACATATCCAACGCTTTCAATACTTACTTTGTAAATATTGCTAATAATATCTTGTCTAAATTTAACCTAATTAATCAAAATGTTGTAGCCAATTTTAATTTTAATACAATTGTAAGAATAGAACAAACTATCTACTTAGACCCAGTTACCGAATTCGATGTGCTCAGTGTAATTAATAATTTAAAAATGTCGTATTCCTCGGGATGTGATGAAATTAGTTCAGCCATATTAAAGCATGTTCGAGATTTTATCACCTCTCCTCTTACAGATTTGATAAATGAATCATTTGAACAAGGTGAATTCCCAGAGTCACTTAAAGTAGCAAGAACAATACCTATTTTCAAGAAAGGTAAAAAATCAAGCGTAGATAATTACAGGCCTATATCTTTATTGTCATCTTTTTCAAAAATATTTGAAATATTAATGGCCAAAAGGCTTCGTAATTGGTTAATTAAGTATAATATACTTCGCAGCGAGCAGCACGGTTTCAGACCGGAGAAGTCAACTATCTCGGCTCTAAATGATTTAATTCAATTTTTATATGATAGTTTAGAAAATAGTCATTATACTTTTGCTATTTTTTTGGATTTTAGCAAAGCTTTTGATTGTATTCATCACGATATTTTATTACATAAACTGGAAATGTATGGCATTAGGGGAAACGCGTTGAACTGGACAAAATCTTACTTGACAAATCGATCACAAATTACAGAAGTTAATACCTGTAAATCTACTGAACTCCCAGTTCAGCGTGGTGTTCCTCAAGGGTCTGTCCTTGGGCCACTTCTTTTTATCATTTATGTAAACGATTTACCGGATTCTGTGGTCTATGGTAAAACAATTATGTACGCTGATGATACTTCTCTATGTTTATCTCATAGGATACTTGAAAATATTATCATGCACACAAATGAATCACTCGAATGTGTATTAAAATGGTGTAACTCTAATCAATTGATCTGTAATCCTCAAAAATCGGCTATAATCAATATCTCATCTAAGCGTAAAATTATGAACATAAATCCCCTTGTTAAATGGAATGGTAAATCTATACCTTTTGTTGAAAGTACTAAAGTCTGTGGAATTCATATTGATAAAAATCTAGATTACCAGAATCATTGTGAATATATATGTAATAAAATATCTAGCTGTTGCTTTATAGTTAAAAGACTCCAATTTTTAGTAGACTGGAACACTCTGCGCACTTTTTATTACGCTAGGATTAACTCTATACTCATATATGGAATTATTTTTTGGGGAAACTCGTGTAATGCTGAAAGAGTTTTTAAAATTCAAAAACGAATCATAAGATGTATGGCTAATGTAAACAACACTACTTCCTGTAAATCTTACTTTAAAAAATTTAAAATACTACCTCTTTCAAGTTTATATGTTTACCATATTTGTATATATGTTTATAAAAACAAGAATTACTTTGTAAAACATAATGATAATCACAGTTATGTAACACGAGGAAATAATAATTTTCAGTTACCTATGCATAGATTAGCTTTGTATGAAAATAGTGTATCTTATGCTGGAGCTTTAATTTTTAATAACTTGCCAGAAGACATTAAAATGTCTGTATCTACTAATGTCTTCAAAAATAAATTATTTAAATTCTTATATCCAAAATGTTACTACACTGTCACCGAATTTTTAGAAGATAGAATGTAATTTTTTGTAACTTACTGTTTCTTTTTTTGACTCTTTCTATTTCATGTATATTTGATCTCCAGAAATAAAATATATATTATTATTATTATTATTATTATAATATCATTAAATATTAATGATGCCCCTCTTTATGTAAAACAAGTTTTTTAAAAACCTAGAGTTAAATATAGATGCAGAACTGCGATTTTCAGAATATGTACCTCTTTTAATTAAAAACTTATATTTAGCACTGAAGAACCTGTTCGTTAACCGTTTTATAATATCCTGGAAATATAAATAGTATATTAAAGACCGAGTTTTATAAGACAAGTTTAGAAAACTCGCCTGCTGCTCGTTTTCTAAAGGACAAGTGCGATAGAAGTCTTATAATTTGAGTTATTTATACTATTTTATATTTTCCGCCTTCTATAACATTTTTTTAATCTACAATATTTTAAACCGAGTCAAATTAGGGAAATTTGTATTTAAAATGTTGTGGTTGGTAACTGTTACTAACAGATTTTGAGGTTATATTGAAATTTTGATGTTCTCAGCTTGATAGTTTCAGTATGTCACTCGCTACTATCAACCGTCTAAAACAAAATGTTGCGTATCATAATGAACGATCTTTCGATACGCAACTGGGTTTCGTAATGATCTCTTTATAAACGCAAAATAGAAAAGGTATATTAACTAATTCTCTAGAACCATCTGTATTATTGTGACACTATTTACGGTTCCTATCTATCTGTGTGAGACGCAAAACGAATACAGAGAGAACAAAATCTATATGCAAAATATATTTTGGCTTAAAAAAAATTAACCAGTTACTAGCTCAATTATAATGGTTAAATATGCATCAATGCAGAGTCCATCATTTTCCTTGTCTGGTTCATCACACCGTATCATTTAATATTCCGTCGTAATTGTTCAATAAAATCTCGTATTGTACAAGTTATCTTATGAAATAATAAAGGCATTCATTGTTTTAATCTATATATTAAGTACTAATTAATTGTATGCAACTAGATTCTGTTATCACTTAGATAAGTGAGATGTTATAATAGATGTAACGAAGAGGAATGATTCATTCTAGTCTTCAGTCTTCAATTGCTTTGTATCACTTGTTAGTTCCGAATAAAGATTAAATCTTTTTAAAAATAGTAATTTGGGAATCAATTACTTAAGTTACACGACTATGAGCAAAATTTAAGAAGTACTTTCTCACCGCACCTATTATTTCAATAATCATTCAGCTACTATTGTCCATTTATTCTAAATAAAATACCTCCAAAATTGAACTTGCTGAACTCATAATTATTCCTTAAACAATATAAGAATTATTTACTGCAGGAACCCGAATCGTAACGAAACCGTAACCGAAACCCACATCGATATTCATCTTTTTATATAACCGAAAATCGAAACGAAAATATGATTGATTCTATGACTAAAAACGTAACCGAACTGATATCATTTCGGTTTTAAAACCATAAATTTAAGCCGGTATAAATAACGTATTGAACCAAAAATAAATAAAAATACGAAGAAGAATATAAGTTACTAGTTTTTATATTTGATATATTTGATCCATTTTCTTTACGATATCAAATATTGTTTTGCAATTTTTCCACATATATTTAATATTGTCTTTGGGTCGTTTTTTCAGCCCTCTTTGTATATCTCTTGTTTATTAATACATCGAAATTAATCAAAAAATGAATCAATAATCACGTTTTCAAGTTGTTACATTTTGTTATCAAACTTAAATTGAAAACAAAAAAAATTGTAAATATATTCTATTAAAATAAAGGTGAAGTTGGATATTATCGTTAACCACCATAACCGCATGGTAACGATAACTTATAACGATATGATTAGTAGAATTAGGTTTTTGATACGAATATCGTTGAACAAAATGCTTAGCGGCAGTCGTATGGCAACAATATCATTACACATGTTTTTTAGTAGAGTATACTTCTTAATTTTTATAAAAAATTAGTTAAATAGACTAATGTATTAAAAATGTCATAGTATAAATATAAAGATTGATCATTATCAGTATTTAGTAGTGGAAAAATATACCGAACTGTATCGATATCGATATTGGTTTCAACATATAAATATTGAAACAAAAGTAATGAGTATTAAATTGTTTAAAATCGAAAAAAAGATGGCGACATTTTATTGCAATTGATAGTATCGCAACATCCGTAGAAACAACCCGTTAGGTTATGATATGGTGTTTTATTTCTTCACCTTTTATATAATAAATAAATATTGATATTTTCAAAACGAATTCGAAAATTTAAATCATATTTTATATTCAAACTTGAATCGAAATAATTACATACATATAATAATAATAACAACATTATACTTCCTACAATTAATTAATATTTATGGTAGAATTAAATGAAATTATCTTTATTAGGCAGTACAAATATATTTATTAATTTATAAAATAAATTATCGTGGCACATACGAAACATATATAATAATTTAAATAAATATTTTAATAAACATTTGTATTACGTTAATTCATGCATGAATCATTTATTTGTACAATTAGTATGGCATGGTAATAAAACCTCGAAAATTACTCTCTTTGCTCTATATCTATCTCTCTCGGTCACACTGGGGTGATTAATATAAAACACTCTATCTCTTTCCCTATGTATGTTTCTCTTTTTCTCTTGTACAAGGTTTGCAGAATGAGTTAAATAGAGAACGAACACTAAATTATTTTATAAAATTAATTATCATACAATTAAATTATATTTCAGTGGATACTATATTGTGCGTTATTCATTATGACATGTGAACTTTATTTGAATATTAGTTTCAATATTAATTCATAACAATTAGTTATTGTTTCACTCCAAAAAAAATATTTTGCTAATTAATTATGTATATAAATATAGTGTTTCGGTATAATTTTTAATTTATTTAAAATATGTTTAATTATATTGTGTTGGATTGGCATAAATTACGTGTTCATGCTTTACATATTATGTTAATTTTATGGATATATCGCATGATGCACAATTGCTAATTGTCAGTTAAGCATATTATTATACGAGTATAATCCAAGGATCGTAAATGTACTGAATACATAATAATGAATTGGAATATAATATTCTGATCCTGATTCATGTATAACTTAGCTAATATCATTGTTATTTTATCACAAATAGTAGTACTATACTCTGTCCCAACTAAGAACGCAGTATTGTAAAGTATATATTTTATTTATTTATTTATGTTACGCTGTACAACAGGAACTTAATCCCAATTACAGTACAGGATCAGCACTCACCAAGCTGCAGTGTTGTAGTTTATATAATTTTTAGCTTGAGTGAGATTCGAACTTGAGATCTCCGGATTAGAATTCCGTATCGCTATCCACACCACCGTACTGACGGACAATATATTTCAATATAATAATTTTGTTTTAAATTGACAGCATTTAATAGTGTTTCTAAACTTGGACGCGTGCGATAAAAGTATTATAAAATGATTTTGGAAAAGAATATATTAGCTTTAGGATCCTTGATTTATCCAATTTATTTTATGGACGTTTCATCATCTGCAGCTTTTTATTATAACAAAAATATTTTCCATATCTAATGCCTATGGCACACTGGTCGAAGAGCGTCAAAGAGCATCGATGAAATAACAGAACGCACCCATCATCGACGAAAAATAGAGGTTCCTCTAGTTCCATCGAAGAGCTCATCAATGAAACGAACGTGTCTCATTTCACTTGTATCTTTTGTGTCTCATTTCACGTTAGCATATTTTTGAAATTTAGTTTTTATTTCTCAAATTTAGAAGCTTTTATTTTTCGTCAATGACAGGTGAGTTCTGTTGTTTCATCGAAGAGCTCATTGATGCTCTTCGATGCTCTTCGACCAGTGTGCCATAGGCATGATGAATATACTGTTATCACATTGTCAAGTTTAATCAAAATACAAATAATTCTGTCTTACGGATGTGCAACTATCGTAAAAGTAAAAAATATTTTAAGTCGTAATTTTAACGAGAAATATATCATGTGAATTGACATTTTTTTAAAACGGTGAACATTTTACATGTGATGCAAAGTCTGCTAATAAAAAATAAATAAAATTCTATAGTCCATTTTTTTTAAGAACGGAGTAGATGGCGCTGTTAGCGCGGAGCGGTTTACAAAACACAATAAATAAAATTGTGCGCTAAATTTAAATCTCAAAATGAATTATTTAAAAAATAATAATCATTTAAATGCATGAAATTGCTATTATTTTTAATTAGGAAATAAAATACTTATAATAAAATGAACAGTCATTTAAAAAATTTAATAATAATAACAATTGTATTTTAAAATAAATTTAAATTTAGTATTATTATAGCAACATCAAAACATTACAATAACAATAATAAAAATACAAATTTTTTTATCAATATAATTACTGAAATAGTAACAGATTTTAATATTCACACAAAACTATACACACAAAAAAAATATGAAAAAATAATGTACATTTTATTCGGAATCATCAGTGGGTTCTTCACTTGACGACCCAGTATTTAGTATTATAGACAGATTGTTAATGCATTATTGTCCGTCAGTACGGTGGTGTGGATAGCAATATGGAATTCGAATCCGGAGATCCCGAGTTCGAATCTCACTCAAGCTAAAAATTATATAAACTACCAGACTGCGGCTCGGTGAGTGCGGACCCTGTACTGCAATTGGGATTAAGTTTCTGTTGTACAGAATAACATAAATAAATAAATAAATTATGTACTAAGTTATTTACCTTGTATTAATGTGTGGTTACTTTGATACGCGATACAATTGAACAAACTTATCATCCATTAATATCACGAACAAAATAAAAATCTCAAGAAAACTTCCACAGCAAAACCTAGCATCACCCCAAATCCCAACTTGTCGTGGTCTTCTCACAACTCCACCGTTTCCTCCTCCCAGTACAATCTTATCCGTCTCTCTTCCACAGCAAGTATTAAAGCCAAACTAGCACATCAATCAATAACCCAATTCGCTCACACCGCACGTCGGGGCCTCATCGCCGAAGCTTCCCGCAACTTGCTCCTCTCGTGAATCTTTCTCCAGGGAGAGGAGGGAGAGGAAAGAATGGAAGACAAGCGAGAAGTTACGGCCATCATTCGTCAATCGGTGCCACTAGAGATAGGAGTATATTGGTAAAAAGAACAACGGGGATATTGGTACAATGTTTGAAATTGGAAATGGATAATAACTATTATTATTATTATCATTTGTAAATATTATATGGTAATTCATTATACAGAATGCATCAAAATTATTGCAAAAAAAAAAAAAAATAATATGTTATGCATCAAGGGAGGGAAACAAGCGATTATTCCCGCGTGTGAAGTTGGCAAACCGAGACGTACGCGAGGGACGAAGGCTCGAGAGGAAGTTGAGGTTTGCCAACTTCACACAAGGGATAATTGCGCCCTCCCGTGAAGCATATTATACTTTTCGTAATAAGTGCACAAAAATTACTGTTTTATCGGGACAAATGTCAAATATGGATTGCGTAACCTGGGAAACGCCGCAAAACAGCTAATCTCTCTAGGGAGAGAAACTTCGCTCTAGGGAGAGAAACATGGTACCTATGGAAACATAATGTTTCTCTCCCTAAGGGAGAAAAGCAGTGTTTCTCTCTCTAAAATTAGGGAATAAGAACGTGTTTCTTGTGCATGTGTTACGAAAATATATCATCACGCCTTTTACCCATTACTGGGTGTGACTCACTGCCGAAGCAGATCTCGGTAAGGAATATATTTCTTCGCGTGAAGTGCGGTTACCAGCCGTCAAATCACGGCCCTCAAAGATGTTAGTGATGGGGGAGCCACAGGGGTAGATTTAATTTGGTGAAAATTGTTTCTCGGCTGTGGAGATCGAACCAGGGTTCTCAAGATTCACAGGCCGACTCGATACCACTAAGCCACCTACCCCAAAATAAATGAAAGATATACAGAGTAGGTTCATTTTATTTTGTCCACTATTGCTATCTCGAGAACTATAAGACCTACGAGGTCGGTTAAATTAGCAAACAATTAATATTGTACAAGACTATTTTAATGAGCATAATTTTTTTCAACCAGTGGTTCACAAACTGTGGATATCAACTTTATTATTTTAAATGGAAATATTTAATTGTGGCAATTTTTTATTTTAATTCTCAACAATTGCAAAATCTTAGCCATTCAAATTTATCAAGTATGTCCATTATTTGAATTACAAAATTAGTTTAATTACCAAAATCGTTAACTGGTAAATTTAAGGTTACAATTATGAATAAAAGAGCGGCAAAACTTAAGTTACCCCCAGGCCCTACATAACCTCGTTACGTTTCTGAGTCCTTCTCTTGAAACCCTCTTAAGTCTATAGCAATTAAAAATTACCTCTCCTAAACATGCCGAACCAATTAAACTTCGTCGAGTCCAATTGCAGCAACATTTCCACTCAACTAACCCCGCAATTACCACAGAATCATTCGGCCGTGAATGGAGCTGGTGCCGAAGCTAAAGCCGCCTCGTCTCATCTGCATAAGCAAACGCTGTTTGCAATAACCGTTCCGACGTTCTGAGGTCCCGTGAGCGTTTATAGAAAAAGCCAGAGTTAGTTCGCCCACGCTAATAGCGCCAGGCATGGAGATCATTTCAGTTTTGTTTCATTTCATTTACTTAAACTGCAGAGATGTGGAGGATGATCATAAAAGGCGGGTATTTACAGCAATGAGATGCTTAACTATTACCACTTTAATTAGTGTTAAAGCTACTTGTTTTTTCTAGGAAAGTTAAGTATGGAATAGCGCCACAGACGAGATGTGTAAAAATTACTAAATATTCAAAGTGACCCCTCGCCCCACCCCCAAGTGGAGGCGATGGAGGACTGTGCTTGGTGACATAAGATAGGTTTTTGAAAAATATTAAACACGTGTTTTTTTGTTTTTTGATTCGATGTGTTTTTCTCGAGATATTTCACTGTTCTTTAGATTACTCAATTAATTTTTTTCCGGATTATATCCCAATATAACAAAATAACTCAAAGAAATGCAAGTAAAATTTATATATACAGATTGGTGTGCGGCAGACCCATGAATTTGAAAACGGAATAATACGCAAATCATTACGAAATGATGTATTTTATTTATATATCTGACTGAAATAAGAGTGTTTTGGATAGAAAACAATTGAATATATGATTATGGATAACATTGTTTCATTGTTGGTTGTTAATTGTTAAGTGCTTACACTGTTAATTTTAAGAATAAAATGAATCAAATTACGATGAAATCTTTTTCAGCCAGATACATATAAAATTAATTTGCATTTTTCTCAGTTATTTTGTTATATTAGGATATTAGATTGTCTCGTATTTTGAAAACCACTGGTAGAAAAAGTGTATTCATTTTATTAACTTGTAAAATTGAAATGCTTATATTAGTATCATAGGAAGTAGATATATTTGCATGATTGTGATTGGCACGAATAAACGCCAAAACGAAGACAAGTTTAAACGCTTATATAAAATTTGTAATTTTGATCTCTCTTTTGTCTATGTTGCCAGTGTCAGAAATGAACATGGAAGCGCAATCATATCGTGTAGGTTGAAATGGAAGTGGCAATGCAAATGAGACATGTCATATATAACGTTTTCGAACTTTGATTTCTGCGAATACTCTAATATAGGAAGTATCATTTTATATAAAGTCAGTCAGTATATTAGTGAAATTATTATCTGGCATGTAATATTTTTCAGTCTCACATTTTCAAATTTTTAAACAAAAAGAGAATTAGAATAAGAAAAACAGGTTGTTTCAAAATTAATGCAATAGCAAATTTAGAGGTACATATTATTTGATGGTTACAACGCAAAAAAATATAAGTTAATTTATTGGTAATGAAAATATATATGTATATATACAACATTTTATGTTGCATTTTAAAATGGACATTTTTTTACGACCGGAAGTATTTTATCGTTTTTATGATACTAAAATGGAGTAGGTGGTTCAGTGGTATCGAGTTGGTTTGTGGATTTGAGAACACGGGTTCGATTCCCACAGCCGACAAACAATTTTCACCAAGTTAAAACTTAAAACTACCCCTATGGCACCTCCTCCATTAACATCTTTGGGGGCCGTGAGTTGAGGGCTGGTAACCGCACTTCACACGAAAAAATATATCACTTACCGAGATCTGCTACATCAGAGTGCAACACCCAGTAATAGGTAAAAGGTGTTGTGTTATATTTATTTAAAAATCGGAACAGAAGTAAAGCGTTTTATCCCTAGGGAAATAAGGTGCACATTATTCCTCTAAGAAATTTATATTATTTTGACAGTTTAGCTATCAAATATATGTAAAATACCATAGAATACAATGAAATAAATAAAATCCTAAGAACAGATGCAGAAACAGCAACAAGAATTTTTTGAGATTCATTCGAGAGTTCTTTGCTGTATTCCTGGTATTTCAATTTAGATATATAAAGTAATTTTAAATGAGATAGGTGGCTCAGTGGTATCGAGTCGACCTGTGGATCTTGAGAACCCTGGTTCGATCTTCACAACCAATAGACAATTTTAACCAAATTAAATCTACCCCTGTGGCCTCCCTTCCATTATCATCTTTGGGGACCGTGGATTTGACGGCTAGTGACCGCACTTCACACGAAGAAATATATCACTTACCGAGATCTACTACGGTAGAGTGCCACACCCAGTAATGGGTAAAAGACGTGATGAAAAGGAGTTTTATATATATTTGACATAAATAAACTTGTTTACATAAATTTTTTGTGAAAGACTTCTAATAATTTTTAAATTAATAAATGTCAAAAAAATATGAATAAACTATATTTTAAAATTACGTTTTTCGTATTTATATTGCAGCCATTTTATAACAGTACTGTGTAACCATATGTTACATGTTAAAAAAAACTCACTGTATCTTATTATTTTTTTTGTCACGAACAATTATAGAAACATCTGCTGGCAACTGTATTCTTATTGTAATAGAAGTATAATGTTTTTACGTGTGATAATACATGATATCAAGATGCTACTTTACCTCTGTTATCTAAAGTATTTAAAACTCAAAAGCGAATAACATGAAAGCAAAATGAAATCTCAACAAGCACATCACCACATTGTAATATATCTTCTCAACTTCACCTTTTAATCCGTAACAAGGAACAAGAAAACATAGTTTATTGTTCACTACATCAGTGTCCACAATACAGGTGCATTCTCTTTCACAGAAAGGATACATGACAGCTGAGAGCAGATACGAAACAATCACGCGGCTCTCTCCTGCTCCACCCCTCACCTCTCGTTCCGCTGGCATGTGTCAGCGCTGCACACATTTCCTGACAGGATGAAAGCGGAAAGCGGGGTTTCCCGGTTTCTCGCGAACTTCTCAATAGAGAAAAGGAAAAAAGGAAAAAATCGAAGGCACAAAGACGTCTGAAAGGAATATGACATATATTCGCGGTTTCTGAGTGGAATAAAAATTCCTTCATCGGGTTCTGTGTTGTCGGTGGCGCGCGCAAGGAAATCAAACGGGAATAATCTTTGTATTTCCACCGCCAAAAGAACAAAGGGAATGTGAGATGGCTTCTTCCTGATTTATTTATTCTCTGACATATTCGACAAACAGAACTTTTTTTCAATTATTGATATTTTCAAATGAAAATAAGGTATAGTACTTTCGCAGATAACTTGACTGATCTGACGAGCTGCTGAAAAGAACAGAGTTGTATTGCAATAGTATATTACAGTGGGGGCTCCCACCAAAATTTAAAACATTTAAAAATTATTATAGCTATTACATTACTATACAATTATTTTATAAAAACATATTTTTTCCGTTCGTAGTATATTTATTTTTGAATTGTAGGTACTAGGTACCCTGATAGGCGCTCTGTATGTGTGTATTGTATGAGTCAGTGCGATCGCGTCCTCATCAGGGCTGCAGTCAGTGCAGACCGAGTCACACCGCATACTCAGTGTATTGAGCAGGTGGGGGTAACCCGTGATATACGTTTTTGTGATATGTATATCGTGGGCTGCAAACATTGCAGTCCGCAGTATGTATTTTAGCTTGTATATACTTGTGTTTTATTACTATATGTATAATATTTATGATGATATTGTTTGTCAGTCCTGTGGATAGCAATATGGAATTCGAATCCGGAAATCCCGAGTTCGAATGTCACTCAAGCAAAAAATTATATGAACTACCATACTGCGGCTCAGTGAGTACGGGCCCTGTACTGTAATTGGAATTAAATTCCTGTTGTACAGAGTAACATAAATAAAGTAGAAAAAAATAATAATGATAAATATGACAATAAAAATGCGGTTTTTCCAACTCGTAGTGATTTTTTATTCTAATGTTTTTCAGTCCTCCCACAAAAATCATTCACGAGCCTCCACTGGTGTATTGTATAGTATGATCAACGATCATTTGGAAAAATGACTTTTAAATCCATTCATTCACACTAATCGATGCTACGCCTGTAGGTTTGTCTATATTTTGTCAAATCTAACTGAACTCAAACCATTACTTTAGATTGTAGCTTAGCGCTTATATGCCATAGTTTTGCACACGATGTTGTAAAAAAAATAAAAGTATAGAAATAAGTTATAACATGAGTTCAAATATACAAGTATAAAAAATAGTATTTTGGCTTTGCGGTCCCCATTGGCGCGAAGCCCTAGGCTGAAGCCTTTTTTGCCTAATTGTAAATCCGGACAGGGTGTGACTTAAATACAATGTTACGGGAAATCACCCCGTGTGTTTCCGCCGCTGATTACGTCGAGTAACACACTTTTAAATTTGGTTAAAATAGATATATTTAACAACAAATGACATACAAATAATAATATAATAGAACTGAGTTGGAAATATGTGAAGTAGATTTTATATGTTTTTGCTTCGAATTCTGTGGATCAAGTTCAAGTTCAAGTGTGTTTTAGTGCAAGTGTTAGTATTTTTTACAACTAAAAGTGTCAAGGGATATTTACAAATATGGTTATAAAGTCAAAACAATAAATCTAACTACGTCTTAAAAATACATGAATAGAACAACCTAAAATAAGATAACTATGTATAATATAGTTATATAGACTAAGACAAATTATAATTTAATTTAATAAACTAATTAAAATTAAAGGTTGTGGAGCGGTTCCATAACAACAAGTTGAAATAAATTATCATATGAAGAACTTGCTGTCTAACATTTGAAGTATTAGGTTATGTCAAAATTTCATTTTTTACCAGACGACTTTTTTATACGATTGCTATGAAAAGTTGATAATTACGCTCTTATTTCTCATCGTAAAGTTGACGTTTTCTGTGGAACAATCAAAAAATATCTTTCCAATGGCAACGCGCAAAAAAAATATTAAATGCGCGCTTATTTCTATAGTTACCAGGGATACAAACAAAACAGAAACTTGTCTTATTGACAGTTGACAGAACGAATTTATTTTCAATACGTATACGTTTTTTAAGAATTCAAGAAAAGTGTCTTTGTTCCTCTTACACTATTACTTCGACTCACGCTGCAATTACCGTGTTCGAATAACAAAGAATCACTTTACGTTCTGAATAAACAAATAACTATTTTATCGTACGGTAAGGTTAAATGTATTAAATGCAATTGGCCGGTTTTACACGGCGATAGTGCGATAAAATTATCGCCCAATTTTACAAAATTACCATCATGTTTAGAGCGAAAATTTCATCAAATTATTAATGTCATATTGCTTACGTTCTACCATCCTACGTAAATATAATTCCAAGAGCTTAGCACAGCGCAACGTAATGCAGCGTAATGGGGAAAGGAGATATTTTAGAGTAATTAATCCGGAAACGAATGAAATTTTCCAGCACGAAACGAATTTTTGATTAACGATTCTCAAAACAACAGATGGCAGCATGGTTTGTGGTTCCGAACATGAGTAACAAGCAAATTTATTTTATTTTAATTTGCTGAAAGTATAATTAAATAATAGCTGATTACACCACAGCTAAAAAAATAAATTTATATCTATTTTTTTTTCGGCTGTGGGAGTTGAACCCAGCTTTTTAAATACACAAGCCTACTCAATACCACTGAGACACCTACTCAATAAAACTGTAGACAAATTTGATAAATCTGGCCAATATTAGTTTGTTTTTAAATGTATGGAAATACAAATTCAATAAAAATCCATGTAACATTCGATAAACCTCTAGATAGTCATAAAAATAACAGAAAATCCATTTCAAAAGTTGAAAACATGTCACTCTAAACAAACGAAAAACACCAACCCTGTCAAGCCGTCAAGGGGAAAGCTATCACCAGAAGCGACGGAAGGGAGGTGTAATGCACCGTGTCATGTTTCTCCTCTTTCCCCTCACCGGTTTCGTCCATCCGCACAGCATTTCACGAGCATTATAATCCGAATAATGCCATAACTGAAGTTTAATTACCGCCAAATGTTCTCACAGCGTAGTGTGCCATGGACGCGACGCGACGCGACAGTCCATTGTTCGGAGAATGGAATGATGTGTTTGTTGTTTTGTTTTGGGTTTCTTCTTTTTTTGACCAGGCTGCGCGAAGGGAACGTGGTTGAGTTATGGAATTGAGGGTTTTTTCAAGGGAGCGAATGAATATTTTATGATTTTTGAGTGGTTAACATGCGAGCTTTTCGAGAGGGCATGAATGTGAGGGACTTTTTTCCGGCAAATATTACAGATGCAAGGTTATTTCATGTATTTTAATTTTGTTTTAGAATTCCGTGAAGTAAAAAGTAAAATTGTTTTTTAATTTGCTGTTTTATAGAATTTACAAAATATATTATATCACATCTCTAATATAAAACTACTCGTACTATAAATCAAAAATGATTATTTTGAGTTAAATGCATCAACAAAAATCAATAAAATATATTTCCTTTGAAGTATGGATAAGGAAAAATGGATTTCTGGGCTTTGTTTTGAAACATTTTATATCAAACTGACGTTGCGGCCCGGAATTGGACCATTGTCATGTTCCTCGAATTAGTTATAGTTATTATTTGTTATATTTTACTTTTGTGTATAATGCATGTTAGAGATATGTTAGATATAATCATTTAGTTGTTTTACTTTTCATCTTAAGTCAGTAGACATGTTCCTGTGTAAATATTTTTTGTTACTTTTCCTTAAAAATAAGATATTCTATATGATAATAAAATCCCAAAATATCGAGTCGGCTTGTGGATTTGAGAACCCGGGTTCGATTTTCACAGCCAACAAACAGTTTTCAACAAATTAAATCTACCCCTGTGGATCAGCCTTCCACTATTGTCTTTGGGAGTCGTTATTTGACGGTCGGTAATCGCACTTTACGCGAAGAAATATGTCATTACTGAGATCTGCTACGGCAGAGTGTCACATTCAGTAATGGCTAAAAGGTGTGATGATATATTTTATAAATTAATTTTTCCTTGTAAAATTATATTTCATTGAGCAATAATAACTTGTACTTAATACCTATACCTATGTTTAAATTTCATGAAATAGTTTTTTTGTTATTTATTTTTTTATGTTATTTTGTACAACAGGAACTTAATCCCAATTACAGCACAGGATCTGGGTTCACTAATAAATGTTAATATAACATTTTTTTTTAAATAAATTTTATAAACTATAACTTAATAGTTATTTACGTAACCAGTTAGGAAAAGTTGATAAAAAAAATATTTTAGCGGAATCAGATAAAATTTTATGCGTAATACGTGAAAACGTGGTATTGTTTGACTCACATAATTTGAGAAACTCGTTTCGCTCGTTTTGAATTTTTTAATTTATAATACTAATAGCAAATCACCCTCCTGGAGTAGATGGCTCTGTGGAATCGAGTCGGCCTGTGGATTTGAAAAATTGTGTTCGATTTCCACAATCGACAAACAATTTTCACCACGTTAAAACTACCCCTGTGGGTTTCCCTCCACTGATATCTTTAAAAGTCGTGATTTGACGAATAGTAACCGCAAAAAAATTATTACTTACCGAGATCTGCTAATGCAGAATGCCATGCCCAATAATAGGTAAAAGGCGTGATGATATATTTATTTATTTATTTTAGTAGCCAATATTAATATAATAAATTGAAAAAGTATAATTAACAAAAGAATAGAAATAATCAAACTGACTCAATGGTAAATGAAATTTGTCTGAAGATTCCGTTAACGCCCCTCTGTGAATACGACCCTAGATTATGCCTACCGTATCTTAGCTTAGAGTCGACCCTAGCAGTATTGCTAAAAATTAAAAATGTAATTATCTCAAAACTATTGATTTTTACTTCCTTGTACGAAGTAAAGGAAGTATTGTAATCGCGAAAATTTTCGGGTCTCAGATTTCAGTGGAAATACGCATTTTGGTCATCTCTGAATTCATTTTGACTAATTTCGTCGTGACGTCTGTACGTACGTATGTATCTCGCATAACTCAAAAACGGTAAGCCGTAGAAAATTGAAATTTTATATTTAGGACTGTTATAACATCTAGTTGTGCACCTCCCTTTTTGGTCATTATATAACTTCCGGAAGTGGTACTTTACTTGAAGCTATAATAGATTTTCATGAAAAACTATATTCAAATATAATTTAAAACTTTCCAAATTTGGTATATAAGACTACTATATCAATGGAAATAACATAATAAATTTTGGTTAAAATAGACTAACCAGAAGTGATACATTACATGAAGCTGCTAACAGGTTTCCTTGAAAAAAATGGTATTATTTTAATTTTAGAAATAAATGCTGCAAATAAAAGTTTTAGAGAATTAAATTCAGCGTCTAATAATTTTTAAATTATCCTTTTGCATAAGCGAGATATCTAAATTTAAATATAATATATATATATTTTTTTAAATTAAGTTTGCTATGGATTAGAACAAAAAATAAAAGATTTAATGTCAAATATGTGCAATGTAAAAAATATCTATAGTTTAATACGCGTACAAGGAAGTCATGTGGTGTCCACATCAGATTTTGTTTTTAATTAAGTTTGCTTTGAATTAGAACAAAAAATAAGAAAAAAAATTAAAAATTTAATGTCAGATATGTGCAATTAAAAAAATACCTATAGTTTAATACTCGTACAAAGAAGTCATGTGGTGCCCACATCAGATTTTTTTTAAATTAAGTTTGCTATGGATTAGAACAAAAATAAAAGATTTAATGTCAAATATGTGCAATTAAAAAAATATCTATAGTTGAATACGCGTACAATGAAATCATATGGTGTTCACATCAGATTTTGAATTATAGTAGTCGGGCAGTAGGGTTGCGATATATTGTATAGTTTTCTTTTGAAATGTTGTAAAAGAATTTGAAACAACACAACTGCTAGACTAGTACAATATAGTAAACTGGAACAGCATTTGAGCAGCAGCAGTTAAAAATATCAACAATTACACGCAATTAACCCGGTTATTTAACGAGCGGCCGGTTGTAAAACCGAGGAAAACCACATTGGAGCAAAGTTATCACGAACGCCAGCCGCCACTGACCAACAAAGCCGATGACATTTCAAATAACGTAACCGCATTGTGTTGATAACATTTACTTTCCTACATGATTTATACTCGGAGACTTTGTTACAAAGCAAAGCAACGAACACAGTTATTAATTAGAGAAGTAATTAAATTAATAAATGAAGTGATAAATAAAAAGCGATTGCTGAAGAATGATGAGCATGTATAATAAATATTCTCTCAACGCTTTCTTCTCATATAATTTATGTCAGTCATTTAATTAGTAATAAACTGATGTGCTGATGTGTACAACTCATAATCACTCGCTATAGACTAATTACTTTTCAAATACTGCGTTAAAGAGAAACTATTGCTTAATGTAGTGTATTTATTAATTATGACATAAGTATGAAATGAATTTCACTTTAAAAAGCGTTCGATCCCCACAGCCGACAAACAATTTTCACCAATTTAAAAAATCTACTCCTGTGGCTCCTCCTTCACTAATATCTTTGGAGGCCGTGATTTGACGGCTGGTAACCGCACTTCACGCGAAAAAATATATCACTTACCGAGATCTGCTTAGGCAGAGTGCCACACCCAGTGATGGGTAAAAGGCGTGATGATATATTTATTTATTTTTTATTTTATATTTTGTTATCTGTAATAAGTTTATGTGTAGTATACAAGCTGTTTCTATACCTCTGCACGAAACTTTAATGACATATATTATTTGATATATTTATTATAGAACAAAAAATTACTTTTTAAATTCGCAAAAATTAGGGTATTTAATTCGGAATTTTGCGCCGCTTCTCCATACACTAACAGCATATCCACTAATTCACTGTTGCTATACATTTTTCTCAAATTTCTCCCACAACTTACCCTTTCAATACCGTATACGAAATCAGACTAGGTACTCAAATCAAAATAAAAATAAGGCATTACACCTGGTACCTACATAATAACTAATTAATAAATGATTATTTGCAGGCAGTGTTTATACTTTTATTTCATTAGTAACATAATTATAAATAATTAACTGTACTATTAAACCAGTGACACTAAAAATGTTCGCTAGGAATTAAATACCATAATTTTGTCGAATTTAAACAAAATTATTTTTGTTCTATAATCAGTATATCAAATTATATATGTCATTAAGGTTTCGTGCAAAGGTATAGAAACACCCTGTATGTATAGATAAACCGTTGGAAAATAAAATCTGAAGCATTTTGGTTCAATGACGATTGCTTTTTGTTCTTATTTTATTTGCAAAATAATCAAAAGCTGAAAAACATATTTAATATTAATAAACTGTATAACATATTATTTAGTACTTTTTGTGTACAAGTGATTTAAAATCAAAAAAACATGTTTTCACAATTCAAATGGCAGTTCATAGAAACAAAATCTGTCAACATATTACTATTTCCAATGCCACCTAATATTATTGGACAAATTTGACATATTTTATAGATATTTCGACGAATTAACAATTTAATTCACATATTTTCCGAGCTTAATTTCCCATTTGTTGCACTATATTTATCTACACAATTAGGGTTGGCTTTTTAAATAATTGTTAAATGCACAAAATGCTCCATACACGCAAAATGAATTTTAATAGAGATTAAAATTTAAAACAGTAAGTAAAGGATATAGGATTACAATGTGAAGGTTTTTTATGTGAATTTATAAAGATATGCATTTTTGTCATTCTTAATAATCATTTTAATTAGTTAATAATTAATACAGTGGGCATTTAATTGTATTATAGATAAGTAGAACTGTATTTTTGTTGGGCATTTTCCAAAAATGTTGAAGACGAGATTCAATGAAATGAATTGTCTGATTCTGATATAAAACATATGACATTTAGAAACTGTTCTTTTTTGTCATTGACGAATGGATACTTTAAACTAAATTGTTACAATGACGCATTTTTTAAATGATAATAGATAAACATAAATGAAATATTGTAGTTTCACTTGGACGGAGCCACCGTTTTATCTGCAAAACATGGTGGAAAATTACACTTTCCGTTATTAACTAATATTTTTATTATAAACTATAATAATAACTAACAAAAATCTGTTATGGCCACCACAGTATTTCTCAAATTTTAGGTTTAGATAAACTTGATATAATTTGTATAACTTTTAAAAAATAATTGACAATCGGTTAAATACCATTTGCTAGAGTTCTGTGTCATATTGATTTAATTTAAAACTACTCAGGCTAATTTAAACAAATTTTGAAACAACAATTGATAATCGCTTTATATCATTTTTGCAGTTTTACTAGAATTCTCTGTTCGGGAGCTTAAATTTGATACCAAACTCAGCATATTTTGAATATTTTTAAAAATAATAATAGACAAACGACTAAATGTAATTTGTGACACTCAACTCCGAGCTATGAGAATTCTAATTTTATATTATGATTTTAAAAATTGGTGTTCTTCACATATTTAGAACAACTTATTAATTTTTTTAATTTTAAATCTTATAACAAAAATTAATCGATAATAACTTTGAAAAATCATGCAAGTAAAAGTTGTTTTAAATCAAATTAATTATTACTACGACTTACGATATAAACATAAAAACTTAAAAAGATCCATCAAGAAAATTGTGGTACTACTGGTTGTATTACTGCCCATTACCGAACTTAACCTACGGTTTTCGCTTAAAAGTTTAAAAATATAAAATTTCAATGCGTTTTTAAGTTATTCTGCTCCCAGACACAGACCGACAGACCGATTTTTTTGGGATTATATTTTTTTATACCGGGTGGTGCTCGGTGAGTGCGAACATAGGAATTTAACATGGGATATTAGTTTTATGCAATTTCCTGCTCTCCTGTACATTTTACGGAAAAAACTGTAGAGGGAAGATTTGTTCAGAATTAAAAGTTACCCATGAAACTGTTTTTACATGTTTTATTAAGTTTTTGGTTTAGCCGTAACATTAAAAATAAATTTCGAAATTTCTGTTACTTTGTAGTAATAGCCATGACTTTTCTTTTATTTTTATGACAAATGCGTTAAATGTCAATTTTTGATGTTTATTAAAGTTAATCTTATAATTTAAATTAAATCAAAAAAATCACATTTTTTATTCTTTGAACAAAGTTTTATTTTCATATTTAATAATAAATCAGTTTCAAGTTTATCAACAATTTCAATATTTTTTAAAAATTTTAAATTACAATAATTTAATGTGAAATAATAAGTAATAATTGTAACAATATTATTTAATATACCTACATAAAAAAATAAAGAAATTACAATAAATGTTCAAACAAGCCACCATTTTCAGCAAGACAATAACCAAGTCTATTGTAAAACGAAGTTCTAACATTGGCTAATTGCCTGTCAGTAATATTATCACATTCTTCGAATATAGCTTGTCTTAGTAAATCTAAATTTTCGTAGTGTTTAGAGTAAATTTTACTTTTAAGATGCCCCCACAAAAAAAAATCGCAAGGAGCTAGGTCCGGAGATCTTGCAGGCCAATTTATTCCACCACCACGACCAATCCACCGATTAGGAAAAACCAAATCTAAATATTCCCGCACATTTATTCCATAATGAGCCGGGCACCCATCCTGCTGGAACCAAATATCCTCATCTACTGCAGCTGCCTCATCCAATGCAGGACCTATATGATTTTGCAGAAGTTCTAAATACATATCAGAATTTAAATTTCCCATAATTTCAAATGGTATAATCCTGTTCTTAAAAATTCCAACCCAAATATTAATTTTCTCAGGATATTGGGTACCTGTACACACAGTTAAATGATGATTTTCTGTGGTCCACATACGAGTATTCTGAACATTTGGTTCATTATTTAAAGTAAATGTACATTCATCTGTAAAACAAATCGACGAAATAAAGTGCTGGTCCCGATTTGCCTTTTCTTGCATAATTTCACAAAATGTACTTCTAGTTTCAAAATCAGCCAAAAGAAGTTCTTGATGTGTTTGAAATTTGTAAGATTTATATCCATGTGTTTTTAAAATTCTCAGAACTGTTGAATGATGCAAACCACATTCAGAAGCAATATGTCTTATGCTGTACCTTGAATTTTGAGATATCATAGCCAATACCAATTCTTCATTCACTTCGTTATGACGTATTCTGTTATTATTATTATTGCCTTCATTACCATCGGTCACAGCTACACTAGCTGTACTCTCAAATTTTGTAACCAGTTTTGATATTGTTGATACACTTGGAATTGGTTTATCTTCATATTTAATTGAAAATAAATCCCGCACCCTCCTATAACTATTTCCTCCATAATAATTTTTAATAATGAAGACACGTTCTTCGTTTGAATAAACATTCATTTTATAGCTTACACAAAGATTTAATTTAAATTATAAGATTAACTTTAATAAACATCAAAAATTGACATTTAACGCATTTGTCATAAAAATAAAAGAAAAGTCATGGCTATTGCTACAAAGTAACAGAAATTTCGAAATTTATTTTTAATGTTACGACTAAACCAAAAACTTAATAAAACATGTAAAAACAGTTTCATGGGTAACTTTTAATTCTGAACAAATCTTCCCTCTACAGTTTTTTCCGTAAAATGTACAGGAGAGCAGGAAATTGCATAAAACTAATATCCCATGTTAAATTCCTATGTTCGCACTCACCGAGCACCACCCGGTATAGTGTAAATTCATCAAAATCTCGATCACAATACTTTCTCTATTATCGATAAAAGTAAAAGTAAAAATTAATAAAATTAATAAAAAATGTGGACACCACATGACTTCCTTGTACGCGTATTATACTATAGCTACATTTTTTATTGCACATATTTAACGTAATTTGACATTGACATTAAATTTCTTATTTTTTCCTTATTTTTTCAAGAAAAACTGTCAGCAGCTTCATGTAATGTATCACTTCCGGTTAGTCTATTTTAACCAAAACCTATTATGTTATTTCAATTGATATAGTAGTCTTATATACCAAATTTGAAAACGTTTGTATTATATTTGAATATAGTTTTTCATTAAAATCTATTATAGGCTTCAAGTAAAGTACCACTTCCGCAAGTTATATAATGACCAAAAAGGGAGGTGCGCAACTAGATGTTATAACAGTCCAAAATCCAAAATTTTAACTTTCTACGGCTTACCTTTTTTGAGTTATGCGAGATACATACGTACGTACAGACGTCACGACGAAATTAGTCAAAATGGATTCAGAGATGACCAAAATGCGTATTTCCACTGAAATCTGAGAACCGAAAATTTTTGCGATTACAATACTTCCTTTACTTCGTACAAGGAAGTAAAAATCAATAGGTTTGAGATAATTACATTTTTACTTCCTTGTACGAAGTAAAGGAAGTATTGTAATCGCGAAAATTTTCGATTCTCAGATTTCAACGGAAATAGGTGTTTTGGCCCTCCCTGAATCCATTTTGACTAATTTCGTCATGCCGTCTGTACGTACGTACGTATCTCGCATAACTCAAAAACGGTAAGCCGTAGAAAATTGAAACTTTATATTTAGGACTGTTATAACATCTAGTTGTGCACCTCCCTTTTTGGTCATTATACAACTACCGGAAGTGGTACTTTACTTGAAGCCTATAATAGATTTTCATGAAAAACTATATTCAAATATAATTTAAAACTTTCCAAATTTGGTATATAAGACTACTATATCAATGGAAATAACATAATAGATTTTGGTTAAAATAGACTAACCGGAAGTGGCACATTACATGAAGCTGCTAACAGTTTTCCTTGAAAAAAATGGTATTATTTTAATTTTAGAAAGGAATGCTGCAAATAAAAGTTTTAGAGAATTAAATTCTGCGTCTAGCACATTAAGAATTTTTAAATTAGCTTTTTGCATAAACGAGATATCTAAATTTAAATATTATATATTTTTGGATTTTTTTTTAAATTAAGTTTGCTATGGATTAGAACAAAAAATAAAAGATTTAATGTCAAATATGTGCAATTAAAAAATATCTATAATTTAATACGCGTACAAGGAAGTCATGTGGTGTCCACATCAGATTTTTAATTTTTAGCAATACTGCTAGGGTCGACTCTAAGCTAAGATACGGTAGGCATAATCTAGGGTCGTATTCAGAGAGGGGCGTTAATGGAATCTTCAGACAAATTTCATTTACCCTTGAGTCAGTTTGATTATTTCTATTCTTTTGTTAATTATACTTTTTCAATTTATTATATTAATATTGGCTACTAAAATAAATAAATATATCATCACACCTTTTACGATTCACGGATGGCCAAAATGCGTATTTCCGCTGAAATCTGAGAACCGAAAATTTTCTCGATTACAATACTTCCTTTACTTCGTACAAGGAAGTAAAAAATCGAATCAAACAAAACACAATTGTGTTGTAAATTTAAAAGCAGAAAGGTATCAAAATTTAGTATTAAAATGTATTAACCCCATTTCATATTGTATTGTTCAATCGCGAATCACTTCAACTGTAGCCTTTAGTTCTTTATTTATTCATAAACAGTTGTTTCATCTTATAGATGTAAGTTCGCAGGTTTAAATGTATCCAGGAGAAAGACAATTGCGTTTGAGTGAATGCCACTATAAGCTGAATATCTCCTGTATTGTCATTGGAATTAATTTCTGTTCTACCGAATAACAATATAAATAGACCAACAAATCTAATTGACAAACAGTGTAGCTTTATTTACAAAACAAAGCTTATTTACAAAAAAAAGCATTTAATTTCAGCATAAATTCTATAAGACTGTAAGCTACCCTTTCAAATCTATCGCCGGCATCCACATCCTGTCTTTGTAATACCGACAACAACCGGTTAATTCCGACAGTCGCCGAGCATTAACCAAGAGAACGGTTACACGCAGTTAGTAACCGGCCCCTTGCCGCTGCACACCTCTCAGAAGCCATGGTTGTAACACCAGCTCTTCTCACTGTAATTATCTGCCTTTGTGAACACCTAAATATGTTCCGAGCCACAGGCGGCTCCCAGCTCTGCACACTGTCATTTGTTTGGGGATAATACACACGTCATGTGATCCTGAATGCTTGAAAGCCTGATCAATTTGAATTATAGACACTAAGATGTACTGATGTACTCGTCTTACAGATACGTGTTTTGATTTTGAGAATTAGGTAATTGTATTATATGAAATAAGCAACACAATATTTAATTAGTGATATGCTAGGTGGGTGACGCCTTTTACTCATTCTCTCTGCCAGAGCAGATCTCGGTAAGTGATATATTGCGGTTACCAGTCGTCAAATAACGGCCATCAAAGATGTTAGAGGAGGGGGAGCCACAGGGGTATATTTAATTTGGTGAAAATTGTTTGTCGGCTGTGGGGATCGAACCAGGATTCTCAAGATCCACAGCCTGACTCGATACCACTGAGCTAGTGACAAAATATTTATTTTAAATTCGTCTTCAATAGATATCGAATGAAATGTTTCACAGCTATATTCAGAGGCGTAGAGTTGTCATTCTGGCTGTGGGTGTACCTAAATTTTATAAATGGCTATTTAATAGTATATTACATAACAAGCATCGAAGATGTCAAATAACGTGCAAGTGTACAAATTGAGGCATGAAACGCGAAACTCCATGTGATTCAAGTGTACTTTCGAGCGAGTTACTATTTTTCAGACAACCACAAAATATTTCTAAAAATAGTTTAGAAGAGCACTGTTTTTTATACAGAAGAGAGACGTCATAGGTCGTGGATAAAACTGTACAAAATGAAAACTTACTTGTACCAAACTGATAGAATTATAAATATATTTGTAGTTAAGTGTAAAAAAAATTATAATAGGGAAAGTACACATTAATGATATTTACAATTATTTAAAATTATACATAATTAAACATAATGGCTGGTACTACGAGCTCTGTTTTTGGGTTTACTAAGAGCGTGGTTTTAACATGTTAGAGGTAGCTAAAACACCTGAAAATACTGCTTTTAAAACAGGCAAAAACAACTTGTGTTACCACCCAATGTTTTTAAAGAAATTTAACTAATTTAAAAGAATTCAAGTTCATTTTTTACCAAGCGTTGGTACTACTGCCTTTGAAAAGTTTACATTTGTATCCGACTCTTACTTCATCTTGTTTCGCGTTGTCGTTTGTCAATTTTGTTGTGATTTGTGTGTTATATATTTTATAAATAATGCCTAAAGCATTTAAAATGTGTGTGACCAAAAAGGGAGATGCACAACTAGATGTTATAACAGTCCTAAATATAACTTTTTACGGTTTACCGTTTTTGAGTTATGCGAGATACATACGTACGTACAGACGGCACGACGAAGTTAATCAAAATGGATTCAAAGATGGTCAAAAAAATCTGAGAACCGAAAATTTTCGCGATTACAATACTTCCTTTACTTCGTACAAGGAAGTAAAAAGAAGATGTGTGTGTCGCAATATCTTATAAAATTTGTTAAAATTTAGTTTTATTTTACAATACAAATTAGTTTCAGTGATTTAATTCACTTTCATCCAGGCATTTTTTTAATTGTACTTTTTCTCTGAATTATTAATATAAATATTATGGCAAATAAATTCTCCTCCAGATAAAAATGGCTGGATTCAACACTGTTTATGAGTACAAGCATAAGGCTATTTATCGTGTAATGACAATTCATGGAAAGATTTACATATGCTAAAAATAAGATGACGATCATATATACCGTTCTAAATTTTTTAATATATCGCGCAATGTAGACTTAATACAAACCACTGAATTTCACACAATATATATTTAAGTATTTTAAGTAAATATGAATTTTTATAAGCAAAAACCAGAAAGGAAATGTCAAAGCACCCGTTCTTGAATACAACAACAAATAATTTATAGATTGTTTAGACCTTGTGGTCATGTTCATGCCGCTCGCTCAGTCAAAATACGTGACTAGTTTCAAACCATTTGTCAACCATGCATACGTATTATGACAATCCATCAAACCGTTTCAAACTCACAAACTCACAAAATTATTATAAAGACCATATGTTGTATCTGAAGTGAACTAAAATTAATAGAGACTTTGTCAGCTGCTGAGAACAATTGGCACCAATAAGTTGGTTAAAGCTGAACCAACGTAGTTCTAAATAAACAAAGAAGTAGTGATGTTAGAGCGAGACTGCCTCGCCGGAAACTAGCACTTAATGTGATGCACCCAGCGTGTGTATGTGTAATGTGCTACGTGACACACGCGTATGTTTTATCAAGTGTGCTATGCTTAGCTCGCCTGCAGTATTGTTAGTTATTTACAGCGTTGCTGTGTCCTGAGTATCGAATTACTTGATTAGTTATGTTTGTGTCTGTTGCGAAGAATACACTCTGTAATGTACGATGAGATTATCGCACTTGAACTGGTTTTTAATTTATTGTTATGTTGAGTTAGAGTTTTCTGTTTACTAACTGTCTGCTGGAATTAATCGTCCAGTAAATATTTAAATAAGGATGATTGAATATTTGCTTTACAAATTTAAATGGATGTGTATTTTTCTGTTGATGTAACCTCATATGCCATGTGTCGAGCAGTTCAGGTTTTACAAATTTTAAGAAATAAAGGGAAAATGCTGTTGTGGTTCCTACCCCTAAAACAGGGGTTGTCAATCCTCAAAAGGTACGTGAAGCCGCTACAGAAGGACGTTATGCTTTTAATGGTGGAATTATGTTTAGATTAATAAGTTTTTTAAATTCATAAATCAGTAAATATGATAATGAACAAAATCGCAACGAAATTTTGTACTTATAAATAAATATTGATGGAATTTGTTCTTTATTTACCGATTTAAAGATTTAAATATTATAGATTTATCATAAAGTTTTATTCAACATAAAAACAGTAAAATAAATAAATAAATATATCATCACGCCTTTTACCCATCACTGGGTGTTGCACTCTGCCTAAGCAGATCTCGGTAAGTGATATATTTTTTCGCGTGAAGTGCGGTTACCAGCCGTCAAATCACGGCCTCCAAAGATATTAGTGAAGGAGGAGCCACAGGGGTAGATTTTTTTTTAAATTGGTGAAAATTGTTTGTCGGTTATGGGGATCGAACCAGGGTTCACAAGATCCACAGGCCGACTCGATACCACTGAGCCACCTACCCCATATAAAATAAAAATATAAGATAAAAACAGTAAGAACTAATTACGAGTTAAAGTGTCCTATAAGACGTATTTGTACTGTTTTTAATCGTTTTGATAATGATCATTTAAAAACAAACTATTTGGCTTTTTCGGATGTGCATAACATATTTAATTTTTCTAATTGTAAATACATATTAATATTTAAATTTTTTTGGTATATCGCATTTATTGTTAATTCAATAATTTTTGTAATTTTTTATATGCCCTCAATAATTGGGACATTGTCCTGTTGAGTGCTTATTCAATAAATAAATAAATAAATAAAATTTATACATATATAACATCATCCCATTAAATATATCCCAATAATGGGTAAAAGGCGTGATGATATATTTATTTTGTTTATCCCATTAAATTAGGTTGCACGAATCCCTGAAGCTTTCACAGAACATCCACTAACAGATACATAAAAAAAATAAAAATCAGTCCACATCAACATTCTCATCCTGACACACGATACACGCTTCAGCCACACTAACCCTCCCTTCATACAAGCTCATTCATTCCTCACACTCGAAGTCCATCATCACATCACGTAACAAACGTTCAATCCCATTCATGCATTCATGTACACCTGTTTCATAAATCTTCCACTGACGCCTACTTCTCTAACTACGAATTAATAAAGACATGAAGGAAGCATTTCCTGCACTTGTTTGAAAGTAAATTTTACACATTTTATAATAAAAACTGAAAATGAATCAAAAAGATAAGGAAAATTCCACCATAAAAGGGCGTTATAAGGACAATAATACTTGTAGTCAACAGTGTATTTTCCGAGGGCCTTTGACACCATTTACCCATTACTGGGTATGGCACTCTGCATAAGCAGATCTCGGTAAGTGATATATTTTTTTACGTGAAGTGCGGTTACCAGCCGTCAAATCAAGCCCTCCAAAGATGTTAGTGGAGAGGGAGCCACAGGGAAGATTTAATTTGGTGAAAATTGTTTGTCGGCTGTGGGGATCGAACCAAGGTTCTCAACATCTACATTCCGACTCGATACCACTGAACCACCTACCCCATTTCTTATTATATAATAAATAATTTACAAAAATTATTAAGAAACAAGTATTTAAACCTGAAAGAATGACAAAAAGTCAATTTATTAAAAATTAAATAAATAAATTGAATATATGACACTCTATATTATGAGGGAGTCGCCCCATAAAGAGGGCGCAATCAATGATACGAAAAAGTTAACTTTCCTTTAACAAATTGAATCACGAGGCACGAAATGCCAAGTGATTCAAGAACACTTTTCAGCGAGTTATGTACACTATTTTTCAGACGATCACAAACTATTTCTAAAAAAAGTTTACAAGAGCAATGTTGTTACACTTTGATAACTGAAGCGTTCTTGAAAGCGCTGACGATTGAAGTTTTTCTATTCCCATTTACGTACTTCAAAATATCCTAGAGATATTAGCAACATTAGTGCAGATATAAGCTGCATTTGCATAGTAATTATAATTAGCAATTATAATTATTTATCTAATGTTCATGCCGTGAAAATTAAGACATTATTTACATGCACTAAATGAAAAAAATTTGTACATTTCAATTAAAATGAATGTGATAGATATATTATTTTATCTCTATCTTCTATCATTATCTAGGATTCTCATTTTTTAACAGTGGTATCGAGTCGGCCTGTGGATCTTAAGAACCCTGGTTCGATCCCCACTGGGGACAAATTAAATCTCTGGCTCCCTCTCCTCTAACAACTTTAGGGACCGTGATATGACACTTGGTAATCGCACTTCACGCGAAGAAATATATCACTTACCGAAATCTGCTTCTGCAGAATGCCACACCCAGTAATGGGTAAAAGACGTGATGATATATTTATTTATTTGTAAAAATTTGAATGTTAACTGCAATTTTATAAAACTACAGAATTTACAAAATATAGAGGTGACAAATAACTAAAATAATGCAAAGAAGAAGACACATACCGTCACCAAGTTATTTTACACGTATTTCTTTTGTTTATTTATATTTCTTAACCCGGATCTAGGGATGTGCAACTCAAAATTTTACAAAAGGTGGCATTTTACGAGGGTCACAAGAAATAGGCTCACCCAAAAACAAATTTTAAGTAATTACATTCATATTACAAATTTAATCAAATAGTACATCAATTCAAAACACATAAAAAATTTAAATATTTTATTTCCAGTATAACAGAAAGTGACTCCAACTTTCTTATCTTACATAAAACACCCTGTATATTTTTCAAAATTTAGGTTCTACATGTTATTCTGAATTCTACCATGTATAATAAGTACACTTTTCATTATAAATCAGTGTAAAAACAAACAATCTATAATTCCTTAGACTCTTTATTTAAATATTCAAAGTTAACAAGTTACCTGTGATAATAAACATAAAATAAAATAAACGACTTCAATTGAACACCAGCTGTAAATAAAATTTTGAAAATGTTCATATTTTCTTTCTTACCAATACAAAGATAATCTCTTCTAATTGTTCCTCGGATTAGGTTTATTTTTTACACTGGTTTATAATAAACAATGTACTTATTATACACGGTTGAATTCAGAATATCATGCAAAACCCAAAAATACGAGTATATAAGTTATTCCATTTAAAATAAGAATATTGCGGTCACTTCCACCGGAGATAGAATATTTTTACTTTTTTTGTAGTTTGACATGCATTCCATATAATTTGCAAGTAATCTTTTTTGGCAGGGTTAGCCAGTTTTTTTTAAACACCACTATATATATATATATATACTATTTTATTTTTAAAGTTAATTATTACATTATTTGTCTCTTTCCAAAGATGTTTGCCGCTTCAAGCGAAATGATGTTTGAGTGTTTTATAGCCCGAAGCGCTAATATACAGATGGTTTTTAAATCATTATTAACTTTAACAATAAATGTTGCGCCTGACGCAAAACTATTTCAAATCAACTTTGTCCCCATAAAGACTTGTTGAGTTATCTACGAATATACTTTCAATAGAAAATTATATTACCCTAAAGTTAGACCCAAATCAAGGAAAGTTATTCTACATAAATATAAGGTTGTGAACTGTATTTTGTAAAATCATGTATGCACCACGGACATTGCTAGATCCCTCTCCCGGGCTGGATACCGTCGCCCTCTGTGCATTATCATCTATAATATATCAAACGCGCTTGATGCATAAATCGTTATCTACGGCCACATAGATAACGACTTATTACTTCTTACATTATAGATTTACAATCGAGTTAAGTAATATAGCTCATCACCACAGTTATTATATAATAAATAATTTATAAAAATTATGGGATAGGTGGCTCAATGGTATCGAGTCGGCCTGTGGATCTTGAGAACCCTGGTTCGATCCCCACAGCCGACAAACAATTTTCACCAATTTAAATCTACTCCTGTGCCTCCCACTCCACTAACATCTTTGGTGGCCGTGAATTGACGGCTGGTAACCGCATTTCACTTGAAGAAATATATCACTTACCGAGATCTGCTTACAGCAGAGTGTTACACTCAGTAATGGGAAAAAGGCGTGATGATATATTTATTTATTTATGAATGTACTTAACATTTATTGAAACCTGAAATAAATACTACCAAAAAAAGTCCATTTATGAAAAATAAAATAAATAAATTTAATATATAACACTCTATATCAGGAGAGAGACAGAGGGCGCAATAAATGATACGAATAAGATAACTTTCCTTTAACAAATTAAAACACGAGGCGCGAAATTCCGAGTGATTCAAATACACTTTCCAATAAAGACTTGTTGAGTTATCTACGATTATGCTTTCAATAGAAAATGATATTAACCAAAAATTAGACCCATATCCAGAAAAGTTCTTTCACATCAACACAAGATTGTGAACTGTATTTTCTTATAATTTTTTGAGTCAGTGATTGAATATTGTCTATACTTTCATTTACTTTTGTTATTATTTAGTTTAATTTTACTACTCAATATAGTATTTAATTTGTATTTTATAATTTAATTTTGTTGTTTTTATTTTAAATTTCAGATAAAATAATCATCTATAATATATAGTTATATGTGCATGTTTTCAGACATCTGTGTATATAATTCCTCGACTCTGTCTTTAAAACATAAATAATACTAATAAATAATTCACAATTTATATTTAGAATTTAGCGTATCTATCTTATGGCAAGTTTCACCAACAAAAGTTAAATTTTAAACTTGGTTTAAATAAATAATAGCAAATCGAAGTATGACAGCATTGTCAATTATTCCATTTGACATGTAATTCTAATTTATTTTTATTTATTTAAACGAAATTTAACTTTTATGAAACAGAACACAAGTCCAGAAAATAAAAGTTATAAAATGTAGCCTACTTTAGATGGGCGGTATTTTGTAGTCTTACACACTCCAACTTCTCTTCTAGATCCAGCTGATGTTTCTTGTCAAAGTTCTCTACAAATGTTATTTGTCTCTAGCTCTGTTCGTTGACACGAACTAGATTATTCTAGTGCTAACTTTTTAACCATGATCTGTTTTATGATAGTATTTGTTGGCTAACATTTCATATCGGAAACATTTTAACTGCACTGACTTTCGAGATCGATTAAACAGTGCAAAGATTGGAGTAGAGAGGAATTTCAACACGAAATACGCGCTCAGATAATTATAACCAAAATATTTTATGTCTACTGAAGAAAATTTTAAAAAAACGAAATTAAATTTTATTTTTAATTATAAACATATGACATAAATTAATTTGTTTGAGAATTCATCACACGTTACTGTCAACCAATAGGATCACGAATTTGTTTGAAAATGAACCAATGAAATGTACATTTCGTCGGAAATTCATCGCTGGTGCAATTGATAACGGAAATACCACTGTTAATAATATCCTTGGTTACGAATAAAATAAATGATATTTTCAATATCTATCAAAATTCCACATTTTTTCAGTGTACATTTAATATTAAAAATTTTCATCACTGTAATACCTAATTAATAATGTGCTTCGCACTCGTTATGTTTCCATTTCCATAACAACTCATAATTTATGTCAAAATATTTTCAGCAATTTTCATACTACTTGTTATATTATATATGAAAATATAGATTATAAAACTAAATTAGTGACAGGTCATAGTTCCTCTTTATCTTTTTTTAATCAGGTGCACTAATAAGTAAAAGTAAAACGCAAATAGCTTATAATTATCAAATTGATAACACTGTAATAGAAAGAGCATGTAAATTTAAAGATTTTAATATGTCAAAATTTCATGTTTAACTTGCACTTGGAAGAGATAATTAACAGTGGTTACAAAATGTTAAGTTTTATATTGAGATGTACACCTCTGACTTCAATGATAATACATTAAAAAATTTGTATAATGCTTTTGTAAGATCTAAAATCGAATACAGATCAATTATATGGAACCCACTCACAAAAACTGCTACAAATAGTATAGAAAAAGTGCAAAAGAAATTTGTAAGAGCATTACATTGTAAAAGGCATAAAGTATATCCATTTAAAATAGCTTATAAGGATCAGTTGAAAGAAAAAGATATGTTAACTTTAGAGGACAGAAGGAGTATATGTGAGGTACTCTTCATTTACAACCTTATTCATAACAATTTAGATGTTATAGATTTACTCCAGGAAATTCCATTTCGGGTACCCAACCGACAACTAAGGAAACGAGATGATATGTTTTATGTCGACAATAATACGTATTCTCAGTTAAATAAATGCTACCGAACAATAAATAGATATATTTCTTTGGATAAGGATTTAGATTTAACCTGTATTTTTACTTCCTTGTACGAAGTAAAGGAAGTATTGTAATCGCAAAAAATTTCGGTTCTCAGATTTCAACGGAAATAGGTATTTTGGACCTCCCTGAATCCATTTTGACTAATTTCGTCGTGCCGTCTGTACGTACGTATGTATCTCGCATAACTCAAAAACGGTAAGCCGTAGAAAATTGAAACTTTATATTTAGGACTGTTATAACATCTAGTTGTGCACCTTCCTTTTTGGTCATTGTACAACTACCGGAAGTGGTACTTTACTTGAAGCCTATAATAGATTTTCATGAAAAACTATATTCAAATATAATTTAAAACTTTCCAAATTTTGTATATAAGACTACTATATCAATGTAAATAACATAATAGATTTTGGTTAAAATAGACTAACCGGAAGTGGCACATTACATGAAGCTGCTAACAGTTTTCCTTGAAAAAAAGGTATTATTTTAATTTTAGAATTAAATGCTGCAAATAAAAGTTTTAGAGAATTAAATTCTGCGTCTAGCACATTAAGAATTTTTAAATTAGCTTTTTGCATAAACGAGATATCTAAATTTAAATATTAAAGATTTTTTTATTTAAAAAAAATAATTAAGTTTGCTATGGATTAGAAAAAAAAATAAAAGATTTAATGTCAAATATGTGCAATTAAAAAAAATATCTATAGTTTAATACGCGTACACGAAAGTCATGTGGTGTCCACATCAGATTTTTTTTCAGTGTAAATAAACTTAATAATAATAATAATATGTATATTGTTTCTTGCTACACTGCTCGACACTGCACTACTTTTATCATCTGCAATTTAAAAGAACAGAGCTAATAAGTCACTTATGCAGCAATTAATTGTAATTTGGATCGTAAGTTTTACAGCGCTTACACTAATTGATAATTATAATTACTAATTGGATAACTGTGCAGCTTTGTGTAGAATTAAAAATGAGAGCCGTGATGGAAAACGTCTGTTCGTAACTTTTGGATCGAATCTTGTATGTTATGAACCTTCTGTATAAAAAATGTTTGGCACGCTACTGAACATAACCGCCCGTGGCCCGGATATCCGGTGGACAATACAACACCTTGTGGACGTTTGATGAACTAACGAGTGCCGGTAAACAATTGCCCGACTACTGTTTTGTGGACACGCCTCACGTCCTTTATTAATTGTTCTGTTTTCTGTTTCTATTCTTTCCCTACAGTTAATTACGGACCGGTGTCAGGTATTCAAGAATGAAGAATGAGAAAAACATATTTGTTTAAAAGTTTGTAGGTATTATACATTCAGTATTAGTTTAATTATAATTTTGTTTTGAAAATTTTCAATTTTAATAGACATTAAGCTACCGGCATATTTAATACCTTGAATTTATTTAAATTGCGTTCTATTTGTTGAAGACAAAGATTTCATCAGTGATGTGATATCAATTATAAAAAAATAAATAAATATATCATCACGCCTTTTACCCATTACTGGGTGTGGCACTCTGCCGTAGCAGATCTCGGTAAGTGATATATTTCTTCACGTGAAGTGCGATTACCAGCCCTCAAATCACGGCCCCCAAAGATGTTAGTGGAGGGGAAGCCACAGGGGTAGATTTAAATTGGTGAAAATTGTTTTCGGCTGTGGGGATCGAATCAGGGTTCTCAAGATCCACAGGCCGAGTCGATACCACTGAGCCAACTACCACTTTCAATTATAATATAATATTTTCTTATTTTTGTCGTTTTATTACTTAAATAAAAATGAATAAAGAAGCAATATCAACAATGTACCTCGAACGAGCAACAAACAATTTTTTAAGCTAACATCATGTTAAACGTTAACAACCAAAATGGCTGACACCACCCTTTACTCATTTTCTGATTTTTATGTTATTAAAGATTAAAATATGAATTACTAGTTAAACAACAATAGTGAGACAAATAATTATTATGTTTTCTATGTTACGTTCATGACGAAGTAATTACGAAACCCAGTTGCGTAACGAAAGAGCGTTCATTACGATTCACATCATTTTGTTTTAGACGGTTGGTAGTAGTGAACGACATACTGAACCTATCAAGCTGAAAACATCAAAATTTCAGTATAACCTCAAAATCTCAACAATTGTATGAATGTCAATAACAGTTACCAACCACAACATTTCATATACAAATTGCCTTAAATTGACTCGGTTAAAAATATGAAAACATAAGTTAAACTTTGAACCGAAATCTAACCGTATTTATTGTGATTCGAGTTCTTGTTTTAATGCATACTGTTGAAATTACAAAGTTTTACAAACATTAAAAAATCTACTCCTGTGGCTTCCCTTCGACTAACACCTTTGGGAGGCGTGATTTTACGGCTGGTAACCGCACTTCAACTGAACAAATATATTACATATCTAGATCTGCTACGGCAGAGTGCCACATTTAGTAATGGGTAAAAAGCGTGATGATATAATTATTTATTTTAAACAATCAAAAAATTTTACATTTCAATTTTCAAGTTAACAACGCATTTTTTAAACAATGTTTTTCAACCTTATCTGACTCACAACATACATTCCTCAAATTCTACAATGCACCAAAAATATATTATATTTTTTTGATCATCTAACAAAAGAAGTATATATTTTTTATTTGTAAAAAAAATAGTTTTATTTATTCTACAATGAGTTGAACTAATTATACTTACTACATTTTAAACGTTAAAAACATTTATTTTGTTTGTTACTTACTTAAGTTTGTTTAGCAAATAGTTTATTACGTTTATACAAATATTGCAAAATTATTTATTACCACACTTGTTAAAATTAAAATTTAACACCGTTGAACAAACATAACTTAAACCGCCTCGCCGTTATCTACACGAACTGTATACTTTGTACGTAAACGCACTAAACAGAAATGTGTATTGATAAGTAAGAGTGTTTTCCTTAACAATAAGAATTCGGTGATTAGATAGAAATTTAACTATATTATTAAATACAACATAGGCGCGGTGGCCGAGCGTATTAAGGCACATCTCTTAACATACTGTGACGTCATCCGAACCAAGGTTCGTCAGTTCGAATCCGCCTGTCGACAATGTGTGATTTGTCGTAAAATATAAAATACAGTTACTTGTATTTATCACACTTGGGCGCTATAAATTAGTTACTTATTCAGGGGCGTTCCAACCCAGGGTTCTTGGGGTTCCCAGAACCCGGGCGCCAGCATAAAAGGGCGACAGACGGCAAAAAGTTAAAATAAATATGAGTATATTAAAAGAACACAAATACTGCGTCTTAATATTATTTGTACTATCGTACTAAGGCCTTTAATTACAAAAGATCACGAAGTAATGTGATTAATATTTGAAATATAAAGTTAACTGTCAAGATTTCTTAATATTTACAACAAATCTTGACGGTTATAGTGACAGCTTCTGTTTCTATGACAAAGCTGTCACAAAAAATCATAATTAGTATGCGATTTTCTCGAACTATTTTCATTAATTTCTCTAATTTGTGGCATTAAAATGAAGTAATTTGTATAAAATAATGTGTGTGGATAGGTCTAGTATGATCATGTGCAATATTATACCATAATTTTTTACTGGACACTTTTTATTTACAAAAACCTTTTTTCCCATGTTATTTCCCTATGCCAACCTTTACGTGGAACGCGCGGTATAGTTATGAGTATTTAAGTATTTTTATTGTAAATTTAATTTACATGTATTGATATGTTATTTTGTTATTTGTATAATTGTTTGTGCTATTATGTGCAATTGTAAAATGTAAACTTCATAGTTTTAATTAGGTTTAAGTATATTAGAATGTACCTATGTAGTGAACTAATTTCTTTTTGTGTTTTTTTTTGTATTTTTATTTAATTTTATGAGAAACTATATAATAAAATATTTATTTAAAAAATATTTATTTTTCTAGACAAACAATGTTCTATTATTCTACGCTAAGGTGAATAACATATTATTTGTCATGAGTTTGCTTATTGCTCTAAATCTACACGCAAGTTTCGCATAGTACGGCGTGTCGGCTTACTGCCTTACTCTTTCTGTATCGTAGAGCATAAAATTCCACGTATTTTGAGTACCATATCGCATTTTTGTGCTCCAAAATTTTCGCCTGCGGCGCACGCCACTGGGCGCCACATTCTGCTTCAGAACCCAGGCGCCAAGTACTCCAGATACGCCCCTGTACTTATTCGCCTTAAATAATGTAGCATTTCAAGTACGGTAGTGTAAAAACTGCGGCTCGGTATGCCCGGTAGACCCAGGCCCGATTTGGGCTATAGTGCCATCAGAAGAAGAAGAAGGTTAAATACAATATATACATTTGTAGTAAAAGAAAAATACAGTGCACTGATTGATTTAAATGTGTTTCATATTGTTAGAGTCGAAAACTTATTATTATAAACTACGCGATAAAATTAGTCCTTAATTAAATTATGTATTGAAAAATCTTGTGGCACACCTACGAACACTGGTTGAAAGACTTTGTTTTATGCAATCAGACAATAAGATCGTACGCCTACGCCCTAATCAGTGCCGGATTAACAATAGGCGGGACCCTAGGCAATCGCAAACGAGAGCCCCCGCTCGTCACGAAAATACAATAACTAAAATTCAAATAAACCTTATTCATAATTCAAATAAACAGCGAACATAAAACTTTATATATAATTATTAATAAAAAAAAAAACAAACATTTGCAATTACTACTCCACCGGTCAACTCAGAAGAAGCGTTTTCTGCATTTCAACTCGCTGAACTCTAGAATTTTTTAGAATTAATTTTGCGAAACCAATATTTTACAGGGGCTTCTAGGCAATTTCCGAGTACTGCCTATTGGTTAATCCAACACTGGCCCTAATCATCTTTTGTCCTCCCTAACAATCGGTATCAACAATACAAAATTACTGTGTCCGTATTTGCAGTTTTCTAAGTAAAATGAAATAACAACAAAGACAAAATTAATTGTCATCCATACACTTGGTGAAACTAGGTTTAATAAAAAATATAATATAAACACTAAGGCCCGGTCTTATAAAACTATTTAATCTGCGATTAAAATTTAGTTAGCAACTAAACTAATTTAACTGAAGATTTCGGTCTTATAAAGGTTTTTTTAACTGTAGATTAAAATAATCTATGATTATTTTTTACTTACCAACTAAACTGATTTAACTGGAGATTTCGGTCTTATAAAGGTTTTTTAAAATTAAGTGAGCAAGTAAATCTGACATTAAACTAACTGGCGAAAATACCTGGTATTAAAATTTAATAGACGATTATAAATCGAAAATCTGTAATTATGATTGGAAAATACATCCGAATAGTTAGAAAGAATTTCAAAATAAATAGGTAGGTATCTATCAGACATAAAATATAATCATTATTATATATTTCAAAAGGTTTTAAATGTTAACCACTTGTCTTTTTTAACAGTGCAAAGTTTGATATAAGTTGATACAATGTCTGTGTCATCAATATCGTCAATAGCATCTATTTCTTCTGTATCGTCTGTGTCTGATATATCAACAGACAATGAATATGAGGATGAACCACAAAGACGACGATTACCAAGGGTATTCAGAGACAGAACCAATCCATTTGAAATTTATAATGAAAATGAGTTTAAAAACAGATTTCGATTATGCAAACAATGCGTATTAAATATCTTAGAACAAATCGAAGTACATATTAGACCCATGACATTAAGAAATCAGTCTATATCCTCAATGAACCAGTTCTTGATCACATTACGTTTTTACGCTACAGGATCATTTCATTTGTTTAAGAGGAATTCTGAGTGTATATCCTGTAAAATAAAAATTATATACCTATATTAAAAAAATTCAGAAACAAACGAAGTAAAATTCAAATCTAATCAGTCCAGGTTGCTCTAACAATTAATTTGGCATTGATATTAAAAGAGTACAACTAATTTTCAAACAATTGCACAAAATAATTGAGCGTGTATATGGTATTTTCGTGAAAAACTGGAAATTTTCCGCTGTCATTCGTTCATAAATTATTATAAAGAAAAATGCTACAACCAAAGGTTATAGAAAATTGTTCTCTCGAACTTTTATTAGAAACAATTTCTCTACAATAATTTCTCATCGTTTCACAGTGAAAAAATTTCATTTGCAATTTTTTAGCTTTAAATGAAAATACAAAGTAAAATAATATGAAATTACACTATCCACTTCTATAATTACATTCTCGATTATATTATTATTATCGATAGGAACGTTAACATCTGAAACAATACAAAGATTTTTAAATCAATAGGTAACTAACACAGACAACTTGAATTCACACATATACGATATACTATGAAATATTCGAAAACGTACCTAGCATAACGTATAAATATCTGAGAATATTGTTGTACAACCTTAAATAATACAACATAAAAGCGCCGCCAGACAGTTGTCAATAATAATTGAGAAGTTAGCTACTAGTACAGAAGACAGCAATATACAACTAAAATTAAGAACACAAAAAATAAATCTCCAGTTAGTTAATTAATACATAGATTACCTTTATAATACTCAGTTTATATTTAACTGGTAATTAAATTTACTTATGAAGTAGTTAACTGAAGATTAATTGTATGTTTATAAGACCGGGCCTAAGTCTCACAAAATTCAGCCTCCAAATCACCTTATGAGGGCATCGTCAGAGGCTGAATTTTGTGAGACTTAGCCAAGTGTTTATTTTATATGTTTTATAAAATGAAATATAATATTAGACAGATATTTAATTTATTTCAAGTAATGTAAGTAGGTGACATTAGTAATTTTATTATTTAAATTCCAAAGTGTCTCGGATAATATAATGTTTATTTATGTTATTTTAATGCGTTTGTAAATACATTAAATAGTTTTGCGATAAAATCTGACCATGAATTAATAAAATAACCACAAGGCAAATTATTATCGTGTTAATGTTCAGCAACTGTACTGAAAACATAGTAATTTACATTTTATAATATGTATTATAATCATCTCGTAAACTACACAGGTACATAAAATTTTTATTTAATATTAAATTACGCTAATAATTTTATAAATAATTCAAGAGGAAATATAAAACTTATAAAAACAAACGATAAGTTTATATAAAAATATACAACACGCGCTCTTGTGGCGAAATGCTTATTCTAAATATTTAGTAAATAGTGTAAAGTTCAGAGCATTTGATGTTAAATAACTTCTCAAATGTCCGCTTGTCATAACGTCAGCATTCGGGTAAATACCGCCTTTGCATTTCAACTGTTCTGTTGACACGTAAGCATATGTTTGGTTACACATAAACATGTGACGCATGCATACCATTATTTCAAAGTTCCTACTTAACAACTTCAATATACAAGTATACATTGACGAGGAAAACAACGTTATTATAAAATTTCCATAATATCTTCATTGGCTCGCCTTCTATCATTGTTAATTTATACTAGAAATATATGTGTAATTGTGGTTCAGTTTATATTACATGCTTGCGTAATATGTGGTTGTGACGTCAAACATAACAAAAATACATATGCATAATGCGCTTGAGTAATTCGGATTCCAGGAGTCTGCTATTAGCTGCAAGCTGTAATTCCCTCTACCGTGATTGTACATTATAATAAAATTTACTTGAGCGACGCAGCAATGGTAATTTTTTTTCTTTTATTTTACAGATTTTTTTTGTTACAACTAAGAACCAATCAAATCTATCTATTTCATATCACGTGTGTTAAATAGCCAGTCAAAATAAAAATTAACTGATAAGTGTCCGTGGGGTAATTATAAGAATAATTATCACTTATGTGAACATGTTGCTAAGTAATAATAATAAAAAATCTGATGTGGACATAGATATTTTTTTAATTGCACATATCTGACATTAAATTTTTAATTTTTTTCTTATTTTTTGTTCTAATCCATAGCAAACTTAATTTAAAAAAAAAAACAAAAAATAAATAATTTTTAAATTTACATATCTCGCTTATACAAAAGTCTAATTAAATAATTCTTAATGTGCTAGACGCAGAATTTAATTCTCTAAAACTTTTATTTGCAGCATTTATTTCTAAAATCAGAATAATTCCATTTTTTTTAAGAAAAACTGTTAGCAGCTTCATGTAATGTATCACTTCCGGTTAGTCCCTTTTAACCAAAATCTATTATGTTATTTCCATTGATATAGTACTTTTAAATACCAAATTTGAAAAGTTTTGGATTATATTTTGATATAGTTTTTCATTAAAATATATTATAGGCTTCACCACTTTCGGAAGTTATATAATGATCAAAAAGGGAGGTGCACAACTAGATTTTAACTTTCTACGGCTTACCGTTTTTGAGTTATGCGAGATACATAACAACGTACAGACGGCACGACGAAATTAGTCAAAATGGATTCAGGGATGAACAAAATGCGTATTTCCGCTGAAATCTGAGAACCGAAAAGTTTCGCGATTACAATACTTCCTTTACTTCGTACAAGGAAGTAAAAATATTTGAAAATTGTATAAAATATATATATAATTATATCATCACGCCTTTTACCCATTACTGGGTGCAGCACTCTGCTATAGCAGATCTCGGTAAGTGATATATTTCTTCACCGGAAGTGCGGTTACCAGCCGTCAAATCACGGCCCACAAAGATGTTAGTAGAGGGGAAGCCACACACTGTAATGGGTAAAATTCATGATGATATATTTATTTTATTTTATTATAAAGAAAAATTAATTGCAACAAATTTTCATTACTTTAGCATTGGCAACTAAATTGTTATGTTAGACTTTTTAAAACTGAACAACTTAATAACTACACAAAACTTTCCAAAAGCAATTACACAAAGTTGAACTTTGTAAACACGATAAAGGAAAATGTAATGATATGTGTCGTTAATCTAAAAATTCACTAAAATACACGAATATATACATATATATTCAATGTTACAACAAAATATGATTTTACGAGCGAGCTACATAGAAAAATCCTAGTATCTACGCGACATAACATCCTCCAAGTTTTTCATCGCCGTTGAGTTGGCATCCGTGGCACACAGCGTACAGCAGTAACCCGTAATGTAACTCCACATAGTACAGCGCAAGCACAACGTCATGTTATTATTTTTCTGCAATTCCGTCGCGAACTGTTGTCTAAAACGTGACTTCTACATCTCGGCTGCCATGAAAACACAACGCTATTACGTTACGGCTGCTGCCGCTGCGGATACGACGTTACGTTACGGTTGTGTTATGTTGAATGTTGGTTGAGATGCGTGACCTGGCGCTGCTGACACGATTGTAGGAAACTGCTGTATTTCATGCGACTTCAAATTGAATTTTGTGGTGCTCTTTCGACTCAGCTGATGATATTTTAATTCTTATCCACGGACAAAGTTGTAAAAGGATGGTTGCAAGTTTTTAGAATTTTGCAAATGATTCATTTAATACCATAATTTGGTGGTTTGAAAATAAATAAACTATGGGATTAATAATGAACATAATTTAACTTTATCTCTTTATTTAAACCTGTGGAAGTAATAGTTATTGTCCTATGACTGCTATGAAAAGTTGACAATTACGCTCTCATTTGTCAACGTAAAGTAAAAGCATTTTCTGTGGAGCAATTGTAAAAAACTTTTTCTACGATTGCTATGAAAAGTTGATAATTACGCTCTTATTTGTCATCGTAAAGTTGGCGTTTACTGTGGAACAATCGAAAAATATCTTTTTTCTACGATTGCTATGAAAAGTTGAAACCTTGTTGTTGTCGCCTTCGGCTCGCGCTGCAATTACCGTGCTCGAGTAACAAAGAATCACTTTACGCTCTTAATACACAAATAATTATTTTGTGCGTCTCCAATGGCAACGCGCGAAAAAGACATTAAATGCGCGCGTTTCCAGTGGCAACGCGCGAAAAAGATATTAAATGCGCACTTATTTCAATAGTTACCAGGGATACAAACAAAACAGAAACTTGTCATAGTTAACAGAACCAATTTATTTTCAGTACGCATAAGTTTTTTAATAATTTTAAGATGCAATCGTAGAAAAAATTATGTGTGCATCACGAGCGTAAAGTGTCTTTGGTCCTCTTGCACTATTGCAGCTCTCGCCTTCGGTTCGCGCTGCAATTACCGTGTTCGAGTAACAAAGAATCACTTTACGCTCTTAGTACACAAGCGACAAAGAACTTTACGCTTGTTTAATGACGTTTGTTAAAAACTGAATAAATAATTTTTCTACGATTGTTATGAAAAGTTGACAATTTTGTGCTCATTTGTCATTGTAAAGTTGACGTTTTCTGTGGAACAATCGAAAAATATCTTTGTCGCGCGTTGCCATTGGAGCTTAGTTCAATAGTTACCAGGGATACAAACAAAACAGAAACTTGTCATATTGACAGTTGACAGAACGAATTCAGCACATATACTTTTTTAATAATTTCAAGATGCAATCTTAGAAAAAATTATGTGTGCATCACGAGTGTAAAGTGTCTTTGTTCCTCTTACACTATTGCAGCTCTCGCTTTCGGCTCGCGCTGCAATTACCTTGTTCGAGTAACAAAGAATCACTATACGCTCATAATACACAAATAACTATTTCGTGCATTGCCATTTAAATCGCGCGCTTTAATATCTTTTTTATTTTTTCGATTGTCCCACAGAAAACGTCAACTTTACGATGACAAATGACAGTGTAATATTCATCTTTTCATAGCAATCGTAAACAAAAAATGTTCTGTCTTAATACCAAAAGAAAGTGCTCTTCCACTCTAATTTGACAAATAACTATTTACTCATTTCAAACGTCAAAACATTTATTTTATACATCATCTTAGACTACTTAGTAAAGTTTATTTCGTCGCTACTATTTTAATCGCACATTATCAATAATTATTTTTACATGTAATATGAAAGCAAAGGTAGAAAAGATCCTTTTATTACATAATATACACATAATTTGTTTGCATATTGATATTAGATTGATTTTACAAAAATAAAACATAAAAATTAATTTGCCAGACGTCAAAATTCCGATAGTATCTTGTTATATTTATATAACCTTCAAGGAGTAAAATAAATAAAAATAATTGAAGTATTTACATTTTTCTTTATTTAAAAAATGCAAATAGTTATTTGTGTATCAAGGTAAAAGAATGTGAAATTTGAAAATGAGGCGAATGCCGATTTCATAATTATGGTTTTATGAAAAAATATTATTTCTCTATATGTGTTGGTCCTCCACGAAATTTAATTTTTTAAATAAAACGAACAATAAAAGTTTGGTAACTGCAGATTAAAACACATAAAAAATTCAGAATTCAAATTACGTCAGAGATGTCATGATTCACTTGTCAGAGCAGAAAATTGGATTCCAGATTTCATCTCATCATCATTCGAATTGTCTTTCAAAAATTTGATTCCTAAATTAATTTAAAGAGAAATGGTTCATATAAAAACAGCAACAAAATATTTTCGTAATTTTAATATTAACAATAGCTTCTGTAAAAATGCAGAATAAAGTGACACAGATGCAAATTATTCTGTATAACATGAACTTAATTCCAATTACAGTACAGTAATATTAAATGAATAAGAAAATTATACAAGATGACATGGATAATAAATATGCAATATATTTATTAGTATTGTAAACAAGTGCACGACAGTTTTGCATGTATGTTATGTTTATTTATGATAAGTACCAAAACCCCAATATCAAGACTTGTCATCAGAATTTTTCTGTCATAATATAAATTAACTTTAGTCAAAAACTACAGGTATGATTACCTTTAATAATCACACAACTTAATAATATTAGCTCGCATCAAGACTTGTATTCGTAACAGTTATGTAGTTGACATATTTGGCAAAAAACATACACTCAACACTTGCTATTTTATATTATTTTGGTAAAACAAACAACTGCCTTCAACTTGTGTGTTTATAATATTGTTTTTCTATTCACGTTATTAAAATGTCATTTAATGTACTGTTCTCCATGGCGTTAAATAACATCTTAATCATATGTTGAGAACGTTTTAGTGACGGTGTGAAGAACACAACTGACATATACAGGCTGAAATTAGCTTCAGATATCTGTCATTGTAACTTAATCTTACTATTTAAATAGTTCATAAAACTTTATATTTATTTAAGTATTAATTTGCGATCGTAGAAAAAGTACAGTATATTACACATTTTATAAAGTATTTAGATGCTCGTTTTTATACACTCGTAACTAAAGAGACGTTTATAAAAGTTGTCTAATTAGATGCTATATTTTCAACTAAAACTATGAGACCACGTGAATTTTCATCTAAAATTTTAATTTATTTGATTTCTATTATTGCATTAGACCAGTGTTTCTCAACACTAAAACGTACCGCGGACCAATGAAATAGTTATTTTTGTATTAAGTGCGCAAAATGAGTGTTTTTTTTTGCGCGTGAGAATGTTACTTTTAGTCGAGACAATAAAAATCATTCGAACGTTCCAAAAAACAACAATTTTGCCCACGAAATACAAACAACATTTTTTCTACAACTGTAAATAGAGAATAATACAATAATTATTGATTTATTTAAGTAAATTGAAGGAAAACAATCTACAATAATATTGATTTGATACTATTGGTGTGTTGAAACTAATGTAACCTGACAACAAATAATTTGGGAGCGTGCGCGAGTTACTCATTTTGCGCACGAGAATACGTAACAGTGCGCAAAATACTCATTTTGCCCATCAAGGAATGCGAGTGCACCCGGGCGCAGAGTCCTAGGGGGCGCACACAAGCCGAGCGCTAGAAATTTCGATATTTCATTAAATTCTAACTCATTCAATATCAATGTCATTGCACCGTTTCGTACACTTTGTTAGGTCAAATGCATGCACAAAAGAAAAATATAGGCACCAATATTAAATTATGTTATTAAACACCTCATACCGCTTTCGACACTTATTACACCGCTCACAATGTACAAGTTAAAATAGCTCTTATTACTACACACCTAACAATTACCGAAACTGCTCGTCCACGTCCCCGAAAAACACATTTTAATTACGAAGCTACAGATGAGCCCATTTTAGACCCAATGAAAAAATTTAAAATAAAATTTTATTTTATTTACTTGACACGGCTATCTCGAAATTAAATGAGAGATTCAAGTTGCTAATGGATCAGAATAATAATAATAATAATCAGAATAAATTGGTACCTATTAAATAATAATATAAAATGGAACATTACTCATGTATTTTTTCCGGGCTTTTAAACTAAAAAAAAATGTGTTGATTTTTAATTTGTATAATTTATTGTGTTATGTGTATAATTTAAGAATTTTTAGAAATAAATAAATGATACTTTAAAAATTACATTGCGTTTTTTTTGGTTGACAAGAGCCGAGGCGCAGGCTGCCCGCCCGGCACCCCGGCGCAGAATATACTTAAGACGGCCCTGTTCATCAGATTTGCATTCTAACACACTGCCTTAACTTGAACCACATTCATAATTACTTCCATACCAACTCGTTCATTCCGCACACTCTGAATCTTTCATCACATAACAAATCTTCAATCACCTCATCTCTACTCCACTTACAACAAATCTAAAATGATAAGGAAGACATGGAGCGTCGTCCTGCGTTTGTATTTGAAAGTAAATTGCACACAATTGCAATTAGACACTGTAATCTAACTAAAAACGAATCAATAGCTAATTTAACTTAATATAAGTTTCCTTATTTACAATTGTTTATTTCAAGAGCCAGCTCAACAAATGTTAGAATCATGAAAATATATGATAGTCCTGTGACCATTTTGATTTCCTTCCGAGAATGTTCACACAAAATCTTCCACACGAGGCAATTTCCCCACCACCTCTAATAGACACTTCACTGACTGCTTCTTTCTCCCTTCACCCTGCGACGCCGCTTGCCCCCTAGCGTCGGGTATTTACCGGCAACGGCGGCGGTGGCGGCGGTCGCAAGCCGCCTGGGTGTGGTCAGGATCGCGATCGATAGCGACACGACGCCGTCGCGCGAATCAAGCCGCCTGTGAGCTGTGAAACAAAGGAATGCGAGCGGGGCAGAGCCAGAACAGACGAACAGAGTGACGGATGAATTGGTAGAAGAGGAGATATCATGATTTGGAAGTTCGGGAGAATAGGTGTATTGATGATTATGTGGTTTGGAGATTTGGTGACAGGATTTGATGTAAGAAAAATTGGATACAATTGTGGGGTTGTAAATATAACTGGGTTAAAGGCTGGATGTAACAATGAATTTAAAATAAATTAATATCAAATTTGACCAACATGTATATTGATAAAGTTTAGCTCGTTGACTCTCAAGTGCTTAAGTGATCGAAGCCGTGTTCTTATCGTCCCCAAAATTAAAAACAAAGAAAAAACAAAAATCCTGAATAAAGATGACGAATTTGACTTTGATTTAGGTGGATCGTTCACTTGATCGGTAGTCGTTCGTTTGTTTTTATTGACAAACTCTTGCAGTTTTCAACCAACTTTTATTACATTTTCGAGACATCTCAATAGACAATTATTGCCAACTTTTTAACAAAAAAAGTTATTTGTTTATTTGTAACTACTTCGATTTTATGTTATAAATAAAATAAATAAATATATCATCACGCCTTTTTCTCATTACGGGCTGTGGCACTCCGCCATAGCAGATCTTGTTAAATAATATATTTGTTCGCGTGAAATTTTCATGTTTTTCTTTTTACCTCACATTACGGACCAGTGTGTGTTGTGTACGTGTCACTTATAGATATATTGAAGTATATACATACATCAAATAATCATTATTTAAGAAACATACAATAGTATAACATATTAATATAAAAGAAAATGTACCTGTGTCCAAGTTATTATAATATAAAATAAGTAAAATAACAAAATAAATACATGTAATTTCATACTACTTTTTTAAAAATACAGGTGTGTTTCTAATTATTTATTTAATGCCAGTAAAATTGTTAAGTGTAAATGTCAATTAAAATGATGATCCTGGAAAATTATAAACTGTAAGCGTAGAATAAATAATAACAAACATATTTTAGACCGCCGAACTAAAAACTTAAGTACAAAAGTAATGAAATACTACTTATAATTCAGAAATAAAGTACAAATGAACAATTACTATAAACACGCACAAATGTCTAAATGCAAGAAAATGAGTCAAGTACGGTCCAAAACTAATTTAAACAATATAAACAAAAGCATAATCTTGAAATCAAAACTCACTCCAAAAGAACGCTAGTAAATAAAGAAAATGCAACAAGCAGAACTTCGTTATAGAGGCACCACGTGGATAACATCCTCCCTCCCACTTCATTATGTTTGCTTCAAAACTTTGCCTCAACTAGATGGCGTATACTTTAGCTAGTATTATATGATCGAAACGTACAACCTTAAAAACATGGTAAAAATATCCAAACAATTCAAAATACAAATTAACATTAATCAAATGTGTAATGTATCTAAAGTGTAAGTATCAAATTTTTATACTACAATGTAATTTACAAAGTTTTTTTTATATGCATAGTTGTCATATTGTCAACTCAGAGTTAACCTAAAATTTCATTGCATGTTATGGTTTGCGGTATTGAAATATCAACTTTTATGCCTATGGCACACTGGTCGAAGAGCGTCGAAGAGCATTGATGAAACAACTGAACGCACCCGTCATCGACGAAAATTAGAGGCTCCTCTATTTCCATCGAAGAGCTCATCGATGAATCGAACGTGTCTCATTTCACTTGTATCTTTTGTGTCTGAATTCACGTTAAAATATTTTTGAAATTTAGTTTTTCTGTCTCAACTTTAGAAGCTTTTATTGTTTGTCAATGAAGGGTGCGTTCTGTTGTTTCATCGAAGAGCTTATCGATGCTCTTCGACCAGTGTGCCATAGGCATTAGTAATTGTAGTACAAAGTTGAATTCTTTTGCAATTTATATGAACAATGAACAAGATCAACCTAATACAAATTATAGAATTGAAATTAAAATTGGCTAAAATACTCAGCGATATGCTACTTGAAGAAATAGCAATCATCACGCCTTTTACCCATTACTGGATGTGGCACTATGCCTAAGCAGATTTCGGTAGTGATATATTTTTTCGCGTGAAGTGCGGTTACCAGCCGTCAAATCACGACCCCCAAAGATATTAGTGGAAAGGGAGCCACATGGGTAGATTTAAATTGGTGAAAATTATTTGTCGGCTGTAGGGATCGAACCAGGGTTCTCAAGATCCACAGGCCGACTCGATACCATTGAGCCAACTACCCCAGAGTTATGCGTTTTAATTAACAGCCTTCATCCGAATAGAACGAGTAACCCAATATTATAATTTGAATAATTGCCATAAAAATCATATGTGTGATGCACAGATAAGATATATAATAAATTTAAACTTCAGCTGACATCTACGTAAGTAAGCGTTGTTATGCCAATAAAAAAATAAACAAACTACTAAAACAACTATTTATAACTCAATAAAAACAAAATAAATTTAATCGTCAACAGAAGAAAAAAGCCGAAAACAAAACAACAGCAGTTTTAATGAAGAAAACAAGAAATTTCCAAATTTACGATCCGTTAAAAAATCCTTTAGCTATCACATATACATACCAGTTTCAATATCTAAAACATCCGCCAATGTTCCTTGTCGCTAGCTCGTTTGGCAGCGCTCCAAACGACATCTCTTTCTCCCACAGACAGAAACAGAAGATGCCAGAGCAAGAGAGAGAAACATCTCAGAGATCTCGAATAAAGTGCAGCGTTCTAAAAATTGAACGAGCGTGCTCAAGTAGCCGAGAAAATTTATTCGGAATTCTGAACCGGTCCGAATAAAAAGCTGACTTTTATTTTGGCCGCCGTGTCAACACACACCAAAACAATAAACATCTGCTCGCGTCAAGTAACCAAGCCAACTCTACCATGAGTATGTTTTGATGGCAGAAAGACATGCGCTCAATTCTCTCTGCTAATGAGATTGCCTTTGTGTTGTTTGGATAGCACATTTCATCATTCAAGTATAACCGTTCTTCATTACAAATTTATTTAGCTGTAAAGATAATAAATATTAAACATCACATCTTTTATTCAATAGGAACATACTATATTTTCTCATTTATGATTTTGTTAAAAGCATAAGTACACATTTATATACCTTACGAGATCTCAAGTAAATAGATAACTGGAAAATCAGATTTTAGAAAATTAAAAGTGTTCGGGAAATAATTTATTTTTTGTCATATGACATGACTGAAAGTACAGTGAGGATGATAAATAAGAATTCGCTAAAAGTGGCGAAAATTGGAATTACGATAAATGTACAGTTAGCTATACTAACCTAAAATGTAAGTAATTAAAAAATAAATAAAAATTAATGATAATAAACTATTATTTATTTAAGCAGGTTAAAAATCTATAATGAAATAATATTATATAAAAGAACTAATTTCTATGTAGAAAAAGCTACGTTATATTAAAAGAACTTATGAATTATAATATACTTAAATTTGTAGCTTCAAAAACAAATAAAACTAATACTGAAACTACAACTAACAACTCAGTACTATATTATATATAATTAAATAAGTTAAAAAAATCTGATGTGGACACCACATGACTTCCTTATACTCGTATTATACTATACCTACAGTTTTGATTGCACATATTTGACGTAATTTGACATTGACATTAAATTATTTTTTTCTTATTTTTTGTTCAAATCCATAGCAAACTTAATTAAAAAAATACAAGAAATATATAATTTTTAAATTTAGATATCTCGCTTATACAAAAGGAAAATTTAATAATTCTGAATGTGCTAGACGCAGAATTTAATTCTCTAAAACTTTTAATTTGCAGCATTTATTTCTAAAATCAATATAATTCAATTTTTTTTCAAGAAAAAGCAGCTTCATGTGATGTATCACTTCCGGTTAGTCCAATTTAACCAAAATATAGATTTTGGTTAAAATAGACTAACCAGAAGTGACACATTACATGAAACTGCTAACAGTTTTCCTTGAAAAAATGGTATTATTTTAATTTTAGAAATAAATGCTGCAAATAAAAAAATTAGAGAATTAAATTTTTAAATTAGCTTTTTGCATAAACGAGATATCTTAATTTAAATATTATATATTGTTTGATTAAAAAAAAAAAAAGTTTGCTATGGATTAGAACAAAAAATAAAAGATTTAATGTCAAATATGTGCAATTAAAAAAATATCTATAGTTTAATACGCGTACAAGGAAGTCATGTGGTGTCCACATCAGATTTTTTATTATAAATTTTAATTGTTCACTGTTAGTTCATACTAGAATTTTGCTTGAAAATTGCCTAAATAATTGTGCCGAAACATCGCATCCAATGATAATAAAAACGGAATTAAAACGAATATTTCAATTTACCTTTTTATTTCCTTGTACGAAGTAAAGGAAGTATTGTAATCAGGAAAATTTTCGGTTCTCAGATTTCAGTGGAAATACGCATTTTAGCCATCCCTGAATCCATTTTGACTAATTTCGTCGTGACGTTTGTACGTACGTACGTACGTATGTAAGTACGTACGTATGTATCTCGCATAACTCAAAAACGGTAAGCCGTAGAAAATTGAAATTTTATATTTAGGACTGTTATAACATCTAGTTGTGCACCTTCCTTTTTGGTCATTATATAACTTCCGGAAATGGTATTTTACTTGAAAAACTATACTCAAATATAATTTAAAACTTTCCAAATTTGGTATATAGGAATACTATATCAATGGAAATAACATAATAGATTTTGGTTAAAATAGACTAACCGGAAGTGACACATTACATGAAGCTGCAAACAGTTTTCCTTGAAAAAAATGATATTATTTTAATTTTAGAAATAAATGCTGCAAATAAAAGCTGTAGAGAATTAAATTCTGCTTCCAGCACATTAAGAATTTTTAAATTAGCCTTTTGCATAAGCGAGATATCTAAATTTATATATTATATATTTTTTGTTTTTTTTTTAATTAAGTTTGCTATGGATTAGATCATAAAATAAAAGATTTAATGTCAAATATGTGCAATTAAAAAATATCTATAGTTTAATACTCGTACAAGGAAGACATGTGGTGTCCACATCAGATTTTTTACTAGTTATTAAAGCCTGAAATCAAACTAATAATTTTTTTTTAAATAGTATTAGAATTCACCACCAGTTTAAAACGCAACGGTTGAAAAAATATGATTTCCATTGTATTTTTATTTAAACAAGATTTAAACTTGGCATAAATAAGTATGCAATAAGAGGTTGACAACATTTTGACACTAAAATAATTAATAAAAATGTGGAGCAGAACAAAACAGTTGTAAAATCCCTCCCCGCTTAACATTTTCAACGGTTACTTCATACCCCAACAAACATTACTTCGCCGGTCCTGATGTGACGACCTCAAAACATCTCCTTCTCACTCTCACACATCGATGTTTGTGCTTGTATCTAAAGAAATTATTATCACCATTCAATAGTTATAGTTACAATAACATAAAATTTTCAAATACATATTAGAAACATTTTGCCCTTCATCTTTATCTTTATGTAAAAGTAAATGTATATATTTATTTATTTGTAAATTAATATTAATAGCATAGTCATAAATAAATTTTATTACTTACTTAAAATTTTAAATGATTGTGATAAATGAAACCGACAATAAGATACAAGATTTTTTACGAGTGTATTTATATTATAAATAACGTAAGATAAATATTTAAGAGCACGTGCAATTCTAAAATTTGCCATAAAGTTTTTAAGAAACTGTATTAAAATAAATTATGGTTTCTAAGAACTTTAATTGTATCCAAAACTTCCAAAGTCGGTGCCAAATAGAATATTATACACTAATATAGAGACGGGTATGTTGGAGCTTTTGACCGAACCGTATCAGCGAATTTCAATCGCGAAAAAGATCCAACTCTCTAACTCAGCTCTTTGAGACCCGGTACATTTTAAACATCATTCTGATTTTTGTTAATGCAAGTTTTCTTTCTTGACATAAGAATACTATTTTATCCACAACTTCAGTACAAAGTGAAACAATTCAGAATTCGTTTTTGTTATAATTAGGATGTTTCACAATAATATATAAACTAAACACTTGGGTAAGTCTCACAGAATTCAGCCTCCAAGTCGACTTATCAGGTCATCGTCAGAGGTTGGCCAGCACAGTTAGTAACCATAGACGCGTTTCGCTATTATTAGAGCTCATCAGTATGGTATAACTCACTTCTTCACCTAGAACAAAGTTCACGTGAAGAAGCTGGTGACGAAGAACTGTGCCAGCAGAGAATAAGATCTCTAACAATCAGGTAAGATGACATGAGAAGTTCTATCGAACAGGCATTGCCATCTACCGAGAAAGGAAAAGATACGCAGCAATTTAAATAACAACAAAGACAAAATTAATTGTCATCCATACACTTGGTGAAACTAGGTTTAATAAAATATAAACTAAACACTTGGCTAAGTTTCACAAAATGGATGATTCACACCCAGCTTCTAGAGTTTCTAACTAATTAAATGTTATTTTAAATATTTTTTAAATGTGGATATGTTTATAATAGCTTTCATATTCCTTCGATCGTTATTTATCGAGTATTTGTCTCCTCTGAAAAGTAGCTGTATATTGGTTTGGGATAGATTTGACATTTATACGTGCTCTTGCAACGATTTCACCCTCTTACTCCTTGTCAGCCTATTGTAAACAACAATAATTAGTTAGTGTTTCTTTAGCTTTGGTTGAGACAAGTCATTTTTTATTTGATGTGCAAGATATAAACTTGCCATGATCAAAGTATAATTAGTGGTTCCTTGGCTTTTATCGAAACAAGTCATTTTTTTGGAAGTAGAAGATGTGGTCTTGCCAAGTAATTTAGTAATTTAAGTAAATAATAGTTTGTTCATACTTTATTGTTTGCCATCTTTGGCTAATAACTTTAATTTGTAAATATTTTTGTCAATATTACTATTGCATTCTTTTATGTTTCATTATATTTAATCGTTGGTTTATTTATTTTATTCACCATTGGGCTAATGATTATGATTAAAATTTAAATTAATAATCATATAAATAAATATATCATCACACCTCTTACCCATTAATGACTTTAGTAGTTATACTGTTCAATTAATAAAAGAAACTTACTTTTAATGAGAAAAAAAGATCTGACTAAAAATTAAGATTAAAAAAAAAATTAAACCATGTAACTATTAAAGTTATTTTATATGTATTTTTATTAATTGAAAATGGCCAACATATTGTGCTGAACCGTCGCCAAATAATAAAAAATTAAAATTAAATTTACATTTTTTTCTGCTAAAGCTTGAAATCCAATTAACAATTATAAAATTATATTATTCAGCTTATTAAAAAGAACAAAATTATTTAGATTTTTCAAAATGTTCAAATATGTTTTAGATTATTTGTTTATAAATATATCATCACGCCTTTTACCCATTACTGGGTGTGGCACTTTGCCTAAGCAGATCTCGGTAAGTAATATATTTCCTCGCGTGAAATGCGGTTACCAGCCGTCAAATCACGGCCCCTAAAGATATTAGTGGTGGGGGAGCCACAGGGGTAGATTTAAATTGGTGAAAATTGTTTGTCGGTTGTGGGATTCGAATCCAGGTTTATACCGGTTTAAAATCATGTTAGTTCATTAAAATTCCAGATTAGCAGAAGCTTTTGATTGGGTTGCTTTTGTTTATTCTATTATGATGCTCTTGTTGTTAACATAGTTACAAAACTAGTGAAAATCATTAATAATTCCAATTTCATGTTTCTCTTAGAAATATGAAATCTGAAATCTAAATTTCATCATACGTGCTTGCACAATGCAGTGTATTACAACATTCTGCAAAGTTCTCATTTCCATATCATAATCACGCTTCAAATTCAAGCTCTGCACGTTGCACATTTCAGAGATTTCAGCTTCAGCGCCGAGTTCGTACTCTCGTTGTTATTAAGTGGCACATTGTAAAAGCAAACCTATTACGTCAAAATCTACAACAGATATATAGTAGAGACTTTAACACAGATTCCAAATAAATGAAATAAATATATCATCACGCCTTTTACTCATTATTGATTGTGATAAGAGATATATTTCTTCACGTGAAGCACGGTTACCAACCGTTAAATCATGGCCCCCAAAGATATTAGTAGAGAGGGAGCCACAGGGGTAGTTTTAATGTGGTGAAAATTGTTTGTCGGTTGTGGGATTCGAATCCAGGTTCTCAAATCCTCGATACCACTGACCCACCTACCAACGAAGTTAAAATAACAGATCTGCATATACAGATCTCGGTAGTTGTCCTACATTATTATAATAATAATATATCATCACGCCTTTTACCCATTACTGGGTGTGGCACTCTACCGAAGCAGATCTCGGTAAGTGATATATTTCTTCGCGTGAAGTGTGGTTACCAGTCGTCAAATCACGGCCTCCAAAGATATTAGTGGAGGGGGAGCCACAGGGGTAGATTTTAACAGTACAAGGAATTTACAGCTTAAGCTGATATACGGTTAATGTTCATTTCATTCATATTTGTTAAATAATGTATGATGACACATTAATCAATTTGATAAATGATGAAAATTATATTCTATTCCATAGTTAAGAATAGAGTAGATGGCACTTTGCACAAGACCGGCTTTATCTGCATTAAATAAATAATTATAATTAATAATTATGGGGTAGGTGGCTCAGTGGTATCGATTCGGCCTGTGGATCTTGAGAACCCTGGTTCGATCCCCACAGCCGACAAACAATTGTCGCCAATTTAAATCTACCGCTGTGGCTCCTCTCCACTAATATATTTGAGGGACGTGATTTGACGGCTGGTAACCGCACTTCACGTATAGAAATATATCACTTACCGAGATCTGCTTAGGCAGAGTGCCACACCCAGTAATGGGTAAAAGGCGTGATGATATATTTATATTTATTTATTTAAATAAATAATTTAAATTTTGACACAATTCATGATTTCAATTTTTTAAAATAAAAATGTAGGGGATATATCGAGTTTATTGTTATGCTGACTCGTCTTGTTTGGGGTTTGACATTCAAACCTAAATAAAGTGAGTCAAGTTGATGAAAATTTAAGAAATCGAGGACACTTTACAACTGCGTTAGAGGTATTTTGAATGATTAATTTTGAAAATTGAAATTATTATTTATTTATTTATGTTACTCTGTCCAACAGGAACTTAATCCCAATTACAGTACAGGGTCCGCACTCACCGAGCCGCAGTGTGGTAGTTCATATAATTTTTAGCTTGAGTGAGATTCGAACTCGGGTTCTCCGGATTCGAATTTCATATTGATATCCACACCACCGTACTGACGGATATTATATGTTAATTGATTGTGTGTTCCATTTTATCCTGAAAAACCAAATACTGCGTTCTTCAAATTTACAATAAATATAAATAAATAAATATATCATCACGCCTTTTACCCATTACTGGGTGTGGCACTCTGCCTAAGCAGATCTCGGTAAGTGATATATTTTTTCGTGTGAAGTGCGGTTACCAGCCGTCACATCACGGCCCTCAAAGATATTAGTAGAGGGGGAGCCACAGGGGTAGATTTTAAATTGGTGGAAATTGTTTGTCGTCTGTGGAGATCGAACCAGGGTTCTCAAAATCCACATGCCGACTCGATACCACTGAACCACCTATCCCATAATAATTATATAAAATAATATTTTCATTCACGTTGATTGACAACTTAAAAGACGAACGAATTGATATAAAATTATGTATTACAAAGGGGAAAAAAGAAATTCACAAAAAAAAACGGCATCAACGCTTGAAATGACATTCCGATTGGCATATATGTATTGAAGTATCTGACTTGAAATATTTAATTAATTGGAGGTTAATGTCCAACAGCTGTCACTACTGTCCATAACATTTTTTTTTTGCTTTGTGAACTTAGTTTGAATTTCGACCAATCACAAAACATAAATATTTGGGCATATCTAACTGTATAATCTATTCTTAACTGGAATAGACTATAGATAAGAAAATCAAACATACACATAACCTAAGTTATATTATACTTAATCTGCACATAAAATTATATTTTTGTACTCGTAACTTTCAAAATGACACTTCCCGCACGCAACACTCAATCTGGAACAAGTGCTTCCCGATCGACTCGACTATAAAAATTGCAAAAAACACTGGCGCTTTGGAACATTCTAAAATAAATCTGTCTTGATAATAATAAAATCTAATTTATAAAATACAACTTCCCTGAATTACCCTTATTAAACGTTTGGGAAATTAGAGTAATTTGTTAATATTCTTTCAACATTTGTCAGCATTAGTACCAATTATTTTACAACCTCTGAACTAAAGACGTCATTGCCACAACTTCTTGCAGATTGTAATCAAACAAAAATCGCGACTAATACTATATATATAATAAGAAAAAACACATATTGTGGAATATAACAAATAAGTTTAATGGAAAAGTAAGATTATAACAATATAAAATGCTTAAATTAATTAATCTATTTTAAGTTAGGTTTGATCATTGAACTAAAAAATATTTTTAGATTGGGAAGAGCCACAATTGTTAAAAGTGTTATTATAAACATTTATAGTAACATTTTGACAACTAGAAATCGAAGTTCATGGAGCAGCTTGGTTTACAATTGATAAAGATTGTGTATAATTTGCAGATTCTGGTGTACTCGCACAAGTTGAAATTAAAGATGTAGTTTTTTAATTACCAATACCCGATTAAAAATATTATACAAACTACGTACGTGAAGACGTCTTCTGCTCATTCGCGCTGTTAAAAACACTCGCTCGGGCTCTCATCCGGGAACATCGTCTTCCCGCACTTAGTTCGTAAATAACTATTTTATTACTTCAAAATCTAATAATTATTATTTTGATCTATGACTTGATCCAAGGTAACCAGATTTTAATTTTGTTTAACTTAATCTATCAAAACTATAAAAATCTAATCAAATTTTTTAATGTTTGTCATACAAATGTTTTATTAAATTGCTCAATATTAAGCGTGTGACACCGGCTTTCAGTGGAATGCGGACAACCAGAACCGATTAAATAACAAGGGATCCGGGTATAGAGAATGTTAAGGGCCCTTAATTCCAGAAATAAATTCGATATAATGAGCCATAATAAATTATAAAACTTAATTTAATCGATAGTAAATATATTGCATAATAATTCGAGTGTAAATTAGAAAGTTTTAAGTACCACTTCATTAATAATGTTAAAATGTAACTTAATCTGCAGAACTGTTTTAAGAAAACTGATGACATAATATATTATTTGCTTCATTTTTATTTAGGCGCTTATGTCAGTACTTAAATATATATTGGATGTACTTTGCCGTTCGCATTGCTGCCCAAATTATTTTAGACAGAAATGCTTCAAATAAATGTTGTTCAGCTTAAAATTCTGCATCTAAATCAATAAATTATTTTTTTGTTTTTGTTTTGTAACGGCACAAATTAAATATAAAAAATTACAATTTAATAGCGTTAGCCACAAATTTTAAAGAAACATTAACATTAAGTATTTGTCAAATATTTTGGCATTTAATTTTTTTAATGCAAAATGTCATGTGTCATAATATTTGACAGAATTAAGTCGCGCATTTGTTTGTTATTTTGTTTTAATATCTAATATTTGCGTTTATTTTTAAATAAATAAATATATCTCACGCCTTTTACCCATTACTGGATGTGGCACTCTGCCTAAATAGATCTCGGTAAGTGATATATATATATATATATATATATATATATATATATATATATATATATATATATATATATATATATATATATATATATATATATATATATATATATATATATATACAGGGTGAGTCTGGGAAGACGCCCCCCCCCCCTTTAACTTTTTTATTATGAGTAATAGAAAAAAATGGTTCATATGAAAGTTATATTATTTTAAATATACTATTTGATGGCAGATGTAGATATTTTTTATAAAGTCAGGTTTACAAGATACGACTATCAACTTTTATTTTTTAAATAGCAACCTATAATTATTTTACTAAAATAAAAACCGCCATTTTTTTCTCTTTTCAACGGTGTATTAGTTTTTATTAATGTATCTGAAAAAATTCGAGAAAAATAAGAAAATTGAGAAATACTAGAAATAATTTTTATACAAATATTATAGGTGGCTATGTGAAAATAAACAAAATGTAACAGTGTTATACAACTTAACAAACTAAAGCAACAAATTCAGTAACAAAAACAACTTAAAACAAATTATTTTCACATAGCCACCTATAATATTTGTATAAAAATTATTTCTAGTATTTCTCAATTTTCTTATTTTTCTCGATTTTTTTCAGATACATTAATAAAAACTAATACACCGTTGAAAAGAGAAAAAAATGGCGGTTTTTATTTTAGTAAAATAATTATAGGTTGCTATTTAAAAAATAAAAGTTGATAGTCGTATCTTGTAAACCTGACTTTATAAAAAATATCTACATCTGCCATCAAATAGTATATTTAAAATAATAAAACTTTCATATGAATCATTTTTTTCTATTACTCATAATAAAAAAGTTAAAGGGGGGGCGTCTTCCCAGACTCACCCTGTATATCTTCGCGTGAAGTGCGGTTACCAGCCGTCAAATCACGGTCCCCAAAGATGTTAGTGAAGGGGGAGCCACAGGGGTAGATTTAATTTAATTTGTCGACTGTGGGGATCGAACCAGGGTTCTCAATATCCACAGGTCGACTCGATACCACTGTTTATTTTTAATTTGTTAGTAAATGTAAAGTAATGTGATCTTAGAAATATGAAATGAATAAAATGGTTGCAATAAATCAATCAACGATCTGAACCTCTTATGTCTGATAAAAAAAATTTTCAACCAGTGTTCAAAGTTGTGCCGCAAGAATTTTCAATACATTCGTTAATTAAAGACTGTATTTTATCGTGGAGTTTATAATAAATAGAAGTCTAAGCAAATAATATTAAATATATTTCAGTCATCTGTGCAATTTATTTTTCTGACTTGCTACAAATATATGCATTGTATTTTATGTGGTTATATTTCTATATAAACATAAATCCTAAATCAGATCCTCATTATCAGAAAAACACTACTTATTTCTTAGTCATTTTTGCTTAGCATGTTACGTATCCAAAGGATTCAGTTTGCATAACTTAGATAATTTAATTTTTTTTTCATTTCAACGGTGTTAAATTTTAATTTGAATATTTAACAAGTTTGGTGACAAATAATTTTGTAATATTTTTATAAACGTAATACTATATTTGCTATGAAACAAATTTAACTAAGCAATCTATAAAATTATTTTTGACATTTGTAATGTAATAAATAAAATTAGAGTAATTAAAATTTGATCGTCGAAAAAAGAGTGTTCACTGGTTAAAAATGTCTTGTTGCACTCGTGCTGCAAGCTTCCCTTTCGTGCAATAAAGTGACAGTTTTAGCAATAGTTGAAGAAATAACTATTTTTCAACATTACCTGTGAAAATTACATTTAGTTGTGATAGAAACCATTTTCCTCACTAATGATGAAAGTAGATAACTTTCCTCACTAGTGAGGGCAATGGTTACAATCACAACTAAATTGAGTAAGTGAAAGATCATTTCACAACCAAGGAAATATGATGACAAATACAATTTTTTTTATTTTTATAAAGTGATTATTAAATTTATTGTATCGCAAAACAAAAATGTTAAAAAAAAATAGTATGTAACACACGTGGGAAAGTTGTACAATTGAAGCACTCGCTATCGCTCATTTTCATACTCGTTTTACAATTAAACCTTTTCCTCACTACTAGTACAATATACTATGATATCACTGCTATTTTTTTGTCAAATGATCACAAAATTATAATATATTTTGTATGTGTTGTAGAATTTTAGTAATTAGCTTATGTGTGCTGTGAGGCAAAAAAGGTTGACAAACTCAGAACTAGACTAATTATACAATAAAATATGGCCAAAAATTACAAAATTATCAAAGTAAAATACATACTATCTATATCTCTACACGAAACTTTAATGACATATACAGGGTGTTTCACAACTTAGAGCAAAAATTTAAAGGGTATATTCTGTACGACGTGCTGGTCATGAAAGAAAAAGAATTTTTTTTAAATTCGAAAAATTAAGGGTTGTCAACCTAAAACATTTTTTGTAGTACTGCAGTAGTAGGTATCAACTACGATAGAATAATTACACAATTCAATTATTGGCAGTTATTTATACTAGAATTTTATTTCATTAATCACTTTAACATAATCATCCACCCAGTGGCAGTGGCAACGAAAAATTTTGGACTGGGAAACATGGAAAATAGTTTTGCGATTTAAAAAAAATCTTTTTGTTTCATGATCAGCATGTCGTACAGAATATACCCTTTAATTTTTTGCTCTAAGTTGTGAAACACCCTGTATAATTTGGTATATTGATTATAGAACAAAAATATTTTTTTGAAATTCGCGAAAATTAGGGTATTTCATTCCTACCGAACATTTTTAGTGTCACTGGTTTATTCGTACATTTAATTATTTATAATTATGTTACTAATGAAATAAAAGTATAAACACTGCCTACAAATAATCATTTATTAATTAGTTATTATGTAGGTACCTGGTGTAATGCCTTATTTTTATTTACTTTTTATACGGTATTGAAAGGGTAAGTTGTTGTAGGAGAAATTTGAGAAAAATGTATAGCAACAGTGAATTAGTGGATATGCCGTTAGTATATGGAGCCAAATTCCTAATTGAACCAGTGACACTAAAAATGTTCGCTAGGAATGAAATACGCTAATTTTTATTCTATAATCAGTATACTAAATTATATATGTCATTAAAGTTTCGTGCAGAGGTATAGAAACACCCCGTAGATATGAAGGAAATAAAATTTGTCAGTTTTATTTTGGAGTTTATTGTCTAATAATTTAGGATCGTTTGACAGACAATAAATATAGTTAGTTGTTTCTAATCGGCGTTCATACAAGCGATTATTTTATTCGGTAAAGCATTAAAATGTAAATACATCCCGTTTTAGTAGTAGTAAAGCTTGGAAATGAGCAATAAGTCAGTATCAAATAGCTATGAAGGTAGCGTAATCTGTATCTGTACATAGTTTGTTTATACGACAGTTCAGGCCGATTTGCATATTAAAGATAACAGCGAGTGTTATTATCGCTTTAATTGCCGCATCCTTTGGATTTCCTGAGTTTTATAGCTTTGTACGTGCGCTCGAGGATAATGGTTTGTTCACAATGTAGTCTTATTGGTTGTAAATTTGATTTTAGTTCTTTGCTGACATTCAGTCTTGATTACATTGTTCAAATTATGAGTCTGTGGTTACTTTTCAGTTTATGATTATTGTTTGTGCATACTGCATACATAACTATATTATATGCATGAACCTTTTTGTTGCATGAATTAGTTACTTTATTTACTAATTAACTGGTAACAAACACTGGGTGGTCGCAAATTCCTACAGTATTCTATAGGTTCGTAACAGAGATTTGGAATAAATATTGCACACAGAGCTGTACGCAAGCTGTACACTGTTGAGAAAAGAAAATAGTACGCTACATCAGTGGCCGCGGAAGTGGGGTTGCAGGGGTTGCAACTGCAACCCCTGATCATTTTTGGGGGTTGCACCGCAACCCCTGTTCAGGACACAAAAAATAAAATACCTAACTAAAATACGAGTACAAATTCAAAATTCAAACCTAGACTATAGCAATAAATTAACAATCTATTACAAGTTATATTAAGTTAGCATGTATAGATATTAACAATAGTTTTTTTTACAAACAAAAATAATAAATTTATTCATCATGCCATTCAATTATTCCGGGGTTCGTCAAATTTTGACTTGGCACCGTACTTTCAATGTTACAAAACCGACTGTTTCATTTAGGTTTTCTTCATATACACAAAATTAAAACATTGGCCATTGATTTAAATAAGGTGATGAAAATATTCATCAATAAAACCGCAGAGCGAATGACAGTTTTCGGAGCAATAGAATAAAATTGTAACAAAGATAAAATTAATTGTCATCCAACACTTGGTGAAACAGGGTTTAATAAAAAATATGCGTCACCAGCTTCTTCACGTGAACTTTGTTCTAGGTGAAGAAGTGAGTTATACCATACTGATGAGCTCTAATAAGAGCGAAACGCGTCTATGGTTACTAACTGTGCTGGCCAGCCTCTGACGATGCCCTCATAAGGTGACTTGGAGGCTGAATTTTGTGAAACATAGCTAAGTGTTTATTTCATATTTTTTTAGAATAAAATTGTCTTTTTCAGATGTAAAAACTTTATAAAACTGTTACATTAATTGACAAAAACATAATTATTAATTTTAATTACCTAAATTTATCTGTGTTCTATTTTTACTCCGGTCAAAAAAATTTCGCAACCCCTTTCGAAAAAAGGTTCCGCGGTCTCTGCGCAACATTATACATCACATTACGCTATTTGCCATTCAGTCAGTACGGTGGTGTGGATAGCGATACGGAATTCTAATCCGGAGATCCCGAGTTCGAATCGCACTCAAGTTAAAAATTATATGAACTATCACACTGCGGCTCGATGATTGCGAACCCTGTACTGTAATTGGGAATAAGTTCCTGTTGTACAGCGTAACATAAATAAATAAATGGGACAGCAAAGGTGTATCCAGCACAGAGGACAATTGCCATTCCCGGGAATTTATGTAACTTACTAATGGTAAGCGATTGAATTGTATTTTGTATTTTAACTTTATGACATTGTTGTAATTTTAGTTGCATTCTTTTTACCAACAACTCACCTCACTTGTTATCAAAATGAGATTAGCTTAAAGTGAAGCGAGCTGAGATAGTTAATTTATAAATAGAACGCACACAAAGAACGTTATACATATATCTTTCTCTGTTACCTGTTGCTGTCAAATGTCAAACTGTAGATGCTAAATGATAAATTCAAAACCTAGTTGTAGTTCTGCTGTAAGTATAATAATTCATAATAAATTGTTGGTATTATAAACTTATAAATTCGTTTTGTAAATATGTCACATTTTTATTAACATTAACAGTATTCATTTTAAAATAATTTGACAATGCTCATCGATGTGTCAAACACTTCAACAAAATAACCCTCACTCATGAACTGAGGTGAGAATCTCAACAAGCATTACCCTGCTAAGTCACTCAGTATAGGCAAGGGAGGAGAAATTCATCTCACTTCATTCTCAGTGCACCTCACCTCAGTTCAGACAAATAGAACGGACAACTTTACTGAGATAACTGAGCTGAGCTAAGACGAAGTGAGATTATTTATTTATTTATTTATTTATGTTTATTTATGTTCTTGAGGGAAAACCAACAGTCAAAAAATAACTAATTATAGATTTCTACGTATTGATACAAAAACTTCTTAAAAATAAAATAAATTGTACATATTGGATTATATACATATATAAAGTGGTAATTTATATGAAACATACGAAATAGAAATAACATACATGAATAGTGACAGATGTTCAAATTAGAAAACTAATAAGTTTTCAACAGAAACATTTGTTTAATTCAGCTTAATTCAGCCCTGATAGCATGTTTAAATTTTGTTGAATTGAGAGAGAAAAAGTCATTGGCTGGTAGCACAAGCTCTGTTTTTGCTTGTTTTAAAAGCAGTGTATTTGGGTGTTTTAGCTATCTCTAACATGTTAAAACCGTGCTCTTAGAACACCCAAAAATAGAGCTTGTGCTACCAGCCAATATGACTAAAGGTGGAGTTATAAGTGGACATGATTCTATTGATTGGTGAATTTTTGTTGTAATTTGTTCTAACTGAAAGCAATTGAAACATGTTAATAGATCTAGTGTTTCTATTGGATACATATACCGGGTGTCTGTTTCAAAAGTGTACATAAGAGATTAACATGGGCAATCAGTTTTTTGCATGCTGTTGCTCGGTGTTCTACCGGACAACAAAGATCGAAGTGTCAATCGAAAATTATCATTTTTCTGAATCAAACGATGTAAAATACATTTCAATTTACTTGTAATTTGGTCCCGTAAATTAACTTTTAAGTTTTGTAAATTCACAGATTTATTAAATTTTTAACGAAAATAAATATCGTTACCTATGACTGTTTTGTTTTGATTTCTTGCAAGCGAATTATTTGACGTTTCTGACATTTTGACTTGACAATTTATAAAATATGGTTATTTACATAAATAAATACCGTTAGTTATGAATGACTGTGCATACAAATTTTATTAAATAAATAAAAGTTTCAAAAAATAGTTTTGTTTAAATAATATTAATTTATTAAGAGTTAAGATTTTAAAATATTACACAACTAAATTTAGGTACTCAAACAAACAACAAATGTGTGTTTGTTTAATTAAAAAATCATTAACACAGAATTATAATAATTATTAAAAAACACCACCATTTTCAATAAGACAATAACCTAATCTAGTGTAAAAAGCTGTCCGCACATTAAGTAGTTGCCGTTGAGTTATACGACGGCATCCATTAACCATGGCATCTCTTAAGGAATTTATATCTTCGCGCCTTTTTTATAAATTTGACTTATTGTGTGACGCCATAAAAATAGTCACATGGAGCAAGATCTGGAGATCTAGCAGGCCAGTTAATAGCACCCCTCGTCCAATCCAGCATCCAGGAAATCCCAAATCCAAATATTCTCGGACGTTCCTATTATCGTGTGCTGGACATCCATCTTGTTGGAACCAGACCTCTTGATTTGGGCGCACAACATCATCTATTGCAGGACCAATCTTATTCTGCAACAATCCCAAATTATGTGGAGACCCAAAATTCCGGCCCAGATATTAAATTTTTGAGGATAGAGTGACCCAGTTGAAATATTAATTCTTGGATTTGCGGTAGCTTAACAACGTGTGTTTTGAACTTTCTTTAGCCCTGTTTTGCATATCTTCGCAAAATACTCTTCTACTTTCTTCGTCGTATGGAAAAAATTCTTGATGACATTGCATTTTGAAGGAATAATAAGAATTTTTTTCCAAAATACTATAAACGATGCTATGATGTACTCCCAATTCATTTGCAATAAATCTAGTGCTACACAAAGGATCTGCATTTATTATTCCTTGAACTCTTTCTTCCAATAACGCACGTTCTTCTGCTCTTGCCAAATTGCTATTTCTGAGCTCATGTGTACTTTTCGTGGATACAAGTGCCGTCTTTTTAAATTTTGCCACTACTTTAGCAATTGTGGTTACACTTGGAATCGGGCGATCCATAAACTTAATAGAAAATTAATCTCGCACTCTTAAGTAACTATTTCCTCCATAGTACATTTTTATTATAAAAATACGTTTGTTATTAGTATAAATAACCATATTTTATAAATTGCCAAGTCAAAATGTCAGAAACGTCAAATAAATCGTTGCAAGATATCAAAACAAAACAGTCCTAGGTAACGATATTTATTTTCGTTAAAAATTTAATAAATCAGTGAATTTACAAAACATAAGAGTTAATTTACGGGACCAAATTAATTGTAAATTTTTTACATCGTTTGATTCAGAAAAATGATATCTTTTGATTGACACTTCAATCTTTGTTGTCCGGTATAACACCGAGCAACAGCATGCACAAAACTGATTTCCCATGTTAATCTCCTATATACACTTTTAAAACAGACACCCGGTATATTAAAATAGTGAATCAAGAACTCGGAATGCAATAAATTATTGAATGTTTTAAAAAGAAACATTATGTCGTTATAGATTCTTTTGTTCTCCAATGAAGACATATTGAACATTTTTAGTCTCATTACATAGTCTGCTACTGCAAAATTAAATTTGTAACAAAGTGAAGTTAAGAATTATTTTTGGACACTTTCAATGAGATATTTATTTTTATTATAAAATGGATTCCAAACTATTGATGCATATTCCAATTTCGTACGAAGTATGGAGTTATACAAGGAAATCATTGACCATGGGTCGTTAAAGTACTTGCAACTTCTCAATATAAAACCCAACGTTTTGTAAGCTTGTTTTACAGCTGACTCAATATGAGATATCACGTAAAAAGAACACGGCTAATGTCTTAATATTTAGATCTGAAGATGGTCTATAAAGTGTTGAAATGTCGTTAAATTAAATGTAAATTCAAGCCAAGTGATTCATCCAAATTTTATTATTACACCCTTCCGGATTATAAAGCCTACATTAAATTTATGTTTGCAAACATAAAAAAGAATAAATATATCATTACGTCTTTTACCCATTACTGGTTGTAGCACTCTGTCGTATCAGATCTCGGTAAGTGATATATTTCCTCGCGTGAAGTGTGATTATCAACCGTCAAATGACGGCCTCCAAAGATGTTAGTGGTCCTAAGTACTATTAAAAATAATGACTACAAAAAGTGTTTTGAACAGTGGAAAAAATGACGGGACAAGTTCGAATCTCACTCAAGCAAAAAATTATATGAAGTACTACACTGCGGCTCGGTGAGTGCGGACCCTGTACTGTAATTGGGATTAAGTTCCTGTTGTACAGCGTAACATAAATAAATAAATAAGTGTAGGTGGGGATTATTTTGAAGAAAATATTTTGTTGGTTTGAAGTTTTAATAAATACAGCTTTTTTTTTAAATATCAGTTCGGGAACTTTTGGGTAACACCTCGTATATGCAAATGTCTAAATTAAATTGATTAGTTTTGTCAAATTTATATTGAAATTTATTTATTTGTTACTCTGTATAACAGGAGCTTATAGTAGAATCCAAACTCAAACTCAATCGTATTTAGCTATAATTGAAATCAGCTACGAGTGCCTATGTTTATTTAGTATTAAAACTAATTAAAATACTTTAAATTGAGATCATGAAAAATATCACATCAACGGAATTCGAATCCGGAGATCTCGAGTTTGAATTACATTCAATCTAAATAGTTATTTGTGTATTAAGAGCGCAAAGTTATTCTTTGTTACTCGAACCCGGTAATTAGAGTGCGAGCCGAAGGCGAGAGCTGCAATAGTGTAAGAAGAACAAAGACACTTTACGCTCGTGATACACATATAATTTTTTCTACGATTGCATCTTAAAATTATTAAAAAACGTATGCGTACTGAAAATAAATTCGTTCTGTCAACTGTCAATATGACAAATTTCTGTTTTGTTTGTATCCCTGATAACTATTGAAATACGCCCGCATTTAATATCTTATTCGCGCATTGCCATTGGAAACGCGCGCATTGAACGTCTTTTTCGCGCGTTGCCAATGGAGACGCGAAAAAAAGATATTTTTCGATTGTTCCACAGAAAACGTCAACTTTACGATGACAAATGAGCGTAATTGTCAACTTTTCATAGCAATCGTAGAAAAAATATATTGCTGCTCGGTGAGTCCGAACCCTGTACTGTAATTGGGATTAAATTTCTGTTATACAGAGTAACATAAATAAGTAAATAAATAATAGATTGATAAACAAATTATATTTAAAAAATAATGCCTGGGCAGGCAGGAGTTTATCCGTGTAATTCGTGTTGTGAAGCTAAATTAATAAATATCGTAGAATGCGATTAGGAGAACAGTTAAGTTTATTTATGAGTGAAGAAAATGAAGAAGTAAAAAGTATAGTATAAACACAAGGAAAACCAAACCAGTCACTTGTTTTAATGAAAAGAACGGAATTCATCCCTTACACTCTTTCATAAATGAGGAGGAACATTGAGAACAGAGCAGGCAGAGCACGAAAACAAAAACAAAAAATGAAAAAATGCTTCTCCTACTGAGATTAAATGTTCACAACAAAGCGAACTAATTCCAGAATTGCCTGCCTTAAGTTTGAATTCACAAATGAATTCCGATTGCTTTTGGTAAAGTTCTCAGTTCGCCGTGAAACAAAAGAGAAAACAAAATACAAAGAGGAAAGACTCTGCAGTATGAATGAACTCGTCGTGTACTTTTTTCACCGGAAATACTTGCGAATTTCCGTCGACAGATGTGTCGGCAATCAATTGTACGAGCGAGAGCAGCGACGCCGTTGCTTGCGGCTGCCAATTGAACTACGGAGTTGGGAGTTCCAGACTCGCACAGAGACTTTTATACTGCCTCACATGCCGATCATATCAACTTGTTTTCTTTTTGGGTTATATCTGATAGATTATATTGATATCTTCATTCAAAGACGCATTACTTTGAAATTATGTGAAGTAGTGGACAATGATTAATAGTTTGTAGTGACTGATCATCTAAGTTCCGAATTTTTAGTTAACCCGAAAGGGTATTTTATGCATTGAAAACTCAATCATTCATTTCTGGATTTCAGGCAGGATTGGAAACTGATGAAAAACTCGTTTTAACTTCCATACTTTGTCGGTTCATGAACCGATTTAAAACATCAGTTCGGGTCAATTGTTTAGTTCAATTATTTTTATTAATATTTTTCACACATACCGACGATTTATAATTATACGGCAGTGCGGTGGTATAATTAACGTTATCACATTCGAATCCCCTAAAGCTAAACACATATGAACTATCACACTGCGACTCAATGAGTGGACCCTGTATTGTAATTGGGATTAAGTTTATGTTGTAACATAAATAAATTAATTAATTAATTAATAATTTAAATTTTCAGATAAACATATACACTTTCTTTAAATATTTAGAAAATATCTATACAGTCCGATTCACATGTTCGGTTTGGTTCAATTATCCGGTTCAACATAATGGTACGGAGTAGGTGGCTCAATGGTATCGAGACGGCTTGTGGAGTTTAGAATCCGGATTCGAGTCCAACAGCCGACAAACAATTTTCACCGAAATTAAATCTACGCACTCAAAATTGTACAGAGGTATTTTAAAAATTAAATTTAAAATTAAAACTACAAATTATATTCAAATATTTGTAAGAATAACTACAATATTTATTTTGAGTAATATTTGAATATAATTTATAATAATTTTTACTTTGTATACATGAATTTGAAGCTTAAGAATTGTACTTCTATATATTATTTGCCCGATCTTGCTATTTGTTTTTGTTCGCGCTATACAAGCATGTGTGCATTACTTTTTAGTCTACCTTTGTATATATAATATTAATGAACTAATATAAAAATATTGTATTTGCTAAATACAAACATAAAATCATATCTACATCTCTGAAATTAATTAATTAAATGAATTTTAATTGCATATCAAAATTTTAAGTTACAGATTTCATTCGGGCACCTTACAGCCGCGGACCCTGGTTCCGCTGATTCTGCGAAACCATGGTAGCTTCGGCGCTAGTAAACGTGGTCAATGTATATATTGCATTAGTTTTATACTTTACCGGTGATCTATACAAGTATGTATACAAAATAAATAAATAAATAAATATATCATTACGTCTTTTACCCATTACTGGGTGTGGCACTCTACCTAAGCAGATCTCGGTAAGTGATATATTTTTTCGCGTGAAGTGCGGTTACCAGTCGTAAAATCACGGCTCCCAAAGATATTAGTGGAGGGGGAGCCACAGGGGTAGATTTAAATTGGTGAAAATTGTTTGTCAGCTGTAGGGATCGAACCAGGGTTCTCAAGATCCACAGATACCACTGAGCCACCTACCCCATAAGTGGTAAGTATGTATACATATTTATATAAACACTAAAGATTTTTATTTTATAAATTTCCTTGCCGATTCTTGTACATTTAAACTTACCAAGTCTAAATACTATATATTGTTTACTTAAACAATACAATAACATCAAAATTAGCTTTGCTTTAGAAGAAGACAGGAGTCAAAAAGTATAAAAAACTTTAAATAAGATAGAAATGCTCTGATACATTTGTTGAAGAAGGATTTTAAATTTTTGTCGTTTATAATTCCAAGTTTTTGAGTCTAGTTTTAAGATAAACGACTAATTTACCGTTTCGTAACTAAAGTGGAGTGTTCATTAGGTTTGAGCAAACATTACATTTAGGTACCTCCTTTATTTGTTTGAATTTATTTATTTACCGTTACAAACAATTTTCACCAATTTAAATCTACCCCTATGGCTCCCACTCCACTAATATCTTTGGGGTCCGTGATTTGACGGCTAGTAACCGCACCTCACTGCTCCGGCAGAGTACCACACCCAGTAATGGATAAAAGATGTGATGATATATTTATTTTATTTATTTTACAGTATCTATAAAATGAAAACAATCCTACAACACATTTACTCATAATTTTTTTTAAAACTTCAGCTGTACGAAACATAACTTGACAATTAAATCATTTCCCGATGACTTGAACAACAGATTAGCGAACAAGCAACAGTAGCAGCTGTTTGGCTCGCGAAATACTCGACATCGCTTCTGGTGGCACGTCGGTGTCGAAACACTGAATTATTACATCAATTATGTTTAATTAAAGCTGTTGGCGATCAGTGAGCGACGGAAGCTCGACTACCATGAGCATGCGCATAAAGAACACCTGTCTGCCTCAACGGAAGTGAACATAAACATCCGAAATGTGAATGTTGTTGAAAGAGTTGAAACGAAAAATGCAATGAACGATGCACTGAGTGGGCTGCACGCGACGGTGCAGTTATGCACTTCAGAGCCGGATTTGATAGAAATTTTGTTTTGTTTTTATCATTCTGTAAATATTTGATAAATAATAAGTGTTCTTCAGAAGACGTAAAGTTTTTGTTTTGACTATGGGAAAACTTGTATTGCTGTTTTTAAGTAGAAAGGCATACAAATTTAATTATCTAAAATTTAGACACGATTTTGCTAGTTATAAACAAAAATAATATATTAAAAAAATAAGATTATTATTGCTAATTCAATTTAAAACTAATAATAAACGACTTAATGAATAGAAATAATGTTTAAATAACAACAAAGACAAAATTAATTGTCATCCATACACTTGGTGAAACTAGGTTTAATAAAAAATATTAAATAAACACTTGGCAAAGTCTCACAAAATTCAGCCTCCAAGTCACCTTATGAGGACATCGTCAGAGGCCGGCCAGCACAGTTAATAACCATAGACGCGTTTCGCTCTTATTAGAGTTCATCAGTATGGTATAACTCACTTCTTCACCTAGAACAAAGTTCACGTGAAGAAGCTGGTGACGAAGAACTGTGCCAGCAGAGAATAAGATCTCTAACAAACGGTAAGATGACATGAGAAGTTCTGTCGAACCAGTAATGCCATCTACCGAAAAAAGGAAAAGCTACGCAATAGCAATTTAAATAACAACAAAGACAAAATTAATTTTCATCCATACACTTGGTGAAACTAGGTTTAATAACAAATATAAAATAAACACTTGGATAAGTCTCTAGGTTACTAACTGTGCTGGCCAGCCTCTGACGATGCCCTCATAAGGTGACTTGGAGGCTGAATTTTGTGAGACTTAGGCTAGTGTTTATTTTATATTTGAAATAATGTTTGATTTTTAAAACAAATTATTTAAAAATATTAAAAATAAAATAATTGCTTACTTTGATCAGAAATCAACTGTCGACCAAGTCCCACGTCTCTTACTGACATCCTAGAAGTCTATTATCACTTACAGAATACTTTTAACACGAATACACACAATATCACACAATTTAAGTAATTTTACATATTAAAATATTCATTAAAATGCACTCAAAACGTTGAAAACACTGTTACCATTGTAAGACTCGTACTGTACTGGACTAGTTGAGCACAGCGCAGGCCAACGTTTTTCGATGATGTAAAGTAATTGATGAGTTATGTTGTTACTTGTTTGTAGCGATAAAAATCATTTCTAACTAACTGCTCAGAATTGTACAGGGATATTAAAAAAATTGAATGTAAAATTAAAACTATAAATTATATTCAAATACTTGTAAGAATACTTACAAATATTTGAATATATTTTATAGTTTTAATTTTATAATTATGTATTTAACAAGCCTAGTATATATTTAATATTAAGTTTTAATTTTACATTCAATTTTTAAAATATCCCTGTACAATTTTGAGTAGTATATATTCAATATAATGTACGATATACAGATTTCTTAGCGCTTCGTTAACTTAAAACAAAACTAATAAACCTTATATTATACACTCTAAATAATATAGTGCTAAATTTTACACTAAACTAACCCCGAGGACAAAATATTTAGTGTCAACTTTTATATTTACTAGAACGATTAATTTTAGTGCACTTTAACGAAAACTCAAAAGGTTGTATACATTGAAAATTTAAAAAATAGCGTAATTTTAGTGTAGCTACATTAGTGTTAAATTGCAATATTTTTAGTGTTATTCTTATATAATGTTAATAAAAACTGCGTCCAACGAGCCCTTATTTATTGATATACGACGATCTTGTAACGAGATATAGGTAAATTAAAATTCCAACTTTAAGCTGTTTACAGAATGCCATGAAAAATAAAACAAATAATAGTATTGTTTAGTATTCTTTGAGTTTGGCAGTTTGTGTTCTTTTAATTGTTACTTTGGTTTCATTAAAATTAAAATATTTCAAAAATTTACTACAAATGAAAATCTTGTTTAATTCTGAACAACTTTTGTATTTAAACTTTTATTTTATTTATAGGGAAAATTTATGGCGTAATGAAAATTTTACCATTGAATTTCCTATATAACAAAAAAAGTAGACACCCGGAATATATATACATATATATATATATATATATATATATATATATATATATATATATATATATATATATATATATATATATATATATATATGTATGTATGTGTGTGTGTGTGTATAAGTTAAAAGTATTATTATTAATGCGTCCTCTAGTGATTTTCTGTTGTTCACAAATTGACGGTTTAGTGGAAAAGGCTAGACTGTTACAAACATTTTCTATATTTCATTTCATTCATTTGATAATACCTCAAACATCAAATACTATCCGATCCCATTTCTTCAATTCTTTTATTCCGTTGCCTCGACCAATGAATCACGGCTTCAGAGCGCGTTTTACGACAGAGGCGTCCGTGTTCGAGGGCACATCCAATCAATATCAGAGGCTGACGCGGAAGCGTGCGCTTGGAGTTGCGGTGGTGCTTTATCTTCGATGATCATTTCACAGCGAAACGCCAGTAGAGCGAGCGACGGCAGTGTGATAAAACTAAGTGGTTTAAAAATAAAATAACCACCAAGGAGGGTTATTGTTTTCATGAGGGTGGCTGTATACTTTGTTTGATGTAAGGGTGAATAAGATATGATAAAGAGAATGTTGTTGAAAAGATGTGTAAACTACTCTGTGGGTACATATAAAATACATACGATATACAGAGAGATTCTGGGAAGACGAACCCCCCCGTAACTTTTGTATTATAAGAAATAGAACAATTTTCCTCATATGGAAGTTTTAGTATAATAAATATACTATTTTATGACACATATAGAAATTTTTTATAAAATCAGGTTTACATGATACGACTATCAACTTTTATTTTTTAAATGGGAGCTTAGAATTATTTTATTAAAATAAAAACCGCCATTTTTTTCTCTTTTCAACGATGTATTACTTGTCATAAATGTATATGAAAAAAATCGAGATAAATAAGATAATTGAAAAATGTCTGAGATAATTTTATTAAACTATTCTAGGTGGTTATGCGAAATTAAACAAAATGTAACAAGGTAAAATGAATGACAAAACACGTGAAACAAGTAACAAATAAATATCTGCATTGTTGTCATTAATTTTACATTGTTACATTTTGTTTAATTTCGCATAGCCACCTAGAATAGTTGAATAAAAATAATTTCTAACATTTCTCAATTATCTTATTTATCTCGATTTTTTTCATATACATTTATGACAAGTAATACATCGTTGAAAAGAGAAAAAAATGGCGGTTTTTATTTTAATAAAATAATTCTAGGTTCCTATTTAAAAAATAAAAGTTGATAGTCGTATCATGTAAACCTGACTTTATAAAAAATTTCTACATGTGTCATAAAATAGTATATTTATTATACTAAAACTTCCAATTTTTCTATTTCTTATAATAAAAAAGTTAAGGGGAGGGGGGTTCGTCTTCCCAGACTCACCCTGTATACTCCTAAATATATCATCATGCCTTTTACCTATTATTGACAGTGGCACTCTGCGGTAGCAAATCGCGATAAATGATTATTTATTTATTTATGCTACTCTGTACAACAGGAACTGGATCTCAATTACAGAACAGGGTCCAGAAACACCGAGCCGCAATGTGGTAGATCATATAATTCTTAGCTTGAGTGGGATTCAAATGCCATAGCTCTACCCACGATACCGTACTGCGCGTGAAGTGCGGTTACCAGCCGTCAAGTCACGATCTTTAAAGATGTCAGCCACAGGGATAATTTGAATGCGGGGAAATTAAATTTGTCGACTGTGGAAATCGAATTCGGGTTTCCGAAGTTACAGTCTGATGCATTGCCAATACATTAACATCAATAACTTTTTCAACTTTTTTAAAAAGTTACTAAAATTCTTAATATCTCTATTTACATTATTATAAAAAATAAAATATATATATCATCACGACTTTTACCTACTACTGGGTGTGACACTCTGTCTTAGCAGATCTTGGTAAATGATATATCTTTTCACGTAAAGTGTCGTTTCCAGCTATTAAATTACGTTAGTACAGGGAAAGCCACAAGGGTAGTTTTAATGTGTAAAACAAGTTTATTATTAACATTCTTATAACAATTAATATACAAATTTATTGTTCACTCTAGTATTGTAATAATAAAATCACAATTGTAAATACTACAAATTATCATTTATTTGATGTTGTATGATGAATAAATTGACTATTATAGTATTTATAATTATAATTTGATATTCATGGATTATAAATAATAATAATGAGGTAGGTGGCTCAGTGGTATCGAGTCGACCTGTGAATCTAGAGAACACTGGTTCGATCCCCATAGCCGACAAATAATATTCACCAAATTAAATCTACCACTGTGGCTCCACCTCCACTAACATCTTTGGAGGCCGTAATTTGACGGCTGGTAACCGCACTTCACGCGAAGAAATATATCACTTACCGAGATCTGCTTAGACAGAGTGCCACACCCAGTAATGGGTAAAAGGCGTGATGATATATATTTATTTTAGAAATCACTCTCAAACCAGTAGTATGAAAATGTTTACTTAAAGTAAACGTCACGTAATTTTGCGAATGTTTAAAATTTCTTTTTGTTCCGAGATCAATACATCATGTAGTATATGCTATCCTAAAATATTGAAACAACCTGTATATGAAGGCTTGTAAAAGGTACCTTATATGCTTTTTCGTCTACCATATTAAATTTGTAATGACATTTATATCTGCTAAGAATTTTGGAAAAAATCTTTCTTAATAAAATATTCAGTATTTTGAAGTAAGAAAATCACAATTTGTTGTAAAAAACATTAAAATATATTTGTATTTTGATCTCAAAATAGCAATTGTCGTGAAAAAATGAAAATCAAAAGACAAATTATAACAAATTACAGAAGTTCTTTGTGTTTTATGGGAAAAGTTACATGTACGAATATATACAAAAGAGAAGAAATGATTAAAGTTATAAAATATAATAATTGATATTTTTAATAATATTTATCCGCAAACTTTTGCGAATGTAAACAGTAATTTCTACGAGTTAGCTAATAATATAACTTATTGAAGCATTTAATTTAAATATACGTAACATTATTTTATTTAAATTTATGTTTAACTTCAAAATAAACTTTGTTTGTCGGTGCCAGCCTTTCATTTGTTTATGGCAACTATTATTGTCAGACAAATATTGAAAACAAAATTTGCCGATCTTTTAAAACAAATTGGAATTTGCTTGATTAAATACACGTGTTTGAAATATTGGATAATTTTTATTAAGAAAACTCACAGTAGCTATAATATAATAGTAATGTATGCACCAAGGGCATTAGTAACTGTATTTTTAACTAGAATATGTAGAATAAGTTTTAATTTCTAATAATTATGACTATATAATTCATCGATAAATAGATCCGGAGTTCGAATCTCACTCAAGCTAAAAATTATATAAACTACCGCACTGCGACTCGATGAGTGCGGACCCTGTACTTTAATTGGGATTAAGTTCTTGTTGTACATCGTAATATAAATAAATAAATAATATTGCATATTACTGCATTACTAAGCATGTTTCGCGAAACACAAATCTTTGTATATTTCGGTCACAAATAAATGAATCGTATCTATGGATATCAGTAAACAAACAAGTAATTTTATTATTTTTACCGGTTTCAGGATATATGTTCACATGCACAAAAGTAGGCTGGTAAGTAAGTAATGACTGTATTCTGTACGGTAATATTACCATACTAACTTGTCAAAACAGTCTAGAAAATTAAAATAAAACACAATGATAATATAACACTATTCATACAAACGGAACTCAAAACAACAATAATACAAAAATTACCTCTCATGCTTATCATAATATATATTAATTGTACAGTCTTTCAAATTAGAGATGACCACGTTATGACGTTTAAATAAAAAAATATTTATAAATATGATACTAAACAATTGCAACCATGGCGTTAAATACAAACATACAGATCACAGACTTACTTGATCACCTTCTAAAATGATGACAATGACGTTATTCATTAAAGAATTTCAAAAAATAATATTTATTAAAGACGTTAACGTGTTTATATTCTGAAACCGGTAAACTATTGAACAAACCACGGATGTTATGAGTCATAACAAGTCTTAGCTCGTTCTACGAGCTTGGATTTCAAACTGACATCTGCGGCTGTAATGATACTTATTACATTCCTAGGTAAGTTAATGGCTATTTTGACATTTCCTTTAGTAATAGTGTTAGTAGATAGTTCAGTTTGTTATTCCGTACGATAGAATATGCAATGAAATATTGTTTCACTATTGTTATTAGTTCATTTATCAACAAATAAAATAAATCTTATCAATCATAAAGAAAACCGGTAAAGGAAAACCCAAAATCATTTTTAAAGTTCCACTGATAAAAATTTTCCACCACGAATTTCAAATATTCCATCCACACACAAAGAATCCGTTCTGATTGGGCGATTTGTTCACTGTTCACCCTTCTCCATTCTTCGCTACCGGAAATAACCCCCACCCTTCTAATATATCACCCCACCACCCTATTCGCAGCCCGCATGCTCACAGCCTAAAGCGCAAACCGTGAGCTGAAAAAGTGATCGCTCTTTATGTTCTACGTTACCGCCACGTTGCGTTGCGTGGTCTGGCGTGTGTGACGTCACACAATAGAGCCCATTGCTCGAGCTGATGGTAGAGAAGGAGATATGAGATGTGTTGATGCTTAATGGCGTGAAAAGAGATAGAAGTAGTGATAAATCTTCATGCTTGCTTTGTGATTATGGGAAGAATTGTAAATGGTGTCGTAGGTGAATTAGGTGCTACGGGGAATTGGATTACTGGATTCGTTTGAATTTGAGACTCTCGCCAAGAAATTATCAAATTTAATTAAAAACAAAAAAATTGAAATATCACCAAGATTTGAACCTATGATCTATGAATTCTGATATATAGGATGTTTCTACACCTCTACACGAAACTTTAATGACATATAGGTATAATTTGATATACAGATTATAGAATAAAAAGAATTTTTTTTGAAATTCGCAAAAATTTGGGTATTTCATTCCTAGCGAACATTTTTAGTGTCACAGGTTTAATAGTACATTTAATTAAAAAAAAAAAAAATAAGGCATTACACCATGTACCTACATAATAACTAATTATTAAATAATTATTTGTAGGCAGTGTTTATACACCCATACCTCGCTTTACGGCCTAGATACGTTCCACAAAACTTGGCCGCAAAGCGAAACATTTTAGGCCGTAAATCGTAAACGTGCCTTAATTGAAAAGGGCTGTTATAGCGAAATGCCGTATAAAGAGCGACCGTATAGCGAGGTATGGGTGTACTTTCATTTTATTGGTAACATAATTATAAATAATTAAAGCTAAAGCTAACATTTTTCGTGCCACTGATAAGTTACAATAATGTTTGAAAATTGGTAAACATTAAACATTGAAAGAATTGTTATACAACGTCAATTAATTAATAAAATTGTAATAATTGTAATGTTTAGTTTCGGAAAAATTGTTTTGATCAGCAATCAATCATCATCAATATACCCTTGATTTTTTTTACAATAATTTTGAAACATTCCGTATAAGCCGAGAAAATAGAAATGCATATATATATATATATATATATATATATATATATATATACGGTATTCGAATTCGGAAATACCGAGTTCGAATCGCACTCAAGCTAAAAATTATATAAACTATCACACTGCGGCTCGGTAAGTGCGGACCCTATTCTGTAATTGGGATTAAATTCCTGTTGTACAGCGAAACATAAATAAATAAATAAATATATAGATAATTTATTTATTTATTATGTATACATAATAATCCTTTTTCAAAAAAGTTTCAGCTATTCCAAAATTTAGGATTAGCTAATCTCATTGTACAATCTGATAATAAAAAGTTAATCCAAATCACTTTCCAACACCCGTATTAGAGTCTATTTTAACTTTTTTGAGAATATACCTAGTTTACTTATACCTTAATTTGATTAATCGAAAATTCAGGAACTAAAAACTCTTTTAAAAACTGGGCTGATAGTGTGCATATCCTTTATCCTTACTTCAGTGCATATTGCATGCATATTCCAATCATTTTTGTTGCATATAATTACAGGCATAAAATAACATGTAATTTATAAATAATTGAATGTTTTCCTAGATTTGACTCTAAAGTTTACGAATCTTGCATGAACATTCAGCTAATGACTAATTCATCACGAAACATCACAGCAATGAAGCAATCAAAACAATAACAGCTTGACGATTTCGTTCACGAAACTACGAAACAGTTGAACATTCACATTGCAGTCGAAGTGAAACGGTGAAACAAAACCACATCGCCGCATCGGGAAATCAGTCGCACGGAAGAAACAGTTGCCGCACGATTCGCTGTTCACCGCTTGTGCAAACTGTCTCGGTATGTGGTATGTGTGTAACGTATGTCGTGTAGGTGTACGTATGTGTGTATATACGGCGTGGGTGTTTCGAATGTGAATGTGTGAGTGTTGCGTGCTGAATGACATACTGTTTAAGGTTTTATTGTGAATTGTGCTTTCATATTGCCACTGTATGGGAATATATAGCACCTTGCCTTATTCAAAATTGTTTCATTAAATGATATGATTTTTTTTTTATATGAAAACTTTATTTTCATCGTTGTTCATTTGAAATATAGGAACTTTAATTTTATGTCAGACATAAATAAAATAAATCAAAGTAAAATATTACAGATCAAAATCAAATGTGAATTATTTTAAATTAAAATCCCTATTAAAAAAGACTTAAAACATAAACAAAACAAAACTGGAATAATTAGCCACTATTACAAAGTAATTTTTTGTGATTATTACAAAATATTTATTTGTGAAAGAAGTTCTATAACTGCAACTCGTATTCGCCGAGTATTTGTAGCTTAAGTGGTAGAGCAGTCACCTAGCGAGTAAATGTTTCTGGGTTCCATTCCCGGCGAATGCTCATGATTTTTCATAAATTTAACTAAATATATAAAGATATTTAATTTATAATCTCTGGCATTTAGTTTACTGTTACAATGTAAGTTTAAATTTTAATCGCATAGGTAATTATTTATTTTAATATCTATTATATCTATTATATATCCTCAGATATAATAATAATTAACATTGATGGCATTGTCTCGATTATAAATAAATTATTTTATACATTTATTGTTTAAATACACACATATTTTGTTACAATTATATATATACGTATCTTTAAAATATACATTATAAATTCATTTACCGTAAATTAATAAATCACTTTTCAATCAATAAACATTCATATAAAATTAGCAAAAAATAATTCTATAATATCACAAGGATCGAACTAACCATCTACGGGTTCATATAAAACAATTTAGGTAAATGAAATGCAGGAATCTGACTCACATAAAATGGTACCTATTAAACTACAAGAAACATTTGTGTAAAGAAAGTTAACTAATAAGGATTTGACATTTGTAAAGAATACACTAAAGCTTTAATAATTCATTTCAATTATTTCACAAAATTTCAAAAGTCACATAATAATCGCTATCATTTCATATTTTAATGGTAACCTGACCAGAGTTACTACAGCATAAAATCACTACATCCCAAAGCTGCTCGCTGCGCCGTTGGCACCCAGGCTTGGTCAATTACAGCCCAAAGCTGCTCGCTGTGCTGCCGAGAGTCTACTATGATCTTCATACACGGCTTTAGCCCTCTCAAGCACTCACATTTGCGTCACCTCAACAATACTCCGTCCGTCAGTACGGTGGTGTGGATAGAGATACGGAATTCGTATCCGGAGATCCCGAGTTTGAATCTCACTCAAACTAAAAATTATATAAACTACTACATTGCGGTTCGGTGAGTGCGGATCCTGTACTGTAATTAGGATTAAGTTCCTGTTGTACAGCGTAACTAAATAAATAAATAAATACTATTATCCAACTCAACTCGCATATGCAAGGAGAATACACATCCTACCTATCTTAAATATGAATTTTAAGCACAATATGTCACATAAATATAGATCCTATTTCTTTAGTTACTAGAGGTTAAAGCTTTATAAATAACAACATTTAAAAAAAATAAATCTCAAAATGTAATTAAATAAAGTAGAGAAACAAAACACAATATGAACAACAGAATATAAAATAACAAAAATATAAATTAATTATAAATGATATAAGTTTTTGAAGGTGTGGTTCTATTATTTAAAATTTTAGATTTTGTGACTAAAATTGGAAAATTGTTTTATTTATTTTAATGTATAAATCCTTGAATATTTATGGTTGTTATTTTAACATGTTTATTTGTATGACAAAGTAATTTTGACGGTTAACTCCTGAAGATGGTGCAGGTGGCACCGAAACCGGTTGAGTTGATTTAATAAAGACTATTTTGACCAATTCCCAGCAAGTTTTCCATTATTCCATCCAAGTCAAAGAAATTATCTTTGTTTATAAATTAAATATATTAGACATAGAATAACAACAAATCATGGAGGAAAGCAGGATAACACAATATGGAATAAAAAAAATGTATATTGAGCGGTACCACTACAAAATACATATACAAAAACAATACGAGGAGCGGTTGAAAAATAATCGGCCTGGGCAAGAGATGGCGCTACTAATATCAAATCAATGTTGTTCTTCGTAAATCCTAACCTTCAAATGACTTCTGTACAATTTTCAACTCTGTGCGCTATTTAGTTTGTCTTACATTTTCATATGACATGTTTCACTCAAAATACCATCAAAAATAAGCTATTAAATTTTGTTACACGGTGAATTATAAATTTAATTAATATATACTTATTAAATGATATTTATGAAATCATAAACTTCAATACAATGATAGCATTAACAACCTAAATATGGAAATAATCACAAAATTTACATTAATTCTAAACAATCGGCAATAAAATATGAATATAACACGGCAAAAATGCAGATTTACTGCGGCAGTAACTCAACTACTTTTTTCTAATTAAATAAATAATTATTAAAAGAACAATTGGCAATTGTTCGATTTTAATTTCGCCAGTTCTATCCAAATTGTCACCAATATTCTCTCTGCAGTGTATATACAGGTTGTTATATTTTAATAGACCCAGCAAATATCTCACTTATTTATCAACTTAGCAATTTCTTTCATATAACATGATTTATACAGCAACATGTAAGCTAGTTGATGCCAGATGTATATTCATGAAATCATTTCCGGTTTATTAGTAATTAATATCAACTTTGAAATTTCAAATGGAACATGAAATATTTTTTTACAAATTTGAAAAGTGCATCAAATTTGCTTTACAATCATGTAAAATTATCCATGTTACATTATTAAAAAGTAAAATGGCGGGCACTTTAATATACACCAAATCGGAAAGAGAATAGTGAACCATGACTGGCTTGAAATAAAACAATTAACTAAAACAATTGTAATTACTATTATTAAACGAAATAATATTTTTTTGTCATAATAATACAGAAAATAAGAATAAGGAACACTTAATAACAACAAAATGATTTTATAACAAATATTCAAAATGGCTCCCAGTCTCTTCAATACATTTTGCACAACGTTTTGAAACAGAATAAGTAGCCCTTTATATTTGGTTAGCAGATAAAGATTCAATTGCTGCTTCATTTTTATTCTTCAGTCCGTTTAATGGTTTACTTGTTCATTACAAACAAAATCTTTCACATAGTTCCATACAAAAATCAAGTGGTCATTAGGGAGAAAATGCATAGTCATTTTGCTAAGTTGATAAATAAGCGAGATATTTGCTGGGTCTATTAAAATATAACACCCTGTATACTAGCTGTGGTGGTGGTAGAATAAAATTGAAAGCAATATTTAACCAACGATGCAACAAAACACGATTCGTTTATTTCTTCTTTCGGTATGAATAATACCCCTTGACGTCACGACAGACACAGCTTGCTGCGATGTAATCTTGCTTGACAAGTCATCAATTGAATTTCAATTGATATTAATTTGTAGACACAGTCGCCGCTATTGTGAATGTGAACGTCTGTGCTGGTGTATGTGTAGTATACGTTTTAGTCTAATGACAAGCGGAGAATATAGACATATGTTCGATATTATATGTTGAAATGATTAAGATCGAGAATTGAGATAAGAATAGAATGGTAGGTTGTATTGCAGTTGTAGATAATTTCAATTGTTCTGATATTTTTTATTTACAGGGCCGGCCTTCCATCTTTGATAAAGTGCCCGATAACTATTTGTTGTTTTTTAACCAACAGTTACCAAGCAGTGAGTTAAATTTATTCTACAAATTATTAATTAAAATTTATTTATTTTAATTGGAGTTGTTTAATAGTTCTTACAATAGTTAATGTTAACTAATTTTTATTTTTATTTCGAGTGTTTACCTGCAATTGTGTGGAGATCACCTTCAGAAACAAGCGCAGTGTACAGGAGCGAATGGATGAATGTTTGTAGCGTGTTGATGGATTTTGGTTGTTGGATTTTTGCGAATTTCGGTAGAATAGTATGTTATATTATATATAAGCATATTATACTTTTCGTAACAAGTGCACAAAAATTACCGTCTTATCGGGACAAATGTCAAATATGGGTTGCGTAACTAGTTACCTAGGAAACGCCGCAAACAGCTAATAATCGTAGTCTCTAGGGAGAGAAACATACTACCTAGGGAGAGAAACATAATGTTTCTCTCCCTAGGGGAGAAAAGCATTGTTTCTCTCTCTAAAATTAGGGAATAAGAACGTGTTTCTTGTGCATGTGTTACGAAAAATCTTTTTTGTTCTGTACACCACTCCTAATTTTTTTCTCAAAGTATAAAAACATCCTGTATATAAATAAATAAGTAAATAAATAAATCTTTATTGACTAATAAGTCAAAGGCGAGGTTCAGCCCAGGGCTGTTCTTCCACCTAACCTTACAAAAACAAAATTATATATTAATAAGAGAATCATCAAAAAAGATTAATATTAAAGTCATACTGTGGTTATATTTCTATCTCATTGGTTACTTACTTCTCAGTACACATTTCTGTTTAGTACGTTTATGAATCCAAAGCAAATATTTCAACAGTGTTAAATTTTAATTCTGAACTTTTAAAAAATGTGATGAACAATAATTTTCTAATATCCGTATAGACTTCATAAAATAGGAAACAAATTTAACCAAGTAATTTACAATATAACTATTTTTCACGTTTGAAATGTAATAAGTAAAATTAACTAAAATTCGATCTTAGAGAAATATATTATAAATAAATAAATATATCATCACGCCTTTTATCCATTACTGGATGTGGCACTCTGCCGTGGCAGATCTCGGTATTATTATTATTAATCCGAGAGTTGGTCGTGTTGTCCCTGTACTGCGGCCTTTTGGCCTATTGTACACTCTGAATTCTACTCATTTAGTAGGAGTCCTGTTACTTTAACGAAGTCCAAGATTCTCTTTAATTTTAACTCTTTTAATGTCTTTGAGTGCAATTTAGATGATCCTAAGAGATTACGTCACAAAAGTTTCACAGTGACATATCAAATGGAGTGGTGTATCTTCTTCTTCTCCACAGCCTCTGCATAGTGGTTCTTCACTTAGACCCAGTGTATGCAGATGCTTATTTAATCCACAGTGTCTCGTTATAAGTCCTGTTATAAGTCTTACATTTTGTTTACTTATCTCCAGTAAGCTTTCTGGCCTTATCTTAGATGGCCCATCTCGGTAAGTGATATGTTTTTTCGCGTGAAGTGCGGTTACCAGCCGTGAAATCACGTCTCCCAAAGATGTTAGTGTATGGCGAGCCACAAGGGTAGATTTAATTTGGTGAAAATTGTTTGTCGGCTGTGGAGATCGAACCAGGATTCTTAAGATCCACAGGCCGACTCGATACCACTGAGCCACCTACCCCATAAATATATTATATTACTCGTATATATTTAATAGTGGTATCGAGTCGGCCTGTGGAATTGAGAACCCGGGTTCGATTCCCACAGTTGACCAACAATTTTCATCAATTTCAATCTACCGCACTTCATGTGAAGAAATATATCCATAACCGAGAACTGCTGCGGCAGAGTGCTACACCCAGTAATGGGTAAAAAGGTGTGATAATATATTTATTTATTTTATTTAAATGTTTATGTCTACGGTGGGGTTGCCAAGCGTACTATATCGTCGATTCCCACAGTCGACCAACAATTTAAATCTACCCCTGTGGCTCTCCCTAAACTAACGTCTTTGGAAGCCGTGATTTGACGGTTGGAAACTGCACTTCGCGTGAAGAAATATCACTTGCCGAAATCTGCTACGGTGGAGTGCCACACCCGGTAATGGGTAAAAGGCGTGATGATATATTTTTATTTATAACTTGAACTTGAAATAAGTGTACATTTACCTTTTAATTTTTTTTTATTGTTCCACAGAAAACGTCAACTTTACGATGACAAATGAAAGCGTGATTGTCAACTTTTCATAACAATCGTAGAAAATATACTATTAAATAACTTTTTCACAAGAATACCTCCATTTATCCTAGATTCTAAAAGTATCTTTCTTATTCATTAGTAAACTTTGAATTCATCAACATCTGTACAAGTTTATAACACTCCGCGTATCTCGTTATTTATGTACGTGTGTTATCATAACTCTATTTGCTTTACATATTTACCTGGCCAGATATCAACACGCACGCTCACGCGCTCATGGGCGCATTCTGCATATGATTGTTTACAAAGTGCCGTCAGCAAGGTAAACGTATACCCAGGAATAAAATTTATTAAATTAAACAAACATGGAGTGCTGTTTGTAAACATGGGAACTATACAAGACTTATACGGTTTTTATTTATTTAAATATGTTGAACAATAATAAAATAATTGTAGAATGAATTGCTTTTATATGTGTTTGATGTTTTCCTTTCGATACTGATAAGTATGGGAATTGTAAACTGAATCATATTAGATGAGAAAACAATTGCTCTTGAAATGGATAACTTAAATTTATATTTTAAAATACATAAGTCAGACGACCTGATGACGTTTCGGTCATGACTAGTCAAAAAAGAAAAAATTTAACTTTAAAATTATCTTCATTACTGTACGTCAACCGAATTTTTCTGTCATAAATTTAACTTTAAAAAGAAAAAAATGTTTATATACAAATTTATAAACATGTTAAAAAAGTCGGCCTGTGGATTTGAAAACCTGGGTTCTATTCCCACAGCCGCCAAATAGTTTTCACCACATTGTGTGGCTTCTCCCTCCACTAACATCTTTGGGTGCTACGATTTAACGGCTGGAAACCGCATTTAATACTTATAAATTAGTTATTTGTGTATTAAAAGCGCAAAGTGATACACACATAATTTTTTTTACGATTGCATCCTGAAATTATTTTAAAACGAAAAAGTTGATGACAAATGTACTTTTATGATATCATTTCCGGTTTATTAGTAATTAATATCAACTTTGAAATTTCAAATGGAACATAATATATTTTTTTACAAATTTGAAAAATGCATCAAATTTGCTTTACAATCATGTAAAATAATCTATATGTTACATTATTAAAAAGTAAAATGGCGGGCACTTTATTATACACCTAATCGGAAAAAGAATAGTGAGCCATGGACAGTGGCTTAAAAAAAAACAATTAACTAAAATTTTTTTTTTGTTATAATAATACAGAAAACATTAACAACAAAATGATTTTATAACAAATATTCAAATGGCTCCCATCCTCTTCAATGCATTTTCTCCCAATATAACCACTTGATTTTTTTTTATGGAACTACGTAAAAGATTTTGTTTGTAATGAACCAGTAAACACATTAACGGACTGAAGAATAAAAATGAAGCAGCACCCTGTATATATCAATTTATTTATTTTTTTATTTAAAATGAAATAATTATTAAATTTCTTGTTTGGCAAATATAAAAATGTAATTTTCGCACCACCGTCCGGCATTAGCAGTATTACATAACTAAAAATCGTCCGGAAACCAAGTTTTTACCTGGCCAGGCCGGCAAAAATTAGTGACTTTTTATGGTTATATGTTGGCATCACTAGTATAGCGAACTCCTGAACGTACGAAATGTCGAAATATTGCATTGGGGTAAACATATTATGATAAAATTCATAGTTGAATATTTTCAATACAAGAAAACAGAATATTTATACATAAATATTTTAAACAAAATTGTAAGTAATTATAATTGAATTAGCAATGTAAAATACAAATAAAATATATTTATTTTTTAGGTTATAATACTGGAATGACAAGTCGTGAAATAGACAAAGAAATGAATTATGTTTTATGTTTATTAAATAAAGTGTACAGTGTAATTAAACTTATTGAAGATGTAAATTGATGAACAATAAATAGTTAATTAAAATTAAAAGCGAAAAATCTTGTGTATTACACGTCCAGAAACTATTTTGCGAGTGCTCGTATTTAAAGGCCTCGCCTGCGGCTCGTCCTTTTAAAATATACTCGCACTCGCAAAATAGCAGTTTCTGGACTAGTGATACAAATAACTATTTCACGTTTAATGTTGAAAAAATAGTATGTAACACGTGGGAAAGGTCCATTGCAATACTGGCTAAACGTTAATTCGCGGCGATTGGGAGTGGATTGTAATAAAACATTTTTAAATATTTGAGGTTATCATTTTGAAATATCATTTACTGCAGTGCCAATCTTACATAATAAAAAGTTTAACAATAACCTCTATTATTAAACTATTTTCAGCGTGACAATGAATCAATTGAGAAGTATAAAAAAGTTATGATTTGTTAATATTTATCAAAACAGTTAAAAAAGTATTTCTAAATGATGTCAGCCATTTACGCAAAATACTTTTAGGTACATATAACTAAAATTCCAAAAAAAAATTCCACTGATATTAAATCCCACTTTTATACTATGTTATATAACATCACAGGCTGAAACCTTAATAACACCAAACTCACTAACGACGGTTCTGAAAGACGCCCACGCATTTTCTATCTTCCTTTTTCATCATGCTTCTCTCTTGTCCTCATTTGCATTTATCCCTAACGCCGGACATCTTTTTTCATTACCGCTATGTACTCGATAGTCTTTCTCTCTCACACACACATAAACATGCGTAGGCGTAAAGAGTGATGACGTAATATTACGTATTCGCCGCACGTTTATAGGGGCGCCAACGTCGGCCAAAAATGATTTTCACTGTTCATTAATTCAGAATGAGGCGAAACGAACGCTGAAACTGAAAAGCTGAAATACTGAAACGGAGAATGAGAAAGATGCAGCAATTAAAATGGGAACTAAATGAAATGCTGCAAATTAAAAACATTCTCTTCTGACTCTGTTTTGTTATTTATTTATTTGTTTTCTGTACAATGATGTTCACTAGGGAATTTTAATGCTATTATAGATTCATGATAACTTGAATTATCCAGTGATATTGTTTTATGCCCGTTTGCCCCAACGAAATTTAATCTTTAAGTTTGATAAAATCGGATCAAGCAATGTAAATGGCATCATATGATATTTTACTTCGATTTGCTATTATTTATTTAAGTCAGATCTAAAATTTAAATTTCGTTGGTAATACTCGTGTAAATTTATTTAATTAAAAAGAAATATATTTCAAATTAAAATTGTACATTTAGTGAAATAAATTAAATATTTAAATCAATTAAAATAATTCTTGCATTTTAAAACTGAAAAGTTTAAAGTTTCACATTTAAAACGTTAGATATTTGTTTCAATTATCAATTAAAAAACAGTATTTTTAAACATTTATTTATATATTAAGAGCGTAAAGTGATACTTTGTTACTCGAACACGGTAATTGCAGCGCGAGCTAAAGGCGAGAGCTGCAATAGTGTAAGAGAAACAAAGACACTTTACGCTCGTGTCACACACATAATTTTTTCTACGATTGCATCTTAAAATGATTAAAAAACGTATATGTATTGAAAATAAATTTGTTCTGTCAACTGTCAATATGACAAGTTTCTGTTTTGTTTGTATCCCTGATAATTATTCAATAAGCGCACCGTCAGTACGGTGGTGTGGATAGCGATACGGATTTTGAATCCAGAGATCCCGAGTTCGAATCGCACTCAAGCTAAAAATTATATAAACTACCACACTGCGGCTCGGAGAATGCGGATCCTGTACTGTAATTGGGATTCAAATTCCTGTTGTGCAGAGTAGCATAAATAAATAAATAATGTTGCTATTGGAAACGCGCACATTTAACATCTCTTTCGCGCGTTGCCATTGGAGACGCGCTACAAAGACATTTTTATTGTTCCACAGAAAAGTCAACTTTACGATGACAAATGAGAGCGTAATTTTTAAATTTTCATAGCAATCGTAGAAAAAACTAATTTGTGTAGTTATTATCCAAATCAAATTAAATTTGTTACTATAAACTAATTTAGATACGCAGAATTTAAATTTAAAACCTAAACACCAATAAATTGCATTCTTTTTACTTCCCGTTCTGAAGCCTGTTTCATAATTTCAGGATAAAAATTAAATTACACATTTTACATGATGTAGGTACGAATCACAAATTAAAAAGATTTTTTTATAGTCCGCAAAATTAATTGCACTTTATATGAAGTAAACATTTTTAGTGTCACACAACATAATGAATAATTACAATATATCATCACGCCGTTTACCCATTACTGGATGTGACACTCTGCTATAGTAGATCTCGATAAGTGATATATTTCTTCGCGTGCAGTACGGTAACCGCACTTCATGCGTATAAATAAATATATCACTTACAAAGATCTGTAGCATCGCTATCAAGTAGTTTGGCTATGTTACATTATTTAACTTATTATTATTACTCTATTGTTTATGTTTACTCTTCTGTCAACTATTTATTTATTTTCATTCTTCTTTCATACTTCAAACTAAAAATATCTCTTCTTATAAAAATTGTATTTTATTTCTTAATTCAAAATTATTATTGTTCTAAAAATAAATAAAGTGAAGCTACATATAAATTAATTGTTTTACAGATCTGCTACAGTAGTGTTACACTCTATAAGTCTATAGGGTTACAGGCGTCATAATATGTATATACAATATATACGTATTTTATTATTGATTTGATTGAAGGTCAAAAGAGACATTGAAAATATATGTTGTTATTCTGATAACAATACAATTCAACAAAATTAATTTATAAGTTAATAATAATCTTTCAACTTTGTTCAATCAACATTTTGAACAATAAATGTCGGAGTAGTAACCAGGATCGCAGAATAACATTCAACGTAGGCTGCTGTAACAAATGAACAGAGCATGCCAAACAAGAGCACATCAGCGCGGCAAATTAATTTCATTAAACGAACGAGCACACAAGTTCATTATAAGCATTCTTTCCTCGCTACTCGTACAACAAATCGAAATCTGCAGTTTCTCTTTTACTGTTCGAAACTATTAGTGTATTAGTGACTATATTTAGTAAACGTTTGACGGGTTATTATAGTTGTATTTGCACACCTAGTAGGCGATGCAAATATTAAATAGGCTGTTGTTTTATGACGTCATCATGCTAAGAGATAATTACTGTTTTGTATGCTAAATTCAGATAACAAATGCGAATAATTGACGTGTGTTTAAAAATAAATAAATAATGAAATTGGACATTTTCTACTTTTGTTCGGTGAGTGGTGACATACATAATTCATGACGGTAAATAAACAGGCCCGGTTCTATAAAAATTTCGCGGGGGCAAAACTTTAATTTTATTTAAAACACAGTTGGTCTCTTCGTAATTCACTATAAGATTTGATTAGCTAAAATTTGTCAATGTCTAAAATATCTTGACTGTTTTATTTTTCAGGTACCAAACCTACCTATATTTGTTTTGGAACATTTATCATTAATATATTATGTAATGGAGTAGGTGGTTCAATGATATTGGGTCGGCCTGTGTATTTGAGAACCCGGGTTCGATTCCCACATCCGACAATCAATTTTTACCACGTTAAAACTACTTCTGTGGCTCCCCAACCACTAACATCTTTGGGGACCGTGATCTGACGGCTGGTAACCGCATGTAACACGAAGAAATATATCACTTACCGAAATCTGCTACTGCAGAGTGCAACATCCAGTAACGGTAAAAGGCGTGATGATATATTTATAACATGGTTTATAAACAGCTTTTTAATTAGGACTAATTAATAAACGAGTATCTAAAGAATTTATAAAACGAGTCACATATAATACTTTTTCTACGATCACAAATTAAGACATCAAAAAATATAAAGTTTTATGAATTATTTGAAAAATAAGTTTAAGTTACAGGAAATTAAGTTCATCCCGTATTTTATGTATCAGTTGTTATATTTACGTCGTGTTCAAAACATTATATAATAAAATAAATTATCAGTTAACCATAATATTTATTCATTCTTTGTGTGAGAATATATTTTTTGTACTCGTAACCTTCAACATGACACTTCCCGCACGCTACACTCAATCTGGAACAAGTGCTTCCCGATCGACTAGACTGTAAAAATTGCAGAAAACACTGGCCCTTTGAAACATTCTAAAATTAATCTGTCGTGATAATAATAAAATCTAATTTATAAAATACAACTTCCCTGAATTTTCTTTTATTAAAAGATTGGGAAATTAAAGTAATTTGTTAAAATTCTTTCAACATTTGTAGGTATATAATTGATAGGAAAGAAAATAGGCCTTTGTTCCAACTTTTTCAATTACCTTATATAACATAAACAAATTGGCAACCATGCTTTTAAAGTTTCTAGCCACGCCACTGATACCAACACAATATTTTACAAATAAATGTAAAAATAAAATAAATAAATATATCACGCCTTTTACTCATTACTAGGTGTGGCACTCTGCCGGAGCAGAACTCGGTAAGAAATATATCTTTTCGCCTGAAGTGCGGTTACCAGCTGTCAAATCACGGCCCCCAAAGATATTAGTGGTAGGAGAGCCCCAGGGGTAGATTTAATTTGGTGAAAATTGTTTGTCGGTTGTGGGGATCGAACCAGGGTTCTCAAAGATCCACAGGCCGACTCGATACCACTGAGCCACCTACCTCAATGACTACATATTAACCTCATTTAATGTGCTACTAGATATTTAATACATACTTATCAATTTTGTATTCAACGGTGCAAACAAAACAAAAACATAAAAATTAGCTGTGTTTTACACGAAAACCGAAGATATGAAAAGTATAATGAATTTGGAATAGAATAAATATATGACAATGAGGGTTAAGGAGAGATAGAAATAATCTACCCCATAAATAAATGTGTATCTATAATAGTATTTCCTACATAAACAAAATAAAATATAGAATATTATATTTAAAGCCAATTTAAAATACTTTCTATATTTGGCATCATTCTGTAGGTAATTTGCTCAATATAAGTCAAAATTTATGTAAAAGTCTTGTGAATAAATAATTTACGCCAATGTTTAGACTTTGACGCCTAACATGTGCCAACTTTTTGGCACTATCTCAAATTTAAGTGAGCCAAAATTAATTTAAAATTCTAGCCAATACTCGTTAATTAAGTACTTTGAACTAATAAAATGTTTTTCATCAGTATTAATAATACCCTATTGTAACAAAGTGAAACAATACCCGAATTTTTGTTATAATTAGGATTGTTGTCAGCTTCGAGAGATACAGACTAATTAAATATTATCTTGAATATCTTTTTAAAAGTTGACTTGACAGACTTCTGTTAATATTTTTAATGAGATTAAACTCAAAAACTTCGTACCAAAGACGATTTAAGTATAAAAATGTTATTAGTTTTTAACTTGAGTTTGTAATGTCGTTAAACTATACGTTAGATTATTTCTATCTGTCCTTAACCCTCATTATTATATGTTTCCAAATTCTTTATACTTTTCATATCTTCTGTTTTCATCTAAAACACAGATAATTTTGATGTTATTGTTTTGTTTACACCGTTGAATACAAAATTGATAAGTATGTATTAAATATCTAGTAAGGTACTTATTTGTTTTCTTTACTAATGAATATATTATTTAAATAAAATGGTTGTTACATCTAGCTTAGCTAAAAATGAAGGAAAGATTGTCAGAAATTAGTGAAATGAAAGATATCTCAAATAACATAAATTAACAAATCATATCAATTGTAGTCATAATTTTGACGAAGGCAACCTTACAGTTTATTTATTTTTCTGCCTGAAATAATTTATATACATGTACATTTTAAACAATTTTGACAAGAAAGTCATTCTTATTTGTTTGATAAACTTGTTGAAAACGAATATAACTACACTCTTCGAATTAGGGACTTATATATTGTAGCAACTTTTAGAAAATCCAAATATAAAGGCTCCTTCTCGTATCTGGCATCAACATTATATAACAACAACCCTGCTTCTTTAAAATCTCTGTCTTTAAATACTTTTCGTCAACATATTAAGAATATATTTATTGGCTAATATTTTAGTTTGGCTTTTAATTATTTATTTATTTATATATTTATGTAACACGTGTTTGTTAATATCTTTGCTATAATATCTCTGTATCTTTGGTATTGAGTCGGCCTGTGAATTTGGAGAACCCAGGTTTGATCCCCACAGCCGACAAACAATTTTCATCAAATTAAATCTACCCCTGTGGCTCCCCCTCCACTAACATTTGTGCCGTGATTTGACGACTGATAACCGTACTTCACGCGAAGAAATATATCACTTACCTAGAACTGCTGCAGCAGAGTGGCACATCCAGTAATGGGTAAAAAGGCGTGATGATATATTTATTTATTTTATTTATCTATGTCTACGGTAGGGTTGCCAACCGTACTATAATATATAGTATTATACTATATTTTGTTTTGATGTACTATGTACTTTTGAAAAATAATATAGTAATCAAAAATGCTATATTAAACATCGATAAAGTCAAAAGTTTTATTTAAAAAAATGTTCTTGTGTTTAGTAACATTGGCTGGTAGCACAAGTTCTGTTTTTTGGTGTTCTAAGAGCACGGTTTTAACATGTTAGAGATAGCTTAAAACACCCAAATACACTGCTCTTAAAACAGGCAAAAAACAGAGCTTGTGCTACCAACCTATGAATCTATTATTGACAGTTTAGATTTACAAGAAAAGCTAAATATTAAAATGAATGATGTCTATTCTGAAACAAACATTTTTAATTAAGTTTATAATAAAATCAAGGACTTTCCTAAATTTATAGAGAAAAATACAGAATAAAAATGGCAGTATGTTTTTAAAAAAGGCAGATAATGCCTTTCCAAAATTGTTAAAAATTATTTCATACTTTTTCTTCATCCCACTACTTCTCTTTTACAGAGATATTTTTTGCTATAATGAATCAGAAGTAAAGGAAAGATAGAAATAGAGCAAGAATATGTTTATTAAAAAATGAAATGTTTATACATATAAATGTAGACTTTCAGTGTAATGATGTTTTTAAAAACGCAAATTTGTTAAAAATAATTTTATATTCTCTCTTTATTTCCGCCACTTCTCTTTTTACATAGAGAATTTTTCTATAATGAAGCAGAAGTGGAGAGAATATACAAATAGAGCAAAATTATGTATAATAAAAAATGAACTGTTTATACATACCGAGTGCAGAATTGAAATATGTAACATAGGAAATACAATGATGTTTTATTAATATGATGATTATTGCTTCCCTAATTAAATTAGACCAAAATTGTAAATGCAAAAAATATTAAGTATTAAAAACTTCATGTAATGTGTGTCTACTTGTTGCTCAATTGTTTTTTATACAAGAGTTACAAGCATACGAAAAATGGCTTTTATAAAGAAAATTTAAGATTGAGAGTGCTATGGAGAACAACGAAACAAAATATTTTTTATTATAAATTTTGACAGTTGCTGAAATATCAATGTCAAATGATTGAAAAAAAATACTGAAAACTTTAGTTAACATATTAATTGTTGTGAACTTTTAAATATGGAATCATAAAATTTTATTTATAAATTGGTATTACACGGGAAATTAATAACAATAAAATATTTTATTTCATTGTTTTCCACAGCACTCCCAATCTCAAATTGTCTTTATAAAAGCCATTTTTTTTGTTTGCTTGTTACTCTTGCATAAAAAGCAATTAAGCGACAACTAGATACTAATTAGATGCAGTTTTTAATACTTAACATTTTATGTATTTACACTTTTGGTCTAATTTAATTAGGGAAGCAACAAACATCATATTAGAAAACTACCATTGCATTTCCTAACTTATATATTTCAATTCTACATCCGGTATAAATTTAGACTTTTAGTGTAATAATGCGTGTAACATTTTTTCAAAAACTATAACTTATTTAATATCACAAGATCTACAATTTTCATCAAAATAAAGTTACCCTTGGGGCTCCCCTTTCACCAACAGCTTTGGGGTCGTAATTTGACGGTTGGTAACTGCACTTTACGCGCATAAATATGCCACTTACAGAGATCTGCTACAACAGAGTGCCACACTCAGTAATAAGTAAAAGGCTTGGTGATATATTTATTTATTTACAGAGTACAGAAATTTAAACAATTTTTGAATATCAGGCACTGAAACTCACTATAATTGTCGAAGACAATATACATGTAATCTGTTAGTATCGATTTAAAACTTTCTGTTTATTATTGCATTATTGTTATTGTTATTGAGCGAAATAATTTCTTATCTAGCTGTCACGTCATAGCTTTTATTATTCTAGGCCCCGAACTAAAAGCTATTTGAAACAACAATAAAACAAAAGATATACTCCATTTACACTACCAATATTTACAGCAAAATATGATTAACAAAAATAATATATAAATATTTTCTGCAACTCGATTTATAAATCTCATTTTATTTGTCGTTATATGATTACTAAATTTTTTTTATAACATTGTTATAGTTATATAAGACTCTTTAGGGATATAAATTTATAATACTTATCTATATATCTAGTAATGTCAAACATTTATTATTTCTTTCGTAAAATAAAAATAAATATATAACAACAAAGACAAAATTAATTGTCATTCATACACTTGGTGAAACTAGGTTTAATAAAATATAAACTAAACACTTGGCTAAGTCTCACAATTTTTTTAAAAATAAATATATCATCACGCCTATTACCCATTACTGTGTGTGCCACTCCACCGTAGCAGATCTCGGTAAGTGATATATTTCTTCGCGTGATGTGTGGTTACCAGCCGTCAAATTACGGCCCACAAACATGTTAGTGGAGGGGAAAACACGGGGGTAGATTTAATTTGGTGGAAATATGATTCTATATTTCCTTTCGTATTATTAACAAATAGGAGGAAGATATCGCAAGTAATTTTTTTCTTTTACTTTTGTAGATATATAAGTCGGTTCATTTCTAGTTTTTGGTGGACCCAGTCCTAGTATCAACACAATATTCTAATTTTCTTTACAAAATTCATTTGATTATTAGTAATTAAAATAACCATAATTTTGTGACAGAAATACTTCTACTAAAATATATAGATAGTCCTTATTAATTATTTTACAAACTTTCACCGGTAGCGAAGCCAGGGCCCTATCCTACTTTTGGCTTTTTTAAACCTGGTAAATCCTGTACATTTGAAATATTCAAATATAGATAATATTTTATATTTTTGGATTTGAGAACCAAAGTTCGGTTGCAACAAACAAGTGATTTTTACCTCATTAAAAGTAGCCCTGCAGCTGTCCTTCCACTAACATATTTAGACGACTGGAAACTACACTTCATGCGTATAAATATATCACTTACTGAGATATGCTACAGCAGATTTCCACACTCAATAATGGGTAAAAGATGTGATCATATATTTAATTAATTTATATAAACTACCTAATTTGAAAAGACCAGTGTAATGTTTAAAAATAAGAATAAAATAACGTTTCTGGTTCGCATTCCAAAGCTTTACCGCATGAATTTTTATTTTTTGTTGAAAAAATTAGTCCTAATAAAATTTGGATCGTACTTTGACGTAAAACTAATAAAAAACTTGTATCTGTCAAAATTATCTTGAATTACAAAAAATAATGGTTTGTGTCATATTTGGAACATCATGCAGCAAAGTAACAATTGCTAATGGAAAACAATAATTTTATGTCATAGAAAATTACAATTTATTCTATATGTAATCGTAAAAAACAGTTTCTGTCCTTATTAAGACACAACGGAATTAGGCATTTTGTGCAGTATTTAGACATTAACTTCTAACAACGTGTCATTAAAATTATTCTGTTTTAAAGCGCCTCATAAAAAAAACGAATGTAAATTTGAGTGTTTATTATGCGTAATATTGATATTCGTAGGATACGAGATGTTCGTGGCCAAGTCGTCCAGTGGTCTGATAGTAAGTCGCGATAATTGGCGGGCGATTCAAGACGTTGGGTCTATTACACCGCGTAATCCAAAGGGCACGACGAGGAGCGACTCTGCGCTTGGAACCTCGCTCAAACATCGCAGCGGCTGTGGAAGCGGTCGGGGTGTGGGGAGAGGACCTCCGCAGCGAGCGATAGTCACGCTGCGCTGTCCGCACAACCAACCGCCAACAAACGTGGCTGTTGCGCCAGCGGACACTATCTGGCGCGGCTTTCATCTCCGAGACCTGACTTTAAAAAACTCTTTTCATCTCCTTAGAGTTGTATCCTAGTTGTAATACAACATATCTGTTATTTGCCGGCTGGACGGGGCCTCTCAATGAAATAAAAGTGCCCCACACGCTGCTAAATTCGACCAAGTGAGAGCTTTTTACCTTAGAACACACTCTTTCTTTGTTATCGACATTTAGTGGCAGCAAATCTAATAACAACTTACAACTAAAAATACTACTTATACTGCACAGGCCATGCCAAATGGAAGGCAAAAACAATTGCTTCAATGAATTACATGTAGTTTGTTCATTTATTTCTATTTGCATTTTCAGCCAACTAAATTCTAAATTCGTCTTAATCTCTACAAAATAAAATAAAATACGAACTATAGATACCATAAATATAGTTTCGAAATTATCAGTTTTTGTATTTGTACCATTGGTTATATTAAGACCCGTAGGCCATCTTGTGATTTAATTTGAACCATTAAATTAAAACCTGACACATAGGTGCTCTTTACAGGTTTTTATTTTTTTAATATTGGTACTTAGCTCGGATTTTATTTCATGTCTTCAGATACAACTTCGTCATATTTACAAAATATGGCAAATTGAATCAATAATGATAGCTTTATTCCTTTTGCTACTTGAATCACTTATATCAATTCAAACAAAACCACGTGATTAAATAAAATGAACAAACTGATAGACTTCGGAAGGTGAATTACATCGAGTTTTATTTATTTATTTATTACTCTGCACAGGAATCTCAATTACTGTTAAATGGCTTCCGAATTACTCAGACAAATTAGTTTACTGCACAAAATTGTACAAGAATATTTCAAAAATTGAATGTAAAATCATAACTATGAATCGTATTCAAATATATGTAAGAATATCTAAGATATTATTTTTCTTAGAGATATTTGACTATAATTTATATTAATTTTTATATTGCATCCTTCTTAAATACATATTTATAATATAATATATAGTAATATAATATTCCAGTAAAATTTTAAGATTTTTTTTGAAATACGCAAAACTTTTAGTATTTCATTCCTAGCGAACATTTTAAGTGTCACTAGTTTAATTCGGAAGTTTGCACCGCTTCTCCATACGCTTACAGCATATCCACTAATTTACTGTTGCTATACATTTTTCTCAAATTTCTCCCACAACAACTTACCCTTTCAATACCGTGTACGAAATCAGACTAGGTACTCAAATAAAAATAAAGCATTACACCAGGTACCTACATAATAACTAATTATTAAATGATTATTTGTAGGCAGTGTTTATACTTTTATTTCATTATTAACATAATTATAAATAATTAAATGTACTATTACACCAGTGACACTAAAAATGTTCGCTAGGAATGAAATACCCTAATTTTTGCGAATTTCAAAAAAATTCTTTTTGATCTAAAATCAGTATATCAAATTATATGTCATTAAAGTTACCTAAATTAAATGAAGTAAGCCAGTAAAATAAAATGACAAATAAGTGATATATTTGAGAAAATGTTATAAATTTGATGTGATCCAAATAGCAAATTAATTATGCTATTCTGTTATTTTCTATAATGCTACAGATCTGTAAATCTGAACAAAAGTGCATCATATTTAACTGTCAAATAGCATAAAATGTATTTGTCAATCAAAATCAATGCGCTTTTGTTCAAATTTACAGAACTGTAGCGTTATAGAAAACTACAGAATAGCACCATAAGTGAAAATCTAAATGCATATAGTGCTTACATATTTTATTTCTATGAACTATCATTTGAATATAGTTGAAATATTTTAGGGATTGACTAACAAAATAAAAAAATGCTAAATGAATGACATAGTATACCGTTATATTTATATAATAAATCTGAATCCGGTTTCAAATTGTATTGCATTACTATAGTTTAACTTTTAAAAATACTATAGACTGAGTTTAAAAAAATGCTTATTCTTTGTAAAAATTTACAAAATGACTACAGATTTACAATAATTGTTCATTGTAACACAATCACAAATTAATGACAACTACAACCGGAAATGTAACATGTAAAAGTGTACCAGCATTGCCAACCTCAATAAAATAAATTCTACTGTTATTTACTAGTACAATAAATTCAAACATTTTAAACGTAGAATTTAATTTCAAACAAATTATTAATTTTGTACTTTTGTTTTAAAATGTACAGGAGAGCCAATTTCCGCAAATTTTTTGAATGCTGTGTTAAACTCTTATATTCCACCTTTCTGTGTACATCCTGTATACATGTTGTAATGTTTACTTAATATTTGATTTATTGGAAATGTAATATTTTTATAACTTGTTCATTTAAAATGTAGATTGCACTCCCTGTTTAGAGATAACTCAACGAAAACCAAGGAACATCGTGTATTTGTATTTATCTTACCATTTGACATTGCGTCTAATAGCTTCCTTTCACACGTTTTTACGTCACGTTTTATAAAAATAGACAAACAATCTATATTCAAATAATTCGTCACAATTTTGCAGCAAGTATCACTTGTATTTAATGCAAATAATTTGTTTTTTTATTTACTATTTGATAAAACTTTTTTAATCTGTCATACATTTGAATTTAACTTTTGTAGATTTGACAGCTCGAGTGTACAATATTATATTTGGATTATAGTTCAAGTTGTCAACATGATTATAAATAAATAAATATACATATACCATCTGTTGTAACAGATCTCTGTAAGTGGCATATTTTTCACGACCCCAAAGCTGTTGGTGGAAGGGAAGCTCCAAGGGTAATTTTGGCTTTTATAAAGAAAAATTAAGATAAGTTATTTTGGTCTAATTTAATTAGGGAAGCAACAATAATAATATTGTATTTCCTATGTTACATATTTCAATTCTACACACGGTATCTGCCATAGCAGATCTCGGTAAGTGATATATTTCTTCGAGTGAAGTGTGGTTACCAGCCGTCAAATGATGTCTCTCAAATATGTTAGTGGAGGGGGAGCCACAGGGGTAAATTTAATTTGGTGAAAATTATTTGTTGGTCGTGGGGATCGAACCAGGGTTCTCAAGATCCACAGGCCGACTCGATACCACTGACCCAGCTACCCCAACATGATTATAATATTTATTATATACTTAAATTAGTATAAATATCATTTTAAATGCAGATTAAGTGTAACATAACTAAGGTTAAATTTATATTTGACTATCTTTACTTAAATATTCAAATTAATAAGTGGTTAACAAAAATAGTAGTATAAAATTAATTTCTACAGTGTAACATATTTATCAGAATTTACTTTGCATTTATCGTCTATAATAAACTTACGGAGTTAACTTAGATTTGATAGAAAATATAAAAAAATAATCATAGATGTAGGTAAATGCAAATGAATTGTGATTGCATTTATATTGTTCCCAAATCAAAAAAGTGTTTTTTTATTGCTATTTGTAGCATAAAACAAAGAAAACTTTAAAAATGCTTAGGCGTGAACAATAGTAATAAATTTTATGAAATATATTAGTATATAAGAATCTTTATTATTATTTAGTTAGTAGGTTGTTAGTGGGGTAGTTTTAACGTGGTAAAAATTGTTTTTGCCTGTGGGAATCGAACCTAGGTTTTCAATTGCACAGGCCGACTCGATACCACTGAGCCATCTACCCCAAATTTGACTAAAGAAAATATAAATTTAGGAAAATTAAAACTCGAATGATACGTTATGAAATGAAGACTTATATTAAAATTATGATGATATTTAATTTATTAATTGATTTTTTTTGTATCAGAGTTATTCGGAAAACAAAATAAGGTTGTTCACATATTAGAGTTCTCGTGAAAGACTTTATAGGTCAAATTATTTTTACTCGGTTCAAGCGTAGAAGATACATAACTTGGAAAACGTGCATTCTTGATATATTGTAATAAAATATTTGTATGTTTATATTTTATATATAATTGGCGTATTTATAAACATGTTTTTAAAATGTATAAGATATCATCATCACGCCTTTTACTCATCACTGGGTGTGGCACTCTGCCTAAGCAGATCTCGGTAAGTGATATATTTTTTCGCGTGAAGTGCGGTTACCAACCGTCAAATCACGGCCTCCAAAGATATTAGTGGTGTGGGAGCCACAGGGGTAGATTTTTTAAATTGGTGAAAATTGTTTGTCGGCTGTGGGGATCGAACCAGGGTTCTCAATATCCACAGGCCGACTCGATACCACTGAGCCACCTACCCCATATTTTTTAAATGTAATACAGTCAATAAATTTAAGTCTAAATCTGTGTTGAATTCTTTCGCCTAAACATTTAATAATAATAATAATAATTAAAATTTTTTGTATGGGGTAGGTGGCTCAGTGGTACCGAGTCGGCCTGTGGATCCTGAGAACCCTGGTTAGATCCCCACAGCCGACAAACAACTTTCACCAATTTAAATCTGTGGCTCCCCCTCCACTAACATCCTTGGGGGCCGTGATTTGACGACTGGTAATCGCACTTCACGCGAAAAAATTTATCACTTACCAAGATCTGCTTAGGCAGAGTGCCACACCCAGTAATGAGTAAAAGGCGTGATGATTTATTTATAGATCTTTTTGTGATTTATAAAAGTATTTAAAATTAGAACTAGAATGTTATAAACAGGTAATCTGCTTGCTAGGAATTAGGAAAACAATAACTTCAAATGTTTTAACCTACGTCCATTCAAAAGAAAATTGTATGACTTTTCATTTTTCTTTAAATAATGTAGGCATGTAACGTTTGTAAATTGTTATTTATAAAAGTGTGTGTGTTGAATAATGAAACCCTATTCCTACTGAATTTACACCTAACATCATACTTGGTTTGTACAATAGCTTTTAGCACCATATTTTCATAATACAAAATAATGAAGCATTATCTACTTCAAATTACAATTACAGTAAGAATTATGGTGTTTTTAATGGATCAAAGTGTGTGTATGATGAATACAGTTAGTCAATTGTTTGTCGTACGTGTGCATGTGTGTGAATGATCGTCAGCTGTCAGCAGCGATTGAAACATATGAAGCTCAATTCGGCCGTGTTTTATTTACACGAATTGTGTGTATGCCGGTGTCGCAAAACTACAGTCGGAATCCACGCTAACGCCGGGTAGAGACCAGAGACCGACAGCCAGCCTGAATCTTCTTTGTTCCGTAGCCGGCGAACTCAGTCGAACATGGCCGAAGTCCACCCGAGCGCGTTAACCGAACCTCACAGTGAACCAGTGCGTTGCTGTTAGCCGTGTGGATGTGTTCTACTGCACAGTGAATGTTTTTTTCAGTTCTTAAGTGTTTTCTAAGTGTTTTTAAGTTATTCCAATATTGAAGCATCGTAATAGTGTCCAATATGGTGTGGTGGGTGCCCAAATTAGCCCTGATTGGGTTAGTACAACTTGGTGAAGTGTGATTTTTATAGTGTGTCAAGTGCTCTGTGTGGATATTTCTTGGATTTTGTGACGGCAGGAGAATTATTAAGTTGGATTATATATAGTTACAGAGGATTTTACTAGCGGTAAGTTTATGAAAAACGTTGGAATGTATGTGTGATGATGATATATACATATCTCTGTTGCTCTTGTGAGGGTTTTGTGTCGTGCTGTCCTTGTCTGACAGCTAGACCGCGTCCCTACCTGATGGGATGCCTCTCATGCTATATCCGTTTCTTTCTAGCACACACTGCGTTCCTACAATCTTCCATCCTTGTTTGCTGCATGTCGCTGTACGAATGTCTCTCTTTGTCCCACTCACACAGCAATGCAATTCCACACGTTTGCCCGTTCGATCGAAAGAAGCCATTTTGTGTTGCTTCGCGCTTAACTCTCCAGTCTTCTTTAACGTCACTTTATTGAAAGATATTGCTATTATGCGTGTATGCGTCAAACCTATTTAAGGTGCATCGTTACTCAGATGTTCTCATGTATTTATTGCTGAATTTGTAGCATTTACCAGAAGCGAATACTATTTTTTACAGCGTTTATTTATACTGTGAACGCAATCTGTCATCTGCGTGCGTGCTTGTTTGTTCAGACACGCGGGGCGAGGGGCACTCAAGCATTCCGAAACCGATTAAATGGTGCTTTGATTGCCAATTATAGACTTTTGCCTGTCAGTCAGCCGACGCATTGCATTCTGGCCATGTACTCACACGAAACGTTATCAATGTAACGGGCTCGTTTATAGCGACCTCACATTTTTTTATTTTAGCATAAACAGGATCAGCTTTTAATTTTAAAAATTAAAGACAGATCAAATATGTACATTATATCAAAGTTAAATATTGTAATCAGGAAATCATTTTAATGTCCTGCAATATTATTGTTCAGATAAATATCAATAAATGAAAGATGATGATTTCAATAATTAGTAATTGTTTTGTTTATGATTCGAACATGTATACTACCCTTTATAACACTATAAAATACGTGCAATCATACAATGTATCTATCGATAATAATTTGTTTATAATAATTGAAAAATAATGCTTGTCGTCCCCCTTGCGCAGGCTCTGTTTATACATAGTCAACAAATTTTACAGAAAATAATGAGCACGAGATCATTAAATAACATTAATATGAATTGATATTCATTATGATATGATATTTTAATAATTATGTTTTACTTTATAATAATTTATGCTGCAAGGGCGTTATGTAGTTGATAATGCACAGAGGGCGACGGTATCCAACTTAAGGGATGGATCTCGCCCGAAGTCATTATTATCTAGTAACGCCCTTAGTGCATACATGATTTTATTTTGCACTAGAATATCTAGAATTAGTTTCAATTCAAAATAATTATTATTTATTTATGTTATTCTGTACAACAGGAATTTAATCCCAATTACAGTTCAGGGTCCGCACTCATCGAGCCGCAGTGTGGTAGTTCATATAATTTTTAGCTTGAGTGAGATTGGAACTCGGGATCTCCGAATTCGAATTCCATATTGCTATCCACACCACCGTACTGACGGACATTATTATAGTAATACGTATAAAAGTATGAATCAATTATGGCGTTGCATTGCCCAGAATGTTTTCTTTATTTTGTTTATACATTTTAAACGTCAGTTACGTTACGTTCTATATTTTAGGTGATGATATAGTCAGAATTTGATATATTGCAAGATATTTTAGAAAGAGTGACGTTGATATCTTTCGGTTTCATCGTTTGGTGCTATTAAAACAATAATAATAAGAGCTGTGACGTTGCGTGAAGGGAGCGGGCGTTGTGAACCAATTCTGGTCGGTATGGAGTTGTATTATAGTAATAAACAATAAATAAAGTTCATGTAAAAATATAAATTGTTAAATAGTTATTATAAAGTTATTGAGCATCAAACAAAAAATTAATTAAATCTTTACATATAATTTAAATTTCATTGTCATATTAATTACGATTTAAATAATACGTACATACGTACAAAACATATATAACATCACGCTATATGCCATGAAATGGAGTAGCACGAACCTTTGAAACATTCATCACATTTATAAAATAAATAAATATCTCATCACACCTTAAACCCATTACTAAGTGTGGTACTCTGCTCTAGCAGATCTCGGTAAGTGATATATTTGATATAAATAACAGCCTCCAAATTTGTTAGTGAAGGGGGAGCCACAGGAGTAGTTTTAACGAGGTGAAAATTGTTTGTCGGCTGTGGGAATCGAACCCGGGTTCTCAAATCTACATGCTGAATCGATACCACTGAGCCTCCTACCCCATTTAATCACATTCAACGCGCAATCAATTTTCGCTAATCATTTCTATCCTAACATATTATATTCGTCTCATTTATGTTTATAATTCGTTTCATGTAAAGATAGAAAAATGAAGAAATAAATATATCATTCCGCCTTTTACCTAATACTGAGTGTGGCACTTTGTCGTAGCAGATCTTGGTAAGTAATATATTTAGTGCATGAAGTATGGGTACCAGTCGTCAAACCACTGTCACCCACGATGTTAGAGTTAATTTTAATGTGATTACAATCAGTTAGTCGGCCGTGAGAATCGAATTCTAGTTTTACTGAGCTAAAAATATGTGAGAAATTGGCATAATTAGTATCTCTGATATAGCGAGGAATGGTTATATTGAATAAAAACGACAGGTCCCACGTGAAACTCGTTAAAATAGTAATTTGGCTTTAATTTGCATACTAATAATACGTTTACATTACAGAGAAATTCAAATAGGTATATCTTCAAGGTGAAATGCAGTTATAAAAACTGTAATTACCTACTAAACAAAAACTATTATTATTTTTAACTGCTATTTCATTTTGATTACACTTGCTATTAATTTGTTTAAAACATACCTATATTATGGTTAAATAAAATAAATAAATAAAAATATAATCATTGTAATTGTAAATCATTATTATCACTATTGATTTAAGATAATATGAGCACATATTAAAACACGTATATAAAAGTTACGCTGAAATTATAACAATTGAAATTTGTTTTATTTATGCATTCATTATTCCAAAGCTTTTTATAACTGTAATATGATTATTATTCAGTTCATTGAATTGATTAAAACGTAATTATTAAAATTGTACTACCGATAAAAACTAGTTATTATCGAAAATACAATTATTTATCCTTCCGTTTCAAATTAAAAATGAACCCATTCATTTAGAGTCGTTTGTAACTGACATTTATAGAATCGAGCATAACAAATTTTTGTTCCATGTCAATTGTAATTTAATTTTTCAATTAGTTTTTACCGTCTTTTTTATTAATTACTCTGAGAGAAATAAATCTTATTAAACGACGATATGCAAATTAACTTTTTATACTTAGTATCGACTCTATAAAGTTACAGGTGTGGTTAGTTAGTTACATATGTGTAAAAGATAATTAATAATGTATTGTCAAATTTTGCAATATGTTTCTAGCCATGGCTGCTCTGCAGTTGCACATTTCAGTAGACTTTTTTATCGTGATGTGCAATCAAACAGGATCATAGATGTTTATGACAATGTAACGTAATGCCTATGGCACACTGGTCGATGAGCGTCGATGAGCATCGATGAGCTCTTCGATGAAACAACAGAACGCACTCTTCATTGACAAACAATGAAAGCTTCTAAAGTTGAGAAAGAAAAACTAAATTTCAAAAATATGCTAACGTGAAATGAGACACAAAAGATACGAGTGAAATAAGATACGTTTGTTTCATCAATGAGCTCTTCGATGGAAATAGAGGAGCCTCTAATTTTCGTCGATGACGGGTGCGTTCTATTGTTTCATCGAGGAGTTCATCGATGCTCATCGACGCTCATCGACCAGTGTGCCATAGGCATAAGAGTGATTTTAAAATAAATAAAATATAAACTAAACACTTGGCTAAGTCTCACAAAATTCGTCACCAGCTTCTTCACGAGAACTTTTTCTAGGTGAAGGAGTGAGATATACCATACTGATGAGCTCTAATAAGAGCGAAACGCGTCTATGGTTACTAACTGTGTTGGCCAGCCTCTGACGATGCCCTCATAAGGTGACTTGGAGGCTGAATTTTGTGAGACTTAGACAAGTGTTTAGTTTATATTTTATTAAACCTAGTTTTACCAAGTGTATGGATGACAATTAATTTTGTCTTTGTTGTTATTAAAATAAATATATCATCACGCCTTTTACCCATTTTTACTAATTACGAAAACCTTGTTACGTTTTATATTTTAGTAAAATGTATGTACAGTATAAGATATAATTTTTTGTAATATGGTGTCTACCGGCCTGGAATTCCAGTAAAAGTCTAGAATTAAAAACACCTGCCTTGAAATCCTTAAATATCCTTGAATAAAATAAAACAAATATATGTCATCACGCCTTTTACCCATTACTGGGTGTACCAGCTCTTGGTAAATTATATATTTCTTTGTGTGAAGTGCGGTTACCAGCCGTCAAATTACGACCCTCAAAGATTTTAGTATTAGAGGAGCCACATGCAGTGGCGTAAATAGGGTCCGCAAAACTTCGTAATGCGGTGGGGGGGAAGCAATTAAGAGCGCACAATTTGCCACGAAACTATAATATATCATTTGGATATGAATATCTCTCAATTAAGTTACATTTAGTCGGGAACAAAATTACAAAAACATGATTGCAATGATTTATCAGAAAATTTTCCGATGCAATTAATGAATGCGGTGCATTTTCTTAAAAATGACATTAATGCCAATACAACCATACTGGAAATGACAGATATTATTTTAATCATTTATTCCTTTATAGAAAGTGATTTATGTAAAGTTTGCACTGCCTTATTACAATTTTGAAGCATTCCTGTCCCTGTGGCTACAGCAGAAACATCCTTCAGCAAATAAAAAATAATTAAATCATATCTTAGAAACAACATGAATCAAGATAGATTAAGTAATCTCGCTCTTTTGCCAATAGAACATCATGCCGTAGAAAATTTAAATCTAAATACTCTTATAACAGATTTTGCTAATAAAAAAGTCCCTAGAACTGATATTTAATTTTATACTAAGTATGTGATTTATTATATATTTTTGTTATTTTTTACCTTTAAGAATTATAAAAATATTGCACTTATTACTTTTCTCCTTGTACCTAAATCATTGTATTTTCAAAAGTATATCGGGGCTTACATTTTGTTTTGCGGGGAAGCCACCAAATCCTAGTTACGCCACTGGAGATCTGCTGTAGTACAGCAGCACATTTAGCAACGAGTGAAATAACGCGATGATAGATTTATTTATTAGTATGTATAAAAACTAATTTTATTTGTTTATTTCGCTGTTTATTTATTCCATGTTAAATGATTGGACAGTTACCTCATTTGTTGACAATAATAACGACAAACAAAATATGTTTTTGTTCTTCACAAATAGTATTGTAAATGTAAATGACAAAATCTGTTTAATTAACATATATTTGAAACCACTACAAAATTTAGTAACATTCATTTCAAATCTTTTAATATGGTGTATGTACAGTGTATGTTGGCATAGAGAATAACATGGAAATCAATTTTTTTTAAACTAGCGTAGAGAACAGGAAAACTGAATTTGATTTCCATAACCAATAAGTGATTATAACCACATTAAAATTACCACTACAGCTCTCTCTCGCTCTCTCCAATAGCATTCTTTGAGGTCATAATTTGACGGCTGGTAACCGCATATTACGACCAAAATAATTATTTGTGTATTAAGAGCGTAAAGTGATTCTTTATTACTCGAACACGGTAATAGTGTAAGAGGAACAAAGACACTTTACGCTCGTGATACACACATAATTTTTTCTACGATTGCATCTTAAAATTATTAAAAAACGTATACGTACTGAAAATAAATTTGTTCTGTCAACTGTCAATATAACAAGTTTCTGTTTTGTTCGTATCCCTGGTAACTATTGAAATAAATGCATCAATAGTTATTTTTGTTTTAAGTGCGCAAAATGAGCGCGTGAGAATGTTACTTTTAGTCGAAACAATAAAAGTCATTCGAACGCACCAAAAAACAGAATTTTGCCCACGAAATACAAACAACATTTTTTCTACAACTGTAAATAAAGAATAATACAATAATTTTTGATTTATTTGAGTAAATTGAATGAAAACAACCTACAATAATATTAATTTGTTACTATTGATGTGTTGTAACTAATGAAACCTGACAACAAATAATTTGGAAACATGCGCGAGATACTCATTTTGCGCACTAGAATACGAAAATGAGTATTTTGCGTACTAGGGTGCAAAATAATGCGCAAAATACGCGTTGTCATGGTAATGTAAATGATGAAAAAATCATGTACTTCGCGTATTGATATTAGTGAAAAAATGAACAATTTTTGACAGTTGTAGAAAAAGTTATTTTTTTGGATTTTTCCGTAGAACACTTCAACTTTACAATGACAAGTGAGAGCGTAATTATCAACTTTTCATTACAACCGTAGAAAAAACTTTTAAAAGTAAAACTCTAGATTTAGTAACAAATCCGGAGATCCCTAGTTCGAATCTCACTCAAGTTAAAAATTATATAAAATACTACACTGCGGCTCGGTGAGTGCGGACCCTGTACTGTAATTGGGATTAAGGTCCTGTTGTACAGCGTAACATAAATAAATAAATAAATAAATAAATAAAATCCCCAAATTGACAACGCGGACTCTCAAGTTTGACATATCGCTCTTAGTAGTTGGATATGAAATAAAATGTATGAATAAGTCTTGTATATTTGGTATTATAATGATTCGGTTGTGTTTTACTGGGTAATGGATATTTGTGCCCCGAGGAAAATATTAGTGGCACGACTAGGAAAGTAATTACGCAGAAGGCGACATCGTAATTCCCGCATATCAGCCAAACGATCCAAAATAGCGTAGGTGTGCTAAATGTGAAACAAGCACGTTGTCCATTTATCAAATTATTACTTATCGACAATCTGTGCCGGTTCGCCCGATAATAAATATCACAATAGGCCTTGGCGTGGGCGCGGCGAAACAAAACGCAGTGCCGCGCTCATGTGTCGATCGCCGCGGGCCACACACACACATGCATGTACATACACAAGGAGATTGTTTCCTTATTACTGACTGCGGTGTTAGAGCTTTGGTGGCCCGATGGAAACTAGAATTATGTTGAAGTTTATTGCCTAATAAACTATTAAGAATTGATGACTACAAAACAAACGTATTTGTCAATTGTTTATAATTATCAGTTTCATTGCATATCTTGATTATTGATGTGATGAAACGTATTTGCAGTTCGTTAAACTAGTAATTTGATAAGAAAGTTTGAATAAAGAAATGGCTTCGGAATAAAACATTTATTTGTGGAAGTTTCGAGCTAAAATATTAGCTCATCATCAGCACATTTAAAAAATGTAAAAATATAAAACAATATTTGTAAAATGTCAGTAATTATTATTATTGACATTTTACAAATGTTGTTTTATATTTTTACGTTTTTTAAAGGTGCTGATGATGAGCTAATATTGTAGCTCGAAACATCCACAAATAAATATTTTATGAAAACATTGGATTTTGATGCCTTTTCTTTATTTAATATGATTATATAATTGAATCCTTTTTTACTTCCTTGTACGAAGTAAAGGAAGTATTGTAATCGCGAAAATTTTCGGTTCTCAGATTTCAACGGAAATAGGTATTTTGGCCTTCCCTGAATCCATTTTGACTAATTTCGTCATGCCGTCTGTACGTACGTATGTATCTCACATAACTCAAAAACGGTAAGCCGTAGAAAATTGAAACTTTATATTTAGGACTGTTATAACATCTAGTTGTGCACCTCTTTTTTTTGGTCATTATACAACTACCGGAAGTGGTACTTTACTTGAAGCCTATAATAGATTTTCATGAAAAACTATATTCAAATATAATTTAAAACTTTCCAAATTTGGTATATAAGACTACTATATCAATGGAAATAACATAATAGATTTTGGTTAAAATAGACTAACCGGAAGTGGCACATTACATGAAGCTGCTAACAGTTTTCCTTGAAAAAAATGGTATTATTTTAATTTTAGAAATGAATGCTGCAAATAAAAATTTTAGAGAATTAAATTCTGCGTCTATCATATTAAGAATTTTTAAATTAGCTTTTTGCATAAACGAGATATCTAAATTTAAATATTATATATTTTTAGATTTAAAGAAAGTTTGCTATGGATTAGAACAAAAAATAAAAGATTTTATGTCAAATATGTGCAATGTAAAAAATATCTATAGTTTAATACGCGTACAAGGAAGTCATGTGGTGTCCACATTAGATTTTTTAAATTGATCATCACTGGAATAAGTCATGTCACTCAATTTATGTTTTGAATGTAAATAAATAAGTAAATATATCATCACGCCTTGTACCCATTACTGGGTGTGGCACTCTGCCAAAACAGATCTTGGTAAGTGAATATATTTTTTTGCGTGAAGTGCGGTTACCAACCGTTTTGAATAAATGCACATATTTGTCTTTCTCTTTTATTTGCAACTTCGCAAGTCTGGTATTTATTTCTCTTTCTAAGCTATTTTATTTTGTTGTCATTACATGGATTGAAATGACAAAATTTGTAAATACAGCATATATATGAAATTGAGTAGCAAAATATCCTAGTCAACATAGCTATACTCACAATTATTTATTCTTTGTTTCAAATAAATTATAATTGAAATTTTGTAAAAAATTAAATTTATTCCAAAATAATTTGTAATAGAATGTGATTTATATTGGTTTATTTTCAGGCGCTTTTTTATTTTTCTAAATTTAAATTGAATGTGCAATTTACACAAAGATATTTCTGTCATTTATTATTTAATTTTTGCTAAAATACGCAATATTTGATATTGTATGTAAAATATTTCATAACATAAATATTTGCTGTTTGAATGGGATTAAAAGTAACGTATAAACGCGCAAAAAAGATATTTTTCGATTGTTCCTCAGAAAACGTCAATTTCACGATGACAAATGAGAGTGTAACTGTCAACTTTTCATAGCAATCGCAGAAAAAATAATAAATAATTCAGTATATCAAGTATAATGATAGGGAAGGTGGCTCAGTGGTATCGAGTCGGCCTGTGGATTTGAGAACCCGGGTTGGATTCCCACAGCCGACAAACAATTTTCACCAAACTAAATCTTCCCCTGTGGCTTCCTCTCCATTAATATCTTTGAAGGCCGTGATTCGACGGCTGGTAACCGCACTTCACGTGAAGATATATATCACTTATTGAGATATGCTACGTATATTATTTATTATCTGTGTTACTTCTAAGAATTTATCAGCTCTACCTCTTCAGAAATGTGAACGGACACCACTGAAACATGATCAAATTAACTGAACCATAGCTAGCTTGGATTTATTATGGTATGTATTTATTGCCACGTAAAGCTCACGTCATTTCATTTTTATTTAGTATTTTAACAAATTCAATATTTTTTCCATTTAATAAAGTTTGATATTGAAAGTTATTTATTACTAAAAAAATCAATTAAGTAATTATTCCTTTTTATATTACTTGTTTGATATTGGCAAATAAAAGATTGTGAACCATATTTCACAGATATACTTTTAACAATACTTTCAGTTATTTTTTTCAAATCAAAGAAAAATTTTCTTGTTATTTTGCAGAAATAATTATATTTTCGCGGTAATCCCATTATCGCTAAACGTAATATTTATCTCTACATACAATAACTTTATCTCAAATTTCATCACGCACTGATGTCACATAGATATCCAAATTAAATTAACAATTTCAAGTGTGACAGATTTTTTTTTATCTTATCGAAACTGTGATTACTTATACACTTATTTTTATACATGTATCTTGAGTGGGTTTCAATATTGTTCATGCTCACGCTTCAAATTAAAATCTAATAACAATGACAAATATAAGCACTTAACTATTATCTAAAGATCTTAAAATTGATGTTATTAAGCGGTCAATAGTATTGGAACATATCTGATCTTATCAGATTGTTTACAAGTGTTGATCAAGAATATATTTAAAAATTAGAAAATAAAATAATTACGTAAAAATTATGCTTAAAATAGGCGCAAAAGATTATTGTTTTCTTTTTAAGAGTTTATTATCTTAATCGATCTTAATTGATACAACCTGTTAGATACTATACATGTTCATCGACTTGGCTATTACGTCAGTTTTTAAATCATGATATTGCAACACCGAAATATGTTGCTCATATCTTGACCATGTTAAAAATATAAATGATAAAAACTAAATGATTAACTTGTGTCTTGTATCACAAACAAATTCACTATTTATTGTTTTTTTTTTCTATTATTTATTTAGCTTCCCCCAATGGGTATTACCTATAAACGTAAGTAATTACTAGAGCCCGAATTATATTTATTTATTTGTTACGCTGTACAACAGGAATTTAATCCCAATTACAGTACAGGGTCCGCACTCACCTAGCCGCAGTGTAGTAGTTTATATAATTGTTAGCTTGAGTGAGATTCGAACTCGGGGTCTCCGGATTCGAATTCCGTATCGTTATCCACATCACCGTACTGACGGACAATGCATTTGCATATTTAGCTCATTCTCAGCGGTCATTGCATATTTTATCTAATATCTAGTGATGATGCATATTTTCGCTATATTTACAATAATTTTCGGTAGGGTAGTTAATGAATGAAATCTTACGTTGTTGCCGGCCAAACCTATTAACCGCACGGCTCTTAGAGCGCACTCTGCATCCGCGCGTCTAAAAATTATACCTTCAAAGATTTTCTGCGAAAATATTGCTTGAATCAAAATATACCAGACGAATCAACATTGCGTAAAAATTACATACCAACAATTTACCTACATGTTCTGGAAGAAATAAGCAATGAACTCAATGATAGTAATATTTAGATATGAACTTTTGTGTCAAATTGATAGTTTTATTACTGGGACGGCAGAAACTATTGTCAGAAACTATAAGTGCTAACATAGCACCTATATTCAAATACTGCCCAGTTACTTCAGTAGATGTGGAGCGATCCTTTGTCCCTTTTAAAAATATTTCGAGTGATCGAAGACACAATCTTACTAGCGAACAGTTGGAACAGTACCTGATTGTTTACGTTTACAAGAATAACAAAATGTTAAATAATTGTTAATTTATTATATTGTCGTCGATAAGATTGCTAAATTCTGATATAGATAATTTATGAATGATTAATTTACTAATTGTGTGCTGATTTTGAAATAAAATAACTACTTCTTACTTTTTTTTATTATTTAATGTAGCATATATTAACAATTTTCAGGCATATTTTAAGGATTTTTAATGCATATTTCAAACCGGTCGCTAGTAATTACAATAATATGTATATACAGAGTGTTCATTTTATTTTGTCCACTATTGCTATCTCGAGAACTATAAGACCTACGAGGTCGGTTAAATTAGCAAACAATTTCTATTTTACAAGACTATTTTAATGAGCATAATTTTTTCAACCAGTGGCTCACAAACTGTGGATACCAACTTTGTTATTTTAATTGGAACTATATTTTGTTATTTGTTTGTTCGATAGAGAATTTTATTCTGAATTCAGTGATATAATATTTGTATATTTATATGAGAAAAATGCATGTTTAGATTTATTTCATTATAGCCGAGATTATAGCTAAAATAATTTCAATTTTCATAACAACTCATGATTCAAGTCAAAATATTATCGTCTATTGTCATAAAATATAAATATATCATCACGCCATTTACCCTTTACTAAGCGTGGTACTCTGCTGTAACATATTCCGATAAGTGATAAATTTCTTTACGTTAAGTGCGATTATCAACCGTCATATCACGGCTCCCGTATATGTAAGTAGAGGAGGAGCCACAGGGGGGTAGTATTAATGTTGTGAAAATTATTTGTCGGCTGTAGGAATTGAACCTAGGTTCTCAAATCCACAGTCCGACTGATCCACCATATAATAATAATAATTTTAATGAAACAAATGTAGCATCACACCTTTTACCCATTACTGAATGCAAAACCCACTTGTAATAAGTGCAGAAAAGTTAATTTTCTGCTATAGTGGTCCGTCAGTACGGCGGTGTGGATAGCCATCCAGAGATCCCGAGTTCGAATCGCACTCAAGCTAAAAATTATATAAACTTCCACACTGCGACTCGGTGAGTGTGGACCCTGTACTGTAATTGGGATTAAATTCCTGTTGTACAGCGTAACATAAATAAATAAATTAAAAAAAATGTATTACCTTTCAGAAATATCAATTTTTATGTTTATATTATTTTAAATGTACGAACAAAAAAATCAATTTGCGACTATACAATGTACAGTATCCGGTTGGCGTATCTCTGTGACGTAGGCTCACATATTTTAAACGAAACGAATAACTGATAATATGAATAGTAAGAATAAAAAATTCTGCTGATAAAAAATATAAAACTTGATATACGAAACTCCGTCCAATACTTCTATGACACCTGCTATACGATCCCGGTTCTCAAGAAGGTGATATTTTTCGCAAAACGAACTGGTAACATTTTAATCAGAAGCATATAATTATACCCCCAATATCCGTGTTTCGTTCAGGTTGATAATTACAAGTCATTTGTCAACGCACACATTACAAGTAGATACAACATTCGGTCGTCTTTTATTTTTTAATTAGTTTCACGGCCAACGTGATTAATCTGCATCGCATCCCTCGTGTACAACGTGTAATTCAGTTAAATTAAAACTGAAATCAAGTTATCTGCGTTGGAGATCGGCTGCGAGCCATGAGGCACTGTGGCTGTGTGCCAATTTGCATTTTTATGCAGCTGCTGCGACTAATTAGTGTCTAATTCGCGCGGAGTTCAACACACAGCCGCAAGCGACAAAGGGTGGTGTGAAGCTATTGAGATTCTGATCACTTTGTCTTGATTACTTTGGTTTTAGAATTTATTTTTGCTCGAATGTCATACACAAATATGTCGTATGTCCCAACTTAATAGACACCTACATTGTAAATCAGTACAGATGTAAGTACTTATAAGTTTCTTTAATAGTAATTTAATACCAAGGGCATTATTTAGACGGATGATGCATAGAGAGCGATGACATGCATTCCGAGGTCATTATCATCTAGTAACGTCCATGATGCATACATGATTTTGTTTTTCACTACAATATATACAGAGTGTTTCACAACTTAGAGCAAAAAATTAAAGGGTAATACAGGCTGTTTCAGGACTTATGTAACAAACTTTAACAGCTTATTCCTGAGGTCATTTTGAGCCAAAAATGTCATATCAACATAGGTCCTATTCCTTCTAGTTACCAAAATACAAGAGGTTGAAGTTCTATAAATATGTAACACGAAATTTTCAAATTTTTGTAATCAAGATACTTTCGGAAAACAAGAGTTTTATTGAAAAGTCATACCTTATTTGTCTTAATTAATTTTATTTATTAATATTACCGAATACGATTTAGAGAACAAAACAAAAAATGACACAATTAAATAGACACAGAACAACATGGAGTAGGTTAACATAATATGAAATAAGATAACAAATTTTTAAAAAATTACAGAAAGTGTTCAAAATAAGCGCCTTGAACTCGTATGCATGTTATTAATAATAAATAAAATTAATTAAGACAAATAAGGTATGACTTTTCAATAAAACTCTTGTTTTCCGAAAGTATCTTGATTACAAAAATTTGAAAATTTCGTGTTACATATTTATAGAACTTCAACCTCTTGTATTTTGGTAACTAGAAAAAATAGGACCTATGTTCATATGACATTTTTGGCTCAAAATGACCTCAGGAATAAGCTGTTAAAGTTTGTTACACTAGTCCTGAAACACCCTGTATACGACGTGCTGATCATGAAACAAAAAGAATGCATGCAAAAGTCTTTTGCGTTCTGTAGACAAAAAACACTCATTTCGCGTGTTGATAGTTGTCATGTAAATTTTAACTTCATATGACAGTTTTCGAAAAAAAATCTTTTTTTATTGTTTTTTCCCACTTTTAATTGACATACTTTGTTTTTCTTTTATATAATATATTCTTTTGACTTTGATCTCTGAAGTACTATATTTCACAGAAAAAAAGTTGGCAACCCTACTCCAACCATATGTCAGTCGCAAATAGTATAATTCTAATGGATATAGTAAAACATATCTCTGCTAACATTAGTAAAATCCTAGTAAAATCAGCAAATCAAATATCATTCTAAAAACTCAAAAAAATAAATATTTACCAATTACTTAACTACATATATTCATAGTCTAATTTTATACATTAGATAAACAACATTACACTTATCACTTACATCACAAATTTTCCGTCATACCAAAAGATAATCGTATGTCATTAGTTTATAATTATATATAATTTTGTTTGGAAAAGAAATAATGACAGGAAAATCAATACCACTTATTCATAATTAATTTCCCTACTACATAACTGTTTTGACTGTTTCTTTGTAATATCAATGAAAATAAATTTATTTTTCAATTTTAATTTTAGATATTGTATAATAAACAACAATAAATATTAATTAAGTAATAGTAATTAAAGATAAACAATCTTAATATAAAAATTACCTCGAAACCCACATACAAGTGTTCTAAGATGAAGAGACAATGTTTTTGGAAAATTGTGTAACTTAAAACGACGCATTTCTTGGGATTACTGTACCGCCGACCTTCAAAGACAGACGCCAGATGTTTTTGGAATGGTTATTAGCTTGAAAGCAATACATTCAATGTTCTTAGAATTCAGTAGGAGATAGAATATTTTGGCAAATTCTATTCCCTAATTTTGTCTCATGAAAATTTACTGTTATAATCACTAATTTCATAACAAATAAATTAGTTTAAAAACGTATTACTGCACCTATTTAATTGTCTGCCACCACATACAATTAAATGTAGTATTTATTACTTAAGTACTCAGTTATAATTTTATCAGTTATTTTGCAATTAAAACTTTAATTAATTTAACTCGCTTCTCGTAATTATTTGATCGTAATTATCTTTGGTATTTTATGTTCTAGAATTCAGATCTATTAATTAAGTTTTGCTCTAAATTAAACATTATTTAAGGTTGAACAAATTAATTATAATTATAAGTTCTTTCTTCACACTCTTGTTAAGCTATTTTATTATCTCAGAAAGTAGTTATATACATTGTTTTATTGTACAGGGTGATCTAAAATGATTGACTGTGCCGTCGTCGTTTTGATTTTTTGTTTGTCGCATCATTGGAATAGTGAAGTACCACTAATACGAATTCTAATCTATCTATTTAAAACTGACAGCTTATTTAAAACAATATTAAATAATACAATCGTTTACTTATTTTTTTACTGCAACAAATAAAATGTTAACAAAATATGTTTCAAAACACGATGTTACGGATATATTAGAATGTCGCTAACTTAAATAACATAATTAGCGTTTGCCGTAAATTAATAGTAACTTTTGATAGTATCGATCATAATACGAACTTCAAGTCACGTGACGGTCAATAATTCTGGATCACTTTGTATACAGGGAGGTGACTGCTACACTGGAACATAGGATTTTAACATGTAAAATCATATTTTTATAATTTCTTGCATCCCTTATTATTTTAGCGAAAAAAACTTCAAATAAATGTTGTGGAGCATAAAAGTCTACATTAAAATCAATAAACAGAATTAATTTTGCATGCTTTATAACGGCAGAAATTAGCTTATAAATAGGAATTACTTTGAAAATGAAACAAAATTAAAGAAATGATTAACGTTTTATCTATCAGCAGAAAAATATTCCTTGTTTCATGAATTTATTGCCAGTAGTATTAGTCTTTAATTTAAGTGAATTATAAGAAAAATTGGTGGATAATTACTCAATTAAAGAAAGAAATGCATTTTTTTACTGCAATTTATGGGGTAGGTGGCTCAATGGTATCTAGTCGGCTTGTGGATTTTGAAAACCCGGGTTCGATCCCCACAGCTGACAAGCAATTTTCATTAAATTAAATCTTTTCCAATGGCAACACGCGAAAAATATTATTTCAATAGTTACCAGGAATACAAACAAACAGAAACTTGTCATATTGACAGTTGACAGAATGAATTTATTTTATATGTTTCTTAATAATTTTAAGATGCAATCGTAGAAAAAATGATGTGTGTATCACGAGCGTAAAGTGTTTTTGTTCCTCTTACACTATTGCAGAATCACTTTACGCACTTAATACACAAATAACTATTTAATGATTAAATATGAGTTCTGAAAACTTTTTCCATAATATTATATTTGTTATTTATTTATTGTTAAGATTAGGTTTATATGTTGTCAACAATTGATGTTATTTATGCAGTTAGTCACGGATCTGGAACAAATGACAACAAATCTATAACGTTTAAACTGTTTCATAAATATTTTAAACCACGATTACTATATAGTATCTATCTATATAGATAGATGAGTAATTTTCCGTAGTTACCCATTACGTGTCTGTAATAATTTTGCCGCTAGATGCCAATAGTGTATCATTTGACTCGATTTACAATAAAGTATAGTACTATTACTAACATGAAAACAGTGTATACGTGAGAAGGGTGCAGCGAAAGGTATATTTTAATAATAAGAATGAATTAAAATAAAAAAAGCTCAAAATGTAATCTGTAAATTACAGGTAAAATATTAAAATGTAGTTATTGTACAAAACTGATTTTTTTCAAATTTACAGGTTGGTCACCAAAACATAAGACTTTAATATGTAAAATCATATTTTTATAATTTTCTGCTTCCGTTATTATTTTAGAGAAAAAAGCTTCAAATAAATGTTGTAGAGCATAAAATTCTACACCAAAACCAATAGAATTAATTTTGCATGCTTTATAACGACAGAAATTAAATTGAAAATTTTGAAAATAGCTTAAAAATATGGATAGCCTTGAAAATGAAAGAAAATTTTTGAATTATTAATTTTTATGATAAATTACAGGAAATGAAATTCTCTTTTTGTAAAAGTGTTGATGGTCCTGTAAAGGACCGTTGTTTTTTGTTATTATAAATAATTAACAAGGAATATTTTTCTGCTGATAGATAAAACGTGAATCATTTGTTTAATTTTGTTTCATTTCGGCACAGCGAGCAGCTTTGGGCTGTAGTACTGTATACTTGCCAGGCCGCCAACGATGCAGCGAGCAACCTTGTGTGGTATAGCACTCATAACCAGGTTATCGAATGTTATGTAAAAATAAAAAATATATATTTCATCACGCATTTTACCCATTATTGAGTGTGGCACTCTACTGTAGCAGATTTCGATAAGTATCTGTCGTCAAATTACGCTCCCCAAACATGTTAGTGAAGGGGGAGCAACAGGGGAAGTTTAAATATGGGGAATGTTATGTAACTTAATTAATTTGACCTGTGGAGTATTTGAAATGAACGATGTATACTTACTGACCATTCTTTTCAGATTCTAAATCGTGATTAGGTAACTTAGTACTTTCTGTGGACAGATAATTTTTTTCAGTTAGATTAATTAGTTCATCGCCTAAATTCGCTCGTCATAACCCACTAGAGAACTGAAACTGACCGAGCACATTTTGTTAACCATGTTTAGTCGTTTTTTATACCTAATTTTTACAACTGAATAAATAAATAAAAATATATAAAATCACTTAGATGCAGAATTAACTTAATCAGTGAAGCAATCTTATTTACCATATTAATTGACCGTCGCAATAATTTCGTGATTAACAATACAGATTAAAAAATTATCATACAAATTTAACCAGCCCCTCTTCCTTTCATAGAGTTTCAAATTTAATGAAAACATTGTATCATAAAAGGTACTTACAAACCGTGTTTAAAAAACCTCTAAATTGAAATGAAACGAAAACAACCGAACCTGTGCTGCTCGCATAATAAAATCCTCGTTGGTTTCATAGCCGAGATTTATAGATGTACGCAATAGCCATAATACACTACTGCTACATAAATTCTTCCAGCTAAAACATGATCTCACGTGCAAATAAATTTTCATACCGCTTCGAAGGCCAACAAAAAATATTTAATTTATGAGAAAAAAGTTTTGTACTGCAGATTAGTTCGTAACCTCTGCAGTGGAACATTAATTATTAAAGCAATATTTACACTTCACACATTTTAGCTCAACGTAGATTTATTCACAATATAAATGTGAAACTATCAAATTATGTCTGAAATGGAAATTACTGTAGTATATATTCATTAACATACACATACTTGTGTAGATACTTTCAATTCATTCATTTTATCAAATCATTAAAATCTTTTATTGGTAGGTGGCTCAGTGGTATCGAGTCGGCCTGTGGATCTTGAGAACCCTGGTTCGATCCCCACAGGTGACAAACAATTTTCACCAATTTAAATCTACCCCTGTGGCTCCCCCACTACTAATATCTTTGGGGACCGTGATTTTACGGCTGGTAACCGCACTTCACGCGAAAAAATATATCATTTACCGAGATCTGCTTACGGAAGAGTGCCACACTCAGTAATGGGTAAAAGGCGTGATGATATAATTATTTTATTTATTTAATTAAAACAAGATTCATCAAACCCAATATAACATCATTTTACCTATATCTATAATTTTTTTTTAATTCCTTGTACGAAGTAAAGGAAGTATTGTAATCGCGAAAATTTTCGGTTTTGAGATTTCGACGGAAATACGCATTTTGACCATCCCTGAATCCATTTTGACTAATTTCGTCGTGACGTCTGTACATATGTATCTCGCATAACTCAAAAACGGTAAGCCATAGAAAGTTGAAATTTTGTTTTTAGGACTGTTATAACATCTAGTTATGCACCTCCCTTTTTGATCATTATATAACTTCCGGAAGTGGTACTTTACTTGAAGCCTATAATAGATTTGAATGAAAAACTATATTAAAATATAATCCAAAACTTTTCAAATTTATTATATAAGACTACTATATCAATCGAAATATCATAATAGATTTTGGTTAAAATGGACTAACCAGAAGTGATACATTACATGAAGCTGCTAACAGTTTTACTTGAAAAAAATGGTATTATTTTGATTTTAGAAATAAATGCTGCAAAAAAAAGGTTTAGAGAATTAAATTTTGCGTCTAGATCATTAAGAATGATTAATTTAGCCTTTTGTATAAACGAGATATGTAAATGTAAAGGGGTTGTGATTGACGATTAATAGCCGCACTGCAAGCGCATAATATATAACTTACTGAGATCTGCTACAACTGTATTCACGTTTAAAATTTCTTTTATTTAAACTTGTTTATGCACTCCACTCGATATTTGACATACAAATTACCTGTGACAGATTTGCAGTTATATTTATCTATTTATATTTTAGAAAAATAAACATCGATTTAATAAAATAAAACATCTCAATTTATATAATAATAAATTTTGTTTCTTATGTCATTTATTACATTTAGTGTATCCTTTACCTAACGTATGTAACTTATCATCGGCAACTGGATACCTCTGACCTCTTTCCCTCGACCTCTAGGGTCGTTCCCATGACCCTGGGTCACTAGGGATTTAAATATGGTTTGGTTAGTTTAGTAGGTTGTAAAGAATTAATAGATTTAGTATAGGGTAGCTTCATAATTTTGTGGCCGTTTTATTACTTCTTAAAGTAAAGTACATATATAACACAGATTTGACTCAAGTAATTTTACTTCGTCATCAGTACAAATTACTTTTTGAAATAATTTTATTTTTAAACAAGCGCAGGAGATGCTGCCTTCATTTCTTATAGATTCGTTGTTAGAGAAGTGGGCGTAAGTGAAGATTTACGAAACAGGTGTACAGCGAATGGAAGAATGTTTGTTGCGTGATGATGGATTTTGGTTGTGAGGAAGGAAAGAGTTCGTATGGAGGAAGTGTTAATGTGGTCGAAACGAGTATCGTGTGTCAGGATGAGAATGTTGATGTGAACTGATGCTCTATGAATGTTTCAGGGGTGATATAACGTGATGTTATGTATGTATGAATGTAAATAATAATGCATAACAAAGAAAAAAATTAAATGTCAACCCATCAACCGCATTATTTACGTGATAACTGGTCAGATTTTCACATAGTCAAACAAATTATTTGCTGCCAATACGAGTGAAGACAAATCAAAAATGTTAAGTGAAGTAGTTCTTAGTAATAGTAATTGCTTACCTTTTCAAAAATCAGCTTTTGAACCCGTACATGAAAACGCAGTCAATCATTATATTTTGATTCTTAACATACACATTCTAATAAAAGAAAATGAGAAAGCTGCTCTTTTTAACTGAGAAAACAATCATATACAAAATACATTTTAATGATTACACATTGTCATATCCTTTCAGTTAAATTCAATTGTTATTTGTTGAAACTAATGAAGAAAGCGATATTTTACCAACTTGAGTTCGAAGTTTGCTTTATGAGTATAGCAAGTGATGTATTCATAAAATAAGTTCAAAAGTTATATACCTATATACAGGGTGTTATATTTTAATAGACCCAGCAAATATCTCGCTTATTTATCAACTTAGCAATTTCTTTCATATAACATGATTTATACAGCAACATGTAAGCTAGTTGCTGACGGATGTACATTCATGATATCGTTTCCGGTTTATTAGTAATTAATATCAACTTTTAAATTTCAAATGGAACATACTATATTTTTTTACAAATTTGAAAAGTGCATCAAATTTGCTTTACAATCATGTAAAATAATCCATATGTTACATTATTAAAAAGTAAAATGGCGGGCACTTATTATACACCAAATCGTAAAGAGAATAGTGAGCCATGACTGTGGCTTGAAATAAAACAATTAACTAAATCAATTGTATTTATTATTATTAAACGAAATATTTTTGTTGTTTTTTTTTTTCAATAAATAAAATTGATTTGAAGTCTTTTTAAAGAGCTTTCACTATAATAAATAAATAATAATAAAATATTTATTAATTTATTTATTGTTATTGATACATAATTGTTTTTTTTAAATTCCTGTTTGTAAATAATAACTAAAATTTCATAAAAGAACGTCTAGATCTATAACATTTTAAGACACTTATTCAAATTGTATGTAAAGTTTTCTTGGAGGACAAATAACTGTCAGTTTTTTTATAAATCTTCATTTTGATACTAAGTCAATCAGAGTAAAGATCAAATTCGTCCGTTTATCAAGTGTCACAAACAAATATATCAATGTAATTTTCAAACCGAAGTGCTATGCTATTCTTTTAAATTTATTTACAGAACAATTTTTCTGTCCTACTTTGTATTTCGGATGAGGCAATACCTTAGGCACTGGGTAGATTAATAATTAAAATTTAAATGCAACAATAATATCAGGAGTAATAAAAAATATTAAATAAATACTTGGCTAAGTCTCACAAAATTCAGCCTCCAAGTCGACTTATCAGGCCTTCGTCAGAGGCTGACCAGCACAGTTAGTAACCATAGACGCGTTTCGCTCTTATTAGAGCTCATCAGTATGGTATAACTGCTGGCCAGCCTCTGACGATGCCCTCATAAGGTAACTTGGAGGCTGAATTTTGTGAGACATAACCAAGTGTTTATTTAATATTTTTTATTAAACCTAGTTTCACCAAGTGTATGGATGACAATTAATTTTGTCTTTGTTGTTAATATCAGGAGTAGTTTACAGAAGAAAAAGTCTATTAACTTTAGAAAAAACAAAACAGATGTTCCAATTATACCCGCTGTTCCATTTGCCAAGTTTCAAGCTTTTAAAATTACAGTTTACGAGCCGATATAATTTACTACACATCGGTTCCAACTCAAAATATGAAACTTCTTGCTATGTTTAATGTATTATACACAATTTAAAATAATTTAATGAGAAAAATATAACGTATTTAAGCTTGAAATACAAGTTAATGGCTTGTCATTAATTTTACGATCTGCCTACGTGTTTATAAGAACATTTTTGTAGGTAATTTGCATACGTGATACTGTTTTAAATCTATTTTTAACACGACAAATTGGCAAAAACATTACGAGTTAATTTATTCAACAGTAAGCATAGGTTTTGTCAAACATCATGGAAGAAAAATCATTTTATTATTAAATCGTTTTCCTTTGTTAAATGCATCGATAAAGCTAAATAAATTTTGATAATTTTATCGCTTGATACCAGTTTCAAGTCGTTAAAAATTCAATTAATAATTTTTATCAGCATGCAATGGAAACTTGAAAACATTTTTTAAATTAAATATTTTCAATTATTTTAATATTTCTGAATTGTTATTATTAGTTGATGTAGTTACGGAAATTATTTAGTAAATAGTAAATATTAATTTTAGATAAATGATTTTATTATGTGTATATTTGTTTATTAGCATGTGAACAATAAATTCGATATGATATTGATTTCAAATAAGTCATGCTGATAGAGCTATTCATTTGTTTTGTGTGGGTAGGTATATTTGTTTTTTAATTGAATACAATTTTTATGTTATTTTAATTCAGAAATTTTCATGTTCATTTTTCCATTTTATTGTGTTTTTATCAGTATTGAATTTTAAAATTTCCTGTTGTTATTTTCCTAAGACTAAAATGTTTACAAATTTAACAATTAACGTGTATTTCAAATATTTTAAATTTTAGTAATTTGTTACTTCCTTCTTTTGTTACTACTTTAATGATGATACTTTGTGATAATTGCATTTTGTGCATTTCCCATTGTTTAATCTTAATTATTTTTATCACACTAATAAAGATTAAGGTATTTACTTGTTCTGCAATGATGTTGATTATCACGTTATCAGGATTATCAATGTTGAATGTTGAAAGTAAAGTTCTGATTAGCAATCGTGGGAAACAGAATTTTTCCTATACTCGTATATGAGAGTTTTAATAGTATATTATGCAAAAAGTTTTATAAACGTCTCTTTAGTTACGAGTTTTTTTGACACGAGCTGAACGAAGCGAAACGAGTCAATAAAAACGAGCATCTAAAGAATTTATAAAACAAGTCACATACTATACTTTTTCTACGATCGCAAATTAAGACAACAAAAAATTGTACTATATTATATAGTCAAACTCCCATTTACCGTAAGGTGTAGGGATTAGGTATTTTTTTTATTCTTGCACAAACTTTGTCCATTGTTTTCTATCTCTCACGCACTGCTTTGCTTCTCTTTAATAGTTTATTGATTATGGCGTTTCAATCCCTCTTTGGTCCTTTAATGTCATATTTGAAAACACAGCAAAGAATCTACAAAATAATCTTCATGTATGGAATGCAAATTTAACAAGACAAGGAATGCAGATAAATGTAAAGAAAACAAAAGTAATGGCGGTAACAAATAAAGAAACGATAATAAACATTAGTATAGGTAATGAAGAAATAGAACAAGTACAAACATTTCAATATCTAGGTGTAATTATAAATAATGATGGGACACAGGAACATGATATCAATAGTAGAATTGAAAAAACAACGAAATTGTTTCATGTTATGAAAAATAGTTTTATTGGTAAGAAAGAAATTAGTGTAAAGACAAAAATGACTGTATAAAACAGCATATTTAGAACAATCCTGACATATAGATGTGAATCTTGGGTTATACCAAGGCGAATAAAAGGTAAAATCCAGACGTTAGAAATGAAGTAGCTAAGGAGAGTCAAAGGTGTCACCAGAATAGATAGAATTAGGAATAAAAATATCCGCGAAGAACTAAAAAGTAAACCCATGCTAGAATTTATTAAACAACGACAACTGAGCTGGTGGAGACATCTTATAAGAATGGAAGAAAATAGACCGGTCAAAAAGATTTGGATATCAAGAACAAAAACGAAAAGGGACCGAGAAAAATTGTAATGTTTTATTGTATTATTTGAAAAGTAACGTTAAGTTACAATGACAGATGCAGAAAGCTAATTTCACCCCGTATTTAATACGTCAGTTGTTACCTTCACTCCGTAACTAAAACGTTTGAAGCCATGGCTTGTCAACATTTGATTAAGATGTTATTTAGCGCCATGGAAACCAGTATGTTAAATGACATTTTCATAACGGGAGAAGAAAAGTAACATATAAGTAACTCAGACTTCGACCACTTGATATAGAAAGTTTATTGTTTTCTCATAAGTCGCTAGATTTCTTAAATACTGCGGTTCATGAAGTGTATTCGCAATTTGGCGCTTAATTCGTCACACTTTAGTTATTTACCAACGTTGGTTCCTTCTAATCTAGATCTGTACTGTCTGTGACCTATAAAACATTTTTATATAGGCCACTATACCGGGTGTGTACTTTTTTCCGAACATAGGAAATTCAATGTTAAAATTTTGATTTAGTGATATCTTTTTACCTATTAATTTTAGAACAAAAGTGTAATAAAGAAAAATGTTCAGAATGAAAAACTGCATCTATAGAGTATAAGTTTGATATTCAATTGTTTCTTATGTACGAGTTAGAAGTAAAAGAAAATACACGCTTTAAAGCAATTGTCAGAGTGCCGTGAGAAATAAAACAAATTAGATAACTTAATAATAGGTACTTATTTGTCTAGATTATGCAGAAAAAAGAAAATAATAGTTGCTGTAATTAATTTTATTATTAAATTAAATGCTCAAATAAATAAATAAATTAGAGTAAGCTTTCAATTCTGGTCCAACATGTCAAATAATGTCAGACACAACAAACAAATTATTATTTTATTTATGCATATGTACATTCTAGTACATTACATCTAATTTAAGTGAGATTAAAAACACGGAAAACTGCTCAGTATTACATAAAGAACAAGAGTGAATTGTAATGAGACAATGAAATAAGATGAACTAATTTGTATAAAAATAAAATATATTGAAATATAAAAATCAAATGGTTATTTACAAATTAGTATTAAAATTAATCAGATTGTGAACATATGAAAAAAAAAGATGTTAAAGTTACTAAGTTGATTAAGACTACATTCACTTGATAACGATTGAAGATTATATCAATCGAAACGTGTTATATATATTTCTAAGAAAAATAAAGATAATGAAAGTTCGAAATTCATTATTTATTAATAAGACTACATCTTGCACATCCAACAGAGACGATTTGTCTGGATGAAATTTAGGGAACCAATATCTAATTGTTGTTTTTTATTTCATTGGACGTGTTGACAAGGAGTAAGGGAGTGTTATCGTTGTATTGGTTCAAGATTACTATTCACATGCAAGAGTTTACATAAAACAACAGATGCTTCCAAAGGAAGAGAAGTACAAAGGTCAAATCTATCATAGACCAACGCGCAGCTAGTAATTTACACAGATATGTCATCACATATACCGTCTAAACAAAGAGCGATAATTCAAAGAAGCAATAAACTAGATAAATACTAATCTAAGGAATACTGAAGTTATTAATTAACAGATGCACTAATAAATTTGATAAATAAAACTTTGCCGAGTCAACTTTTAAAAAGATACTTTAGATAACATTTATTAGTCTGTAACACACAAAGCTGTGTTGATAGTGAGAAATCATAATTATAACAAACTTAATTCTAAGTCACTTTATTACAATTATATCTTGAATGTCTCTCGTTTGATGGTTTGACAATTACATTCATACATACATACATAACATCACGCTATATCCCATTAAATGGTGTAGCACGAACTCCTAAAACATTCACAGAACATTTGACAATTTATTTATTTATTCATTCGAACAGGCAATCGGTCAATAATACAATTTGTGCGTATAAGTATTACGACTTTACATATTTCATTTCACATGTAACATAGGTTATAGGTCATTTCTCAGGAGAAATCATTTAATAGCATGATATAAGGAATAGTAGTTTAAAATATATTTAATAATACCACTGTCATGACCAGGAATGAGGTGCCAAGTTCACCGAAAGGTGTAAGTAACTTTTAGCCGGTATTTTCTGCCAAATAGCAAAAATAAAAACGTGGTTTTGTACTACTCGTAATAATTTGTACAATATGCGCAGATTATACACATTTTATTATTACAAAATAATTATAGCTGTTAAAATAAAATTACTTATAAATTTGGATAAAATAGACATATAATATTTTTTAAAGGAAAAATTCTCTCAAAAATATCTTTTCGAAAATGACACCCTGGCGAATCTTTCACTAAAAATTTACCTCTTAAATGTAGGAACCAATATAATTACGATTCTTTTTTTTAAATGAACCCATTTTGATAATTTTTCACTGTAATTAAATCTCATTATTATCGAATGTAACACAAGAGCTTTTAATTTTGCCGGATAAATTTCTGTTTATCACGAAACCTTGTTTCCTAGCAATTTGTCGAGAAAACTGTTTTAATAAAATCACGATTTTATTTTATAAACAGTTTTCGAATCAAATTGTTTTCAGGTTACAAGGTTGAGTTGTCAAACTGAAATTTATCCAAAGAAAATACAATGCTCGTGGGTAATTCAGCGAGATAATTTTATTTATGAAAGGGTTTATTTAAAAGTTCAATTAGTAAAACTACAATTATTATAACAACAAATACTGTAAATGACATTCATGTAGTTGGTGTTTTGATTTGATAGCTAGGAGAAAGGTAAATAACGTTTTATCACTTGCAAAAAGTTACCTAATTTTTTATCCGCTGTCAAAACGATAAATTTGTTTTTTTTATTTATGGCTTACTTTATATTGGAGTAAAATTATCAATAAAATAATAGCTATTTATGAAACTAGTACACAATATTTTTTCGAGCGTTTTTGAAATTATGAAATTTTGACATATTAATGACAGTTATAAATTCAAAAAATAAAAGAATAACATCAGAATTCGTCTACCAAGATATCTTAATTTTTTTGTGTTGCTATGTTACAATGTTATTATTTCACTAGTTATTTAATGCAGTTCATTACTTAACTCAAATAAGTGAAATAAAACTTCTATTTCCTAACGGAAGTAGAAAAATGCTATTTTCATAAACGTCATTTGAAAAAATCTATCGAATTGGCAAATTCTCGATGGGGAACTGCTTCTTTTGCACATTACTGGGTGTGGTGCTCTGACGTAACAGATCTCGGTAAGCGATATATTTCTTCACGTAAAGTGCGGTTACCAGCCGTCAAATGTTGATGTTTTGTGGAGGAGCCACAAAAGTAGATTTAATTTGGTGAAAATTGTTTGTCGATTGGGAATTGAACCTCAGTTCTCAAGATCCACAGGTCGTCTCGATACCACTGAGCTAGCATATCTCTTGTTATATAAGTTATGAGAAAATTGCACAGGCGTGACCTATTATTTTTACTTGTCTTTTTTGCGATTTTCGGTTATTTCTTTCCGTTATCGTTCTCAAAATCAAGTAACGCATGCGCACTTCAACATTCAATAAGTTTTCGCTTGAAGTGTTCTTTTTATAGAACGCTCGGCACATTAGACATGCTGTAAGGTTATGGACGAGCATATATAAAACATGCGTGGTATGTCGGCGTTTTCTCGTCAGTTCAGCACTGTGTAAATATAATAATTGTCAAGTTTCTGAGAGTGTGTTAGCGCTGTTCTTTGTTCACATTTTTATTGTTTGTTTTTCGGACACGGTTTGCGGAGAGTAGCGTACAAGAAATTTTATAGAAAAATAAATCAATTGAGCATTTGAAATTCAAATAGCATGAATATAAATTGTTGCCGTGAACATTATATCATTTTTGAATATGACAACATGGAAACAAGATATGTTGTTGTTTTCTTAACAAATATGGAAAATATAACAAAAACAAACAGATTAAAAATAATTTCCAACGTTTTGAAATGTAATTTTACTACGAGTTCTAGTACTTTTATAACAAAGATAAATTCTAATTTTGTATTGTTGTATTAAACAAAAAATGGGGTAGGTGGCTCAGTGGTATCGAGTTGGCCTGTGGGTCTTGAGAACTCTGGTTCGATCCCCATAGCCGAAAATCAATTTTCACCAATTTAAATCTACCCCTGTGGCTCCCTTCCACTAATATCTTTGGTGTCCGTGATTTGTTGGCTGGTAACCGCACTTCACGCGAAGAAATATATCACTTACCGAGATCTGCTTCGGCAGATTGCCACACCCAGTACTGGGTAAAAGGCGTGATGATATATGTATTTATTTATTTATTTATTAAAAAAAATCTGTAAATATGTAGAAGTAAGGTTCATAATTATAATAAATTTCAAAATGTATATACATGTGTGAATATTATATCACTGAATTCAGAATAAAATTCTCTGTCGAACAAACAAATAAAAAAATGTAAATAAATAAATATATCATCACGTCTTTCACCCACTACTGAGTGTGGCACTCTGCCTAAGCAGATCTCGGTAAGTGATATATTTTTTCGTGTAATGTGCGGTTACCAGCCGTCAAATCACGGCCCCCAAAGATATTAGTGGAAGGGAGCCACAGGGGTAGATTTAAATTGGTGAAAATTGATTTTCGCTTGTGGAAATCGAACCAGGGTTTTCAAGATCCACAGGCCGACTCGATACCATTACCTACTCCATAATAAAAAAATGTAGTTCCATTTTAAATAACATAGTTAGTATCTACAGTTTGTGAACCACTGATGTATGATTTGTATGTTCATTAAAATATTCTTGTAAAATAGAAATTGTTTACTAATTTAAACGACCTCGTAGGTCTTATATTTCTCGAGATAGCAAATAGTGGACAAAATAAAATGAACATCCCATATAATTTCTTTTAATTAATGCGTACCGATTGTTTAATTTCTTATAATGAGAATCAACGAGCTAAAAATTATCTTTTCTTTTAAAGAGATCAAGTTAGGTCAAATGTACTGCACCAACTAGCATGATTCAACGTAATCGACGATTGAACGTAATTATTTTTACGTTTGTATTATTGTACCTACTTGTTAGTTCATTTGTCTCATTATTTTTGGGTATTGTACTAATAATGATCATGTAGGCTTTGTGATTTAAGAAAACAGAAAAACAGTAAATGCAATTCATTGTTTTATTTGTTTTTCTAGTATGAATTCAATTCGCCAACACAGTCAAGTCGTTCGCACACCCATGTTAGCGTACTTAAAAATGACTTTTATTTTGGAGCTTGCCAAAGAGTCGTTGACAAAAACGTCCAAAATATTCTTTGGGAAAAATGTTGATGGGCTTTCATGTTGGCAACGCTGTTAGCTTCGAAATTACCCGTGAAAAATGAACACCTTAGTGGTCATGTTGCCATGTTGTCATGTTTTTGTTTTAACAATGTTGCCGTGTTTTTTATTTTAACTCGAGTGAGGGCATTTTACCTTTTGGCTTTTTGCTTTGTTGCATAAAATTGTTTTCATTTCAATTTTAGTAACAAATAAATACATTAGAATTTATGTTATACTGTTTCAATTCCGTCTATATCTGATTTATTATAAAACTAAAACGAATATTATTCGAAAACAACGGAACTTTGAATGAGAATGCACCACACGTCACTGTCAACCAATAGGATCACGAATTTGTTTGAAAATGAACCAATGAAATGTACATTTCGTCGGAAATTCATCACTAGTGAAATTTCATCGGAAATACCACTATTATTAATATCCTTGGTTACGAATAAAATAAATGATATTTTCAATATTTTCATAAACGTCAATTTTGAATATTAAATATACACTGAAAAAATGTAGAATTTTTATCACTGTGCAAATAAATACCTAACTATTCTTGTTAATTAACTCTTGTTTGGTAAATTCTCAAGCCGAATACAACTCGTAGTATGAAAATACATACTTATTTATCTAATACGAGATAACAACAAAGAATCTAATAATAAATTTAAACAAAGCAGTGGATTGAGTCAGTTTGAATCTGTGTTTTACGATGAAATACATAAATTTAAATGAACTTTGTCATTTAATAATTATTGCACAATGCGCGTAATTCGTTTCACTATAAAATTTTCCTTTTTCTCTGTTGTATAATGTGGGTATAATTAATGTTACTAATTACCAATTCTAAGTATAATTTGTTTGTTGCTTGCGAAATGTTAAATTGAAAATATTGTGTAACATTCTTGTTTTTTGTTTATTTGTTAACACTAATTTGTTTATTCATGTCAAAGGTCAATGATGTAAATCTCTGAAGTAAAAAAGAAAAATAATAAATAATTCTATAAATTTATTGCTTTTCCCAACTGTCACTTAGCGATTTAAATGAAATTTGGCACACTAATAGAACTCTAAAAATATTGATCCCCTAATTTTTTTCTCCCGGAAGTTGCTTTTTAGGGTTATAAACCACCTCTAAAAGGTGGTAAAAGCAAGAATCGCCATAAATGAAAATAAATAATACCAAAATATTACGCGTTCAACCCCGAGTAACTAGTTTCGAACCTAAAACTCTATTTCAGTTGAATATCGTAATTTCATCTCCCCATCCCTTTTGTAATCCCTTAAAAAAAGTGCATATGATCAAAATGACTTCGAAATTAGATTTTGGCGATCTCAAAAACCCCTGGGTAACCAATGTTGAACGCGTTATATTTTGGTATTATTTAATTTTATTTATGACGATTCTTGCTTTTACCACCTGTTAGGGATGGTTCGTACACCTAAAAAGCAACTTCCGGAAGGAAAAAAATAAGGGTTCAATATTTTTTAGAGTTCTATTAGTGTGCCAAGTTTCATTTAAATCGGTGAGTGACAGTTGGGTACTGTTACTTGTTATCTGTTGATTATATTCTACAAATAAGGTCGCTGACAATTTTTGATACATCATTATTAGTAAAATTATAAATACATTGAAAAACTGATTTCAAAACGTGAAATAAAAATAAATGAATTAAAGGTAATATTTTGTTAACTTGGACATCATAAACAAATGACAACTCATACGAATATGGCGGTGATTTAATAGTATTTCATTAGTTTATCTTTTTAAGGTGCATCGGCAAAATTATACACTTTCGTTATGTGTACGCTTTTAAAAATAAATAAAAAAACAGTGTTTTTGCAATTTCTATAATCGGTTATTATGTAGGTTTTTACGCCTTTTACAACACTAATACATAAAGATAAAAAATAAGTGGACATAAAACAATGCATTTTCCGCTGCATTGCACAATACGTAATAAATTAGACAAAATACACTGTTCTCTATCTCCTAATGGGTAATAAATCACCTTTTATCTTCCGACATGAATATTTTTTTGTATGTCGATAAAGGGAACTACTTTAAAAATTAGGTAACTAACTGTAATTTACCCACAAAACTTATGATAAATCAAAGTGTCTGAGTCCACACACGCGCAATTATAAATTTAAAATTTATATCAAAAATAAAACCTGGTGTTCCCTCAAAACTTCCTAACTTTTATTTTTTTTATTTTCTTGCATTTTGCATTAAGTTGTTCTCCCACCTAGAAATAAAGACATCACATTATGCATTCGTATCACTAGAATAAATATCTACCATTGTGCCTTTTACCCATTATTGGGTGTGGCACTCCTCATACATAAATATTCTATTCTAAACCATAATTTTTGATATATTAAAATAATATTTTATAGGAGCGAATTGCATGTAAATTTTGTATTTATTTTTCCAGTACCATATATTATTGTATATAGAAAATTACTAGAGTCGAGGTTAGAAATAAATATATCACCACGCCTTTTACTCATTACTGGGTGTGACACTCTGCTTAAGCAGATCTCGGTAAGTGATACATTTTTTCGCGTGAAGTGCGGTTACCAGACGTCAAATCACGGCCCCCAAAAATATTAGTGGAGGCGGAGCCACAGGGGTAAATTAAAATTGGTGAAAATTATTTGTCGGCTGTGGGAATCGAACCAAGGTTCTCAAGATCCACATGCCGACTCGATACCACTGAGGTTAGATATAGTTTCTTTAAATATGTTACCAGCGGAGTGCGATTGCCTAGGGCCCCGCCTAGTTTTAATGCGGCACTGGCCAAACTAAAGACGTGATATTATATGTTATATTATATTTATTTATCGGTTTCAGGATATTAAACCTATGTTCACAAGCACAAAAGTAGGCTGGTAAGTAAATAATAACTGTATTCTGTACGGTAATATTACCATACTGACTTGTCAAAATAGTCAAGAAAATTAAAATAAAACACAATGATAATATAACACTATTAATACAAACGGAACTCAAAACAACAATAATACAAAGATTACTTCTCTTGCTTATCAAAAGATATATTAATTGTACAGTCTTTCAAATTAGTGATAACCACGTTATGACGTTTAAATAAAAAATATTTATAAATATGATAGAAAACAATTGTAACCATGGCGATAAATAAAAACATATAGACCACAGATTTACTTGCTCGCCTTATAAAATGATGACAATGGCGTTATTCATAGAAGAATTTCAAAAAATAATATTGATTAATGTCGTTATTGTGTTTATATTCTGAAACCGGTAAACTATTGAACAAACCACCGATGTTATGAGTCATAACAGGCCTTAGATGTCTTAAAATTCTCGCTCTACGAACTCGGATTTCAATCTGACATCTGCGGCTGGAATGATACTCATAACATTCCTAGGTATGTTAATAGTTATTATTTACTTTATTTATAAAACTTATTCTACATATGTCGTATTAAGCTTGAACATGAAATTTAATTTAAAAATTCGCCAGCAGTAGTAATTTTAACTTTTGATTTATTTTGAGTATAAACAATTTATTATCGCATAAATTCAGTTTATAGTTGTGAAATGCACAAATAATATTATTATTCAAATATGAAACAGTTCTAACTGTCCAACTAAAATTTATCAAACTCGTTAACATTATCAAATAATCGCTCCAACTAAACCATTTTACATAAATACATTCATCAACTACTATTTTCTATCAGAATTAAATTCATTTTCATATCTGTCAGTTAATAAATGAAAACGCCCCGGAAAATAGATATCAAAACTTTTTGAAATGTCATTCTGAGTAGTTGAAACTTTTGCAGTTGTTTTAATATGAACATCACGATCGCGGTGAATTACCAATTCCAAATACGTTATCCAGTAGGCCATGGTTGGTTCGTAGCGGTGTGTTGTATTTGCATGAATATTTATGTAAGATAAAATTTGTTGCGTGCTAGAGTTATAAATGATTCTTTCTTGAACATTTTAAAGTAGATACTAGTAAGTTTCAAAAGTTTAAATTGCTTGAAAATTTACAAAAATTTAGTAGGTACTTATACGAGTAATAAAAAAATCCTCATAATTATAATTTTGAAAATTCTTTAATACTGTCTTACCGAAACTTCATTATAGATCGATTTGTACGCCGAAATATTATGATAAAGAAATTTATATACGACTAACTAATAATATTATCTTTATATATGCGTTTTTTGCTATATAATGCTATATATTAATCCCGCCGGGAATAGTGAGTCGGGAATAATGGTCATTATTCCCGCTCGTGAACCAATCAAAATGCTTAAAACATGGATCATTGTTTTATTGTGCCATCGGAACAGTGTTGCCATAGCGACTCATATTTAAATTAAACATGCTCGTTGCTAAGTTCACTGTTGTTTACGAATCGGAAACAAACAAAACGAAATCATCGTTGAGAAGTTGTCAAAAACGGTCTTGCAAATTGTGTTAAATTATTGTGTTTAACTGTAATTGAAAAAATGGACAGCATTACAGAAGACAACATATTTTCTACACCACCAAAAATAACGAAAATCGCTGATACTACTACATATGGTTTATTACCGCAAAAGTCTAAAAATTTCTATGAGAAAGCATACCAAAGTTTTATGAACTGGCGTATTAAAATGAAGACAAATTCTCTTCATCTTCATTATGGTCTTTTTACTCCATTTACTCATTTCAATTAGATGTAAATTTATTAGGTAAATAGATGTAAAATTAATAGATAATAAATAATATAAAAATTGACTAATTTTTATTAAATTAGTCGTATATAAAATATAGTATACAACTCGCTATAATGGCTATTATTACCTCGGATGATTACAACCCTTGCTCGCTCCGCTCGCTCGGGTTGCAAACTTCATCCTCGGGAATAAGAGCATCCATTATAGCGTCGTTGTATAATATACTATTAAAAATCTTTGAAATATCACCACACATCATAAAATTGAATAAAACCGTGAAATCGGGACATTAAGTGTCAGTAAATTGACACAAACAGAAAAATATAATTAAATGTAATTTATTATAATCACTACTGTACTTTCTGTTACATTATAAATCCGCTGTGACATTCAATCAATCACGATTCGAAAATTAATTCCTTTTGCAACGTTATGCAGTTACGGTACAGACCGATACAAAAAATCGTCATAATTCTGTGATCGCCATCTTCATTTATCCTCTATTATTGTTAGCTTACGTGGATGTTTAGTAATGTAACGTGTGTGTGTTTCAACACTTTTTATTTAAACCAGAAATCTTAATAACAACAAATAATAATAATTGTTACAATAAAAATAAAAGTTTACACTATGTTTATAACTAAAATAACTGATACAAAATCTTATACACTAACACTTATCATGACAATACACTATTATTTATTGAAACTAGTCGAGCGATTTTTATTTACGATTATTTATTGGTAACAACTTTGGATGGACTGTCTGCTGCGTACGGACTAACTGCGCTTTCCAAGAAGTGCCGCCTTTTTATCTCTCCTCACTTGTTAATAGAACCTTCTACAGATTTCAGATTGCGACCACGTGACGCAGAACGGCTACTACAGACTTGTCCGTTATGTTCGTTACAGTAATGTTACTTCTACTTCAGTAACATATAAATTAGAACATTATATCGACAAGTGATACGATTTTAGCGCGTGAAGTATAATTACCAGCCGTCAAATAACGGCTCTCAAAAATTTTAATAGTAAAGAAGCACCTGGAAAATTTTAATGTAATGAAAACTAACAAATTTTATGTGCTATTTTAGTAAACAGTTTTTATCTGTAAAACATTTAGTTATTTATAGGAAAGAATGAAACAAACCTTGCGGCAAAATACTTCTAACTAATTTAACTTAAAGTTCCTTACAAACAAAAAACTTGGGAAAGTAGCAAAAAATATTTGACAAGAAATTTGTCTTGAGCATACAAGCAACTTCCTTTTTATCTCGAAGCGTTACTATAGCAGCCCTCTTTAAAGCAGTAATTAGTCTGAAACGTCAAGCAAGCCATGACCTCATAATTAGTCATGCTTGTAGTGCGAAAAAAGTACAGCTTTGTTCAAAAATAAACCCAAGTAGGGTACAGTCGAGCAGGTAGCCACAACCAAGATTGGGTCGTAGCAGAAGACGGATAAGACTGTTTTTGTTATATTCTTTCTGCAAAATGCTAATTTTTACATTTAGTCACAGTGAACCTTTATAAAGAGGTCTATGTTTATACTAAAGGTTCTTTTGTGAAAGACAGGTATGATTTTTTGCTGAGTTTTATTTCTTTACCTGAGGATCGGATTTAGACAGATCCAATTACTGATTGAAGAGTAAAGCAAAGGTTAATGTTATTAATGATACAAAATAAACAGAAGGGTATTGTAACTTTTTTTTTGTAATATCCTATTAATAGTTGAGTGGAACTTGGACATTGTTGTATTGATTGTTTGTGAAACAAGTGCGTCATATTCAAATCACAACTTCCCGTCGTAAATTAATAATAAAATTTGATTGTAAATTGTTAAAATTGTATAATACAATAATAATATTTTGAGAACCTTGGTTCGATCCCCACAGCCGACAAACAATTTTCAGCAATTTAAAAAAAAATCTACCCCTGTGGCTCCCTCTCCACTAATATCTTTGAGTGCCGTGATTTGACGGCTGGTAACCGCACTTCACGCGACAAAATCTGCTTAGGCAGAGTGCCACACCCAGTAATGGGTAAAAGGCGTGATGATATATTTATTTATTTATTTATTTGTATAATACTAGTTAAAACTAATATATTATAGAAACAGGAAATACGCTTTTAATCCATTTGTGGTGGTATCAAAAAGTGACGATTTTTACTGAAGTAAATTTGAACGAAAAGATAAGAATTACATGTTAATAAATAATCAGATATCTGTAATGTTTGCTGATAAAAAGAACGATATAATACATTAGTGTCATTTCGTAACCATGGAAATGAAATATCTATTGTTTATCGTTTAAGTTATATTTATTATGGTTTCTGTAATTTATTTTTATCGTATAAAAAACTATGACACGCAAGCAAGTTTTTATTCAATCTCATACGGTTTCCTGAATTCGTCCAAAACATTGTTTTTTATCAGTGTATTATATACAGAATGGTGTGAATCAAAGGGTGCACCACAGCGTTTTCGATACTGTTTTTAAAATGTTCAAATATTAGCTTTTCTAATTATTTTACATCAAAATAGTTACATAGTTTATTGTAGAGAAAATATATCTACATCTTTTTACATTAATTAATTTTATTTATTTATTTGTTTCGCTGTACAACAGGAATTTAATCCCAATTACAGTACAGGGTCCGCTCTCACCGAGCCGCAGTATGGTACTTCATATATTTCTTTTTTTGATTGAGTGCGATTCGAACTCGGGGTCTCCGGATTAATATTTATAATGATGAGTAGAGTAGTGTCCAGTAATTAGTAATCAATTGGAGTAGTCGGATATTGGACAAAACACTTCAAATATTCTAACGTTTCGGTAATATTATTATACCATTCTCAGAGGAACTAACAAAAGAAAACATATAATAAATGTAACAATGTAAAATGTCTCAAGATAAATTAAATATATTTATATAATAAATTACTTTAAAAATTAATGGCTGGTAGTACAAGCTCTGTTTTTGGGTGTTTTAAGAGCACGGTTTTAACATATTAAAGATAGCTGAAACACCCAAATACACTGCTCTTAAAACAGGCAAAAACAGAGCTTGTGCTACCAGCCATTGTTTTTAATCTGTCATTATTATAATAAATAACTTTTTCATGTATTAAATAAAATAAACTCTTATGCCTATGGCATACTGGTCGAAGAGTATCGATGAGCTCTTCGATGAAAAAACAGAACGCACCCGCCATTGACGAAAAATAAAAACTTCTAAAGTTGAGAAAGAAAAACTAAATTTGAAAAATATCCTAACGTGAAATAAGACACAAAAGATACGAGTGAAATGAGATACGTTCGTTTCATCGATGAGCTCTTCGATGGAAATAGAGGAGCCTCTATTTTTCCTCGATGACGGGTGCGTTCTGTTGTTACATCGAAGGCATACCCTTTGCACTCCAGCCTAATAAGCAATAGTAGGAACCAGTAACTCTAGAACACATTGGAATGCAAATGTAAACATGTTTGATTATCTAAGACTTAAGAGCGCTGAGTGAGATAAACAAGCGTGTCGCAAATGCGGCGACAACGGATTTATTCCTGACATACGAAATGTCGCAAATGCGGCGACAATGGAGTGCAAAGGGTTAATATAACATTTGTTTTGTTATTTTATGGCACTGATGATTTATTAAAAAATCACCAATAAATATTTCCGTGAATATTGTGTGACTTTAAAACTTTATAACTTTAATTTGAAGGCATAGTAATGCATACAATATGTATAAAAAACATTTTCAGAATTCTTAATCATAGGAAAAACCGTAAACTTATAAAATAATCACAGGCCACCCAAGAATACATCGAACAACAGAAACACAAAACTATTATAAAGATAGATAACCTCAAAATACCTAAACAAAAACTAATACCTTCAACCAACATTAAGCACTTAGAATTCCTGGTCACCTAATACCAACATAAGCACAAAAATTCTCCCTAGTCTGGTATCCTGAGCCAGACTCTCGACTCGTATCTCAACTTCTAACCGGAAACCACAAACTCGGTGAAGTACTTCGCGTGCGGTCGCCGCCGGAAACGATGGCGCTGTCGGTAGTAACGTCACAACCGCAGCTCGATCGACGCGATAGGCGTTTGTTTGGTGACGTGTCGGCACGAAAGTTTGGAATGAGAGCTATTAGGAGGGTTTGTCACTGAATTTAGACTTTTACGTGATAAGAGGAAAAAAGTTTTTTGAGGTGGAGGTATCAGTCTGTAGAGACGAATACAATCTGCTCTTGGAACTTCTCAATGCTTGTTTGACAATTTGACATTTTACTTTTACTCACAAACTTTTCACCCATCATTGAAGAATTAAAATACATTAAAAAAATCTCTATTTTGATAATTATTATGTTTACATCAGGACTGTGGAATCGGTAAAAAAAACATTCGAAGCCAACTCCGACTCTGATTGATTAAGTAGTTCCACTCCGACAAAATTAAATAACAAGACTTTGCCACATTATTACCAATAATTGTAAAATTAAAATGCATTAAAAACAATCTTTATTTTGATAATTATTATGTTTACATCAGGGCTGTGGGTCGGTAAAAAAAAACTACATTCGATTTCAACTCCAATTCCTAATAATTTTAGTTGTTTCACTCCGAGTAAATTAAATACTAATACTTTTTTATAATGTCTGTAAATAAATAAATAAAATAAATATATCATCACGCCTTTTACCCATTACTGGGTGTGACACTCTGTCGGAGCAGATCAATACGATAAACCTTAAACTTAAACATTTACAATATGTCAACACGTCTTTACTTTATTTTTCGAATCTGAATTTGAAAAAAAAATGTTTTTTCCGACAAAACCTTCATTTTCATATCACGAAATCCGAATCTGCAATATAAACAGGGGGTTTCCATTTAAGATTTCGGTGGCCCCCCCCCCCCAAAGCCTCAGGGGTTGAGATTGGAACTTTCATTTGGTATCGTTCGATAGAACTTTCAAAAATATTTTGGACGTATTTTTTGGTTTCTCAATTCGTTTTGTTTTTCGGGAAATATTCGAAGGGTACGGGTAGTCTGAAACATCCTGTATTATTATTATTATTATTATTATTATTATATTATAATATTATAATTTTACTATCCATAAATCTTTTGTAGAAAGTCTCTTTTTGTACATTTCTACTTTTATGTAAATTTATATTTTTGTTTTCATCCATTTCGATAATAGACTATTATTTCAACTTTTTCAAGAGTAAAAGCACGCTATATCAGGAATTTTATTTATTGTCATGACAACTGTAATAAAAATGCTATTTTTGGTTCTAAGATAAAAAATGATAACGTCTCCATGGTAACGTAAAATAATTATGTCATTTTGTTTCATTTTATTTCGAATAAATTGCAAAAAATTCCAAATAAGTGGATTAAAACAAATGATTTAATCGGACTAAAAATACTATTTCGAGTCTTGCAACATTGCCAGACTCCTCTACTCGACCAGAATACTTGCAATTTTAGTCTTAATGTAACAAATAACTATTTTTGTATGATACCGCCATTTTATTCATCACGAATTTTTCCTTTTTTTTGTACATAACATATCTATATTGTATGTAATAAATTTAAACCTAACATAATATCGATAATAGTTAAATGTAAATATTTTATTGATTGCCTTCTGTGAAAGGCTCCCCACCGTTACCGGCACTCCTCGTGTCAACATAACATATTTTCCTCATACATGCGTGTCGTGTTAGCAACGTTATCTAAACGGCCGGCGTACGGAAGTTGTTCTAGTCACTCAGCGAGTTTGCATGTTCCCCGCGTTCCCTTACCGCGTTGATAATGCCCCACGAGATTAGATTCTGCAAGCCGTAGTGTAATATGAGTCTGCTATACGCTGCAAACGGTGCTTGGTTCAGACGTGGAAACGTGGAAATGATATGAGATTTGTGAGTCCTGTTTCATGTTATGGTGATGAGGTGATATGCACCCTTTATTTTAAGTTGGATTTGTATGCTAAGTATCTGAGAATATTTTGCATGTTTTGTGCCAGTGTGATTGCGGTTTGCGATTTTTAAAATTTATTTATTTAATGCTACAAGGAACAAAATATATTTAATCCCTATTACACTGTCATTGGATATAGATAGAGCTGTTCGATTATGGTTTTCAATAATCGATTATTGATTATTAAAAATCATCGATAATTTTGATTAATCGATTAATTACACAATCGATTAATCACATAATCTATTAATCACACAATCGATTAATCACATAATCGATTAATCACACATTCGATTAATCGCACAATAAAACGACTAAATAATTAAATAGTCTATTAATCGACTGATAAAATAATTAATCGATTAATTAAACAATCGAATAATCGATTAATCAAACATTTGACTAATCGATTATTTTAAAAAATAATCATTTGTTCGATTAATCGATTAAATTTTTTTTTGATTAAGAAATCATATTCTTTATAAGATTGCTAATTTATAATGCTTGAATATAAAGGAAAAAAATCATTCTTGCAACTAGAAACTCGAATTATAAGATGAATCGTATTTCTGCATTATTAGATGCTAAAACTGTTATTCTTACATAAAACTTGTTATGCATACATAATGTTACCGCGAGACTTTGGAGCAGTCTCGATTTCGTCTCGTCTCGAAAAGTCAAGACGAGAATATAGTTGAGATTCGTGGTAAAACTCGAGACCAGTATCGAACACCTATTAAATGTATAAGACAATTGACAAACAATTTTCACCATATTAAAATTATTCTTGTGGCTCCCCCTCCACTAATATCTTTGGAGGCCGTGATTTTACTGCTGGTAACGCGCATAAATATATCACTTACCAATATCTACTACGACAAAGTGCCATACCTAATAATTGGTACAAGGCAAGTTGATATATTTATTTTATTTCAATTCCGATAAAAAAAAATTATATTTTACGCAAGCTATGAATTTTTGAAGTTCTAAAATCAGTTTGCGACATTACACAAATTTCAAGATGTAGTAGTATTTTTAATTATACTATCTTTGAACCTTTAACCATTTTTATTTTCAATGAAATACATATAAAAGCTGAAATATTTTCAATACTTCATTTTATAATTTAACAAATATAAATAAGTATAGATAATAAAATACTGATTACACTATATAATACTTAATTATACCATTTCAAAATTATTACGTCATGCAACTTAAACTAGTTTTTATCAGCAGCTAATGAGTTTATCGTAAAGTTATTTTAGTTTAATATCATTTATTATATGTTTAATTAATTACTAAATATAAATATTATATTGTTATAATAATTTGACTGAAAACTTGAGAGTGTTCCCCAGACCGAGTCGAGAATGGCATACTCGAAACCAAGTCGAGACCGATTTCATTCCAACATTATATCCTGACATAGATAGCACGAATAAAGTATTGATGACCGTTCAAAAAATATGCTGAAATACGACCGTCAGTCCATTTTTTGTTACAAGTTAACATTTTTATCTTAATAAATTGTAAAATTAAAAAATATATATATTTAGATCTGCTAGTACAGAATGCCACACCCGGGAATGGTAAAAGGCGTGATGATATATTTATTTATTTATATATTCTGTAATTTTTTGGAAACGAAATCTGAACTATCATCTTAAATCCGATAGTAGACGAATTTATTTTATTCAGATTAATTTTGCACAGATAATTTTCACCAAATTAAATCTAGTCCTGTGTCTCGCCGTCCACTAACGTCTTTGGGGGCCGTGATTAAAAGACTGATAACCGCATTTCACGCGAAGAAATATCATTTACCAAGATCTGCTATGACAGAGTGCCACTCCTAGTGTTGGATAAAAGGCGTGATGATATATTTATTTATTTAAATAGCGTGAAGGAAGTATTATTTAAATAAATAAGGTTTATTTAGCAGTTTTTAAACTAATATTGTGCGTATAAGATTAAACATAAAATTTTATTTCGTTATAGAGATATGAATATAAAAATTACGGAAATAAAAATGTTATTTGCCGTTTGAGGTCTTATCTTCAAGTAATGTGTTCGATTATCTCCATAATAACCTTGATATATTGATAATAAATATAAATAATATAATATAGCATTACCAAATTCACAAACGATATACAATATTTGTTCCACATTTATAAATTTTACAAAATTTATTACGTTCAATACAGCTAAAAATGTAAAGGTTAATCAAGATATCGAAATGTCAGAAATCACTAAGGAAAGATTAGTATTTTCATATATAATATAACAAGTAGTATGAAAATTGCTGACAATATTTTGACATAAATTATGCACTCGTTTTCCATTTCCATAACAACGAATGTATATTATGTCAAAATATTATCTGTCAATTTTCATACTACGAGTTGTATTCGGCTTGAGAATTTACCAAACAAGAGTTAATTAACAAGAATAGTTAGGTATTTATTTGCACAGTGATGAAAATTCTACATTTTTTCAGTGTACATTTAATATTCAAAATTGACGTTTATGAAAATTTTGAAAATATCATTTATTTTATTCGTAACCAAGGATATTAATAACAGTGGTATTTCCGATGAAATTTCACTAGTGATGAATTTCCGACGAAATGTACATTTCATTGGTTCATTTTCAAACAAATTCGTGATCCTATTGGTTGACAGTGACGTGTGGTGAATTCTCTATTAAACACAACTTAAATAATTTACCATGCGAACTATTTATATTCTTGAGAAAGTCATAAAAAATAATAGAATGCTGTCCCATTTTTCTCGTCAATTATTAAAAGAAAATGTCATCTGAAACAAGAAAAAAAAACATTTGAAAAAATGTAGGCGTTTTAATGTCCAATATCTTTTTTAACATGACTTTAAATTTATAATAATTATCTTGAGACAGTAATGTCATTATAATTTATGTATCTGCGTGAGTTTTCCTGCAACATACCTACTAATTAATTCAAGCTAATTTAAAACAAAGCAGCATCTCGACTAACTCACAAGATAACCAGAGTATCAGCTATTCAGGCTTGGTTCTATAAATATGTATGCACACGTTCCGAAACACAGTACACTAATTAATCCCGCGGAGGAAACTGTAATTACGTATTAATTAATCTGTGAATATCTTCAGTGCTTTATTTTATCAACATACAACATGTTTATCTACTAACAAGTGAGTACATTTTTCAAAATAATTAAACAATCATAGTTGATTTCATCTCGATAAGATTTGATTGCTTTAGAAAAATGTAGCGGTAATTATAATTAAAATGTAGATTATTTCTTTTTATTAGCTGAGATTCGATAAAATCTTATTTTAGCTTTAATGATTTGTAAAAGACTTTGAGAGATAAAATCTACCTTCTTTATGGCCTGAAGCTATGAATCGAAATTGATATTGAGTACACTCGACAAAGAAACGAATTTTATCGGCCATTAACTTATCCAAAATCAAAACGTAAAAATGTAATTTATTGCTTTTTAATATATACGACGACAAAGGTTACTTTTAGTGTTTAATGCTCGGTTTAATGAGAAGAAGTGTAAAATTTTATCATCATTTAACATCTGTCTTTTCTTTTAGCATCTAATTTTACAGTTTCATATCTGTTAACTCTCATATTATTTCACTATAAATCTTAAATATTTTATATTAATAAAATAAATAAAATAAATATATCATCACGGCTTTTACCCATTACTGGGTGTGGTACTCTGCCTAAACAGATCTCGGTAAGTGATTTTTTTTCGCGTGAAGTGCGCTTACCAGCCGTCAAATCACGGCCCCCAAAGATATTAGTGGAGGGGGAGCCACAGGGATAGATTTAAATTGGTGAAAATTGTTTGTCGACTGTGGGGATCGAACCAGGGTTCTCAAGATCCACAGGCCGACTCGATACCACTGAGCCACCTAATTAATAATTAATATATCATACGCAGATAATGTATCTTTTAATAGAATATAGATAACGGTAAAAAAATTTGGTAAAGCATCTTCTCTTGCACTTTCATAAATCAAAGAACAAATAAACTAACAAACATTCCGCAAACTTAACACTTTAGACGTTAGGGTGAATCATGCGCCAAATGGTCAGTTGTAGAGGTCTGTAATAATATCCAATATCTGATCCAATCTGATCCAACTTCGGATCCGATCAGATTAAAACTCTCTTGAATTGGATTCGGATTGGATCCAATCTAAAGTTTGGTTAAAATATTCGATCCGAAATTTGGATAAAATTTACGAACGAAATTCTAAGTAATTAAATATTTGATCCAAAATTTGGAAACCTCGGATTGGATGTCGAATTGGATTTTGGATCGGATCTGATGGTGTATCAAATTGAATCGAATCAGATATTTAATCTTGGATCGGATGTCAAATTGTATTTCTGATCGGATTTCAATTTTTTTTTAGGACGAATAAAAAGCAAATTGAAAATTTTTCAACCGACAGATATGTTGATTACAACTGCATTACACGCGATAAATCATAAAGACTTACGAATATATATATATATATAAATTTCAGGTTAAAAGTATTGCAATAAACTATAAAATATTAAACTTATATGCAATTTTTTAAAATTTATTTTTTTATAAATCGCATTTTTTATTGTATCATATCAAATGACTTGGCAATTATAGCTATTAACATACCTAGGAATGTTATGAATGAGTATCATTACAGCCGCAGATGTCAGTTTGAAATCCGAGCTCGTAGAGCGAGGATTTTAAGACATCTAAGACCTGTTATGACTCATAACATCCGTGGTTTGTTCAATAGTTTATCGGTTTCAGAATATAAACACGTTAACGCCATTAATAAATATTATATTTTAAAATTATTTTATGAATACTGTCATTGTCATCATTTTAGAAAGTGATCAAGTAAGTCTGTGGTCTGTATGTTTTTATTTAACGCCATGGTTACAATTGTTTTGTATCATATTTATAAATATTTTTTATTATTTAAACGTCATAACGTGGTCATCTCTAATTTGAAAGTCTGTACAATTAATATATATTATGATAAGCAGGAGAAGTACACTTTGTATTATTGTTGTTTTGTGTTCCGTTTGTATTAATAGTGTTTTATTTTAATTTTCTTGACTGTTTTGACAAGTCAGTATGGTAATATTACCGTACAGAATACAGTTATTACTTACAAGCCTACTTTTGTACATGTAAACATAGGTTTAATATCCCGAAACTGGTAAAGTTATTTAATTTGTATTTGTGTTCCTAGTACTTTCATTATATATCAAAAAAAATCAACAACGCCTATTTTGTTCGATGTAGCTTTGTAATGGTTTAATAACATATCGTACGTAATTGTCAAAGATAAAAAAATGCATTGTTTGTAAATTTTATTTCAATTATTTTTCTCTAGAATAGAAAATAATAAAACGTTAACCTATGTAGAATATTTATGTTGAAATAATTTGTCTATTGGATTTTTTAGCATTGTCATGTTTTCTTTTTGTCTTGTACAGTTTTTATGATTCAATTAATGGAAAAACGTTGTTACCTTCACACATTAATTAAAATGCAGGTTAATCAAGTTCTAATAACATAATTGTATGGTTGAAGAGGTGTGAGAACAAGCAAAAACATAAAATATTAGCACCGCATAAATATTGTAATAAGTTCTCGGAACATATTATGTACTTCTCTGTAAGCATATGTGGGAAAATATAAACATCATTCCTAAGAACAAAAACAATGTCGTGAATATATGAAGTGACATTAAGTAGTGTTCGGCATTCTATTTGTTGTACAAATGCTAGTAAAATGTTAAATAAATTAAAGCTAGAAAGGATGAAATTAAAGTTAAAATAAAAAAGTAATAAAATAACTTCTCAGGACTGCAGTGTTTTTTTTATTGTCACAAGTTTCAAGGCCGACGTTTCGGTGTCAAATTCACATTATTCAGAACATGTCCAACAACGCATTCTTAGGTATTTTAACCATTGTTCCGATATAGAGAACGTCAAAATTTTTGAAGAAGAAACTAACTTTTCAAAAAGTTTATTCTTGGAAATGCTTTATCAGGACCGAACGCAGAAAATAAGCAAGCGAAGCGACATTCAATCTATTAAAAGTATCGCCTAAATAAGATGAAAATATGTACAATTGAGATTTTAAAATAAGAATACTCTCATACTGGTGAAAATAGGAACTTGAATTTGAAAGACTGTACAATTAATATATATTATTATAAGCAGGAAGAGTAGTCTTTGTATTATTGTTGTTTTGAGTTCCGTTTGTATTAATAGTGTTATATTATCATTGTGTTTTATTTTCATAGGTTTAATATCCTGAAACCAGTAAAAGTATAAACCCTGCCTACAAATAATGAGTTATTAATTAGTGATTATGTAGGTACCTGGTTTTTAAATTAAACGTACTGTTAAACCGGTACACTAAAATTGTTGGCTAGGAATAAAATAACCTAATTTTTGCGAATTTCAAAAGAAAATTTAAATAAATAAATATAAATATATCATTACGCTTTTTACCCATTACTGGGTGTGGCACTCTGCCGTAACAGATCTCGGTAAGTGATAAATTTCTTCGCGTGAATTGCGGTTACCAGCCGTCATATCACGGCCCCCAATGCTGTTATTGGAGGAGGAGTCACAGGGGTAGATTTAATTTGGTGAAAATTGTTTGTCGGCTGTGGGAATCGAACCAGGGTTCTCAAGATCCACAGGCCGACTCGATACCACTGAACCACCTACCCCATATATATATATATATATATATATATATATAAATATTTATGTTCTATCATAAGTATATCAAATTATACATGTCATTAAAGTTTCGTGGAGAGGTATAGAATCACCCTGTATAATCAATTACTTGATGCTCATTTCATCAAAAACAAAACCAATCATCATTAATTAAAACCAACATACCTTACAATACCGTGTCAAAAATAATCTATTCTTTTACCCCTAGCAATAAAAAACTTCTGTCATTTTGTACAATTCACCCCTATTGAACATTTAAACATCACGCGCTTCGAAACCTACGCCTACTTGTACTACACAAATGGATGATACACAACCTTGTTAGAAATAGAAATAGGGTGGATGTTCTGACGTCATCAGCTGACGTATGGTGAATTGTGTGTGAATGCGTGTATGTATGTTTGTGTGTTTGACGGACGTGACATAATTTCGTAATTCTTGTTGACTGATTCTGTTTTACGAGACGTGTTCTCAGAAATAGATATTTATAAATACATAAATAATATTATGGATTGTGCAAACTACTTATATTGTTTTAATAAACACCATTCTCTTCTTAACATTTCAGCACTTTTAACTATCGATATTTTATTTTTACTGTTTTTATTTTAAATAATAGATTTTATTACGCACACATTTCCATGATTGTTCAGGCAATAATTATTTAATATTAATATTTCAATCTTCAAACAAATTCGGTAATGCTGTTTTCCAATTTTAGTCAGTTCCAATAGATTATTTTAGGCTCCGATTATTTATTTATTGTATATTATAGAATCGGCATGTCAAACTCACTTATACGCGCGGAATGTATTGAGTCCTAAAGGTATGAGTTTGGAAAAGGATATTTATAAAGTTTTTACTTTTTAATAGGTATATAAAATACAAAATTTTATATAACAATAAATATAAATAAATATTACTCATACAGAAAAATATAAAATAAAATATTTAATAAAAATAGAATTATACATATAATTATAATATTTAATTTTTCTTTCCTGAAATTTGGCACTGTTTATTGCAGCAAAGGCCATCTATATGAGGTTTTATTTGTTGGGTGCACGCCACTTTCATTATAGACGACAAATGTATGTCTGTCAATCTTGACCTTTCGGGAGTTTTGTTTCTGGTCATTATGGGAAAGAATTGCTCACATAAATACGTACTACCAAACATTGCACATATCTTACATGCAACTTGTCTTATTTTTGGAAATCGGTCAGCAGGTAAATATGAATTTTGTTCAATTGGGTCGCATTTAATATATAAATTAAAAAGAAGGCGTGGGCCGTCAGAAAACCACATATGGGCCGCAAGCGGCCCGCGGACCGCCAGTTTGATATGTTTGTTATAGACTATTGTGTTTCGCCGTAACTTCACAGTAAACAGAATTCTGTAGCGAAAAATTATTATAAAAATCTCCATACAATACATATAATAAAATAGGGAAAATCTATATTTACACTGACTGTGAATTGACAAACAAATATAAATAATTTTCACTTGTCGCCGTTATTATTTTACTTTTTATTATATTGTAAATCCATTAGGGCAAATCACCGACCTTTTGAATGTATTTCTTATGTTGTGCAAAGTTATGAAGAAGTTACGATGAGACAGAGTATAGTCCATAACATGTTACTTTATGGTGAATATAAACATGTCATTATAATATAGGTTAGTGATTCTCAACCAAAAAACAAATAATTAAATCAGTGACACTAAAAATATTCGATAGGATGAAATACCTTATTTTTTGCGAATTTTAAAAAAAATTATTTTTGTTCTATAATTAAAATATCAAATTACATATGTCATTAAAGTTTCGTGCAGAGGTATAGAAACATCCTATATATATCACGCGACCTAATCAAATTAATGCTCGAAATTATAGTTATACATCGCATCCTTTGTAAAAATAAATAAATATATCATCACGCCTATTATCCACTACTGAATATGGTTTCTGTAGGAGTGATATATTAATGCACATGAATTTTGGTTATCAGCCGTCGAATCATGTCTCCAAAAGATGTTAGAGGGGAGGAGGAATCACAGGGATAATTTTTATGTCTTGAATATTGTTTGCAGACTGTTGGAATCAAACCAATGTTATCTGACTCGATACCACTGAGCCACCTATCCCATAAATATAAAATCAAGGATTTTAAAGGTCCTATCTTTTGTATAGTTTCTATACCTGCTTTTTCACTCTTAATTTCGTGGTGAATCATATTTAAACTATGTCCGTTTATAAATGTAGTTGTACGAAATGAAGATAGTTTGAATGAAACATATTGAAAGTATATTTCTGTCAAATTCGAAAACAAGATACTATAAAGTTAGATATTATGAGAGAGAGAATTTTGAAAATTATAGAGTTTGTCCAGATTTTGATAAATTAACAAATTTGTTTCTTACTTTCAAAGCAATCCTGAACAAATTTATGGAAATATTGTAAAGTAATCACTGGCGGTTTTCCGTTCTCATTATTAAACGAACTATGAGTCATAATTCCATCGAAAAATATTTAAAAATATTTCATCTTAAATCGTGTTTATTCCGAGGACAATTTGCTAATAAATATGTAAAGATTAATTTAATCCATTAGCATGAACCATTTCATACATGTCAGCAAGTTTGTGTCAGAAACACGCCAGAAATACATTTTGTTATCAAGTCGCTTAACCCAATTCTGTAAGATTAATAACTACCAATGCAAATCGTGAAATTACTCACAACAAGGTTACGCAAAATGGACGACTGTTGCCCCATATCGCCCGTTATTCAACCGACATCTTGCGATTGATTTCAACTCACTTATTATGATCTAATATTTGGCGACGTGTGCTCTATAAATATAGAACATTACAATTTTCAATAAAGGTAATTTTTTTATAACATGCTGTGAAACTTAACTTAATTTTTGCGAAACAATGAGGAAAATTAGTAATAGTAGTGTTACATGCATATTATTTTATATAAAAAAAATGTGTATAAAAATTATATTTGTTCATACTAATATTAAAAATAAAAATAAATAAATATATCATCACGCCTTTTACCCATCACTGGGTGTGGCACTCTGCCTAAGCAGATCTCGGTAAGTGATATTAAACAATTTCATTAATACATACATACATACATAACATCACGCCAGATCCCATTAAATGGGGTAGCACGAACCCGTCAACATTCTCATCCTGACACACGATATTCATTTCGACCACATTAACACTTCCTCCATACAAACTCTTTCTTTTCTCACAACCAAAATCCATCATCACGCAACCATTCGCTCCTGTACACCTGTTTCGTAAATCTTCACTTACGCCCACTTCTATAACAACGAATCTATAAGAAATGAAGGCAGCATCACCTGCGCTTGTTTAAAAATACATTAATGCAATTAATTAATTAATTAACAATGGGGTAGGTGGCTCAGTGGTATCGAGTCGGCCTGTGGATCTTGAGAACCCTGGTTCGCTTCCCACAGCGAACAAACAATTTTCACCAATTTAAATCTATCCCTGTAGCTCCCCCTCCACTAATATTTTTAAGGACCGTGATTTGACGGCTGGCAACCGCACGTCACGCGAAAAATATATTACTTACCGAGATCTGCTTACGATATATTTATAAAAGAACTTTACTTTTCAACTTAATAGAATAAAAAATTACTAACATTTTTATATTGTAACTGATGACTTTTGATATCTTTTAGTGACCGAACATCCATAGAAAAAAAAATACTGACAGAAATAATATATACTCATAGAGGGATAAAATCGAGGAAACAATAATATTTATTAATAAGCCAGAGATTTTGAGTTCAAATAAATTTACATTTATTTTAAAATATCTTGGTAAAACAATAAAGATTTATTGTATTAGTTCATAATTTGGTTGCACGATAAATATTTCATCACATTCTTCCATGTTTTTTTTTGCTTACAGATACGTGATCTACAGAATTTTTGACATGTGTGCACAACATTAAATCATATCAAAAATGTTGTGTCATTCAATAATTAGTACTTTTTTTGTTGTTAAACTTTTGCTGAAAAAGACCTTGACAAGTTGATGTTATCTAACTAAATAATTGGTGCAGTGTTATTGTAAGAATGTCTACCATATTGCTCACTAAACTTGCTGTAACACATTCAACTAATTCAATTTGTTTTAAATGTATGTTTCTGCATTTGTGTAATTCATAATTTTGTTTATAATTTCTGTGTAGATTTGCCAAATTAGTATATAGTGCTGCTATAACCGCTAGTAGGAATAACTGATGATTAATTAATTGCTCATTCAAATTATTTTATTGTTTTTAAACGTATCTAAATTATTTTAGACAATAATTCAAATAAATTAATAGAAATCGAGTATCTACATGTTTATTTAAATAAGCAAATAATTATGGAACATTTAATAGACTGAAATTTCACCGCTGTGTCCAATATAGTACCTAATAATATGACAGCTGTAATTTAATATTACATTCGTTATAATTTGGAACATAGAAATATGAAAACATTACTTATTCACTACGAATAGTGTATAATTTATACAGGGTGTTTCCATACTTCGGCACAAAACTTTAATGACATACCGGGAGCCTACTTTTTTTAAGAACAGGAAATTCAATTTTAAAATTTTGGTTTAGCGATATCTCTTTACCTATTAATTTTAGAGCAAAATTGTACTGAAGAAAAATGTTCAGAATGAAAAACTGCATCCTAGAGTATAAGTTTGTTGTTCTATTGTTTCTTATGTCCGAGTTAGAAGCAAAAGAAAATACACGCTTTAAAGCAATTATCAGAGTGCCATGAGAAATAAAACAATTATTTGTTTGTTGTGTCTGACATTATTTGACATATTGGATGAGAATTGAAAGCTTACTCTAATGATAATACACAACGGACGAAATATTAAAATATTTTTAAATCAGTATTCTGGTGCGTGGATAGGCCGGGAAGGTACAATTAATTGGCCAGCTAGGTCTACGGATTTACTCCTTGTTATTTAGTTTTGTGGCCATATTTAAAAGAAAAAGTGTACATACATACAATGACATTGCATCCTTAAGAAATGCAATTATACAAGAGTGCAACAATATTACCCAAAGACAATTAAGTTCCGTTCGTCGAGAATTCTACAATAGATTAAGCCATTGCCTATTAGTCAATGACGATTTATTCAAACATTTAATTTAATAATAAAATTAATTATAGCAACTTTTATTTTCTTTTTTCTACATAATCTAGACAAATAAATACCTATTATTAAGTTATTTAATTTGTTTTATTTCTCATGGTACTCTGATAATTGCTTTAAAGAGTCTATTTTCGCAAAATCTAAATTTTAACATTGAATTTCCTATGTTCGGAAAGAAAAGTAGACACCCGGTATATAATTTGATATACTTATTATAGAACAATTATTTTTTTTAAATTCGCAAAAATTAGTGTATTTCATTCCTAGCGAACACTTTTACTGTCACTTAAGTTTTTTAGTTATTATTTTTATACAAATTTGCTAAAAATACTCTTACAATAATAAAGTAATTTAATTTCGTATATGGGGTAGATGGCTCAGTGGTATCGAGTCGGCCTGTGGATCTTGAGAACCCTGGTTCGATCCCCACAGCCGACAAACAATTTTCACCAATTTAAAAATCTACCCCTGTGGCTCCCTCTCCACTAATATCTTTGAGGGCCGTGATTTGACGGCTGGTAACCGCACTTTACGCGACAAAATATATCACTTACCGAGATCTGCTTAGGCAGAGTGCCACACCCAGTAATGGGTAAAAGGCGTGATGATATATTTATTTATTTATTTATTTTTGTTTTTTAATTATTTTAAAGAAGAATTCTTTACATACTTAAAAATGGTAGAAAATTTAGGTTTTCTTATATTTTATTGAAAATATTTGAAGAAAGGTTTACAAACAAAATATAGAAACATTTCAAATGGCAAAAGTGTCTAGATATTTTGAAACTACTTTAGTTTTGTTTAATCGAGTAGAAGCAACATGAATTTGAAATATATCATTCCGAAGTTACATTTGTCAATGGTAGCAAATAACTCTAGTGAATTTTTATCGACTTGGAAACGTATGTCGTAACTAACAGAAACGATTTACGTATTTGGCGAAGATCCAAATATATCCGATGCCAATAGGTCATTTCATTCATCAGCCGATTATAATTTTATTAACCATCAAGTATGTTTAACAGCCCATAAATAACGCTATTTCCTCACTGGCGAAAATAAATAATTCGAATTCGATAGAAACTTTAATCTTCTAAAGAATTTTGTTCGAATCAAAGAATAAGAAACATTAATGCTTCAAGCATGAACTCTTCAAACCATTCTCTGAAGATTCATTAGATTAACTTCGTAATAAATCTTCAGAAAATATTTCTTCATATAGCACTTGCTTTGCTTCATTCATATTTTAAGTTCTTTTAAACAAGTTTGTTTATTCCTCCCACGTGGAATCACTCATTCACATAACATTCAAGTATTTCTCAAGTATTTCTCGAGATATTTCACCGTCCCAGAATTTTTTGAACACCTTGTATAAAACAAACGATATTCGTGTTGCAGGTATGAAGTAAAAATTGTGTCATTTACCAAAAAAATCGTTACATCCGTGATAATAAAAAATACTTAACTTACAAAAAAATTCAATACAATTACCTTATTGCGCATGCGTGAAAACTTTACAAAGCATGCCATAACCCAATCGCATTATTCTCAATGCCGTTTGCTCGTTTCAACGCTGTCATTCCATTTTAATAGCGGATCGTTTGTAATTTAAATTACATTAACTAGCAACTACCTTTTTATTTATGTTCTGCAAAACCACTACATTCTCGCTCGTATGAATGAATTGTATTCGCTATTTAAACAGAGCGGCGCCATTTTATACACATGTTTTATGTATCCTGTTTTGTCTTTGCTTCGTTGAAAAGATGAATTTATAATTAAGTGAGTTTACGATAATATAATTGTTTTGTTGTTATTTATTTTTTAGGTTAGGAATAAATTTACACTTATTTATATATTTATAATGTATGTTGAAGCTGATTTAATTTGATTTTAGTGGGTTGTGTTATGTTGATTTCTGTATTAATGTTCCGGGTAATTATTATAATCAGCTTTCTTTGTTCATTAGTGTAGTAATTAGTTCAATTTTGACTTGATTACTGCTGAAAACTACTGTTATATTCCTGTATACATCCCGCTATAGCCCATAAGTAGAGTAGCACGAATAATGAAACGTTTCCGATTCGAACTAATAATCTATTTTTCGAAATATCTCTATACCCGAGGTCAATTAGGAAATCTGTTATGTTTTATATTTTAATAAAATGTAGGTACAATATAAAAGAATATGGCTGGTAGCACAAGCTCTGTTTTAGCTTGTTTTAAGAGCAGTATTTTTGAGTGTTTTAGCTATCTCTAACATGTTAAAACCGTGCTCTTTAAAACACCCAAAAATAGAGTTTGTGCTACCAGCCTATTTCTCTAACATAGTGTCTACTTGAAAATCCAGGAAAAAGTCTGGAATTAAAAATACCTGCATTGAAATTCTTAAATATCCTTGAATTTGTGTATAATAAAATAAATATATCTTCACGTCTTTTTCTTATAACTGTGTGTGGCACTTTGCCGTAGCAGATCTCGGTAAGTGATATATCTCTTAGGGTAAAATGCGGTTGGCAGACGTCAAATCATGCCCCTCAGATATTAGTGAAAAGTGATATACAAGGGTAGTTTTAACGTGGAGAAAATTGTTTGTCGACTGTGGAAATAAAACTCGGGTTCTCAAATCCATAGGCCGATTCGATACCACTGAGCCACCTGTACAAAATAATGTACAGTAAAAAATAACTTTTTAATTTGGTTTTCCTTTTTTCATTAAGGGAAATCAGTTTTTACCTAACAATTGCTTCTCATTAAATTGAAAAATACCTATTTCTACCAATTTTTAATTTTGTATGCAACAAAATTATAATAAAAATATTTACGTACTGATTGCAACTTTTATTTGAAGTATTTTTTAAAATAATTCTGGCGAATTTTGGCATCCAAAGACCAAATTTGCTTTGCCTGGAATTTTTATATTTCCTGAAGATTAATATTTAAAAACTAGTAAGAAATCATTCTCTATGAAACAACAATGTATTTGTTTCACTTATGTTTATAATTAAGTACGTACGTACGTCATTTAATAAAACTTTTGTATGACAAACACTAAAATATGACGTCATCTCCTATAATTTAGTCGATTACTTTTAATATGGGGTAAGTGACTCAGTGGTATCGAGTCGGCCTGCGGATCTTGAGAACCCTGGTTCGATCTCCACAGCCGACAAACAATTTTCACCAAATTAAATCTATCCCTGTGGCTCCCCTTCCACTAACATCTTTAGAGGCCGTGATTTGACGGGAGGTAACCGCACTTCATGCGAAGAAATATATCACTTACAGACATCTGCGTCTGTAGAGTGCCACACCCAGTAATGGGTAAAAGGCTTGATGATATATTTTATATTTATTGTACTTTTAATAAATAGAAACGTTTCCTATTGTCATATACTTTGATATAGCTTTTAACAAAGTTAAACTCTGATCAAAATTGTTATAATATTTACTACAATTTCAATTAATATTCTTTTAAGAGCAAATTTAATGTAACATAACCTAGGTTATGTTTGGCAGCATTGTAGTAAAAATACTGATTGTCTGACACACCTAGTGTACATCATATATCAAATTAAATGACATTACGTCATCATACATAATTTGTTAAACATTGACCGCGCGTCGCAACAAATCGTTAATCATATTTAATTTCCATTTAGTCTTCAGTCGATGAAATACAATATACTCAATCAATTCATACAAATGTTTTATAATGAAATTAATACAAGACTATACGATTTACAAGAAATGTAAACTTGAATAATTTTAGCCCGAGGATATTTCTTTAGATTGTGTGTGTCCTGTATCAGTTTCAACAACCTTTCATTTGACATATTCTCAACATGATTTTCAACTGATTTATTTCTACTGTTTGTAATTTGTGAGTGACAAGGCGTTAGACTGTCGATTTGAGTTTTGTTAAAATAATATTAATAACAATGTTCGTCAGTAGGGTGGTGTGGATAGCGATACGGAATTCGAATCCGAAGATCTCAAGTTCGAATCGCACACAAGCTAAAAATTATATATACTACTACATTGCGGTTCGGTGAGTACGGACCCTGTACTGTAATTAGGATTAAATTCCTGTTGTACAGCGTAACATAAATAAATAAATATAGTTATACAAGCGAGAAATGAAAAGTAGTAACATTTTTTGAAACAATTTCACATTTGAATAAATTGAAATTCCATAAAATTCTGTTTTAAATACAAGGTTTAATAAACAAAGTCTTGAAAATTAAAAATTTCAGTGGATCAATTTTATCAAACTTTTCAAAAAAAATCGCTGTCCTATGATTGCTATGTTACTCTTACAAATATTGTTAAAAATTAATTAAATAAATAAAATAATTAATTAATTATATGGTAAAATATAGTTATTTGTGTAAAGTGATTCTTTGTTACTCAAACACGGTATTTACAGCATGAGCCGAAGGCGAGAGCTGCAATTGTGTAACAAAGACACTTTACGCTCGTAATGCACACAATTTTTTTTCTACGATTAAATATCTTTTTCGCGCGTTGTCATTGGAAACGCGCAACACAGTTATTTTTCAAAAGTTCCACAGAAAACGTCAACTTTTTATAGCAATCTTAGAAAAAGTTATTATTATATACTCGTATAACCGACATGACGTAAATCTTCGGACGCTTTCATAGAATGTAGTTTGTTTTATTTGTAAAATCTGAGAAAACCTCTGAAGATATCTAATATGAAGTATAAATATAACATACTTACTTCTCTGTTTAGAACTAATTTAAAGCAATAACTTATCTTGTTTTTGATAAAATAATTGTCAACATTTTGCTGTTTCAACACTACCTAGATTACTTACTAAGTATCATTGCTCAAATTTAATATATTTTGTAAAGATTCACATATTTTCTGGACTTCATTTGCCTTTGATTTGCTCTCTAGCCTAAGTCTTATTTTTCAAGCGTAAATACTCGGTGCGTTCAAGTTCATTGGAGCTCGAGGTTGCCGTATATATTACCTAGTTGTAAAGTAAGTCTGGTTTTGTAATCATATTTGTAATAGGTTTTTAAAACAAATTGAATTTCATTTTTCAAATTATAATTCGTTATTATATGATATATTTAATTAATATTCTTGACTTTTATACGATGAAAAATGTTTTAGGAATCTAGATCTTCAAATTTTAATATATAATTATTGATAGTTTTGAAATTAAATTGGCAATTTAGGCTAATTAGGAAGTATTTTAATTTTTACTGTTATGTGTACTTTTACTGAGCGTAGATATATTTGGCTAATCACCGGTTTAGACTAATTTATAAATCCATTTTAGTATAAATAGAATCAAGATGTAACCAATTTGTACAAAATTTTCGAAATACTTTAGTTTCATTATAGTCTTGCATCATAAACATGCCGCTTTTTAATTATCGCACGGAATTTTAAAACCTGGTGTTAATTAAGAGCAATTTTGGTAGCAGGTTTAATTAAGTTAATTAATTTTACGATCTTAACAAGTGTTTTAGTGGCGAGCCACATACGTGACGGATGTGAAACTTACATGAGTAGCAGCAAGAAACATAGGTTCATTAAAATGAGACTTCAAACCATGACAACATTTCTTTTATTTTGTATGTTAAATTGGTTTTTTCTACAACTGTCAAAAAATGTTCATTCTTTTCACTAATATCAATACGCGAAGTACGTGATTTTTCATCATTTATATTACCACGACAACGCGTATTTTGCGCAATATTTTACACACTACAGCGCAAAATGAGTATTTTGCTCACTGTTTCGCATCCTAGTGCGCAAAATGAGTATTTTTGCATTTTTAGATGCTAAAACTAACTTTGGCATTTACTGGCTTAAAAATAGACAATTTTCTACAGCTGTCAAAAAATGTTCATTTTTTTTCACTAATATCATTACTCGAAGTACGTGATTTTTTCATCATTTACATTACCATGACAACGTGTATTTTGCGCATTATTTTCCACCCTAGTGCGCAAAATGAGTATCTCACGCACGCTCCCAAATTATTTGTTATCAGGTTTCATTAGTTACAACACATCAATAGTATCAAATTAATATTATTATTGATTGTTTTCCTTCAATTTACTTAAATAAATCAATAATGATTGTTTTATTTTTTATTTACAGTTGTAGACAAAATGTTGTTTGTATTTCGTGGGCAAAATTCTTGTTTTGTTGCGCGTTCGAATGACTTTTATTGTCTCGACCTGCGGTCTCGACTAAAAGTAACATTCTCACACGCAACAAAAAATACACTCATTTTGCGCACTTAATACAAAAATAACTATTACTTATAAGAAAATATTAGATATTATTGTTACTGCACCTCATGAATAATAATTCAATATGTTAACTTTTCTTTTAGAATCATGTCAAAACTTATTTTTGCGATTAGAGCGCCATCTATTCCGAATTGGAAAAAAGTTTCAGAATACGAATCTGCAATAAAAAAATGGGGGTTCCCATTTAAGGTTTCAAAGTTTCTTCCCACCCCACCCCTTGGGGGTGGGAGTTGGGGTTTGTGTTTGTGTTTGATGTGCTTAGATAGGTTTTTGCAAAATATGAAACACATGTTTTTTTGGTTTCTTGATTCGATGTGTATTTCTCGAGATATTTCACCATCCAGGAACTTTTTTAACACCCAGTATATTTCTATGTTACGTTCAGTTTTTTACATAGCAGAAAATGGCTATGAAAAATTGACAAAAACATTCATCGTGTCAAACAGGCTTTAGAATGTTGATTCATATTTTGAGGACATTTTTAAGTGGGTGTGTTTCTTTTGTAAGAAAGAGACCATTACAATACAAAATATGAGTCTGAACTCAGCGTAACATCTGAACATCGATTACCAGCAGGACATTATAATTCGACACAGCCGACAACGTATTTAATATGTTAAAATACCTGTCTGGTGTCCGAGTGTCTATCTGTGGTATGTTGAATGTATGACCGCCGATCCTCGCTTGTCTCTTGCCCATACATGGCAACTTGATCTTGCTGAGATGAACAATCAGCGATTGCTTTTACTGGGATTACTACGTCCAAACTATCTGATTTTCAGGTATTGCTATTCATTAATTACTTACGATAAATTATTATAGATAACTGAAGTCAAATTAGTTATTTTTGTATTAAATGCGCAAAATGAGTGTTTTGCTTTTGTTGAGACCGCATGTCGAGGCAATAAAAGTCATTCGAACGCGCCAAAAAACAAGAATTTTACCCACGAAATACAAACAACATTTTTTCTACATCTGTAAATAAAGAATAATACAATAATTATTGATTTATTTAAGTAAATTGAAGGAAAACAATCAACAATAATATTATTGTTGATTGTTGATTTGATACTATAGATGTGTGGTAACTAATGAAACCTGACAACAAATAATTTGTGAGCGTGCGCGAGATACTCATTTTGCAAACTAGGGTGCAAAATAATGCAAAATACGCGTTGTCATGGTAATGTAAATGATGAATAAATCACGTATTTCACGTATTGATATTAGTGAAAAAAAAGAACTTTTTTGACAGTTGTAGAAAAAATATATTTAAATTATTTTTGATACGTAGAATTAAATTTTGTACCACTTTTGTTTCAAACTTAAAAAAATATATATATAATTTATGAATGATTTGAATAATTAAAAAATAAATACATGCCATTGCTATAGCAGATTTCGGTAACTGATATATATTTATTTCGATTAAAAATAACATCTATTGGGTTTTTAAAATAGAATGCGCTCATAGTGGCGAAAATTAGAACTATGACAAAGTTTGCTATTAACCTAATAACTAAGGACTTAAAAAATAAATAAAAATGTATGATAATAGAACTAATATGTAATATAAATAAGGTAATAAAACTATAATTAAGTAATATATACTAAAAATACTACGTAATTTCTAGTTAAAAAATCTACATTGTTACAAGTATCTATGAACTATATACTTAAATTTATAAAAATATTAAAATAACACTTGTCTAAGTCTCACAAAAATTCAGCCTCCAAGTCGACTTATCAGGTCAGTTCTTCGTCACACAGCTCCTTCACGTGAATTTTGTTCTAGATGAAGGCGTGGGTTATACCATACTGATGAGCTCTAATAAGAGCGAAACGCGTCTATGGTTACTAACTGTGCTGGCCAGCCTCTGACGATGACCTGATAAGTCGACTTGAAGGCTGAATTTTTGTGAGACTTAGACAAGTGTTATTTTAATGTTTTATTAAACCTAGTTTCACCAAGGAACGGACAATTAATTTTGTCTTTGTTGTTTTTTACTTAAATTTATACCTAAAAGTTAAAAGATAAATGAAATTAATACTAAAACTGCAACTAACAACAACACAGAACTATATTTTTTTATACATTTATATAAAAAAAATACTACTAGCAAATATTATTTTCAAATTCATTCTTGTATCTGCAAAGTCTTAAATTTAACCAATGATAATGAATACCCTTATTAGCGCGTCAAGATATTGGCAAGTTTTGTTTTCATAAAATGTTATTTTAATTATAGAAATATATTTTAATTTATTTATGTTACTTAATCCCAATTCCAGTACAGGGTCCGCACTCACCGAGCCGCATTGTAGTAGTTTATATAATTTTTAGCTTAATTGCGATTCGAACTCGGGATCTCCGGATTCGAATTTCGTATCGCTATCCGGAGATTCCGAGTTCGAATCGCACTTAAGCTAAAATAGTATGTTAACCATCAAGGGATAATCGCGCCCTCCTGTGAAGCATATTATACTTTTCGTAACAAGTGCACAAAAATTACTGTCTTATCGGGGCAAATGTCAAATATGGGTTGCATAACTAGTTGTCTAGGAAACGCCGCAAACAGCTAATAATCGTAGTCTCCAGGGAGAGAAACAAGCTACCTAAGGAGAGAAACATCCTATCTAGGGAGAGAAACATAATGGAAGAAAAGCAGTGTTTCTCTCTCTAAAATTAGGAAATAAATACGTGTTTCTTGTGCATGTGTTACGCAAATTATATCTTATACTATTTCTTATTATGATTATTCCTATAATTGAGAAGTTTTATCATATATATTTTTTAATTTTATTCAAATAGAAACTAATCACTGATCTCTCAAAGCGGTCTGAGTCTAGCCTGATTTAAATGTAAATAATCTTGATATCTTAATATCAAAGTGCGCATTCCACAACAGCAGCAAAAGAAAAACGCAGCAGCTGTCAGACCAGAAGCAAAGCCACCTATAATTACTCCTCCTGAATACCAAACTCGAACCGGAAACGGTAAATTATTTCCATATTAGGTTAACGGCAGGAGCCGTAGTACCGTCATTACTGCACGGTTATGCGCATGCGTTATTTACGCTCGTGACATGACGTCTGCAGAGCAAGGGGAAAGAGATTGTGAACCTGTAATTGAGACACTTTCACAGCTCACTTTGATGCCTTGACACTTATTAATGTAGATGATTATGTTGGCAACTGTGATCGGATTTAGAATTGTACATACATGGGCTTGAAATTAATACGAAACATTGAAGTTACTTACAATCTAAATTGAACTGATTTTATCTAAAGGAGTGGCGCTCAAAATGTTTAAACTGGTTTTACAAGGAAAGTACGAGGAAAATTGGGCTAATGCCAGGATTTGAATCTAGAATATCATCAAGACTGTGTTAAACATATACAAAATCATTAAAATAATTTTCTATTTAGCAAGGAAAATATTGCCGGCGTAGGGATTTGAACCTGAAATGTATACTATCTGTAATTCGCATACCTTATCAGTCTACATCAGCGGTTCCCAACCGGTGGGTCGCCTTAGCTTTTTTGGGGGGTCGCCTTGGCTTTTTTGAGGGGAAAAAATATAATTACTAAGTCCTAAAATATATTTTGTCCAACCTTTTATTTTTTGTTTTATTGATCAAATATGCGAAAGGGGGGTCGCGAACATTTTTAAAAAACTAAAAAGGGTCACGATTAAAAAAAGGTTGGGAACCACTGGTCTACATATATACTAAACTGAAGTCCTATTAAATAGCTATGGCTGGGGTCAATCGGGTATCTTCGTCGGGACGATTTTGGTCGAATAAGTCTATTATGTTCACTTTATTTTGTTAGTTTCTAGATTTATTTTGTATGTTTGTTTTTAATTTCTCTGCTGATTTATAACGAAATGTATATTACAATATTTTAAACTTAAAAATTATTTATATAAAACTTGTACTATGATCACGAAATGATGTAATGTCTTGTCTGTGTCGGATACCAGTCGAACCTTCACGAAATGTACCGATTGCCCCCAGCTGCAGCCATTCAAGAAGTCTTCTTTTTATAATACATGTGCTTGTTCCAAGTATTATACCTCTTAATAGTTGATATGTATTCATCATATACTAGTAAAATAAAACAAAATAAAAGATGAGATATAAAACTTTATTTGATTATGACTTATGATTCTAATAAGATATACTGGTTAAAGCTCGTTATAGATGGCAGCAGTAGACTAAGATACTTTAATTGAATTTGAAATTTGGAAAGTATGGAGACTTTTTTAAATTTTGCTAATACAAGATCGCACTTTTACACACTTATTAGTTTGTTAGTTGTCTTAACCACGATGGGCAATAACTATTGACAAGTAGAAACATTTATTTTTGAAATAATGCTATTTAGTATAGACATGGATTATTACATAATTTTGGAAGAGTACACCTTAGTCATGTGGCGTCAAGTTGTCGTACGTCGCCACCAACATCTCTCTTAAAAAAGCTAAAAATTTAAAGACTTTATCATAAGTTGACGGATGTATTCAATTTCTAAATCGAACTATTATTGTTATCGAACTAATGGTATATTTCCTACATGCGTTTTGTCCGTTCTGTCGTATTCGTTGCGAGTTGTGATTGGTTAGTTTTTAAATTTGGAAAATTGTCGCGAACGTAAATATATAGACGCAAGGAGTTCAATTCTCTACACGTATACAGGGTGAGTCTGGGAAGACGCCCCCCCCCCCCCTTAACTTTTTTATTATGAGTAATAGAAAAAAATGGTTCATATGAAAGTTTTATTATTTTAAATATACTATTTGATGGCAGATGTAGATATTTTTTATAAAGTCAGGTTTACAAGATACGACTATCAACTTTTATTTTTTAAATAGCAACCTATAATTATTTTACTAAAATAAAAACCGCCATTTTTTTCTCTTTTCAACGGTGTATTAGAAAAAATTCGAGAAAAATAAGAAAATTGAGAAATACTAGAAATAATTTTTATACAAATATTATAGGTGGCTATGTGAAAATAAACAAAATGTAACAGTGTTAAATTAATGTCAAAAAAGTATACATTTGCTGGTTACTTTATTTAACTTATTTTGCAAACAATAAAAAAAACTGCCATCAAATAGTATATTTAAAATAATAAAACTTTCATATGAACCATTTTTTTCTATTACTCATAATAAAAAAGTTAAAGGGGGGGGGGGGGCGTCTTCCCAGACTCACCCTGTATAGATAATATTACCAGAAAATAAATATGCTAACTTATTTCTCTGATTATCAACAAATATGTTTTGTTTTATAATTAAAATTAATAATCTATTATTTGTATCAAAATTTTCAATAAAATGACTACAGAAGTGAAATCACAAGCTGTCAAAACGGACGAGACACAACGGATACATGTAAACGCGACAAATTTCATACATCATCACGATTACAATATCGAATTCACTGCGACAGACGAAACGCGTGCATTATGTCAAACCTTGCTGGCGAAATTATAGTTACTACAAGTTCAAAATGGGGTCGATAGCTTTGAGAAGCCCACTTTGATTCCCACAGTCGACAAACTGATTGTAATTAAATAAAAGTAGCGTTGTGTCCCTCCAATAACACCTTTAGGGGCACTGATTTAACGGCTGGTAATGCACTTCACACGCATAAATATATCACTTGCTACGACAGAGTGACACACCCAATAAGGGATAAAATTATATTAATTGTTTGTGTGGTTGGCACTTGGTGAAACATTTTAAATTATAAAGTGTTTTAATTTTATAATTATAAAATAAAAAGGGATAAAATTGTAAAATTTATTTTTTCTACGATTGCTATGAAAAGTTGACAATTATGCTCTCATTTGTCATCGTATCGTAAAGTTGACGTTTTCTGTGGAACAATCGGAAAATATCTTTTTTGCGCGTCTCCAGTGGCAACGCGCGAAAAAGACGTTAAATGTGCGCGTTTCCAATGGCAACGCGCGAAAAAGATATTAAATGCGCGCTTATTTCAATAGTGACCAGGGATACAAACAAAACAGAAACTTGTCTTATTGACAGTTAACAGAACAAATTTATTTTCAGTACGCATACGTTTTTTTAATAATTTTAAGATGCAATCGTAGAAAAAATTAAGTGTGCATCTTTGTTCCTCTTACACTATTGCAGCCTTCGGCTCGCGTTGCAATTACCGAGTTCGAGTAACAAAGGATCACTTTACGCTCTTAATACTCAAATAACTATTTTATGTAACAGTAACAAGATTGCATGTCGAGTATCGAGCAGATGTTCAATAGATTCTTTTTATTTGTAAGTATTCTGTTGAAATATGTAAGATTTTTTTCACCGCATTTTTTCTGTCAGAATGTAGAAGGCTGGCAGTGTATGGTACTTTAGGCAGAGAAACAACGGAAAAGCAGCGAGACCGAATCGATTTCGGTAAGGGTTGCTTGCATTGGGGCTGGATGTAGTCGACCTGCTCGTTCGTTGATTTGTCTCCTTTACTACCACGTGGCGTTTTGAGTATTTCATTGGGCTACCGCCCGTCGTCGCCTTGTGTCGATAACACAGCCATCGATTGCGATGTTGCCACGTCTTATACGGGGCTTTTCACTAAAAAAAAAACAGAAATATTGGAGGAATGATGTGTTTCAAAATAATTATATACGAGTTGTTCAAATTATCTGTTATGTATTTTTAAATAAGCAATGAGTCATATTCACATCAATTTATAATTAAGAGCATTTTCAATAGTGGATCCGATATATTGTTGAATTTATTATTAATTAGATCAAGTTTTAATCAAATGAACAACTTTTTTCTAATTACTATTTCCAATTTATAATAAACTAAATCTAGCTAACTGATTCCAACGGAATTAAAACGTGCACACAATTATTTTACCTTAATAATAACGTCGACTTCTAGTCATTTTTTTTGTTCCTGAGTGTACATGGGCGGAACCCAGTATGACTGAGATGTGTGACCTAAGCTTTGTTCTTCTACTACAACTGCAATAAATATTATCATAATTGTTACATTTCATTGTCAGAATTTCAAATATGCTCATATTTCTCTTATAAAATATACCATATTTGAAATTAATAAAAAATACAATGTGATGTTAGTTCATCTTAAAGGCGTTGTAAGCGGTAGTGTACACAGCGCTCGCATTTACCCCCCGACGGTCAAATCATAGCTCAATTTATTGGTATCGTAGTCTCTGTTCTCTTTTAGCAGTTTAGATGTTTCAAACGCCAGACAATATATTTTTTCTACGATTGCTATGAAAAGTTGACAATTACACATTTGCCATCGTAAAGTTGACGTTTTCTGTGGAACAATCGAAAAATATCTTAGTCTCTCGCCTTCTGCTCGCGCTGCAATTACCTTGCTCAAGTAACAAACAATCACTTTACGCTCTTAATATACAAATAACTATTTTTGTTTAGAGAATATTAAGTTTTTTTTTCGGTATTGTATGAGTAGTAAACCACCTTGATTTATAAAATGTATTAAGTAAAATAGAGTATTAATCGACTCTGTCAAAATTAGTTGAATTAATCTGAAACCACTTGACGCAGCGCATATATTATGCATAATTTTCGATAATTTCAAACATTTTTTTCTTATTTTGTAGGTGTTAAAGTATAGATAAATTTAATGTATGTATCACACATTTCCTTTCCAGTATACCAGCATGATTACAAATTCCTGTTTTGTTATTAAATTAAATAATAGTACCCACATGAAGAAAAAACGCAGTTAAAAACATTTAAAAAATAGTAGATTGTTACACAGTTAAACAGTACAATTCAATGAACTGACCTACGCAGTGTGCTATTAATAATTGCATTATTTTTACCGCACGTTCTGGCACGAATATGGCGTAACAAAATTAAAATGTTTCAAGCAGAAAGCCCGTTATCTATTTTAAAATGAAACTGTACTGTTCGCTACATTAAAAAGCAAATAAAAACAAAAACGCGTTGGTTGAAACAGCTGTTACGTCTTCACATCAAATTAAGACTAATAAGTTGCAAACTAATCTGTCATCTTAAAAATAAAATCATAAACTAAGGCTATTTCTACATCGAAGTTGTTGAAAGTCGAACGATTCAATTGTTTGTGATGGCGTCACACCTCAAACAAATGCCAACGGAACAAATGACGCCGGAAATATAATAAAAGAGAAAATATTGCTACGAATTTGTTAACAGTTGACTAATGAATATTTATGTTTGTCGTTCTAAGAAACTTACACAGGAAAGTTATAAGTATCAAATAAAAACACCAGCTCTCCGTCTTCTCTTTTTGTATAATTAAAGAGTTAATTTATTCTTGAAACCGCTAGTTAACACGCTATGTAGGATCTGATGGTCTGTCGTTTTTTTGTTGAATGTAATTGATAATATATTTTAATGGTTTGTAATCGCCCAGTGCTTCAAAGGTCAAATAAATTATACAAATAAACAGGATATCAACTCTATTATTTTGCTTTATTTTCCATATTTTTAAACCGCATTTGTCATAATATTGGATAATTTATACCTATCTATTTAAAACTTTAAAAACTACCTTTTAACAATACTGTACTGTAATTGGGATTAAGTTCCTGTTGTACAGCGTAACATAAATAAATAAATAATTATCGCAAAATACGCTCATTTATTTTATTTTAATCTATATTCATTTTTGTTTGTTTTTAAAACAGCATTTTAATTTAAAGTTTTAGTTGTATTAGATTTTTAATAGGTTCAATAGTTATTTGTGTATTAAGAACGTAAAGTGATTCTTAGTTACTCGAACACGGTAATTGCAGTGAGAGTTGCAATAGTGTAGGAGGAACAAAGGAACTTTACGCTCGTGATACACACATAATTTTTTTACTATTGTATCTTAAAATTATTAAAAAAACGGATACGTACTGAAAATAAATTCATTCTGTCAATTTTAAATATGACAAGTTTCTGTTTTGTTTATATCCCTGGTAACTATTGAAATAAGCGCTCATGTAATATCTTTTTGTATTGTGGACGCGCGAAAAAGATATTTTTCGATTGTTCCACAGAAAACGTCAACTTTACGATGAGAAATAAGAGCGTAATTGTCAACGTTTCATAGCAATCATAAAAAAAATATTTTTCTGTATGATTCGAATACCACTATAAGTTTGAGCCCCCTATACAGTAATTGGAATTAAATTCCTGTTGTGCAGAATTACAAACAAATACATTATCTAGAATTCATATAAATGACAATTAAATCATTTTAAGAGAAACCCATCGATTTATTTATTTATTTACTTCATTTGAAAGTTGAAATTGTCTTATTAAAACGTACAAACAATTTCTGTTGAAATCCCATTAAGATATCTAATTACAAACTGAGAAATTTGAACCCGCACAAACCGTGCACATTTCCTTTGTTAGGCTTCTTCAGCGGTTATTCTCTCGCTGAAAACTAGGTCATTCTTCATTCTGCCGCTTAGATTTAGTGTAATCACAGCGCTGTAAGCCGCTTTGTAACGTATAAGTTGACAACAACTGCCATAGAAATGCGTTTGCTCACATGGCTACAAAACTCTTCATAATGATATTATCTGCACTTCAGTCACGCTAGCGTTACAGGTTTGTAATAGATTTGTAGATATTTTTGTACTAGTCTTTATCGATTGTTTTGATTTTTGTGTCCAAACAAAGAATTAAAAAATGGCAGTTCGTAGATATTGAAAGTTTTAAGGAATATATTGGGCAGTTGTGGCTCAATCTTGATTCACAAGCTTCATTTTTTTTAACACTCTATTCTGCAATTTGATCGGTATGCGGTATAGTTCGATATTTATTTATTTCTCTGTGCTCAGTGGTATCAAGTCGGCCTGTTGATCTTGAGAACCCTGGTTTGATCCCACAGCCGACAAACAATTTTCACCACATTTAAACTGCTCCCGTGACTCTCCTCCTCCAATGAAAGCTTTGGGGGCGTAATTTCACGATTAGTACCTGCACTTCACGCGAAGAAATATATCACTTACCGAGATCTGCTACGTCACTATAATATTAAACATTACAGAATAAATGGGGTAGGTGCCTCAGTGGTATCGAGTCGGTCTGTGAATCTTGAGAACTCTGGTTCGATCCTAACAGCCGACAAACAATTTTCACCAATTTAAATCTACTCCTGTGGCTCTTCCTCCACTAACATCTTTGAGGGCTGTGATAATAATATATCACTTACCGAGATCTGCTTGGACAGAGTATTCTAGAATTATATTGTGATTAAATAATTACTCGTAGGATTTGAGTGAACGGTATCAGTATTTTATCATATTTCGTCATGATTTTGCCGCGTCATGAATACCTAATTCCAAATTCCATGTCCTGCCATCTGTCGAGAATGACGCGGTGCTGTATATGGGCTGCATTGATTGCCATCAGATACGTGTTTGATGTTTTATAATTACTCCACGTCAGTTTTCGATGGCCTTTAATTCCATAAGTGATTTGATCCTATCGAGATAACTAAATATTGAAATTATTTATTATGAAGTTATTAATTTTTTGCTGTGAAACTGCTAAATGCGGGTAGGTACGTGATTACCGTTTTATGTTGTAGAAATATGCATTTTATTACACAGGCTGGTTACCATGGCTCCTGGTCATAGAACTTTAGAATGTGTAATGATACTGTTGTAATTTTATACTTTCCTAATTATATAAAATAAATATATCATCTCGCCTTTTTACCCATTCCTGGATGTGGCACTCTGTCGTAGTAGATCTTGGTAAGTGTGGTTACCAGTCGTCAAATCACTGCCCCCCAAAGATGTTAGTGATGGAGGAGGCACAGGGGTAGATTTAATTTAGTGAAAATTGTTTGTCGGCCGTGGGGATCGAATCAGAGTTCTCAAGATCCACAGGTCGACTCGATACTACTAAGCCACCTACCCCATACTAATTATATTAGTTTAAAAAGCTTCAAATTCTACATTAATAAATAAAATTAATTTCACTTGTTTTGTTTACGGTACAAATTAGATATGAAAATATCGAAAATTGCCATGTAATTGAAAAATAAAAATTTCACAAATGTTTGTTGATCTATCAAAATAATATCTAATGTTTTGTTAGTTTAAAATAAAACTTCAAACCATTATTTTATATTGTATATATTGTATTATATTTCCATATTCGTAAAAGTGATTTCAATTCGAAAAGTGATACTTTACAGAAATATATCGTATATACCGTAATGTCAGTCAATTCTCACAGTTGATAATAAATTTTTATCACATCAATATTACCTCTGTTGCTCCTCACTGCCACACCCAGTAATGGGTAAAAGGAGTAATGATGATGATAATATTACCAGTGGGATAAAAATATTATTACAGCACTACCAGTGTGAAAAATCGTGTAATCTCACAAGTGTTGTAATATACTTTAGCCTATGTATATAAAATTAATAAAAGTATTTTTTTTGTTGAAACATTACATTTACAATTACAAAAAAAAAAATCCAAGAAATGTGTGGTCAATATTTACCATTTTCAAAAAAATATTAAAATGCAAGGAATGTCCGTCAGTACGGTGAGGTGGTTCGAATCTCACCTAAACTAAAAATTATATGAACTACTACATTGCGGCTCGGTGAATACGGGCCCTGTACTGTAATTGGGATTAAATTCCTGTTGTACAGCGTAACATAAATAAATAAATAAATGTGTGGTTAATAAATAGGTTAATTTTTGGTATTGTTTCATGTAATATGTTTTGTTAATAATTTTTGTAAAAAACGTGTTGATTACAGAACTAGTGTGGTAAATAACTGTAAATCAATGATGTATTAAGTCGTTATGCAAGTATTTGTAGATAAATCAAATACTTCAGATGTAACGTGTGTTATAAGCTTGACATTGGGTCAAGATTCAAAAGTAAATATAAATAAATATTTATACATTTTCAATACCTACTTCTTAAATTTTTCTCAACTTTACTTTAGTATAACTATATTTTTCAAATGAATAAATACTGCTATTGTGTTTAATAGTAACAACTTTTTTGTCATTCTAAAATTGTTTTTTTCTTTGTTACAGGTATGTTCTTTCCTCCACTAGTTTATTTTGGAGTATGGATGAAAATAAGTCAATTGGTATGTTGTTAGTTGTTTATAAGTTCTGTGAGTGGTGTGATAGTACTCGTATGTTTAGACGAGTGATTAACTTGGAGTTCTCTAACTTTAGTTGAGTCTGTCTCACACAATTATATTGAATAAGCTAATACCCTGTTTAAATACACGTAAATTGTATGCTTAACCTGTTATTGTAAAACAGATTTTTCACTAATTAGTTGTTTGTTACTAACAGTAATGAAACCATGATTCGTACAAGTAGCCCTTCATCTTTTTAAGTTTAAAAAAAAAATATTTATTCAAAATGATTGAAAAATCAATAGACGATGGCTGGTAGCACAAGCTCTGTTTTTGGGTGTTTTAAGAGCACGGTTTTAACATGTTAGAGATAGCTAAAACACCCAAATACACTGCTCTTAAAACAGGCAAAAACAGAGCTTGTGCTACCAGCCATTGTTTTATGCAAAATAAATAAATTGTTGTTTGAATAGCAAGTCTAACAAGTATATTCAACTAATTGGCAGTTACGACCGAATAGTTATATCACATAGTATTAATGGGTTCAGGTCTCGCTAATTTCAACTAATTGACAAAAGAAAAAGTAGATTTTTTGAAAGTATACATTCTCTAAATTTAAAAAAATAATAGGTGTATAAATGAATATTAAATTGATTATAATATATTTTATTCATTTATTAATTAAATATAGTTGGCTATCAAAATATGGAAAGTAGAATAAAAATATTTAATATCGGAACGCTTTGATATGTACGTCGTATCATAACTAATAATTTATTCATTGATACTATGACAATTTATTCTAGCCAATTTGATTAAATTGATCTATAAATAAAAACTGAATTAATATTCTTATATATTTATTATCCGCGCACCTTTTCCGTTCGTAATCAGAAAATTAATTTTACCATGACCGATTGATATATCCGTGTCAAAATTAATAGTAAATTTTTGAAAATAAAACTGTCCTCGGCATCATCAAAGGGTGTCATGGAATTCATAATCATGACAATGTAATTTGGATCAAAGTAAGCTTCATTTTATGTTTTTTTGACCTTGCATACCTTACTTTGATGGCATTAGTGAAATTTGTTCCGGTTGTAAGTAATCGTTAAAAATTTCTCGCTCTATTTCATTTGATTGGCAAGTCACTCCATATATTTGGTAACGGGTCAAGGCAGATAATTTCAGATCAAGTATTCGTAGATAATTATTTTAATTAAAGCTACTACACTTTTAATTGGAGAGCTTTAATTTTATCTTGAAATGTCGATGGCTAAGATTAGGAAAGTGATAAATTGATTCGGTTTAACTATTTTTAATTGATGACTTGTTTCTGTTATTTAACTTTTTAATTTATTGAAATTATTGTGATTATATAGTCACTAACGTTAAATAAATAGATAAGTACCTACAAAAATATTCCTATGAAATATCAAATATGTTAAGTAAAACTGTTAGTTATTTGTGTATTAAGAGCGTAAAGTGATTCTTTGTTATTCGAACACGGTAATAGTGTAAGACAGTGGTTCCCAACCTTTTTTTAATCGTGACCCTTTTTAGTTTTTTAAAAATGTTCGCGACCCCCCTTTCGCATATTTGATCAATAAATCAAAAAATAAAAGGTTTGACAAAATATATTTTAGGACATAGTGATTATATTTTTTCCCCTCAAAAAAGCCAAGGCGACCCCCCAAAAAAGCTAAGGCGACCCCCTTGTGGGTCGCGACCCACCGGTTGGGAACCGCTGACTGTAAGAGGAACAAAGATACCTTACGCTCGTGATACATAATTTTTTCTATGATTGCATCTTAAATTATTAAAAAACTGAAAATAAATTTGTTCTGTCAACTATCAATATGACAAGTTTCTGTTTTGTTTATATCCCTGGTAGCTATTGAAATAAGCGCGCATTTAATATCTATTTCGCGCTTTGCCACTAGAATCGCGCGCATTTAACATCTTTTTCAAAGATATTTTCCGATTGTTCCACAGAAAACGTCAACTTTACGACGACAAATGAGAGCGTAATATTCAACGTTTCATAACAATCGTAAAAAAAAATTTCTGTGGTTCGAATACCACTATAAGTTACTGTTGTGCGTCTCCAATGGCAACGCGCGACAAAGATATTTTTCGATTATTCGACAGAAAACGTCAATTTAACGATGACAAATGAGAACGTAATTGTCAACTTTTCATAGCAATTTTAGAAAAAACATTATTTGGTTGTTGAAAAAAATATGTTAAAATTACTTAATTTTTATTTTATCTGATATTTTCAACCTTAGATAGCCTTCAGTAATAATTAGCTAACCATATCAAATTACTTAATAATTACGTCGTTTTTGAAACCATAAAAATGAAACATAAACGAAATAAGTTGTAGTTTTCGTAAAATATTAAAAACGTAAATCACACAAACAGATTTAATAACTGGTAAAGTGTTTGTTTTATTTTTGGCCAAAATCTCATTTCATATCAGTTCATTTGCGATAAACTAAAATTAATTATCATTGTTCCTTTCTTCTTTATACCGCATATGAGTTTAGCTGAACCAAGATAACACTTAATAATTTCTCTGATAATACTGCACCATCCACACTTAAATTCAAAATGATCTAATAATTTAGGTGAGTAGTAGAGGTAATATAATCAACTATAAATAATGTATAGCTGGATGATACTTTCAAAGAATATCCAGTAATGAAGGCAATTTGCTTTGCACATTTTAAATTATGATACAATTATTTTTACAATGGATTTAATTCTTGAAAATTTGATTTAATGTTTTAAATTTGATTTTTTTTTTAGATTTTAATGAAAGTAAGTTTGTAATAAATTAATTAATGCTTCATTGAATAACGAGAAATATGTATGTTAATCAAGTATCTTATACCAGTGGTTTTTAATCTTTGTGTCATCGCGGACCTCCAAATTTTCCAAATATTTTTCGCGTTCTATCCAGTTTTCACTGAAATTACGAATATCATTGAATTTTAAATAAGGACTGATATAATAAAGAACTCAAATATATAAATTAAATGATGTTTAAAAGTACTTTTAAAATATCTCCTTTTTAAGGGAGAAAATAAAAAGTTCGTTTCTTACTCTTATAATGGTAAAATACGATTCTTGTAATATTTGAAATTTCTAGCTTTCAAAATATAATTTTTTATTAAAAAAACTACTAGAAATAATATTTTGTTGTCGAGTGTTAAAATACAAATATCTGCTACTAAATCGAATTTGAACGATAATTTAAATAAGAAATAAAAAAATAATTACAGCCAAAATAATACTAGTAGGTAGAGTTACAGTTAAAACTTGAGATAACTTTTAATTTTTGCAGATTTTTAAAGATTCTTTTAGACCCCTCCCCCCTTCCCCGGGTAATAATAACTGTCCTATGCTATTTTATATTATTATACATTTTCTATTTAGTATAAAAGTAATTTTTAAATGTGCCTAATTAACTAGATAAATTCCACGTAATTTCATAGTATTGCACAGGTTAGGAAATAAATTTCCGCGTCAGTGATTGGCTGATCGCTGTAGCGGATTTACAATGTAACAAAAAATTCAGTAGTGAATATGACAAGCGACATTCATTTGTATTTTTTGTTTGTGCTAGTTTATTGTCCTTCAATATATCATTTTCACAGTTTTATATTATAAACTTTAACACGACCAAATCAGTTTTTTTTCAAGACCATTATATTGCGTCGTAAAATAACATTAATTTGGTAATTTATTCGACTTAGTATCTCTTATGCCTTAGACTTTGTTTCTAGCATTTTTTATTCATTCTTGCAACTAGAAACTTGAATTCATAGAAGAATTGTATTTTTGCATTATTAGATGCTAAAATTAACTTTGGCATTTACTGGCTTAAAAATAGGCAATTTTCTACAACTGTCAAAAAATGTTCATTTTTTTTACTAATATCATTACGCGAAGTACGTGTTTTTTTCATCATGGGGTAGATGGCTCAGTGGTATCGAGTCGGCCTGTGGATCTCGAGAACTCTGATTCGATCCCCACAGCCGACAAACAATTTTCACCAATTTAAAAATCTACCCCTGTGGCTCCCTCTCCACTAATATCTTTGAGGGCCGTGATTTGACGGCTGGTAACCGCACTTCACGTGACAAAATATATCACTTACCGAGATCTGCTTAGGCAGAGTGCCACACTCAGTAATGGGTAAAAGGCGTGATGATATATTTATTTTATTTATTTATTTTACTTTACCATGACAACACGTATTTTACGCATTATTTTGCACCCTAGTGCGTAAAATGAGTATTCTGTGCACTGTTTTGCATCCTAGTGCGCAAAATGAGTTAATCGCGCACTCCCCCAAATTATTTGTTGTCAGGTTTAATTAGTTACAACACATCAATAGTATCAAATTAATATTATTGTTGATTGTTTTCCTTCAATTTACTTAATTAAATCAATAATTATTGTATTATTCTTTATTTACAGTTGCGGAAAAAATGTTGTTTGCATTTCGTGGGCAAAATTCTTGTTTTTTGACGCGTTCGATTGACTTATTGAGTCGATCTGCGGTCTCGACTTGAAGTAACATTCTCACGCGCAACAAAAAACACTCATTTTGCGCACTTAATACAAAAATAAGGTTTTAAATATGTAGAAACTTTCAAACATCATTAAATTTATAACTTTTTTAGATAATATATGAATACAATTCATTCTTAAAACTAGAACCTCGAATTATTAGAAGAATCGTATTTCTGCATTATTAGATACTAAAACTAACTTTTATTAAAAATAAAGATATTTCAAATCTATTACAACAAACAAGATCCCAATTAATGAGTCAAAATAAAAATTCTGCGTGTATATAGATACCAAATTATATTAAGTATACGTATAATAACACACCTAATCCTTGTCGTAATAAGCTAGTAGTAAAAATTCCAATAGGTAATATCAGTAATTCGCAAAACAGGTAACAGTAATTATGCATTTCTAATGACTATACGAGTATATAGACAGTATAGTTCAACACACAATGTTGTAGAAGGTATCCGTGCGGTACACAATAACCTCATTATCCAGCACACCTGTGCTGTATACACTAACTGATTAATTTAAATATATTGTTAAAGTGAAATTGACTATTTCGCCTTGGGCGACAGCTATAAACAATGTACTTCACAACTAAGCGTTGTGTTATTAGCTGATTTGAAAACTGGTTTCAACTACAATCAAATGTCTTGCAGCTAATTTATTGCATTAATAAATAATGTACAAGTTTTTTATTTATTTACAGACAAGTGTGAAAAAATATTAACTATTAGGTATAAATTGTATAATAATACCTACAGTTCTTTACAGTTGTTTCCGGGAAATTAATATTATTTTGTTTTAAAATAAAATAATGCAACTCTTATCTACAGTATTACTGAACTGATAATGAGGAAAAACGTACGATACTAATTAACAGCTAATAGAATAGTTATTTACGTAAAAAGTCAGGAAAGCGTTCAATTGCAGGATGAGTAGATAGTGAAATAGCTTACGAATCCTGTACGACACTTTACTGACGTGTTACGTATAACATTTTACCTGAATCTTATAAACAAATAATAAATATTTTAAATTAATTTAAATTAAAAGAATTATTTGACTTACATAATCAGTCAGTATTTTATGTTGCTAAGTAACTACAGGCGCGGTGGCCGAGCGTGTTAAGGCACATCTCATAACATACTGTGACGTCACCCGAGCCAAGGTTCGTCAGTTCGAATCCGCCTGTCGACAATGTGTGATTTGTCGTAAAATATAAAATACAGTTACATGTATTTATCACACTCGGGCGCTATAAGCTAGTCACTTATACGTCTTAAATAATGTAGCATTTGACTACGAAAACCGGCAGTACGGCAGTGTAAAAAACTGCGGCTCGGTGTGTCCGGTAGGCCCAGGCCCGATTTGGGCTGTAGTGCCATAAGAAGAAGAAGAAGTTATTCAGTTAGTAGCAAAGTGTATCTTTGTTGTAGTTACAATTTTCGCCACTTATTTAAAAATTACAGCCCAAATTGGGGCTGTAGCGCCACAGATGATGAAGTAACTAGACACTCACGTTTCTTTCATTACCTGCCTAGGCAGGCAATATGTTATTTTCCTACCTACTCATGTAAAGCAAAGCTTTCCTAAAAATGTTTATTTTCCTGTCAGTTTCAAGTAAACATTTTATTAAACATGGTTACCATGGTAAAAATTTATCGAAAATTTTTCATTACTTGACCTAACTAAGCAAAAGCGAAATTGTTTCATGCCAAAAATGTCAGTTTGATATTTAAAAAAATATAGATATATTAAATTGTCATTATATCAAATGAACACATGAAAATATTTTATAACTGCTCTAACCTAATTTTAATCCATATTTTAGATATCGCTGACTTACTCACTTTAAACAACTACTAAAATTAAACTAAGCTTTGTTTATGAAAAAAACAACGGTGTATCTAGAGGTTTGAAAAGTGATATTTTTAGGTCATGTTCATTTTGGCGCCATGTCTTGGAAATTTACCAGACTTATCAAACGACCCTCGTGTGTATATATATTTATTTATATCAAATTACATTATATTTTTAAATTGGAATACCAAAACTACAGCAAAAAACCTTAGAAAGAAACTCAAGATATTATTGTTGTAGCTTCTGCAGCTGTTCTTAGGTTTTGATTTGTTTTATCGTATTGTATTGTATTTGACATATATAACTGAACTGTCAAAATTTTAACTTCCGAGTGGAATAATGTGCACATTACTTCCCAGGGAATAAATGATTTACTTTTATCCCGATGTTTGTAACATGAAAAGAAACCAGTAATATGATACAATATTTACAAATACTTAAAGAAATTAATATATCCCTACATGATGACGTAAATTGTTTGATTCGATGGATACCCTATATCACTTCCTATCAAAGGATTATTTCGAAACTGTAATTAGCACTTCTTTTGGAAGTATAAATATTAAATACGTTATAATACATCAAAAGTTCTTTATTGTAGAATTTTAGAAATGATTTTTTTCATTAATTCACAAATCCATTTATACAGATAAATTGATAGATGTAAATCTTCGGGTGCTTTTATCGAATGGAGATTGTTTTTTGTTCGTACCTTACATGCAAAATAAAAAAATCTAAGAAAACTAAAGAAGACATATTTTCACAGTTCAAACAACAGTTAATAGAAATCAACATTTTACTGTTTTCAATAATACCTATTTTACTTATTATCATTGAACATATTTTATAGTATTTCAGAAGAAATTACACTTTAATATATATATTATCTGTACCCAGAAAAAATGTGAAAAACGGCCACAAATTATTTTCTAACCGTACTCCAATAATAAAAATCTACTTAGAATGACATGATGATATATTTATTTTGTCAGATTAATAAATAATGTAACAGACAAGTGATTTTAATTATTACAAATGGTTCTGTCTTCTTCCGGGAACTATAAATATTCTTTTGTTTTATTTTGAATAATAAATCATAGCTGCGGTGTCTTTATTTTGAGAATGTAGTTTTGTTTGATTTGGCACCGTGCCTATTATATTTCTATTCAATTTATAATTCCTTTGGCATCTTAGTGTTTTCGTTTCGGTTCATTACAATATTTTGCAAGTCTTTAAGAACTAAAAGCATCAGTTTTAGATTAAATAATTACGCTATAAAGTTTATGACATTTGGAACTTGTAGGCCGTTAGTAGATCACGAGAAATTGAAAATGTCAAACAAAAGTTCATTTTAATTAAGTCTTAATGAGTACTTATACATTTTTTTTATTATTTTAAAGTGTTACAGAATTATAGTAAACTGTCTTTCTCTAATCTACATTTACCTCATATTAATTAATCCTCATGATTTGTTCTGTTAATGGGGTAGGTGGCTCAGTGGCATTTAGTCGGCCTGCGGATCTTGAGAACCCTGGTTCGATCCCCACAGCCGACAAACAATTTTCACCAATTTAAATCTACCTTTGTGGCTCCCCCTCCACTAATATCTTTGGGGGCCGTGATTTGACGGCTGGTAACTGCACTTCACGCGAAAAAATATATCACTTACCAAGATCTGCTTAGGCAGGATGCCACACCCAGTAATGGGTAAAAGGCGTGATGATATATTTACTTAAATAAAATAAAATAATACTTTTTCAACAATCGTAAGATTTTAGAATCATACTTCACGCCTTTTATTAATTACTGGATGTTGTATTCTGCCGTAGCAGATTTAGATAAGTGATATATTTTGCGAGTAAATGTGGTTACCAGCTATCAAATCACTGCCCTCTAAGATATTATTGGTGAGAAAGCCTCAGGAGTAATTTTAATATACAGTTAAGTGTGGAAGTTGCGGGGTTAGAACTCGGGTTTTTAAATCCACAGGCCGATACGATTTTGTTGAGCCATATACCCCACAAAAAATTAACTTCTGCTGAAAATAAGAACTACAATAAAGGTATAGTTTTCTACTAACTTATAATCAAGTATTTAAAAATAAATAAAAATTAATGTTAATAGAACTAATGTTTACAATAAAGAAGGTAATAAAACTATAATATATAAAAGAACTAATTTCTATTAAGAAAAACCTACACAATTACAAGAACGTAGTGATCTGTATATTTAAATTTGTACCTAAAAGTTAAACTTTGAATTAAAACCAATATATTTTGAACTTCCATTATCTTTATTAGTGAAAATATTGTAAACATTAATTACACAATGTTTCGATACCGCAAAAAATTTGTTATCGTCATCACGTGATCTGATACTACTTAAAATATTTTCACTAATAAAGATAATAAGTAAATAAATATATAATCACGCCTTTTACCCATTACTGAATGTGACACTCTATCGAATCAGATCTCGGTAAGTGATATATTTCTTCACGTGAAGATGTTATTGGTGGAGAAGCCACAGGGGTAGATTTAATTTGGTGAAAATTGTTTGTCGGCTGTGGGGATCGATAATGGAAGTTCAAAATAAATTGGTTTTAATTCAAAGTGAATCATTATTTTATAAATAAAAATAAGTTAAACGATAAATTAAACTAATACTTTGGTTTTAATGATAACATTGAACCATATTCTATATAAATTGATTTTTAAAATTTAAATAAAAAACAACAAAGACAAAATTAATTGTCTTTGAATGCTCACCTGTGAAAATAGGTTTAATAATAAAATATCAAACTAAACACTTGTTTTAAGTCTCACAAAATTCTGCCTCCAAGTCAACTAATGAGGTCATCGTCAGAGGCTGGCCAGCACAGTTAGTAACCAATTTTGTGAGACTTATGCCTATGGCACACTGGTCGAAGAGCATCAAAGAGCTTTTTGATGAAACAACAGAACGCATCCTTCATTGACAAACAATAAAAGCTTCTAAAGTTGAGAAAGAAAAACTAAATTTCAAAAATATGCTAACGTGAAATGAGACACACAAGATACGAGTGAAATGAGATTCGTTCGTTTCATCGATGAGCTCTTTGATGGAAATAGAGGAGCCTCTATTTTTCGTCGATAACGGGTGCGTTTTGCTGTTTTATCGAAGAGCTCATCCATGCTCTCCGACGCTCTTCAACCAATGTGCCATAGGCATTAGGCAAGTGTTTAGTTTGATATTTTATTATTAATTTTGAAAAACACTACTAGCAAACACGAAATAAAAGAAATGGTAAACTTATGAAGACCAACTGAAAGCGTACTTTTGTCTCAAGATATCATGATCAATGTTAGTGGTGGAATATCCCAATTTAAATTGTACCAAAAACAATCATATATGCGAGTAAAATTGCAATTAAAAATTTTGAAACAGTTTTTATTTCTAAATTAATTAATATTTATTATTATTTTTAAAACAACATTTGTAGGTTGCGTTTATAATTATTTAAGAAAATATACCACACTATACACCTTTGACTTTCAGCCCACCTTTTTCGTAACACCCTGTAATGAATTGTTCGTAATCAAAATCTATTATTATACATAGTGTATTATATTATTTTCTTGAATACCGCTATAGTAATGCACTATTGCATATACATGCTAAAAGTAGGTCTAAGAATAAGTAGGTATAATAGAATTTTTGTAATTATTTTTTTCCATTAAATTTGTATTAAAAAAAAATCTGAAAATAAAACCAATTTGCACGATAAGGTAATATTGTTCAGCATTAATTAATTTTTTGTTCTCTTTTAATCAAAATGTTAATTATTTTATTGTATATTTGTTTGTATCAACACAATTACCTAGATTTCTATGCGTATTTATCAACAATGAAATGCAGTTTCATTTAATAATACAGTCAAAAACAAAATCTCATAACAAAAACGCAATAAATTATAGTCAAGGTTACAATTAATCAAAATTCAATGTGCCACTTTGCATTCAACTAAAAGGCGAGAGTTAAATATAATTGTTTTTGAAATTGAAGTATAAATTTGTTGATAAGTCTACGCGTTAAGCCAGTGGTTTCCAAACTGTGGGGCGCGCCCCCTTAGGGGGACGAGAGATTGTTTCGAAGGGGGCGCGCTATATAAAAATATAATTGAGGTTTATGAACATATTCTTCATTTACATCATAGCACACACGTGTTTCTAACTCGCGCTCGCAGTAAAATATCCCTAGTTTAACAAACAAAGCCTTAGAAATTTTATTACGTTTCGTAACATCTTATTTGTGTGAAACAGGCTTTTCCGCTGTAGCTGTTTTAAAAACAAAATATCGAACTCGATTATTCGTTGAAAAAGAATTGCGAGTGGCGATATCTTCAATGACTCCCCGGTTGGAGAAACTGAAAAACAAGTGTCCATTCAGCACACTCAAAAATTATGTTTATATTGTATTAAATATGCCTAATTTAAATTAAATATAATTTCCAATCTTATTACAATTTTATGTTTATAAATGTTATTACATTATTTTGTTCTATTATTATGCTGTAATAAACATAATCATAGGTTAAAAAAAATATTTGTTATAACACATATATTATATAATAACAATATTTGTTTATAGTACTCATTTTTTTGTGTTCTGTAAAATAAATTATTTACGATTTTTGAAGTTAGGCTGTTAAAAAAATGAGGGGGGCGCGACAATTTTTTACGGATAAAAGGGGCCGCTGAGAGAAAAAGTTTGGAAACCACTGCGTTAAGCATTATTACTTTGTAACATGGATTACACTGTAATTTATGCAAATTAGCGAGTATGTTTCTATGATACCATCAGGCATATTTACACTCTGTTAACATTTTACAAGCTTCGTCGAAGCATTGACGAATGATGTACATTTCAAGGACTATGATTTTACATAATTCTATTGTTTTTTAAAATTTGATTTGAAATATCTTAGTAAGAAACGTTAATGAACTTAATATTCAAGTGAATTTTTATTTAGCTTTTCATTATTTTATTATTTTTATGGGGTAGGTGGCTCAGTGGATCTTGAGAACTATGGTTCGATCCCCACAGTCGACAAACAATTTTCACCAAATTAAATTTACCCCTGTGGCTCCCTTACCACTAACATCTTTGGGGGCCGTGATTTGACGGCTGGTAACCGCACTTCACGCGAATAAATATATCACTTATCGAGATCTGCTTAGGCATAGTGCCACATCCAGTAATGGGTAAAAGGCGTGATGATATATTTATTTATATGTATTATTTATTTAAGTTTTCTACTTTCCACACAATTGACTTGAAATGTAGTTAAATATCTTGTCAAATAGAAAGCCAATAATGACACATTTATTTATATATATGGCAGAAATGTACTTTAAGACTTTGAATTTTAAAAGTTGATTTTTACAACAGCGCGATTGTTGACTAATAAACAATTTTTGACATTTACTAATAATTGTTTTAAAATATCACTTTCAAGTTTCAAGGTTAGGCTATAAAAATAATTATTCAATCGGCAGAATTATTATTACAAAATTTTGTTCAAATATCGCCTTAAGCCGGAGACGAATTTTGGCGTAGAAGGGAAATAGGTAAATAAAAATAAACATTCCTCCGTGGTAACATACCAACTATCAAAACATAGGTACTTTTAAAATGACAACTCGGACAACTAAAATTTTTTTAAATAATTTTCAAATATTTCTATATTTTAATGCCTATCGGCATCATCTTAAACCGGTGGATACTTACCAGGGATCCGAACCGTAATGAAACCGAAACCGAAAACTGCACCGATATTCACCTTTTTATGAAACTGTAATTGAAAATCGAAGCCGACACTTTTTGGTTTTAAATATGGAAACTAAAAACCGAAACAAAAATTTAATTGGTTCTGAAATCTCATTGATATTATTTCGACTTCTAAACCGTAAATTTAAACCGGCATAAATAACATACTGAACCGAAAATAGTAAGAATACAAAAATAATATGTTACTAGTTTTTATATTTTTATAAAGTTGCAGTCTTTACAGTCGAAATAAGCCTGACAACACTGGATTAGGATGGTAGTGTGAAAGTAAAATCAATATTTCAAAATACAGAAATACAAATAATCTTAGAAAATTTGCGAATTAGTTACTCTTACTTAAAAAAATATACTGTAATTGTACAGTGCGCGTAAATATAAAGCGAAAACTTATGTAATTGTTGTGTTAACTAGAAGTGATATATTATTTGTTTGATAAAGGATGTGAACCCTATCAATTTTAAGAATTATATTTTTACAAATCATCATCATCTGTGGCACTACAGCCCAAATCGGGCCTGGGCCTACCGGACACACCGAGCCGCAGTTTTTTTTTACACTGCCGTACTGCCGGTTTTCGTAGTCAAATGTTACATTATTTAAGACGTATAAGTGACTAGCTTATAGCGCCCGTGTGCGATAAATACATGTAACTGTATTTTATATTTTACGACAAATCACACATTGTCGACAGGCGGATTCGAACTGACGGACCTTGGCTCGGGTGACGTCACAGTATGTTAAGAGATGTGCCTTAACACGCTCGGCCACCGCGCAATACTTATACAAATTATTATTTTTTTTGAAATTTGATGTAATGTGTTTATTTTGAACTAAAACCGTAACTAAACCAAAATGGATATATTTAAAAAACCGAAACGGAAATCGAAACCTATATAATATTTTCATAAAAACTGTAACCAATAAACGTACCCGAAATTGTACTAATATAAAAACCGATAATCGTAATCGAACCCCAAAATGTTTCGGTTTGAATATCTGATACTTACTGAAAATCTAGTTATTGAATATTATAGTTATTTGAGTATTAAAAATAATAAGTACTTCCTACCGGTTGAGGATGATTTTGGAGAAACAGATATCACGGAGAACTGTGTATTTAATTTTTATTTATTTACCGTCTCCCAGTAAATAATATTTTTATATATATCGGACCAACTACTAGGTCATATGCCGATATGTACTTTGTGTGGCCGTTACGGGCGGGACAGTAAATAATTACTTACCGATAAGTAATTGGAAACTATATTGATAAATATTGTAAAAGAAAACTCTATAGTACAAAATTAATTAGTATCTATAATACTAGGTTAATATGTTTTTTTATTTCTCGTCTTTTAGGGTTTTAGCCCATGTGAATGTATCGTATTTGATTTGTATATTTGTTTTGCATTGGATATTACTTTTATAGATTGATAATAATTATAGGTATGAATATAAATATTTGACGTCATGTTAATATCTATAAATTAATAAGCATGATATTTGTTCTTCTACCTAGTGGTAAAGGCGTAATTAAATGTAATTTATTTGCTAAGCGCATGTAATAATATAATATACAACGTAAATAAATATTTAATGACAAAATATAATGATATACTCATATATGGCGATATGATTACATTGTATGGAAAATTGATTCCATATTTTATTTAGTTACGTAATAATAGTATTTATGATTTGTAAATTGACAAGTATTTCATGAATAATACATATTATGTACGATTACTAATGTCAAAACCATGAATATTTTATTTTATTTTTATGTTCCACGTGAAACAAAAGCAGTAACAATTCATTTCATGTTGTTGTTCATAAAACATAAAATATACATTTTAGTTTTATAGATTTCGCCATATTCAAACATTATTCAACAATATATATTTGATATATTGCCGTATATATATAACGCTTTTAAATTGTGTACACTAAATGCTAAATTCATAAATTATCTGCTATTTGTACTATGTATAGTATTTATGAAAATGTTGGGAAATAAAACCAATTTATGTTTATATAAATATTTTTTTTTTTATTTTTAGTTTGTATGGAGGAAGTGTTAATGTGGTCGAATCGAGTATCGTGTGTCAGGATGAGAATGTTGACGGGTTCGTGCTACCCCATTTAATGAGATATACTATATCTATATAATAGCGTGATGTTATGTATGTATGTATGTATAAATATTTAAATAGTACCCAAACATATAAAGAGATAGACAGTCATTAGAATGCAATCAAATCGCCTCGATCTTGGAGAAATTTGTCACTTCGATTTCTTTTATTTCTGTGCTAAAATATTTATTTGTTTCATAGTTTACTAATATGGGGTAGGTGGCTCAGTGGTATCGAGTCGGCCTGTGGATCTTGAGAACCCTGGTTCGATATCCACAGCCGACAAACAATTTTCACCAATTTAAATCTACCCCTGTGGCTCCCCTTCCACTAATATCTTTGGGGGCCTCGATTTGACGACCGGTAACCGCACTTCACGCGTAAAAATATATTACTTACCGAGATCTGCTTAGGCAAAGTGCCACATCCAGTAATAGGTAAAAGGCGTGTTGATATATTTATTTGTAGTTTACTAATAGGTTCGATACTGATAATTAACGATTAAAATAGCCTTCTTAAATGGCCATTATTTTGGTAATTTAAGTAACTTTTAGTAATCGAGGTCCGATGGATAAAATCAAGGTAAAATTAAAACTAGGCGTGGCGCAGTGGTCTTAATTGTGTAAATTTTTTGAAATTCGTTTTGTTCCGTTCGCATTACGTGTTATATATACCCTTAAAGTTTGATCCATAAGTACAGAAACACCCTGTATACGTGGTTGTTATTATAAAACTATATAATGACAGCTTCATAAAAAGTATACTAATATTTTTATACTGAAAACTTTGTACAGAACAAAAATATGAAAGAAACAGAAAAAATGACTTTGTCACAGAATACCGAAATGGTCATATAAAATAAGACCGACATTCATATATTGATCAGTGATAATAATCGAGTAGGGTGAATAGGGTAATGGAGGAAGGGTTATGAGTCTATAGATCCTAATTGTGATCTAAAATAAAAATTCACCCTGTACACATATACGAGTAGAAGTCCGTCAGTACGGTGGTGTGGATAGCGATACGGAATTCGAATCCGGAGATTCCGAGTTCGAATCGCACTCAAGCTAAAAATTATATAAACTATCACACTGCGGCTCGGTGAGTGCGAACCCTGTACTGTAATTGGGATTAAATTCCTGTTGTACAGCGTAACAAATAAATAAATAATTTATTGCTAAATGTATCTTTCTCTTCATTTAAACAGAATAGAATTCGCAACCCTTACTAGCATGAAGTGGGTATTTTTCATTGTCATCTCAACCCTAAAAGGCTGTTAAAGGATAGGGTAGTTAACCCTTAAGCTAACATACCAAAAAGGGTTAAGTTTCTCCCAATACAATGTTGTCAGCAGTTTAAGAGGGTGATGTAGAGTTGTGGGGTTAAAGAATGGTTGAGAAATCGATGGGGAAGTCAAAGCAGGTACGTTGTACGTTGTCAATATTTAGGGAGGTTGATTTTAGAGGTGAAAAATAAGGGGTTATAAGGGAGAATATTATTTTTAAGGTGTGATTATTGGAAGCGCGATTTTTAGGGTATTTTCAAAGGTAGTAACAAAATAGGTTTAGTTTTTGTCCGACGAATTTGTATTTACTACTTACTTACTTGCTTAATCCAAGGGCCTTTCTACCCGTTTCGGGTGTAAGGCTGGTCATGGGCAGGTTATCTTCGTTCTGCCTCTTCAATGGGCTTTCTTTTCCATATGCTTCTCCACGTGCTTCTCTCTTTCGTTAGCTGTGTTGCTACTTCCCACTTGATGTCTCTCTTTTCCAGAGCTTTCTTCACTTCTTCTGTCCACGTTTTTCTTGGTCTTCCTCTTCGTTTTTTCTTCGATGTCCTTGCTTCATATACTTTTCTTGTTGTTTTGTCTTCTTTCATTCTGGATAGGTGTCCAAACCATCTCAGTTGTCCTTCTTCGATTTTATTTTCTATGTGTTTTATTTGTAGGACTTTCCTTATATCTTTATTTTTTATTTTGTCCATAATCGTTATTCCCTCTATTTTTCTTAGATATCTCATTTCTGTATTGTATTTACTAGTGCTGGTAAAAATTGAGGATTTTAAAAAGACCGGTCCTAGTAGGAAAAGACCGGTCCTAAAATTGACCAAATTAACCGAATGGTTAAAAGAACGGTTAAAAATACCGGTCTTTTATAAACCACAAAACCGGTTAAAGACCGTTTAAAATGTCTGGTAAATGACCGGTTAAAAACCGTTCAAAACAGATTAAAAAAGTAGAACTAATTGGAAAAACTATAAAAGTATAAGACTCACCCCACTCTTTAGAGGGCGATGAATGACCTGGACTTATCTGTGTGATTTCATAGCTTATAAATAAATAAATAAATATATAATCACGCCTTTTACCCATTACTAGATGTGGCACTCTGCCTAAGCAGATCTCGGTAAGTGATATATTTCTTCACGTGAAGTGCGGTTATCAGCCGTCAAATCACTGCCCCCAAAGATGTTAGTGGAGGGAGAGCCACAGGGGTAGATTTAATTTGGTGAAAATTGTTTGTCGGCTTTGGGGATCGAACCAGGGTTCTCAAGATCCACAGGTCGACTCGATACCACTGAGCCACCTACTCCTACATAGCTTATGCATTATTGAAAATTAATAAGACATTCTACAACGCATGTCTCTATTTTCATAAGTTTTATGATACTCATTTGCGTAAATCAATTAAGTAGAATATAATCCTATTCAAATCCATAGCGTCGGAATCAGAAGGTTGTCGGTGTCGCTATTTTTACTTTGTAATAAATATCTTAGAGTTTCAATAAGATGAAATCTATTATTTTGGAAATACCGCTAAATTTTGTAATACATCATTAAAAAATCAATTATGCACCTACCTACTTACTCTGTTTACCTTATTTGACATTTTCTTTCGTTCGTAAATCTGTAAATGATGAACAAAACAGCAACGAAACGTATGACTATATGATATTTTATTTATTTATGTTACGCTGTACAATAAGAATTAAATCCCAATTACAGTACAGGGTCCGCACTCACCGATCCGCAGTGTAGTAGTTTTATATAATTTTTAGCTTGAGTGCGATTCGAATTACCGTACAGATGAACATTTATTTATAAACAAATATTGATGCGATTTTGTTCATTATTTACATATTTATGATTTTATAAAGTTACAGAATTTCACCATTTGTTTCGTACCAACAATTCACAAATCAAACAAAACAGCAATGATTGATCCATCTTTACGACGTTTGTTCTTTTCTATCCTTTTTCGCCAACACGTCCCACATTCAAACAACTATCGATCATCGTAACGACGCCACAATATTTCCGATTACTCCTCTTTCCCCTACAATGGCATTTGACACGTCAAAGGCTGCGCCATTTTTGATTGATTTACGTTTATTGACCGCTAATGGCGAGGAAAACCGCATGTGGGATGGTGGAGCGTTTGAAATGAGGTTATTTAGATAAAGCCTTGATTACAATGGGCAAGAATGCGAGAATATGTTACTGGAAGCCTGACGATTAGTTTGCTTATTGTCAATGGTTATTTGTTTATCTACATAGCTTACAGGCAATTATTTATATCATATTAAAAATTACTGTTATGATTCCCTCATTGCTAATATCTTTAGGGGTTTAATTTTATAACGGACTGAATTGCGACTTGTAATTAGACGATGTTTCGTATGAAATAAAATACACATAAATAATGAAAACTTAGGAGCTATTAAAGTAATCTAAAGTTAATAAAATATAAACTAAACACTTGGCTAAGTCTCATAAAATTCAGCCGCCAAGTCACCTTATGAGGGCATCGTCACAGGCTGGACAGCACAGTTAGTAACCATAGACGCATTTCGCTCTTATTTTGTGAGACTTAGCCAAGTGTTTAGTTTATATATTATTAAACCTAGTTTCACCAAGTGTATGGATGACAATTAACTTTGTTGTTATTTAAGTTGCTGCGTAGCTTTTCCTTTTTTCGGTAGATGGCATTACCTGTTCGATAGAACTTCTCATGTCATATGACCTGTTTGTTAGAGATCTTATTCTCTGCCGGCACAGTTCTTCGTCACCAGCTTCTTCACTTGAACTTTGTTCTAGGTGAAGAAGTGAGTTATACCATACTGATGAGCTCTAATAAGAGCGAATCGCGTCTATGGTTACTAACTGTGCTGGCCAGCTTCTGACGATGCCCTCATAAGGTGACTTGGAGGCTGAATTTTGTGAGACTTAGCCAAAGTGTTTAGTTTATATTTTATTAAACCTAGTTTCACCAAGTGTATGGATGACAATTAATTTTGTATTTGTTGTTATCTAAAGTTAAATTCGGATGACGCCTCGTATTGAGCCACAGATCTTCTGCTTAAGATTAGATACGCTACCCCTGCATGACGACAGCCATCGAATTCTTCTACCATAGTGTCTAAACCAATGGCTTAATATCCTTAGACACCGCATGGCGTATACTGCTATATAGTTTGTTTTGAAGTAGATACTCCCTTCGGTGAGGGGTTGGTGGGGAACAAGACATGTGCCCAAGTTGGTAATGCGTAATGCCTAGATTAGATGTTTACAGCGTTCATCGTTCTCTCACGTGTTTTTGTTTGTTTACAATCTGTGACAAGTGATGAATGTGAGGTTATTAAATTTTGTTTTGTTTTCAAAATTTGATACAATGTGAGGAAATATGATTATTGCATATTAAAAATTTTTAAATGTATAATAATAAATTTTATTATAATATAATTAAATTTTAAACTCGAATAATACCGCTGGAATCTAGTTTCCACTATAATAACATTTTTTGAGCAGCAGCTGTCACTTTAGATTTGTAGTTTACACAACCCGCACAACAAGCTTGGGCTTATTCCTCTTGCCCCACTGCTCTGAGTTTCTGCTTCACAACGAACGCTCGCATGCGGTGCCTAAGGATATTAAGTCATTGGTCTAAACACAGCATCACTCCTTATGCCTATGGCACACTGGTCGAAGAGCGTCGATGAGCATCGATGAGCTCTTCGATGAAACAACAGAACGCATCCGTCATCGACGAAAATTAGAGGCTCCTCTATTTCCATCGAATAGCTCATCGATGAAACGAACGTATCTCATTTCACTCGTATCTTTTGTGTCTCATTTCACGTTAGCATATTTTTGAAATTTAGTTTTTCTTTCTCAACTTTAGAAGCTTTTATTGTTTGTCAATGAAGGGTGCGTTCTGTTGTTTCATCGAAGAGCTCATCGATGCTCATCGACCAGTGTGCCATAGGCATTATGAGTGTTATGTGATAGTATTCTAATACGGCTGCAGCCTTATTCTACCGACTGGTGCCAGTCTAATAAGACTGCTCAAACACTGTCACTTAATGTAAAACTTGTTATCTGCTCTACCAATAAAGTCGTCCGTAATGAATAGTGAATATATGATATATTCGAATATATTGTGTTTATTAAGATATATTCACAACATAAAAATAAATAGAAAAGTTACAAAATTACAAAAGTGATAGATATTAAACGAAACATATTAAATGACGATTTAAACAACTTGACCGAAATGGCAAACAACAACATATGAACCCACTAATGGTTAAAATGCGTGATGATATATTCATTTTATTTATATATTATTCCAAATATTTTCTCAAAAATAATATAATTACAAATAAAATGAAATTTTCAGGTAAACTAAATCATAAAATAAAAAGAAATTATTTAAAATAATCACATTTCATTCATTTTCATCCATTTTTCTACTAAACAGCCTTTTGTTTTCATCGTAAATACATAAAAAATAATAAGTAAATAAAAAATAAATATATCATCACGCCTTTTACCCATTACCCATATATTTTTTCGCGTGAAGTGCGGTTACCAGCCGTCAAATTACGCCCCCCAAAGATGTTAGTGGTGGAGGAGCCACTGGGGTAGATTTAAATTGGTGAAAATTGTTTGTCGGCTGTAGGGATCGAATCAGGGTTCTCAAGATCCATAGACCGACTCGATACCACTGAGCTACCAACCCCATATAATATATCTTATGTTTATAGAAAATCTATACTAATATAAAAATATTTGTAGTATAATTTTAATATTTTTGAGATTTGTATAAACTTGTAACTAAAACGTGCCTAATTCTTCATGTCATTAATGACGCAATTTATAAAATATTACTTTATTTATGTGATTAATATTTTTATCATTCAGACGTTAGTTAATTATATTGACAATTAGTTCTAGAGAAAAATTCCGATCTTTGTCAATTAAAAACAAAGCTATTAGTATAAATCACTTTCTTAATGACTTGGTCAAACATATTTATCCAATACCAATTTATAGCTGTTAATAAAGCCGTATGTTACATATCACAGCTAGAAACAAATTACACTCAGACAAATATAGATCAACAAATAATACGTTCGTAAAACTTGGCATAAGTACTTGGTCGAATAAATTGTAATATCAAAATAATTTCTCGGGGAATTAACTACATGCGTTTTGTAAACGCAAGACCCTAAAAATAACTGTAATGTATTCCGTGTTTTGTGTATTTTTGTGAAAGAGACAAGAACAAATGTATTTTGAAGTTATAGTCGATTTAATGACAACTAAAATAGCTTTTATGGACTATTTAGTAGAATAATGCTACCGGAAAACGAAATAAATGAATTGTTAAATAAATTACGCCCTATTTATTTTCTAACTTTGGTCCAGATGTCGTGTTTTCGTAATTAAATTGTCATTTTGTATGAAATTAAATTCAAGTGTTTTGCAGGCGGAAAGGATTTAATTTGAACATTACATTTTTAATCTAACCTGAAGTCAATGGCTGGCCTATAAGATCTATTCGCAAAATAAAAAGATTGTACGCAGAGTTTATTCTTTTAAAGATATTTCTTAATATTTTGCTTCGTGTCATCATTTCAATTCTCGTTTGATATATTTCATATATTTCTCTGAACTAAATAAACTAATTAAAATTGAGGTTAAGAGAATACAGACGTGAGTAAATTTTATGCAACAACGTAATTTATACTATTCGTATATTTGAGAATATATTTATTGAATAAATAAAATAGTTTTTTCACATTTAATCCGTACATAATAATACAGGGTGTTTCAAGACTAATGTAATAAAATTTAATAGTTTATTTCGGAGGTCCTATGCCTTCTGGTTATCAAAATACAAGAGGTCAAAGTTTTATAAATAACTTAAAATTTGTAATTTTGAAATTAGATACTTTTAAAAAATTAAACTTTAACATAAAATGACATTGTTGCATCTTATTTATTTCGCAATGGATGAGTTTAGTGTAGCGAAATATGCAGATATTTTTTTTTATACATTTGTTTTTATCTCATAGTGTATTATCCAGTCTTGTTCCAAGTTTTGTTGCGTTATTTCATATTTAATTAATAGTTATTTACGTAAAAAGTCAGGAAAGCGTTCAATTATAGGATGAGTAGATAGTTTCATGCCGAGCGATAGCGAGGCTTGAAACAGCTTACGAATCCTGCACGACGCTTTACTGACGTGTTACGTATAACATTTTATCTGAAACATAAACAAATAATACAAATTTTTAATTAAAATAAATATTTGACTTACATATTCAGTCAGTATTTTATGTTACTAAGTAACTAGACACTCACGTTTCTTTCATTACCTGCCTAGGCAGGCAATATGTTATTTTCCTGACTAGGCATACAAAGCAAAGCTTTTCTGTGTCTTAAAGGTCAGGCAAATGATTATTTTCCAGTCAGTTTCAGGTAAATTAATTAATATGTTTTGTTGGCAATATTGTGCTTTGTTTCCCCTAATGTGTTTAATTACAATTTGATATTTATTTTAAAAGCTGTTATTTATAAAACTTTGACCTCATGTATTTTGATAACCAAAAAAAGGACCTATGTTCGTATGAGATTTTTATACTCATAATGAATTGAATAATAAGCTATTAAATTTTGTTGTACTAGTCCTGAAACACCCTGTATATTAATTAAAGCGTTATATTACCAAACTCGTAATTAAATGCTATCACGATTTGGACTTTTTGTCCGTACTTTTAGTGCATTCAGTTTCTCTACACGTAGATAGCGGTTTTTAAAATTATTATTAAGAGATATGTATAGGTACACAGGGTGTTTCTATACCTCAGCACGAAACTTGAATGACATATATAATTAGATATTCTGATTTTAGAACAAAAATAATGTTTTTGAAGTTCGCAAAAATTTGGATATTTCATTTCTAGCGAACATTTTTAGTGTCACTGGGTTAATAGTACATTTAATTATTTATAATTATGTTACTAATGAAATAAAAGTAGAAACTCTGCCTACAAATAATCATTTATGAATTAGTTATTATGTAGGTACCTAGTGTAATGCCTATTTTAAGTAAATGTAAGTACTATTAAACGAGTGACACTAAAAATGTTCGCTAGGAATAAAATACCCTAAGTTTTGCTAATTTCAAAAAAAATCTTTTTGTTCTATAATCAGTATATCAAATTATATATGTCATTAAAATTTCGTGCAGAGGTATACAAACATCCTGTATAATGGGGTAGGTGGCTCGGTGGTATCGAGTCGGCCTGTGAATCTTGAGAACCCTGGTTCGATCCCCACAGACGACAAACAATTTTCACCAATTTCAATCTACTCCTCCACTAATATTTTTGGGGGCCGTGATTTGACGGCTGGTAACCGCACTTCACGCGAAAAAATATATCACTTACCGAGATCTGCTTAGGCAGAGTGCCACACCCAGTGATGGGTAAAAGGCGTGATGATATATTTATTTATTTTATTTGTATAATGAATACAGAAATACGCCAACAAATATGTAAATTTCCAGTAGGATGTAAAAATTAATAAATCAATAATATTTTAATAACATGAATGTATTATAATTGGTTTTGAAAACAGATATGTTAATATTCTAATTAATTATACATATTGAAATCAAATGAAAACAGTACGTTCCAATAAATAAACTATAATTTACGCTACATCAACTGGTAACCTGTTTAAATCAATCCATTTTTCATGCATCGTTGGATTCAGCACGGGCCTGCAAATTCTGACATATATACCTCATATCTCGCAGCCAACTAGATTTATAGTGTTTATTATGTTTTGTAATTTATTGCTGCTGCGCAAAGAGTAACAGGGCTGAGATTAGCAAACTTGTATTAAACTTCACGCAATAAATCAAAGCTCAGATTTGTGTTAGGTTCCTGTGAATCATAGCAAGGCCTACTTACATTTTTACTCAACTACAAATTTAAAATCATCGTGTCGTATAATGCTACAAATGCCACAAAGATTTCACGAATTGACGAGTTTTTGGCTATGCATTTCTTATCTCGATATTACTTAAGAAATTTTGTTTTTTTATTTTATTTTCTGTAATTATTCTACCGGATGTAAAATACAGATTTAGTTCTGAATTATTGTTCGAGTTCTTATTTTAACAAGTTTTTTATTTCAAAATTTGGTTACAATTATTATACATGTTTCTAAATTCGATGATTAAATTTTAAGGGATTATTACATAGATAACGAAACAAAAATATATTGTTTTTAATTTGCAAAATTAAGAGTGGTTTACTTAAATTTTTAGAACCACTGGTTTGGTAATTATTCCTAATATATTAATAATTACATTGTAAAGTAAACACTACAATAGTTTATTTATTTATTATACAGGCTGGATCTGTAATTCGGGAAAAAAATAAAGGGTATATACTATAAAACGTACTGATCATGCAACAAAAATACATTTTTTCTACGATTGCTATGAAAAGTTGACAATTACGCTCTCATTTGTCATTGTAAAGTTGACGTTTTCTGTGGAACAATATTTTTTGCGCGTCTCCAATGGCAACGTGCGAAAAAGACGTTAAATACGCGCGTTTCCAATGGCAACGCGCGAAAAAGATATTAAATGTGCGCTTATATCAATAGTTACCAGGGATACAAACAAAACAGAAACTTGTCATATTGACAGTGGACAGAACGAATTTATTTTCAGTACGTATAAGTTTTTGAATAAATTTAAGGTGCAATCGTAGAAAAAATTATGTAAAGTGTCTTTGTTTCTCTTGCACTATTGAAGCTCTCGCCTTCGGCTCGCGCTGCAATTACCATGCTCGAGTAACAAAGAATCACTTTACGCTCTTAATACATAAATAACTATTTTAAATTCGCTAAATTAAGGATGGTTTACTTGAAATGAACATTTTTAGGGCCACTGGATTATCGTACTTTATTGTTTGACCTGCTGCATTTAACTAAATTGTCGTTTGTAATACTACTGTGATTGGTTCAATTCAGTAAAATACTGTAATTTGATTGGATGAAACGTTATGAGTGGAATTGTCAAACAAATTAATAATTCTTGTTAAGAAACATAAGAACTCTTGTCTTGATTTTAAGATTGAGACAAGATGAAGATTTCTGTGTTAAACTTAAAAACACTAATTGCCTGTAATTTTACTGAAAAGATAAAGAAATTTCATCCAACCACAAATATTCGACTAAAAACAGCAAAGCAAAAAGTCAAAAAAATAAGAACACCATCGAAACAACCGAGCGGAAAAGAAGAAACAACGAACAACAAACCGAAAAAAAAAACAATCACCGACAATAAATAAGAAAGCGAGTGGCCATTACATAATTGAAGCCCATGCCGCATATCTCGGCAACCCACTAATAACATGTCATGACATCGCCTACAGGCGTCTCGCCTCACTGGCGTGACAGAGACAACACCAGCGGGGCCTTTGAGCGTGCAAGGGAGACCGAGCACAAAGGGTTCCAGAGTTTACGACATGGGTGGCGTTGGAATCCGGGCGAGACGATAAAGCTGGATCTGGAGAAGTTACATGCCGAAGGCGGAGAAGTTTATACGAGATGCTGATAGATTATAACGACATGATTTGACTCCTGGAATGGACGGAAACTTACAACAGATTTTTGACACGACTTCATCCTTTTCCTTTCACAGTTTTGTTGTTAGAACATACAGTGTGTGACACAAAATGCGAAACATGGGTGTTTAATTTTGAAAAGTTGCATCGAAGTGTGAAGATTTATAATAATAATAATTATTTATTTATTTTTGTAGCGTAAAGCAAATTACAATAAATAAATAAAAGCATATTTTGTAGTCGATTTGTGGAACAGATTACCAGATTCCATTGTAAATGCCAATTCTGTTAATATAATTTAGAACTCTTTAGGTTTATATTTAAAATCTGTAAACTTTGATAATGTGTAATATCGTATAACTTTTTTTGTAAATCTTACTTGCTACTACCAATTTAATTCCACGCTTATTTTCTAAGTATTTATTTTGTTCTTTAGTTTCTTTAAGTATGTATACTATGGTTTATTATGTAAAATACTACTCATGTATCTTTAGCAAAGCTTTATCAGCTCCGCTGTCTGCTTTTGTAAATAATAATAATAATAATAATAATAATAATATAAAGGTATACACATATAAGATTTACAAATTTACAAATGTAGACAAAAAAACAGTAGATGGAAATTCAAATAAATCAATAATTATTGTATTATTCTTTATGTACAGTTGTAGAAAATATGTTGTTTGTATTTCGTGGGCAAAATTTTTGTTTTTTGGAGCGTTCGAATGATTTTTATTGTCTCGATCTGCGATCTCGACTAAAAGTAACATTCTCAGCGCAACAAAAAAAAACTCATTTTACGCACTAAATACCAAAATAACTATTCTAAATAGATTTCTTTTAATTAATATTTTTTATATAGATAATAATCACAGCATAAGACTAAGACTTTATGAAAAAACTGTCTTTAATATTTTTTTCTATTTAAATATAGGAGTTAAAAATAGTATTTTAAAAATGTGGGGAAATTAGTTCTTGTAAGCAAAAGTCCAAGAAGAAAGTTATTTAAAATGTATTTTTTTTTAAATCTACAATATTTATATTTAACATAATGGTTTACCTGTACTATATTTAAAAAATAAACATTCTGCATATACCAGAGTACTTTCTCAACAATAGGTTTAAATAAACTCGGTATAATTTGTATAAAACATATTTGTATTATCAACTAAATATAATGTTTTATATTTTTACTAGAATTCTATTCCTGAAAACTTTAATTTGTTATCGGATACGGTCTATATCTAATGTCCTGTTCGATAGTATTAATTCCCAAACTCAGCATATTTTGAATACTCTAATTTAATATTATGATTTTAATAATAATTGTTTTTCTAAAGTTTTGCAACAACATTTAGATTTTTAAAATTATCAAAATGTTACTACTTTTAACAAAAGACCTGATAAAAAAATGTTTAAAGTCTATATTGTTTTTAATCCATCATTACATATTTTGTGATAAGCATTACTGTTTACTAAATAAACATAAAAGCTAAAACAGTAACCAACATTAAATTACGATATCACCGGTTTTATATAGCCCATTAGTGAAATTAAAATTAGTTTTTGGCTTAAAATCTTAAATATATAGTTACATTACACAATTTCATACTTTCAAACAAACACATTGACCAACTTTTGTTGGAGCTAGTTTTTTTCGGGTTAAGTAGTGTCTAAAATAGGGATTCCCAACCCTCTTTGTACTTCGACCCCCTTACTATATTTTTTCACAGTAGACCCTCTAATTTTTTTATTATAATGCATAAATAAGCTCTATGTATCAAGTCGCCGTTGTAATGACAATCCAGTAATTAACAAATGTATATATATATATATATATATATATATATATATATATATATATATATATATATATATATATATATATATATATATATAAATAATTTGAAAATAATAGTATAGAGGCATTGGAAAGGTATGAAGGTACCGTTGAATGAAGTTGTAATTAAGCATAATACATTTCGCTGGGAATAGAATTGTCTGTGGAGGAAGTCCTCACAGGAATCAGGTGATTTGCGGCAACTCGGGACGGAAATACAGATTGCTTGCCATTTATCCGACAAGACGCGCATCTGGCATCGCCTCGAGTCTGCGGTAATCACAGCTCGAGACGAGAACAGCGCGCTAGCCATCCGTTCTCTCATTATCATCATCATCATCATCATCTTCTCGCCTCGCCAGCACCGCTCCACGAACCTTGATGATAGTCATTGTACCGCGATAATTAGATTGCTACTTCCTAAACTTCAAACCGAAATTAGGAATAACGGTACTTGCAATTTTACATTTTATATATTACAAGATAAAGAAAGAGATTTCAGACATATCATAAAGCAGTTGAGTAAGTTATTTGTCGATGTTGTTGGTGTGTGCGTGTGTGACATGCGTTTGAAATTCTAGTAGCAACAGCCCCTGTGTAAATGTGTGTGATGTGATTGGTGTGGTTGTAGCGAAGGGTGCGACGACGTGTAGTAATGTGGCATTGTTGTTGGTTCCAGGTAGCAGTGCAGTACGTACCGGTTGGGGTTTTGTCGACATCGGCGTCCCAGTCTCTCGCCCGCCAGGAGAGAAGCCGTCCAAGTGAATGTTAGTGTAGTTGGTGCAGTGTGTGTCGTTGTGTCGAGAGTTGTATCGTGGTGATGTTTGTGTGTAGTGGTGCGATGTCCGGCGGCAGCCTGCGGCGGCCGGGCGGCTGGCGCTGCGCTGAAGGCGGACGGCGCGCTGCATGGCGGCCCCAATGAGAGACAGCTCGCTGGACGGTGGCCACCGACCGAGGGTGGCGGACTCCAGGACCACGGCGAAGGCAGAATCGTCCAACTTCGAGTACGATGACAACGAGTGGGACATCGGGATAGGCGACCTCATCATTGACTTGGATGCTGATATAGAGAAGACGAACGAGGGTGCTGCCGCCGGCAGCATGGCGTCCACGGGCGGCGGCGGGCCGGCCGCGTCCGCCAAGAAGGCGTTGGCCGTGGAACATTCCGCCACGGTGGACAAGGGGCTCAAGATGAAGATTAAGCGAACCAAGCCCGGCACTAAAACGTCCGAGGCGAAACACGAGATTGTCAAGTCGAACGAGTTGCAAGCAGCAGCAGCGGCAGGACAGGCAGGCCAACCAGTGCAACCTGGACAACCTGGACAAGGACAGAATACGACGACGACGAGTGCTAATAACACAACCGCGCAACAGAACGGTACCGCGGACGTGACGTCGAACACAATGGCGGTCAACGCCAACGCGAGTGTGGTGGGTGGGAGTGCGAGTGATAAGAAACCGGCGGCGGCGAGTGTGGCGGGCGGCGCCACGCAAGCCTCGCCGGCCAGTGGCACCAGCAAGCGCGGTAGCAGCGGCCACCGACGCGATAAAGCGCGCGACAAACACAGCGGCGGCGGCGGAGGAGGAGGAGGAGGTGGCGGCGGTGGTGGAGGCGGGGATAAAGCCAGTCCCAAGCCAGCCGCTACACCCGTGCAGCAGCCGGCAGGAGCAGGCGGCGGCGAGGCGCGCGTAGGCAGCGCAGCAAGCGCACCTCAACAGCGACCCGCCGCGGGGCCTGCTGCACCCGCCACTGCAGGGCCCGGACCCCCCGGTCCACCGCCCTCACCCGGCGCCGCCACCGCACAGGGCTCAGCTGCCAAGCCCGAGCAAACCAAGGTTGCCGCTGTCGTCATCATGCCCTCGCCCTCTGTAGCAGCGGCCGCCGGTGCCACCACTGCTTCCCAGGCACAGGATGACCGCTGTGGCTCTCCACCACCCGCCAAGAAGCTCAAAACATCCAATGAACCAAAGGTAAGTTAGACCACAACATTCTTATCTGTTATTGACGACATTGACTATATTAAAATGTATCTATTAATGTTACAATTTAAATCCCTAAAATATACATAATCAACAAAACGTCATCAATGTCAGATGAAAAGTAAACCTGTCTGCCGACGTTAAGCCAGTAATTACCGCCTCCAACATGACGCGGCCGCCTCCGCGCTTGTAACCTTTAGACTTCGAGTTACTCGCAAAAATATTATGCGAATTCTACACCAACGCAAGATTTATCCAATAGACTGCCTTTAAATACGTCATTTCGCATCCATTAAAACCTCTTACGACTTTTCTGAACTTAGAATAGAACTCATATAGAACTCTTCCGAAGTATTCACCGTATCTCAATCTCAATGCTCGTGCGCGAGCACTCGAACATGAGATTTCATTAGCACTCGAGCACTTTACGATCGCAACGCATTTTCCTGGGATGCTGAGATCTCATCTCGTCCCCCATCTCACAAAGGCTTCGACACGAACAGCTATTTATTATCGTCATCCACTTAAATTGGCCTCAGAGCGGCTCTGCAGCTCTCGGTCGATGGAACGCTAACATAGGCTGGTGACTCACACTCAGCGTTAATGTGAATCAAGTTGATGACGCCCTACTAAAGAATTCTCGCAGGATTACTCAATTAGGAGATCCATTTCCTAGAACGACGAAACTTTATTATTACTACCAGCATAATAGAACATTTATATCAATAATCACATCGCACTGAAATAGTTCGCATTGTTTCTTCAGCAATAACACCGAAATTATTTATCAATGTCAATATTTCAATTGCTTTCACTAAATATAATACAAAATAGTTCACATAATATTACTAATAGTTTTTCATATTATTTGTGATTGACACATTCGAAATATTGGTAAACCAAGCAGTTCAGTTATTTGTGTATCAAAAACAGTAAAGACACTTTTGCTCGTAAAGCACACATTATTAAAAAATATATTTTTTCTACGATTGCTATGAAAAGTTGACAATTATGCTCTCATTTGTCATCGTAAAGTTGACGTTTTCTGTGGAACAATCGAAAAATATCTTTTTGGTGCGTCTCCAATGGCAACGCGCGAAAAAGATAATAAAAGCGCGCTTATTTCAATAGTTACCAGGGATAGAAACAAAGCAGAAACTTGCCATATTGACAGTTGCCAAAAGGAATTTATCTTCAGTACGTATACTTTTTTAAATAATTTTAAGATGCAATCGAAGAAAAATTATGTGTGCATCACGAGCGTAAAGCGTCTTTGTTCTTCTTGCACTATTGCAGCGCGAGCCGAAGGCTCAAGTAACAAAGAATCACTTTACGCTCTTAATACACAAATAACTATTAGACAAATTTTTGTTTGGAATTTCGTTTGAAAAGTTGTCAGTTTTCATGTATCTATGGATACGATGATCAGAAAAATTGACTAAAGTAGAAAGTCAAGTTAAAATATAATAAACAATTTAAATGCCTCTACCTGATCTTTAAAAATAAATGTCACTGCTATATTGAAGTATAAAAAATAAAATAATAATGTTGAATTATAAACTGTTGAATTTTGTATGATTATTTTAATTGTTTTCTTTAAATATGAATAATTCTATTATGTTTGCAATGTAGGCGTAAAATGAAACAACGGTGTCAAAATATTGTGGAACGAATTTAATTATAGCATTTGAACGTAGCAAAAGTAAAACAATTGATTGGAAAACAAAAGCCCGTAGCAAAACAATCGCATAGCCTTCACGATTAGAAACGCAGTGCCTTGACACTATTTCAATCCATCGCTTGTCGTTTGTTTTAATCGATCGTTTATTGATTGCTACCGTCATTGCACACCGCGATTAATCGTTTTCAACTGTATTCGATAGCGTGTTTTGTAATTTGAGAGTGAGACGTAGAAAATAATCATAGACACATTGAATTGATTAATGATATTATTGTTATTTGTATGTGGGAAACTATAATAGTATTTGTTTTGACTTTGGACTATTGAAATATTTTATTTACACTGTTATTGTGCTTTGAATTTATTTGAAATTAATGCTGTAAATCAATATTTACATTCAATGTGTATAAATGTCACTGATTTGCAAACATTTCCAGTTGTTAACCTAATTAAAAAGTTTAGACCGATTTACAAAGTAAAATGCAATGTATCGGTCCTTGGCAGTACAATCACACGTCACTACGACACAACTCTACTAAAGTTATATTACCTTAAGGAGATTCCAATTATTAAAACGAAGTAAAATAATTATTTTTGTATTAAGTGTGCGAAATAAATGTTGTTTTGTTTGCGTGTGAATGTCATTTTTATTCAAGACCGCTAGATCGAGACAAAAAAGTCATTTGAACTCGCTAAGAAATAAGAATTTTGCCCACAAAATACAAACAACATTTTTCTACAACGGTCAAATAAAGAATAATACCATAATTATTAATGTATTTACGTAAATTGAAGGCAAAAAATCCTGTTTTTTGACAGTTTTTTAAATAGTTATTCGAACACGGCAATTGCAGCGCGAGCCGAAGGCGAGAGCTGCAATAATATAAGAAGAACAAAGACACTTTACGCTCGTGATACACACATAATTTTTTCTATGATTGCATCTTTAAAAAACGTATACGTACTGAAAATAAATTCGTTCTGTCAAGTTCTGTTTTGTTTCCTTAGTAACTATTTAAGCAAAAACGCATTTATTATCTTTTTCGCACGTTGCCATTGGAAACGCGCGCATTTAATAACTTTGTCTCGCGTTTCCAATGACTACGCGCGATAAAATTATTTTTCGATTGTTCCACAGAAAACGTCAACTTTACGATGACAAATGAGCGCATAGTTTACAACTTTTCATAGCAATCGTAGAAAAACATATTTTTATGTGAATAGCATTATGGCATAAAATCCAAAGATCCCGAGTACCACTCAGTTAAAGAATATATAAACTACCACATTACGGTTCGGTGAGTTCGGAACCCTATACTTGGGATTAAGTTCCTTGTATAAATATACAATGTACTTGGCAATGCATGCTACGTACTATTTGTCTTTGTAAGTATGTTAGTTCTTAGTATGACGGTCTTTACTTAGGTCTTGCAATAGAATGATTTGAATCTTCTTACAGATCTTGGCAGAAGTCTGTCCGTAATAGTTTTATCAGTACAAATTAAATCTTTGTTAGTATCTACCATCTTAGCTTATTCTCAACGCTCTTACTGATAATATAGAATAGTATGTTATGCATCAAGGGAGGGAAACAAGCGATTATTCCCGCGTGTGAGTTTTGCTAACTTCACACAAGGAATAATCGCTCCCTCCCGGGAAGCATATTATACTTTTCGTAATAAGTGCACAAAAATTACTGTCTTATCGGGACAAATGTCAAATATGGGAAATAGGGGAAGAAACATAATGTTTCTCTCCCTAGGGGAGAAAAGCAGTGTTTCTCTCTCCAAAATTAGGGAATAAGAACGTGTTTCGTGGGAGAGAAACATCTCTGTAGGGAGAGAAACATGCTACCTAGGGAGAGAAACATCCTACCTAGGGAAAGAAACATAATGTTTCTCTCTCTAGGGGAGAAAAGCAGTGTTTCTCTCTCTAAAATTAGGGAATAAGAACGTATTTCGTGGGAGAGAAACATGCTACCTAGGGAGAGAAACATAATGTTTCTCTTCCTAGGTGAGAAAATCAGTCTTTCTCTCTCTAACATTAGGAAATAAGAACGTGTTTCTTGTACATGTGTTACGAAAATAATAATGATTAATGATTATTATTTCAAGAATAAAACAAAATAATTGCAATTAAGTCTGGGTAATAATAATCTTGCGCAATTTCGCTAAAACCCGTCGATAAATGTGTAACCATCCATCCGGTGTTATCTAGAAAACAGTTAAACGTTTAAGCCAACAAATGTAATTTTCCTGTCATACGAAGCATAACGAAAACTGTTTAAATACATTAGACACATCGCATGTTCTGAGTGTTTCTCATTAACAGCTACGTACTAATTACTGTGAGTTGGGAACGCAGATGGAGACTCCCAGTACATGGTTGTGCACTTGATTGAGACAAGAATTCCGCAGCGAACAAAGAGAAAGACACTGTTATTGCTTCGTAACGGGAATTTGCAGAAGCATTACTGACACAACATTATTCTCATAATGCGATACTTGTCTTCTATGGGCGTACACTTTAGCAGCGCTATTGGAATTGACTTTAACAAATACATAATTATAAAATAATTGCTGTTTATGTATTTAGGCCGAAGAAAAAGTTTGATGGTCGATGTACATACAACATTTTTCGTGTACATTATGTTCATTAAAAAACTTTTTTACAAATTTAATTTCGAACTGATATAAAAAATATATCATCACGTCTTTTACCCATTACTGGGTGTGGCACTCTGCCGTAAGCAGATCTCGGTAAGTGATATATTTCGAACTGATGGTATTATAAATATGATGATATGGTTATTATAAACATTTTCAGAAAAAAATTACAATTTGTTCGTTTATCGGCGACATTTTGTAATCATGTTTTTGATTGATTTAGAATAGTTCTCCAAAGTAACTAATAGCCCAGTAATGAATTTTTTTTTAGCTAAATTGTGCGTGTAAATATCAACTTTATTTGACAGTTGAGTGAAAAAAAACTATTTTCGTAACACATGCACAAGAAACTCGGTCTTATTCCTTAATTTTAGAGAGAGAAACGCTGTTTTTCTCCCCTAGGGAGAGAAACATATTTCTCTCCTTAGGTAGGATATTTCTCTCCCTAGAGACTACGATTATTAGCTGTTTGCGGCGTTTCCCAGTTAACTAGTTACGCAACCCATATTTCACATTTGTCCCGATAAGACAGCAATTTTATACTACGAAAAGTATAATATGCTTTACGGGAGGGCGCGATTATCCCTTGTGTGAAGTTGGCAAACCTCTACTTCAGCTCGGGACTTCGGACCTCGCTTACATCTCGGTTTGCCAACTTCACACGCGGCAATAATCGCTTGTTTCCCTCCCTTGATGCATAACATACTATTCCCAAATTCTGTAACTGGATAATTTTCTATAATTCTACCGGCCTGAAATTCTTTAAAATCCTGGAAAAAGCTTGAAATTGGAAATCTGACTTGCTTAAAAATTCTTTGGAATAGGTGACTAACAAGTAACACTACCCAACTGTCACTCACTGATTTAAATGAAACTTGGCACACTAATAGAACTCTAAAAAATATTGTCGGCCATATGAAAATATACACGTGCAAAATTTCACCGATTTAAGTATGCCTTTTCACATGTGGTTTATCTTGTTAAATTCACAAATTACTTTACTTTTTACGGTTAGGACAGTTGCTCATCCGTGAAGCTAATTTTAGCTATATTTTTAATAATTGACAATGTAAAAAACAGATGTATTAGGATTTGGAAAATAATTTTGTTCTAATAAATGCTGAAGATGATGGGTTAACCATCGAAACGTCCAATAAATAAATACAATTATTCAAGGATCCTTTCCAAAATTAAAACTCAGGATCAACATATTCCAAGTATAATTTATTTCACTTATTTAATTACTGTTAAAATAAGAGTTAATACGTTGCACATCTATTTGCATTTGTTCCAATTTTAGAAAAGTTTTTGTATCAAGATTTAAGTATATCTCGAAATTTGTACCGCACTCAAAAGTTAAAATTGAAGTGGACTTAATGTCAATTTAAAATTTATGGGAAAGTTTAAAAACGTATAACAGTTTTTCAAAAAAATATACGTTTTTAGATGTTACCTATTTATTTGAAAGTTTCCCACGGTTATGGAATTATAAAAAGAAATAAAAACATTAAAAGTACTACTTTACAGAAAAATAATGTGAGAAAGTTTGTAATGAACAAGTATGACTATGTATAGTTGTCACTAATTTGTTGGGATCATACTTATTTCAGACAGACTAAATTATGCGAAGGTTAGATTGAAATCTAATGCACACATGCTCCTAGAGCGCGAACAAAAATAAAAAACAAATAGTAAGACACCCGTGCAGGTCTAGGTTCAAGTCTACTCACCGACAAATGTGTGTGCCATTAAAATTTCGTAATATCTGATATTTAATCACACAGTCTGTACTGCAATTGAGATTAAGTTCCTGTTGTGCAGAGTAACAAATCAAATAAAATAATATTTTTAATAAGTACTTCCTTTTATATAATACACCCATACCTCGTTTTACGGCTTATGCCTATGGCACACTGGTCGAAGAGCATCGAAGACCTTCGATGAAACAACAGAACGCACCCGTCATTGACAAACAATAAAAGCTTCTAAAGTTGGGAAAGAAAAACTAAATTTCAAAAATATACTAACGTGAAATGAGACACAAAAGATACGAGTGAAATGAGATACGTTCGTTTCATCGATGAGCTCTTCGAAGGAAATAGAGGAGCCTCTATATTTCGTCGATGACGGGTGCGTTCTGTTGTTTCATCGAAGAGCTCATCGACCAGTGTGCCATAGGCATTAGATACGTTGCACGAAACTTGGCCGCAAAGCGAAAAGCCGTATAAGGAATTCAATTATTCTAATACAAATTCATTCAAATTCAATGGGAAAAAAAGTTTTTTGCCATTATAGCGAAACATTTTAGGCCGTAAATAGAAAACGTGCCTTAATTGAAAAGGGCCGTTTTAGCGAAATGCCGTATAAAGAACGGCCGTATAGCAAGGTATGGGTGTAGTAGCTTAATTTTATTTCAATCATGTATAGTATTATTAAAATAACTTGAGCATTTATCAAACATTTTAAAATTGATTGTTTAAAACATGCTTCAAATAGAACTGACAAAAAATATATTTTTTATATCATTTGTATTTCAAATGTTTTGGGAAATATATTAGAAACGTTTGACATTAGAAAACATACGATGCCAAATGTCTAAAATGTTTAGGCGCTTGCGGAAGAATTCAAGTTTTGTTTTTTTACAAATAACAAATGTTTCAGTAAAAAATAATTTAAATTTCCTTCTCAAACTTCGTCACTCAACAAATATTTCCCTCCGTCTATTTACACCGAGTCTATACTGACAATCTCCACGCACGTGTATGTATGTATGTATATGTGTGGGCCATTGCTCTCGCGTGTAGGTTATTTCAAGTCTCCCCTGCTATCCCCTCTGTACTTCCTTGGCGAGGGGAACCTGGCGTTGGTTTAACACACCTACTAATCACAAGGCGAGCGTACAGCTCGACGCGATGACACAAGTAGGCCGCGAATGTGAAATATTTGCGGGGCTTTCAGGCTTTCATCTTGATACCTTGATCGTGTTTCTGATTAATAGTGATGGCTGATTCGATTGTGACTGGGTGGTATTGACTATCTTTTATGTGGACGTAAGTATGCGAGTTTGATTCTCACAGCAGACAATTGAAATTTTCAACATATAAAATTACCTATGTGGGCTATACTATGCATTCAATCGTAACATAAATTTATTGATGGGTCTATTTTAATCTTTACGTTTATTTTGTATTTTATTTATGGGGTAGGTGGCTCAGTGGTATCGAGTATATTTTAATTATTCTAAGGGTGATCTTTTCGGCTTCAAAAAGCATTGTGTTACATATTACATTTGGTTAAAATGTACATATGTATATGTACAGCACCTTTTTACAGCTAGGTGAGCAGATCTTAAGAATTCTAGTTCAATCCCCACAGCCGACAAACAATTTTCACCAATTTAAATCTATCCCTGTGGCTCCCCCTCTACTAATATCTTTGGAGACCGTGATTTGACGGCTGGTAACCGTACTTCACGCGAAAAAATATATCACTTACCGAGAGGAAGAGTGCCACATCCAGTAATGGGTAAAAGGCGTGATGATATATTTATTTATTTCTATTTCGTAACCGGGTGAGATTATCAAAAAATGTATTTATTTAATGTCACGCTGTACAACAGAAACTTAATCCCAATTACAGTATAGGACCTGGACTTACCGAGCCATACTGTGATAGTTCATATAATTTTTAGCTTGAGTGCGATTCGAACTCGGGATCTCCTGATCCGAATTCCATAACGCTATTCACACATAATGAAGTTTTTTTTTTACAATATTTACAGCAGCAATACGCGTGGTTAACGTTATGGCATTTGAATACGAAGATCCTGTATTCGTATCTCATTCAAGCTAAAAATATATAAACTACTATACTGCGGCTCGTTGAGTCCGGACCTTTCACTGTTATTGGGATTTAGTTCCTGTTGTACAGAGTATGATAAATAAATATATAAAACAAAATATTATGAATTATTATTAGTGAATACCTAGTGCGGTAATGTCAGAAAATAGTAAACTAGTCACTTATATTAAGGCTAAATCTAAAAACTAGTTTTTGAGACAATTCCACTCATAACTTTTCATCCAATCAAATGATAGTATTTTGCTGAATTGAACCAATCACAGTAATATTACAGCGACAATTTCACTAGTGAAAATTGTCGCAAATCGTTGCTTAGATATAACGTTTATTAACTACTTTGAGTAGATTAATATTGTTGAATTTTATTTGACATTGTTTACTTTGCTTAGTTATGTCAAAAAATTGTACAATGTAAATTGATCACCAAGGTAATAGTAGTTCAGACATTGTTAGCTGATATCTATACACATTTATTTTTTTTTATTATTTGCTACGAAAGTTATTTAAACTCCATTTATAGATATATATATATATATATTTTTAAATGATATAATAAATTTGTTATATGTGACTGCAATTATACCCTTCTTCTGATGGCACTACAGCCCAATTCGGACCTGGGCCTACCAGACACACCGAGCCGCAGTTTTTCACTGCCGTGCTGCCGGTTTTCTTAGTCGAATGCTATATTATTTAAGGCGTATAAGTGACTTGCTTATAGCGCCCGAGTGTGATAAATACATGTAACTGTATTTTTATATTTTACGACAAATTACACATTGTCGGCTGGCGGATTCGAACTGACGAACCTTGGTTCGGGTAACGTCACAGTATGTTAAGAGATGTGCCTTAACACGCTCGGCCACCGCGCCTTTTAATTATACCCGCGATTAATTATTTGTCCAAATTTACATAAAAATGACTTCACAAATTAATGAACAACAATTAATACTTTCTAAAACTGTAGATTATTTTTAATTTGTATAAACTAACGATTGAAAAATTTCTGTGTTGTCTACAGCAAATGGTTGGTGTAATAAAATTTGGTAAATGGGCTTGCCGATCCCACCTTTAAGGATAGCTTGAAATTTAAATAATATTGGTTTCCCAACTGCTGAATAGTCACTTCCCAAAATATATCCCTTGCCGGGTGGCCCAAATAAAGGTTTCTTTTACAACGATTGAGGAACGAAGACCACCTTCTCCATGTACTTCGTCGGCAACATAAATATTGTTTCTTACCTGGACGAGAGTAAAATATGCATCTGACAGCGATGCGTTTTGTGTTTTTGACTGCAGTTTGAAATGTTGATTTGCAGTTGTTTATGTTTAACTTTTGAAGGTTAAGGCATCAATCAACAGCTCATTTAGTTGGGTTTGTTTATAAACATTTCTTTGCTTAGAGAACAGGAGTTTCAAAATGTTTTCAATGTTTTAGTTATTTTAAAATGTATATGACTATTTAGTTAATTTAATCCTTAATTTCTAAGGCGATAATAATAATTATGAATGAAAGTAAAACATGTGTTTTATGGAATTAAAAACTTCCAAATATTGCAAATAATAATTAGTCTGTTTTAAATTATGTCACTTAATAGCTATTTATGAAACTAGTAAAGAAATGAAGGTTATTACCTTACGCATGTGAAATTTGCAGAATGAGGCGTAGCCGAGTTATATAAACACATAAGTAAGGTAATAACATATTTCCTTACTAGTTTCATACAATATTCTTTCTACTTCCGTTCTAATAAATACGAAAGAGCGTTTGTGATATTATGAAATTTTGACATATTAATGACTGTTATAAATTCAAAAAATAAAAGAATAACACATCAGAGTTCGTCTACCAAGATATCTGATGCTATGTTACCTCATTATTTCACTACTTAAATAATGCAGTTCATTACCTAACTCAAATAAGTGAAATAAAACGTCTATTTCCTAACGGAAGTAGAAAAATATTATAAACTTTGAAACATTATTATTTATTTATGTTACACTGTACAATAGGGACCTAATCTCAATTATACTACAGGATCCGAACTCATCGAGACGCAGTATGGTAGTTCATATAATTTTTGGCTTGAGTGCGATTCGAACTCGAGATCACCGGATTCGAATTCCGCAACGTTATTTATACTACCGTACAGCTGGACAATGGATATATGAATAATTATAGTATTAATTTCACAATATAATAAAAATTTTAAATTAATATTTTATAACAAAAAATTAATTAAGAACCCTGGTTCGATCCCCACAGCCGACAAACAATTTGCACCAAATTAAATCTACTCCTGTGACTCCCCCTCCACTAATATCTTTGGGGGCCGTGATTTGACGGCTAGTAACCGCGCATCACGCGACGAAATATTTCACTTATTTCGATTTGCTACGACAGTGTGCCACAGCCAGTAATGGGTAAAAGGCGTGATGATATATTTATATAAATATATATCATTTAATAGTTGTATGGATGACATATTCAACGATGATTTCATGTTAAAATTAATATTTAAGATTGTAGTTTGAAACGACTTTTGCATTTAAAAAGGAATTTCTAGCATAGAAATAGAAATGACCTAATGTATATCGTAATAAATCAAAAGCCCTCGTCATTTCCAAAGATTACTTGATCATGAATCACAAAACAAACGAAAACTAAACTACGAACCGATCTGACAGCGTTCTTGGCATCGATTCAGACCAGAAAAATAAACCAAACTATTAAAATCATATTCATATTTATGTCAGGGACGCAGATATCTCATAACCAAAATTATTTAGCAATCACTGAAATTTTTATATGCTTGGTTATTATACAAGATCATTAAAAACTAAACTGTGATTTTTAAAAATATACAGCGACATTTTTTCAATTTTTTATCGTAAAAATACAAGAAACTGAATAATACTATTCAGAGAAGTTTTCATGTCCAATATTTAGTATGTAATCTTGGTTTCAAGTTCATGAGTTTAAGCTTCAATGACTTCAACATAAAATCAAAAAATGTGTCCCAGTAATTCGATCTGTAAAACAATTCAGGTTAGGTTTAAAGTTGGCCCCGGTACGAGATATTATGGTCATTGTAAACGAAACATCTTACGCATTATAGGTACCGACATACATTTATAGGTCGAAATTATTGTAGCAAATTTTAAAATATTTATGGCCGATATTTCAGGATCCTGATAAGCAAGTTCCTAATATATTTATCCGTTAAAAAAAAAAGTAAAATAAAATAAATAAATATGTCATCACGCCTTTTATCCATTATTGAGTGTGGTATTCTGCCTAAGTAGATCTTGGTAAGTAATATATTTCTTTGCGTGAAATGCGGTTACCAGCTGTCAAATCACTGCCCACAAAGATGTTAGTGGAGCGGGAGCCACAGGTATAGATTTTTTAATTTGGTGTAAATTGTTTGTCGGCTGTGGGGATCGAACCAGGGTTCTCAAATCCACAGTTCGATTCGATACCACTGAAACACCTACCCTATTAAAAAAGTAGTACAAAAAAAGCTTTTCCAAGTATTCTTAGTAATTTATTTTTTTAAATATATTAAGAAACTGGAAAAATACAAGAATTGACTATTTTAGCTCTATACGAGCAATATTTACTATACGAGATATTTTAAAAGATAGCCGTAGTCCGGTGGATAAATCGTAATAAAATTTGGATTCCTAGCAATAGATTGTTTGTTTTAAACTTGCTGACTTCAACTAGTCTGAGTTAGCAACGAACAAGTATTGGACAGATTAGGAGAAGAAAGGACACTGTGTGAGACTATTTTGAAAAGGACGAGAATATTGTTAGGCCATTAGTTGAGAAGGGATGCTCTAACGAAGGATGTAGTAGAAGGAAAAGGTAAAAGGGGCAGGAGGAGGAAGATGGTAGATTACCTGAAAGAAAGAAATTATAAAATAAATAAATAAATATATCATTACGCCTTTTATCTATTACTGGGTGTGGCAGTCTTCCGAAGCAGATCTCGGCAATTGACATATTTCTTCGGGTGAAGTACAGTTACTAGACGTCAAATCACGACCCCCAAAGATGTTAGTGATGTTGGTGAGCCACAGGGGTAAATTTAATTTTGGTGAAAATTGTTTGTCGGCTGTATGAGGGGATCGAATCAGGGTTCTCAATATCCACAGGTCGACTCGATACCACTGATATAAAAAGGCTGGCTATGAGTAGAAGAATTTGGTGAAGGCATATAGAACCTACGTCAAGCAGATAACTATTGATGATAATAATAATAATTTCAACTTATATTACAAAAATCCGGTTGTATCCGATTGGTTATAATTTCATTATAAGCTATAGGCTTCTTGTACTGTAATTTAGATTGAATTCCTGTTATGCAGATTAACAAAATAATAATTCCAAAAAAAAAGCAATAGAATGATGTCGGGTAAATTGTAAATAACGTCTATTCAAAGTCGTAAATCCACTTTTACATATCACCTATTATGAATCAAGCTTGTATAAAATCACCACAACCACCATATCAAATAACCCTTCTCGTCGTTTACGGTTGGTCATTATCACACTTCATATTTGTCGCTATCGAGCGCCGAGATCTAAATGCTAATAGCAGCGGCTGCTGGAACAAAACCGCATCGTGAACAATGGAACGGCAGTCCCTCGAGACAGTCGAACATCGAGCTGCTCAGCCAGCCCCTGGGGGAATTCTGCCAACCATGAAATCTGTTCGTCGGTGAGTTGGTACTCACTGATGTAGTGGGGTTCGTCGATTGATCGTTGTGGATCTTTGCTGTATTTGGGTTTGACTTGAATTTCATAGCAAACTAACATATTTTAGTTGATATGAAAATTATAACTGTGTCTGCATTTAATAACTAGAATGTGGGAACAAATATACTGGAGGGCTGTGGAACGTAGTTAATTTTAATCTTGATTTGAATTGGTTGAACAAAACATTAAAATGAAGTCATTGTAATTTTTAAATAAGTGGCGAAAATTGGAACTACAACAAAGGTACACTTTGCTACTAACTGAATAACTTCTTCTTCTTCTTATGGCACTACAGTCCAAATCGGGCGTGGGCCTACCGGATACACCGAGCCGCAGTTATTACACTGCCGTACTGCCGGTTTTCGTAGTCAAATGCTACATTATTTAAGGCGTATAAGTGACTAGCTTATAGCGCCCGAGTGTGATAAATACATGTAACTGTATTTTATATTTTACGACAAATCACACATTGTTGGTAGGCGGATTCGAACTGACGAACCTTGGTTCGAGTGACGTCACAGTATGTTAAGAGATGTGCCTTAACACACTTGTCCACCGCGCCTGAATAACTAAGTTATTAAAATAAAAGAAAAAACAAAGAAATATAAGTGATAGCAATGTTAAGCTTATGTGGACCACCTGAAAGTCTACTGAATAATGTCGTTATGTTTAAATATATACATGTTTTATTCAGTATTCCGCCATATCAGTTTCGTATTCTCTCTTAATTTTTACTTAGAAAATAAGAACCATTCTTCTTAACAGACAATCGTAGCACAGTGGATTAAACTGAGATATTCTTCTTAACAGACAATCGTAGCACAGTGGATTAAACTGAGATCTAATTTGCGTTTTCTATTTAAAAAACAAAAGGTCGTACATTCAAAATTTGCTAATTTCAACTTATATCAAAAGTATACGTTTGTGATTTGACGGCTGGTAACCGCAATTATCGCGCATAAATATATTACTTATTTGCTTGTTTGCAAAGTTGTAAAATGAATAAATAAATATACTTTTCCAAGTTGCTACTACAAATTTAAAAATATATTCAGTTTAAAAACGAAATGAGAAAACTTGACGTGTTCATGTTTTCCAAGTCAAGTTTATTTGAAAACAAATCATCCAATTAAATAAAGAAACAAAAAATACAACAAAATCATAGTAGCTCGCGGGCGTACCGAAAACAAGAAAGACCGGCATCTTTTAACATCTCATTAAGTCGAAGTTTGAAGTCCTATAACACAACAAAAATAAGAAGAAACGATTTTAAATGAGAATAAAGAAAAGCACATAAAGAAAATCGAGCAAGCACTAAAAGAACCTGATAGAGTACGATAGTAAAAAATCATTGCCATCTCTTTTCCTCGCAACAGTCTATAATGGCTTCAAAGCACAAAACAAAGATGAAAGATGACCTGTAAGGATTTACATCAGAGGGACAGAGAGAACATTATCGGTTTTATAGTTCCTTTAAAGATATAAGATTGCTTTGAAGTTTTTAGTTCTTGCCCAGGTATATTTGAGATTTCAATCTGCTAGCCTTCACTTTATTTCCTACGATACTTTTACAGGTTTTAATGTACAATATATTTATGGTTATGATATATTTTTATCTATTTATTTATTTATATGCTACACTGCACAACAGGAAATTAATACCAATTACAGTACAAGGGGATCTACAATTTATAATGTAATCCGAACCCATTCAAATCCTCTTGTATTTTTTATTTTAAGTGTTGAAGTCAACGAGGTATAAATCCGCGGATTCTCGGATGTGCACTGACATAGATGTTTTCAAATATCTAGACACTTGCGCCAAGTACTACTTCTCGTTTTAGAAAGAGAGGTATACATGAAAAACAAAGCAAACATTCGCTATTCTCTGTTTTATTTATTTATTTATGTTACGCTGTACAACAAGAACTTAATCCCCATTACAGTACAGGGTCCGCACTCACCGAGCCGCAGCATGGTAGTTTATATAATTTTTAGCTTGAGTGAGATTCACTTTAGTCACAGATGATCCAGCATTCATATCGACATATGACTTTTAAATCTCTTTATGCTATGCTCTTATTACGAGCAATTATTGTCTATCTGTGTCTGTCCATAACACGTATTTTGACTTTTATCATCTCGTGATGTTTCCTTGAAGTTTCAAGATATTGATACTTGGATGAGATGAAATTCGTAGAATATTAATTTCATATTTATTATTTTTATAATTAATTATGGAAATTTATTTTCTTGGGAATGACTTTATATTGATAAAACAATTACTGAAAAATTCGAGCAAAATGTCACGTTTTGGTTCCCTGTCATTACAAAATATTGATAAAGCTGTAAAAGAATATGACTATAGGACGAAATAAGGTTTCATCCTGGATATCTGAGTCCGCTCAGAAGATTGAAAATCGTACGACACTAATTAACGACCAATAGAAACACTTATACGAGCATGGGTTACCTAGCAACGTCAAGATTTTCTTGGAAATTTTTCATTCCTAGACCAACCTAAGTGAAATTAATAAGTGGAAATTTTTATGTCAAATTTGACAGTTGGACAATATAGTGAAACGTCATATTGAATGTTTAGAAATTATAGTTTTATTTTAACGGTCAGTATAATCAAGAAAGCAGTAACTAACGCATATTAATTAAAATTGAAAACACAATTGTTATAAGTAATGCTTTCTTTGTAAGAAGAATCTGATAAAGTGTTAGCAGTAGAAGAACAAATGATACTACCAGATTCAGGTTTTTTTTTCATTCCTCATGCTTTCTATTATATTTTTATGATGTTCTGCATCCATTTGCAAATAAGGCCGAATAGAATGCGCATTACTATGCCCTGTAACTTTGATGAGCTGTTCTTCTCCGACACCTTTATCAATATTTTGTAATGACAGGGAACCAAAACGTGACATTTTGCTCGAATTTTTCAGTAATTGTTTTTTGTTGTCAATAATTTTATTACGTTGCTATAGTTATACTTGTATTCCAACTTGATTATTTCGAATAAAATTTAAATATTAATTTATGTATTTTTGCTTTTTGTAGCGGTGTCGTTACGATTTTCTTACCGAATCTACATTCGAGCATTAATTCATATCCGTGTTCCACTCGGGCCGATTAATACGTTGTTGAAATGCACTCCTAAAAATTTCCGGAAAGAATTAACGCTCTTATGATATTATAAGTGATATTTTTTTATTTAAAAACACGTAGTTGATAATAAGCAACCGACCGACGAGGAAATTAGAAGATTTTTTTTTACAAAATATGGAAAACTATAATCATCTAATATATTATATTATTTGATTCTAATGACGTAATGGGGTACAACAGGAACTTAATCCCAATTAGAGTACAGGGTCCGCACTCATCGAGCCGCAGTGTGGTAGTTTATATAATGTTTAGCTTGAGTGTGATTCGGACTCGGTATCTTCGGATTTGAATTCCGTATTGCTATCCACACCACCTACTGACGGACAGCAGAACATTTTCGTTATATTCATGTTGACCTTATTAGTGTTCTCTTGATGTTATAACTGATAATTTTATAATTGATTTTTATTATTTGTTATTGAAGTTACCTACAGTACATTTATAAATTTCTCCACTTTTATGAAATGAATAGGACATAATATAAGCTTCACCCCTTCGCACAGGTGAGGAATTTAGAAGTTTGAAACATTTATAAAGTTAACCATTAAGCTATAACTGCTCGAATTTGTCTATATAAATGGAAATTTCTCCACGAAATTCACTTTAGTCACAGATGATCCAGCATTCATATGGACATATGACTTCTAAATCTCTTTATGCTATGCTCTATTACGAGCAATTATTGTCTGTCTATGTCTGTCTACAGTCTCAGAATTGACTAACGATTTTGATGAAACTTGGTATTCTAATATTTTTGGTCCAATTAAATGATTAAGCTAACTATTAGCCGCCGGAAAAAACATTTTGTTACGATACTTTAAAGGAAAATTGAGTAAAAAAATCAGATCTTCAAATTATATATATTTGAGTATTTCATTTTATTCTCTTTGTCAACGGTCATGGCACAACTCGTTGGAACTGATGTATGCGATAACGCGAGTTAAGCAACATTGCACGCGGGGAGTTTTTGGATGGGCGACCGTCCAGAGAAACCCGCGTTGCTGTTGACCATAAGACCTAAAATGCGGATCAGGGAGTAATGGCGGCATATGACCTGAGTAGTTGGTCCGACAAAGAAGCCACAGACAAAAAAATATCAAAAAAATCGATTGGGACCAAAATCAACTTGATATCATTAATTGATTTCGAGATATATCCGAAAATTCAAAAGAAAATTGGATAAAAACGTAATATATATATATATTATGTATTTCTTGTTTTCTTATTAGTTTGTTATTAATTTCGTAGTTTATATAAGAAAACTGAAAATTTCTTGAAACTATGTAAATAGACAAATGACAGCAAGATTGGTAAACAATCAAATTGATAACATTTCGAGTTTGGACAATATAAATATTCATAAGACAAAATAACAACAGTCATTATTACAATATCGAAATATAATTCTAAATGTTGGCTCCACTGCAAATGGAACCCGAAATCTCCCTCTTGAACTGCGGATGTTCTACCACATTGAACCATTGAGACATAAGTTATATTCTATTAGCCACTTTAGTCACTTAAAAGTCAGATCAGGTCATGTTTCTAACTGAACTGAACCGATCAAACTGATGCAGTTTTTGAGGTGGATTTCTTTCAAGACGAATCTGAATCAATTATTCAGAGCGTTAATATACCTGTGCATGAAAGTTTAATGACATATATCATTTAATAGACTGATGGAAAAGAATTTTTTTGAAATTCGCAAAAACTAGGATATTTCATTCCTAACGAACATTTTAGTGTCACTGGTTTAATAGTACATTTAATTATTTATAATCATGTTTCTAATGAAATAAAAATATAAACACTGTCTACAAATAATCATTTATTAATTAGTTATTATGAAAGTACCAGGTGTAATGCCTTATTTTATTTGTTTAATTAAATGTACTATCAAACCAGTGACACTAAAAATGTTCGCTAGGAATGAAATAACCTAATTTTTGCGAATTTAAAAAAAAAAATTGTTCCGTAATCAGTATATTAAATTATATGTGTCATTAAAGTTTCATGCAGAGGTATAAAAACATCCTGTATATTCATGTTACGAAATAATTTAGAGTTCAGTAAGTGTATGTTAGTTCTGATCCAAATGGCAAATGGAAAATGTCTTTTTATGGCGTAAGCAAATTAATTAAAGATATTTCTGACGGCTAATTTCAAATTAAGTTTTATGTTAAAACGAATTTTGTACTGCAAAATGTCGATTCAGTTTTGATTATATTATATTCTGTAAGCTATACGCAAAAAATAATAAATATGCAATGTAAATTTGAAATAAAAAGTTCTTTTATCATTAAACAAATGAATTCATTTTAGTTTTTATTTCTACCAATAATAATTCTTCTTTATCACTAAATTCAGATTAAAAAAATAATGTTTATTTCGAAATCGCTCATATACAAGTTTAAATTACCAATAATTTATATTCCGATAAACAATTTAAAAGTTATTTAATACAAGAATGTGCAATATAATTTGACATTTTCACTCTTTTAACAGCTGATAATACATTATCTGCTTTTACTTTCATCTATATAATGTTAATTAATTAATTTATTCATTCGTTTGATAAAAAATTATTGTTAAGTAGGTTTTTTTTTTACTATTTCCAATTTTCAATAACTGGGATGCGCTGTAACGTGTTGATTGATTTTTAATAAACTATAAATAATAGTAAAGCTTTTTAAAAAGTTGCGTATGTTCAAGAATTCTCCTTTTCTCAAATGCATTTCTGATCTCCTAATAATGATTTCTCATCTCAACTGGGATGCACTGTAACGTGTTGATTGATTTTTAATTAATTATAAATACTAGTAAAGCTTTTTCAAAAGTTGCGTATGTTCAAGAATTCTCCTTTTCTCAAATGCAGTTCTGATCTCCTAATAATGAATTCTCATCTCAACTGGGATGCACTGTAACGTGTTGATTGATTTTTAATTAATTATAAATATTAGTAAAGCTTTTTAAAAAGTTGCGTATGTTCAAGAATTCTCCTTTTCTCAAATGCATTTCTGATCTCCTAATAATGATTTCTCATCTTTGCATTAAAACTAATAGTAATATTGGTGATATAAAAAGTCTAGTGACATAAACTTTAATAAAACGGGAAATATTACTCTTTGTGTCATTATTGAATTCAAATTCAGCTGAATAATTTATCCATTACTGAATCATTCCAATGAATCACTTCCAACTCAACAAGAAAGAAACAAAATAAAAAAGAAACATCGTTTGCATACAAAGACCGCCTTGCATGTTGTATCGACATAACATCATAAATAAAGAAGCAATTTTTCTTTCACAAATTCCCTCAACTTGCAACTGTTTTAGTTTGCAGATATTCATTTTTTCTGGCTAATCGATGCAACACAATATCACTAACAAAAGAGTATTTGAATGAAAAAATAGGTTGATTGTTTGGAATGATTTCGTCTTGCGTGTATAATTAGTACGAAGGCATCATACTAGTCCTTAGTTTGTCACGCTAGTGTGGATAATAATCTTTTGAAGCGGCACGCGATACTAAATGCACATTTTAATTTAAATGCCTCTCTGATGAGCGACCAAGTGGTTTTTTCCATAACATGTATTCTGACTTTATCATCTTGTGATGTTTCCTTGAAATTTCAAGATATTGATACTTGGATGAGATGAAATTCGTAGAATATTAATTTAATATTTATTATTTTTTATAATTAATTCTGGAAATATATTTTCTTAGTAATGACTTTATATTGATAATATTTATTTAAAAATACGTGGTTGATAATAAGCAATCGACCGACGAGAAAATTTGATGATTTTTTTTTTACAAAACTTAATTATCTAATATATTATATTATGTGATTCTAATGATTTAATGGTGTAGGTGGCTCAGTGGTATCGAGTCGGTCTGTGGATCTTGAGAACTCTGGTTCGATTCCCACAGCCGACAAACAATTTTCACCAATTTAAATCTACTCCCGTAGCTTCCCCTCCACTAACATCTTTGTGGGTCGTGATTTGACGGCTGGTAACCGCATTTCACGCGAAGAAATATATTACTTACCGAGATCTGATTACAGCAGAGTGCCACACCCAGTAATAGGTAAAAGGCGTGATGATATATTTATATATTTATTTATATTTGTTTCTAAATCAAAAGAATTCTAGGGAATATAATTGAAGTTTTCCCTTCATTGGTACAGACTAGGAATCGGTTTTTCCATCTACGCATAGATTTACGAATAATTCATTTATCAAATAAATAAAAAATATTTGGAATGGCCTAGTTTAGGTCAAGAAATAACGGTAATTGGCAAGTTTAAATAAGAAACAGAAACAAAAAATTATTTTTCTTCCCAATTTTCTTTCAAATTTTCGCTTATATCTAGAAAATAGTTGATAAAGTTGATTAAATTTTTTCCTCAATCAATTTTTCTTACTTCTTAACTTACGAATCCCCAAAGCACTCACATATATGTATTTTGAATAACAAATTTTTCATGAATTTAAAGTAAATATATTATTACACCGTTTACCTTATAGTATGTGGCACTCTGTCGAAGCAGATTTTGGTAAGAGATATATTTATACTCGTGAAGTGTGATTACCAGCCGTCAAATCAGGACTTCCAAAGATGTTACTAGACGGAGAACTACAGGGGTGATTTTAATGTGGTGAAAATTGTCCGCTGTGGGAATCGAACCCGTGTTTTCAAATCCATCACTGAGCCACCTACTCCATAAATTTCTTTAAAAAAAATGTACTAAATGAATTTCCCGGAGGATGAGAAATAGCTCGGTCGTTTTCTAAGACCAGAAAACATTAGAATATCAAGTTTGATCAAAATCGTTAGAGCCGATTCTGAGATCGTTGACACAATACAGACAGACAGATAAGAAGAAACAAAGAAGAAAGTATAAGATATCTCATAAAAAATTGTAGTTGCTCATAGAACAAATGAATTATTTAAGTTATACATCTGTACAATAATTAATAAAGTATAATAACATAAATAAAAACAAAATAAATATATCATCACGCCTTTTACCCATTTCTAAGTGTGGCACACTGCCAAAGCAGATCTCGGTAAGTGATATATTTGTTCGCGTGAAGTTCGATTACCACCAGTCAAATCATGGCCCCAAAGATGTTAGTGGAGGGGGAGCCACAGGGATAGATTTAAATTGGTGAAAATTGTTTGTCGGCTGTGGGGATCAAACCAGGGTTCTCAAGATAGATACATAGGTAAATAATTTGCCGAATGGAGTATTTTCCTAAAAATATATCATTAATATTAACTGTATCCAAGCTAATACAAGTTTATCCATTTGCAAATAAAGAACTTTTCCTGTTTATCAGTTTATCTGATACTAAAGTGACAAAAGTGACGGTTCTATATCTATAAATGAAGTATATTATCTTAAATAAACTACTTGATAACAGTACAAATTACATGAAAAATATGAACTTTTTGTTAAGCTTGGCATGACGCAAAGCATGAAGGCAACAATAATTGTCTAATGTTCGGGTTATGAAAACATTTTTTAATTAAAGAATTAATACTTCGAAAGACACATGTTAATATTTTTATTTTTACGTTGATGCACAAGTTTAATTATAATACATTTAAGAACTGATTGTCTTACGAGTAAACGAGTAGTTCTAAAAATTTGAAAAGTGTAAATGACCGCACTATATTTGCCTTCTATTTTTATATTTCGTGGCTAAACACGTGTTAAAAACTTATTAACCTATAAGTTATTATTATATTTTGAAGTGTTGAGTTGACATTTCAAAATCTTTACCAGGCAGGCTCATAAAACAGATAAGTGGCTAAACCCATTTTTTAATTCTCTGCTAATTAACAAAAATAACTAGTAATTATAGTGGCACAAGTAATTAATTATGAGGTTTGAAGCAGTAACTTTAATTTCAAATTTTGTACATACATACATAACATCACGCTATATCCCATCAAATGGGGCAGCACAAACCTCTGAAACATTCACAGAGCATCCATTAAAAGATTCATAAAAGAAATCAATGCACGTCAACATTCGATACTCATTTCAAATTTAATCTTCTTAATGAATCTGTATGTAAAAAAAATGTATAGGCGCGGTGGCTGAGCGTGTTAAGGCACATCTCTTAATATATTGTGACGTCACCCGAACCAAGGTTCGTCAGTTCGAATCTGCCTGTCGACAATGTGTGATTTGTCGTAAAATATAAAATGCAGTTACATGTATTTATCACACTCGGGCGCTATAAGCTAGTCACTTATACGTCTTAAATAATGTAGCATTTGACTATGAAAAGCGGCAGTACGGCAGTGTAAAAACTGCGGCTCGGTGTGCCCGGTAGGCCCAGGCTCGATCTCGGGCTGTAGCGCCACAGATGATGATGTAAATTATTTTTTCTGAAATCGTCAAGAAAATGCCTACTTTCCTGACGCATTTTAGTATGGAAAGTAAGTGTTTACCAAAACATTTGCAAAACAGTCAGGTAGAGTACTTTCCTGACTAGTCAGAAAAGTACTTTACCTGACTCAAATAAATAAACTAAATAACTAAAAAATTTAATAAGATTTTTATTTATTTTTATCAATAATATTAATACTAAATATACAATTGCTTAAATTACTAAATTATGTATGACACTGGCGAATTTGAAGCTAAATTTATTGGAGATTCAGTAAATAAAATAAGCAAGTAGCACATTTGCTAACAAATTATTTTGATTTTTCCAATCCATGAAAATTTCATACTCTTTATCATATCGGTCTTTGGACTTGCTCGGTAATAAATTTTCAACAGCCGCAGTTGCTTGATTTAAGATTTCACGAGGAGTACTTGAAAATACCGCCTCATACTCATTTTCATCTATATTTTCCAAAATTATAAAGAAATCTTCTCTGTCAACAATATTACTTTTGACACAAATATATTCAATAAATTTTTCACATAAGATATTGTTTTCAACAACTTTTGTTATCACCTTGTATATGTAGTTTGCTGCCAATATGATTCTTACCAAAAAATTAAACATTTTGAAATATTTATTATTAATTATATTGATAAAATATAAATATGAACGATTTCAGAAAAAAATAGTATACATAATACGTCACGAAAGTGTTTTACTTGACTCAGCGAATTAAAATACTCGGCCTAACGGCCTCGTACTTCAAACAACCGCTTCGTCAAGTAAAGCATCACTTTCCTGACTTATTATGTAATATACTATTCCAATATAAACACTACCTAATACAGCTTATATTTTAACTTAGTTCTTAATGCTCTATAGATCTTAACTTTTTTAATAAAAGTCATGCTAAAATATTTTACAAGCCTAGAAATTTTACGATGTATAAACACGTTCCCCGTAGAAAAACTAATAATTTCTTTGTGAAACTACTGCTGTCTGTAGTCTCTACTACCCCTAGTCTAAATAAACTTCCATCTAATAAACTACCCTTATAAATCACCCCTCTCATTCAAATCTCACAAGAATAGCCCCGGGCATAAGTTGCACCCCAGAGGTATATCTACTCCACTCTCCAACCGTCCAAAAACCTCTAACCAAGAGTCTTCCAAACAATTCTCCATCTGGCGATCAATAACCGAAACCCACGGCGCTAACTTCGTAACCTCTGTAACTCGCTTCGTCAACGGCCGAAACGCGGTTGATGTGATATCGATCTGGCAATGTTGCTGAACGCTGGAGTATGGCAAGGGTCTGGTTTGGGACCGGCTGAGGATTAGAGAAACAATTAGTGAACTCGGATGTCAGTTATGGGTGAATGCTTGTGGTTTGGTGGAATTTCGAGGTATGTTTGCTCTTGGGTTTGATGATGAGAAATGTCAAGAGACGGGATATTAAGCAGATTTCTACATTATTTTACAAGTTCATAAGTTAATACTGTTCATTTAAATGATTTCTTGTATTTGAATAATCGTATTAGCACCGTTCGATGGCTCAGTGGTATCGAGTCGACCTGTGAATCTTGAGAACCCTGGTTCGGTCCCCACAGTCGACAAACAATTTTCACCAATTTAAATCTATCCCTGTGGCTCCCCCTCCACTAATATCTTTGGGGGGCCTGATTTGACGGCTGGTAACTGCACTTCACGCGGAAAAAAATATCTCTTACCGAGATCTGCTTAGACAGAGTGTCACACCCAGTAATGAGTAAAAGGCGTGATGATATATTTATTTATTTACGATGGCGCATGAAATTAATAGAATTTATATTTTTTTTCTCAGTGGTATCGAGTCTGTCTGTGGATTTGAGAACCCAGGTTCGATTCCCACAGTCGACAAACAATTTACACCACGTTAAAATTACCCCTGTGACTCCTCCTCCACTTATCTTAATCTTTGGCGGCTGTGATTTGACGGATGGTAACCGTATTATCACTTACCGAGATCTGCTACGGCAGAGTGCCACACCCAGTAATGAATAAAAGGCGTGATGATATAGTTATTTATTTTTTCTACGCTTGCTATGAAAAGTTGACAATTATGCTCTCATTTGTCATCGTAAAGTTGACGTTTTTTGTGGAACAATCGAAAAATATCTTTTTTGCGCGTCGACAACGCGCGAAAAAGATATTAAATGCGCGCTTATTTCAATAGACACCAGGGACACAAACAAAACAGAAAATTGTCATATTGACAGTTGACAGAACGAATTTATTTTCAATACGTATACTTTTTTAAATAAATTTAAGATGCAATCGTAGAAAAAAATTATGTGTGTATCACGAGAGTAATGTGTCTTTGTTCCTCTTATACTATTGCAGCTCTCGCCTTCGGCTCGCTCTGAAATTACCGTGCTCGAGTAACAAAGAATCACTTTACGCTCTTAATACACATATAACTATTTTATTTGGTTTCAAAACAATAATAAAATGTATTAGTATAATTATTAGTATTTTTAAATCTAATGAAAGTCGTTTCCAATCTAGTAACTTTTTGACATAAAATTACTAGTGATTTATTTTTTATTGATCTAATTCCATTGTAAACTACGAATCATTGTAAATAAATGAACTCTGAACTCAACAAGGAAGTAAAAGATAAATAATAGTAAATCCGTCCCTGTTCTCACACCTGTTTTCTTCCAACGCCATCTCAGTCGTAATTACATGTTCATTCGTATCGTTGGCAACGACAACTGACAAAAGCATCGTATAGTCATAGCAAGCAAGCGTTCGTTGCTTGTTGCTCACGATAATAAAGATTTCACGGTGTTGAATTGTTCATTTAGACATGCGAGGTCAGCCGTCTTGGATCTTATTCTTGTTGGTTGACGGTTGTTCTGTAATTGATGTTTACTGTGAGATTTATTTGTTGATAGAGTTAGGAATGTTACGATAGTTTAATGGTAGGACGACTCGCCAAATGGAGATTTTATGGATAGTTAAAATGTTACCAAGGATTTATATTTTCAAGAAGAGTATATTCAAGTATTCAACTAAATACTATCAAAATTCACAGCACACTGGGTGCAGTTGCATTTTTGTAATAAGTTGAATATAGCTTTCAAATTGGGAATCCAATTTTATTTTTAAAAATATGTAGTTATTTATGCAACTATTTTCAAAAGTGTCACTTTATTGCATGAGTGGCAAGCTGGCAGCGTGAACTGTAGGTACTTTTACACTATTTTTTTATGATCGAGTTTTAACTACTTATACTAATTGTACATATTACATTTCAAACGACAAAAACATTTATTTTGTAGGTTACGTTTGTTTCGTAGTAACTATTTAATGACGTTTTTTGCACGTTGCTAATTATGACGTGAAGTTTTTTTAATTTTACAGTAGCAGTTTTTGATTCAATAAAAAATCGTTTTTAGTGACTAAAATCAGTTATTATTTACATGGGACTAAAATCATAAACAATTAACAATTTACACCAAAACAACAGTTTTATAATAGTGATATTCCTCTTATATGACAGCATCTTTATTTATTTATTTATTTATTTATGTTACGCTGTACAACAGGAATTTAATCCCAATTACAGTACAGGATCCGCACTCACCGAGCCGCAGTGTGATAGTTTATATAATTTTTAGCTTGATTGAAATTCGAACTCGGGATCTCCAGATTTGAATTCCGTATAATAATATAGATAATAATAATTTTATTTTTTCTGGAGACACATTACAAACATGTATAGAAATCGTCAAAATTATACAATTTAGACATGATAGGTCATTGTTACATATAAAATTTCAATAAAAAGTATAAAATAAACACTTGGCTCAGTTTCACAAAATTCAGCCTCCAAGTCACCTTATGAGGGCATCGTCAGAGGCTGGCCAGCACGCGTCTATGGTTACTAACTGTGCTGGCCAGCCTCTGATGATGCCCTCATAAGGTGACTTGGAGGCTGAATTTTGTGAAACTGAGCCAAGTGTTTATTTTATACTTTTTATTAAACCTAGTTTCACCAAGTGTTGGATGACAATTAATTTTGTCTTTGTTGTTATATAAAATTTCATTTTGAAATATACAAAAACAATATTGCAGTCAGAGATCCCGACAGAGACAAAGTCATAGGAACAAGTTATGTTTTTAAATCACAATACTCTTGTAAATTATAAAATGAGTTTTCCACAAAAAATGTCTTTAGTTTTTTAAGAAATCGCTATCCACACCACACCACCGTACTGATTTAATCTAGTTTAAACTTTTTCTAATTTTATTGTATCAAAAGCTGCTGTAAGAGAAATCGTGTATCATACGTGAGTGAAATGTCATATGCTCGTGAGAATGATCACACTCGAGCTTCAACGTTCGTGCCTCAATCATCTCACACGCATGTAACGACTTATTTCACTCACTTATAATATAATCAGTGGTTGTATTGGGCTCGTGTGGGTTCGCGCGAGCTCATTGTTAACTTTTCTTACAATTTGCGAGTCTGTTGTTAAAATTTGTTTTACGTAGTTATTTTATCCTAAACGTAATATTTATATGATATACATAAACATCCAGGAAGAAGGAAATATTGTGTTGTAGTGTTGGCATAGTTTTTTTTTTGTATTTGTATCAACAAACCTTAAATTTTATATTTGGTTATTTATTAATATGTTTGTAATAAATTATGTTCTAACAGTTTTCTATAGTTTTTATTATTGTATTCTTCTTTTAACGAAAAAATAACGAACCCATTGTTAAAACTTTCGAAGTTTACCACTGAATATAATGTACTATAACTGTACGCATACAAAAAAAAAACACTTTGCACTGAAAATAAGTATATATTGACTCACTTTAATACGAGAAATTAGTTTTTCATTATAGTCCATATATTTTACAGAAAAAATATCCTTTATATATATGCTATTTAAAATTCAAACTTCATATCGCTTCTGGCGTAACCGGTAGTGCAATTAAAGATCTTTTACTAAAAGTTATCATTTATATTTGCCCAGAACTTTGTAATTTAAACTATAAATATAAAATTAACAATTAAGAATATATTCATTTATATCTATTTTTACAATCATCTTGTTTAAAAGTTGTAGAGAAGTTGATACATGGATTTAATTTTATTTGTGTAGTAACTGTGGAAATAAATATAAAATTTAATAAAAATAATTAGATAGTCATAGATTTGAAACAAAACAGTAACAAATGTGTAATCTTTTACTAATATTATTAAGAACATAAATTTGCATATACGACTATTATATTGATTTGATTGATTTATGCAGAATGTAATTCTGGGGTAGATGGCTCAGTGGTATCGAGTCGGCCTGTGGATCTTGAAAACTTTGGTTCGATCCCCACAGTCGACAAACAATTTTCACCAATTTAAATCTACCCGTGTGGCTTCCTCTCCACTAACAGCTTTGGGGGCCGTAATTTGATGGCTGGTAACCGCACTTCACGCTAAGAAATATATCATTTACCGAGATCTGTTTCAGCAGAGTGCCACACCCAGTATTGGGTAAAAGGCGTGATGATATATTTATTACTTTTTTTATAATTCTCAAAAACTTTTGTTTGAAACATTTTTTTGTAAAACAATATGTCAACTTTTGTGCAAAGAAATACGGAGTTCATTTGTTCGATTTTAAATTAATACTTTGAGTTATGTGGAACAGTTAATAACTTATTATTAGTATTTAAGTAAAGTTCTTAAATATATGCAGTAAAATTGTAATTTTAAAACCGGTACTTTTTTCATCATACAAAGTCTAGCAGCTTGGCAGTACGACGACACTAATGTCGAAAGCGTGATTGTCTGATAATAACAGATGTTTTTAAAAAGAATGTTTGACAGGACGTTAAACCCAAATACGTCTTTATTAGCTCAAGACACGAGCAATAATTAATCTCTAAGTCAGAGGTTCTGAACCAGAGGTCCATGGACAGCTATTGAATTACCAATAGAATCTTACAACGATAATATCTAAGGGCAGTTATACGAAGTTAAGCGGATACCGCAAAACAAACAAATGTGTATCAAACGTCAAAATATAGATCACTTGAAATTTGTATACGGGTTGTATATAAACCAGTTGCGGTACAAATACAAAGATGTCAAAGTTGCCTCGCGTATGCAGCCAATGCAAGTTGTCAAAAAAGTAACAAAAATTTGTAACGTTTATATAGGTTATAAAAAAGCTATCTCCCTATCAGCATGGGGCTGTATGTCAAGTAAATATTTAACCTATAAAACGTAGAATATGCAAATAATATTAAGTGTTACCAATGTTATAAAAAAACTGCATTTTTTTCATATTTGATAATTGTGCTTTTATTTACATAGTAAATGGAGTAGGTGGCTTAGTGGTATCGAGTCGGCCTGTGAATCTTGAGAACCATGGTTCGATCTCCAACGTCGACAAACAATTTAAATCTATCTCTGTGGCCGCCCTCCACTAATATCTTTGGGAGCCGTGATTTGACGGCTGGTAACCGCACTTCACGCGAAAAAATATATCATTTACCGAGATCTGCTTAGGCAGAGTGCCACACCTAGTAATGGGCAAAAGGCGTGATGATATATTTATTTACTTATTTTTACATAGTATGTAATAAAAAATGAACACTATACATATTTTTTGAGTAATTCTGTACGATTATATAATTTTTGACAATTAAAAATATCCAATTTTTTCCGTTAGTTGTGATTTTAGTTTTATAAAGTTTTTCCAGTAAATCTTGACGTGCATAGATTGCATACACAAGGCGACTATACATTTTTTTTTTGTATGTTCAGACATTAAAAATAAAAATAAATAGTTACAAAAAGAAAAAAGTATAGGTTAATATCATGGTTATTAGATAGACAGATCGCGTAACTTGTTCTGTTAATGTGGTTAGTTTTAGTCCTCTTAAGTTTTAAGTCTTAAATTTGGCTATAAAATAGATAATATGGATCATAACAGATTTCAAGTAGCATATTCAACCAAGGGAAGTTTTAATACTTATTTGAAAAAAACTGTTGTGTACAATGACTAAATTTTGTCATTTGACTGTCAATTAACAGATTGGACTCAAAATTTTATTTGATTTTAAATATAAATAAATATAAATATATCATCACGCCTTTTATCCATTACTGGGTGTGGCACTCTGCCTAAGGAGATTTCGGTAAGTGATATATTTTTTCGCGAGAAGTGCGGTTACCAGCCGTCAAATCACGGCTCCCAAAGATATTAGTGGCGGGGGAGCCACAGGAGTAGATTTAAATTGGTGAAAATTGTTTGTCGACTGTGGGAATCGAACCAGGGTTCTCAAGATCAGGGTTTTCACCAAATTAAATCTACCCCTATGGCTCCGCCTCCACTAATATCTTTCGGGGCCGTGATTTGACTGCTGGTAACCTCACTTTACGCGAAAAACATATCACTTACCGAAATGTGCTTAGGCAAAGTGCCACACCCAGTAATGTGTAAAAGGCGTGATGATATATTTATTTATTTATTTTATTTCTTCCAGCAGTTTTCAATGAATTTTTTTACAGGTTAAGTTCGAACTGTAGATCTTACAATTTTTTTTAAATATTCATTTCTGTAATATCCAAAGTTATATCTTACTCAGCTAACAGATGAGTTTAAAATATGTATACTTTCATCTGTCAAAAATTGTCTATTGTAATGTCAGTCAACATCAGCAAAATCTTAATTTAAACATTCGTTATTTTAACAATGAAATTTGATGTGAAAATATGTAATAGTAGAACATCATTTTGGCAAGTGACACTGATAGTAAAACGGTAAAAGAAACTCTTGTGTTCCTGAATTCGTGTTATACCATTAGATAGTAATCTCCGCGATCAAGTAATAGAAGTGAGTGAATGTACTTGTGGTAAAACACCGTATTTCACTCCTGTGCCGTGTAATCAGCCTCAATCGCTTCTCGACTCGCAGTTTGGTTTCCCACGATTTCAACCGACGGCGTCAGATTTAAAATGCAAATGACACTTAATCGTCATCCATTTTTAACTCCATTCTCTTTTCAATCGCTCTAGCAGCACTGAACAGCGACTACAATCCATAAATAGCAATGAGTTAATTCGTTCAACCCGTGCAAATTCCTCGCAAATTGTTCCATGGCACGAATGCAGCCGCACTTTCACGCACTCAATGCAGAATGTTCGCAGAGAGGGAATCGAAAGAATTCAAACTATTTCAACCAAACACACAAAAGTGGCTTTACTGCCACAAATGGATGTATGCGAAAGGCTGGGGTCGGTAACCTTTTCAGATTTAAAACCTGGTTATTCAATTTGAAATAAAATATATTTGATTGAAGGCAATCGTACCGAAATTAAACTTGCGCTTGAAGGAACTTATATCCAAAATACGTTTATGCTTCGGATTCTGCTTTCCTGTACTTATAATTAAAATTAAGTTCCGTCCGGCATTAGCAGTATTAAAAAACTCAAAATTGTCCGGAAACCATGTGTTTACCGGCCGAGGCCGGCAAAAATTAGTGACCTTGTATGGTTATATGTTCGCATCATTAGTATAGCGAACTCCTGAACGTACGAAATGTCAAAATATTGCATTGGCGTAAAAATATTATTATAAAATATTCATAGTTGAGTATTTTCAATACAAGAAAACAGAATATTTATACATATATTTTAAACAAAATTGTAAGTAATTATAATTGAATTAGCAATGTAAAATCCAAATAAAATATGTTGATTTTTTAGGTTATAATACTGGAATGACAAGTCGTGAAATAGACAAAGAAATGAATTATGTTTTATGGTTATTAAATAAAGTGTACAGTGTAATTAAACTTATTGAAGATGTAAATTGATGAATAATAAATAATTAATTAAAATAAAAAATACAGTTCAAATATTGTGATGTTACCAACATAAAAAATTGCCTGACATTTAGAATGTGAATAATAAACTTTTTTATTAAATTTACAAAAACGTTGGCGCGAAAAATCTTGTGTATTACACGTCCAGAAACTATTTTGCGAGTGCTCGTTTTTAAAGGCCTCGCCTGCGCCTCGTCCTTGCAAAACAGTTTCTGGACTAGTGATACAAATAACTATTATTTATGTTACATTGTACATTATAGTACAGGGTCCGGATGCACCGAGCCGCAGTGTAGTAGTTCATATAATTTTTAGCTTGAGTGCGATTGAAACTTGGGATTTTCGGATTTGATTTCCGGAACGATATCTACATCATGGTGCTGCCATACTATTATGTATCTTACAAATCTTTTTGTGATATTAATAATGGATTTTCAATTATATTGAATTTATGACGTTTTAAAATATTGAATTGTTAATAATTTTGATATTTTTGTGATAGTTATGTTTATTGTAATTCAATTATTTTGCGTACACAATTATGTGGCGCTGTATTAGGCGATCGAGTATGTCTTTCCTTACAAATTTCAATTCGAATTGAAAATGGCTAGTCTAGTCATTGAATGAAGAATATTAATTTTATTTGATGTGTGAAAACATATATTGTTGTTGAAATCAGAGGACAGGACAATAGGAATTCAATCACAATTACAGTACAGGGTTCGCACTCACCGAGCCGCAGTATGATAGTTTTTATAATTTTTAGCTTGAGTGTGATTCGAACTCGGGATTTCCGGATTCGTATTCCGTCATGCTATTCACACCCCCGTACTGACGGACATATACTAAATGCTTGAAATAAATTTGCAAAACGATTTTATAAAATAAACGTTATTTTATTCCTTTATTGTTTTTTGGGCTGACTTTTTACGGTGAGTTACCTTGCGATTAGAGCGCCATCTATTTGGTTTGCTTAGATAGGTATTTCTCGAGATATTTCACCGTCCCGGAACTTTTTTAACACCCTGTATATGTATATATATATATATATATATAACGCTGAGTGTACTGGTATATGCATAATAATGTAGGTACTCGTAGTTGTATTGGTTATATTAATTTCGTAAGAATAAAAGTTGTTTGTAAAAAATGTGTAATTTCAATGCCGACTACGTTTCAAACTTCATTATTTTAGTGATAATAAACCGGAAAATTAGTCATTATAACGAAGAAATAAAGATAGGAGAAATAGGTATAATTCTAACTTTATGTTAGAGAGTAAAATATTTACGGATTATTATTTCTCTTATCACAAAAGTTAGAATTTTATTACCTATAATTAAAGTATATGTAAATAATATATGTATATATGTTACGTGCTATGACTATCAAAATATGTAGAACTTAATTAATATTTGTAATTAACTTTCTGCGCATTATACTGCCATAAAATTTGTTACAAAACTGTACTTTGAACATTAAGTCAATTAATAAAATGACAACATGATCAAAATTACATTAGCAAATTATACTCTGTCAAACGAGCTTGATATTTATTATCATTGATTTAATAATGGGTTCTTTTATAGCCACACTCAATCAGAGTAATATAATAATTAAAATTGATTTTGTGCTTTTACTTTTTCATTTCTCTCATAAATCCTTTTACTGAATGTACGATTACTTCTTTATTACTTTGTGTTAGTTAACATCAATTAAAGCTTTCAAATTTATAAAACACATAATTAACTGTTTTATTTAATACAAATTATATACATATTTTTTCTAATTATTTTTAGTAAAGTCAGTCTTATTTGGTAAATTATGAATGAATAAATAGTTAAACCTAGTTTCATCAAGTGTATGGATGACATTTAATTTTGTCTTTGTTGTTATTTAAATTGCTATTGCGTAGCTTTTCCTTTTTTCGGTAGATGGCATTGCCTGTTCGACAGAACTTCTCATGTCATTTTACCGTTTGTTATGCCTATGACTCACTGAGCATCGATGAGCTCTTCGATGAAACAACAGAACGCACCCTTCATTGACAAACAATAAAAGCTTCTAAAGTTGAGAAAGAAAAACTAAATTTCAAAAATATGCTAACGTGAAATGAGACACAAAAGATACGAGTGAAATGAGATACGTTCTTTTCATCGATGAGCTCTTCGATGGAAATAGAGGAGCCTCTAATTTTCGTCCATGACGGGTGCGTTCTGTTGTTTCATCGAAGAGCTCGATGCTCATCGACGCTCTTCGACCAGTGTGCCATAGGCATTAGAGATCTTATTCTCTGATGGCACAGTTCTTCGTCACACAGCTTCTTCACGTGAACTTTGTTCTAGATGAAGGAGTGGGTTATAGCATACTGATGAGCTCTAATATGAGCGAAACGCGTCCATGGATACTAACTGTGCTGGCCAGCCTTTGACGATGACTGAAAAGTTGACTTGGAGGCTGAATTTTGTGAGACCAAGTATTTATTTTATATTTTATTAAACCTAGTTTCACCAAGTGTATGTACGACAATTAATCTTTGTTGTTATTTGAACAAATAGTTATTTGTATATCTGAAACAATAAAATTATATGTTGTTAATAATTAAAATTGCAATAATTCGACAAGAATATTTTAACAATCGGCAAAGGAGGTGAGAAGTTTCAGACTGAAAGTTAAGAGCAAACGTCGTCATTTACTTGTATAGTTTTCGACTATTTCAATAAAAAAGTCGTGTTTTTGGCGTATTCAGAATGTTGTCTACTGATAAAATCATTATTCCATACGTCAAACACGACTGACGATATATACACTATATTTTTTATGTAGCTGCCTTAAGTATATTAAAATGAAAATACAAGATGTATTACAATAGTATATTATAGAACGAGTTTTATAAAACATGTTTTTACGCACACGTCTAAGTTTAGAAAACGAGCCTCAAGCAAGTTTGTTAAAGGAAAATTGTGATAAATGTCTTATAAAACGAGTTATTTAACTATTTTTTTTTCCATTTTACGTTTTTTATGAATTAATTTTTTTTTAATCTGAATATTTGAAAATTAATCATTTTAGGGCAATTTATTTTCACTTCAATATTGAATACAATTGATGTAGCGACGGAACAAAAATAGTCTAAACATAACTTGAATTATATCTGCCATGGATCAATAAACTACAAATCATGTACTTGAAACAAGAAAATATTTGATTTCTATTGATTGGAAATTGGCTGAGAAATATGACCTGCATATCACACTTTATATATTTAGAGTATTTAGAGAATGATGGTAATATTTTATAGTTGTAAATAATAGGTATTTATGTAACAAGTACATAATGCCTTATAAACTACATCTTATCTGATAAAGTCAGATTATGTATGAGTTGCATATAAAACTTTATGTTGAGCTGCCTTGGAGACGATTTATTTTCTTGAAATATATTAATGTAAAAACATAGTTTTATCTGGCAGTATGTCTTATTGTTGCTTTTATTTAACAATGCTATTTATAATTATTAAATTTGTCCCGCGTGGTAGCCGCGCGGGTTGAGGGCCTGACTGACGACCATAAGGTCGCAGGTTCGGGATCCGCCCGTGGCGGCCATACAAAGGACATATCGGCATATGACCTAAGTAGTTGGTCCGATATATAAATAAATAAAATATAATAATTTAACTGTCAAATTTGTCACAAAAAAGTGGAAAAATGTATTCATAATGTCTCAAGATTTCGATGAACACCAAAAGAAGAAAAATGAATTTAATTATATGCAATAGCTATTTGTGTATTAAGAGCGCAAAATGGTACATTGTCGATTGAGAGACTCCTATCTCTCGAAATCGACAATGTACATTTGCGCTCGAAACACACATACAAGATTGTTTCTAATCACCACAATATTTTTTTTATCATTTTGAGATTTCAATATTACAAGTTTTCAGCGTTACAGGTTTTGAAAAATAAAAGTTGTTTATTTGTTGTCACTGATCGTTATCGCAACGTTTGATTTAGAATTCAAAAATTTGGAGAGCGAGCGTCTATTCTGTTTTGTCTCACATAAGCGGCAAAGTGACATTTTGCGTTGACATATACGAGCGCAAATGCCTATTTTGTATATCGACTATAGAAAAAGGAATTTTTTGACATTAAAAGGAGTTTAATTTTGTTATTTTATCGTACTTAATCCAATAAAGTGCTATTTTATAGATACTAAACAGTGTCATAAATCAAATAGATATGGTGCAATCAAACAAAATAGTTTTAATGATGGCTGCTATCAGCAATATCCAATAAAGTAGTATTATAGATTAAATATAAATTTCACGGATAGAATTATGTAGGTAAATGTTAACTTTTTAGACAGTTCCGTAAAAATTCGGAGAAACAATTTAACTGTCCCATTTTTATTTGATTCATATTTCTATAAAATAATATATAAATAAATATATCATCACGCCTTTTACCCATTACTAGGTGTGGCACTCTGTCTTAGCAGATCTCGATAAGTGATATATTTCTTCGCGTGAAGTGCGGCTACCAGCCATCAAATCACGCCCCCCAAAGATTTTAGTGGCCGGGGAGCCACAGGGATAGATTTAAATTGGTGAAAATTGTTTGTGGGCTGTGGGGATCGAACTAGGGTTCTCAAGATCCACAGGCCGACTCGATACCACTGAGTCACGTACCCCATAATAATAATAAAATAATTTATAATGTAATAATTGCGTTAAAATATGTTTAACAAATTCCATTGTTTTACTAAAACAATATTAGCTTTTACACAAATAGCAACCCATATCTACGTATCGCGTTCGTGCTGACAGTAATTAGATAGGGCTCTGCATATCCACGGCCCTTTAATGGCACAGAGCAGGTTCTAGTGGTGGGAGGAATAAATAATAACCCGGCTTTAATGGGCGCATTTCCTAAATTAAAAACCTCGCTCACATAGCCGCAAACACTACGTTGTAATCATCGCTCGCTAACGAAGGGTGCACGGAGGCTAACTTCACACCGATGCTAATGATGCTAATGAGCTATATTCATTAGTAACGAGTTATCTACACAGCCATCTTGATGTTAGGCACGAAGAAGAAGAGAATTTAGTTTAGTAACCTTTATTGTTTTTTAATGATCTTCGTTACAAGAGTTGTCGTTTAAAAACCATAAAAATATATCTACATACTAAAACCCGCAGAAAAGTTTTATGAAATTATTTATCGTCTTACATGCTAAAGTTTGCAGGTTCATTTTTTCACTGTCTTCAATTTATAAATAAATCTCTACTTCGTTGCATCGTACCAATTTTACATACCGAAAAATTATTATCAACAAATTGTTTTATCTTCGAAACCACAATCACAAAAATTAGTAAAGTCATGAAAGACGATGCATTGACTGACAGTGAATTGATACAAATAAAAATACAAATGAATATCTCTGTCATAGTTTTTGCTGTACATTTTGTTACATTGTAAATCTGCTACGGCGATCAGCGAATTACCGTCGCGGAAATTTATTCTTTTATGCTATGCAATGTTATGAAGTTACGGTGCGAGAGAGTATAGACAGATAGGTTCAACTTTACCATAGTTACCTATTATATTCCATTTGTTACCTGTTCCCGTACTGCAGTGGTTTCCAAACTTTTTCTCTCAGCGGCCCCTTTTTTCCGTGAAAAAATGTCGCGCCCCCCTCATTTTTTATAACAGCCTAATTTAAAATATCGTAAATAATTTATATTATAGAATACAAAAAAAGTACTATAATTAAATATTGTTATTACATAAGATATTCGTTATAACAAATCTTTTTCTTAACCTAAAATTATATTTATGACAACATAATAATAGAACAAAATAATGTAACAACATTTATAAACATAAAATTGTAATATGATTGGAAATCATAATTTTTGAGTGTGCTGAATGGACGCTTGTTTTTCAGTTTCTAGAACCGGGGAATCATTGAAGATATCGCCACTCGCAATTCTTTTTCAACGAATAATCGAGTTTGATACTTTGTCTTTAAAACAGCTACAGCGGAAAAGCCTGTTTCACACAAATAAGTTGTTACGAAAAGTAACAAAATTTCTAAGGCTTTGTTAAACTAGGGATATTTTACTGCGAGCGCGAGTTAGAAACACGTGTGTGTTATGATATGAATTGAGAATGTGTTCATAAGCCTCAATTATATTTTTATATAGCGCGCCCCTCTTGAAACAATCTCGCGCCCCACAGTTTGGAAACCACTGCCGTACTGAGATCGCTATGTTTTTACAAAATTTAACATACTTTTAAGATTTTATCTTAGGCAAAGTAAAATTATTAAATTTTATTTAATGTTTTATACAGAGTGACCCAAAATGATTGAACCTCACGTGATTTGAAAAAGTTCGCAGTATTACCAAGAATATCTTTCACTGAATAAAATTAGTGTTAATTGCCATGAAATTTAGATAATTAATGACATTTAGGTTAATCAGTAACGTTGTCAATTTTTTTTCCTGTTATTTATATTGATACATATTTGATTAACATCTTGTTTGGATTACGAAGTATGTATAGAATTGAATTATGAAGAAGTTTTTAGAACTTATTTATTGAAATTGTTAGGTTTACAGAAAAACATAACATATTTTCATACAGGAATGCGTAATGGAAATGACTGGAAATACTTTCTAAGGCAGTGTCGCCAGTAATTTCTGCAGAATTTTATTTTGTGGGTAGTAATTACAAAATTTTTACTCGTCATATTCGTAGGGTAATTGAACATTTTCGTAACTCAGGAAGTGTATGTAAAGGCAAATCAACTGAAAAGCACACTGTTCTCACGCAAGTTACTTTAGATGATGTACGAGATCGTTTAGAAACAAGTCAAAATAATTCATTAAGATCAAAATCATTTACTTTCTATAAATTTATTGCACGTCAATGCGAGCTGTCAGTCTTAGTCCTCTTTAACAATGATACGGTTAACAAAAATACAGAACACAAGGCGACAAGGTTAATCATTTTGGATCACTCTGTAAAAATTATTCATTTTGAAGAAATTGAACAAATAAATGTAATGAAAATTCCAATATTGCCTATGTTAATAAAAAATATGACGGTGTACATCATGTCGGCATTGTGTTTAATTCAATCATTGTAATTGTTTTACGACATACTGTAGGAGGACTAAAACCGGCTTAACAGTACAAGTTATTCAACTCATTTGTTGTTGAAGCTCTTTAGTTAGCACGATTCACTCACAAGCGAAAGTTCGCGAATTCCAACGTAATTGACTTCAAGTTAAAATAAAATATTGCAAATGATTCAAAGTCCATTTAATTGAGATTAATTTTCTATTGCGCAGCTTAATAAATGGGGTAGGTGGCTCAGTGATATCGAGTCGGCCTGTGGATCTTGAGAACTTTGGTTCGATCCCCACAGCCGACAAACAATTTTCACCAATTAAATCTACCCTTGTGGCTTTCCCTCCACTAACAACTTAGAAAGGCGTGATTTGACGGCTGGTAACCGCACTTCACGTGAAGAAATATATGACTTACCGAGATCTGCTCTGGCAGAGTGCTACACCCAGTAATGGTTAAAGCGTGATGATATATTTATTTATTTAATAAATAAATACATTTAGCTAGTATTTAAACTTTAGTATTATATAAGAAATATTTGAACCCAGACCTTTTCACACGCTAGGTGCTTGCCTGCTTTACCACTTGAGTTACAAATACTCTTAACGAAGTACTCAATATTTATCGTGCAATATTTAGTTGTTATAAATTTGTCAAGTGACATGGGTTACGTTAATTTAGTATAAGAATGAAGTTATTGACATTAAAGTATTACACTTATTTCTAAACATGAATGTCTTCATATTAGGCGACACGTTCATGAAATATAAAAATATTTAATGAATATTTAACGAGCGTCAATCATGCTGACGTCACACACTCACGCTATTTTAATGTAACGTGTTAATTATAGAAACTGAGTTTGACAGTCCTATGTTAACAATTTAAATTTATTATCCGTGTTGATGTTAATATTCTCGATAAATTTGATGGGATCAAAATGTAATTATGAATATAAATTGATTGGTATATGTGCTAGATATAATTCATATTGAATAGATTAATGGGAATATTGGTAAACATGTTCAAATGAATATAATTTAATTAATTTTATCCTTGTTACATATTAACGTATTTTGATATTACATTCATTTCATTTTAATTAAAATAATGTAATAATTATTTAATTATTTTGTTATTATATTCCATTAGCTAATGATATATTTTTTAAGTATAGTGTTTATCCAAAAGAAAATGATCAGCAACTAATTATATCATTTTGCTTTGATTGTTTAATGATCATTTATTTATAATTCAATTATCAAGAATAAAACCAGGAATACCAATCGTAAAACAAAACTTTAATATCTCTTTTATTCAACAATTTACAGCTACATCATAAATTAATTTAATTAACGAGTTGTTTCACACCAACTCAATGTGGTTTTTAAATGTTCAACCACATTCTTAACCATAAACCATTTTCATAGTTTCATAGCGGCAATAAGAAAACGGGACGGTTAATTCAAATTCTATGATTTCTAATTAATTCATCAAATAATTTTTTTGCCTTGAGAGTATGTACTAAACTAGTGCCTTTTCGATATTTTAAATTGTTCTAAATTATAAACTTTTTAATTTAAAAAAGAAAAATGCTCATGGTATGCATTTTACTATGCAATTTTAAGATGAAAGTTATCACTTTTATTATTACAATTTAATACTTTTCATTTTATTTCAATTTCTAGAGAGGTTTCAGGAATTTTATAAACTGATTTGGATATTAGAGAATTCGGGATGCTAATACAAGTATTTTTATGTCTATTAAAGTGTTTTAAAGTTTTCTATCAAGTAAAATATATATTCGTATAAGTAAAAATCGAACAAATTTTGTCTATAAAATGAACATATAAAACGAGATAAAACAATTACATTGAATTGTGATCATTTGGAGTACTTCTCTCAAATTATTAATGCCCGTATCACCAACGAAACTTAAAATTTGACATAAAATGACAATATCGCATCAAATGTATAACAGTACTGTAAGTGTCATCATATGATATTTTATTTCGATTAGCTTTTATTTATTTAAGTTCGCCATAAAATTTAAGTTTCGTTGGTGGCAACGAGCATTAGAAACGTATGATAATGAACAACCAAGGTTTAGTGCACATCTAGGAGCATGCAAAGAGAGTTTTTCGGTTTGTCAATTGATTTGACATTTACGACATTTGTTAAAATCCATGCCAAAGAACGCAACAATAAACGAAATACATTGATGTTTTTATTTTTTATTAATAATATGAATAACTCAAACAAATATTTAAGTAAAGTATGTCTTGTATTAGAAAAAATCTGATGTGGACACCACATGACTTCCTTGTACGCGTATTATACTATACCTACATTTTTTTTTATTGTACATATTTGACGTAATTTGACATTGACATAATTTTTTTAATTTTTTCTTAGTTTTTGTTGTAATCCATAGCAAATTTAATTGCGGAAAACAAGAATTATATAATTTTTAAATATCTCGCTTATACAAAAGGCTAATTTAATAATTCTTAGGCTGGATTGCATGAAAGCGGGTTAACTTCTAGCCCAGGGCTACATACGGTAACCTAGGTTACCGACTTGTTTGACAGCTAACCTCGGGCTAGAAGTTAGCCCGTGCATATCCACGGGATAACTCTCGGGTTACCAAATTCGAATTGCACATGGCCGACATCAAGCATCATATTTATAATAAAAAAGGCATTTTTATCGGTGTTTTTCGTCAGGTACGCCTAAAATATAAATAATTATTTACTCTTTAATTGTACAAATTATATTTAAAACACAGAATTCATGTTTCACGGTCTCATTTTAATATATTCAGAAAAATAATAAATTGTGACATGATCTGTCAATGTAGATACACACTTCTATACACATTATTTGTTGCAAAATATGTGACGTACATTATGTAATTAATGTTAATAATAATATTTATTAAATGCATGTTTCAAGTTATGTCTTGTGTGTTGTCTTTCCAGTATGAGTACCACTTCTTTTGAATCTACCTTCTATTTCTCTGATTGCGTGGTTTTTTTTCCATAAACGTACAAGTGACATATGATGCACAACTAAAAATAAAAGATATTGTAGTTTGTTTTCAAGGATCTGTACATGATAGTACTATCAAGTCAATTTTTCACAATATTGCAATTTCAACAAATGATTTTATACCTGAAGAAAATGAAGTAGCACAGAACAATGAACAGCAAATTATACACACCGTACAAGTTAATAATGCTGTACGAAATTCTTTAATAAACACAGGGTTTTCTGAATAGTGAATGTTAGGTTAAATCTGTTTGTGTACATTAGTAATAAAAGCTGAAACTATCAATGTGTATGTCTTCTTAATCTTTGAGCTGTAGCGCGAATAAATACGAATTCAAAAATAACTGATGTTATGTTCATGTAGTGACATCTGTTATTCAGTAGTTCAATTACGTTTGACAGCTAACCGAGGGTTAAATCATGCAATTCAATTTTTGGCTAGCCCGGTGTTACCCGTTGGCCCTGGGTTAGCGTAACCCGAGAGTTAGCCCGCTTTCATGCAATCCAGCCTTGATGTGCTAGACGCAGAATTTAATTCTCTAAAATTTGCAGCATTTATTTCTAAAATCAAAATAATACCATTTTTTTCAAGAAAAACTCTTAGCAGCTTCATGTGATGTATCAATTCCGGTTAGTCCATTTTAACCAAAACCTATTATGTTATTTGCATTGATATAGTAGTCTTATATAGCAAATTAGAAAAGTAGGAAGTTATATAATGATCAAAAAGGGAGGTGCACAACTAGATGTTATAACAGTCCTAAATATAAAGTTTCAATTTTCTACGGCTTACCGTTTTTAAGTTATGCGAGATACATACGTACGTACAGAGGTCACGACGAAATTAGTAAAAATGGATTCAGGAATGGTCAAAATTGATATTTCCGCTGAAATCTCAAAACCGAAAATTTTTCTTTACGTCGTACAAGGAAGTGAAAAATAACTAAATTGCTATTTATTTATTTATTTATGCTACTCTGTGCACCAGGAACTTAAACTCAATTACAGTACAAGCTCCGAACTCATCGAGCCGTAATGTGGTAGTTTATATATTTTTAGCTCGAATGAAATTCGAATTCTGAAATGCCGTAACGCTATCGTCACCATCGTACTGTCATTTGGCATGACTTTTATATAGCTGTATTCTTATTGCAACTTAACAAAATGAGCTTGCCAAATGTAAATTTCTTTTAACAGTACCTTTACTGTTTACTTTAATGCTCGACAATATTTCACCTTGATGTTTGATGTTCTTTGTAACTTGTTAAAATCTCACTTCTGGTCTGACTAATGTATGGCATATGGCAACGTACTGTACTAAATCTTTAAGTTGATGTCACATCTGTACGATTTATGTTTGATGAAACACGTTGTGTCATACAGGAAAATAGAATTGCCGTTATTTCAATTAAATCAAATAATTTGAAAACGTCGTTAATGATTTTACTCTTTTGCGACACTGCAGTGTTGTGTGATATAAATTTGCTATTTGATCTTTGATCAATCTTACGTTTTGGTGAATCTTTCCAACTGAACCTAAAAAAAAACATTGTTTTAAAAGAGACAGTCTATTTGTACTCACGATTTCTCAAATACACATTAGAGTATTGGAAAAAAGAATGATTTTTGTGACCAAAAACTGAAGTCAATCAGTGGTATCATAATTTTAAATTATTATGTATATTTTGTCACAAAATCCGTAATAATTAAATTGAACCATGATTTAATGCAAGTTATTGTTAAACATTTTTCGAATTTTATGGGGTAGGTGGCTCAGTGATATTAAGTCGTCCTGTGGCTACTTCTCACTAATATCTTTGAGGAGCATAATTTGACGACTGGTAACCGTATTTCCCATTTTATGGGATATAACGTATAAATATATCATCACGCCTTTTACCCATTACTGGGTGTAGCACTTTCCCATAGCAGATCTCGGTAAGTGATATATTTTTTCGCGTGAAGTGCGGTTACCAGCCGTCAAATAATGGCCCCCAAAGATATTAGTGGCGGGGGAGCTACAGGGGTAGATTTAAATTGGTGAAAAATTGTTTGTCGCCTGTGGGGATCGAACCAGGGTTCTCAAGATCCACAGGCCGACTCGATATCATTGAGCCACCTATCCCAGCGTGTTGTTATGTATATACTATGTTCCCTAGTTATAAAGTTTATGTTTCAAATATTTATGAAACGAAACACAGGTCAGCAAAATTATTTTTAGATGAACTTTATATTGTTTTTAGTGCTAATTACAAATATAGCCTACATTTTTTTTTATAAATAGGTACCTTATTAGATTTTTTTAAATGACACGAAATGTTTGCAAATGATTTGTAACTAAAATCACTCACTAAAAAATATAGTTCAAGTTACGTGAAGATTAGTTATGTTGATTTAAAAAATATATAAGTTTTACTTTTCTTCACAATGTACATCTTGTGAAAATTAAACATTCTGAAGAAAAGTAAAACTTATATATTTTTTAAATCAACATAAAATCACTCACTTTGAAATAAATAAATATATCACCAAGCCTTTTTAAACATTACTGGGTGCGGCGCTCTGCCCTAGCAGAACGAGGTAAGTGATATATTTCTTCGCGTGAATTGCGGTTACGAGCCGTCAAATCACAGCTCCCAAAGATATTAGTTGGAAGGAAGCCACAAAGGTAATTTTAATGTGGTGAAAATTGTTTGTCGGCTGTGGGAATCGAACCTGGGTTTTCAAATCTACTGAATTAGCTACCCCATACAAACAACTGAAGAACAAAATAAAACAATAGAGTATTATAGTGGAACGTTGGTGAAATAGGCGGCTGTTCGCTAGTATAACTCAACTGTTTCACATTATTTTCTTACATTATTCTTTTTATTTCTGATGTATATAAAAAAAATACAATATTGCATACTTTAAAAAGTTTTTATAATTATAGAAACAAATTTATTATTAAATTGTTTGCAAATATCCACATAAAAATCACTTATTGTAATAAAATCATTCGTGATGGAATTGTTCCACTATTTTGTCGTACTCAACACCCAAACAATTACAAAACTACATATTATATTTAAAACAATTTTACCATTGCAAACCTGTGTTATTTGTCAATGCGTAATATTTTGAGAACTGCAGATTAGTATTGTAATATTTAATCTTAAAACTGATATTGTTTTAACCGAGGTTATTACTAAGCTGTTTTAAGTATTTGTTGAAAACTTAGTGGCGTAATCTGTATTAAAAAGGTGTAATACGAGGTGTAAGTTATTATATAAAAATAAAAGAAATTATAATCTAGTTTAAGTAGGACTGGAAAACATTCGTTTCACATGCCTTTTCTATGAGAAAAAATGAATTAATAACAATTGAATAAATTTCTATACAAAGTTGTTTAACAGAGCGTGAACCAGAATAAAAAGTAACAGCCGTAATAAAATGAGTTCAATTGTAAAATATTCTACAATTACAAACAATTATGTTGCATATTTATTTATTATTTATTTAGGTGGCTCAGTGGTATCGACTCGGTCTGTGCATTTAAGAACCTGGGTTCGATTACCACAGTCGACAAATAATGTTCACCACGTTAAAACTATCCCTGTGACTCCCCTTCCACTAACATCTTTGGGGACGTGATTTGGAGGCTGGTAACTGTACTTTATGCGAAGAAATATATCACTTATCGGGATTTGCTTCGGCAGAGTGCCACACCCAATAATGAGTAAACGGAGTGATGATATATTTATTCAAATGGCTCGAGTTGTATCGATTCGGCCAGTGGATTTCAGAATCCAGGTTCGATTCCCACAATCGACAAACAATGTTCACTATGTTAAAATTATCCCTATGGATCCCCCTCCACTATCATCTTTGAGGGTCTGATTTGACGGCTGGTAACTGTACTTCACGCGAAGAAATATATCACTTACTGAGATCTGCTTCGGCAGAGCACCACACCTAATAATGAGTAAAAGGCCACATAATACAGGAATGCCCAATACGAAAATACGATGGCCCCACAGAAGACATAATGAAAGCTTCCCCTGCAGCGCTGACATGGATACAACATCTAGATTTAGACCTGTAACCAGAATATATACTCTAATTTCACATGACATAATATACATAATATTTAACATACTTTATAATACTGTTGTAATGCCATACGATAAATAAATAAATAAATAAGTAAAAGGCGTGATGATATATTTATTTAATTTTGTATTTTACAACAGAAACTTAATTTTCATGATAACATGATATTTTTGACTAGAAATTGAAGATCACGGGTTTTGAACGGACAACCACTTGCCTGCAAATTAATAAACGCAAGTTTCAATGCAACGATTTACAGATATTTGAGTAGAAATACTCGTAACATAAGGTATCATTTAAATTTTCATCAAGTTTTTATAGCAGTAATATTAATGTTGTCATGCCTATAAATGTTATAAGTACTACATGGGAAAGGAATAGAAATGTTTTCTCATATATGTAATTACAAAATACTTGTACATTTTCTAATCATAACCTATTAATTCAATATTAATAGGTATTTTAATTATTTTATTTATAAATATAGTGTGAGGTAAATTAATATTTTATTTTACAAGCTTATATTATAACGAAAATATCAATAAAAGTTTTTTATGCGCTTATATATAATTTTACATCAATTTTATTAATTTGCTATAGGTACTTGAAACTGCAATTTAAATAATTATCTTTATCCATTATTTTAATAATTAGTCTGTCATGATATTTAATCACGAAATTGACTACAATTTTTGCATAATTTTCTGCAATTAGTTTGTCAATTTTAACTATAGAAATAATATACAAAATATTTCAAAAACTGTTGCATTTCTTTGTAATCGTATTAGTCTCACGTTTGTCAAAGTTTGCTACGGACTACAATATATAGAAAATATGCAAATGCTTAAGATATTAAAATAGTGTAAATCTTTTCTTTTACATTTATTAATGCAAATTTAAATTTAATTTGTTTGTAATTCATAATGGCTCTGTTGCATAAAGCGATGTTAGTTTTGTGGTTAGCTAATAAAATGTTAAAAGTTAACAATAGCCTAGATGGCTGACACCACATTTTAGGTTTTTCTGATGTTTATACTTAATTAGCATTAGTATTAAAATGCTTATTGTTAGTTAAATAAGAATGGCAAACAAATATTTATAACAAATAATTATTAGTTTAATGTATACTATAGAAATTATAATTATCTTGAGAACCCTGGTTCGATCCCCACAACCGACAAACAATTTTCACCAATTTAAATCTATCCCTGTGGCTCCCTCTCCACTAACATCTTTGGTGGCCGTGATTTGATGGCTGGTAACCGCAATTCACGCGAAGAAATATATCACTTACCGAGATTTGCTATGGCAGAGTGCCACACCCAGTAATGGGCAAAAGGCGTGATGATATATTTATTTATTTATATAGACATTATAACGTTTTAAAATATTGAATTGTCATGTGATTTTAATTCCAATTCCAGGATTTCTAACTCTGTTATTGGTTGTCCGAAAACGTGTGGTCAACCCAAATACTTTACGGAATGTTAGAAGTAATCTATTCCAAATGTTTTCATTGACAGTTGAAGCAACAATTATTTTAGGTTAGTATATAGTTTGTCATTTCAAATAATTAACAATGTTTTTATAAATCCACCATTAATTTACAAACATCACCTCAAATATAATTTTTTTTTTTAACAACAAAGACAAAATTAATTGTCATTCATACACTTGGTGAAACTAGGTTTAATAAAGCTAAGTCTCACAAAATTCATCCTCCAAGCCACCTTATGAGGGCATCGTCAGAGGCTGGCCAGCTCAGTCAGTAATCATAGACCATAGAATAAGAGCGAAACACGTCTATGGTTACTAACTTTGTTGGCCAGCCTCTGACGATGCCCTCATAAGTTGACTTGGAGGCTGAATTTTGTGAGACTTATCCAAGTGTTTATTTTATATTTTTTAGTTTTTATTTTTAATTCTAACAGTTTACAGGTATGTTGAAACTGTAAAATGTTCTTTAAATAAAACATTATTGATTTACAATATCTTTTGTTGCAATGTTTGTAATAATATAATTTTTTGTTAAATATTTGCCGTCCATTTTGTAAGAAATCCATTAACAACGATTCTTAATACCTTTCACATATGTTTTAAAGGTCTACCATTTAAAATTCTGTCGATAATTTTCCTGTAAATTAAATAACTACACTCACAGTAGTTAATAGAGAATGATTTTATGAACATAATAAGTATTTTAGTTCCGGTACTATATAAAAAAATACAATTACAAACTAACCACATAAAATTATATATTCACTAGCGAGACAAATAGTTAGTACAGCATTCTATCATATAAGTACAGTAGCGTTTCTATTCGACGAGCTAGTGATATACAGTCGCCATTAATGTCACTCCATTATTACGCGTTCCGTGTAGTGAAACCTTTTGTAAAATTAAAATCACAGACAAGTGGTCTTTTGAACCGTTCACTCACTTAATGTTGCACTTTCAACATAGCTCTGTCCTTGTTGCTAACGACGTTAATGTTGTTAGCGACTGAAGCTGTTCTTAGTGATGCATTTTTAATATGGTCGACTATGCATCTTTAGAAGTAGCGTAACATCTTGAATTAATCTTTTTGCGATATTCAACTAGTTTAGAATTTCCAGTTAATATGGAGAATAGAATTTTCATCATCTAAGGTTATTCTTTAAATATTACAAACTCTTTCTTCTACGATGTGGTCCAAAATTTTCCCTTTCTTGAAGAAAGTTGATGTGAAGATAGTTAATTTTAAGCGATTTTAAGTGTACAAAGATATAAGTTGAAACATTAAACTTTAATCTTCTAAGGTTATTCTTTAAATATTACAAATTCTTTCTTCTACGATGTGGTTCAAAATTTCCTCTTTCTTGAAGAAAGTTGATGTGACATCATTGATTAGTCGGTGAAGATTGTTAATTTTAAGTGTACAGAGATATTAGTTGAAACATTGAATTTTAATCTTCAAAGGTTATTCTTTAAATATTACAAACTCTTTCTTCTACGATGTGGTCCAAAATTTCCTCTTTCTTGAAGAAAGTTGATGTGACATCATTGATTAGTCGGTGAAGATTGTTAATTTTAAGTGTACAGAGATATTAGTTGAAACATTGAATTTTAATCTTCAAAGGTTATTCTTTAAATATTACAAACTCTTTCTTCTACGATGTGGTCCAAAATTTCCTCTTTCTTGAAGAAAGTTGATGTGACATCATTGATTAGTCGGTGAAGATTGTTAATTTTAAGTGTACAGAGATATTAGTTGAAACATTGAATTTTAATCTTCAAAGGTTATTCTTTAAATATTACAAACTCTTTCTTCTACGATGTGGTCCAAAATTTCCTCTTTCTTGAAGAAAGTTGATGTGACATAATTGATTAGTCGGTGAAGATAGTTAATTTTAATTGTACAGAGATATTAGTTGAAACATTGAATTTTAATCTTCAAAGGTTATTCTTTAAATATTACAAACTCTTTCTTCTACGATGTAGTCCAAAATTTCCTCTTTCTTGAAGAAAGTTGATGTGACATCATTGATTAGTCGGTGAAGATAGTTAATTTTAAGTGTACAGAGATATTAGTTGAAACATTGAATTTTAATCTTCAAAGGTTATTCTTTAAATATTACAAACTCTTTCTTCTACGATGTAGTCCAAAATTTCCTCTTTCTTGAAGAAAGTTGATGTGACATCATTGATTAGTCGGTGAAGATAGTTAATTTTAAGTGTACAGAGATATTAGTTGAAACATTGAATTTTAATCTTCAAAGGTTATTCTTTAAATATTACAAACTCTTTCTTCTACGATGTAGTCCAAAATTTCCTCTTTCTTGAAGAAAGTTGATGTGACATAATTGATTAGTCGGTGAAGATAGTTAATTTTAAGTGTACAGAGATATTAGTTGAAACATTGAATTTTAATCTTCAAAGGTTATTCTTTAAATATTACAAACTCTTTCTTCTACGATGTAGTCCAAAATTTCCTCTTTCTTGAAGAAAGTTGATGTAACATCATTGATTAGTCGGTGAAGATAGTTAATTTGAAGTGTACAGAGATATTAGTTGAAACATTGGCGATGCCAAACGCAAACTCCTACCAATCCAGTTGAGGCTTTGTCTTATTTATTTATGTTACACTGTACAACAGGAACTTAATTCCAATTACAGTACAGGGTCCGCACTAACCGAGCCGCAGTGTAGTAGTTCATATAATTTTTAGCTTGAGTAAGATTCGAACTCGGTATCTCCGGATTTGAATTCCATATCGCTATCCACACCACCGTACTGACGGACTATATCGATGGGCCCAGTATTTAATTTCGACATCAGCAATATACCCAGCATCCAATTTGCAAAGAATCCAAACGAAATTTTCATTAGTATTTTAATATTTTTCATGAGAATAAGTATTCGTTTTAAATACTGAGTTCGTAAAAATAGTATATACACCTTGTCAGAGTGTTTTATCTTTTTTGTTTTACTTTTACTTAAGCCGACCCTGCATATTTCTGTTTGGTCGAAATAATATTATTTATATTACTAAACATAAACCTAACCCGTAGGTGGCTCAGTGATATCGAGTCGGCCTGTGGATCTTGAGAAGCCTGGTTCGATCCCCACAGCTGACAAACAATTTTCACTAATTTAAATCTATCTCTGTGGCCGTGATTAAATGGCTGGTAACCGCACTTCACGCGAAGAAATATATCTCTTACCTAGAACTGCTACGGCAGAGTGCCACACCCAGTAATGGGTAAAAGGCGTGATGATATATTTATTTATTTTTAAAAAATTTGAATATTTGAATTACTTCTTTTGATTCCCTATAGACGACTAAACTAACTTCGTGGTATGATTTTCGTTAAATCAGAACATGTTTCATTGCAGACGAAATCTTTTGTCGATACCTATCATATAGGTGTCTTGGGATCGATCCCTCGTTAGACACTATGACAGAAAAATTAGATTGATACCATACTTCGTACCTAGGTGATGTGGTGTAGCGGTTAGCATCTCTGCCCGGCACGAAGAAGGTCCCTGGTTCGAATTTTTCTGTCATAAATTTAACTTTAAATCTTATATCTATGATTACAAAACAAATGACGTTCGTTAAAGTTAACAAACAAATTAGTTTCCATAACCAAACTGTTTTTTCCGAAATAAAATGCATTTTTTACAACTAGTAATAATAATAAACTAGAGAAAACGAATGCTTCCAGTAAATGAATAATTTTACTGAAACCAGATCTGCATGTTGAATTTATACATGTATTAATATAACTATCATATATCAATATGCATGACCAGTGAATAATAAATAGCCATACATCAGGTAATATATTTATGGATGACTAGTAATAACTAAATAAATAATTATATATTTGCTACAAAATAAACATGAAATAATATAAAACAACAAGGTGCATAATAAAATAATCAATAAATAATATAAAAATTGTCAACAACAAACGCCATTAAAATGAAAGGATCGTTAATGTCCGTCAATCAAATTTTATGGTCTTTTTATGTAAGATTTTATATTAATATTTATCGAATGTCGTAAAATATTGTTAAATTTTATTGTTCTTGGGTATAACAACAATGTCAAAGAAACAAGATGGAGTATTTTAATCATGTAATCATGCATGTTTTCTTGTTCTGATCGTTAAATGCAAATTCCACTAACATGAACACTGATTAACTTTATTTGCCGCTGTTTAATGTCTACATTCTTCCAGAGAAAAATACATTAAATAAAATCTGCCACCATGATATAGTGACCTGTGTGTGATGGTTACGTGACTATTATACGTTGTAGGTTGCGGGTTTGAATCCCACACAGGACATAAATATTTGCATGGTGACTACCGAACTGGAATGTCCGGGAAAGCATGGAATTGAAAAACCTGACTTGAATATTTATATAATATCTGGGGAAAATATTTTTAGTGGAAAAATTTGATTTATGCAGCAATTTTCTCTCAATTAATTGAAGAATGGCATGTATTTGTGCAAATTTGTAATCCACTTTTTACAGTAATTAACCAAATAAATTTGATTATATGACTTATTATAAAATCAACTAATCATATTTAAGAATTTATATTATTTTCACAAGTTGAAAAAATGAGTGTTTTCTTTGTAGCGCGTTCGAATGACTTTTATTGTCTCGACTTGCGGTCGCTACTAAAAGTAACATTCTCACGCACCAAAAAACAAGTATTCTGCCCACAAAATGCAAACAACATTTTTTCTACAACTGTAAATAAAGAATAATACAATAATTATTGATTTATTTAAGTAAATTGAACAAAAAACAATCAATAATAATATTAATTTGATACTATTGATGTGTTGTAACTAATGAAACCTGACAACAAATAATTTGGTCTAGTGTGTATGTAGGCCTGCAATTCTTGAGGACCCGAGTTCGATTCCCGCAACCGACAAACTGACTTTTACCAATGTAATATTAATTCCAGTGACTCCCCCTCCACTAACAACTTTGGGGGCCATGATTTGACGGCTGATAACCGCACTTCACGCGTAAAAATATATCACTTACAGAGTACAGAGATCTGCTGCAGAGTACCACACCCAGGAATAGGTAAAAGGCATGATGATATATTTATTTATTTATGAATACGAAACAGTGCGCAAAATACTTATTTTGCGCACTAGGATGCAAAATAATGCACAAAATACGCGTTGTCATGGTAATGTAAATGATGAAAAAATCACGTACTTCGCGTATTGATATTAGTGAAAAAAAATTAACATTTTTTGACAGTAAAAAATGTGTATACAATATTCTGTATTTCCATAGCAACGACAAACCTATATGAGGTGAGCAATACCTGCTAAACTGACAGAATTTTATCTAACATTTTTACTTCCTTGTACGAAGTAAAGGAAGTATTGTAATCGCGAAAATTTTCGGTTCTCAGATTTCAACGGAAATAGGTATTTTGGTTCTCCCTGAATCCATTTTGACTAATTTCGTCATGCCGTCTGTACGTACGTACGTATGTACGTACGTATGTATCTCGCATAATTCAAAAACGGTAAGCCGTAGAAAATTGAAACTTTATATTTAGGACTGTTATAACATCTAGTTGTGCACCTCCCTTTTTGGTCATTATACAACTACCGGAAGTGGTACTTTACTTGAAGCCTATAATAGATTTTCATGAAAATCTATATTCAAATATAATTTAAAACTTTCCAAATTTGGTAAATAAGACTACTATATCAATGGAACTAACATAATAGATTTAGGTTAAAATAGACTAACCGGAAGTGGCACATTACATGAAGCTGCTAACAGTTTTCCTTGAAAAAAATGGTATTATTTTAATTTTAGAAATGAATGCTCCAAATAAAAGTTTTAGAGAATTAAATTCTGCGTCTAGCACATTAAGAATGTTTAAATTAGCTTTTTGCATAAACGATATATCTAAATTTAAATATTATATATTTTTTGATTTAAAAAAAAATTAAGTTTGCTATGGATTAGAACAAAAAATACAAGATTTAATGTCAAATATGTGCAATTAAAAAATATCTATAATTTAATACGCGTACAAGGAAGTCATGTGGTGTCCACATCAGATTAGGCAACTCGACAATCTCGCAAACAAATATCTCCAAAAAACAGATGCACAAACGCGATATAGGAAAAAATTATACTACATGTTGTTGAAATTATTACATTTTTAAAAGCGCCTTTATCGTCAAACAAGTTTCATAAAAAATAAATAAAATAATACCTACCGCAATTGCAGATCTCCAACATGACCGTGCAATTTCCAGTTGTTAAAGATGTAAGTAGTGATATATATTTTGATGATTGAAAGAATTCGCTAACAAATAAAAATATGCGTGATAAAATCACCGTTATAAACCGTTAACCATAACAATGCAATCCTACACTACAATCAATTACACACATACATTGCTACATCCTGTAAGCGTCACATGGTCACGTAACATGTTGCCAACCTACAAACAATTAAATCCCTGCATTTCTCTACTCCACCCCACGCAAAGCACCGTAGCGTAACGTTTAGTAAATCATCTCGCACCATTACAAAGTTCGCACGCTCGGTAATTAAATGACGTGATGAGAGCTCCGGGAGAGAAAGAAGGAGAGTTAGTGGAAGACAGAGAGGAGCGAGGCGGACTGGGAGGGTCTTTGTTAACCGGAACACGACCGGAGCGACCACAGTATTGATTCCGGTGCGACGGTCACGTGATATGCACGTGCTGCCGCTAGTGTCGACGAATGGTATTCGTTATTCGTTATTCGTTTCCGGGTGGAAGTGTCACTTATATACGGGGTGATCAGAAACTACTTTATTACTTTGAATGGATGCATATTTTATTAACTAGTCGTGACTAAACATGATTAACTAGACAATTGAATAAAACTATTTTTCATTTTTAAACTTTAAACTAAAGTACAGATAACTAAATTTTCAGTTTCTACAACTTATTCCTATTATTTACTGTAAATTAATTTATAATATATATTTTAAAAATCTGATGTGGACACCTCATGACTTCCTTGTATGTGTATTAAACTGTAGATATTTTTAATGCACATATTTGACATTAAATTTTTATTTTTTGTTGTAACCATTGCAAACTTAATTGTAAAAAATACATATATTTTTTAAATTAACATATCTCGCTTATACAAAAGGCTAATTAAATAATTCTTAATGTGCTAGACGCAGAATTTAATTCTCTTAAATTTTTATTCGCCGCATTTATTTCTAAAATCAGAACAATTCAATTTTTTTCAAAAAAACCTGTTAGCAGCTTCATGTAATGTATCACTTTTGGTCAGTCCCTTTTAACCAAAACCTATTATGTTATTTCCATTGATACAGTAGTCTTATATACCAAATTTGAAAAGTTTTGGATTATATTTTAATATAGTTTTTCATTAAAATCTATTATGGGGTAGATGGCTCAGTGGTATCGAGTCGGCCTGTGGATCTTGAGAACCCTGGTTCGATCCCCACAGCCGACAAACAATTTTCACCAATTTAAAAAAATCTACCCCTGTGGCTCCCTCTCCACTAATATCTTTGAGGGCCGTGATTTGACGGCTGGTAACCGCATTTCACGCGACAAAATATATCACTTACCGAGATCTACTTAGGCAGAGTGCCACACCCAGTAATGGGTAAAAGGCGTGATGATATATTTATTTATTTATTTTATATAGGCTACAAGTAAAGTACCACTTCCGGAAGTTATTCAATGACCAAAAAGGGAGGTGCAGAACTAGATGTTATAACAGTCCTAAATACAAAATTTTAACTTTCTACGGCTTACTGTTTTTGAGTTATGCGAGATACATACGTATGTACAGACGGCCCGACGAAATTAGACAAAATGGATTCAGGGAAGGCCATAATGCGTATTTCCACTGAAATCTGAGAACCGAAAATTTTCGCGATTACAATACTTCCTTTACTTCGTACAAGGAAGTAAAAAGGATTCAATAATATTAAATAAAGAAAAGGACTCAGAATTAAATGTTGTTATAAAATATTTATTTAGAAAAGTTTGATTTATACTAATTAATCAAATTTATAGTGCTATAAAGCCGGTATCACACGTTGAATATTTCACTATTAGATAAAACTATAGTTCAAGTTTACAAAATAACTATTGTAATTTAAATTTAAGAAAATATTATTTGAAGTGCAGATTAATTGCAGCATAACCTATGTTATAATAAAATATAAACTAAACACTTGGCTAAGTCTCACAAAATTCCTAGTTTCACCAAGTGTATGGATGACAATTAATTTTGTCTTTGTTGTCACCTATGTTATGTTTATGTTTGCCAGTCTTCACCTAGTATTCATTATCTTTGTTCGAGCAGCCATTCACTACTATCAGAAACTTGGATAAATTCTTCAAGCATGTACTAAAATTAGTTTCAAACTTTCAGAACAATCCATGGACTTATGTGAATTGCCATCAGTAACATGCGCATTAGTGTTTTATTTAATATTTGAAATTTATTGTTCAAATAAGCTTCTTAGAAAGTGTTGTCTCGTATATATTTGTAAACGTAGTTTGTAAACATATATGTTGGAATGTATTCGCGAGCATACGACTCTGTTTGCCATATTGTAAATGTTTAGCGGCGTTAATAAACTGTGATAAGAATAGCAAATAAATAAATAAACGTTTAGTAAAAGATATGTCACATTGAATTCCTGTTGTATAACATAAATAAATATAATAGTACTGTTCAAGCAGCATAATTCAACAATCTCAATTTAATTGTACATTTTTTTATCCGAAACATACACAGTTAAAAGTTATATCAAACTAATTTCTGATTGTTTGCTTTAACAAAGCCATACTAAATTTACAAATCATCAGCCTGTGGCGCTACAGCCCAAATCGGGCCTGGGCCTACCGGTCACACCGAGCCGCAGTTTTTACACTGCCGTACTGCCCGTTTTCGTAGTCGAATGCTACATTATTTAAGGCGTATAAGTGACTAGCTTATAGCGCCCGAGTGTGATAAATACATGTAACTGCATTTTATATTTTACGACAAATCACATATTGTCGACAGGCGGATTCGAACTGACGAACCTTGGCTCAGGTGACGTCACATTATGTTAAGAGATGTGCCTTAACACGCTCGGCCACCGCGCCTGTTACAAATACGGACAATTAATTTTTTAATCTTACACACTACTAAAATTGATTATTTTATGTGTATTTTGCTGTACTTTTACAAATTCATGTATGGAATGCTAACTTTTTAGTACTACTCGCGTGTGGAGCTATATTGATTAATTTTGGTGTTAAAGTTTAAATCAAATTACAAGACAATAAAAGAAGAGTTTTTAGTATCGTAAATAACGTAAAGTATACATAATGGAAATAGTTATTTATTGACCAAGTGTTGAAAGTAGATGTTTGTACACCGAGACTAGAACCACGAGCATAACAAAGGCTGTGATTAATCAAAGTATGCAAAGATACTTTCAAACATTTTTTTTACGATCGAAGTTAATATTTATCGGGTTTTAATTATAATTAATGAAAATTTTTAATTGTAAGTCACTAGGAAAGCAATAAAAATTACATTTGTTTTCTGCAATTGTTTACGAGTCATCAAATGACGTTCGAAAAACTTACTTGTTTACTGATCGTTGAAAATAGTTATTTGTTTAATTAGATATAAAAATATATCATTACGCCTTTTACCTATTACTGGGTGTGGCACTCTGCTGTAGCAGATCTCGGTAAGTGATATATTACTTCGCGTGAAGTTGCCGTCAAATTACGACCTTCAAAGATGTTAGTGGAGGGGAGCCACAGGGGTAAGATTTTAATTTGGTGAAAATTGTTTGTCAGCTCAAGATTCACTCGCTACCACTGAGCCACCTACCCCATAATTACGTAAAAAACAAATTTAACTTTTATATAATTTCATAAATGTCATTCTACTTTTTATGAATCTTATCAATCATTGTTTATTAATTAAATTTACAATAAATAATGGGTAGAAATTTTAACCCTACCTACGATTACAGAAGTGACACGATTATTTATTAAATTTATGGGTATTTGAATAGTAAAGAACTGTTTATTTAGCTCTGTCTCTAGGGGTTACGAGACTTTTAACGGACTAGCCCGTGTAAAAATTATAACGGGTTTTTGACATTGGTTATCATGACAACATATCTAATTTGAAACGTTTGACACTTAAATATTTTTTGATTAAACAAAATCTGTCAGATTTTCAAAGTCTACCTTGATTGAACATTTTAGTTATTGCGTTATACTATTACAATTAATTTTATTTAACATAAGTTTATTGCGATTCAAATGCCCATAAAACATTGTACAATGCTCGACCGTTACCTGAAATTTACAGTCTCGGCTGTTAGCTTTCTATGCTCGCCTGTAAATTTCTGTATAACGGTCTTGCAATGTAAATATCTATAAATGTCAAATTTGTTGTTTTTCTATAGCAACAGTTTCACAGCTTGGATTTTAAAGATAGCACTTCACAACTTGTCAATTGTCAACAAAAGCCCACTTTTAATATAAATCGGCAAACAAATTCTTTTCGTTGAAATCATAGAGCAGTTCATATACATATTTTTTATTTATCAAATATGAGACCTCTATTAATTTTCATCACAGTATATGGACTAATTTGTCCAAGACCGCAGCATAATTCGATTCTGTAATCAGCATAGCGGCACACATATGCTACAACCATGAAACTACGTACGACATTGGTCGCGCTAACAATGTGAGGGGTGAAGTGGATGCTTTGTGAGGTAATACACATTGGTATTCATTGTCCGAGCGTAATTGTCTTTCGTAAACAAGATTACGCAGCTCTCAATAGTATGGCAACACTGAATATTGACTATGGTGTTAAGTTACCACCATGATATTTTAACGAGAAAAATAGATCACAATAAGTATATCATCACGCCTTTTATCCATTACTGGGTGTGGCATTCTGCCTAAGCAGATCTCGGTAAGTGATATATTTTTACTTTTTACTTAGCCGTCAAATCACGGCCCTCAAAGATATTAGTGGAGGGGGAGCCACAGGATTAGATTTAAATTGGTGAAAATTGTTTGTCGGCTGTGCGGATCGAACCAGGGTTCTCAAGATCCATATTCCGACTCGATACCACTGAACCACGTACCCCATACAACAATTATACGCTTTTTAAATAAATTACATTTGATATGATGTCTAACAGTACAAGTTAAAAGTATATGAACTATCACACCGTGGCTCGGTGAGTCCCTGTACTGTAATTGGGGATTAAGTTTATGTTTTATAGAGTAGCATAAATAAATTTGAGAATTCAAGTTTAATTTCTCGCAGCTGACAAACTTGATTCCACATGAAAATTATTCCTATAGGTCTTCCATTTTTGAGAGCTGTGATTTGACGGCTGGTAACCGAACTTAACATACGAAATATATCACTTACCGAGATCTGTTGTGATAGAGTGCCTACATCCAGTAATGGGTAAAAGGCGTGATGATATGTTTATTTATTTATTTGTATTGTATCAAACAAATGACTTATAAACATTTTCCGCAAGTAATTTTCTATTGTTTCTGTTTACTATAAGTGAAATTCTAAATCCTAATTTAAAATTAATTATTCTATTATTATTAAAATTAAAATAAATAAATATATCATCACGCCCTTTACTCATTACTGGGTGTGGAATTTTGCAGTTTACAGATCTCGGTAAATGATATATTTCTTCGCATAAAGTCGTTAAATCACGACCCTAAAAAGATGTTAGTGGAGGGAAAGCCACAGGGGTAGTTTTAATGTTGTGAAAATTGTTTGTCGGCTATAGGAATCGAACCCGTGTTTTAAAATCCACAGGCCGATTCCATACCACTGAGTCACCTACCCCCCATATGAAAATAATAAGCTTTTATATTCGTAAAAATCATTTTCGAATTATTTTTACGACTTGTTTAACTAACAATAGTTACAATTTAAACTTGGTTTAAATAAATAAAAGATAATCGAATGAAATCTATCCGTAATCAAAATAGTTACTTGTGTATTAAGAGCGTAAAGTGATGATTGTTACTCGAGCACACACTGAGGAATAAATATACTTTACACTAATAATAAACAGATAATGTTTTCTACCATTGCATCTTAAATTATTCAAAAACATATACATACTGAAAATAAATTCGTTCTATCAATACGTTTCTGTTTCGTTTGTATCCCTGGTAACTATTGAAGTAAGTTCGTATCTATGATTTTGTCTCGCGGTGCCATTGGAAATACGCAAATTTAATATCTTTTTATTTTTCAATTGTTTCACCGAAAACGTCAACTTTACAATGACAAATGAGAGCGTCATTATCAACGTTTCATAGTAATCATAGAAAAATGTTATTTTTGTTTAATAACTCGCGTATGTAAGATGCGCTTAACTTTTTGTTTTGTAATTTACATAATTTATTCACGATTTATCAATCGATTATTAAGTAAATATTAACTAACAGCAATATATATTATATCTATTCTCCTATATTTAACAGGCATAACTGTTGAATGAATACATTTTTAATTATATACGGTATTTTGCATTCATTATTTGCTCTAATAAAATTTGATACATCCACAGCGCTTCTGTTATAATTCTACACAAATCGGGTTCATTCGTAGAATCTCCGAAATTAACCGACAACTAAAAAATCGATGAACATTACATTCAATATATTTTAAAATGATTTTTAACGCTACCAAACAAGTTAAAACATTGCTCATTATCATCAAAATATGTTTGCGTCCATACTGGTCTAGTACAGTGCAATTGTTCACAGTGATAGCAGTTCGTCCGATGTTTATGGCCATTTTAGTGAGTATTTTAATGTGTAAAATTACTTAAATTGTGTGATATTGAATTGTATTCGGACATGAAATACCACATTGCGGCTCGGTGAGCCCCTATACTATTCCTGCTGTACAGAGTAGCATAAATAAATTCATGTTTTTTAGTGTTGTGTATAAAAGAAACATTAATATAGAAGTGATATAGATTGTGTGGATCTCTGGATTCGCTGATGTCAATAGTTGACAACGTAGGACGAGTCCGGTAGCTGATCCTGCTCAAAGTAAGAAATATCAATATTATTTTTAGGTTTTTAAATAAATTTGTTTTAGAAAACAAACATTTCCTGTGTACCTATCTGTATTCCTGCTTGTTGTAAAAAGGATTTTCGAAATTTAGCACATATAAAATGTTTTTTCTACAACCATTAAAAAAAGTAGACTTATTTTTATTATGAAAGTAGCAGATTTTTGCACTAGTGCAAAAAATGTGAATTATTTCTGCACTAGTGCAGAAAAGTAATTTAATATAAATAGACTCTATACAGTATACTTTCTATTAATATTTATGGAAGCAAATTTAATGTTTTGCAGCATTTGCTTCTTCTATAATGTCTATAGAATCTAATACGTGTTCACCACTCGATTCAAACATTTTTTAAATTGAAAGCACGGAGAAATTTTTCCTCATTATCAACAAAATAATTGAGTTTGTTTGTCATTGTCAGTTGTCATGGATACATTAAATCAGGTATCTTTCTAAAGTTTCTAAATTAATACAAAATTTCAGAGATATTACAATTACTGAAATTTGTTTAAAATATGGTTTATGGTTGTAGAAAAAATAGTGTACGCAACTCGTGCAGAAAGGGGTTTTTTTGAACTCACGGACCACTCATTCAAAAAACCCATCTTTCTGCACTTAATACGTAAATAACTATTCTCGTACTTTGTTTTGTGAAATTTATAGGTTGCGGATTAGTATTGTGCCGCAACTTTGTTATGAAACCCGACTCGTTGACGTGAATAATAATGTGATAACATTTTTTATTTCAACGATGCGGTTTACATCTGTGCGGCTCTGTTGCAATAGAAGTTTCAAGTCTATTGCTTCTGAAACAATTGGTACCTTGCGGTTCTTTTGTTACTGATAGAACAATGGAATTCTTCCCATTAACGGCATTTCAAAGCGGTGATTTGATCGTATCTATTGTAATCTTTGATCTTTGAGAAGTGCTTCTCAAAAGTTTCCCTTTTATAGCCATCGAACATATAATTAAATAAATAAATGTTACGATGAAATAAACATTAAATATTAAATGAATATAATCAAACTAAACACTTGTCTAAGTCTCACAAAATTGTTTAGTTTGATATTTTATTATTAAACCTAGTTTCACCAAGTGAGCATTCAAAGACAATTAATTTTGTCTTTGTTGTTTTTTTACTTCCTTGTACGAAGTAAAGGAAGTATTGTAATCGCGAAAATTTTCGGTTCTCAGATTTCAACGGAAATAGGTATTTTGGCCCTCCCTGAATCCATTTTGACTAATTTCGTCATGCCGTCTGTACGTACGAATGTATCTCGCATAACTTAAAAACGGTAAGCCGTAGAAAATTGAAATTTTATATTTAGGACTGTTATAACATCTAGTTGTGCACCACCCTTTTTGGTCCTTATACAACTACCGGAAGTGGTACTTTACTTGAAGCCTATAATAGATTTTCATGAAAAACTATATTCAAATATAATTTAAAACTTTCCAAATTTGGTATATAAGATTACTATATCAATGGAAATAACATAATAGATTTTGGTTAAAATAGACTAACCGGAAGTGGCACATTACATGAAACTGCTAACAGTTTTCCTTGAAAAAAATGGTATTATTTTAATTGTAGAAATAAATGCTGCAAATAAAAGTTTTAGAGAATTAAATTCTGCGTCTAGCACATTAAGAATTTTTAAATTAGCTTTTTGCATAAACGAGATATCTAAATTTAAATATTATATATTTTTTGATTTAAAAAAAAAATTAAGTTTGCTATGGATTAGAACAAAAAATAAAAGATTTAATGTCAAATATGTGCAATTAAAAAAATATCTATAGTTTAATACGGGTACAAGGAAGTTATGTGGTGTCCACATCAGATTTTATTTAAATTAAATGAATAATTTTGAGGAATAAATAAACATGTTGCTGACTTCTGGTCATTTGGTCGTTACTTTATAATGATATGGGTATCATTCCTCAATGATCTTTTCACAGTGGAACATTAAAATGTTAATTTAAGAATGTCCAGTTCAGTTTGCATAGAAATAGCACCCATTATAATATTTTTAATAATTTAATAAATGCGCAATGAATAAATTTTCACATAAAACTAGTAGTTTATTAAGCAGAAATTTTATGCTAACACCATAATTATTCGCATCTGTTTTGTAATATGAATTCTGTCGTAAATGTCAACAACTTGATTAATTTCGATTTATTAGCAAATTATTTCATAAATATACAACACGTTTGTGAGAATATTTTGAATTCTCCGCATTCTTTTACTGTTTCTCGTATATTTAATACAAATAAAAAATATTACAACAGTTTTGACGCAATCGGAATTCTAGATTAAATATTTGTTTAAATTAGTTTTTAAATGTATGTTTTATTCTTCTGGAATGCATTTGATACGATCCTAGTCTACATCATTAATTATACAGTAAATGTTAATTGTGCCGCTACGAATATTAAAAATTTTATAAATAGAGTCTCATGAATTATTTTTGTCTTTAATATCCATTACGTCAAGATTTTTTCTCTATTGAAAATCTAAATAAATAAATAAATATTACTCGCGGTGCTCTGCCGTAGCATATCTCGGTAAATGATATTTTTCTTCACATGAAGTGCGATAACCAGTCGTCAAATCACAGCCTTCAAAGATGTTACTTAAGCCACAAGGGTAGTTTTTTTTAATATGATGAAATTTTTTTGTCGACTATAGGAATCGAAAACGATGTTTATCAGCAATTTAATTTGCACTATCTGTGAAATTACATCTTTTTTCTTCTTTTCCATTTTTCAAATTAGCGACACTATGACTATTAAAACAATATAACAATATCCAGCAGTACGGTGATGTGGATAGTCTTACGGTATTCGGATCCGAAGATCCCAAGTTCGAATCGTTAGGGTTGTGCCGTGGTCAATTGACCAAAAATATTTGACGACCAAATAATACGGTCAAATAATCTAAATGGAACCGCCACGACATCTGTTGTTCAATAGAAATAGCTACTTACTATTATTACATGAATATATCTAGTTTGGTATTCTGGGTTCTGGAGAATTTGCTTACTTTACGTTACAAATAAAATAAATACATATTATTTCATTTTACTTTATTTTCCCCTTTATTTTGAATTTGATGTGGTTTTGTTTATTATTTGTTGTTGGTTTTTCATTTTCAGTAATATTGGATGTAGTAAACAGTACTATATAAATAAATTACTATTTTAATTGTGATTTTTATTAAATGTTTCTTGGTCAATTGACTGGTCAATTGACCGAAAAATATTTGACTGGTCAAATGCACAACCCTACGAATCGTACTCAAGCTAAAAATTATATGAACTACAACACTTCGGTTCAGTGAGTTCGGACCCTGTACTGTAATTGAGATTAAGTTCCTATTGTACAGAGTAGAGTAAATAATGATAGCTATGAACATACCTAGGAATGTTATGAGTATCATTACAGCCGCAGATGTCAGTTTGAAATCCGAGCTTTAGATATCTGAGCCCTGTTATGACAAATAACATCCGTGGTTTGTTCAATAGTTTATCGGTTTCAGAATATAAACACGTTAACGTCATTAATAAATATTATTTTTTGAAATTCTTTTATGAATAACGTCCATTGTCATCATTTTAGAAGGTGATCAAGTCAGTCTGTGGTCTGTATTTGTTTTATTTTACGCCATGGTTATAATTGTTTTGTATCATATTTATAAATAATTTTTTTATTTAAACGTCATAACGTGGTCATCTCTAATTTGAAAGACTGTACAATTAATATATATATTATGATAAGCAGGACAAGTAATCTTTGTATTATTGTTGTTTTGAGTTCCATTTGTATTAATAGTGTTACATATATTATTATTGTGTTTTATTTTCATTCTCTTGACTGTTTTGACAAGTCAGTATGGTAATATTACCGTCTAGAATACAGTTATTACTTACTTACCAGCCTACTTTTGTGCATGTAAACATATGTTTAATATCCTGAACCGGTAAAATAAATAAATAAATAAAATAGTTGTTAATGACTAATTTTTTATTTGGGGTCCATTTTGCCCATAGATTTATTTGGCTATACTTATAAATAATGAATATATACGAATACGAGTAGCATAAAACTGATTAAAAAGAAAGTTATAAATAAATAAATAAAATATATCATCACGCCTTTTACCCATAACTGGGCGTGGCACTCTGCCATAAGTAGATCTCGGTAAAAGATTTTTTTCGCGTGAAGTGCGGTTACCAGCCGTCAAATCACGGCCCTCAAACATATTAATAGAGGGGGAGCCACAGGGGTAGATTTAAATTGGTGAAAATAGTTTGTCGGCTGTGGGGATCGAACCAGGGTTTTAAGATCCACAGGCCCACTCGATACCACTGAGCCAACTACTTTAAATAAATGCAGGTTTACTTTTTCTTTTTTAATAATTAAAATAGTGCAAAATGTGAAGTAAATATTTTGATTTGCGTGTTACAATTCTTTTTAAAACATATTGCACTAGTTACGAGTAAGTATCTAACACATACAGTTCAAGAATAGATCAAAGTGATATTGCAACAAAATAATAATATTCTCTACCTATAAACGCTGACAGTTGAAACGATATAATAATTATCTTTTGACAGAGAGTCACATAAATCTACGCCTGAAACAACAAATACCACACTGACTGACTTGAATGTTCTGCTCCACCTTGGCAATTATCCGTATAGTTTTTCCCATGTTGCCATGTTTACAGTTATAAAACACACATTTATATGACAGCAACTAAACCGCACTTCAATAAATTTCTATACATGTTGTACTTTCATACATATTTATTTGGTATCTTGGTTTTAAATGTTATTGTAAATCTTATATCACATTGATATACTTATGTTTAATAAATAAGTATATCATCACGTCTTTTACCCATTACTGGGTGTGGTACTCAGCCATTGTAGATTTTTGTAAATGATATATTTATACGCGTGAAGTCAAATCACGACCTTCAAAGATGTTAGTAGATATTCAATGACACTTAAAAAAGAATTAGCGTTTATTCCATCATATAATAAAATGAATTGAATTATAAATTTACTTATCTAAAATACATATCATCACGTTATTATGTCATTTGCATATAGTATAAACTAAAAAAAATATCTTAATATTACAAAACAATAATAAATCATTTATAATATCATCATCATCAAGCCTTTTACTCATTACTGGGTGTAGCACTTTTCCGTAAGCTGTTCTCGGTAAGTAATATATTTCTTCGCGTGAAGTGCAATTACCAGCTGTCAAATCACGATCCACAAAGATATTAGGGAAGGGGGAGCCACAGTATTAGATTTAAATAGGAGAAAATTGTTTGTCGCCTGTAGGAATCGAACCAGGGTTCTCAAGATCCACAGACCGACCCTATACCAATAATAATAATTGTAAGCAAATATGTCAAAAAATCCTTATTTAGTAAGTACATAATTTGAGTCAGTTAATTTTAAATGATACTTTTTGTTGGAGATATTTTAATTTGATGAAAATTGTTTCACCACGTTGAAACTACCCCTGTGGCTCCCCCTCAACTAACATCTTTAGGGCCGTGATTTGACGGCTGGTAACCGCAATTCACGCGAAGAAATATATCGCTTATCGAAATCTGTTACGGCAGAGTGCCACACCTCAATAATGGGTAAAAGGCGTGATGATATATTTATTTATATTTAAAGATTAAAAAATAACAGCGCATTTCAACCAACAAGGAAATTACAAATATACTATTAGTCTAGCACTATCGTAGATTGGCTCTTTGTCCTAACTAAAAAGTACAATTTAACGCAAACGAAAATGTCCATTAAGGGTCCTTTTAACTATTTCATCTCTTCATTCCAATATCTAAGTGGCATTTTGGCGTGGCAAGGCCCATTACAAAACCAACAACGCGATATATCAGTTACATCCATTAGTCACACGACGCCGAGCATTCTTCCATTATTATTTTATTTTCTACGCTCCGCACATCCGTTAATTCTTTCCACATCACGCGCACGGTCACGTGACTAGTCGTGCTAGAGCTGTTCAGTCACGCGAACACGATATAAGCAAGCAATTGGTTCACGCACGTAACGCTACACATAAATCGAGGTAGAAATAATAATAAAAACATTCGAGCAATGTAGTATTTATTTTTACGATTAGGTACAGTGCCGTTTTAAGGTTCTGAAGTGCCCGGGGTCGGGGTTGATCGGTATTTATTTAAAGATTATTGCAGCAAATTATTTAAACTAATATTTTACAAATCAGTAACAAATACATGTATTGTACGTAACATTAACTTGATTGAATCATAAAAAGATAGTCGTACATTTTACATAGCCACTTTTCGTGCTTTAGATTTTGCGAAATCTCTAATTATATTTTCAAAATCAATCAAATTCATTACATCATTTTCGATAATCATAATTGACAGGCAATTCTTATATAAAAATATCATAATAAAATAAACAATTAATTGAATCTTTACTCTGGGGCCCCCTAAGAAGTGGGGGCCCGGGGCCGTGGCCTTAATCCGGCACTGATTAGGTATGATAAAAATAGACAAACGTAGTCCATTGGAGAAAATCGAGCTAAAGAGATTAGCATAAGCAAAAATATAATTATGGAGAACTTGGTTTGGATTCTTATTATAAGCTCTAAGCTTATGTATCGCAAGCCACTGTAAATGCGAGGAATTTGGTTTTTTTTAAATTTTGCAAATATAAAATTGCATTTTTACATATTTGTTAACTTGTAGTAATCATTCGTATGTCAAATAAACACGATTTAGAAACATTGGCTGGTAGCACAAGCTTTAAGAGTAGTGTATTTGGGTGTTTTAGCTATCTCTAACATGTTAAAACCGTGCTCTTAAAACACCAAAAACAGAGCTTGTGCTACCAGCCATAGCCACCAAAATTGACAACTATAAACATGAATTTTGTAACGATATACTTTATTTTTTTCTTACAAATTACATTTAATCTAAATAACGGTCATATGTATTTTTAAAAACGCACATTACAGAGACAACAACTACCCAAAAATCACTTCTTTTTCTTATAATTCTATATCTAGGTATTTTTTGTCATGTTGGCGACACTGAGTTTTTCTGCGCTCGTTGTGGCTTGTGCAGCCGCCTAGATGGTGTGAGAGTGTTTTGAAAATGCGTGCGTTACAATTTTATTATTTTAGCAGTTTGTTCTAGCGCAAGCTGTCAAAGCAATGTTAAGTAGTCGTGGATTATTACATAATTTTGAAAAAGTGTCGTGTAAAACTATAAGTCGCCGCCAGCATCTGTAGCATTGGGATTAATTTCCAGTTGTGCAGAGTAATAAATAATAATATTTCAAATTTAATTTGTTTTTCGATAGATTAAACTGACAGAAACTTAATAATGGTGTTTAGTGGCCTAAAAACATTAAATCTATATTTATGGACTAGGTGGTTCAGTGCTACCGAGTCGGACTGTTCAACTTGAGTTCGATTCCTACAGCCGACAATTTTCACCACGTTTAAATTCCCCTTATTTATTTATTTATGTTAAGCTATACAAGAGGAACTTAATCCCAATTACAGTACAGGGTCCGCACTCACCGAGCCGTAGTGTAGTAGTTTATATAATTTTTAGCTTGAGTGAGATTCTAACTCGGGATCTCCGGATTCGAATTCCGTACCACCGAACTGACGGATTTGGTTCCCCTTCAACTAATATCATCACTGCTATGGAAAAGAGCCACATCTAGTAATTTTTTGTTTTATTATTTTCATTAAAAAATCATTATTCGATTTGGTTTCGTTTTTCATATACAGGGAAATAAGTTTTACGCAGCAGTTAATAGACAAAATAGCAATTTCTAGCAATTTTTGTAGTAATTAATCAAATAAATTTAAATAATTGATTTTTTTAATATACTGCACATATAATTTTATAATGGGGTAGGTAGCTCAGTGGTATCATCCTGGGTTCGATTTTCACAGCCGACAAACAATTTTCACCACATAAAAACTATCTATGTAGCTTCTCCATTAACTCCTTTGGGGGCCGTGATTCGATGGCTGCTAACCGCACTTCACACGAAGAAATATATCACTTATCGAGATCTGCTGTTGCAAAGTACCACGCCAAGAAATGGGTAAAAGGCGTGATGACATATTTATTTATTTTTATTTTAGACTTAGAAATATAGTCTGAAAATCTAAAATGTAAGAATTTCTTGCACGCATGACCGAGAATTACGAGAACCAATCTAATAAAACCATTAAAAATAGTATCCGTTCAAAAATTTATCTTTATCTACATATAAAAGTTTTAGATAAAATGTCATAATTTTTCATGACGTTTGACATGAGGCATCTTCATTGGTTGACCTCGGCAACTATAATATAGTTAATTTAAAGTAGAAAATAATGTTAATCGATCGTAAAACTAAATTGCCATTTGTTATGGAGTCGGCCTGTGGATCTTGAGAACCCTGGTTCGATCCTCACAGCCGACAAACAATTTAAATCTACCCCTGTGGCTCCCCCTCCACTAATATCTTTGGGGGGCCGTGATTTTCTGGCTGGTAACTGCACTTCACGCGAAAAAATATATCACTTACCGAAACCTGTGTAGGTAGAGTGCCACACCCAGCAATGAGTAAAAGGCGTGATGATATATTTATTTATTTGTTAATTATTTTGTTATAAATATTTAGTATCAGTACATCTCATTAATTATACCTCGTTGTGTTGCATTGTATTTTGCTATTCACAATCAAACACAACATGAACTGGCTTTGGTGTTCATGACGTCACCACAATCAGTCAATGATCAAAATGGCCGCCAGAAGTCTTGATCCAGATAGCACCCTCAGCGAGTCTGCTCTGACAATACGTTTAATGAAAGCGGCAGGACATCTCGGGAGGCAGAAGACAATAAAGAGTTTAATTAAGTTTAGCTCTGCGATGTTTAAAAGCTCCAGCGGAGACAAAGCTCCGCTTAATGCGCCCGGGAATATTAAGTTTGAGCTTCGGCATTGTTCGACGCTGTCTTCAAGCCTACGCTAAGTTTACGCTATGCTGAACGATGAAATAGCTATTTGAAGATTTGATTAGATGAATGAAAAAGTTAATTTAGTTTTCTTTTGTCTTGTCGTTGTTTAATATATTATTTGCTGGCGGTTGTACTCTTTCATTCACTGTTTATTCTTTGATATAAAATCCTGTTGACATACTTTTTTCTCTTTGATCATGTAACTAGATTATTTAGCTGTATCAGTCAATATGCTAATGGTACATTAAGTACTGTTTAATTTTATTACAATGCGCTCCTCCTTTTTAATCGAAATAATTCAGTATGTAATTTATGTTTTTTATGACTAGCATCGCATGTGTATCAACATTACGATGAAATGATAGATAAATCATCTATCAAATTAGTTCAAAGCTATCCAATTAATAATTGCAATTATTAGTCACTGTTTGCCATATGTTAAATCAGTGGTTTCCAAACTGTGGGGGATGCGCTAAATAAAAATATAATTAACAACAAAGACAAAATTAATTGTCATCCAACACTTGGTGAAACAAGGTTTAATAAAAATATAAAGTAAACACTTGGTTATGTTTCACAAAATTCACGATGCCCTCATAAGGTGACTTGGAGGCTGAATTTTGTGAAACATAGCCAAGTGTTTACTTTATATTTTTATTAAAAATATAATTGTGGCTTTTGAACACATTCTCCATTCTCATCATAGCACACACGTGTTTCTAATTCGCGCCCGCAGTAAAATTTCCCTAGTTTAACAAACAAAGCCTTAGAAATTTTATTACCTTTCGTAACATCTTATTTGTGTGAAACAGGCTTTTCCGCTGTAGCTGTTTTAAAGACAAAATATCGAACGCGATTATTCGTTGAAAAAGAATTGCGAGTGGCGATATCTTCAATGACTCCCCGGTTCGAGAAACTGAAAAACAAGCGCCCATTTAGCACACTCAAAAATTATGATTATATTGTATTAAATATGCCTAATTTAAATTAAATATTATTTCCAATCTTATTACAATTTTATGTTTATAAATGTTTTTACATTATTTGTTTCTATTATTATGCTGAAATAAACATAATTTTAGGTTAAGAAAAAGATTTTTTATAACAAATATCTTATATAATAACAATATTTGTTTATAGTACTTATTTTTTTGGAATTGTATAAAATAAATTATTTACGATTTTTGAAGTTAGGCTGTTATAAAAAATGAGGGGGGCGCGACAATTTTTTACGGAAAAAAGGAGACGCTGAGAGAAAAATTTGCAAACCACTGTGTTAAATAATGCTAGCGTTCACACAGACAAAATTAAGACAAGGCCAGTGATTTTGAGAACTCGAGATCTGCTACCGAAGAATGACATATCTAGTAATGAGTAAAGCAGTAAAGCAATTAAGGGGGGGTCATGGGGGTATTGCCCATCTTCTAAATATAAAAAACGGTTCTTCGATAGAATACAAAAATTATGGAATTAGAAGTTTATTTTCTAAGTGCAAATGTCGGTAGTCACATACTTGACTAGATCTTAAATAGAATACCTCTCCCATCTGCGGGTCGAAGTAATATCCAAACAAAATATTGGTTTTTGATTATTTATTAGAATAATAAATCAAACAATAGTTCTTAATTATCTTAGAATTTTAAGTTTTTAGATAATACTTTCTTTTTAATTTGTTTAACAAATTGAGTTATCGTAAATAATGACATCATTATTATGTATTAGGGCCAATTAACTATTAGAACATCATTTTAAAAAAAGCCCATGCTTAAGGGGGGGGTCATGACCCCTCCCCTGGATCCGCCCCTGGAGTAAAGGGGGTTATGATCAATCTACTTTATTTTATGTATTTATTATTTTGGTGAACATTGTATAAATTTCATGATAGGAACTGTAACATCGGTTCATCGGCTGTCTGTCGATTCTCCATTGAATACATCGCTAGCGCACTGAAAATAAAAGCTGTGAAAGCAGTAATTCAAATATTGGAAAAGCAGCTTATCACGGTCCGCAATCCTCTATATATTTTCACTTGTTTCACAATCAATTTTCTGCGATGTGTTGTCACGTTTTCAATAACGTACGTTATTGAACGCGAGGCGTTGTGATTGAAGTACCCGGTGTACATCGTGCGTCATACCGGATGATCTGTTGTGACGTAAAGCGCTTGTCATCGTGTAGACCAATCATTTATGCTTTACAGAGGAGAGTGGGCGATTTCTACTTTGGTTTTAATTTTGGATGCTATTTAAACTGATTTTATTTTTCCTTTGATAACTAAACTTATTTTTCTATAGCCCATTCAGTGAAAGATTACAGTGTAGTTGTATACCAAAATGTTAAAATGAAGACATATTTACTTGCCTGCGCTTAACCAATGTTTTTTTCGATTTATTTGACAGATTCTGTGATTGGGAGAAAAAGTAAGTCATTTTATACATACATACATACATAACATCACGTTATATCCCATTAAACGGGGTAGCACGAACCCGTCAACATTCTCATCCTGACACACGAAACTCGTTTCGACCACATTAACACTTCCTCCATATGAACTCTTTCCTTCCTCACAACCAAAATCCATCATCACGCAACAATCATTCATCCATTCGCTTCTGTACACCTATTTCGTAATTCTTCACTTACGCCCACTTCTCTAACAACGAATCTATCAAGAAATGAACGCAGCATCACCTGCGCTTGTTTAAAAATACATTTAACACAATTGCAGTTATACACTGTATAGTAAAAACTGAAAATGAAGTAAAAAAGATGAGGAAGGAAGGGAGTATCTCCTGCGCTTGTTTTATACGTAGAGAAATAATGTGCACATTATTCCTCTAGGGAGTTTATTTTATTTTGACAGGTTAGCTGTATTTCATACTGTGTCGTATTCAATTATTAAACATTATTTCCATATCCTAACCTTGAAAGTGACATCTTAAAATAATTATAATTAAATATCAAAAACTGTTTATTACTTAGCAACGATAACAGTAGCGTAATATTTATTCTAGTACTAGTACGACAGTAATGTCTCATTTTCCGGGCTGAAATCGCTATTGTAACTATGAAAATTCCATACAGTGTGAAATAAATAAATTTTTAATTGTATAATAAAAAATATACAGAACATTATACCCTGGTTCGATCCCCACAGCCGACAAACAATTTTCACCAAATTAAATTTATGCCTGTGGCTTCCCCTCCACTAACATCTTTGGGGGCCGTGATTTGACGGCTGGTAACTGCACTTCACGCGAAGAAATATATCACTTACCGAGATCTGTTATGGCAGAATGCCACACCTCAGTAATGGGAAAAAGGCGTGATGATATATTTATTTATTTATACTATTTTATTTTTTGAAAATCAATAATCAATAATAATCGTTAGTTACCTCAAACTACTCTTGAAATTTTAAATAGATAATTTTAAACAAATATAAAGTAAAGCACAACATGTCCTACAATGATTTATCAAAGACATAATCACCGAAAAAACATGGCGACCTTGCAACTTTACATATTAAATTCATCGAAAAAGCGCAACCGATTCCACAAAACTTATTCCTTTCGAACCTATCCTCCTGCGAGGCAATGTCAGCGCTGACGTCATTCCCCCCTACCCATAATCCCTTGCGACGAGCGCTCAGTTCGCGTTGGAAGCACCACATAAAACTGTGTTGTATGGCGGTTACAACCATGTCCCTTGCTCCGTACACCCCGCATGCGACGCCTCTGGGACCTGCGGTCCTTTCCTTGACACCGTGTCGCAAACTACTCGGAGTTCGTTGGTCCTTTGGGAAAGGATGTTAGTGTGGAAGCTTTGGAAGCGGGAAGGAAGTAAATGTGGAATGGATTTATGAAAGAAACTATGTCTCTAGGAACATCATTGAATTTAGTTGTAGTAAGACTTGTTTCTGTTATTTATGTTTTCATTTACAAAGTGTAACTCAAACACTGTGAGTATTTGATTTAGTTTCAGTTTTATTTTATTTTTTGTTGTATCAATAGTTTAGCATATGCCTGTATGCGTAATCAGTTCCTGCGCGTGTTTTAATTTAATTCTAGATTTATATTTTAGTTGCTAGAATATAAAAACTCCAAACTTTCCAAATCTAAAAATTAAAACTTTATACTATAAGTGTTTCTTTAACCGACAGTGTTTAACCTAAAATCTGTGCAAATAAAATCAATTTTAAATTTACGTTACTGAAATGTAAAGAATATTAGTATTGTTATATATCGTAAATATGAATAATTGATTGTTACTTAATAGGGGGAGGTGGCTAAGAGATATTAAGTCAGATTGTGAACTTGAGAACCCCGGGTTCAATTTCACAATTTAAATTTAAATTACCTCTCTCTATTATAATTTTTGAGATCCGTGATTTAATGGCTAGTACCCGCACTTTAATCACTTACCGAGATCTGCTACGGCAGAGTGCCACGCCCAATAATAATAGGTAAAAGGTATGATGATATATTTATTTTATATTTTATTGCTATCTAAAATCGAGTTTAAAATGTATATGTTTTTATATTCCAAAGTTTTTTTTTGAAACAGCTCAGTGTTATCGAGTCGATTTGTGGATCTTGAGTACTCTGGTTCGATCTCCACAGCCGATAAACAATTTTCACCAATTTAAAAATCTACCCCTGCGACTCCCTCTCCATTAATATCTTTGGGGGCCGTGATTTAACGGCTGGTAACCTCATTTCACAGGAGAAATATATCACTTACCGAAATCTGCTTAGGCAGAGTGCCACACCTAGTAATGGGTAAAAGGCGCGATGATATTATTATTTATTTTAATTATAATAACATAATGAGGTAGGTGGCTCAGTGGTATCGTGTCGGCCTGTGGATCTTGAGAACCCTGGTTTGATCCCCACAGCCATCAAACAATTTTCACCAATTTAAAAATCTACCCCTGTGGCTCCCCCTTTACTAATATCTTTGAGGGCCGTGATTTGACGGCTGGTAACCTTATTTCACGGGAGAAATATATTACTTACCGAAATCTACTATGGCAGAGTGCCACAGCCAGTAATAGGTAAAAGGCGTGATGATATTATTATTGATTTTATTTATAATAACAATAATATTTTGTTCAAAAAGATCAGTGGTCACTTGCTTCCATCAGATTCAATTAGGCGCACAATAAAATAATAATATTACAATACACAATAACGGGACACAACAATGAAAGATATTTCATATATTTTTTATTTCTTTATTTATATTAATGCATAAAATTATTAAAAAGGAGTTCTTCGAACTTCATACAACAATCTTTATTTGGATATTACAATGAGTTATTAATTTTTATTTAAAAATCAATTTCATATTTAATTAATTTATGTTACGTATACATTGCTTTCCTATCACCTTGATTAACAAAATATTCTATTTATTGTCAAAATATTTAAAACGTAAGTGTAAAAATAAAATGAGCAATAGCGAAAGCGACATCTAGTTTTGCAACACCTATTATATTATTATTTTTTGCAATTGTGTTAAATGTATTTTTAAACAAGCACAGGCGATGTTGCCTTCATTTCTTTATAGATTCGTTCTTAGAGACGTGTACGTGAGCGAATGGATGGATGTGAATGAAGGTTTGTTGCGTGATGATGGATTTTGGTTGTGAGGAAGGAAAGAGTTCGTTGACGTGAACTGATTTTTTTATGAATCTTTTAGTGGATTGCTCTATGAATGTTTCACGGGTTCCTGCTACCCCATTTAATGGGATATAGCGTGATGTTATGTATGTATGTATGTATTCATCATCTGTGGCGCTACAGCCCAAATTGGGCCTGGGTCTACCGGACACACTGAGCCGCAGTTTTTACACTGCCGTACTGCCGGTTTTCGTAGTTGAATGCTACATTATTTAAGACGTATAAGTGACTAGTCTATAGCGCCCGAGTGTGATAAATTCATGTAACTGTATTTTACATTTTACGACAAATCACACATTGTCGACAGGCGGATTCGAACTGACGAACCTTGGTTTAGGTGACGTCACAGTATGTTAAGAGATGTGCCTTAACACGCTCGGCCACCGCGCCTGTATGTATTGTTTACGCTTAATTATAACTTTCTTATAATTAAAATTAAAATGCGATATAATATTTTTTTAATGTCTTGGATAGAGAAACTCTCTTTCAACTAACAGTTCTCATATTTACATTAACTAGCACTACTTTTTTCTGTGATAGTAGGATATTATTTTTACTTGTACGCTATTTATTAACGCCTGGCGTAAACATTCTTGCAATTTAATTTAATTATTTAAATGAAGCGCGAAAGTGAAACGAATTTTGTACCGGTATTAAATGTTTGAAATCATAAATCTAGCTGCGTAACTTGATACAATTATAGTTTTATATAAAAATAAAATTTACAAATAAAACAGTAATAGGATATTGTTACTCTTTTCAACACGGTGTGAACTAACCAATAACATGTCTTTTATGTATAAAATTTTATTATCCATGTCACATAACGATAAAAATGCTTTTATTTCTAACTGCACAAAAACCTATATTTTATTTTTCATTTTAATTAGCGAATCATTCTGGACCGATAACACCAGAAATATTTGAAATTTCTCTCGTAGAACAAAACATCATTTTCATTTTAGTCATTGCTAGCGGCAGCAAATAAAACAAAGCTTTTGGACGGTACTATACCAGATAATAAATACAATAGCAGCAGCGTAAAATGCACAAATAGGCTATCTGTATCTCTAGCTCTGTCTTTCACATATGTTGTAATAACACGAGTACACATACATACAAAACAGTAGAGTATGTGTGTTGTAGTTGCTATATTTCCACAAAGAATCAATCACGCTTCAATTTACATAACAAATAACCATTTTCACCCTCTGCTGTCGCGGTGTGGTCGCCCGTGTAAACTGAACTTCAGCCTTAGGGATGCTTCAAGCGTGTATAGAATCGGAACAACTGTTTTCCCTGTAGATTATGCGATATACTGCTGAAGCAATTGTTTTGTTCTTGCATGAAAAGACAAAAAGACAGTCGACTACTTTTGATGCTTTTATGTTTTGAATAAGAAGTTGATATAAATGTTGAAAGAAAATGGCTGGTGTTCTAACTTGATTTTAGCTAAAATCGTGCAACGGAAATGATGATGTTACAACAGTGTTCATAATGATAAATATATAAATAAATATATCATCATGCCTTTTACCCATTATTAGGTGTGGCACTCTGCCATAGAAGATCTCGGCAAATGATATATTTCTTCGTGTGAAGTACGGTTACTAGCCGTCAAATCACGGTCCCCAAAGATGTTAGTGGAGGGGGAAATTGAAAATTGTTTGTCGGCTGTGGGGATCGAACCAGTGTTCTCAAGATTCACAGGCCGATTCGATACCACTGAGCAACCTACCCCATAACGATAATACGAATATATTTATGACTTATCTTACACAAAATTATCACATTAAAATTAATTCTTTTTTTCCAATGGCAAAGTGCGAAAAAGATGTTAAATGCGCGCGTTTCAAATGGCAATATTATATGTGCGCTTGTTTCAATAGTTACTAGGGATACAAACAAAACAGAAATTTGCCATATTGACAGTTGACAGAACGAATTTTCAGTACGTGTACGTTTTTAATAATTGAGATACAATCGTAGAAAAAATTATGTGTGTATCACGAGCGTAAAGTGTCTTTGTTCCTCTTAAACAATAGTAACGCGCGAAAAAGACGTTAAATGCGCGCGTTTCCAATGGCAACGCGCTAAAAAGATATTAAATTAAATGCGCGCTTATTTCAATAGTTACTAGGGATACAAACAAAACAGAAACATATTGACAGTTGTCAGAACGAATTTATTTTCAGTATGCATACGTTTTTTAATCATTTTAAGATGCAATTGGAGAAAAAATTGTGTGTGTATCACGAGCGTAATGTGTCTTTGTTCCTCTTACACATTTGTCCATGTTTTTCAATCAGCCTGTATATGTAGAACAGCAGCCATTTTGTTATACCATCACAAATCACAACTTAGCTGTCTACTATTGAGTGATAAAACTTACCAGTAACCAACAGGTAGGTTCAAATAATCACGTATTATGTACCATTATTTCCATGCAACTGAAAAATAATACCATTTACCAATTTCCATTCCAGTCCAACATTAAACGAAGCCCCCTCTACTTACACCATGCCCCTGACACTCCAATTACCAGGTACCACCCATAATGAGCCTGCATATCCACCGCATGTAATTTCGTAATTTGCCGAGCGCTGGGCGCTGCACAAACGATCACTAACGGCATCACTACGTCGCTATCCAGCTACATATGATCATGATTATACAAATCGCGTAATGTGTTGGTGTTGCTGGTGACCTTGGGGGCACTCATGGGAATGTGTTGACCCTTGACCTTGTGTTGTAGATAATGCGCGTGTGTTCTGGACGGCTTGCGGCTCGCGAAGAGGCGAATACAATAACAGAAGAAATGAGTGGTTGCTTGAAGAATTGTACTTGTGGGTAGAATGAAAAAGTGTTGTGATATTTAGTTACTGCAAATTCATAATAGTTATTTATTTATTACGTTATACAGCTGACACTTATGGGGTAGGTGGCTCAGTGGTATCGAGTCGGCCTGTGGATCTTGAGAACCCTGGTTCGAGCCCCACAGCCAACAAACAATTTTTACCAATTTAAATCTACCCCTGTGGCCCTTCCCCCACTAATATCTTTGGGGGCCGTAATTTGACGACTGGTAACCGCACTTCACGCGATCTGCTTAGGCAGAGTGCCACACCCAATAATGAGTAAAAGGCGTGATGATATATTTTATATTTATTTACTTATGATGCTATTCTGTAATTTTCGATAACGCTACAGTTCTGTAAATTTCAACAAAAGCGCATAGATTTTTATTGACAAATACATTTAATGTCATTTGACAATCTAATATGATGCGCTTTTGTACAGATTTACAGATCTGTAGCGTTATAGAAAATTACAGAATAGCATCATTAATCCAAATTACAGTACAGAGCGCCTACAGTTTATAGTTGAATTCGGACTACTCAGATACTATCGTATTTTTTGATATATTACCGGCGGAGTATAAAATCTAAACAATGTATTACATTTCCTAGACAACATAATTTCAAATGCAAAAATTGTATTTTTTCTACAATTGTCAAAAAAAAATTACTAATATCAGTATTCGTTTATACGAAGTACTTGATTGTTTCATCAATTGCATTCCATGACAACGCGTATTTTGTGCACTGTTTTGCACCTTGGGGCGCAAAATGAGTATTTCGCGCACGCTACCAAAATTATTTTTTTTTCACGTTCTACATCAGTAGTATTAAATTTATATTATTTTTGATTGTTTTCCTTCAATTTACTTGAATAAATCAATAATTATTATATTGTTCTTTATTGACCGTTGTAAAAAAAATGTTGTATTTCATGGGCGAAATTTTTGTTTTTGTCGCGTTCGAATGACTTTTTGTCTCGACTAAAAGTAACATTCTGACGTGCAACAAAAAAAAACATTCATTTCGCGCACTTAATACAAAAATAATTTAGCATTTATTTTTGATATTAGAACGCATTTTTGGCGGGGCCCGCTTAGCTCGTATTTTTAACAAACAACTCCTAAGCCGATAGAATACATGTCCCAGATTTACCTTTATAAGCAGGGATTTGAACCAAAATTGGTAATCTAGCGTTCTATAAACTTCTCATGTCATCTTGCTGTTTTTTAGAGATAGAATTTCTCACGTCATCTTATTGTTTGTTAGAGATCTTATTCTCTGCTGGCACAGTCGTTCGTCACCAGCTTCTTCACTTGAACTTTGTTGTGAAGAAGTGAGTTATACCATACTGATGAGCTCTAATAAGAGCGAAACGCGTCTATGGTTACTAACTGTGCTGGCCAGCTTCTGACGATGCCCTCATAAGGTGACTTGGAGGCTGAATTTTGTGTTTACTTTATATTTTTTTATTAAACCTTGTTTCACCAAGTGTTGGATAACAATTAATTTTGTCGTTGTTGTTATTTAAATTGCTATTGCATAGCTTCCCTTTTTGTCGGTAGATGGCATGACCTGTTCCACAGAATTTTGTGAGACTTAACCAAGTGTTTAGTTTATATTTTATTAAACCTAGTTTCACCAAGTGTATGATGGATGACAATTAATTTTGTCTTTGTTGTTATTTAGTTAGTACCACTTATAGTAGTAGTTGATGTTAATTGTTGCGCGTATACTGGTAAATAACACAGAAGGAAAACCTGAAGGAATATTTGTAGAGTGACGTCACAGTAACCAGACTGATGTAAATGTAAGAAGCCACTTAATTAACCAAGGAAAACTGACAAACAAGATAGCAAGTACCCGCAGCAACATTGTTGCAAAGTCCCATCTCCCATCAAGTAGGCATTGAAATAAACACAGCCTAGGCAACTGTGATGTAAACAGATGACTGTGGAGCAAGCCAAGCGCTTTTGTTTTATGGATTACATTTGTTTTGTGCGCGTGAATGTCAGCTGTTTAACGACTTACCTGCTCGTTTGTTTCAAGTGTACAGACGGCTTTATGTTTTGTTTTCGAATGAAATGAGCCTGTTTGACACAGCCTTAATTATTATATGTTTGCGAAATGTTCCGGATTATGAGTAACAATTTATTAGTTGAAAGAAAATATCTCGAACCTGTGCTCTTTGTTAGACAATAATAAAAAGTTTCGCAGAAATGAAACAGTTGGTATTAAATATCACTAGAATACGTTTTGAAGTTATTTTCGTAAATTTATTTAGAACATTAATTATAATTCAGATATTGCTGATGATAATATAAAACAAGAATAAAAGAAATACTACTCCGTTAATACGGTGGTGTGGATAGCGATAAGGAATTCGAATCCGGAGATCCCGAATTCGAATCGCACTCAAGCTAAAAATTACATCTTCTATCACACTGTGGCTCGGTGAGTGCGGACCCTGTACTGTAATTGGGATTAACTTCATATTGTACAGCGTAATACAAAATATAAATTATACCAAAAACTCTTTAAAACTAAGGACTCTTTAAATTTGCTTAAGGAATACTTACAATTTTAAATATTGACTAATAATAACTAATAATTTTCTGCACGATCGGGTTCTTCTAAATCAAAGATTTCCAAACTTTTTGTTTTGTAGACCACTTGCCATGTTTTTCCCCTCCACTAACATCTTTGTGGGCCGTGATTTGACGACTGGTAACTGCACTTCACTCAAAGAAATATATCACTTACCGAGATTTGCAACGGTTTTAAAATTAGGGATAACTTAATAATAAATATTTCTTTGTAATAAAATAGCTACATAATTTATGAGATGTCGCAAGAGTCTCGCAAGTTTAATCCAATAAAGAAGTTATTTATTATTATTATTTTAATTCGGTTTAACAATGTTGACACTATGAGTATATACTGTAATATCCTTTCAATACCTGCAAGCTAATCCTTTATCCTCGACAGTCCATGAATGGGATAATAACTGTAAGTTGGGTTATATTGCTATAGCTAGCTTATTCTCAGAAATAATACAGGGTGTTTCAGGACTAGTGTAACAAACTTTAACAGCTTATTCCTGAGGTCATTTTGAGCCAAAAATGTCATATGAACATAGGTATTATTCCTTCTAGTTACCAAAATACAAGAGGTTAAAGTTCAATAAATAACACGAAATTTTCAAATTTTTGTAATCAAGATACTTTCGGAAAACAAGAGTTTTATTGAAAAGTCATACCTTATTTGTCTTAATTAATTTTATTTATTAAAAATGACACAATTAAATAGATACAGAACAACATAACCAAACATGGAATAGGTTAACACAATATGAAATAAGATAACAAATTTAAAAAAAATTACAGCAAGTGTTCAAAATGAGCGTCTTGAACTCGTATGCATGTTATTGTTAATAAATAAAATTAATTAAGACAAATAAGGTATGACTTTTCAATAAAACTATTGTTTTCCGAAAGTTTCTTGATTAAAAAAATTTGAAAATTTCGTGTTATTTATAGAACTTCAACCTCTTGTATTTTGGTATCTAGAAGGAATAGGACCTATGTTCATATGACATTTTTGGCTCAAAATGACCTCAGGAATAAGCTGTTGAAGTTTGTTACACTAGTCCTGAAACACCCAATATATGGAAAATCTAAATTGTAAACATATTTTTCATTATATGACGAGTAGAGTTAAAGTATTTATTTTATAAAACCGTGTTTCTATTTTGCGTTCATAAGTAAGTCGTTATGAAACCCAGTTGCGTATCGAAAGAGCGTTCATAATGATACGCAACATTTTGTTTTAAACGGTTGGTAGTAGCGGATGACATACTGAACCTATCAAGCTGAGAACATCAAAATTCCAATATAACCTCAAAATCTGAGCAATTGCATAAATGTCAATAACAGTTACCAACCACAACATTTCATATACAAATTTCCCTAAATTGATTCGGTCTAAAGTATCGCAGATTAAAAAAAATAAAAATATTCATAAAAACCGCAAATTAGAAAAAATAGTTTAAATAACTCATTTTATAAGACTTTTATCGCGCTTATCTCTAAGAAAATATGTCTTATAAAACCCGTTCTATAATATACTATATTGTCAAAAAATAATTGTTTATTGTAGTGTCCTATTGGCTATTAAAGGGCATTCAGTGCCTTAAACAGCAATTGTCTGCCAATTATAAATGAAAAAATAGCTTCGCTAATTTTTAATCCAGTTTTTATAGTATTTTATTAAATAAATATAGAAATATTTAGATGCATAGAAATTTTCTTTACAAAATTTATTTCAATCTTTTTCCATTTGGACAATTTTGTGATGCAAAAACCGACTTTGTTATGATATTTTTTTATCATATATACTTTGAAATCTGTTAATCTCATTGGATTTTATATTTTGAAACTTTAGTTTTACATCAATATTTCAACTAGTAATTTTTATGATTTAAAAAAAAAATTAGTATGCATCGTTTTGTTTTTATGGGAAATATCGAAAAAAATTCGTTAATAGAAAGAACCTAATATATCTTCTTGAATATTTTCATGAATTTACTTTGATATCAAGCCCTTTTTTGTATTTAATCAGGGCCTAATTTCGATAGTTTCCATTTAATAAATAAGTGCTTTATTCAAAATCCATCTAAGTTACTAACTGAAATATTGATGTATATAAAACGTTACAGAGACTCGAAAAACTTACACAAAAAATAATAAATAAATAAAATATCATCACGCCTTTTATCCATGACTGGGTATAGCACTCTACCATAGCAGATCTCGGTTAGTGATATATAATATCGCGTAAAGTGAGGTTACCAGTCGTCAAATCATGGCCCTCAAAAATGTTAGTGGTGAGAGAGCCACAGGGGTAGTTTTAGTTTTAACGTGGTGAAAATTATCGGTTGTGCGAATCGAACCCGCGTTCTCAAATTCAAAGGACGACTTGATACCAACATACCACCTACCCTATAAAAAAATTAAACAAGCCCAATGCTGCCCTCTCTATATTAATCTACGAACATTATAATCGCCTTTCCTATTTATATATTCGTCTAAAATTAACAGTAATGCGCGGTCAATACTCTCAAAAATAATTTCACTGTCAAATACTTACCAAAAACATCCCTTTGTCAATAGATTTTAAGTTCTATTTTGTTTGAATATTAAGTCTATTATCTGGTAAAAGTTTGGACATACGTCTTGTACAGGTACTTATATTCCTTCCCTTGTTATTGCCGAAGACAAATCGGGTCGTATGTCTTCTATTTTTCTTGGGAAATAACCATTTACCTGATTCAGTACTTATGCCAATTTGAAGCTCAGTTCAGATCGAAGTGTCGTGTTGAATACAAGTGTATAAATTTATTCAAATGAAAATTAGAAACATTTTCAGTTTGGCTGAAGGTGAAACAAGTGCAACTATGGATGAAACAGTAATACCTTCGAAAATAACAAAACTGACTGATTATTTTCGATGCCAAGGTGGTAGAAAAAACAAAATAGGAAAGTGTATTTTGTGCGAGAAAAATAATAAAATCGTGTATATCAAAATGAAAAGTAGTAATACTACTGGACTAAAAAGACATTTGAAGTGTATTCACAAAAACGAGTACGATTTGTTTTATCCCGATCAAGTAAGTGTCCTAAATCTTATGTATAATTACATTCAACAACATGGCAATAGTGTAGTTATTGCTGTCTGATTAAAACAATCACGTCACAGGTGAGATTTCGATTCAAGTTGTCACAAATAAAGTAACCAGATTCATAGTCCACTATAAGCTATAACATTATACGGTGTGATATTGAATTATGGATTTGAGAATTCGGGTTCGATTCCCATAATTTTCATCTTGCTTTAACATCTTTGGGAGCTGTGGTTTAACGGCTGGTAACCACACTTCACGCGCATAATAGCTATTTATGAAACTAGTAAGGAAATGAAGGTTATTATCTTACGCATGTGAAATTTGCAGAATTATGTAAACACATAAGTAAGGTAATAACCGAGATTTCTTACGTGTTGCATACAATATTTTTTCTACTTCCGTTCTAATAAATACGAAATTTTGACATATTAATGACAGTTATAAATTAAAAAAATAAAAGAATAACACATCAGAATTCGTCTACCAAGATATCTGTTGCTATGTTACCTCATTATTTCACTAGTTAAATAATGCAGTTCATTACCTAATTCAAATAAGTGAAATAAAACGTCTATTTCCTAACAGAAGTAGAAAAATATATATTACTTACGGAGATCTGTTATGATAGATTATCACACCCAGTAATGGGTAAACGACGTGATAATATATTTACTTGAAACTGACAGGAAAATAAACATTTGCCTGATCTTTAAGATTCAAGAAAGCTTTGCTTTGCATGCCTAGTCAGGAAAATAACATATTTCTTGCTTAGGTAGATAATGAAAGAAACTTGAGTAGTCGACATAAAATACAGACTGAATATGTAAGTCAAATATTTATTTTAATTTAAATTCATTTAAATTATTTATTATTTGTTTATAAGTTTCAGGTAAAATGTTATACATAACACGTCAGTAAACTGTTTCAACTATCTACTCATCCTGTAATAGAACGCTTTCCTGACTTTTTATGTAAACAACTATTATTTTATTACTGTAAATAGGGTATGTTCTAAGCTCAAGATTTTAAAACCAAGAAATAATGAAATAGTTTCTGAACATTTAACAACGTATGAACAAGCAGATTTACTTTCTGAGTATAGTTTATCTATCTATTTAATTTAGATTAATCAAATAGTTTAAATCTTGTTGTTGCCAAAAACGGCGAATGTAAATTAATTTACAAAATTAAATAAATTTTAAACGATATCGTTAAAGTAATGGTGAGCAATATTTTGAACATGTTTTGGTAAATAATTAAATTCTGTATTATTTTATACTGTTTCATATTCCATGCATAATTTATTAACGTTTATTTAACCGGGGTTTCAAATAAATTTCAGCGTTTAAAATTTGAAATACTGAGTATGGAAATTTATTAAAATATGTAAATTTATTTTATTTCTTTTTTGCGGGAAAACATGATATATTTATTCACTAAATATGTAAATAATTCATATGTATAAATTGACAATAATTAAAATATCTGATAAGCATCACTACTAGCTTACGTAAATAGAAATAAATTATTTATCGCTAAATTTATTACTGCATAGGAATGCTTTATTTACATAGTTAATATATGCACAAGTGCATTCCAATAATTATTTAACTTTATATATGTAGGTACTCGAAGCGTCATTCACAATTGACCATTAATTTCATAAATGAACAATGCTAAATTAATAAAAATGTCAGTTTCTGATAATTGCAAATAGTTATTTGTGAAATGAGCTTAACATTACACAATATAATTAACTATAGGGATTGATACAGAGATTATGTATAATATTAACCAGTATAGTTTTATTGTAGAATTGTTATTGTGAAACATAAAATAAATAAATATAAGCACCAAATAAAATGGGGTAGGTGGCTCATCGAGTCGGCGTGTGGATCTTGAGAACCCTGGTTCGATCCCCACAGCCACCAACAATTATCACCAAATTAAAGAATCTTCCTCTGTGGCTCCCCTCCACTAACATCTTTGTGGGCCGTGATTTTACGACTGGTAACCGCACTTCACGCGAAGAAATATATCACTTACCGAGATCCGCTACTGCAGAGTGCCACACCCAGCAATGGAAAATGGCGTGATGATTTATTTATTTATTTATTTAAACAGCAAATAAAATTACATTTTGCATCGAATGTAAATATTAAAATGTAAGTGAAATATTTCTTCGTGTGAAGTGCAGATATCAGCCGTCAAATCACAGCCCTCACAGATATTAATGGAGCTCGCTACAAGGAAAGTTTTAATGTGATAAAAATTGTTTGTCGGTTGTGGAAATCGAATTCGGGTTTTCAAATCCACAGGCAAATTCGATACCACATATCATAGAAAAAATGTTATAGTTATTTTTTCGCGGCCTCCCAGAAAATTAGTCTCTTTTGATAATTTTTTAGACCGAAAAATCCGTCTTGGTCGGTCTTGATCTGAAAATACGACCAGAGGGATCGATAATATACTTCATCGATCCCTTAATTACAAAAAATATTGATAATGAAAGTTTTCATGGCGATATTAAATCATGAATAATTTGTAATTAATGGCGGCAAAAAAATGTATACGTAACACACCGTGAAAACGTTTTTACAAATCATCCCCCCTCACAAGCTTCCTAAGTTTTCCCAGACCTCGCTTTGGAATTTGCAGTCAAGTATCATTTTAATATCTTGTCACGTAAATAACTATTATGTATCTAGATCAGATAATAGGCTATTAAAGCTCGCACATGAAGAGTGTTAATCGAGGAACAACCATGTGAATTTGGCAGACTTTTTGCTCCTGGTGCATACATAATTTTAATGCGACCATTTAAAAGCATTTTTAACAGTTTTTCTATTTAGAAATTAGGTTGAAAACATTAACAGTTTTCATCTACCTATACGATACATACATACATAACATCACGCTATATCCCATTAAATGGGGTAGCACGAACCCGTAAACATTCTCATCCTGACACATTCGACCACGTTAACACTTCCTCCATACGAACTCTTTCTTTTCTCACAACCAAATCCATCATCACACAACAAACATTCATCCATTCGCTCCTGTACACATGTTTCGTAAATCTTCACTTACGACCACTTCTCTAACAACCATACGATTATCTAACTAATCAGAAAAACTCAGTTTACATGCGGAAAGTAATAGTTTTTATATTGGTATGTCGAGTAGGCGGCAAATGTGTACCTTCCATAAATGAAATAATTGGAGAATACTTTTAGTCATGGTCGTATTGAAAGATACTCCAACAGAAGAAAACTGAAATATGTACCAATTCATTTGGAAAACAAGGTTTCAATTGAAATATAATCTCAATAAAACGTAAAAACAGAGAAACCAATAATAGCTTCTTAATCTAAAAACAAACACGCAAATACCTCGCTATTACAACTCTTCAATCACTGCAACATAAATCCACGTTTTATTTCCGAAATTAAAACAAGAACACTCACCAAGACCGTCTCTATTCATCTCTTTTCCACTGAGACAGATTAGTATCTCTCGTGCTCTTTCTCCAGTCACGAACAAAGCGAATCGTGTAATTCCGGAACAATTTCCGTGAAGCCCAGCCACCTGGGATCACAGCTCGCACGTCGGGATGGATTTATTTATTCAATGCACGGAGATTTATTTAAATTACGGCGTCATGTAAAATATGATCAAGTTGGCAGGCGGAGGTGGTGCTACACCTCTCTCCGGACTCCTACATGGGGCCGTTGTTTGCATTACAAATGCGGCGACCGCACGAAATAGGATTTGAATTAATTTGATAGTTTATAAAATATGCATGACTGTATGTGGAAGCTTGAAGAATTTGTATTATGTTCGCTGCTAGACATTCAGAGCTTTCAATGGATTTATGCTAATCAATATTTTCACTCAGAAGTATGGAATTATTAAAATTATTTAAATTCTGAAAGAATGTATTTATTTATGTTACGCTATACAGGGTGTTTCAGGACTAGTGTAACAAACTTTAACTGCTTATTCCTGAGGTCAATTTGAGCCAAAAATGTCATATGAACATAGGTCCTATTCCTGCTAGTTACCAAAATACAAGAGGTTAAAGTTCTATAAATAACACGAAATTTTAAAATTTGTAATCAAGATACTTTCGGAAAACAAGAGTTTTATTGAAAAATATTTGTCTTAATTAATTTTATTTATGAATATTAACGAATACGATTTAGAGAACAAAACATAAAATGACACAGTTAAATTGACACAGAACAACATAACCAAACATGGAATAAGTTAACACGATATGAAATAAGATAACAAATTTTAAAAAAATTACAGCAAGTGTTCAAAATGAGCGCCTTGAACTCGTATGCATGTTAATATTAATAAATAAAATTAATTAAGACAAATAAGGTATAACTTTTCAAAACAACTATCTTGATTACAAAAGTATCTTGATTACAAATTTGAAAATTTCGTGTTATTTATAGAACTTCAACCTCTTGTATTTTGGTAACTAGAAGGAATAGGACCTATGTTCATATGACATTTTTGGCTCAAAATGACCTCAGGAATAAGCTGTTATAGTTTGTTACACTAGTCCTGAAACAGCCTGTATAACAGGAATTTAATCACAATTACAGTACATGATCTGCACTAACCGAGCCGCAGTATGGTAGTTCATATAATTTTTTGCTTCAGTGCGATTCGAATTCAGTAATGATATCCACACCATCGTACTGACGGATAAGACAATTAATTTCTCCACTTCTCACTTCACTGACATTATTGAAGGTTATAATTTGACGGACGGTAATAACATTGTGCAGACAAAAATATATTATTTATCGAAATTTGCTACAACAGAATCTCACTTAGGAAAAGAATAAAATAATACGATATATATGTAGCGTCGCTATCAAGTAGTTTGGCGACGTTACATTATTTCGTCTCCAAGTAACTTCTTATTATTACTCTATTGTTTATGTTTACTTTTCTGTCAACTATTTATTTATTTTCATTCTTCTTCCAAACTTCAAAGTGACAACATCTTCCATATTATATGTTTGTATTTTATTTCTAAATTCAATGTTATTATTGTTATATATTTAAATAAAATAAAGCTACATATAACTAAATTAAATTATTTAACATATATTTGAATTCTTAAATCTATAAACCGACGCGTTGCTATTGAGTATTGTCTCTATTAAACAAATATTTCAAATAAATAATACATTTTTTGTTGCAAAGAAAGCTTACATTTACATATGTAATTCTGTCCACGGTGTTCATCTTTTTTGCCTGTATTACATGGTAATAAGTTTACATGAACTTGAACAATACAATTTTTATACTTGTCATGATCATATATGCTTGCAGAATCGAATTATTTAGAGTAAAGTTGTAGAGAATTCCCAATTAGAATATCAAGAACATTTGCTTAAAATTTTGGAGCTATCTCGGAATTATATTTTGATAGGTTTGAAAATTTTACACAGATTACTTCACTAATCTACAACTGTCATATGATTTTAATTGTGTATATTGACTTAGTGGTTTTTGCGCGATTATATTTGCTGTTTTATTAAATATAATAATGTAGACTCAGGGAAAACAAAAACCTATATCAACAGCGAAATTTGCTGAATACGAACGGGAAACACTTTGTACCAACATAAAAATTAATGTGTTTTGGTTTTGGCAGGGACTTGAACCGAAAAATTTTAGGATTCGGTTATGGTTATCAGTTTTTATATCAGTAAAATTTTGGTTTTGTTTATCGGTTACGATTTTTTTGAAAATATATAGATTTTGATTTCCGTTTCAGTTTATTTAATGATAGCTTCGGTTTAGATATTTTTCGGTTTTTACGGCTTCGGTTTAAAATACCTTAACAAACAGTTAATATATTTACATGAACTGCACAATTACAGTATATTCTTAAGAAACTAATTCGCAAATTTTCTAAAATTATTTGTATGTTTTTTGCTATCTTCAAAAATAATTTCTACGTATGCCATAGTGTCGATCTTGCTTTTACACCATAATTCATATCCAGCCATATTACGAATATAAAGACTGCAACTTGATAAAAGTATAAAAACTAAAAGGAAATAATTAACTACTAATACTCTTCTTCATATTCTTACTATTTTCGGTTCTTTACGTTATTTATACCGGTTTAAATTTACAGTTTCAGAACCGAAATAGTATGGGTTCGGTTGCAGAATTAATTTAATTTTCTTTTCGGTTTTCGGTTTCCATATTTCAAAACAAAAAATAACGATTTCGGCTTTAGGTTACGGTTTCATAACAAAATAAGTATCGGTGCGGTTTACGGTTACGATTTCGTTACGATTCGGGTCCTTGGTTATATATAAAAATATTTTTAAAATATGATTTCGTAAAATGAACAACAAATATGTTGTTGAATTTTGATAAAAAATATATATAAATTTACCGTGTAATAACAACATAATACTAGTTTATTTTAAGATGCTAATTGCGACAATCAATAAAACGGTTTGATTGCTATTGGCGACATCTGTTGAAACTACTAAATATACCAAACATTTAAAAGGTTACTGTTTCTTTGCTTAAAGGATCTAAGATAGAAACAATTTTAAAATTAAAATATGTAATACATATATCATGGCGACTTCACATGGAGTCCCCCAGAATAATGCATGATTATTTTACTATTGCTAATTTAACGAAGTTAAGCTCACTAACGTCTTATATCAATTACAATGATACCTTATTTTTATTTAAATTAATTAATAACAACATCGACTGTCCGTTTTTATTATCTAAACTGTCTTGGCAGATTCCGTCACGGAATCTGAGAAATGCTCAACCTATATTTTGTATTCTTCATTGTACCGCTAACTACTGGTTTCATGCTCCTTTATGGAGAATATGTCGGCGCTTTAATAGTTTAAATTTTAATATTAATGATGTAACCAGTGTCTTGATTTCAACCACGTTAACCAGATTTATAGACTTAACCAAAAATATGCTATTAAATGATTTCTCCTGAGAAATGACCTATATCCTATGTTACATGTGAAATGAAATATGTAAAGTCGTACTACTTATACTCACATATTGTATTTTTGGGCGATTGCCTGTTCGAATGAATAAATAATACATTTTGCAGTTTTATTTTAGTGTGTACTCGTTCGTGAAACGTGTCTAGCGTTTTCAGAATGTTGCCTGTGTCGTGTCGTCTATAGTCATTTGTCAATACAGCAAACTCTCATTTTACGACCCAGGTTTACAAATAACTATTATTCTGTATTTTCCATAAATGTACAGTATATTATTTATGCAATGACTCAAGATAAAGACACGGTAATGTATTTTTTTGTACAAATAACTCATCTCATTTAGAAATCAATTGTATAGATAATTTTAAGGATGATTGTATACTTAGAAGTAAGTATAGTTTTCAAACAACAATATTACTCATATATAAATACTTGTCTGAATCGTATTCAAATAGATGTTATTACGGTAAACCGTTCAATTAGTAAATACTAAATAGTAATTGTTTGTTTACAAATGATTTTTCCATCTTTTGTATAGCAAGACGTCAGTTCCCATTTGTAATTACCTAAAATCCCAAACTAGAAATTAAATCTTCTGTGCTGTAGTAATGAACGTTTGTGTCAGATATTCTTAAATACTTTAACTCATTGCATTATAATTGTATTATAATAAAAAATAGCAAACTATACTGCTTTTTCTTTCATTCATAAGAATATCATAAGGGCAGATATGATTTTGTGGTTAAAACACTCATTCCAATGAGAATTCTTATGCCTATGGCAGACTGGTCGAAGAGCGTCGATGAGCATCGATGAGCTCTTCGATGTAACAACAGAATGCACCCGTCATCGATGAAAAATAGAGGCTCCTCTATTTCCATCGAAGAGCTCATCGATGAAACGAACGTGTCTCATTTCTTTCGTATCTTTTGTGTCTCATTTCACGTTGCCATATTTTTGAAATTTAGTGTTTCTTTCTCAGCTTTTATTGTTTGTCAATGAAGGGTGCGTTCTGTTGTTTCATCGATGCTCTTCGACCAGTGTGCCATAGGCATTAGAGTTCAAATCTCTTTGAATTCAACAGTATGTATTGGTGTGATTCAGATTCTACTATATGCTATAGTTTCATCTATGACGTAATTGCGATTAAATTTGTGTTGTGCAAAGTAACAAATAAATCTGTACTTCATTGGAACACTTCTAATATGTTCTTGCATTGCTGTTATGCATTATCATTAATTATAACATACATTTCTTAAAGTTTCTTGCTTGTGTCTTATTTCTTTTATATGTAGGAAGAAAAGTAGTCGATAGGTAATCGTAGTTAAGAGGGTAAAAATAAGTTAAAATTTGCGTCTTAAGTAAAATATCCAAGAAATACGATTGTATCTGAGACGTTCAGATTTCAGTAAAAACTGTGGACATCCGAATTAAATTCCTGTTGTACAAAATAACAAATGTATTGTAAATAAAATTAATAAATATATCATGACGCCTTTTACCCGTTATTGGGTGTGGCAATCTGTCTAAGCAGATCTCGGTAATTAATACATTTCTTAGTGTGAAGTGCAGTTATCAGTCGTCAAATCACGGCCCTCAAGATGTTAGTAGAGCAGGAGTCACAGGGGTTGATTTAATTTGGTGAAAATTGTTTGTCGCCTGTGGGGATCGAACCAGGGTTTTCAAGATCCACAGGCTGACTCGATACCACTGAGTCATCTACTCCTTAAATACAAATAATTTATAAATAAAATAAATAAATATATCATCAAGCCTTTTAGCCATTATTGGATGTGGCACTCTGTCTAAGCAGATCTCGGCAATTGATACATTTCTTAGCATGAAGTGCGGTTACCAACCGTTAAATGTTAGTAGAGGGGGAGCCACAGCGGTAGTTTTAACGTGGTGAATATTGTTTGTCGGTTGTGGGAATCGAACCCACAGATAGACTCGATACCACTGAGCTACCTACCCAATAAATATGTAAAAGTAATGTCGTTTTTCAAAGTAATATTTATTTGTATATCTAGGCCGAGATGTGATTATTAGTGTGCGGCGAAGAAAAAGTCAATACACAAAATTATTCAGGCAGCGGCATAATGTTCATTAAAATACTTCAAAATGTATTCCAAATTTAATTGCGAAATTATGGTTATTATAAATTAGAAATGGGTAACCATCGAGTCATTTAAAAAAAATTTGTTTATCGACGGTATTTTGTAAAGATGTTTTTGATTGGTTCAAAACAGTTGCTGACAGCCCAGTAATAATTGTCGGTTTATTTACAAAAACCTTGAATTTTGCGGGCTAAATTGTGCGCGTAAATATCAACTTTGTTTGATAGTTGCATGAAAAGTATATTTTTATTCTACTTATAATCGTGATCATATCTATTTATTATTATAAAAGTTTTAACTGACTAAATAATTTTGCTTTAATATTACATTATACCCATCACAAATTGTCATTTTATCATGCATAATAATTAGCATGTAACGTGATAATCACAAAACGGCGGGCATTATTCACATAATCGGTATACTACGTGCACATTTTAATGTCACTCCGGTAATTGCACATAACATCCGGTAAGTAATTAACATCATATTGCTAATTGCACTGTCTGCGATCTAAATCATGCTGCAAACAACGACTAGGTAAATGATTTTCAACTGTTCTCTGTAATTAGCACATTATTGGAAATTGTAATCATTTGTTTTAATAAAGTATCGCCGAAGCATATATATATATATATATATATATTTTATTACGAAAAACTCAATTCTGTGTCAGTTAACACACTTTTGTTGTTCCGTAATTAGTATATTTATTTATTTATTTATGTTACGCTGTACAACAGGATCTTAATCCCAATTACAGTACAGGGTCCGCACTCACCGCAGTGTGGTAGTTCATATAATTTTTATATAATTATTATATCATACTCGTATATTCTTACAAAGTTTAGACTATTTTAGGACAAATTATTACACTAAAATTGTGATTTATAAGTAATAACGAAATATAAAACGTTATCAATTTATTTCCGTTACGGAATAGGGGAATTGTAATTTTATTATGTCGACCATGATATTCTCATTCTATTGTTGTAAAATCTAACATATTTATTGTTATTGATTGCTTTTTACGATATTGAGAAGGTAGAACAAACACAATTGTCATTAATTTTCTCTTACTCTTTTTTCAAACTTACAAAAACATACAAGCACGTCATTGACAATTAACACAAATTAAGATTACTTAAACTGTGTACAAAAAACTACTGTATAAATAACAATAATGAACGGTTGAATATCAGCTTAAAGATCAATGCTAAATACTTGCAGCTATCGCTATTAATTATTATTAATGACATCAGTAGAAAATTATTCTTCGGTGAATTACAAAAACAATTAACTTGCTTTGTAGAAATTCACATGATTATTACTGCATTTAAAATAATTTATTATATATTGTACCTTTGTAATTAATCATTACAAATATATATAATTACAATGTTTGAATATTAATTGGCACGTTATTTACTGTTCATTAGGTATTTAGTTCTATTTTATTCAATATCAATAATAATTGTATAATCAATACTAATTTTATCTGGTGTTTTTTTTATAAGTATTCAGTATTCGTGTCATATCAATTTAAGGTACCACATGCGTCGAAAAAACCGGATTGTTTCCGACCATAGGTTTAAATAAACTGAGTCTAATTTGTGTAACTTTAGAAAGAAAAAGCATTTGATAACCGGTTAAATATATTTTTTTCAATAATTTCACCAGAATCGAATGCCCCAGGGCTGCAATATGATACCAAACTGGGTATATTTTGTATAACTTTTGAAAAAATAATTGGCACTTTTATATCATTTTTGAAACTATTATTAAAAATTTCTGTTTGAGAGCGTTACTTTGGAACCAAACTTAAATTACATTTTTAATAGTGAAGTATGAGACATGAAGACTTTAATTTTATATTATGATTTTGATAATTTTAAGCTTCACATATTTTACGTAACATAATGATTTTCAAAATTATTAAAAAGTGAACCAATAATAACTTCGAAATGTTTCAAGCAGATGTTATCTTAAATTAAAGTAGAGTTTACTTTAGTTAGCATGTATTTTGTGATACTACCGGTTACGAAATAAACATGATAAAATTAAAAAGTCTCATCAACAAAGTTGTGGCACCACTTCATTTTTTCAAAGTTTCACCGCTATTTTAAGTTATCGTATTCAGACAGACTGATAGATGAACTTTTTTGGAACTCACAAGTAACACTACCCAACTGTCACTCACCGATTTAAATGAAATTTGGCACACTAATACAACTCGAAAAAATATTTAACCCATATTTTTTTCTTCCGGAAGTTGCTTTTTAAGGGTACAAACTAACCCCTGAAAGGTGGTAAAAGCAAGAATCACTATAAATGAAATTAAATAATACCAAAATATTACGCGTTCAACATTGGTTACCCAGGGGTTTTTTAGATCGCCAAAATCTATTTTCGGGGTCATTTTGATCATATGCACTTTTTAATGGGTTAAAAAGGGGTTGGGGGGATGAAATTACGATATTCAACTGAAATAGAGATTTAGGTTCAAAACTAGTTACTCGGGGGTTTTTGGGATCGCTGAATCTATTTTCGATGTTACCCCTGGGTAATTATTTATATTACTTTTAAGAGGGTAGACTGAAAAGTAATGCACATATGCTTGTAGAGCGCGAACAAAAGCAAATAGCAAGATCGGGCAAAAATTACGTGAAAGTATAATTCTTAAGCTTCAAAATCATACATTTATTTTTCAACATAGTCACCGTTAAGGCTAACACATTTCTTCCAACTTATAACCGTTTTTTCATTTCGTCACTGAAAACTTCTTCCGACTTTTCTCGAATCCAGGACTTGACAGCTGCCTTTACTTAATCGTCCGAGGTGTAAAGATTACCCTTGGGGTCTTTTTTCAGTAGAGGAAAAAAATAAAAATCGCAAGGCGCAAGATTGGTGGAATAAGGAGCAAGTCTGTGATACGTCGTTGTATTCATCGTGCACAGATTTTACGATATTCCAATTGTTTAATAATGAAGGCGACACGTTCCTGAGATATTCCAATATGGCGCGCATGCGTATTGAGAGGGAATGTTACTTCACATGCCACTTAGCGCGTTTCTGAAGGTCATTTCGTTCGTACTCTACAAGCATGTTTGCATTACTTTTCCGTCTACCCTCGTATTATAAAAATTACATTGGTGATATAATCTTTTTTGTCAATAACCCCGAATTGTTTTTAAAACATATTTTACCTCTGTTAATTTCATCGGCTAAAGAATTAATTTTTTAGGGCAATCAGCTAATGAAAATATGCTGCGTGGCATAAATAAATACCTTGTCATGGTAACAATTACATTCAGGTGTGAAATGATAATTAATAACTCGGAGCTTTTTTCAAATAATCGTAATTGAAATCTAATAATTACTGTAATTATATATGGTATTATACTGTTTGACAATAGTACCTACTGGCTATTATAATAATTTATTATTCGAACATAGGCGATAGAATATTTATTACACTGGTTTTATTACCCAGAAACAGGTTTGATATTAACTTTGTTCAGTTATTATTACATTATTATAATTATTTTATAGACACGATAATTATAAAGTATCGAATGTTCTCTAGATTTTTTTTATATTTGGCATTCCGTCAATTCATTAGTATCCTTGGTTTGAAACCGTAACTCTATTAGATTAGTTATTAATTGAATGACTGATTATTGAATTTTTTTCATTAGTTCGTAGAATGCGTTGGGCGAGTTATGTAGTAGGTCTTAAAATAGTTACAAGTGATTTATGTTTCTGAAATTTGAATAGTGGAATTATTAAAGTAGTCAATTTAATAAAATATAATAAAGAAATAAATAGTTTATTTGTTATAAAACTTTAGCTTATACAAAGAAATACTGGTATGACAGTAATATTAATATTGGTAGATAGCAAAATACATTTTAATCATTCTGTATATTTTTTTAATTTAAGTGTGTTACTTACAAAATTGAATATCAGATATATTTTTTCCTTGGTTAGATTTGAAAGTAGGTTGGGAAGTGGTTTTGGGGTAGCCTGTTAAGGCTGTAATTTTAATTTGTTTTTATTTTTTAAAACAAGTTAACAAATTTAAGAAATATATTTTAAAAATCGTCTAAAATTACGGTAAAGCAGATTTGTATCTTTTTAAATTATTTTAATGGAAAATACTTGACTAAACTCATTGTAGGTGGCAGCAGTGTACTAAGATATTTTAAATATCTGTAATTTGGAAATATATAAATACCTTTTAAATTTTGCTTATATAAGAAAGAATTTTTATATATTTATTAGCTTGTTAGTTGTCATACGTATATCAAATAAATACAATACACAAACATAACTACAATAATTGACAAGTTTAAAATTTAAGAAATAAAAAAAAATCATCTAAAATTACTGTAAAGCAGATATGTATCTTTTTAAATTATTTTAATGGTAAATGCTTGACTAAACTCATTGTAGGTGGCAGCAGTAGACTAAGATACTTTAAATATCTGTAATCTAGAAATATATAAAGACTTTTTAAATTTTGCTTAAATAAGAACGTATTTTTATATATTTATTAGCTTGTTAGTTGTCATACGTATATCATAAATACAATACACAAACATAACTACAATAATTGACACATGGATTTCTCAAATCTTTTAACAATTTACGCCAGTGCAAGCTGTCAAAGTTATGTTAAATAGACATGGATTGTTTCAAATTTTGGAAAAGTGCCTTATTAGTCGAATGACTTCAAAGTTACTGTTTTCCATTGTTATCACCTCCACATTTTTTTAAAACTGTAGTTTTATAAAATTCTAATTGTTACTGTCAAAACATCGAAAATTTTAAGTAACGATAGAAGATAGGGACAAAATTATATATTAACTGAAAAGCTAATAATTTGCAAACATTTCACTTAGTACATAATTTGATCGTTATGAATTCAAGCATTATTTGACATATGACAAACAGTACCTCTTAATTGTAATTACAAATTGGGTAGCTGCAAACGCAGCGTTAATTTAAATTTATTAATCAAAAGATTAGTTCACAATTACAAGAATGATGTAGGCGCTGTATAACATGACTAATGCATTTCTACTCTATTCTAATCCCACAGTCAGTAAACTTTACTCCTTACCACTAACATGTTTGACGGCTGGTAACTACATGTCACTTGCAAAATATATCATTTTCAGAGATCTGCTACAGGAGAGTGTCACTTTTAATTAAAACCAATTTATTTCTAACTGCCATTATCTTTATTTTTTCATTAATAAAGATAATGGAAGTTCCAAATAAATTGGTTTTAATTCAAAGTGAATCATTATCTTATAAATTTAAAAATAAGGAGAGTGTCACTTCTGGTAAAGGGTAAAAAAGCATAATGATATATTTATTTTATAAAATAATGTGACCGTATAATAATAATAATAATAATAATAATAATTTATTTCCAAAAATAATGTTACAAGATGATACATAAAATATAAAATTACAAAATAGATGAGTCCTGCATATATTCCTCTACCGAGTAATAACATTTATTAATAAATAGATTTTTTAATCGTCTCTTGAAATTATTAAACGAGTTTACATCTTTTATTTCTGATGGTAAAAAATTATAAAATCTTATTCCTATTACAAAGGGATACTGTTTTATAAAAATATAACCTAATTGTTACTGAAGATTTTCTGTGTTATATAAATATCGACATGTCTTCTAAAAGATAGATTTTACAATATGATGACGATAAAGGTATAAAAATTAGAACAGGGTAAAACTGTGTGATGAATGATGAAATGTTTTGATGTTTTCACACAACTGCCAAACAAAGTTGACATTTACGTGCACAATTCAGCCCGCGAAATTTAATTTTTTGCCCGACAAAAATTCATTACTAGACTGTCAGCCGCCATGGTGTAGATACCGTACATAAAAGGTGGAAATAAAAATTATCGAGCTGTCAGCAAAACAATCAAATAGTTATTTTTTCTGAAAAAAGTCTTCTTGATTACACATTCATATTTATAATAACCATCATTTCGGTGTTTTTTAATGCACATATTGCAGTTGCGATTGATTTGATGCGCTTAGAAAATAGTTTGTTTCGTCCGAACTTTTTCTGCGACGAACACAATAATTTAATATCATCATCAGAACGCCTTTTATCCATTACTGGGTGAGGCACTCTGTCTAAGCAGATCTCGGTAAGTGATATATTTTTTCGCGTGAAGTGCGATTATCAACCGTTAAAGCACTGTCCTCAAAGACGTTAGTGATATGGGAACCACAGGGGTCAATTTAAATTAGTGAAAATTGTTTGTCGGTTGTGGGGATCGAACCAGGGTTCTCAAGATACCTCTGAGCCACCTATCTCATTTCGCGATCTAGATTCATTAATAATTATTCGAATCTCACTCAAGCTAAAAATTATATGAACTACCACACTGCGGCTCGGTGAGTGCAGACCTTGTACTGTAATTGGGATTAAATTCCTGTTGTACAGTGTAACATAAATAAATAAATAAATAAATATATTTGTTAGAATCGCGAAAGTATTATATGGTAAACCTTAATAAATCAAAGTAGCCGTACCCAACCAAAATGTTAATTATGCGTTGTATATCACCTAAGAGTCTCCTCACTGTTTGCAAACCTGACTTTAGCAATTAAAATGTAAATTAATTCGTGTACTTAAGCACGCTTGAATTTTTCACTCTCCTATCTCTCTTTAAGGTTCCTCGGGGCACGAAATCCCACGCGATTATATCGCTATCTTTGTCTTGTTGAACGGTAGACGAGGAGTTTTTAATTTCTTCTTAATTTAAAATTAATGCAGTAGAATTATTGATCGCAGTTAGGATCAGAGTAAGCGTACTTCTCCCGGGAGAATATTAATTTTGAAGTAGTTATACTTGAGATTTAAACTGTTAAAAGTACCGGAGAAGTTGAAAAGATTTTTTGCTGAAAAATGTGCTGAATATAAATAAGTCTCCAAGAAAAATATCCGTGAAAATTTGCTCGTATTTTACATTTTAATATCACGTACGGGAAGTTATGTTTTTCTAAAAATAAATCGCCCAGAAGTTCGTGAGTTCAAACTTAATTCTCTTCATCTTATATCCAAAAATATAACTGCTTTTTAGTATTTGTAGTTTCCTGTAATGTAATTGAGATTAATATCCTGTTCAGAAGAATTGCAAATAAACAAATAATAACTCACATTTACTTCATTTATGTAAGACGAGTTCAATTTCTGCAGTCGTCAAACTATACTCCAAATTAAAATTCTCCCGGTGGGACCCCAACCACTAATATATTTAGAGGCCATAATTTGACGACTGATAATCGTATTTTACGCACCAAAATATATATATCAATTACCGAGACTTGCTACAGCGTAGAACTACACGCAGTAATTGATAAAAGGCGTGATAAATTATAGAAGATTTATTCAGACTAATATAATAAACAATTGCAGTAATTGGAATGTAAATATAAATAATATTGTTTCAAATAAATAAAATATTACCTTTATTGTATCTATTAGTTTTATTTTTTGAGTATATTTAAAGTGTGAATTATTTTTTTTGAAGCATAAATAAAAAATGATTACTGGGCGTGACACTCTGCCGTCGCAGATGTCGGTAAGTGATATATTTATGTGCGTGAAGTGCGGTTACCAGCCGTCAAATCACGGCCCTCAAAGATGTTAGTAGAGGGGAAGCCACAACGATAGTTTTAACGTGGTAAAAATTGTTTGTCGGCTGTGGGAATCGAACCCAAGTTCTCAAATACACATGCCGACTTGATACCACTAATCCACCTATTTCCTAGTTTAATAAGGTTTAATTAACATGCTAAACATTTGACAGTAAGTTTTCATTGGTACGTTTTAGGGACCCTTGAACGTAATTACAATTTACATTCAAAGGAAGAAGTAATTAGATTTTGATGAAAATCAATTAACCATTAATTACAAAGTTATTGTTTTTGGCCCGTTGATTGTCGAAGAGACGAACTTAAGTGAACAGTAATGCGTTTATATCATCAGCGATAATAGAAATCCTGGATAGAGTTTTTAGGTGATAAATCCGAATTTGCTTTATGTGGATGTAATACATACATCCATACGTCCTTCATTTGTTTATTTCGTCGGTCGATCACTTTGTCACTATTTTTTTTTAATCTGTCAACTCGCTCGTTCAGTTCTCAACCGACTTTAATAATTGTTTTACTTGCCAAATTCTGTAGATGACCGAGATATATTATTATTTTTTTAAATACATATTGTCTACTTTTAGCAAATATCATTTTCGCTATACACAAAATTGTGTACTACTAACTAATCAACAAACTAAAGATGGAAAACTCTAGCAATGATTTTAAATATGTGTGCTATTATAATAATTTTAATTAATGTGTTGTGTATAGAAATGATACTAAACTTTAACCGGTAAAGTGTGAAATCGGGAAAAGCATGAAATTATAATTTTGCCAAAAACGAATATAGGTTTGCATGTATAAAACGTCCGTTCTACAGTCTTAGACTTGACTTAAAACGCGAACGAAGCTAGTTTTGCCAAAAATGCGTTCTAATAATAACTGATAAATATATATTCTTCTACAACTGTCAAAAAATATTCATTTTTTTCACTAATATCAATACGCGAAGTACTTGATTTTTTCATCATTTACATTACCATGACAACGCCTATTATTATACAGTTTAATAATAGAGGGTAATTACTTTTCACTTTATTCGACAGGGTTACCATATTTCACATAAATCCCTAGACTGTAATCCGATATTAAGCTATTAGTAACAGTAGCAATTATAAAAGAATTCAAATTCCTTTTTTGTCCAAGTATTAATTTTACAAAAATAATTATTTCAATGAAGAAGAATGTATATTACAATAGCAGTTACGTTTCAATGGAACAAATTCATACAAACTAATTATAATTAATAAAAAAAATCAGTTGGAACAAAAGCAAAGTAATTAATTAAAATTAATTAAAATATTTCTCAATACAATTATTATAACTAAAAACAATTATTCAGGTATCAGTCATTTACGAGTTATATTTGAAGTTATTTACATAGCATGCTATGTAAACTGATAGCTGAATAGTTTATACATTTTACAGTCGAAAAAACATTCACCACAATTATTATAAATAACTACATGCTATTATTTCATTATTATTCGTTATAGAGACCAAGTTTATAGACACGATAAAAAACATGTTATTTTATTGTCGACAAAATGAATTAAAAAGAAATGCAATACAAAACAAATCTTTTATTTAAAATGCTTTTATAAGTATATACGTCCTTTGCTGTTCGCCATTAATAACGTAAAAGAAAAACACGCCAATTTCATATTAAATATTTTCATACAAATTAATTTAAAAAGAAGAGAAAAACTCCAACATTGCGTGTACTTTAAATTTAATACCTCCGAGTCTCGCTTTGCAGAAATCTTCAAAGTATTTGCGACGCTTAAATTTAATTAGCATATTCCGAGGCATACTCTATGAACGGTTGCTGCTTTATACATTATTTACTTTCAAAAGCTCTGCTGCGTTTTAAAAAGCTTGTTAGTGTTTCGCAAAGGATATTTTCTGGAATTATATCTCTCATTTTTGCTTTTATGTCACTTGATAGCTACAAAAGTTACAAGTAATATCATTTTCAAGTTTTACAAACTTGTATCCGTATTCTATAGAGCAGATGGCTCGATGATATCTAGTCGGAATGTTGATTTGAGAACCCGGGTTCGATTCCCACAGTCAACAAACAATTTTCACCACATTAAAATTATCCCTATGGCTTCCCTTAATCTTTGAAGTTTATGATTTGACGGTTGGTAACCGAAAGTACAAAATATTTAACGTACCGAGTAATGTGTAAAAGGCGTGATGATGTATTTATTTATTTATGAACATAGTTTGACAGAGCTATATTAAGACAATTGGCATATTTAACTACTAATAGATGGCGTTGGCCACGATATTTTAAATTTGAGACAGGTATTTCCGAACTTAATCACAAATATCACTTATTATACGGATTATGGAATGAAAACAATTTTTGGAAATTATCAAAATAATGTGCAGTTTACTCGGAATAAACATTTTTGCTATCACTGGTATGCTTATTATATCTAATAATATCGAGTCGGCCTGTGGATCTTGAGAACCCTGGTTCGATCCCCACAACCGACAAACAATTTTCACCAATTTAAATCTACCCCTGTGGTTCCCCGACCACTAATATCTTTGGGGGCCGTGATTTGATGACTGGTAACCGCACTTCACGCGAAAAAAATATATCACTTACCGAGATCTGCTCCGGCAGTTGGTGGTCTAGTGGGTATGCAGTCGGCTTGCGGTTCTTGAGGACCCGAGTTCGATTCCCGCAACCAACAAACTGGGTTTCACCAATTTAATATCAACTTCTGTGGCTCCCCCTCCACTAACAACTTCGGGGGCCGTGATTTGACGGCTGGTAACTGCACTTCACGCGTAAAAATATATCACTTACCGAGATCTGCTACGGCAGAGTACCAAACCCAATAATGGATAAAAGGCGTGATGATATATTTATATTTATTTTATTTATTATATATTTATTGATTTTATTTTTTATCTAATAATTTTAATAATTGTCCGCCAGTACGGTGGTGTGGATAGCGATACGGAATTCGAATCCGGAAATCCCGAGTTCGAATCGCATTCAAGCTAATAATTATATAAACTGTCACACTGCGGCTCAGTGAGTGCGGACCCTGTACTGTAATTGGGATTAAATTCCTGTAGTACAGCGTAACATAAATAAATAAAATATAATTGCAAACATTTCAAATAAATATTCGCTGTTGTATAATGCGTAAACTAATTTAATTAGGATATTTTATCATTATACATTTAAACACCTTATCAAACGGGAAAATAAGTGAACAACAATCGAAATATTTTTATTGTTTTTTTTTTTCATTATATGCGGCAAGAATAAAATGACTGACCTATGTTTTATGTCACAACAATTTCAATGATTTTGAATTGTTTTTCTATTTAAGATTTCATAAGAAATTATTTGTTACGTAAAATTTCTCTGTGATGAATTTTCCAAAATGTCCTTTTTACTTCAAATTCACTTGAAGATAATAAAAAATGGAATCCTGTTTCTGGATCAGGTATTTTTATTCAGATATATTCTAGCATTTATAACCATTTTAACAGATTTGAAAGTATTTCGATTAACTGAATTAGAAATTATGCAAATTGAAGCAAAACTCAGTGTTATAATAAAATCGAAGTACACGTTGTGCTAATTGATGGCATTGAATGAATTTGTCACTAAAGCCTTCTATAAAAGCAATCAATTAAGATAAAACGAAAAAAATGTAATGCATCGAAAAATTCATTTAAAAGTTTCCCAATCCAATTTAACACCGTGCACAAAATGGTCGTTTCAACGCGTCATGCTTTGAAAGAAATTTCTTTCGGCTTTACGTGACAGATTTTAAAATTCCCCGCATTAAATTCAGTTGCGGGGTAACGAGGGGGTTGTTTGTAAACGTTTCACCATTGCCGGCGTTTCAGGGTATTAGAGCAGCTTTGTATGGACCCTTGTTCATGTTTTTAAAAGCGAGGGTAGCTCGTAATCCTCTTTGCAAACGTGTGCCTGTTTAAATCCAGATTACGCTACGCATCTCTGGCGAGAAAGCTCTTTCCACGATAGAAATATCATTTGATTGTGTTATATAATTGTTGTAATTGTTTGTTGTACGAGCTTTTGTAACTATGTGGCTGCGCTTTTACTTTACAAGCAAGATTCGAAAGTTCAAAGTTCAAACTATGTTGATTTAACTACGTCCAACTGGATTCCTTTATAATTAATTATTATTTATTTATCTCCCATTGTGGAATCTCTAAACAATGCTTTGCACTGATAGCTAGTACCTGTACAAAATATACATTTTTGTTTAGTGATAACTAAGATTATAATAATAATAAATTAAAAATTATTAATACTTAATTCATAACGTTATAATTAATATATGTTAATTGTCACAAGTTTTATTTTTACATTAGTATGTAAACGGGCCGTGAGCAAAGAAATTTAATTTTAAAGTTGAGTGAAAATACATTAATGTTAATCATCATCTGTGGCGCTACAGCCCGAGATCGGGCCTGGGCCTGCCGGGCACACCGAGCCGCAGTTTTTACACTGCCGTACTGCCGGTTTTCGTAGTCAAATGCTACATTATTTAAGGCGTATAAGTGACTAACTTATAGCGCCCGAGTGTGATAAATACATGTAACTGTATTTTATATTTTACGACAAATCACACATTGTCGACAGGCGGATTCGAACTGACGAACCTTGGTTCGGGTGACGTCTCAGTATGTTAAGAGATGTGCCTTAACACGCTCGGCCACCGCGCCGTTAATACATATGAAGATTGAGGTATGAGAATAAAAATAAAACAACGAAGCTAGTTTTGAAATAGCTGACTTCAGAAGATAGATATTTTATAATTTACAATGAAGCCATCAGTAACGCTTTGAAACGTTATACGCGTAGGTACATGATTCCAATGAACAAGTTAGATAAATTATGATGTTCTGATCACTTTACCAATGTCATATCTGATGCGATTTTTACAATGTTGTCATAGTTTAAACGATAAAATGTCTTATACTGGTGTTGATTGGGAAAGTACAATCACTTCCAACAGTTTCGCTATTGTATCACATTTAATAAACTAGTTGTCCCGCATGATGGCCGCACGGGTTGATGGCCTGATTCACGACCATAAGGTCGTGGGTTCGAGTCCCGCCCGTGACGGCCACACAAAGGACATATCGGCATATGACCTAGTAGTTGGTCCGATATAAATATAAAAAAAAAACTAGTTAAATATTTTTGTAAATAATAGTTAAGGTTTTTTTTGTTATTATGATATTTTACAACAAAAAGTTAAATCTATGAATAATTTAGAGCATAAGTGAAATATATGTTTTTCTAAATTCTTTTATTTAGCTACAGTTTTATATGAGATTTTCATGATGAATCAGTTTAAGGAGCAATGTGGTTGCTATGCCAGTGCGACAGTGTGTCGACGTGACAACTGACAGTTGCGTTGTTTGCAGGGCATGCTGGATGTGTGCGTAGGCACGAGTGTGGGTACCATCACCGAACCGGACTGCTTGGGGCCCTGCGAACCCGGCACCAGCGTCACCCTGGAAGGAATCGTGTGGCATGAGACTGAAGGCGGTAAGTCTTGTTCAATTTAGTATAGTGGATAGTGATTTTTTAAATAACGGTACACCATATATTCGCTTGATTTCAAAAGGTAAAATGGCAAATAGCTACAAGATTATTTGAACGGATAGTCGAACAATTTAAAGATTGTAATAATTTGCATGTTATGTTTACAAATATTATTTATTTTAGATAAAAAGCGTGATTATATGGAATCATACAATTAATGTTTTCATCATTTGATACAACTTTTGTATAAAGTGACGTCACTTTTTATAATTTGAAAAAATACTCAAGTACAAACGTTTCTTATTCTGTTATACATATTTGGAGGCTACTTTTGTAGTTTTTACATATCAAATAGACAAATTTAAGAGTCTGCAGAACACAATGTCAAAGTTACGGTTCAGATGTGCGAATGTAATGTAAAATGTAGAGCTTATTTTAATTTATTTCGAGTACAGCTCTTTTTAAAAACTATTTTCTATATGATTGTAAATTCGTTCGAGATAATGAAACATTTTATGTACTGGAGTGTACATGGACGAAGTTAAATTTTAATAATTTCGTTACTCGCCAGGTTCGCTAGTGCACATTAGAAAAATTAAGCAATATCTTACAGATTTCCTTATACTGATCAAGATATTTTTTACAAATATAAACAAATATTGAGATAAAGTATAATTGTTTAAATTTAAAAATGTTATTTAAAAATAGTAAAATACATACAAATGTGTTTGAAATGATACACTGCTCAAAATTGTACAGGGATATTTTAAAAATTGAATGTAAAATTTAAACTATAAATTATATTCAAATATTTGTAAGAATACCTAAAGGATGATTTTTCTTACAAATATTTCAATATACTTTAAATTAATTTTTATATTGGATTCTTCTTAATTACATATTTATATTATAATTTACAGTTCTAATTTTAAATGTAATTTATAAAATATCCCTGTACAATTTGGGGCAGTGTATTTTATGTATTATAAAACGTAATGTAATAACTTGGAGCACTAGATTAGCTACATATGTATATCGTAGGCGGAAAATGTATTATTTTCTCCCGTGGATGATGTTTAATGCCCCAAGCGTAGCTAAAAATAGTAATCACACAAGGGAGAAATTAAGACTATACTTTGTCAACGGCCATGGCTCAACTCGTTGGAACTGATCTATGCGATAACGCGAGTTAAGCAACGTTGCGCGCGGGGAGTATTTGGATGGGTGACCGTCCCGAGAAACCCGCGTTGCTGTTGACTCTAAGATCTAAAACGCAGGATCAGGGCGTAATGGTGGCATATGACCTTAGCAGTTAGTCCGCCAGGAAGCCAGAATTAAAAAAAAAAAAAAAGACTATACTGCAGAGGTAAATATATCATTTTTTCTAACATTATTCTTTCTGGGCATTTTTTTTTAATATTTACGATTTATGAGTAAATAATTAGATATCTAAGGTAAAGTAGCGAGTATATTTGTCATTTTTCACGTTAATATAATATTATATTGTAATCATACTAAATTATAAGTACATTACAAAATATGATAATAGTTCAGGATATCCAAACATTTATACATAAAAATGTGAAAAATATTATATGTTTTAGTAAATAACAATGAACCCAATATATAATAATAAATATCTACGGCTATCCTGTGCATAAATACGGGAGGAAAACAGTTTCTTTCCTTCCTAGCGACAGAACACCCAATTTTCGACTCGCAGTGATAGTCTAGTCAAATTACGGTTATGAGAACCCGGGTTCGATTCCCATAACTGAAAAACAATTTTCACCACATTCAAACTATCTATGTGGCTCTTCCACTACTAACATCTTCGGTACCTGTGATTTGACGGCTGGTAACCGCACTTCACGCACATAAATATATCACTTACTGAGGTCTGCTATCAGAGTGCCACACTGAACAATTGCTAAAAGGTTTGGTGATATATTTATTTTATCATCTTAAAGTCTGGTCACCATATTTCAAGTTTTCTTCATAATTATAATAATTATTTGCATTTGAATTAACATAAATATAATTTTAAATACATATTAAGTATAACATAACCTAGTTTAGGATAATGTTTGAGCATCTGAACTCTCTTGTAAAGAATAATAAGCCAGAAAATAAGTATCAATAATGTTTTTTTGAAATAATAACTCATGTTCTAATTTTTTATTCACCCATAACGTATTGATAAAGCACTCATCATACCTAAGCTAATTGAAAATGAAATGAAGTGTGTAGAAACTACCCTTACTCCAATATTCCATCAAAAACCCCCCATCAAATTGTAATCATCCCGAAGCACATGCTCACTCGTTCTTCGTGGCATCGCGGCGGATCCATTGTAAGCCGGATAATCCGCCCCCTCTCTAATTACTCCTCGCTTCCGTTCCGCCTGGCCCCTGCACTGCCTGGATGCTCCGCGCTACTGGCAACGCCAGAGCCAGCTTGATCATCAATCACTTAATGAACAGCGAATTGGTTTAGCGTAAGTGAATTCACGTGAACTATTGGATTATTAGAGTTCTCTTGGATAAGGGTGAGTCATCAGGATTTTGGATGAGGGTAAAGGGAAGTGGGTAGATTTCAATCGGAAGGAAATGGCAGATAAGGTGATTGCAAATTTAATGCGATTGTAGATAATCATTTTTGATGCCAGGTATTAAAAATCGATGTTTTTCTATACTAGTAGCGAGCTTTAATTAATAAAACTTAACAATGGGGTTCGTTTGTTAGTTTGAAAATTACAGTACAGTAAATATTTTACATAAAATTACTAATTATAAATGCTGGGGTAGATGGCTCAGTGGTATAAAGTCGGCCTGTGGATCTTGAGAACCTTAGTTCGATCCCCACAAGCGACAAACGATTTTCACCAATTTAAATCCAACTCTGTTGCTCCCCCTCCACTAACATCTTTGGGAGTCGTGATTTGACGGCTGGTAACCGCACTTCACGCGAAGAAATATATCAGTTATGGGAGAGTGCCACATCCAGTAATGGGTAAAAGGAATGATGATATATTTATTTACATAAATGCTAGTATTCTGTGTAATTTTTAAAAATCAATATTAAAAATATATATTTCCGCTAACTTTATATCGGCGTGTTTTTATATTTCGGAGACAAAAATGAAGAATATATATGACATACTAATCATAAAACAAAAGCATTTTTTTTCAAAATTCGTATAATTAAGGGTGGTTTCTCTTAAGTAAATATTTTTAGTACCACTGGTGTGGCTATTTCTAATATATTTATAATTAAATTATAATTATAAAAAGTTGTATCGAGTCGGCATGTGGATCTAGAGAACTCTGGTTCGATCCCCACAGCCGACAAACTTTTTCACCAAATTAAATCTACCCCTGTGGCTCCCCCTCCACTAACATCTTTGGGGACCGTGATTTGACGGCTGGTAATCACACTTCACGCGAAGAAATATATGACTTACCCAGATCTGCTATGGCAGAGTACCACACCCGGAACCATAAGCTCTGTTTTTGCATGTTTTAAGAGCAGTGTTTTTGGATGTTTTAGCTATCTCTAACATGTTAAAACCGTGCTGTTAAAACACCCAAAAACCAAGCTTGTGATACCAGCCAATATGTTTTATATCATTACGCCTTTTACCCGTTACTGGATGTGGCACTCTACCGCAGCAGATCTCGGTAAGTGATATATTCCTTCGCGTAAAGTGCGGTTACCAGCCACCAAATCACGACCTTAAAATAATTTAGTGAATGGGGAGTCTCATGGATAGATTTAATTTCGCACACGAAAAACTAACGCAGCGTGCAAAATACGCCTACAATATATCTAACCTTTGCCATTCTATCGTCACTGACATGAGCTTATGTATATAAAAATATTTGACTTTGGCAAATCTTTGTGCTTGTCTTAAGTTTAGATTTTAATTTTACTTTTTATGTATAAATTTATTGTTATTTTGATAGCTGAAATGAACCTATAGTCTTTGGTCAGAAGCGGGTAAAAATTACAATACGAGCATAGCAAGTGTTAAGATCCGCGATAATAGAATGAGATACAATAGCCCTTCCAGTGAAATGTTGACGTGAATTCATGTAACAACTGCTCACAGAAACTCCTATATCTATATCCGATTCCGAAGTAAGATATCCGCATCTCCTATCAAGCTCAGAACATTTGAGGCTGACAATAGAGTGCTACGCGCACTTGATTGAAGCGCCATTGTGTGATTTCTCCGCTGCTCCCTCACCTCCCATCATATCCCCTATCAGAAACGCACAAACTCATGCCGCCTGTCAAGAGGCGAGCATCGGTGAAATGCTTTCAACATCAGTGGAATCACAAGGGCTAGACCCTCGTGCAATGAGGGCTGAAGGCTGATTCTATGATTCTGTGGTTCAATATTGAAGGAAATGTGCTTGTCAAACTGTTGGCGATTATAGACGAATTCATTTCGAATCTCAGCTTATACTTCGATTACAATAAGAATACAGTTGCAGATGTTTGTTTCGTAGCTCGTTTGAACATAGGAAAATTTTACAGGTTGTCCAAAAAGTCTGGAAACGCTTAAATATCTCGAGAACGAAGCATTCGATGACAAAGTTACAAAACATGTGTTTTTTGTATTTTTCTAAAACTATTCAGGCATAATATGCAAACATACCCCCACCCTCCAGGTAGGCGGGGTGGGTGTGAGTTTTAAAAACTTAAATGGAAACCCCCATTTTTACTTCCTTTTACGAAGTAAAGGAAGTATTGTAATCGCGAAAATTTTGAGATTTCATCGAAAATATCCATTTTGACCATTCCTGAATCCATTTTTACTAATTTCGTCGTGACGTCTGTACGTACATACGTATGTATCTCGCATAACTCAAAAACGGTAAGCCATAGAAAGTTGAAATTTTGTATTTAGGACTGTTATAACATCTAGTTGTGCACCTCCCTTTTTGGTCATTATATAACTTCCGGAAGTGGTACTTTACTTGAAGCCTATAATAGTTTTTAATGAAAAACTATATTAAAATAAAATCTGATGTGGACACCACATGACTTCCTTGTACGCGTATTAAACTATAGATTTTTTTTAATTGCACATATTTGACATTAAATCTTTTATTTTTTATTTTTTGTTCTAATCCATAGCAAACTTAATTTAAAAAAAAAAAACAAAAAATATATAATATTTAAATTTAGATATCTCGCTTATGCAAAAGGCTAATTTAAAAATTCTTAATGTGCTAGACGCAGAATTTAATTCTCTAAAACTTTTATTTGCAGCATTCAGTTCTAAAATTAAAATAATACCATTTTTTTCAAGGAAAACTGTTTGCAGCTTCATGTAATGTGCCACTTCCGGTTAGTCTATTTTAACCAAAATCTATTATGTTATTTCCATTGATATAGTAGTCTTATATACCAAATTTGGAAAGTTTTAAATTATATTTGAATATAGTTTTTCATGAAAATCTATTATAGGCTTCAAGTAAAGTACCACTTCCGGTAGTTGTATAATGACCAAAAAGGGAGGTGCACAACTAGATGTTATAACAGTCCTAAATATAAAGTTTCAATTTTCTACGGCTTACCGTTTTTGAGTTATGCGAGATACGTACGTACGTACAGACGGCATGACGAAATTAGTCAAAATGGATTCAGGGAGGGCCAAAACACCTATTTCCGTTGAAATCTGAGAACCGAAAATTTTCGCGATTACAATACTTCCTTTACTTCGTACAAGGAAGTAATAATTCAAAACTTCTCAAATTTGGTATATAAGACTAGTATATCAATGGAAATAACATAATAGGTTTTGGTTAAAATGGACTAACCGGAAGTGATGTATTACATATAGCTGCTAAGAATAAAAAAATATGTAGGTATAGTATAATACATGTACAAGAAAGTCATGTGGTGTCCACATCAGATTTTTTATTACACTATTGTATTTTCCATAAAAAACTAATTGATAAGCTAATTTAAAATTCATCTCCCACGCCCTCGGGGGTGGAAAGAGGGATAAAAAATGATCGCATCGTCGAAAATATGCAATTTTACCTTTTTACACACTCAGGGGGTTGGGAGGGTACAATTACAAAATTAGAAAATATTTTTTATAGAGAAAAAAAAATAAATGATCGCCATATTTTCGGATTGCTTAAACGGCAATAATGGAAGTAGATGGGGACGTTTAAAGAACTAGTGATAACTTGAAATTTAACTTCAACTTCTGCCGTATAGTTTTATAGATCCATTATTTTATAAATGAACAAAATCGCAACGAAATTTATGACTGTATGAACTATTTTCTAGTTATCTACAAATTTTGATGTGATTTTGTTCATTATTTACAGAGTTACGGAACCATAAACTTATAGATTTTTCACAGAATTCCACCAGTAGATCGGAATAAAAATGTAATTAGTGAACTTTAAATTTGATCTTTTTTATTAATCTGCGTGTAAACATTTATATGTATATGTCATATAATTTTTCCTTTGCTTCGTATAAAATTTTGCATCTGCAATTCAAAGCAATCAAAAGATCAATAACCGCCTTATGACATCGGCTATCAATTTTATTAACAACTTTAAAATATCAGCTCATCTTTTCATGGAATCTAATCCTTTAGCAATAAAAATACTGATATGAAAGCAAGCAACAGTGCAACAATAAAAAGTTTACATCAACATCACGTTACACTATCCGCGAAGAGATGATTTTCGTGGGCATTAAAACCTTCCTACAAGCGAGTATTTTATCCTCTCAGTCGCAAACCACCGGAAACCGGCGGAAACTGTCCTTTTTATGGGCTGCTCGCCGACAGAAACAGAACAAAGGATAGAGACAGAGACGTATAATCCTGGTCGCCTGCGCTCGTAAACTAACGAACTCGAACCGTTGCCATGGACACGGTAGTAAAAACGTGCGTCGTAAAACATAAGCGGAAAATTTTGCGAGTTGACGAAGAGAGAGATTGTTGGAATACATTTTATTTTCTTAAACGCCGTGACTTTGTACACATTAGTCGACAAATTCTCAAAATGCTAATCTTCTGAATTTTGTTTGAGCTAAACTTTGTTAAAAAATAGATAGTATAAAAAATAAAACAAAAATATATCATCACGCCTTTTATCCATTACTGGGTGTGGCACTCTGCTTAAGCAGATCTCGGTAAGTGATATATTTTTCGCGCGAAGTGCGGTTACCAGCCGTCAAATCACGGCCCTCAAAGATATTAGTGGAGGAGGAGCCACAGGAGTATATTTAAATTGGTGAAAATTGTTTGTCGGCTGTGGGAATCGAACCAGGGTTCTCAAAATCCACAGGCCGACTGGATACCACTTAGCCACCTACCCCATAAAATAGATAATCTAAATCATATTCTCATAACAGTTATATTAGGATTAGATTAGCGATTGTTTTTGACTTTTTTGGGAAATGTGGTTTCATTTATGTCAGTTTTGATTAGTTTTAAACACTAATCCTTTTTAAAGATCAATTCTACATTTTACTGTAATTTGTTTGTTTAAAACTTTGGAAGACAAACAAAAATAAATAAGCAAAAGATACAACTCCTTGATAAGGAAGAAACAAGTTGTTTTTGTCTAATGTTACTGTGGCGAATGGCCTTTACCTTAGTAAATTTTATTCGCAAACTTGTCTCCATTTTGGCATTCTGTCAACCAATAATGATTACAATAAAATACTTTTCACATTGTAATGGTAGCGAATTTTCGCTTAGTAAATTATCGTAATTCAATGCACCGCAAGCAATGTATCATAAGAAACAAAATAATATACTTGATTAGATGTATTTGATTGATTGATTCTTGTAAGCGATAAAAATATAATATGTTTTATTTATGTATATTATAGCTTTAAATTTAAATTCTTATAAGCAAATCTAACAGACAAGGAATTGCAGTATCCAGCGTTTTTGTAAATAAAAATAAAGAATCTGTGTTATGTACGAATTCAGCTGTTTTGATATATATATTTGTTTGTTTAAAGAATGTAAACTAAAAACATATCAAATACGTTCACAGCAAATGAAAATAAACACAGTATATTTCCGTTACGAAATATAGTCCACATTTCGCAGTTTACACTCGGAACATTATCGTTAAACTTTACCATCAAATTCAGCGCAACCAAATAAAAATTGAAGTGTTCTATAAACCTAAATATCGCTTATTTACGTTTGTGTGACTGAAAACCCGGTGTTTTATTACGTAAATGTATCCCTGCACGCGAAATTCACATTTCCACCCACCAATTCATAGAAGAGAGAACTCCTATCCCTCTCTCTCTCTCTCCAAGGAATTCAACAGAAAGACGGCTGTGAAAACAAAACACTGCGCAACATGGCGGAGCCGGAGGAATTATCCTGGTTTGCGGAGTTTTTAATTAAAAATTAATTGTGAAATATGTGCGTTGGGTACTAAAATACGAGAGCACAAATTACGGACTGCGGCAGATTAAACGGATTAATAAAATATTTTAGGATTTTTAAGTTTATTTCGTTTTATTACTACGGCTTTAATTAGTCACTGTGTTGTTGGAAAATGAGTTAAACGTAAAACAAAGCATAATCAGTGTATTATAACTTTTAATCGCTTAGTCTCATTAAATATGACACTGATTATATTTTGTTATTATCACTTCATTTATTTTATTTAAAAAGCAACAAACATGATATTGTTTTACTGCATTTTAAAGATTAAAATTCTAATTCTTATTAACATTTAATAACAATTTTACGGTTGTGTGGATTACGTACACAAAGTTCTTTTGTCACCCTCGTGAAGTCCTTGTAATTAAGTACACAAATAACTTAATTAGTATTTTTATAATTAAATACTAAATAATTGATGTATCAAAATTTTAATTTAGAGAAAAAATTATGTCGCCAATTTATGGATCCCAGATTCAAATCCTGGAGGTATTCCAATTTTTCTTTTTATATTAAATTTTTTAGGATTTTTTCAATAATAATTGGATTTTAGGCTTTTAGAAGTTTTATTTAAAAAATAGCAACGTTTCGACACGCGTTTTATGTCATTTTAAAGTTAGACAGATTAATCAATTTACAGTGTATATCCTACAAAATACCTGTTTCCATTCCATTATAATGAACTGTAATTACAAAAATAACTTTTTTGAAAAATAATTTTAATGTAGAAAATCATACATTGGTGTTGGTTCACAAATTTTGCCTGTTGCGTATTACGGCGCTTCGTGTATATTAGTAGATTTTGACAATTTTTTTTTGACAGGGTTTGAGATATTTATAATTAATAAAATAGGTACAGCAAAAACCAATACCCGAGTTCAATTTCTATAGCCGACAAACAATTTTCACCAAATTTAATCTACCCCTGTGGCTCCCCCACCACTAACATCTTTGGTGGCCATGATTTGATGACTCGTAACACTAACCGAGATATGCTACGGCAGAGTGCCACACCCAGTAATGCGTGAAAGGTGGGATGATATATTTATTTTTATTTTAAAATCCGATATTATCAACTAACCGATTTAAATGAAACTTGGTACTCTAATAGAATTCTAAAAAATATTGAACCCCTATTTTTTTTTCCTCCGGAAGTTGCTTTTTAGGGAAACAAACCACTCATGAAAGGTGGTAAAAGCAAAAATCGCCATAAATGAAATTAAATAATACCAAAATATTACGCGTTCAACATTGGTTATCCAGGGGTAACCTCTAAAATAGATTCATCATCATCATCTGTGGCGCTACAGCCCAAATCGGGCCTGGGCCTACCGGACACACCGAGCCGCAGTTTTGACACTGCCGTACTGCCGGTTTTCGTAGTCGAATGCTACATTATTTAAGGCGTATAAGTGACTAGCTTATAGCGCCCGAGTGTGATAAATACATGTAGCTGTATTTTATATTTTACGACAAATCACACATTGTCGACAGGCGGATTCGAACTGACGAACCTTGGCTCGAGTGACGTCACAGTATGTTAAGAGATGTGCCTTAACACGCTCGGCCACCACGCCTGTGATAGATTCAGCGACCCCAAAAACCCCCGAGTAACTAATTTTGAACCTAAAACTTTCAATTGAATATCGTAATATCATACCCCCATCCCCTTTTTAACCAATTAAAAAATGCATATGATCAAAATATCCCCGAAAATAGATTTTGACGATCTCAAAAACCCCTGGGTAACCAATGTTAAACGCGTAATATTTTGGTATTGTATAATTTCATTTATGGCGCTTTTTGCTTTTACCACTTTTCAGTGGTGGTTTGTACCCCTAAAAAGCAACTTCCGAAAAAAAAAATAGAGGTTCAATATTTTTTCGAGTTCTATTAGTGTGCCAAGTTTCATTTAAATCGGTGAGTGACAGTTGGGTAGTGTTACTTGTAAGTATTCTACAATAATTAAAACACTTGCGTTTCTTTTCCTCTATAATTAAAACGTTTGAAAAGGAAGAATCCCGTCAAGCAGTCTTAATCTAAATTCATATCATTCACTGAATTTTAATGTATTTATATGCCCCTTGTAATAACGTTAATTCCTACTCCTTGTAATTTTCATTGTTGCCATTAAAAAACCATGTTATATGTAAACACAGCAGATAGTTCCGCCCGCTGCCTCATGGATCTGTCGCTGCTGTCGCCAACATCCTGTCAGTGTGGTTGGCATGTTTCACGGTTGTTTTCCGTTTCCCGCCCCTGTCCTGTCAGGGACGGACTCGCTCTGTTGCCCGACTAATTGCTTTTTTCTAATTAAAAACAACATGCTTTTATTCATGACCATGTGGGTAATTTGTCGTGTTGAAGTTATTATCATAATTTTGATTTGAACTTTTTTGTTATTATAACTAATGGTTTGTTTTTTCAAAGAATTTTTGGACAATTAAATAATAACGCACGTCGTTATTTCACAATTAACTACAGTTAAACTAACAGGAAGTAAAATGTAAAAACTTGAACGTTTTGATCGAATGATGATTGCTTTTTGTTTATTTGCAAAATGAGCAAATCTAAAAAACCTCAAAAATAAATCTAATATTAAGAATTTTTTTGTATACATGGTGTTTCTATATCTCTGCACGAAACTTTAATGACATATATAATTTGATTTACTGATTATAGAACAAAAAGAATTTTTAAATTAAATTAGAGTATTTCAGTCCTAGCGAACATTTTAGTGTCGCAGGTTTAATAGTACATTTAATTATTTATAATTATGTTACTAATGAAATAAAAGTATAAACACTGCCTACAAATAATCATTTATTAATTAGTTATTATGTAGGTACCTGGTGTAATGCCTTATTTTTATTTTTATTTGAGTACCTAGTCTGATTTCGTATACGGTATTGAAAGGGTAAGTTGTTGTGGGAGAAATTTGAGAATAATGTATAGCAACAGTGAATTAGTGGATATGCTGTTATGGAGAAGCGGCGCAAAATTTCGAATCAAACCAGTGACTCTAAATATGTTCGCTAGGATTGAAATATCCTAATTTTAGTAAGTTTCTTTTTGTTCTATAATCAGTATATCAAATTATATATATGCCATTAAACGTTTCGGGCAAAGGAATAGAAGCATATTTTCATAATTAAAATGACAGTTTATACAAACAAAATCTATCCCCATTTTGTTTTTTCCTACGGCTATCTAAAATTACTTTAATAAGTAATGATAATTCATTGGCCAAATTTGATATATTCAGAAGAAATTTCATTTTATTTCACACATTTTTCGGGGTTCATTTCCCGTCGATTGCGGTGTAGATTTTCAACTGTCAAATTGTTCTAAATTATTGTCGAAAAAAAAATTTGAATATAGAATATTTAGTTCTGTGTTTTGAATAATCTAAAGTTATTTATTAATGAAGTAGGTGGCTTAGTGGTATCGAACCCGAGTTAGAATCCCACATTAAAACTACCCTTGTGGCTCCCCCTCGACTAACATCTTTGAGGCTATGATTTGACGACTGGTAACCGCACTTCTGCTACAGCAGAGCACCACACCCAGTGATGGGTAAAAGGCGTTTAAAATAAAAATTATTTTCGTTTCTTTTATAGTACCATTTTGATTTTTTCTGATCGGATATACGTTTTCAATTTCCTATAAAACGTAATCAGATCAACGAGCAATAATCCCCACATCGTAATTGAGCACAAAGGAGCTTACCTTTCACGAACTCTCGACCTGGTCCGAACTTGCCCGATGTTAACCGAAAAGACTCAACGGTTGAAAAATGACGATTATTACCCCAGCAAACGTGCTGTGAATTTACTGCGGTTGCCTCAATGCGCCATCGTCATTTATCATAAAACAAACTGTCATCGGCGAACAAACGAACGCCGCAGCGGGTGTGGATGTTCCGCTCACCCCGCTTCGATACTCGCGGACGAAGTGAAAACTCGTGAAAATTTAATTTTGATTGATGTTGTAATTTGTTAACGGGGAGCAATGGAGTTTATACTTTAAGTATTAATAATTTAGCGTAATTGTATCGTTATGGGGAATTCTGTATTGATTTTAACGATTAAAGGAGGATATTATTCATTTTTATAACGATGTCGTTTCGTTTATGGCAAAGTTCTCGTTTACACTTGTGAAATTTTAATATTATTTCTATTTACATAATATTTTGCGAGACAAATTTTAGTAATGCAACAAAATTGTTTAGCGCATGGTTGTAATGAGGGCAAAATAAGGGTGTTTCGGTGTTAAGTTTGGCCTTAATGTATAAATGAATATTTGTAAAATTCGCCTCATTCGCATTTTTAATTCTAAGGGTCGATATTTCAGTCTTCTAATAAATTAATCTGTCAAACAAACAAAAAACGCGAAAGTAGTCGAAGTTTGCAAAGATACTTTCAATCTGAGGTATAAACAACACTTTTTTTTGTACAATTGGAATTAAGATTAATCGATTTTTAATTAAGATCTGAAATAGTTGTTTGTATAACTAGTAATAAAAGGAATACTTTTTTTCATGAACTTCATATCAAATGAGTGCAAAAATTATGCTTTTGTTACGTGTTGTTTATGTTTTTTTTTTGTACGGACTGATTTTACGAAGATCAAAATTAAAAATGAATACGTCAAATGTCAAAATTTCAGTAATATGTTCGGAAATTTTAAATTTTCTTTAAGGAGATAAATAAATAAAGATATTGAGAAAAAGCAAAATTATACCAATGAAATAGTATTAACTGTTTTTTTTTACTATTTGTTTCACTTTCTTACGTGATTTATAAATAGTTGAATAATGTATTCTAAACAATTTTTCGTTAAAAAAGACAACTTTTATGAGCAACACGCAAAGAGCCCCGTTGCCATTAGCAACGGTCTGTAAAGTGCCCTTGTTTTGCAAATGTTTATTTTTTATTTTTACTTTTTCTATCGATTATAGTATTAACTGTCATTTAATATTTTTTATTTGCAAAGTGGGTAAATTTATTAAGAACTTGGTTATGAGATTGAAATATCGGCCCTTAAAGTTATTTGAGTTAGGTAAGGTAGTTCATTGCCACACTAGTTACGTAATGAACTCATTACCTAACGCATTTTTATTTACAATTAAGACTGAGTTGCGATTGTGTAGAGCAAGAAATACAAAACAAATAATGAAAATGTATTGTTCGTCTCCTGAGCCACAAGCATTTGAAATTGCAAACTAAATAGCAGGTCTCGGTAAGTGATATATTTTTTCCGCGTGAAGTGCGGTTACCAACCGTCAAATCACGGCCTCCAAAGATATTAGAGGAGGGGGAACCACAGGGGTAGATTTAAATTGGTGAAAATTATTAAAAAATATAGTTATAATTTAAACCCAGAACATTTAACTTGAGCTACAAATACTTGGCGAAGTACTGTTTAGTTGTAAAGTAACATGGGTTGCGTCAATTCGTTACAACCAACAAATTCTAGTATACATTAGGTAATTCCCTGGGTGAAATTAGTATAAGAATTTATTTTTTACAATAATTATTATGTTAAATAATCATACATTATTCTTATTTCTCAATGTGTTTCCTTAAATTCAACGTCTTTGAGAGATAATAATCAATAATGCAACAAAAAAGAAATACTCTCTTCCGAATTTCTCCTTCTGATTGCCTCGGTCTCAGCTTTGCTGCAGGCGTTTGTCAAACGCGCTAATGCTCACCCTAAATCCGTCCTTCGTGCCCTGAGGGTCCCATCAACGCCAGCTTGGGCGGGGAGAAGAGTCCACTTCCCTCCTCATTTCCTGCACGTTTTTTACTCGCGCGCTAATCCGGTGTCTGGTTTCCATTGGATTTTATCTCGCCTGACAGTTACCCAGAATGCGAGTGCTAGTAAGGTTTTTATTTTTATGAAGCGGATAATGTGTGTGCCGCATCGTTGAGATTTTTTTGGGTTTTATATGGTTGAAGTGAACAAAGAGAGAGAGAGACAGAGATTAAATGGGTTGAGAAAAAGTTGTTTGCAGTTTTCTGCTCACGGAATTTAGTTGTTGATATTTTAATTGAACGTACTGTGTAAAAAATTAATTAATCAATTAAAATAACTAATTGTTAATTCAAGAGGTCAAATCGTTTAAATCAATTACTTAAGTACCTACACTTTTTGTTTCAAATTTTTTTGCGATATTTGCCAGAATCGTAATAAAATTATTAGCTACTAGTAATTGAAAGTAATGACATAATTACGTAATAAATATGTATTTATATATTACATACTGTAATACATAATAAACCACAAACAATGATAATTTAATTATAGGTCAGTATATGTGTGTCATTTTACCGTTGGAAAATTACCTGTCATATTTTGTACATACTTCGAGAATAGTTATTTGTGTATTAAAAGCGTAAAGTGATTCTTTGTTAATCGAACACGGTAATTGCAGTGCCAGACGAAGGCGAGAGCTGTAATAGTGCAAGAGGAACAAAGACACTTTACGCTTATGATACACATATTTTTTCTACGATTGCATCTTAATATTGCTAAGCTAAAAGTTGACAATTACGCTCTTATTTGTCATCGTAAAGTTGACGTTTTCTGTGGAACAATCGAAAAATATCTTTTCGCGCGTCTCCAAAAAAGATGTTAAATGCGCGCGTTTCCAATGGCAACACGCGAAAAAGATATTAAATGCCCACTTATTTAAATAGTTACTAGGGATACAAACAAAACAGAAATTTGTCATATTGACAGTTGACAGAGCGAATTTATTTTCAGTATTTAATAAATTAATATGCAATCGTAAAAAAAATATGTGTGTATCACGAGCGTAAAGTGTCTTTTTTCCTCTTGAACTATTGCAGCCCTCAGCTTCGGGTTGCGATGTTTTACAATGAAATAAATAAATATATCATTCCTTTTACCCATTACTGCTATTTTGCGAGTGAAGTGGGTTACCAACCATCAAATCACAGCCCTTAAAGATATTGCTGGTGGAAGAACTAGATGTAATTTTAATATGGATTAAAGTTTCTCAGCTGTGGGAATCGAACTCGAGTTCTTAAATAAATAAATACACAAATTACAGTTTATGTGAAATGTGGTTCACATTTCCGTCAGGCACATGTCGCTTTGTTTTACATTTGTATTTTGTTTTTACAAAGTTTCGCCACAATAATTAAAGTAAAAGTACATTGTGAACATCGCAGACAAAACTCGAAACAAAAAATTTGTAAACTAAATTATAACTCTACAAAATACGAGTACATAGCGTAGAAAACAATAAAATACAGCGCAACCGACAGGAAGTGAAGGTTGGAAAATATGTGAATTAACTTGTAATTTTGTCTGAATCTTTACAAAACATGTCAATTCCACCAATGATAGGTAGCGTTGGAAACAACAAACTGTTAACAGATTCTTGAACTACTATTTAAATAATTGTGAAAACAGGGTATTTATTTCTTTAAATTAGTTATAAACTGATATGCAAATAAATAAATAAATATATCATCACGCCTTTTACCCATTATTGGGTGTGGCACTCTGTCTAAACAGATTTCGGTACGTAATATATTTTTTCGCGTGAAGTGCGATTACCAGCCGTCAAATCACGGCTTCCAAAGATATTAGTGGAGGGGGAGCCACAGAGGTAGATTTAAATTGGTGAAAATTGTTTGTCGGTTGTGGGGATCGAACCAGGGTTCTTAAGATCCACAGGCCGACTCGATACCACTGAGCCACCTACCCCATTGTAATTTCTAAATTCTAAATTATATGCTCTGTTTTGGGTTTGATGAATTAATACACTTTTATTGATGTAGTGAACTGTATTTTATTGATTTACGTTTATTTTTATTTTGTTTACATGAAAACATTTGCAATACAAAACACACTGTTCCTTCAACTCTCAACTGTCTAAACGTTTCTCTCTTTCAATTTTCATCCCTAGTTAAAAATCCCTAGAAACGTAAGGTAAGTTTTATACAGAACAAAATAGGTTTTTTACTTCCTTGTACGAAGTAAAGGAAGTATTGTTATCGCGAAAATTTTCGGTTCTCAGATTTCAGTGGAAATACGCATTTTGGTCATCCCTGAATCCATTTTGACTAATTTCGTCGTGTACGTACGTACGTATGTTTCTCGCATAACTCAAAAACGGTAAGCCGTAGAAAATTGAAATTATATATTTAGGACTGTTACATCTAAATTTAAATATTATATCTTTTTTGTTTTTTTTTTTAATTAAGTTTACTATGGATTAGAACAAAATAAAAGATTTAATGTCAAATATGTGCAATTAAAAATAGTTATTTGTGTATTAAGAGCGTAAAGTGATCCTTTGTTACTCGAGCACGGTAATTGCAGCGCGAGCCGAAGGCGAGAGCTGCATTAGTGCAAGAGGAACAAAGACACTTTACGCTCGTGATACACACATAATTTTTTCTACGATTGCATCTTAAAGTTATTAAAAAACGTAGGTATACGTCTAAAACTAAATTCGTTTTGTTTACTGTCAATGTGACAAGTTTCTGTTTTGTTTGTATCCCTGGTAACTATTGAAATAATCTTTTTCGCGCGTTGCCATTGGAGACGCGCAAAAAAGATATTTTTCGATTGTTCCACAGAAAACGTCAACTTTACGATGACAAATGAGAGCGTAATTGTCATCTTTTCATACCAATCGTAGAAAAAATATATATAGTTTAATACGCGTACAATGAAGTCATGTGGTGTCCACATCAGATTTTTTTATTGTGATACATTTTTAATTCTGTCATTGTGAACTGAACATGTTCTATTGTGTCTTATTATTTCGATGTTTTGTTTATCAAGTACAAACAAAGCAATCTCCATTCGATCAATGCAGAGATTGCTTTGAATATTCACTAAAAAATAAATGGTTCTCCCTCTTACAATATTTTTAGAAAGATAGATAAGATGACGCCTTTATTTTATTTTTGTGCAAGTTCAATAAGTTAAAAGCTTTACAACATAAAAAATGTCTTAACTTTTTCAAAACACACATACTTCATCATATTGTCCATAAAACCTATGGAAACATTTATCCATAACCTATCTTTCCCCTCGGAACCACTCCAGCCCCACCATGCACACCGTAGCGCTTATACTCCCCTAAATTTACGTTACGTTCGCATTACGTCACGCTGCGTTGATCGCCGTGTCGCTATAACGTAACAACAGCTGCACGTGGCAGCTCACGTGCACGTTATCTGCCCCAAACACGTGTCACAGCTTCGTTCGAATGGAAAAGTTAAATTGACGCATTTTGACGGTCCCAAATGTGTTTGATGCGTTGATTAACGGTTCAATTATGTCTGCGTTCGAATAACGTTCAGTGGCATAAAGAGATATGAGATGGGGTAGTGTTATATTTTGTGGCTGTGTTGAAATGAATTGAGTTTTGGGATTTAGGGTGGGTGTTGATTATTTCTATTTTTAGGCTCTTATAACAGAAAAATGATTATCTATTTACATTGCTATTTATCGGGTAAGTAGCTCAGTGGTATCGAATCGGCATGTGGATCTCGAGAACCTTGGTTCGATCCCAACAGCTGACAAACAATTTTCATCAATTTAAATCTACCCCTCTGGCTCTCCTTCCACTAACATCTTTGATGGCTAGTAACCGCGAAGAAATATATCACTTACCGAGATTTGCTACGGCAGAGTGCCACACCCAGTAATGAGTAAAAGACGTGATATATACCGGGTGTCTACTTTTGTTTGTTATATAGGAAATTCAATGGTAAAATTTTCATTACACTATAAATTTTTCCCTATTAATTTTAGAGCAAAAGTTTAAATACAAAAGTTGTTCAGAATTAAAAACTGCGTCCAGCGACCCTTTATTTGTCACGAGATACAGGTAAATTAAAATTTCCATCTTTAAGCTGTTTAGAGAGTGCCATGAAAAATAGAACAAATAATAGTATTGTTTAGTATTCTTTGAGTTTAACAGTTTGTGTTCTTTTAAATCATTTTATTTTATTTTATTTATCTATTTTATTTATTTATTTAGTCATTCATTTTCATTTGTAGTAAATCTTTCCATTATTTTAATCTTAATGAAACCAAAGTAACAATTAAAAGAACATACTTTATTTCAAAAATGAGCAAATATAAATATCTATTCACAGCTATGAAAATTAAATTATACATTAAAATAAAAATAGGGATCAAAGTGGTCTTATTCTTATGAAAGTGTTCAGAACTATCTAAAACAAAAATAAATTTAAAACATAAACACAAGGATATGCAAATGTATAATATTTTACATAAGCATAAGTATAATAATAAATAAATAAACTCAGCTAATCAAAAAGAATGGAAAAAGATAGCTATATTAGTCTGTATTTGAAATCTGTCACTCCAGCTGTCAATTTGCTTTGTATAATCAAGTGAAATGGATTTAAATTTATATATAATTTATTTAAATCAATATTAAAAATCGTACGAAGACCTAAAACACAACCTATTAAAAAAGTTAATGAATGTACGAAATGGCAGCAGAGCCTAATTTATATTTTATGCTTGGCAACACTGTATGTACTTGAAAAGTATCTAAAAAGTAACTAGGCACATATCGAATTTTCTAGTGAATCTAAAACTGTAGGTTTTAACTTTTTTTTTTAATTATATTTTTAGTGAAATTTATTTTTAGGCGAGCTCATTTCTTATGCACTTTTATTAAAAGAACCCTAAGCTTACTGTACTCATGCTCTACAAATTAAAGCTGTTATACTTGGTTTTAGTCGAACATATTATCATTTTGAATTTTGTAATTTAATTTAATGTACTTTGACATGTTGGTCACTAGTACCTCGGTACATTAGGTTTACATGCTAATTATGGTATTACAATTCGTTTATAATGTCTGTGTCTAATAGATATTTATTTATTTATTTGTGTTATGCTGTACAACAGGAATTTAATCCCAATTACAGAACAGAGTCCTCACTCATATTATATTATTTTGCTTTGTTTCATTGTTTTCTAGAACACTTCTAATGTTTTGCGGTATTTTATGTTTTAGTCTTGCTGGAATTTTCCATTTTGAATTTTGTTTGGTTGAATTTTGAAGTATTTTACATTATGATTGGTTGAGAACTGGTGGTCGAAATTGTTTCTAAAGTAATATAGAAACTTTGACATGCATGTATGTCTAGATCACAATTTATCATGAATTCATCTCTATGTTAATGACTTAATCATTAGATTAATCTTGCAATTAATCTTCTCCAGACATTTTTACTCAAGCGTATTACTTTCGCTTTTTCTATATTCGTAATGTCTGTCTTACAAAATCGTTTATATGGGGTAGGTGGCTCAGTGGTATCGAGTCGGACTGTTGATTTGAGAACCCCGGGTTCGATTTCTACAGTCGACATATAATTTTCACATTAAAATTGTTACTGTTGCTTCCCCTTTACTAACAACTTTGGGGGCTGTGATTTGACGGTTGCTAACCGCAATTCATGCGCATATATTACTTACCGAGATCTGCTATGGCAGCGTGCCACACAAAAGATTTTTTAAGCTTGTTTAATTAAATAGTTTATTTCGTCCGGCGTGGTGGCCGCGCGGGTTGAGGGCCTGACTGACGACCATAAGGTCGTGGGTTCAGGTCCCGCCCGTGGCGGCCATACAAAGGACATATCGGCATATGACCTGAGTAGTTGGTCCAGTTTATAAATTAAAAAAAAAAGCTTGTTTATATTCATCTTTTTATTTCTTAATTTTCTTACTCTCAATTTCATCAACCTATGAAATACGCAATGCCGGATTAACACTAGGCGGAGCCCCAAACCCCCGTCCCCCACCCCCGACATTAAAATACAATTCAAGAAACTCAATCTTATTATACACACCAAGTCATTACAATCAGCTGCTAAAGTAAGCAAGAGCAATTACCAATTAAAATCCCTTATAAAATTACTGACCATCCAACGCCCCAAATTAACGAGCCACCCATGCACAGATTGCTCCATGCCGAGAGAGATAGCACTATCCGGGGTCACGCTGAGCGCGAGCGATCACAAGCGGCGGTGTAGAGATCACGCGATAATGCACGCCGCTAATTAATCTTACTGGGTGGTTGTCCAAGCGGGGAAAGAGGAATCATGTACCCTGACTGGTCGCCACCGCCTGCCCCAAGGCTTGTAGTTGTAACGTGTAATGTGTGGGTGTACAGTGTGGGTAGAACGTGTAAACATGAGGAAATGTATGTAGAAAAGTTGTAGTTTAGTTTCTTATTTATTGAGGAATCGTTTTGATTTGATCGCGAGAATTAATAAGGTTAGGAATGCGATATTGATCTTGTATTGTGTAGACGTATTGCAAGCAATCGTAGCTCAGTGGATATAACTTTAATCAACCGTGTTAGAGTTTCGTGTTCTGTTTGGGTTGACTTCAATTTATATCTAAAAATACGATTGTGTCTGACAAGTAACACTACCCAACTGTCACTCACCGATTTAAATGAAACTTGGCACACTAATAGAACTCTAAAAAATATTGAACTTCTATTTTTTTTCCGGAAGATGCTTTTTAGGGGCACAAACCGCCCCTGAAAGGTGGTAAAACCAAGAATCGCCATAAATGAAATTAATAATATCAAAATATTACGCGTTCAACATTGGTTACCCAGGGGTAACCTCGAAAATAGATTCAGCGATCCCAAAAACCCCCGAGTAACTAGTTTTGAACCTAAAACTCGATTTCAGTTGAATATCCTTTTTTAACCCCTTAAAAAAGTGCATATGATCAAAATGAGCTCGAAAACAGATTTTGGCGATCTCAAAATCTCCGGGGTAACCAATGTCGGCTAACAGGCCGACTCGATATCACTGAGCTACCTACGCCATTATTTATTGTTAAATTTGAATATATTTGTGTTCTGAAAATAATATTTATTTTTGATAACTTATAATTTATAATAGTTATTTGTGTATTAAGAGCGTAAAGTGATTCTTTGTTACTCGAATACGGTAAGAGGAACAGAGACACTTTACGCTCGTGATACACACATAATTTTTTTCTACGATTCCATCTTAAAGTTATTAAAAAACGTATACGTCTAAAATTAAATTCGTTCTGTTAACTGTCAATATGACAAGTTTCTGTTTTGTTTGTATCCCGGGTAACTATTGAAATGAGCGCGCATTTAATATCTTTTTCGCGCGTTGCCATCGGAAACGCGCGCATTTAATGTCTTTTTCGCGCGTTGCCATTGGAGACGCGCAAAAAAGATATTTTTCGATTGTTCCACAGAAAACGTCAACTTTACGATGACAAATGAGAGCGTAATTGTCAACTTTTCATAGCAATCGTAGAAAAAATAAATTTTGGCCCAATTGAAATAAGTCAAATAAAATGTATTAATTGAATAGATGCACAATTTAATTTAATTCTCTACATGTAGGTGACTCAGTGGTATCGAGTCGGCTTATGAATCTTGAGAACCCTGGTTCAATTCCCACAGGCAACAAACAATTTTCACCAATTTAAATCTACCCCTGTGCCCCTCCCCCCCAACTAACATATTTGGGGGCCTTGATTTTACGGCTGGTAACCGCAATTCACGCGAAGAAATATATCACTTACCGAGATCTGCTTACGGCAGAGTGCCACACCCAGTAATGGGTACAAGGCGTGATGATATATTTATTTATGTTTTATTTATTTCATTTAAAGCTTTTCTCTATCAGGGGAGCACTAGAAGTACTGGTTGTAGAAAACTCATTTCCCATGTTAATCGCCAATGGCGCAGTTTTCATGGAAAAATCTGTAAAATATTTATAATAGTACGTAAAAAAATAAATCGCATTCAATATTTCTTAAATCTTTTTGTAAACATCACATTGTTCTGTGTAAACCTGTAAACCGCAGAAAATAAATAGTGTTTGACTCTTGCACCTATGTGCAAATATTTCTCTTCGCAAGAGAATTCAGCACACCTGATGCAACAGTCTCACACACTAGTGTGAAATTTACATAGTGTGATAAAAACCGCAAACATTCTTAGCACAAATGTGCGTAACACCATTTATGATGTACAGTATACAAACAGCAGTATGCGACAAGTGAGCTGTGATATACGTAGCGAGCTCTACAGGCTATGTAAGCTTTGTCTCTTGCGCTGTGGTTCTCTCGTCGCGGTGTCGTGATCGATAATACCCAGAGAGGAGAGGAGAGTATAAGGAATGTGAGGTGAAATACCGAGGAGGTTTCCGGAAATGCTTGGAATAGGATTTAGTAGATGAGGTAAATTGGGAGAGATTTAATGACCAGGAAAGTTTAGGAATTTGGGAAGCACCACAGAAATAGTATTAAATTAAATTCATTTCTTAATGGCCGGCTGTAAAACTTACAAGTAACACTACCTAACTGTCACTCACCGATTTAAATGAAACTTGGCACACTAATAGAACTCGAAAAAATATTGAATCAGCCTGTGGATCTTGAGAACCTTGGTTCGATCCCCACAACCGACAAACAATTTTCACCAATTTAAATCTATCCCTGTGGCTCCCCCTTCACTAATATCTTTGGGGGCCGTGATTTGACGGCTGATAACCGCACTTCACGCGAAAAAATATATCATTTACCGAGATCTGTTTAGACAGAGTGCCACACCCAGTAATGGGTAAAAAGCGTGATGATATATTTATATTTATTTTATTTTATTTTTTTCCGGAAGTTGCTTTTTAGGGGTACAAGCAAGAATCGCCATAAATGAAATTAAATAATACCAAAATATTACGCGTTTAACATTGGTTACCCGGGGGTAACCTCGAAAACAGATTCAGCGACCCCAAAAATCTCCGAGTAACTAGTTTTGAACCTAAATTCTATTTCAGTTGAATATCGTAATTTCATCCTCCTAATCTCCTTTTTCTCCCTTACAAAAGTGCATATGCTCAAAATGACCCGGAAAATAGATTTTGGCGATCTCACAAACCCCTATTCTATAGGATAACTATTAACGATAAACTTAAATTATGTCCTATTTCAAATGTGCAATAGTTTAAATTAAACAAAAGATTGTTCTATGTATCGTCTAAGTAAAGACAAATGTTTTGCCAAATATTTATTACTGTTATAAGAATGACCCATGAGATATGTGGCCGAATAACAACAAGCATGACAAATTGATTATCAACTACATAAACAATAGAATAGCAATTGTAAAAAAGAAAATTAATCATCTATTATAGATTAGCAATTAACCACAGTTACCAATAAAAAAAAAACATCTGTATCACAACCTCGACAGACTCCAATTCCGCTAAATCATCAAAAACAAAACAATAAAAATATCTCAACGTCGAGCAACGCAACAGCAAATAAAAAAGCAAGAAGCAAAAGAAACAAAAATGAACGAGAACAGAAGAAGAACAACTTTGAATCACTGGCCACTTCATAACGCCGAGCAAGAGGCGCAACGACGAGTAACAAAAGAGAAGAGGTAATTAGTAAGTAAGTTCAGAGTCCCATTATTAAACTGAGGCGAACGGTGGATGTTAGAGCGAGCAAAACGACAAGCCAGAAATGGTTTCAGTCAGCCAGTTGGCAAACAATACGTTTCATTGATTAAGCGCCTGGCAAGATGGAAATACAGGGACGAACTAAGATCATTTTAAATTTTCAACATTTTTTGTATTTTCAAATCCGAATGCACCTCCCGCAAATAATATTAACGTATTGTACTGTAAAAATAATAATTCAACCTGACTTATTTGTTTACTTTGCATAACAAAAATTATGTGTCCATAATTTTTGTAGATCCAATAATTAACATAATCGCAACAAAACTAATGGCTTTGTGTAATAATTTCTACATCTCAACAAATATGGATGTCATTTTGTTCATGATGATACAAAGTTACGGATCTACAAACCTATAGATTTATCATACATACATACATACATAACATCACGCTATATCCCATTAAATGGGGTAGCACGAACCCCTCAACATTCTCATCCTGGCACACGATACTCGTTTCGACCACATTAACACTTCCTCCATACAAACTCTTTCTTTTCTCACAACCAAAATCCATCATCACGCAACAAACATTCATCCATTCGCTCCTGTACACCAATATCAATTACAGTATAGGAAGTTTACAGCTTCTAGTAGAATCCAAATCACTGAGATACAATCGATTTTTTTTCATATAGGTTGAAGTCGGTAAGATTTGAACTCAGGAACTCTTGCTTCCTATTAAAATTTCTGCGATATCAATAAAAATGTATCATATAAAATCCAAATGAAAAAATTGTATTATTTACTAGATATTCTAGATACGTATTCTTGGCGAATATCGCCTCGATCGATGCAAGCCGTTATATTCGATTTTAGTTAAAATTATTTTGAATTTCATACATTATTAAATATGGAGTAGCTGGCGCAGTGGTATCGAGTCGGCCTGGTGGATTTTGAGAACCCTGGTTCGATACCACAGCCGACAAACAATTTTCAGCAAATTAAATATACCCTTGTGGCTTCCCCTCCACTAACATCTTTGGGGGCCGTGATTTAACGGCCGGTAACCGTACTTCACGCGAAGAAATATATTACTTACCGAGATCTGATACGGGCGAGTGCCACACCAAAAAATGGGTAAAGGAGTGATGATATATTTATTTGATCATAGAGAAATTAAGAACATAGTTCTTGAAGTTTATATTTTTAGTATCGCTGGCCGACACTACTAATTGTTATTTATCTGATACTGACTATTATAATGTTTATAATTACAATTTAATTATTAATATATTAGAAATAAGGTAAACCACCCTGAATTTAAATAATTTTGAGTACTTACTTTCTGCACTAATTTGCGTATGAAAAGTGATAATTTTTTGCATTCAAATATTATCAGACTGACATGATTCTTTTCGGTTACCATAAACATAAAATTTTGTATGTGACTCTTGAGGTGTATATCTCAACAAGTTTTTTAATTTTTAATTTTTCAATTGACTCCAATTATGTTACCCTTGATTGTAAAATTTAAATTGTTAACTGTTATTTAATACTAAAAATGCTAGATAATAGCCCAAATATTAAAAAAAAAGAATTACAATATTTTGATTTTTTTTAAATCCACCAATAAAAATAACAGTGAAACAATGGATTCTGAAACAACCTTTGATATCATTTGAGAATATGATAAAAGATTTAAAAATTAAATAATTTCTTGTAGTATAAAATGCTGGACTATCGTGGGAAAAATAGTATGTAATACATGTGTTGAAAGGCCATTAGAAAACTTTCACCCTTTCATTACTTGTAAAACAATATTATTGTACTATAATCAATACGTCATATAATATATAACTTTCATTTTTTCCCGAAGTATAAAAATACTCTAGTTGTACTCTCGGTTGTTGCGCGAATATTTATAGTTTAAACATTGTAGGCATTTGTACGGCGTTAACAAATAAATGTATAAGAAAGATAAATAACTGAATGCGGTCCTGTGCTGCATTTCAAAAGAAAAAGAGCGTCGTAACTCGTAATCATGATGGAATCCACTGAAAGCTGACATAGATAAACACATCCACATTACAACTTCGATACTCCACCAAGTCTTCTCCAAGTAACAACTATACTCTCGACACCCAAGGCACCTTTCATCCTCTCTCTCTCTCTCTCTCACACACACTCTTCGTAACTCTTCGAATTAAGTGATTAAATTAATTATTCAAAATGAGAGACATGCACAACCGCCAGCGGACATTTTACTCTTGCATACACGTTTCTCGTAGTTGAAGAGTTCTCAGGAGTAAAAGTACCTGTTAATTAATCTCAGGTTAAATACCTCAGATCTTGTTACGGTGAAAGAGGAAATGATTTAAAGTATCTTGCGAGAAATGAAAGGTACGCATTAAGTGCTGTTATTATTATGTTGAAGATGATAAAGGATGTTCTCAGCGTGAATGCTGGAGATTTTTCACAAAATTGCTGTGCATTATTAAATGAAAGTTGAGACATTTCTAAAACATTTCATATATTAAATAAATAAAAGGCTTCAGAATCAAATGTTATTTTTAAAAAATATTTATTTTTCGGACGTTTCGAGCATAAATATATGCTCATCATCAACTTCTTAAAATATAAATACAATAATTATAATATAAAACTAGCAAATTAATCAAAATGTCTAACGTTTAAAAAATATAAAACAATATTTGTAAAATGTCAATAATAATAAAAAAGAAAAAAAACATGAAAAATAAAAATAGAAGAAACAAAAAATAATAAATAATTAAAATAAAATATATAAAAAAATTAAATTGTTAAATTCCCTAAAAAAATTTGAGCGTATTTTAAATTATTATACGCATCAGTTTGATAATTAATCGAGATATCATGGTGTAAATTTATATGTAACGTTTCTAAAATAAGTCTATGTTTTTTATTTTCCATAATAAATTATGGACATATTTCGAACTAACGATGATTTTATCTTTATTGAATATTTGGTGTAGTAAGTTTTTCACTGTTGAAATTATTTTAGTGACAAAAATTTTATATGAATAAAAAAAATACCCAATACTGAGTGTAGTACTCTCACGTGGCAAATTTCGTTAATTAATATATTTATGTGCGTGAAATGCGATTATCAACCGTCAAATTACGGACCCGAAGTTGTTGGTGGAGGGGGAGCCACAAGGTAATTTTAATGTGGTAAAAATTGTTCGTCGGCTGAGGGATTCGAACCCGGGTACTTAAATTCCCAATCCGATTCGATACCACTGAGCCACCTATCCCAAAATACAACTCAGAAAAACATTTACTTAATTTATCCTATTAGACTACTCTAAATTCTATTTTACTACGGCCGTTAAGACTGTTTTATCTATGTTCACTAAAATTACAAAAATGTATACCAACATTTGTTGGAAATAAATATTAAACAAGATTATTGTTTCTTTGTTTACAAAATTATATTTTCTTACTATCGTTTGAAAAAGTCTTCGATTTCCATATTTATACGAGTATGTTAAGAAAAATATAGTGTCAAATTTAAAAATTCCTTTTACTACAACTGTCAAAAAATGTTAATTTTTTTCTCTAATATCAGTACGCGAGCTAAGTGTTTTTTTTACCATGTACATAACCATGACAAAGCGTATTTTGCGCACTGTTTTGCACCTTAGTGCGCAAAGTAACTATTTCGCGCCCGCTCCCAAATTATTATTTTTCATGTTCCATTGGTTACAACACATCAATAATATCATTTTTGGTTTTTTCCTTCAATTTATTTGAATAAATCACTAGTTATTGTATTATTCGTTTTTGACAGTTGTAGAAAAACTTAATACAAAAATAACTATTTTTAAAACGGTATTAGAAAAATCTTATATGCAACAGGAAATATATCTTTATGCGTACACGTACTGTGCTAAATTTCGACAATGCTTCGATTAAAAATTTCGCCCCTAAGACGAAAAAATATTACTTTTTCTTACATGTTGCACAAATAATAAGTATGCATAAAACGATGTTAAAATTAATATTTCTTATAAATTAATTTACATAATGCAACTATAAAAATGATATATACATCTCGTCCTCATGAAATGACGTTTGTAGATAGTAGAGCATTACCGTTTCCGTTCTTTTTAAAACGATAAGAATCTTCTTCAACTGTAATTGCTTTTACAATAGTTTAATTATATTGTACACATTCAAATGACTATAAAATTGTAACAAATAGAATCAAGTGATGCACGTTCGTGTTTAGCTTTCAGATATTCAATTGCAATTACAGTATTCGACATTTGCTGCAGTTCCATCTCATTACTAAAAGCGACACGTACAAAAGCTAATATCGTTTCAGTATTCGCATTTCGTGTTTGGGTTTTCGGTTGCAATTTTTAATTTTACGTAACGAGTGGGATTGCATTTGTGGTATTGTGTGTTGTGGGCTATTGGATGCTTGCTCTTTCCAGTAGGGTTTGATTGCAAATGGATAATTGTTTCGATGGACTCGGTTTGATGCTTCGCGAATCGTTATTGTAATTTGTTTTCGACAGTGGAATACTGGAATACATCTCCTCTATTGATTGATTTGTTGTTTAGATGAATTGAACATATGAGTACATACATCAATTAATACTGAAGTAAATACACTCGGAGCTAATTTGGTATCAGTTTATGGACAGTAAAAGACTATCATTATTCGGATTGTTTTTAATGATATTGGATTTAATTATTAAGCCAAATGAATTTTAATTTACGGATTTTCTATCAGTTTGGTAGATTTCTTTCTTCTAAGACTTTTTATTAAAAAGAAAACAGCGACGTTTCGGCACCAGTCATGACATTTTCAAGCTACAATATTTTTTTAACGTTGTTGAAATTATTTAATGGATAATTACAGGATACTGCTTTTTTAAATTATAGATACATTTAAAAAAATTCTTTGTAGCCTTAAAAATGAGACAAAATTGTTGCCAAAACATCATTGTTTTTTAATAAAACCTCTTATAAGCTACAAGTTCAATAAAATTATTCAAAAAAGATTGTTTTTTGGTTGTCGTGTTTAGATTGATGACTTAAATGTCAGATTGTATGAAAGTAATTCAAATTTTGAACATGGTTTAAGAAGGTCGTATCCATGGTTACGTTTATAATCTTGTTAGATAAATGTTTAAATTTAAGTCTACTTTATAGTAATTTAGAACCAAAGAGATTATAAATTGAATTCGAATAGTGATAAAAATTGAAGCCCAGCAAATATGTGAACTAAAATATACATTTTTGTACTCATACATTAAAATGTGTTGTTTCGCGTTGCCTACGCAACGACCGAAACGTCAATTTCCCGCACTCGTTCGGGAAATTTTAGAAAAAACACTCCAATTTCTAAAGCACTTATTAAAAAACTATATTTATAATAAAAAAGTATAGTATTTTAAACACCCTTTTGCGTAATAATAATAAAAGAAAATGATGGAATATTGAATGAAATTTAATTTTAAAATAATAAATTTAGTGCATTTGGTTTACAATGTTGGCAACGAAATGACAGCACCGACAGCAGTGGAAACACATAACCTACAAACGTAAGGTAAATTGTAACAACAGATATGAAATTAAACAAGTTTATTAAATTTACTGTATACTACAAATGAAATTAGTAAATAATATAACAGTCTCTATTTTCATTACATTAAAATTAAATCAATTGAAATTTGACATTACTGTTAAATTAGTTATAAAATGATTACAAAGCAGTGTTATGTGTATATGGTATATTATTGTTTATGTTAATTATTGTTTTGTGGAATGTTATTATGAATGTTTATATTTATAGTACAACTTTGGCAATTTGAAATACTAACTCCTGGCACAACTTCGTTTCTTTGAATGGATTGTAAAGCTGGCGGCTCATGAACATTTATATCAGCAGCAGCAGTTTCTGTTGAAGTACTTGCACATGATGATGATTATATAGTTTTACACTTTTCGTACAAAAAATATTGTACAAACCTCTTGCGTGAACTAGGTTCCCGGATTCGTTCTATGGCAGCGCTCGCAAGCTCGCGCCGCCAAACACTCATCCGGGAACCAATCGTTCGCGCACTTGGTATGTAAATAACTATTTCCTGAATCTTTACAAAATATTTCAAATTTGACTAATGATGATAATAAGTAAATTATGTAGCGTTGGAAACATCAACATGTTGACAGATTTACTATCATTTGAATTTATTATAAAAACATGTCCTATTGCTTGAAAATATGTTACATTGTTTTTTAATATTAAATGTCTTTTAAAGGTTTTGTTAGATTTGCACATTTCGCAAATAAATTCGATTCGATTCGATAAAAGTTCACTAGTATTTTCTTCCTGTTAGTTTATATATGAATGAAGGGAATTACGAAAGTGAATTAAGTAAAATTGGCGCTAGGCGAATGATATATTTTCAGAATATGTTTCAAGGATTCGTGTTACATCTTTTAATAGGATATCAATGTTATGCATACATTACAGTTTTTCTGTAATTGTTAGATGTCGTATGAAAAAGTGATCACGTTGGAATGTTATAATAGTTAGGAAAATCTTTAATTACAGGATGTGTAAATAGTTTCATGCCGAGTGTCAGCGAGGCCTGAAACAACTTACAAATTATGTACGACACTTTACTGACGTGTTACGTATAACATTTTACCTGAAACTTATAAACAAATCATGAATATTTTAAATTAATTTAAATTAAAAGAAATATTTGACTTACATATTCAGTCAGTATTTTATGTTGCTAAGTAACTAAATAAAATTCGTAGGCAGCCAATATGTTATTTTCCTGACTAGGCATGCAAACCAAAGTTTTCCTGAGTCTTAAAGGTCAGGCAAATGTTTATTTTTCTGTCAGTTTCAGGTAAAAAATGTTATTATTCTACATCCTGTATGTGAAAAATATGATTTGTTCTATTTTTTATTTGTTTTTTATCAAATTAATAATAAACTTTTGCCATATGTTAAAACTTTTTTCAAACACTCTGTATTATATATAAGATGAAAGAAAATCTTCCGTGCACTGTTAATCAAGTATGAAATTAATATGTGGCAGCATTCACAATAAAATAAATAAATTATTGAGTTGAAAAAAAAGTCGATTGCAAAAGACAGCAATAGAAACATTCAACAATCGCATTATAGTCGTCTCGTCCGACTGCATTCGTAAAATGTTTTCAAGTATAATTTTTCCAAGTCACACGCGTGCCGTTGGCTGCCCAGTTCACTGGCACGGAACGCGAACGTACCGTAGCGCAACGTAAGTTATAGGCCTCGCAAGCAGTAACGACCTTTTAAAATGCTTGTTCTTTTGTCTTTACAAATGTTTAACATGGACACGACGAGAACAAACGCAATTTAAATGAAATCAAAGTCGCTTGTGTCTCTCTGTGAAAACAAAGCATGTATTTACTTCTCTTCTTTAGACAGAGATGTACAGGTTTCTAGATGTTGTACCACCTTTATGCTATGTTCACGAATTCTTTTTAATGTTGTCCAACAATTTCCCGTTTTACAAATAAAATAAATAAATATATCATCACGCCTTTTACCCATTGGCACTTTGCCGTAACATATTTCGGTAACTTATATCTTCGCATGAAGTGCTCTTAACAGCCGTCAAATCACTGCACCTAAATATGTTACTAGAGGAGAAGCCACAGGGGTAGATTTAATGTAGGAATCGAATCCGGGTTCTTAAATCCACAGACCGACTCGATACCACTGAGCTACCTACAACATAAAACGAAATAATTCATGAACTTGCTGCACAATATAAGAGTAGATAGTAAGTATCCTAGAAGCCGTTTACAGTTTTGAAATTTAATACTTACGTTTCTTTTTATAACTAATTAAAAAGTTATAGAAGATACGTTAACACAATTTAAATGACAGTTGATGACAGTAGATTATTTATTATAACAGGTCAAATTTGACATATTTTATAGTTTCAGACTAAATTATTCACAAAGTTTCCGAGTGCTTTAATTAACTTTAAATATCTTACTCATTCCGCTGCTTATTACGGATAAAATATCGATGACGGCTGTATATTATCTGCGCTATACTTCTTAAAAAGGTACAGATATATCACGGCTCCAAAAATGTTAGTGGAGGGGAAGCCACAGGGGTAGATTTAATTTGGTGAAAATTGTTGTCGGTTGTAGGAATTGAACCCGGGTTCTCAACTCAACAGACTGACTCGATACCACTGAGCCACCTACCCCATTTTGTTATATTCATCTGTGGCGCTACAGCCCAAATCGGGCCTGGGCCTACCGTACACACCGAGCCGCAGTTTTTACACTGCCGTACTGCCGGTTTTCGTAGTCGAATGCTACATTATTTAAGGCGTATAAGTGACTAGCTTATAGCGCCCGAGTGCGATAAATACATGTAGCTGTAATTTATATTTTACGACAAATAACACATTGTCGACAGGCGGATTCGAACTGACGAACCTTGGCTCGGATGACGTCACAGTATGTTAAGAGATGTGCCTTAACACGCTCGGCCACCGCGCCTTTCATCTAATATTTTGTTATATTATCCTTGTTTTTAATTAATCTGTTTTGAAATACAAAGGATTACATTTTTAAGCTTATTTTCAAAATGACAATATAAAATGGATACAGTGCCATACGAGATTTATATGGAAATGAGTTTTCCACTGCCATTGTTTGTTTCCTTGATTAGAAAATGATTTCAACTAAAAGTTGTTGAAAATTAAATTCATTACTGTGAAAATAAAGTTTAAAAATTGACAAAAATTTATATTATTTACATAGTTAGTCATGAAACTGAATCAATTGCAATTAACACTTTGATTCTCAGAAAGGGTAGCTAATTTTCAATTTTAATTTAGTGAAATTAAGCTAAACTATATTTCTTAAAACAGCATATAAGTTCTAATTTAATCCAAAGTGTGGCATTGATATTATTTATATGAGTTTAGAATAAGATTAGCTATTCAAAAATTCAAGATTAGCTTAAACTTTTTTAAGAATCAAGACTGTAAATGTGAAACTAATTAAAAAATAATAAAAATATGGGGATCATCACGCCTTGTATCCATTATTGGGTGTGGAATTCAGCTGAAGCAGATCTGGGTAAGTGATTTATTTCTTCGTGAAGTATCGTCAAATTATGCCCTGCAAAAATGTTAGTGTAGGACACAGGGGTAATTTTAATGTAATGAAAAATGTTTATCGGCTGTGGTAATCGAACTTGAATTCACAAATTCATATGCCGATTGAATACCACTGAACCACCTACCCCATAACCTAATTTTAACAGTAATTAAACAGGTGAAATAATAAAATTTGAAAACGTTTCCCTTTTCTTGAAAACATTTCAAAAGTCTTAACCATAATGTACAACAAATGCGATTATCCTATTTTATTAATTTAAATAGTACATTCCAAACAAATAATGACACGTTTCAACGATTTTCTGAAAACTGGAAGTGTATTTTTAGGTGTTACTATTCTCAGCTGTTTTTGACATCGCACTTTAATACTAGATAGATAGCTCAGTGGTATCGAGTCTGCCTGTGGATATTGAGAACCCTGGTTCGATCTCCACAGCCGACAAACAATTTTAACCAACTTAAATCTACCTTTGTGGTTCTTCCTCCACTTCCATCTTTGAGAGCCGTGATTGGACGGCTGGTAACCGCACTTCACGCGAATAAATATATGACTTACCGAGATCTGCTACGGCAGAGTGCCACACCCATTAATATTTAATCGTGTATACATTTTATTTCAAATATTTTTCCTCTGCATCGCTGCAATAAGCAGATAAGCAAGGATGATGTATTTGCTTTCAACATAGCTTTTATAGACACCTTAATGTTTTATGGTAATAAAACTATCATAAAGCTCTTTATTTTCTTTTCTTTTGTGAGCTGTTTTATTTCATGTAAATGAAACTTTAGACAGCGAAGTGATAAAGTTCGGAAACTTACAGTGTAAAGAGCTACCTTAATCAAGATTATAAGATTACATGCTCTTTAACATGCTGAGTACTTCAAAGTCTCATGCAAATTAACCCAAACTTTGACAAGCAAAACAAGAAATTTCAAATATCGTAACTTTAACTGGCTTTCCACGAAGATATTTTCTTCTCAGTTTACACTCTTTACACATCTTCACACTTTGCATAAAATTGTAACGTAATATTTTCAACAATATATTTATAAATTTGACATATAATAAGAATTAATCTCATTGTACAGAACAATTCTACAATTCCAGATATTTCTTTGATATATTTATAATTTACTGGAACTATTTTACCATTTTATTTGTTACTCTGCACAACAGGAATTTTATTCCAATTACAATATAGGGTATATGATTTTAAAAATGTCAAGTATTGCCACATTTTAACGGCATAGAAGTGCATACTTGCTGTCTGGAAAACTCGAACTCGAGACGTATGTTTTATGTCTCTATTTAGAGAAAGTATAAATATTATTTTATTTTATTTACTGATAAAATGAAATTTATTAATATATGTACAAATAAACTGACAGGAAGTAAATCTTAGCGTGCTTTTTGTTCCTATTTTATTAGTAAAATGAACAAATAATTTAGTATTTATTTTTCTGATTAAAAATAATAGAAGACTCAATTTTTTGCAGGTCGAAAATAATCAATTCTTTTTCTAGGGAGGAAAGTAACTATTTTTTGCCCTATTTATGGTTGGTATGGAGTAGGTGGTTCAGTGGTATCGAATCGGCCTATGTATTTGAGAACCTGGGTTCGATTCCCATAGGCAACAAACAGTTTTCACTAAAATTAATTCTACCCCTGTGGTACCCTCTCTTCTAACCTCTTTGGGGACCGGGATTTGACGGTTGGTAACCGCAATTCACGCGAATAAATATATCACTTATCGAAATCTACTAAAGGCGTGATGATATATTTATATATTTATATTTATGGTTGGTTTCATAGTAACCGTCTGTCAAGTCAAAATTATTATTTTTCCTTAATATAACATAAAATTACCGGTGTTTTTTGGACTACTAGGTAGTAAATAAACAACAAGTACTAATTTGGCGATTCAAAATAGTATATTATATATCAAGGGAGAGAAATGCATGATTTTTCCAGAGTACAGAGGGAAAATTGCATTCTCTCCTGAGGTAAGTATATATATATACTATTTTTACACGACCAAAGCAATTTTAAAATGAAAAATGTAGTTTTTAATTTGACATTGACATTTATTAATTTTAAGATTTAGAAGTCTATGAGAATTAAAATATAATAAACAAAATTACTTCACAACCGTAATGTTTTATTATTAAATGTCATTACTTGTCAAAATAATGAAAATTCTCCTAGAGAAATAATGTTTACATTTCGTCCCTAGGAACGAAATGTGTTACTTCTGTCATGATTTCGCGGTCATAGAAACGGAGTTTATGGGGTAGATGGCTGAGTGGTATCGAGTCAGCCTGTTGATCTTGAGAACCCTGGTTCGATCCCCACAGCCGACAAACAATTTTTCACCAATTTAAACCTACCACTGTGGCTTCACCACTAATATCTTTGGGGGCCGTGATTTGACGGGTGGTAACCGCACTTCACGCGAAAAAATATATCATTTACCGAGATCTGCGTAGGCAGAGTGCCACACCCAGTAATGGATAAAAGGCGTGATGATATATTTATTTATTTTAGAAATGGAGTTTCTCTCCCGGTCGTGTAAAAATTATATTATATATGATAAAATCCGCAGAATGTTTTCATAATTTAAATAATCGTTATAGAAACGAAATTTGTTAACATTTTACTAGTTAACTACTCGCTTTAATTATAATGGCGCTTCGAACGCGCCAGTTTTTCCAGAATTCTAACTTTGGCGTCATTCCTGGATTTAAAAAATGTGTTTATAATTGATATTTTTTCTGTACTTTTATTTTGTGCGTATATATATTCTGTGTATTTTATGTATATACTACTTATTACATTCTATTATTGAACTTTAGAACTAATAACTCGTCTGCTTTTAATTACAGTTCTATTTCGTATGCACATATGTTATGATGTTAGTAGCATCGGAACATTTAAATTAATCCCCGCAGCCGCGTTGATTAAAATAGTTTTATATGCCGCGTGTATCTCTTCCACTCTTCTAGCGTTTATAGCTGTGATTAATCAGTTTTGAAATTTTCCCCTCGTTGTGTAACTAGAAAATTATATGTTTGTATGTTGACCGTTGAGTTTGCCGAGCTTATTCATTATCATTTGATGATTTAATTTTGTTGCTGCATGCATGAGCGTTAGGAGATTAAATAAACTGATACTACATTTGAATTTTAATGCTTTTACAACAATTGCAAAATTGTGTATTCTATCGACTAACTGGTCATGAAGTAGTTACTACTATTATAAATTGCATTATCTATTTGGAATATTAAGTAGGGATATTTTATATTAATGAATTTTTAGGTGAGTTTGTGTTAGATAGTTGGCAACCATAGTCTTGGACCTGGAATAAATGCAAACATAAGGTGTAATGTTTAAAGTTTACATATATTAAATAAATAAAAGGCTTGAGAATCCAATGTTTATTTTTAAAAAATATTTATTTTTCGGACGTTTCGAGCATAAATATTTGCTCATCATCAGCTCCTTAAAATATAAATACAATAATTATAATATAAAACTAGCAAATAAATCAAAATGTCAAACCTTTAAAAAATGTAAACAATATTTGTAAAATGTTAATAATAACAAAAAATAAAAAAGATACATATGAAAAATAAAAATAGAAAAAACAAAAAATAATTAAAATAAAATATAAAAAATTTAATTGTTAAATTCACTAAAAAAAATTTGAGCATATTTTAAAGTTTACAGAATAAGTTTTCGCGATCCTTTCAAAAAGTTTTTTTTCTTTCTATTGAGAGAAGAAAGTGATACACTTTATCCTTATAGAAAGGAAAGCAATGTTTTTCCCACTAGAATTCTAAATTATTATTATTTTAAAACGAGAGTGAAAAATGCGCTTCCCTCGTGTTTTTTTAACATGCTTAAAAAAATATTTATTCGAAGTTTCAGTACACTCAGGAAAAATCTAATATGTACAATATAGGTAATATTTTATTTATTTGAATGAAATTACTAGATTTTTTTAATAACAGAAGGCAAATAAAAACAAATTTGAGTTTCCTGCACATCTCGGGAAAAAGCAAATTTTCTTGCCTATTGAAGCAATATAAAATCATGTCCATCGCAACTGGAAAGTTGTGGTTTGATATTAGTGATATTCAGGTCAGCCTTTATTTAAATTTCATTCTTCCTTCAGATGCTCCATATATGTCGACTTCAGCTCGGAAAATGAAAGATATCTTCTGGAAAAATATGTCTCACTTCTTCCCCTTGATATACAAATTATTATTAACAGTTATTAAGTAGGAAAAATTAAATTGTAGACAGATTTAAAATTTATAATTGAATGTTTACTTTAAATTTTTTAATAGTTAGGGAAACAATGGTAGAAGAAAACCAGAAAAATTTGTTTCCTATATATTTTTTTTAATTTATATACCGGACCAACTATTCAGGTCATATGCCGATATGTCCTTTGTATGGCCGCCACGGGCGGGACCCGAACCTACGACCTTATGGTCGTCAGTCAGGCCCTCAACCCGCGCGGCCATTACGCGGGACAATTTCCTATATATTTTTTTTTAAATTTATATATCGGACCAACTACTAAGGTCATACGCCGATATGTCCTTTGCGGGACCCGAACCCACGACCTTATGGTTGTGAATCAGGACCTCAACCCGCGCGACCATCACGCGGGACATTTCCTATATTAGTTATCTTAGTATTGTAAAAATAACAATTTCCTGTTTGATTTATGGATATTAAAAGAGGTAAACAAAAGAATATAAAACCAAGAAAAATAAAAAGCTTATATATTACTCAACCAATGGCAAAATGACAAATGAAAACATTTCTTTCATTTCAATAACAAATTCTAAACGGAAACAAATCCGAATCGGAAAAGAAACATAAACAATATTCGTTTTGAAGTCACAATATTCCAAAAAATAAAAATCAAGAACAAAGAAAATAAAACACAAAAATAAACATGTGCTTTCCATAACAAAAGACCAACAATCGAATGAAATCGTATAAATGGCAAAGCCGGCATCAATACAAAACCATTAATTTGAAATTCAATAACTACACATTAAATTGCTGTGTTGTAGATTAAAAATGTGTAATTGGAGTGGAGCTTTGTAAGCGGTGCTTTTTATGGAGTAGAAAAAATTGCCATTAATTTAACGACAACATAAACGAAACGAGGTTTTAAAACCAAGCATTCCAAATGTCATTTTTGTATTTTAGGTGCAGCAAGTTAAAATTAATTATATACCGTGAACCTTTACAGCCTTTTCGTGTTATAATACTTGAAAAAAATTAGGTGTGAAAGGCATTTTTATCTAGGATTTCTTCTTTTAAGATGGGGCTATGGTATGAATATAAATTAGGCTTAAAAGTAAACCTCACTTCATAGTAATGCGATAATGAAATGAAAATTAAAATTTTAAATGCGTTATTTTCTTTTCGTTGGAAACATGCGGCTAAGTTGAAAGATAAGTAGACTAGTCGACATGTTTTAAATACTGTTATTAACATTCTGTATATATGGTACGATTGTTTTAACCTGTAATTTAGTACAGAATACAGTAAGAATGAGTTTCGAAGTTTCTATTTTATTATTCATAACCTCATAAGCGTCAACATAAATGTTTATATATACACGTTGTGAATCGAACGGAAAAATTTCTGCATATTTATAATTTTAACCGGAAAAATTACGAAAATATTTATTCATCAGCGCCATGAAATATCAAAACAAATGTACTAATTAAAAGTTGTTGTTTTTATCTCTCATTTTTATAATAAATAATTTATTCATGTATAAATAAACTAAACTCTTAATTAATATCACAAGTGTTTTGTTATTTCATCACACTGATGATTTAAAGAAAATTAACAACCATCATTTATTCCTTTATAAAAAGTGATTTATGTCAAGATTGCACTGCCTTATTACTATTTTGAAGCATTCTTGTCCCTGTGGCTACAGCAGAAAGATCCTTCAGCAAATAAAAAATAATTAAATCATATCTTAGAACAGCATGAATCAAAATAGATTAAGTAATCTCCCTTTTTTGCCAATAGAACATCATGCAGCAGAAAATTTAAATTTAAAAACTCTTATAACGGATTTTGTTAATAAAAATGTCCGAAGAACTGATATTTAATTTAATTTTATATTAAGTATGTGATTTATTATATATTTTTATTATTTTTTTACCTTTAAGAATTATACAAATATCACACTTATTACTTTTTTCTTTGTACCTAAATCATTGAATTTTCAAAAGTTTATCGAGGCCTACATTTTGTTTTTCAAGGAGGCCACCAAATCCTAGTTGTCACTGATGCTAATACGTATTAATGTGTGAAAATGTTATTAATTTCTGTTTGTCTGTTTGTTGCAGGAGTCCTAGTAGTAAATGTGACGTGGCGAGGAAAAACGTACGTCGGAACTCTGTTAGACTGCACACGCCATGACTGGGCGCCACCCAGGTAAGATACAAATCTGATTTGATTACACACAAATTACTATAAATGAAATAACTTTCTGATCCGTTATGATAAACACGGGAAAATTAGTCTAAACGAAGATAATCAAACTGAAAGTTAATGTTTCAAAGATCTAAAAACCTCTCTTTGATATGTTTTGCTTTGAAGAAAGCATCAGATTGCAGTTACGTTTGCGATTGCGCGGATCGAATAAAATGCTTTGCTAATGCATACAAATTTATCTCGACAAATTTAAGATTTAAATAGTTATATACACATATTAATAACAAAATTTTAAATTAAAACTGTAACTTTTGTATTAAATGTGATTCTTCTAACCAAATACATACTTTGAAAATGGCTATATTCAGGAGGCCGAATCATCAGTGAATAAAATCTGTAAATAGTAATAAATTGTCACTATTATTTACATTTATCTCTTGACAGTAACATATTATAACAATATATTAGAGCTTATTGAATATAGTTTTTAATTCGGAATACTTTTTACATTTGGAATTCTGAAGGTGCTTTAAAAATATGTATTTATTTATTTATATTGCGCTGTACAACAGGAACTTAATCCCAATTACAGTACAGGGTCAGCACTCACCGAGCTACAGTGTAGTAGTTTATATAATTTTTAGCTTGAGTGAGATTCGAACTCGGGATCTCCGGATTCGAATTCCGTATTTCATCTTGCCTTTTCCCATAACTGGGTGTGGCACTCTACTGTAGCAGATCTCGGTAAGTGATATATTTCTTCACGTGAAGTGCGTTTACCAACCATCAAATTACGGTCCCGAAAGTTGTTAGTGGAGGGGGAGCCACAAGAGTAGTTTTAATGTGAAAATAGTTTGTCGGCCATGGTTATTGAACCCGGGTTCTCAAATCCACAGGCCGACTGTGGTACCTTTGTTGCCAGTAACACATACATAAAAAAGTGAAAATTTGTTAGATTCAAATTGAAATGAGTTTCTCTGGATCCTTAAATCTTTTTTGATATTATCAAGCCACAACTAGATTTGCGCTAATATAAAAAAATAGACAAGGGAACGAGCAAACTAATGATTTTTTGTATTTTTGTTTGCGACAAAAGAATCCCTGTCTTCTGTCAAGTAACTTGTCCGTCAGTACGGTGGTGTGGATAGAGATACGGAATTCGAATCCGGAGATCCCGAGTTCGAATCTCACACAAGCTAAAAATTATATGAACTACTACACTGCGGTCCGGTGAGTGCGGATCCTGTACTGTAATTGGGATTAAGGTCCTGTTGTACAGCGTAACATAAATAAATAAAATAAACTTATGATTTTATAAAATATAAGCATAAAAGAACCGACCCAGGCATTATACAAAAGACTGTATAACTCTATTTCTTCTGCGGAATTATTATGACTATTAATTTAGTAATTTTAAAAGTAGCGCCTGCATTCTACTATAGAATTCTATTTGAACATATTATTGATGTATGATATACAAATTATATTTTTGTATAAAATTTGGCAAAATTTGATTGGCCAACCTTAGAGAAAACATTATCTTGAATTGTGTATCGGAAATGAGAAACATCAAAACCTAATCAGCTATCAACATCGAATCATAAGCCTCAAAATCCAACAAATTAATTATCCCATCGTAAAATTACGCATAAAACCAAACAGATAGGAAAGTTTTGAATAATAATGCTCATGCATACATAACATCCAGGCCAATCCCAATCCCAGTGTCATCCCCGTTGATACGATTACATTTCACCCCCCGAATACGGCGTTCTGGAGTCGGCCCATCGCCCTGCCAATATGCGGTGTGTGTTTCACATAATTAATATTGTAACACCCTGCCGAAGTGGCGGAAGGCTAGGGGGTAGGTTTGTTCGTTCGTTTGTTTTCATGGAGTGACGCAACGAACGATCGTCACCACCCGTGGCCGTTGCTATGGCGACGCCCCGCCCACGCGATCAATAAGCTACGGAATTCCGATGTTTCCGGTGCTGTGCTATGGCACAGCTGTATGCGGTTATACCAGTGACACACAATATTTTTCACATTTTTTTTACCAAAAAAAAAAACAACATTTTTTTCCAAATTTTTCTATTTTCATATTTAATATTAAACAGAACTGCAGGAGATTTCTTGTAAATAGATAAACCAAAGCGAATTGAATTCAGATTAAATAATACTTATTTATATAACTAAATAATAAAATTATTTTTTTACGCATTTGAAGACTGCGACGAATTAAATAAGTGAAAAAAAGATACTTTCATTGCATATTATACACGTAAATTTATGTTTTGTTATCAGATTGATTTGACAAAGATAAATTAAAAATAATTTTGACAGATAACAGATTTCGTGAGTACAGAAATTTACAGGCGAGCATAGTAAGGTATTTCAGGTAACGGTCGAGCATTGTACAATGTTTTATAGGCATTTGAATCGCAATATATGTATATTTTATAAAATTCATTCCAATAGTATAACGCAATAACTAAAATGTTCAATCAAGGTAGACTTTGAAAATCTGACAGATTTTGTTTAATCAAAAAATATTTAAGTGTCAAACGTTTCAAATTAGATATGTTGTCATGATAACCAATGTCAACAGCCCGGTTTAATTTTTACACAGGCTAGCCCGTTAAAAGTCTCGTAACCCCTAGAGACAGAGTTAAATAAACAGTTCTTTACTATTCAAATGCCCATACAATTTTAAATAATCGCCAAAGAGATAAATGGATAAAAAATTATGAAAAAACGTAAAATTTAACCAGCAGAAATGTGGTATCTACTTCTTTTTCACTATTTTAACATTTTTTCGCGAATAGTTTAAAAATGTAGCACTATCGATACGTTTTCTCTTTAAAAAAGACGACTTTTTGATAAATATACAAAATAAAATGTTCTTCATTTCTCATAAATTATTGCAATAAAATATTATGCGATTCAACTATTTATGATCATAAAAATACAATAGTCTGTACTGATTAATTGTGCCGCGAGAGATAATTATCTGTTTTTATTCCACCACATGTGACGATAGAATCTTAGATAGGTATCTATTTATCTCTTTAGAACATAATTTTTGTTACATAGAAAATACAATATTTTATATCTTTTATTTTGCAATAGTTTCTTCTCTATTAATTTTAGAACAGAAGTTTAAATACATTAAATATCCCGGTTTTAAGACTATATTCAATAAGCTCTAATATATTGATATAATATGTTACTGTCACGAGATAAATGTAAATTAATAGTGACAATTTATGGCTATTTACAGATTGACCTGAAAAAAAAATTGACAATTACATCTCATGGCAATTTGTAATTATGTAATAATTTATGTCTCTCATGATAGAAACGTATTATATTTAAACTTGATTTAAAAGCAAAGCGACGTTACGTGTTATAGGAATAATTAACACTGCTGTTAAACATTCGATTCGCTTTTATTTGTTTAAACCAAGTATTAAAGTTTAATTTTGGCTGTACAACTGGTACAAATGATTATATGATTGTCCGTCAGTACGGTGGTGTAGATAGCGATACGGAATTCGAATCCGGAGATCCCGAGTTCGAATCTCACTCAAGCTCATTATAAATTAACTACTACACTGCGGCTCGGTGAGTACAGACCCTGTACTGTAATTGGGGATTATGTTCCTGTTGTACAGCGTAGCATAAATAAATAAATAAATAAATAAATATCTTTATGGGGTAGGTGGCTCAGTGGTATCGAGTCGGCCTTTGGATCTTGAGAACCCTGGTTCGATCCCCACAGCCACCAAATTAAATCTACCCCTGTGGCTCCTCCCCAACTAATATCTTTGGGGACGTGATTTGACGGCTGGTAACCTTTCTTCATGCAAAGAAATATATCACTTAACGAGATCTACTACGGCAGAGTGTCACACGCAGTAATGAGTAAAAGGCGTGATGATATATTTATTTTATTTATTTATCTTTAACCCATTATTGGGTGTGATAGTTTGTCATAACAGACCTATGTAAGTGATATATTTACGCGTTACCAGCCGACAAATGATGCCCTCTAAAGGTGCCACAGCAGTAATTCTAACCAACTTTTTCTTTTGAAGTAATTTTATACTTTATACTAAAAACTATAAATATAATAATAATTCTCTATCGTTTGAGTATTCCTGCTCAGTGCCGCGCTAAGGCCTTTTATTCTTCCTGCTTTCCACCCACTGCGGTTTGCGGCGTGAGCATCATGTCGATTCGGACTTCGGGGATTCCGGGGAAGCTTCCGGGCGCCCTGAACAACCGGAGCAAGCGACGTAACCGCGCGTTGTATGTGTAGAATGTTGGTTAGCGATAATTCGATTGCTGCTATGATTGCAAACTTTTTATACTGTACCTGATGCTTTATATCAGCGGTATCGTTTACATTTAATGCAATTTGTTTGCGTTAATTGCTATTGTTATAATCCAGGCAGGAAAACAAACGAAATTAAACAAAATTAATTTATTTAAACACCTAGAATAAATAAAAAATATACAAATTTAGATAAAATACAAATATATATGAATAGAAATCGATCTACAAGCGTATAAATTTGAAATATAAATAAATCTCTCATCACACCTTTTATCCATTACTGGGTGTGGCACTCTGCCGAAGCAGATCTCCGTAAGTGATATATTTCTTCGCGTGAACTACGGTTACCAACCGTCAAATCACGGCCACAAAGATGTTAGTGGTGGGGAAGTCACAGGAATAGATTTAATTTGGTGAGAATTGTTTGTCGGCTGTGGGGATCGAATCAGGGTTCTAAAGATCCACAGGCCGACTCGATACCACTGGGCCACCTACTCCATAAATTTTATACTAACATAAATGAAGAATCGTAATAATCTAGTTCTACTGGTACTCAGAAATTGCACAATTATCGCCTGCCGAAATATTACCAACTTTTTTTTCATAATTCTATAAGGAAACCTTATTTATTTGTCTGATTAATGTTTATTTCTCTGTAATGCTAAACAATTTATATATACGAGGTTTGATACACTCTGTTTCTACTTGTGATAATTAGTAATGGAGTAATGATTGGATAACTAATAGACAAAGGAATGTTAATTTATGGAGAATTAACAATACTTCATTATTTGTTTTGGTGTCATTCATGTAACATCTATGGAATTATGATTAAAACAATTATGCTGGACTTGCATTGTCTTTATTAATTTGAACAAATTGTACAAGAAATATTTCACAACGTTTCGAGTGATGAGTGAACTCAGGCGAGTTATAACCTACCGAAATCTTTACTATGACCGAATGCCACAATCAGTAAAGGAGAAAAGAAAAGGTGATATATTGAACTTGCGTTTTTTAAGTAACGAGAGGTCGTGGGTTCAAATCTCGTTAACTTCAACTTATATCCAAAGAATACGATTGTGTTTGAGTGATTCATTTCCACTATAAGCTGTAGGTCTGCTGTACTGTAATTGGGTTTAAGTTTCTGTTGTGCAGAATGTCAAATAAAAATTAAAAAACAAATAATATTGATAACGATTAGTGCTCTAGTTACAGATGGATGGATATAATTGATGGTTCATTACGTAGACGAAATATTTCAAGTGTAAAAATCGACGTGCGAGCTTAAAAAGAATAAATGTGATTATAGTTTGGTAAAAGTTCATTTTGCCAAATTTATCTTTCGACACTGTTGTTAATTTTATTTTTATCCGTTGATTGAGTTAGGTCAGTGGTCGGCAAACTTATTAGCCAAAGAGCCAAATATGAACATTACAACAATTAAAAAAAAAATTGGGAGCCAAATCTGCTTGTTTAGTAAACTTTTATTACACTAAATAAGTAGTACACTTAAATGAAACTAAATTTCATACTTAATAAATATTTATTAATGCGAACAATGTGCTTGTATCTCCTTGGATAGTTTGAGTAAGTCAGGTTTGTATGTTGTTTTTAATTATTTTCTTACCGAGTTTTTTTTAAATGAAAATATTATTGCGCCTTCCGTGGATATTTGTGCCAGAGCCGCACATAAGGAGCCAAAGAGCCACATGCGGCTCTGGAGCCGCACTTTGCCGACCAATGAGTTAGGTGAATGGTGAATAATTATGATATTATTTAATGTAATTTATATTCGGTTGATAAATCCAGCATTAGAAGGGTACAGCACAATGATAACAACTCATTTATGATAGCAAGTTGCGTCACAAAAATTATGTTTAAATTTCAATATCAATTATTCAATATGACTTGCAACTTTGCTGATTTTATTTCTTTAATGTAAAGTCTACAATAAAGTCGTATTTTGTGTTAAAAATTAGTAACTATTTATTTATCTTTTCGCTTTACAACGTTCGTTGTTCAAGTATGTATGCACGCAGTGAGATTGACCCATCTTACGTAGGATTCATTTGCCGCGAGTGTCACGTTCGCTTGTCGGCTTTCATTTCACCGCATCTATCATGGCGCTAGTGTTGATTCTCATTCCACCGCCCGCTAACACTCCTCGGTAATCAAGTGTCTGCCCTGACGTTCCGTGCCCCTTGTTGCGTTACGTAAAAGAAAGAGATGACATGGAAAACGCGCTGGGTTTTTTCTGTTGTCTTTGTTTAATGTGGTTGAAAGCGCTTTGAATTCATATTAATATATGTCAAGAGACTTAAAGACTGATGATCAGAAACATGAATGTACTATTAAAGAGAGGAAATAGTATATTATAAAGTTACTATTTTGTACAGAAATTTATTTCAATTTCAACACGATATTTGTGATGTTTTAATGATACTGGTTGGATAATGGCTATTTTTAATGATTGTTCCTGTGTTGATGTGTGTGTAGATTCTGCGATTCGCCAACAAGTGACCTGGACGCGCGGACTCCGAAGGGCCGAGGCAAGCGCGGTCGCGCAGCCGCTAGCACAACCCCCGGGAATGACCTCAGTAACTTCACCGAGACTCGTTCGTCAGTCCACAGCAAGCTCCGCAATGGCGGCGGCAAGGGTCGTCGCGCAGGCACAGGGCCCTCCGCCACAGGCACCGCTTCCCCCACGCCCTTCATACCGCCGCGACCAGAGCCCAGTAGCAAGCGCAAGTCTCGCACTGGGGAAGAAGACACGCCGCCCCCCGCCGCACCGGGGAAGAAGTCCCGTGTGACCGCTGCCCCCACACCCCCCGCAACCCCAAGCAGCCCACCGGCCAGTCCCGTTCTGCTGGAGTGCCCCGAACCAAATTGTTCGAAAAAGTACAAACATATCAACGGGTTGAAATATCATCAGTCCCATGCGCATGGCTCCGCGGACGATGATGATACTAAAGACGTGACTTCGATGTCAGAAAATGACGAGTCTTCGAATATTGAAGCACCGAGTCCGGCCACTCCAGTGAAATCGCCGGAGAAAGTGTTGGAAGCGCCGGCGACCCCGCAGAAAAAGGAAGAGCCGGTGACCCCAATAGTGGAGGTTGCGAGTCAGCCCAGCACACCGCCTAGCCCTCAAACACCGCTACCGGCACCACCCCCTGAGTTGCCTCCTGTCGTTGTACAACCGCCCCCGCCAGCGATAATCGAGCCCAAAAGCGTCGTCAAGCCTGGGGTACTCCGCTTCGGACCACAAGAAGACTTTGCTGTTGGAGCATTTGCTGGAAATAAGCCGCCTACGCCCAGTAAGTTTCCTTTATATTTTTACTATTGTTTGTCCTGAGGTTTATTGTTACTAATGTGTATTCTCTTTTATAGGTGTGGTGTCACTTCCCAATAACACAGGCAGTAGCCTGACGACAGTCCGGGCGGTGAGCGTAACGATAGCACCAAGTCAACCTCAGCCGGAGAACACGATTCCCACGTTCACGAACCAGCTGGCGACGCAGGTTGCCATGTCTCCGCAGCAACAACTACCAGTTGTCACTCCGTTGCAACCTCAACAGCTGCAACCGCAGCCTGCTCATCCACAGCCTGCTCATCCACAGCCTTCTCATCCACATCCTGTGCTGGCGCATCAAAACCACGTGCAGAGTCAACCTCAGCAGCCGCCAGTGCAGCCTCAGCAACCCTTACCCCTACCCCAACCCCAACAGCAGCAGCAGCAGCAGCAGCAGCAAAACAAGATTCCGCAGTTCAAAGTCAAACCAACGGCGGCGCTCATGCCTGAGGACAAAAAGATCAGTAACAACAAGCCACAGAACTACAAGAAGAAGACTCGCAAGTCACCTGCAGGGAGTCCTCACCCGCATCCTCAACCCGAACAACCTGTTTTTGGCCTCGACCAATCAGGAAGGGAGGAGGTGCAAAGTCCCGCTTACTCCGATATTTCGGATGACGCTGCCCCTGTACTCGAATCTGAGGTTGGGGATAAAAATAAAAACCCTGCCGACAAGAAGACTGAACCTGGCCAAACCATGCCACATTCCATTCCTCAATATGGCATGTATCCATTTTACGGACAACCACCCTATCTTGTTCCTTCCGTTCAGCAACAAGTTCAAGATGGAAAGCCGAAAGAAGGTGATAAAGTATCTGTGGATAAATCTGCGGAGAAAGATCCCAAAAAGGATCCGGAGTATCAACAGAAAATGTTACCGCAACATTATTACTCCTATGGGTACGTCCCTGGGTATACTTATAACATGGATCCTTCATACGGAGCTGTGTCCATGGTCCCAGAGGAAAAATTAAAAGAAGAGAGGATAAAAGAAAATCCTAGTCCAGCTGAACACAACAGCAAGCCTGCTGCTCCAATTCCAAACCCGATACAAGTACCCACTCCAGGCAAAGTAAAGACTGAGCCTCCAATAAAAGAGAAACACCAAAATGAAAATCATCAGATACTAAAAGAAAGTATCGAGATGAAGAGTCAGATGAGTCCATACATGTACTCCCGACAGCCTCAACAACAACCAGCACACATGAACCATCATCATCATGCACAGGCGCAGCAACAGCATCAACAACAACAGCAACAGCGTGAGGAGGAAATGAGGCGATATTACTTATACCCAGAACAACAACGCCGGAAGGAACAACAACAGCAACAACCTGATCCTCAGGTGCAGAAGAACCAAACGCCTAACAAGCCACCTCCTCAAAGTCCAAGTGTTAAACATAAGGAAAAGATTCCTGAAGAGAAGAAAGACAAGGAAGTGAAACAAGAAGGCGTGAAGCCAACAATGGAGACACAAGGACCTCCCCCTCCACCGACGTCACAATACGCTTATGCAATTCATCCGAGTTACATGCAGTCGCCGCATTATGGAGCTCTACCATTCGACCCTAACCATCCGATGTACAGAAGTATGTTAGTACCAGGGCCGTATAGTAGTAGTCCGTATTTACATCCACAAATGCCGAGATATCATGCGCCAGAGGACCTATCAAGACCGCCGCAAGGACCTACAAAAGCGTTAGATCTTCTACAGCATCATGCGAATCAATATTATACGTCACACAAGATTCATGAACTTCAGGAACGGGCAATGAAATCTCCTACGCCGAAGACATCGGTAGCGAGCGCGAGTCCTTCCAGTGGGGGCGGTGGTGGCGGCGGGGGTGGCGGACAAACTATTGTGACCACAGCAGGACAGCAGGGCCCACCAACGTCGCAAGCAGCTGTGCTGAGTGGTGGAACCCCAGGCAAGCCTCCGCCTACAGACAGTAAGGAGAGCCGTTCCCCGCCGCCGCAGCGCCACGTGCACACGCATCACCATACGCACGTGGGGCTCGGCTACCCTCTCTACGCTCCCCCTTATGGAGGTAAGCCCTTGGTGCGGCCTTGACAATAGCCCGTGGCCAGTGCGACTCACTGAACACTCACTACTTACAGTACACCATATTGGTGATTCTACACTCGACAGAGTATGACGCTGTAATGGTGTTGGCAAATTGAAGAATATTCTCGCTTTCCGGAAAGTTTATTTTCTGTGTACAGAATATAACTACTCTACTACCATATTTTATTCAGTAAAGACTGTTTCATTTAAACTACATATTGAAGAATTTTTATTTTTATTATTTTACCCACTTGGTATTTTTGCTAATGTTAAAATATCAAATAGTAATTTCTATGATATATTTCCGGAAATGATTTTGGAAATTTTTATTGCATGTTTCCAAAGAGACAAAAAATGTTTCATTTTGTAAATGTGATCATTTGCCAACACTACGCTGTAATATTTCTAATCTAGTTGTCTATAACATGTGCATATTGTCAATATGTGTGCTGTAAACAGGTTTACCTTCACTAGGTGTTGTAGAGAAGTCTGTGATATCTAAGACTCTATCCATGTTTGAGAGATTGTGTCATGATATGAACATTGACTACGGGTAATATTCACAACCTGTAAGTGTCTTAGATGAGAGATTGAGAGTGACTCCTGCTACGTTTGATAATGACTTAGTGAAGTCGTGTCTTCCCAACTTTGAGTTGAGTCTGACTTGTCAGTGAGGGACTGCGAGGAATCGACGCATGGCGGGTAGCGGGTGTTGTTTATTAACACAACTTTGCTACTTCTTTATTTACGCATTCGTTTTGAAACACGTCGTATACGTTCAAATAAAAACGCCATTTTTTTACAATGCCTACAATTGAATATTATTGCATTAATTCATTTCAAGATAGTAGTGGTACATAACTGACGGTATCTAGCAAATATTAACACGTTAACAATTCATTATCTTTTGTCGATCGATATATTATTGACAACCATTTATATTTTTTCATTATTTTATAGATGGTTTGTTATCTATCTGTGCATTTTTCGTGTATTTACGAAGTTGCCATTGTATAATTCATATATTTAATTTTATATTGATAGCTTCGTAATAAAATTATTATTTCTTATAATCAATTTATAATGACAGCTTCGTACAAGTGTAAAAATAAACTAGAAATAATTTTGAAATTGAAATGGTTGTCATAACATTTCGATCGGTAATAAATAATGAACGAGAGTTACCATAACTTTTCTTGAATGGGCGTATACGAAGTAGTAGAAGAAACGGATACTTAAAATCTTGAAATCCAAATGGGCCTGACGTTAACGTGGCTGTTTCTTGGTTGCAGCCGCGGTGTTGGCGAGCCAGCAAGCAGCCGCGGTCACGGTGCTGAACCCCTACCCGCCCAAGTGAGCGCCGGCAACGAGCATTCCACCCCAGAGGGCCCATCACACTAGTGCGCACCGCCGCTAGCAACTTACAGACTTACACTTGGTTCTCGTTCTGTTTGTACTACTGGCCATCGACAAGTCCTGGTGCGGTCAAGTAAAACAGAATTCTGCAAGTGTTTCTTCTTACGTAACCCCGCCATGGATTTGCGATGGGTCTTTACTAGATCTACCACGGCTATATCGCAATGCAACCCGTTGTAAATGGTTATTTTTCAGTGTAAATAGTGTAAAGGCAAAGTCCTTCAAGTCATAGTTAATTCATGTAGACTGATCGTATGAAATTTAATAAATCTATACCTGTGTATTTTTTAATGTAAAACTTTGTCATAAGTTACGATTTTTTTAGAGATTGAATGTTAACTTAGAATGACTATATCATATTTTACTTTTATTAATTCATTTGTAAGTCCGTTCCAGTTTTAGTGGAACGATATGTATAAATATAAATTAAAATTATTTTAGTGTAATTTTTCCAGTGTAACGCGTTTTGTGTACAGTGTATAATATTATAATTTTTCAGAAAAGAAAATGAGATTTATATTATACTTTATACGGAAAGTACAAGTTCAAAACTTTTTGCACTGGCAAAATTATGGAAGGCTATAATGTATCTATTTGCTTAAAAAAAAAGTTATCGCCAATGTTTTGTTAATACATTTCTGCTCTCGCCGATATTCCGTTGTATTTTTTATTATCATGGAAAATATTCACCCTTTTATAAAAAGTTCCTTTTGAGTTTTATTTCTCCCGATACACATAAAAAGACTGAGTTTGATTGTACTATCATACTATTTACAAGTCAAATAAAATTTCAACTTCTTTATTGTAAATACTATAAATTATTCCACACTTTAATACCAAACTTTCTCTTTTTCTTAATACATAATGTGTATATATCCATATCCTTTCTCAAATGATAAAATAAAATAAAAGAATAAGTAAACAATACTAAAAAAAGTTATTAAATATTAATTATAATACAATATGTAATTATAAAATGAACAAGGTGGCTCGTTGGTCTAGGGGTATGATTCTCGCTTAGGGTGCGAGAGGTCCCGGGTTCAAATCCCGGACGAGCCCAACTTTTATTCTTATAACACTATAATTTAATTTCCTTATATTTAGAAGTAAACCATTTTACAGACATAATTTTCAAATTTAATTACTTTTTTGGGACACAAAAAAATAGCATAATAATATAAATAACAATTGAAACTACAAATGACAATCGGTCGATGACTCTTCCAAGTAAGTACCATTCTTTAGGACGCTCTGCAACTTCAACTAAATTGCTGCTATCATCAGCCGTTAAATTACCCGCAGCATTCTGAAAAATAAAATCTTTGTTTAAAAAGTTAACAATTTATAGTTTTAACTTACTTCTGGATTCAGTTCTGAAAATAGCAGTAGTTGTCCTAATTTGTTATTAGCGAAAACAGTAAAAATATTTACTAGATATCTTGGAGATTCTTGATTTTTGTTGAGAAAATATCTTACAATTAGAGTTTCAACCAAAGTAAATATAATAATAAGTTGTGAATTTCTCATTAGCTGAACTGCAAAACAACGAAATAAGTTGTATTAATTTCAAGTAAACTTCAAGAAATTAAGTTGAAAAAACTTACTTAAATATGGAACTGAATTTCCAGCATTAGGTATTTCCCATTCCGCATTTAGTATAAATGTAATATGAACAGGAATATTTACAGTTATAATAATAATTCTGTCGAAAGATATAGGGTCCAACCATAATGTTAATATACTCATTGCGATTAAAACTAAAAATTAAATTAGACATACTACTATTAAAATTTATTTAAAGACAACTACTTGAAAGTAAAATGCAGAAAACTAATTTTTCTTCCAGTTTTATTAAAATATTATGTCAAGTACCTAAAATTGGCAAAACAACAATGCTAAACTTAGCATTTGCGTTCCTCCTAATCACAAAATTAAATTCCAAAGAATGAAAAGTCTTATTCGGTAATTCTTTAAATTTTGCAACAAGTTTTTCAAAACCCAAAGATTCCATTTTCCATTCTGGGTTAAGAGATTCCTGTGAATACGATCCTATGTCAGATATAACTTCTGTGTCAGTTAAGTCGATTTCTTCCCCAGAATGAAACAAAGATCCAATCTTCAGAGTACAATTTTGAACGTCGAAGGGATAGTAACGAAAATCTGGATTGCATATCCCACGGATTCGTGTTTGGGCAACACAAATAATTTTTTTGTAGTACATGATTAAGCATTCGGCATTATCTTGGATTATGTTTCCACTGCTATAAGAACCTCTGTCAAAAACAAGATTAGTATAGTATGTTATGCATCAAGGGAGGGAAACAAGCGATTATTCCCGCGTGTGAAGATGGCAAACCGAGCTGAAGTCGAGGTTTGCCAACTTCACACAAGGGATAATCGCGCCCTCCCGTGAAGCATATTATACTTTTCATAACAAGTGCACAAAAATTACTGCCTTATCGGGACAAATGTCAAATATGGGTTGCATAACTAGTTACCTAGGAAACGCCGCAAACAGCTAATAATCGTAGTCTCTAGGGAGAGAAACATGCTACCTAGGGAGAGAAACATAATGTTTCTCTCCCTAGGGGAGAAAAGCAGTGTTTCTCTCTCTAAAATTAGGGAATAAGACCGTGTTTCTTATGCATGTGTTACGAAAATAGTATTTATTAGCTTTCATTTATATTGCACCTGTTGTAAATTGATAAATCTGGACTCCAAATATCATCTGAAGTTAAAATAATTGTTTCAATATTGTTAAACTTATCAGGATCCCAATGAATATGTTCATCTGTCCATTTCTACAAATTAATTTAGTTATTTAAATCGGCCAGGTCTAAATTACTATATTTCTTTACCATTCCAAACCATGCATCTATTGAAATTTCGTTAGGAGCTTCCTAAAATTATTTGGTAAGTATGTGGAACATTTAAATTATATAAATACTTACAAAATCAAAGTGATGAACTAAAAATTTTATTTCTAAAGGAGTTGCATTATTATTTAAAACAGGCCTTATTGTTTTATCGTAATCACAAAGTACATGTTCCTTAATTTGTAAATGTGCCGGCAATTCCTTATTCTTGTTACATTGTACCTCAGCTTAAAAAGGTGGTAAAGATAAAACTTTTCTTTCCTCGTGAAATGTGCTTACCTGTTGAGTGTTTCAAAGTATATAAATATAAAATACAACTAAAGTATATGGAGTATCTTAACATGTTGCACAGTTAACTAACTAATTCTGAATAATAATGTGTATCTATTATTTACGCCCATGAAACAATATACCTAAAATATAAACCACCTCTAAAATTTATCATATGAATACGTAAAATTCTCTATGTTTGTTATATATTTCAACAGCCTCGGTAGCGCAGTAGGCAGCGCGTAAGTCTCATAATCTTAAGGTCGTGAGTTCGATCCTCACCCGGGGCATTTTTTATTTTTACTTAATATATTTTTGTCTAAATGTTGTATCTGATAATGACTGCGAAGTCGAAACAATCGTAATAATAATAAATTATTAATTTTGTGGACAAATTGTAGGTTCCTAATGTCCCTATAAACCTAAAAATATGTATTTTAATTAACTAGCTGAAAACATTCGGAGACGTTGCAATTAAATTACGTGATTAATAGTAAAATTCTGTGTAAAGTTTTTGTAGATTCGTAAATCTATAAATGATTAAAAAAATCGCAAGGAAATCAATGAATAAATATATCTCTATATTCTGTAACAGGATAATTATCTTTTAATGATTAATAAGATAAAGACAACTTCATAAAAAGTGTAGTTAAAACTGGGTTCCCGGATTCGTTCTATGGCACTCATCCGGGAACCAGTCGTTCACGCACTTGGTATGTAAATAACTATTTCCATGACCGCTGCTGGTGTAGTTAACATAGCTCCTGTGATTCCTCAACAGGTCAATCTTATTTGTTTAAGGTATGTGTAAAAATTTTTTTGTTCAGATTTCGAAAGGTTATTATAAAACAAGTTTGTAGCAATGTACGATTTTGAAATTCTGAAAATGGTTAAATATTGACTGAAACTTTAAAAATATATCATGTGTTTCGATTTAATAGTCCGATTTCCGACTACTCTTCATTCCTAATTCATTACCACGTGACAAGATTCAATTTAAAACATTTATATGAATGTATTCCAGGAAATTAATTTTCATTTTTGTATAAAAGATAAAACTACTAATTTTTCTGTAGAATAAATGTTTAAACAATAGATTCTTTAAATATTAAAGAAACTATTAAAAATGATGATGTTTGTTATTATTTATGTATGACGTCATTTGTCATGGTCCATCTCCAGCATGCTGCTTGATGCGACGTGCCTTGAGATTACGTTTACGCATATTAAAGCTAACCTTGTATTAAAGCAGTATTGCGACTTACTTTTGTGATTTTTGGTTTTTGAACATTTTTTTTATCTATGTGAAATCAGCAATACTTTTCTAACAATAAACTAACCTACCTCAACTATAGTCCTACCGTTCAAATGTATTGCTGGCTGTCAGTGACAGTTCCGCAACAATACATTAGTCAGCAATAGTTTTATTATTTCCATAACTATTAAACTTCATCATGTGATATTTAGTATATTTATAGACAATAATGGTTACTACAATTAACTGAAAATTGATACATTGTTCCATATAGAAATATGAAACGTTTATACCCAGCAATAGATTTAAACGAGCACTACAGAAACAGCGAAGTGACGTCATCAATATGCACGACATCTGTGATTTAATTTATTTCACCCTTATTAAACTGTCAACAATAAAGTTTCGTACACATATAAACAATTACATTGTACTTCAATAAGTAATGAACAAAAAAATGATTTTTTTGTTAAATGAGGCGTTATGGACACATTTATACCTAGCAATAGATTTCGATAAATCCACCCCTATTTAATTCTCAGCTATGAAACTTCTTACAGCAATTAGGTTTACTTCAATAAACTATCAACAAAAAGTGAAACCTTGGTTAAAATGAGACGTTATGGCCATACTTATACGTAGCAATAGATCCCGAAAAAAACATCCCTATTAATTTTTTTTTTAATACAATAGAAATTCAAGAATTGTTTCCCTATTTCTATGTTGTAAATTTAATCATATTTACTAGCTTTTATTTAAATAAATGCAATGGTGAATCTATCTGAACAGACAGCGGTTTCTGCGTGTCAGGCCTATCGGAGACTGGCTCCTTGTCAACTAGCTCTGGTAGCTGGCTCCTTGATTCAAATGGCTTTCTATGAAGCGATGCTGCCCGTTCGTCATTATCCAACTCAGGTTACTGAACTGTCATCACCTAAGAAGATGGTAAGAAGGTGAATAATATCAAATAGAACTTTTTTTATTTTATCTCAAAATGTCTTGAAAGGCAACCATCTTGTCCAAAAAGTCTCAACATCTTTTTAAGACTACCATCTTCCTCAACAATTTCCAAATTCATCTTGAAGACAGCTGTCTTCTCCAAAATGGAACAAACTTCTTGAGTTTATTTTCTCGAAGCTCAAATAATGTAAACCACAAAAATTATTTTTTTGATTTCAGGTGTTTTCGTATTCCATGGGGAGACGCCTGCCTCCAATGTAGTCTCCCGTGCTACATGGAAATCTTTAAAGTCTAGTACGTGAATTATAAAATATTATAGAATAGTAAAGAAATAAATATTCAAAATAAAAATAAAAGAAATTTAAGTGATTTGTTTTTGTTTCAAATAAAAAAATTCTTGCACATCTCGATCTTTTTAGTTAATCACGCCTTATACCTATATTACTGCCGTTGCAGATCTCCGTAACGTGGTGTTTTATTACAAGTATTTTTTGTTCAACACAGAGAATAAATCTCCCTTAATAGTTTGTTTTCACCAGCGGTCATTGTATCGACTTTAGTGCTGGTGAATAAGGGGAATGAGGGCTAGAGGGCGAGTTATTGGATATCTGGATTAGATTCCACGTGAGTAAGATTTTTTTAACCGTCATCTTCTACTTAGACAGTAATCCGCGTTTTTTGTCTCCTTAGTACCAATGAGTTATGTCATGGCTGTTAACTTATAATGAAAATAATTTCTTCTTTTTACAGGAGCTCGTTGCGAATCCTGTGCATGCAGCAGGTTACTGCGGCCACCCAGAGATCCAAAACGACTATTTCATTCCGTGCTCATCACCGGCGAATGTATTCGTCGGGGAGAAGTGTGATTCATCTAAGGGGGTGAGTAGATGTTTTTGATTCTGAGTGATTGTAGCTTATCATTTATATACAGGCTGGTGACTCGCTCAGCCGGTCATAGGACTTTAACATGGGAAATAAGTTTTTTGCAATTTCCTGCTTCCCTAATTATTTTAAGCAAAAACGCGTCAAATAAAAGTTTTAGGGCATCAAATTCTGCATCTAAATTAATAAACAGAATTAATTTTACGTGCTTTGTAACGACAGAAAATAAATATGAAAATGTCGAAAATTATGTTGAAAATATTGATAGCCATGCAATTGAACAAAAAAAATAAATGCTTGACGTTTTATCTGTCAAAACATCAACGTTTGACGTTGTGACAGATAAAATGTCAACGTTTGGAGAAATATGGCTTTGAGAAAAATCGATTTTTAAAATTGTACTATAGTGGATATAACATTATCAGGGTACGCGATATATTTGCGGGATTATATCCTGATAGACCAATTCCAACAAAAACAACAACACAACAAGTTATTAAAAATCATGAAAAATTGGGATCAGTATACGTATGCGATAAAAAGCAGAAAAATGTTGCACCGGTGGAAGAAGATGAAGCGGAAGAAAACGCTAACGAAATAAATATACTCGCAGCTGTCATTAATAATCCAAATATTAATTTGCGACAAATTGCATCTGATTTTGGAATACACCATACAACTGCCCTAAAAATATTAAGAAAACATAAATTTAAGTCATATATATTCTCCGTACACCAAGAAATTTTTGAAAATGATAAGTTTCAACGCATGACCTTTTGCGAAAGAATTATGGACATGGCTAATGTGGACGAAAATTTTATCAAGAATATTTGCTTTTCAGATGAGTCTACCTTCAATATAAATGAAGAGCCAAATGTTCAAAACTTTCGTAATTGGCATCAGGAAAATAAAAATGTAGTACTAACTAATCATTCACAATATCATGGGACAGTTAATGTTTGGGTAGGCTTATTGATGGAAAAATGAATGGCGAAAAATATTTAGAATTGCTCCAAACCGAAGTTGGACCAGCCATTGACAATGTTGCAGGAGAAAATATTGTTTGGTTTCAGCAGGACGGCTGTCCAGCACATTTTACAAACACAGTAACTTTATATTTGAATATGGTTTTCCCAAATTGTTGGATTTGCCAACTCGATCACCGGCTTTGTCACCTAATCCTTTAGCACGGGCGACTACATTGGAGGCAGGCGTCTCCCCACGGAATACGAAAACACCTGAAATCAAAAAAATTATTATTGTGGTTTACATTATTTGAGCTTCGGGAAAATAAACACACGAAGTTTGTTCCATTTTGGAGAAGACAGCTGTCTTCAAGATGAATTGGGAAATTGTTGAGGAAGATGGTAGTCTTAAAAAGATGTTGAGACTTTTTGGAGAAGATGGTTGCCTTTCAAGACATTTTGTGATAAAATAAAAAACTTCTATTTGATATTACTCACCTTCTTACCATCTTCTTAGGTGATGACAGTTCGGTAACCTGAGTTGGATAATGACGAACGGGGAGCATCGCTTCATAGAAAGCCACTTGAATCAAGGAGCCAGCTACCAGAGCTAGTTGACAAGGAGCCAGTCTCCGAGAGGCCTGACACGCAGAAACCGCTGTCTGTTCAGAAAGATTCACCATTTCATTTATTTTGAAGGCTTTCGAATGGCATCAGCAACTACCAATAAGAACACGGAACCACATGTGGTTGCAGAAAACAGTAACAGATCATTGATTTCACTGCACACCACTGCACACGAAAAATAATCCATGCACAATTTTTTCACTCGAGATTTTAACCACGCGTGACTTTTGTACTTGAATCTTGAATTTGAAGCTGGTCGTTGACTACAAAATGGCTGAATTGAGTAATAATTATTAAGATTGTATTTATATCGCTGAAGTCTTTGCTTGTTGAGCTCAGTTGAAGTAGCCACCAAATCAATACTTTTACCAATTTAAATGCATACAAAGCAATATTTATAGATGTAAATGATAATAAATAATATGAATATGTATTTGGCGATTAACAATATTTGAATTAAATTTTTATAAATGAAAATTGACAAAAATACTCAAAATGAATAATATATTGCTTTGAAATAGTAATTAACAATTGGTAAAACCAACTAATTAAATGCATAATTATGACACCGTAACACTTGTAAATGTTATGTATTACAAATACATTTTACACTACTTTTAAGTACAAATATCTATCGAAAAAATAATGTTCTAATTAACTATTTACCAGTATTTTGTTATAACGTACAATTACTTATCCAACAACACAGCGTCATACAAGACTAAATTTATGGAATAAACATGTTCACTTCGGCAAATTTATCATTTGAACAAATCGAATATTTTTATAAATGTACATAAAATAAAGAAAATAAATCAATAATTTTACACATTTTCATGTATCGCGTTTTTCGAAATAGAAATACTATTTATAACTGTACATTTAACATATATGCAAAAATATTATTGTGATTTTAAAGAAAATTTATTGAAAATTATGTTCAAATATGATGTTAAAGTCGTTTATCTCAAATTTAATAGTTGAAATGTAATATTTCTATGTTATTGTATCCTCTATACGTGTTACGTACAAAGCAATTTATGTAACAAATTGTTGATACATTTTTAAGTATCAAAAACTATATTTCCAGGTAAAATTTATATCAAAATCGTCAGAATAACATCTATACTTACGAAAGGCACTATATTTTATTATTATTTATTGATATTTTTACTCAAAAACTCTAATTTTCTAGCAGCAAAACTACCTGTCATGTTCGTAACTTTTGAACTCGACAGGCAGCGCATGCGCACTACGTGATTCTTCCGAGCAAACCAGTGCACATCAAAATGTCCTGGAGTGTATTTTGTGAATAAAAAATATTATTTATTAAAAATGTCATATATTTAATAACATTAATTCAAAATTTGTTTTTTAAATTAGTGTTTATGAATTTCATCAGTAATTAAAATATTTAAATTCAGAAATAAGTATGTAAATATTCATTTATGGGGTAGGTGGCTCAGTGGTATCGAGTCGGCCTGTGGATCTTGAGAACCCTGGTTCGATCCCCACAGCCGACAAACAATTTTCACCAATTTAAAAAAAAAATCTACCCCTGTGGCTCCTCCACCACTAATACCTTTGGAGGCCGTGATTTGACGGCTGGTAACCGCACTTCACGCGAAAAAATATATCACTTACCGAAATCTGCTTAGGCAGAGTGCCACACTCAGTGATGGGTAAAAGGCGTGATGATATATTTATTTATTTATTTATTTATATATTCAATTCAAAAGCTAGTAAATATGATTAAATTTACAATATAGAAATTCTTGAATTTCTAAAAAAAATTTAAAAAGGGATGGTTTTATCGGGATCTATTGCTACGTATAAATATGACCATAACGCCTCATTTTAACCAAGGTTTCACTTTTTGTTGATAGTTTATTGAAGTAAACGTAATTGCTAAAATGTGTAAGTTTCATAGCTGAGAATTAAATAGGGGTGGATTTATCGAAATCTATTGCTAGGTATAAATGTGTCCATAACGCCTCATTTAACAAAAATATCATTTTTGTTCATTTCTTATTGAAGTCCATGTAATTGTTTATATGTGTACGAAATTTTATAGCTGAGAGTTTAACAGGGATGAAATAAATCAAATATTGCTGGAGACGGCATAAGTTACACATGACGTACATATTGATGACGTCACTTTACTGTGTATCTGCAGTGCTTCTTTAAATTTATTGCTGAGTATAAACGTCTTATACTTCTATTTGGAACAATGTATAAATTTTGAGTTATTTGTTTATTGTAGTAAACATTATTTTTATAAATATACTAAATTTCTAGAGATGAAGTTTAATAGTTATAGAAATAATTTATTGCGTAGTAAACATTATTTTTATAAATATACTAAATTTCTAGAGATGAAGTTTAATAGTTATAGAAATAATTTATTGCTGGCTAATGTTATTATTATGAGGAGCTGTCACTGATAGCCAGCAATACAGTTGAACGGTAGGACTATAGTTGAAGTAGGTTAGTGTTTTGCTGAGAAAAAGTATTGCTTATTTCACACAGATCGTTTTTTTGTAGTTGTTTTTTTTTGTCAATATATTATTTAGAAATTACTGATTCATATTCATTCAAAAGAGAGGTTCATATTATTTCAGTGATAAGGAGAGTGTGTTCTGGACATTGTGGGCTATACTTTTAATGCTAATATTTGACTTACGTTTAATTTATCAGCAAAAGTTATCAAATTTAATTTTTATAACCCGTAGGTACAAATTCCAGATTGTGTTTTTGCAATCATTCATTATAATTTAGTATTTCACAGACTGTAGTAAGAAACGTAAGGTTTTCGACAATTGAAAAGTTGGGTTAAGTGCAAGTGAATCTTGAAATATTTGGAATTTGTTCAATTATTTTCTTGACAAAACGAGATGGCAGAAGGTAGTAATTCTTTAGAAACGAAACAAAGGTAATATTAGCACGGCATATCGAATTGTCATCCACAACTCAAAATTTTGCGTGACAATGTCCAGCTTGATCAATAACACAAATCTCATTCTGTCATACGAATCATTACTAATTTAAAAATCATCATAAGCGAGATGATAGGGTTACTATTCAAATTATTCTGCTTGTTAGTTTTCAATGCACTCACTGTTTTTATAAGCGCATTTAGGTAAGTTCATTTTAAATAAATTTTTGCATGCCAATTATATAATCTAGAATATTATCAGTAAAAATTGTTGGTAATTACTGTTGGTTTCTTTGATAGCTGGGTGGGTGGAATACTAAACTGGTCTTGTTCGTCTCCCACAATGTTGCGAACAGTGGAAAAGAAAATATTATCATGTAAGTAACATTTATTTATATATATTTGCAATCTACTGAGCTACAATAACACAGATCTTCGTACGACTTACCGTGGCTGGTTCGTTGATATCGGACCTACAGTCGGCACTTCTGACAAAATATGGACACTATCTTTCAACCAGGATTCACCGAATATCCCTTTGGTTGTGCTCCACGGTCTTGGTTCTGGAGTAGCGATGTGGTGTTTGAATCTGGATGCATTCGCGAACACCAGGCCAGTTTATGCTATTGATTTAATCGGTAAAACTATGATTCTTCACTCTTTGTATATGTTTTAAGTGTTTATTTATGGTAGGATTTGGGAGAAGCTCTAGACCGGTTTTCAGCTCGGATGCAATGGAAGCAGAACAGCAAATGGTAAGAGCCGTCGAAGAATGGCGCCGAGAAATGAAGCTGGATAATATGATTTTGCTTGGTCATAGTATGGGAGGATTTCTAGCTGCTTCATATGCAATTTCTCATCCAGACAGGTAATCTAACCTGTGAAACAATTGAATCATTATTGTTTGTATTATAATCTGTAAAATAATTGAATTGTTTGTATCATAACCTGTTAAACAATGGTATTTTATCGTAGAGTGAAACATCTTATTTTGGCGGATCCATGGGGTTTTCCAGAAAGACCACATGAATCACAAATGAAAAAAACTGTCCCGCTTTGGATTAGAGCCATTGCTTTTACTCTTCAACCTCTGAATCCGCTGTGGGCAATCAGGGCTGCGGGACCATTTGGTTAGTTACATTTTAAATTCTTATTAACCATAATTTATTTATATTTTTTTAGGACAATGGGTTATCAACAAAGCCAGGCCCGATTTGGTTAAGAAATTCGAGAATTTCCTGCCAGATGCTAATTTAATTACAGAGTATATCTATCAATGCAATTCACAAACACCCACGTAAGTGATTCAAATAATTTTATAATTTCAATAAACTGATCCATTTTTATAATATAAAATTTATGTTATTTGTGTAGCGGAGAAAGCGCATTCCACACAATGATGTCCGGCTACGGTTGGGCCAAAAATCCAATGGTCCGAAGAATCGGCAACTTACACGAAAGCGTCCCGATCACTTTGGTGTATGGATCCAGGTCTTGGGTAGACAATTCCGCTGGAGACATCATTAAAGATAAACGCATTGGTTCATACGTCAAGTTACAGGTGAGTGGAAACATTAAAAACTGAGCTAGGAACAAAGCTGAGATTTTCAAATTGATATAATGATGACTCATTGATAATAACAATAATTAATTGAGAATTAGTGAATTATGGACTTTGTATTTTTATAGAATTGTAAACAATGATTTTTTTTATTTGTTGTTGACTTGTTCTTGAATGATAATGTATGAATGAAACTGTTGTATTAAAGATTAATTAGAATTAGAGTGAAAGCTAAGTATACAAAATAGTAAATTAATTATTCATGACTAAAAAATATATGTTATTACGATATTTCTTTAACTCTTGCAAATCTATTCCATTTCAAATTATTTCTACTTTTCATGTTTTTTTTGTCTTCGTCTAATTAGTAGTTAATTTTGATGTTATTATTTTTGTATTCATTATTAGATACCGAGGCCGTGTCGTTTTTTTGGGAACCTTGAGGTCAACCCTGAACTGAACCAGTCCTAACTCGTGTTACTTTCAAATAAATTATCCATCTAGTGTCAGTTGTAAACATTAGCGGGAAATTTAAAATCTGAATACACGTTCGAAGTGACATGTGCTTTAGCATTGTTTGTGTGCAATTACGTGTCGTTATATTTTCCTCTATGACTATCATATTGCAAGAAACACATATTGCACTTCCATCATCTGTATAAATAATAGTTTAAAAAAATATTTTTTCAGTAAAATAATTATAAAATTACTTCCGTCTTTCATAAAAATAGCCTTCTAATCGTACTAAACAAACCGCAATGCCACTAATTTAAATCGGATAACAAGAAACACAAGTTGATTATAAAGAGATAGAAAACTGGTTCAACCTGTCAAACCACTAAAATAGCTGGGGCAGTAGGATCAGTTCAAGAATTTTTCTGGGTTACTTAAAACGCGCCAATTAAACAAAAGTAATGCCTATTGCACACTGGTCGATGAGCATCGATGAGCTCTTCGATGAAACAACAGAACGCACGAGTCGTCGACAAAAATTAGAGGCTCTTCTATTTCCATCAAAGAGCTCATCGATGAAACGAACGTATCTCATTTCACTCGTATCTTTTGTGTCTCATTTCACGTTAGCATATTTTTGAAATTAAGTTTTTCTTTCTCAACTTTAGAAGCTTTTATTGTTTGTCAATGAAGGGTGCGTTCTGTTGTTTCATCGAAGAGCTCATCGATGCTCATCGACGCTCATCGACCAGTGTGCCATAGGCATAACGTACTAGGTTACTTTAAAACTGCCAAACAAATACGGTCAGAATTTATAAGAATATGTTAACTAGATAAAAATAATTGTTAAATAGTGCTTAAATAGTTCACCTACTTCCGTTGATATAAATTGGAATGGCAAAGACATGCTGAATGATATAGTTCAGCAAATCATACCAGTGTATATATTTTTCTAAAAGATGAATTTGAACGTCATTACAATTATATGATATCCAAATTTTAACACTTTCTAAAACCTAGATTGTTTTTAATTTAGATAAAATTCCATAAATAAAAAATATTTTTCGCTGTCTCAAATAATTTTTACGAAAAATGCATCAAATGAAAGTTACAAAGAACTAAAAAATTTAAAAGTATTTAAAAAATAATTGAACAGTGTAAAAATAATTTATATATTTTTTATAATTTCAGTCTATAAAGGGCGCAGGGCACCATGTTTATGCAGATAATCCAGAAGTGTTCAACCGCTACGTGTTGGAAGCGTGCCATCATGCTGATCGCGCACGTCCAAACCTCCCGGCGATTAAAAACTCGGAGAATACTGAATCTGACGATGAAACTATTTCTCCCTCACCAAGACCCATCATGAACACTTCTAGTAACAGTTAACCAGTTATGTTGAGTCACATCTGTGATTTCTGTTTTGTAAATAATAAATAAATTTTATTTATGTTGCATGTCACATCACTTGCTTATTGTTGAATTCACAAAGTTTATTTAATGTTAAAGATATTATATTAAGCACGGTGATGGTAGAATAAAATTCCAGATTTATTTATATGTTGTAAGTTGCAAAGTTTTAATAAATATTTTATTTTCTCGTATTTTATTCATAATTTGAGAAACCTACTAAATTCTGTTGCACTAACAAGTAACACTACCCAAGTGTCATTCACCGATTGGAATCAAACTTTGCATATCGATAAAACAAAAAAAATATTGAACCCGTGTTTTTTTATTTTGGCAGAATATGATTCTTGATTTTAGATTCATTGGTTAGACTTTTCGAGTGTTTACCTGCAATTGTGTGGAGTTCATCTTCAAAAACAAGCGCTGAAAGATGCTTTCTTCCTTTCTTATCTTTTTGATTCATTTTCTGTTTTTACTATAGAGTGTCCAACTGCAATTGTCTGGAATTCAGTTTCAAAAACAAGCGCATACTCCCTTTCTTCCTCATCTTTTTTTCTTTAATTTCAGTTTTTACTACACAGTGTCTAACTGCAATTGTGTTAAATGTATTTTTAAACAAGCGCAGGCGATGCTGCCTTCATTTCATATAGATTCGTTGTTAGAGAAGTGGGCGTAAGTGAAGATTTACAAAACAGGTGTACAGGAGCAAATGGATGGATGTTTGTTGCGTGATGATGTATTTTGGTTGTGAGGAAAGAAAGAGTTCGAATGGAGGAAGTGTCAATGTGGTCGAAACGAGTATCGTGTGTCAGGATGAGAATGTTGATGTGCACTGATGCTCTATGAATGTTTCAGGGGTTCGTGCTGCCCCATTTAATGGGATATAGCATGACGTTATGTATGTATGTATGTATGAATTTTCGCTCGTATCTCGTAAACAGTATATGATATTTATCTTAATCGCTTTCTCCTAGCTAGATCGTTTTCTGAGGTAAAAAAAAACCTTAGAAGGCCAAAAGTCATAAAAATTGCTAAACCCAACTCTGGGATCGTTGGCACATATAGAAGGACAAGAAATTATGCCAATCGCCGATTTTTTCTCTTCCTTATTATTATTTTTACAAATTTATACATACATACATACATAACATCATGCTATATCCCATTAAATGTGGCAGCACGAACCCCTGAAACATTCATAGAGCATCAGTGCACATCAACATTCTCATCTTGACACACGATATTCGTTTCAACCACATTAACACTTCCTCCATACGAACTCTTTCCTTCCTCACAACCAAAATCCATCATCACGCAACAAACATCCATCAATTCGCTTATGTACACCTGTTTCGTAAATCTTCACTTACGCCCACTTCTCTAACAACGAATCTATGAAGAAGAAATGAAGGCAGCATCGCCTGCGCTTGTTTAAAAATACATTTAACACAATTGCAGTTAGTTTTCTATTTTATTGCCATACATCGTATTTTTCCTAATTTAAATGTTTAATTTAATAAGCATTTGGTGACAAATACTACGATCGCCTAAACCAATAATAAAATTTATATTGAATAAAGCAACTACACGTTTTCTTTTTGGCATATTCAAGTAGTTAAAATCACAAGAATACGAAGTTCATTACTGAATAAATGTTGTGTATTTCTGAGAGTAAAGAAAAATCTTATTGAAATAGATTCATATTCACTTTCGTAACAACTTACAGACTCTGGATATTTCTATGAATTTAGCCATCATAAATCTCATAATGGCCAATTGAATTCTTATAAAATATATATTTTCGGGTAAAATTGTTTTGTATTTGAGAACTAAAATTAATAGCATAAGATAATAAAGAGTATTTTTAAAAGTAAATATTACACATTTGATGGTATCAAATTGAATTATAAAGAGAAAAAATATAATACCGTTATAATTTGCAATTAGAACCGGAGATGTCCCAGGTTTGAATCTTAGCGGTAAAAATATGTTTCTTTTTCATTTCTGGCGTCAGTTTGTTTTGACTGTTGTCTGAATTGAAAAACATTTCGTAGACATAAGTTATCATAAAAGAATTAGGAAAACCAATTGACCTATATTTTTGTAAAGATAATAATTATCTGTTATTACAAAATCGTCAATGTTTAATTTTCATAATTATCGTAATTACAGTAAAATAATTAATATAGAGATATAATTCTTTTTACATCCGCAGGCTTTTGAAAAAATCCAATTTAGTCCTCATAATATTTTGTAAAAAAATTTCTTGTTGAATATTGTCATTAAGAGTGAATTTGTATCGTTCTGTTTCGAAATTGTAGGAGACCTTATATTAAAACAGAAATAAATAAATATATTGATGTAAATATGCTTAAAAATTAACTTACGTTCACTGGACAATCTTTAGGTTTAACTCTAGAAACTTCAATTGTGAAATAAACGCTTGCAGTCACTTGGGGAATTGGATAATTCATTGTTGGTAAGCTCCATCGTACCTAAAAAAAATATTACTAATTTTTAATGGGGTAGGTTCGAGTTTTATTTCCACAGGCGACAAACAATTTTCACTACGTTAACACTATCACTATCTGCTACGGCAGAGTGCCACACCCTGTAATGGGTAAAAGACGTGATGATATAATTATTTTATTTAAATTTTTTAATTAGTGTAGCAATGCAAATTTTAGTAGATAATATAAAATAAATTAAATATATTATACTGCACGTTAGAGCAGATCTCGATAGTGATGTATTTTGAGCGTTAACCCGTCAATAGTCCCCAAAGATATTAGTGAGTTAAGGATAAATTTAATGTAAAGTGTGTCGCCTGCGGGGTTTGAATTCAGGTTCTCAAATCTATTGGATGACGCGATTTCACGTTGACTATGGGGTATCATATTAGTGTTTCTAATTACAAAAATACACTGCTCAAAATTGTACAGGGATATTTGAAAAATAGAATGTAAAATTAAAACTAGAAATTAGAGTCAAATATTTCTAAGAATACCTAAGATATTGTTTTTCTTAGAAATATTTCAATATAATTTATATTAATTTTTATATTGGATCCTACATAAATACATATTTATAATATAATTTATAGATTTAATTTTACATACAATTTTTGAGGTTGGTGGCTGAGTGGTGTCGAGTCGGCCTATGGATCTTGAGAACCCTGGTTCGATCCCCACAGCCGACAAACAATTTTCACAAATTTAAAAATCTACCCCTGTGCCCCCCCACCACTAACATCTTTGGGGGCCGTGATTTGACGGCTGGTAAGCACACTTCACGCGAAGAAATATATCACTTACCGAGATCTGCTGCGGGGGAGTGCCACACCCGGTAATGGGTAAAAGGCGTAATGATATATTTATTTCATTTTATTTAATTTTTAAATATCCCTGTACAATTTTGAGTTGTGTATTTACTCATTCCCTGCTAGCCGTTAAGGATGATAAATTTGCACTTGCGTAAAAGCAGAATTATATTTATGGTTTTGATAAAAGATTTATTGCCAATTTTGAAAACTACAATGAAATTATTTCCAAAGTAAATAAAATGACAGTCGAACTTATGAATGAACTTCTTATGAGGTAGGTAGTTCAGTGATATCGAGTCGAACTGTTGATTTGAGAATATGGCTTCGATTCCTACAGCCGGATAAACAATTTTCAGCAAATTAAATCTAAAATTAACGTCTATGGGGGGACATGATTTGATGGGTGGTAACTGCACTTCACGCGAAGAAATATATCACTTACCGAGATTTGCTACGGGAGAGAGGCACATTCAGTAATGGGTAAAATGCGTGATGATACATTTATTTATATCTTTGAAATAATAACATGTTAATAAATTTACCTCATACATGTAAAAATCTGTACAAGTATCGCTACGTTCAGCTTTAAAATCAATGCAAAAAGACCAAGCTTTTTTAAGCTTCCAGGTATTAGTTATTGTTTCCAATATTAGTTTTTTTCCAGCTTTCGGAGTAAAATCCTCGATAAGTAAGTAAGAAATCCAACTTGGTAGAGTAGACGGCATATCTAAAGGTGTTTGAATATCTCCAACATCTTCACCGTAGTAAACACTTTCAAAACCTATATTTACCTTCTCTTCAGCTTCTTGTAAAAGGTTATCTATGAACGTTATTGCGTAGTCTTTAACATTCATAAACTCTCTGCAGTTTGTCCCAATCTTAGGGAGAATTACTTCAAAGCTTTTTACATCTAGACTTTTACTGAAATCATCTGATGGTTCACTAGTACTGAAAAGAGTAAAACTATCTGTCCCTAGGCCCAAGCTTAACAATTCGGCTTTTTTTGAGTATTTGCTTTTGAAATCTTTACATTTGCATCTTAGTTTATCTAAGACTTCTTCCGCTGTTACATTATCAAAATTGAATGAGGGAACAGATTGCTTTTTCACTACTGATGATACTACTACGGTTTTAATTTCACTTGCTAATTGTTTTTTTTCTTCTATGTATTCCACATCAGTACCAAGAATTTTATCTAGATCGTACATTGATGGCTCGTCCAAATCCCATATAATTTCCAAATACCCGCTAATTTCGGGTAGGGGTTCCCTTAATGATAGCATAAGATCATCGATAGTTAAGGTCGCACTCGACATTTTTATTTAATAAGTATATTTTTGAACAAAATAATACTTAACAAATTTGAATTAAATCCAGTAAATAAAATGGTACAATTAATAAAATTGTGTAGAATGTCACAAATTGACAAGCGTTGATTTGACCTACATACCTTAATAATAATAAATAATATGTTTTGTTTTACATAAGTGTTTATGAAACAAAAACATATTAATTTCTGTCATTTTATTCTTATTCCTATTATTTTATTGACAAGAATATTTATTAATTAAAAATGACTTCTATTTCGGGTCCGGCTAGTATGACGATCGATGAACTAATTGATAAATTAAAAGAACCCCTTCCCACAATTGGTGGATTTATGGAATTTATATGGGATGTGGATGAACCATCACTTTCAGAACTAAATGATATTCTTGGCGACGATCAGGAATTCATGGTAGAAACACAGCAGTTGTCAAATGATATAAATAATACGATATCAAATGTAATGAAACGGCAAAACAGAGGTGCAAGCATCACGGGCTCATACGATCTTGATATGATGACAGTAGACGAAATATTAGAAACATTGAGATGCAAATGTAAAAATTTTCAAAGCAAATTCGCGAAGAAAGCAGAGACACAATTTAATATGAGTTTCTCTGATACTGCCAGAGTTAGTAAGAGTACTAAAGGTACAGTAGTATCTAGTCAAGTTTATTTTCCAAAAATTGGAGCAAGTTGCAAAGACTTTTTGAATGTAAAAGATTACGCAATATCATTCATTGATGATCTTCTCCAAGAAGCTGAGGAAAAGGTAAATATTCAATCGTATACGAGTACTTACTCTATGGACACTCCTGCACGAGTACTATACTACGGTGAAGGTGTTGACGTACTAGTTTCAACACCAAGAGAATCAAGACTATTAAAAGTACCTACTGATCTAATAACTTGGGTTTCATATTTACTCATCGAAGATTTTACTCCAAAATCTGGAAAAGAATTAATAGAAGATATAATAAATAATACTTGGAGTCTTAAGAAAACGTGGACTTATTGCATCGATATTTTAGGTGAAAATAGCAATACTTGTTCAGACTTTTACTTATATCAGGTAAATTTATTTATTTATTTCATACTGCGTTTTATTTCCACTTTTACAGTATTAGATATCGTTTCAAACATTTAATTATTTTACGATGTTATTTCAAGGTTAGGATATGAAAATAATGTTTAATAATTAAATGCGACACAAATATGAAATAAATCGTTGTAGGTCATAAGTTCGTTAAATTTTTTTACGGTACTCTTTTTGAAATTCTAGGGTATTTTATTTACCACTATTCAGGACTAAACTTAGACTTCGATTGAATGAGATAAAATTGCCAATTTAACGATATTTTTATGATATCTATACTTGCCTTACTAAAAAAAGTAATAATAAAGGGTATGACAATATTTATTTATTTTCCAGGTAATATGGAGTTTGCCCACAATGAGTTATCCAATTCCCCAGATGACGGCAAGTGTTTATTTTACAATTGAGGTTTCTCGAATCAAACCAAAAGATTGTCCAGTGATTGTAAGTATTTTAAAATCATATTTATATCAAATATTCTAACTGACATTTTTATTTTAGTTAACTTATCAATTCGAAACAGAACGATATAAATTTACAATTGATGACGATATTCAACAAGAAATGTTTTTGGATAATATTTTAAAATGCAAATTGAATTTCTTTAAATCTCGTCGAATGTAAAACTAATTATTTTATTTATATTTTTTATACATATATATTTTAATCACAAATAAACATATTTATTTTTATTTATAATTTGTTCTTATTGTTTAATCTTTAAAAATAGTCAAATTAATAATAATAATAATAATAACAATGTTATTTCAGGTTCAAATTCTTTACAATTTTCACCAATTTAAATCTGCCCCTGTAGCTCCCCCTCCACTAATATCTTTAAGGGCCGTGATTTGACGGCTGGTAACCGCACTTCACGCGAAGAAATATATCACTTACCGAGATCTGCTTAGGCAGAGTGCCACACTCAGTAATGGGTAAAAGGCGTGATGATATATTTATTTATTTTTTCAAATTCTTTACGACTTTGTCAGAAAGTAACATTTTATTTCCATAATTAAGAGAAGAAAGTGATACTTTTTACCCCTAATAAAGAAGAGTTATTTATGTACCTACTTAGTGAGCAAATTGGCTATTTAGCGCACCAAAAGTAGTGGTAAAAGATTGTTTGACGAGGCTTGTCGAGTGAAATAATTCCTAGAGGGCGCTAAATATATTTCATGTAAGAGATTAAAACTCGATTATAGACACAAATAGTGAATGCAACTTGTGTTAAAAGTATCTTGCGAGTATATTGCCTTCATGGGTTTGACACACTATCCTACGGTTCGAATGGGAGCTTGCCATTCGTGCAATAAAGTAATACTTTTAACACTTGTTTAATAAATAACTATTATACAAATGAATTAAAATATAAAAATAAAACAATAGTTATTTTTGCATTGAGTGCGTGAAATATTACTTTTAGTCGAGACCGCAGGTCGAAACAAAAAAAGTTATTTGAACGCGCCAAAAAACAAGAATTTCGCCTACAAAATACAAACAACATAGGCTGGTAGCACAAGCTCTGTTTTTGGGTGTTCTAAGAGCACGGTTTTAATGGGGTAAGTGGCTCAGTAGTATCGAGTCGGCCTGTGGATCTTGAGAACCCTGGTTCGATTCCCACAGCCGACAAACAATTTTCACCAATTTAAATCTACCCCTGTGGCTCCCCCTCCACTAATATCTTTGGGGACCGTGATTTGACGGCTGGTAACTTCACGCGAAAAAATATATCACTTACCGAGATCTGCTTAGGCAGAGTGCCACATCCAGCAATGGGTAAAAGGCGTGATGATATATTTATTTAAGAGCACGGTTTTAATGTGTTAGAGATAGCTAAAACACCCAAATACATTGTTCTTAAAACAGGCAAAAACAGAGCTTGTGCTACCAGCCATTTTTTCTACAACTGTCAAAAAAGAATAATGCAATAATTATTGATTTTTTCAAATAAATTGAAGGAAAACAATCAAAAATTATAAATGGAATGTGAAAGAAGATAATTTGAGAGCGTGCGCAAAATGAGTATTAGAATGCGAAACTACACAAAATGCCCATTTTGTAAAACAGTGAGCAAAAATTGATATTAGTGATAAATGTGAACATTTTTTGACAGTTGTAGAAAAAATAATATTTTCTTTTGTAAAACTGTCAAAAAATATCTATAACATATATTGTTCATTGGGCGTAAAAGTACAAACTTCATTGCCATTGAAACAATTGTATAAAAATTGTTCTTCTATAGGAAAGCAAAGTAAAGCCATGTCCACGGCAATTAGAAAACATCGGTATATTGTAACATAAGTGACCCTCAGGTGACATTTGTCAAGAGAATAATAAATCTGATCTAAATTTGAGGTTGGTGGCTGTGGATATGAGAATACAGGTTCGATTCTCACAGCCAACGAGTAGTTTTTACCACATCAACATCAAAACTATCCCTGTGGCCTCTCCTCCACTGACATATTTGAGTGTCGTGATTTGACGACTGTCACGTGTTTATTTGCGATTATTAATATATTGTTACCAAAACAATAATTTGTATTTACTGTCATAAGGAGATGAGTGACTCATTATATTCTTACTATACTGGTAGAAGTAGAAAATAGTTATTTGTGTATTAAGAGCGTAAAGTGATTCTTTGTTACTCGAACACGGTAATTGCAACGCGAGCCGAAGGCTAGAGTTGCAATAGTGTAAGAGGAACAAAGACACTTTACGCTCGTGATGTACACATAATTTTTTCTACGATTGCATCTTAAATTATTAAAAAACGTATACGTACTGAAAATTAATTCATTCTGTCAATTGTCAACATGACAAGTAGTTTCTGTTTTGTTTGTATCCTTGGTAACTATTGAAATAAGCCCGTATTTAATCTTTTTCGCGCGTTACCATTGGAGACACGCGACAAAGATATGTTTCGATTGTTCCACAGAAAACGTCAACAAATGAGAGTGTAATTGTCAACTTTTCATAGCAATCATAGAAAAGTAAATTTCTTATGTATTTTAAATTTTCATCATTCGTTTCCGTTTAAAACAAAATCGTAGCTATTCTAAGTAATATATTTTACATAGGTAACACAATTACCGATAAATTGAAAACGATCAATTTCTGAAATTTATTGCAGTATTAGAGAGTAATATATATTCATATTTCATTTGAATACATTTGTAGTATGAACTTGAATGTGAAGTTACCCAATTCCGAGCTTTGTACTTAAATAATTGAGCATGAAACGCGAACGTTATAACGTTAATTTTCATGCATGTGAGATTGCGATATGGCGATATAATAACGCATTAATACCAAGTCTCCTTACGACATTGGCGGAGGTAAATTGTATTAAGACTACGGCGCAGAATACTATCAGAAGCGCAAGTTAGAAAGAGCAACCTAAAATTACAGAAAAATATAAAGTTACAACAAATTTTTCTTGAGTGGATTAAAATTTAAAAAATGAATTTATTATACATGGTTGAATTCAGAATATTGCGTAGAATCCAAATTTTGAAAAATATACAGGATGTTCCAGTTAAAAAAATAAAGTTGGGGTTACAACCGGTTAAACTGGAAATATAATATTTTAAATTTGTATGTAGTTTAACGCGCTTTTTGATGTAGTTTCTAAATCTATAAAGTGAATGTAATTTCTTTTAAAATAAATCGTATTTTGCGCTTGAGTGTAAAAAGTGACTGTTTATAGCACAGCGTGCGATAAAACCTTTTATCCCATGTTGCCAACAGTAACCGTGCGATAAAATAGTTGTTATGCAACAAAATTAACTACATAACCTAAAATAATGTATAGAAAAAATGTTTTCGACTTTTGTAAAGTACATATTAGCAAAATTAGTATAATTAGTTAATATGGGGAAGGTGGCTCAGTGGTATCAGGTCAACCTGTGCAAAAGTTTATTATTAATTTGATTAAAAAAAACAAATAAAAAATAGAAAATATTTTGCTTTTCTAAAACCTATATATCAATAATGAAATCATATTTTTCACATTTCGGATGTAGAATAATAACATTTTTTACCTGAAACTGACAGGAAAATAACATATTGCCTTTTTATTTAATTACATAGCAACATAAAATACTGACTGAATATGTAAGTCAAATATTTCTTTTAATTTAAATTAATTTAAAATATTTATTATTTGCCTGAGGATCTTGAAAATCCTGGTTCGATCCCCACAGCTGACAAACAATTTTCACTAAATTAAATCAACCCTTGTGGCTTGCCCTCCACTAACATCTTTGGGGGCCGTGATTTGACGGCTGGTAACGGCACTTTACACCAAAAAATATATCATTTATCGAGATCTGCTAAAGCAGAGTGCCACACTCAGTAATGGGTAAAAGACGGGATGATATATTTATTTTATTTAGTTAAATGTGCACTAGTTGCATAAATAACAATTTAATAAAATTTATTTTCATAGTAAAAATATAAATAAATAAATATATCATCACGCCTTTTACCCATTACTGGCACTCTGCCTAAAATAGTAAAAGAAGAGTTAATTAATAACTTAATTAATTTGATTGTTATTTTGATGATAAAATAAGTTGTACATCATTATCTTGATTATTGGTATTTTTCTTACTCGCCATTTCGAAGTTATTTCAGATTGGTTCATCTCTCTAGTGAGCGAGCACATCTTCCGACGCAGAACTTATTACAGTAAACACAGTTTGCTAACTACTATTTCAGATTTCTCTGATTACTGACTGATTACAATAATGTTCAACTAATCTCGGATGATTTGAGGCCGCATTTGTTGGTGGAACTATGTAAACTAGTTCACAAATTTGCCACAAGCTCGTATTTTATTGATTGATTGCAACAATCCAACAATGTTAAACTAATCTTTGTTCTGCTGAGCTGCCTCACTGAAGTCTAATCAATCTGAATTGAAATTCAACATTCTTCACCACTAGATTTTCCTTTCACATACCTTTTACAATAAATAAACACATCATTACTCGTATTTTGTTAATTGGATTTCAGGATTTAGCGGAAAAAAGAAATTTTAAATAATTTAAATTTTTATTCTTTTATTAATATTTGGCGACGTTTAATATTTTAGCCATTTTCAAGCAATAAAAATGTATATAAAATCACTTTTTCTACGATTGCTATGAAAAGTTGACAATTACGCTCTCATTTGTGATCGTAAAGTTGACGTTTTTTGTGGAACAATCGAAAAAGATCTTTTTTGCGCGTCTCCATTGGCAACATATGTTAAATATTTTCTGTACGCATATGTTTTTTTAATAATTTTAAGATGCAATGAAAAAACTATGTGTGTATCACGAGTGTAAAGTGTCTTTGTTGCTCTTACACTATTGTAGCTCTCGCCTCCGGCTCGCGCTGCAATTACCGTGTTCGAGTAACAAAGAATCACTTTACGATCTTAATATACAAATAACTATTAAAGTTACATGGTACAATTATATTTTTCTTTTAAAAACTTAATTTTTAAAGTCATTAAAATTGTAAGGATAAAACATTGTTGAGGTATATATCTCAAGAGTCAAAACTTAAATTTCGCTTCTAGGAACCATAATTAAAAACCATTAGAAACCATTTGTTTTCTTGTTAGTAAATTTGAATAATGATAACTTATATTCATATACTTAATTTTATTTGAAATAGAATATTATATTGAAAGCAATTATATACAATAAAATAAATATCATTTCTTGATTTATAAATAAACTAATAAAAAATAAGCGCAGGTCGTTACTGCCTCTCTTTCTTATCTTTTAGATTCGTTTTCAGTTCTTACAATAGAGTGTCTAACTGCAATTGTGTAGATTTTTCTCCATACAAGCAAAAGCTGATACTTATTCGTACTTCCTTTCTTATCTTTTTAGTTTCGCTGTTAGAGGAATGAGCGAGAGTTATTTGAGATATTTTCAGCATGTGAAACGTACCTAAGTTAAATAAGAAATTAATTAAAAAGGTGTATGGAGGGAATTATGCATGTGGTTGAAACGAGAATGATAAATAAAATAAATAAATATATCATCACGCCTTTTATCAATACTGGATGTGGCACTAAGTGATATATTTCTTCGCGTGAAGTGCGGTTACCAGCCGTCAAGTCACGGCCCCCAAAGATGTTAGTGGAGGGGGAGCCACAGGGGTAGATTTTAAATTGATGAAAAATTGTTTGTCGGCTTGTGGGGATCGAACCAGAGTTCTCATGATCCACAGGCCGACTCGATACCACTGAGCCACCTACCTCTACGTGAATGATGTGTTAGGATAAAAATATTTATCTGAAACTGACAGGACAATAAACATTTGCTTGACCTTTAAGAATCAGGAAAGCTTTGCTTTGCATGCCTAATCAGGAAAATAACATATTGCCTGCCTAGGCAGGTAATGAAACAAACGTGAATGTCTAGTTACTTAGCAACATAAAATACTGACTGAATATGTAAGTCAAATATTTCTTTTAATTTAAATTATGTATTATTTGTTTATAAGTTTCAGGTAAAATGTTATACGTAACACGTCAGTAAAGCGTCGTACAGGATTCGTAAGCTGTTTCAAGCCTTGATATCGCTCTACTCATCCTGTAATTGAACACTTTCCTGACTTTTTACGTAAATAACTATTGATGAATCTGATGAGTGAAAGTTTCTAGGGTTAGTACTACTTCATTTGATGGGATATAGCGTGAAGTTATGTATGTATGTAAGTTACCAACAAATGCGAAACATGGGCAAATTTTATACACCATTGAGCTTGAAATGCTATATTGTCCACGAGACAACGATATATTATCTGAAAATCTGAACGTCAAAAACTAATAAAAATACACATGCAGGGTGTTTCAGGACTAGTGTAACAAACTTTAACTAGTTTATTCCTGAGGTCATTTTGAGCCAAAAATGTCATATGAACATAGGTCCTATTCCTTCTAGTTACCAAAATACAATAGGTTAAAGTTCTATAAATAACACGAAATTTTCAAATTTTTGTAATCAAGATACTTTCGGAAAACAAGAGTTTTATTGAAAAGTCATACCCTATTTGTCGTCATTAATTTATTTATTAATATTAACGAATACGATTTAGAGAACAAAACAAATAAAATGACACAATTAAATAGACACAGAACAACATAACCAAACATGGAATAGGTTAACACAATATGAAATAAGATGACAAATTTTTAAAAAATTACAGCAAGTGTTCAAAATGAGCGCCTTGAACTCTTATGCATGTTAATATTAATAAATAAAATGACTTTTCAATAAAACTCTTGTTTTCCGAAAGTATCTTGATTACAAAAATTTGAAAATTTCGTGTTATTTATAGAACTTTAACCTCTTGTATTTTGGTAACTAGAAGAAATAGGACATTTTTGGCTCAAAATGACCTCAGGAATAAGCTGTTAAAGTTTGTTACACTAGTCCTGAAACACCCTGTATATAAATTACAATTTTGTTCAGAGTTTTTAGGAATTATTAAGTTATGTCCGGTAGTACGGCGATGTTGTAAGCCTTACGGCATTCAAATCCGAAGATCCCGAATTCAAATTCCACTCATACTAAACAAATACTCGTATATGAACTATCATACAGCGGCTTAGTTAGTCTGGACCCTGCACTGTTCCTGTTGTACAAAGTTATTTATACAATCTACCAAGATGGCGGGTTCCATTCACAGCAACGAAGTTATTACCCTACTTAACAGATGGTGTCAGAGTTCCCTATTATTATTGCCAACTTCATTCAATTGCGCTATGCTTATTATGGCCGTTTCACATCTATAACTTACTTAACTGCATGCATTATATGAACTAAAAGAAAAACCATCTGGACGATACATACATACGTTGCCCTCCTAAGAAATAAAGTGGTAATTTTGAGAAAATTATGCATTTTTCTATTTGCGTTAATTGCTCTGGTCAAATGTTACAGTTAAGAAACTTTATAATATTTTTTATACCTATACATTTACTTTTTTAAATTGATTGGAACAATTTATTGAAAGGTAAGTTTGTTTGATAATTAAAAATGCACATACGTTTATTTGTAAATAAATAAATATATCATCACGCCTTTTACCTATTACTGGGTGTGGCACACTGCCGAAGCAGATCTCGGTTAGTAAAGTATTTCTTCACGTGAAGTGCGGTTACCAGCCGTCAAATCACGGCCTCTAAAGATGTTAGTGGTGGGAGAGCACAGGGGTAGATTTAAATTGGTGAAAATTGTTTGTCGGCTGTGGGGATCGAACCAGGGTTCTCAAGATCCACAGGTTTGATAATATTTTTATTTATTTTCATTCGAATGAATAATTGCTGATTACACGCACGTTGACTATTAAAAAATCGTAGTAGATCTCGGCGAGTGATATATTTTTCAAGTTAAATGCGGTCCTCAGCTGTCAACTCACAGCCACCAAATATGTTAGTGGTGAGGAAGCAACAGGGATATGTTAAATGTGAAATAAATTTTGCTGGTTGTGGGAATCAAACTTGGGTTCTCAAGATCCACAGGCCGACTCAATTCCACTGAGCCACCTACCCCATACGTTTATTTGTAATTAAAAATTGAATATATCATCACGCCTTTTACCCATTACTGGGTGTGGCATACTGCCGAAGCCAATCTCGGTAAGTGATATAATTCTTCGCGTGAAGTGCGATTACCAGCCGTCAAATCACGGCCTCCAAAGATGCTAGTGGTGGGAGAGCCACAGGTGCAGATTTAAATTGGTGAAAATTTTAATGGGGTAGGTGGCTCAGTGGTATCGTATCGGCCTGTGGATCTTGAGAACCCTGGTTCGATCCCCACAGCCGACACCAATTTTCACCAATTTAAAAAAATCTACCCCTGTGGCTCCTCCTCCACTAATATTTTTGGAGGCCGTGATTTGACGGCTGATAACCGCACTTCACGCGAAAAAATATATCACTTACCGAGATCTGCTTAGGCAGAGTGCCACACTCAGTGATGGGTAAAAGGCGTGATGATATATTTATTTATTTTTTTTTATAAAATTGTTTGTCGGCTGTGGGGATCGAGCCAGGGTTCTCAAAATCCACAGGCCGACTCAATACCACTGAGCCACCTACCCCATACGTTTATTTGTCACAATATGAAATAAGAAGGAACAAAATATATACATTCTATTTTACAACAGTGAAAAGCAATTTCATCTACACAGAAGAAGCAAATCAATAATACAATAAAATTTGTCTTTTATTTGATATTCAAATCCGCATCTGCTTTTCGAATAATACAGAGTAAGTTGAAATGTTCGCAGTCTGATTACAACAACGTAGTCATACAATTCAATATCCCATTTAGTTCTATGTTCAAACTAACTAGCGATGTTGCAGATTGCAGATGATACAACATACAGATATTAATCCGAAGATCATATACCCGTTACGGCTGTTTTTAGCTCAAGATCGTTAGAGCACGTGCGAGTGATGGTCATTAATGGCCCTGGTGTGACCCTGTAACACTGAGGGCTAACCCTATTCTAGACTCAGTGGCGGAACTGTTATTTGGGGCAGTTTAGCCAGAGTCCCTAATTGAAACTTGTTTAAATATCATTTAAATACCTCTGCTCAACTACTCTTCCTAACGATTTTAATATAATAGCAACTGTCTGTGACAGATCATTTTAAGTGATTTAGTTTTAGATCTAGAGGAAATGTACATATGATGGCATACTTAATTTTGACATTTGTAAAATTATAATATATTTATATGTTTCGTATGTTCACCCAATAACCTAGAGATACATAATTTCAATAAATAAAGATTGAAAACAAATTGTTAATAATAAAATATTAAAGAAAAAAAAACTAAATTAATTATTTCACGGTCATTACATAATACATTCATTATTATGTACGATTGTAGATATATAAGATGGTTCATTAGTAAAAAATTGGAAAATAATGAAATTAAAAAAAATGTTTAACATTTTTTAAGCGAATTGGATTGCGATTACTATCGTTACGCCATTATTCAGCAATATTTAATTATAGTTTAGTTTATTTATTGTCTATAACAGTAGTACAGTTTTGCAGACAAATTCATTTACATTATAAAAGCTCTTAGATGTAAGAAAAGCTTTGAGACTAATTTTAAATAATTTTATATCATATATATTTTTTAAGGAATTAGGCAGAGCATTATAAACTTTAATGGCGCTATAATAAGGACCTTTGGCAAAAAGTTCTAACCTGTGAGCAGGAATGTAAATTCAAATGATTCCGAGTTACTATAGTTGAATATATATCTTTGTTGAGAATGAAGAAACATGGGTTACATTTAACGTACATCACAATCTAATTAGATTGCGATTACTATAGTATCGTAATGCACTAAATTGAATAGTATTGCCATCTAGTGTGAGTGAGTAACTACTAAAGTTTGACGATAACTTCTAAAAAAAAATACATAATTTTAATCAACATCGTCTACTGTCATAAACATTAAATAAAAATCTGATGTGGACACCACATGACTTCCTTGTAGGCGTATTATACTATACCTACATTTTTTTATTGCACATATTTGACGTAATTTGACATTGGCATTAAATTTTTAATTTTTTCTTATTTTTTGTTCTAATCCGTAGCAAACTTAATTACAAAAAATAAGAAATATATAATTTTTTAATTGAAATATTTCGCTTATACAAATGGTTAATTTAATAATTCTTAATGTGCTAGACGCAGTATTTAATTCTCTAAACTTTTATTTGCAGCATTTATTTCTAAAATCAAAATAATATAATTTTTTTCAAGAAAAACTGTTAGCAGCTTCATGTAATGTATCACTTCCGGTTAGTCTATTTTAACCAAAATCTATTATGTTATTTACATTGATATACAAAATTTGAAAAGTTTTGGATTATATCTTAATATAGTTTTTCATGAAAATCTATTATAGGCTTCAAGTAAAGTACCACTTCCGGAAATTATATAATGACCAAAAATGGAGGTGCACAACTAGATGTTATAGCAGTCCTAAATACAAAATTTCAATTTTCTACGGCTTACCGTTTTTGAGTTATGCGAGATACATACGTACGTACAGACGTCACGACAAAATTAGTCAAAACGGATTCAGGGATGGCCAAAATGTATATTTCCGCTGAAATTTGAGAACCGAAAATTTTCGCGATTACAATCCTTCCTTTACTTCGTATAAGGAAGTAAAAAATACATAAACTAAAATCAATCTATAAGTTTTTCTACTCCCGTTATTAAAATGTCATTTAACGCACTGGTTTCCATGCCATAACATCTTATTCACATATTGATTAGCCGTGGCTTCAAATGTTTTAATTACGTCTTAAGAAATTAAGAAATTAAGCACATGTTAAGGCATCTGTAATTGTAATTTAACAACACTTTTTTAATAATTCATAAAACTTATATTTTGTTGTTGTAAAAAGTATAGTATGTGACTTGTTTTATAAACTCTTTAGATACTTAGTTTTATACACTCTTAACAAATAAAACTTATGAAATGAAAATGAATTCAATAAAATACCGGACATAAACACAAAATAGAGGAAATGATTTACTTTCCTCCAAACAGAAGAATAAATGCCATTTATTTCATCGATAGTGAAAAAATTTCTATTTAACCTACAAATTTAAATTAATTAACAAGATCAATTATTTCGAATTCCTTGCATTTTAAAATTTGTATATTCCAGTTAATATCAACCAGTTGAATGGCATCCAGCTTCTTCACGTGAACTTTGTTCTAGGTGAAGAAGTGAGTTATACCATACTGATGAGCTCTAATAAGAGCGAAACGCGTCTATGGTTACTAACTGTGCTGGCCAGCCTCTGACGATGACGTGAAACTTAGCCAAGTGTTTATTTTATACTTTTTATTAAACCTAGTTTCATCAAGTGTTGGATGACAATTAATTTTGTCTTTGTTGTTAGTTAAATTTTAAACTAATGACTGTACGATATGGTACTTATATGAATACTAAATTAAATCTTATTATAAGCATCGTGTAAAACATCACTTCAACTTCATTACTTAATTCTACTTGTATACCAGAAATTAGAAATGTTTATGTTTTCACGTACTGAAACACTCACATTTGTTTTGTGTGCTGCCATATTCTAATCTTAAAGGAGGTAAGTAAGCAAGTTTATAGAGAAGATTAAATTTGGAGTTCCCTAATTTTCTTTTTATTCCGGATTAAAATGATTGGTATTAGAGCTATTCATAAAACAGTATAAGGTTAGAGTTCAATTTAGAGTTATCACTAGTACTTCAAATGTCATGTCAACTTATATTATTCTGCTTGATAATTTTTAAAACAAGTAATGAAAAGAGATCAAATGTTGTATTCAATAGATTTATACAAGGTGCTTTCATATTTCGAGAAAAAATTTGAGCGTATATATTATTTGATGTACTGATTATAACACAAAAATATTTTTTCTGAAATTCTCAAAAATAATTTCACATTATTTGAAATAAACATTTTTCGTGGCACTGAGCTGATAGGTTATAGAAACGCATAAAAAATAGTAATCATTAACCAATAAAAGAACTGTTACACAACTTTAATTAAATAAAATCAATTTTAATGTCTGTCAGTTCAATGGCGTGAAAAATGTTTGCTTCAAGAAATATGCGAATTTCAGATAATATGTTTTTTGCGTTTAATCAGTTTATAATATAATATAATATATACCATAAATATTTTTCCGGAAGTTTAAAAACTCCTTGTAGAAAGAGAGTACCATTACTGGGTGTGGTACTCTGACGTAGCAGATCTCGGAAAGTGATATATTTCTTCGCGTGAAGTGCGGTTACCAGCCATCAAATCACGACTTCCAAAGATGTTAGTGGAGGGGGAGTCACACGAAAGATTTAATTTGGTGAAAATTATTTGTTGGCTGTGGGGATCGAACCAGGGTTCTCAGGATCCACCGGCCTTTTTCAACACCATAATTTTTGTATATAAAACCGTTTTCTAAATCCTTTTAATGAATAAATACGCAAATATTGTCGCATCTCAATAATATGCCGCGTCGAGTTCGATTCATATTCAAAATGCGACACCAACACCGACACTGAATACACAAGTGTATTTAAAATTTAATTTTGGTCATTAGTGGGCGTGAACTCAATGGACAGTACTGCAACACAAATAAAAATAATTTATTCAACATACAGTCTGCTGAAGTCTTTGATAATTAGAATTTTTAGTATAGCAGTGTTTCGAATTTCTAATTGAAGCTGATGATAAATGAATAAAATCTTTGGAAATACAATTTCTTAAAAGAAACATATTATTTGTGTGTTTAAAAATATATAAAGCAAAGTTACAAACTGAGAATTCGTTCACTACCCAGCTGGGTTTATAATGAAGTAACGTAAAAAGTAATGCAAAAAGTATCGGTAACGTAAAAAGTTGAGCGTGTACTACAGCTAGTAATGATTTATATTGAAGTAAAGTAAGAAGTAAGGTAAAGTATGCAACGCAATAGTTACCCAACATTCATTTTTCTACCTTGCCTTAACTAAAACTTTCTACCGCTGGCCAATAAGAAGTCAGCATTTTGAACGTTGCGCAGAAATCTTTATTATCGATTTATCCACCATCCTCCATCTGTTTATCTATCAGATTTCATTTTGTTAGTCGAAATATTTTTTATTAAAAATAAATAATAGACCGAAGTATTATCGAGCAGGTAGAAATGTATAAAATACTATATGATAAGTAAAGCCCGGATTTTTAGGCAATTGCCTAGATTCAAATTTGAATATACTTCAGGCAATTTAGTTTTTCTATACATAGGTAATATGTTTACGTGTAATGGAAGATTTTTTTTCGTGCCTTAGAGCCTATTTTTCTTATATTTTGGTTTTTGTGCCTATTTTACCTTATACAGCCTATTTTGCCTATTTTTGTTGCTTATTTCAACTTTTATTGACCAGACAAGGCTTATCAATGCCATCTATCATCTATTTCGTTGATTAATTCAACACTCGGCAAAGTGTTCCATCCTAACCTATAATATTTAAAGTACTTACTTTGTCTTTAATCAAGTTTTAGTCAAAATTTTATGTGCAATTCAATTGCTCCTATGCCATTAATCAATGAAGCTGAGGTAACTTTAGACGATATAGCTAAATATAAGAACGCCTCTGTCACATTTTACGAAGTTTTCAGCTTACAAGCAAGTTCTGACTGACCGAAGACAGTCCCTTTCCGAAAATTCCATTTAGCAGTTGCTCGTAATATTTTGTGAATCAAAGTATACTACCTAATTTGAATTTATATAATAGTTAATAAAATAAGAACCTTAAATATTTTTTTTAGATTGCGTTAATTTTTGTTTAAAATGAATATTTTTTCTAATGAAAAGTACGAGTATCAATATTAGAAAAACAATTAGTTTATAATTTGTATTAAAGAAACTATTTATATTTAGGCTGCCTAAAATCCCGCCTATTTTAGAGTAATTACCGGCCTATATGCCTACTTATTTAGGTGTTTTTAAGTGCCTAAATATCCGAGCTTTAATGATAAGTCATCAAAAGTCATAAAACCCAATAAACAACAAATAACCTAAGAAACGTTATATGATATGACAGAAGTACAGAAATTCAAACTTGATGCCGAAGTAAACGAAAAATACCGAAATAAATGTGAATTTTTTATAATATTACCTGATTGGCTAGCAGTAGTGGTACTACTTTTTAATATAAATTAACTATTTTCGCTTGCTTTACTTTCTACTTGACTGCAACTGCGTTACGTTTTGCGTTACTTCATTATAAATCCAGCTTTTTTACGTGTTTAAAAATATATAAAGCAAAGTTACAAACTGAGAATTCGTTAACTACCCTCACATTTCTGAGTTTTGTAGACGCTAGTTACGCCACTGACTCCGGTTATGTGGGTCCCAGTATCCGGAACTGGAAATTACAGTTTCGCTTTCTGAAATTATGTTTTGTTCGGAACCCTAACCGCAGGCATATTTTGCTACATGTTTCCGCTAACTTTACCTTTTTACTACTTGGCTAAACACTGTTTTGTTTCATTACATGCCTTAATTAACCTATTTTGACCCGTTGAGATTTCAGTGTATCTCTGCCATTATCGAAATAGCTCTATAGAATTTATAAAATGATTCGTTGTAATTAGGGTACTTTTAAAGGTGAAGTTTAGTTTCGTTAGAGAAACATCGAAATATGAAAGAGCAAGTAAATTTCAAATGAACAAAATTAACTTATATGTAGTTACCATAATTTTTAAAGATGGAATAAGGTTGTTTGTTTATAATGAATGGTAATAGTTGAACTGAAAACAAATTTTACCTAATTCCGTTATGAAAAGTCCTGTTTTACATTAATTTTTGAGGTTATGAAATGTAATTTCTTTCATAACTGTCATTCAAGAGGTATGTTAAAAATTCTGTACATAACTAGTTACGTAATAAATGTTGACAGTGTGAATTTTCTCAAAAATGTTTGCAAATAGCGGAAAACACTATTTATTAAAATTTTTATGATTTATATACATTTAATAATTTTTCTGGTATAAACAGTTCACGACCAAATTAGCAGAGTCTTCGATATCAGAAGGAAGGTCTGTCTCGGATTCAGAACTCATTTTCTATGATGACAAGCTTTAAATTTAAAAATTTTATTCATTTATTTTCACAGCAACGCTTTGGTAAATTGATTGATTGATTTTGAAATATACTGGGCTGTCATAAACCTAGAATTTTATGTATTTTAAAAAATATTCTAGCGGAATTAGATAATATTTTGTACGTAATTCGTTATGAAAACGTGATATTGTTTGACTCGAATAATTTGCAAAACTCGCTTCGCTCGTTTTGGCAAATATTATGTTCGTCAAACAATATCAACCTTTTTATATGGATATTAATATTTTATAAAATAAATAAATTAGAGATGGGCGAATATCAAATTTCTCGAATTCGAATATCGAATACGAATATTAATCAGATCTCGAATATTCGAGGTACTCGAATATTCGAATACTCCTAAAAGTTAATTTATTTATTATTAATAATTATTTAATTATGTCCTTTTCATTATTTGAATGAAATTGTTAAGATAAAATAAAATGAAAACAAAAAATACAAACAAAAAAGAAAAAGACGAAAACATCAAATTTAAGGTGAAACGTACGGGCTGATGTTGGCGAAAAATAAATTTGAAATATGGTACGTCTTCATGGTTTTGAAACAAAATATCTTTGTTATTAATAACTTCAAAGTATTGTAATAGTCTTAAGTTTATGTACAAATGATAAAGAAAAACAGTCAAAAATTGAGGTCAACATATGGCGCGATATTCGAGGTATTCGAATGTTCGCTATACTAACGTTAATATTCGAAAATCTCGAATATCGAATAATGTCAATATTCGCGGCATTTGACTATTCACGGAAGATATTCGCCCATCTCTAAAATAAATATATCATCACGCCTTTTACCCATTAATGGGTGTGACACTCTGCTGAAGCAGGTCTCGGTAAGTGATATATTTCTTCGCGTGAAGTGAGGTTACCAGTCGTCAAATCACAGCCCTCCAAAGATATTAGTAAAGGGGGAGCCACAGGGGTAGATTTAATTTGGTGAAAATTGTTTGTTGGCTGTGGAGATCAAACCAGGGTTCTCAAGATCCACAGGTCGACTCGATACCACTGAGCCACCTACCCGATTAATATTTTAAATAATATGAAAACAGGTATTTTTTGAATCTCAGTAGAATTATTATTCTTTATTCTGTCGACGTTCAGCCTTCTACACAATTAATATAATATAATAAATTAACAATAATAATTAGAAAATTTAAAACAAATATTTAACATATGTTTAAAAGAAAATTCATACAAGCAGTAAGAGTTGCGTAGCATGAAAAAGATCGCATAAATTTAGACTATTATAAGAGTCTTTAACTCGCTCGTACAAAATGCCAAGCAGCAAACAAAATAGCAAATAGAAGAAAAATAATGTTTATTCCTCTGGCATTCCACGGACCATAAACTCAAATTTGAGTTTACGGGTTAGCTTAACCGCTGATATAAACAAAGTGTACGTTTTCTTATCTTGTTGTATTTGGGACATTTCCAAAAACTAAGAATCTATTCACTAAACAGCCAACAACACAAACACGGAAAGCTAGTCGAAGTAATCAGCAAGAAATTTATGAAAACGTCGATAAATTATCTTTGCGGTTGTTTCGGATCATTGCGTATAAAATTTCGCGACCAGTGTAAACAGTGCGATATAACAAGGTCATAAAGGAAGCTATAAAGTTCACACGTAGTGGACAAACGGTCAACATAATTCAATTTAATTTTTACCCTCTGTCACGGGACAAAAACAGTCCGCTTGGCTTCAAAACTACGGCCTTTTTACAGACTGACGTTTTGTTTCAAAGCCATGACTTTTATCGACTCCTGTAAAACATGTGGAATTTATGTAGTCTTGGAACATAAATAATATTTTATACAAAATTTGTTTCTATTGTTGTGTAACATTTATAATATAAATATATCATAACGCCTTTTACCCATTACTGGGTGTGGCACTCTGCCGTAAGCAGGTCTCGGTAAGTGATATATTTCTTCGCGTGAAGTGCGGTTACCAGCAATCAAATCACGACCCCTAAGATGTTAGTGGAGGGAGAGCCACAGGGGTAGATTTAAATTGGTGAAAATTGTTTGTCTGCTGTTTGGATCAAACCAGGGTTCTCAAGATCCACAGACCGACTTGATACCACTGAGCCACTTACCCCATAAACATTTATAATGATAGTTTATAAATCTAAAGATAGTAATGTTATAGTCAGTGGCGCTACAACGTTTAGTTTACAAGTTAAGGTAACATTAATATAGAGTATAGATTGAATCAGTCAATTTATGTAATCGATTAGGAACATTTTAATTTAGCTAATTGACAGAGGATGTAGGTACATTCATTATATTAATTTCGGTTTATTAGTGGTAATTAATATCAAATTTATGGGGTACGAGGTTCAATGGTTCGAATCGCATTGTGGATTTGAGAATCCGGGTTCGATTCGCATGCCAACGAACAATTTTCACCACACTAACACTATTACTGTGGCTCCCCATTCATTACATCTTTGAGAGCCGTTGTTTGACGGCCGGTAACCACATTTCGCTCGTATTATAAAGATTATGACAAAATACATATAAAATTATATAAATAAATTGAAATTTTAAATCAAGTTTTTCATTATTTTAATAAACTATTTTTGTCTTTGTTAATTTGTTATCATGTACTGGCACATTTATAATATAACTTGAAACAGAAAAACTATCGGTAAATAAGTAAATTATATTCTAAAAGGCAAAATGGGCAAAATATATAATTTGTAAACATCAATAACGTCTAGTGAATGGTTATTTATTATGTTACGGTTACAAAAATAAATAAGTAAATATATCATCACGCCTTTTACCCATTACTGGGTGTGGCACTCTGTCTAAGCAGATCTTGGTAAGTGATATATTGCTTCGCGTGAAATGCGGTTACCAGCCGTCAAATCACGGCTCCCAAAGATGTTGGTAGAGGGGGAGCCACAGGGGTAGATTTAAATTGGTGAAAATTGTTTGTCGGCTGTGGAGATCGAACCAGGGTTCTTAAGATCCACAGGCCGACTCGATACCACTGAGCCACCTACCCCATATGTTACGGTTACATAACGTTATTTGAAAAATATTTATGAATGAAACGTTATTACAATGTTATCGGGTATCGTTACGTTACATCCATCCCTGGTTTAAATAAATAAAAGTATAAATCGATTTCGCTAGTCATAATTATTTTCTTGATATGATGTATTTGCATTTTATTATAAAGACGGAAAGGTCAGTTTAAGTCATTTTGCAAGTTTAAATAAAAATAACTCTTATCACCTTGGATATGGATCTTGAAATATTATATCAATGAACTAGAAAGAAACACATAGTGCTATAGTTAGGGTCACGCAGCCTCTGAACCGAGAAGAGATAACGACGTATATATGAGTATATATTTTAATGTATTATTTATTCAATAAACATAGTTTGTTTTTATGTTTTCATACAAATTAACAAATATCACATAATAACCTTGAAGTAAATTTAATATAAAATATAAATAAATCAACCAATTCGTAGGCATGTAAATGTGGAAGAGATTCTTGGAAAATATATATTCTATAATAAAAATGCGGGTATGTGGCTCAATGGATTTGAGAACCCGGGATCGATTCCCATAGCCGACAACCAATTTTCACCATATTAAAATTACCTCTGTGGTTCCCGCTCCACTAACATCTTTGGAGGATGTGATTTGATGACTGGTGACTTCACTAACTGAGATCTGCTACGACAAAGTACCGCACTCAGTAAAGGGTAAAAGGCGTCATGATATGTTTATTTCAAAATGCGCAAAGGGAACGCAAATATTTTTGTACTAAATATTTATCAATTTGGCTGAATCAGACAGTGGCGTAACTGCAATTTCGAGGACACCACGCAAAATTTAAAAGTTGTACCTGCTTTTATTTTTATACCTTCATAGATCACAAAGCCAAAAACAAACAAAAATATCAAAACGCATTTTAATTTAAATAAAACTGAAAAGGAAATAATAACAATATAAGTTTCCTAAATAACTTGTTAAGCATGTGAATCTAAAGAATCGTAAGAGATAAGAAGTTTGAGAAATTATACCAACGTTGCCGTGTTTCAACTTTAACTATGTTTTATTTTTCTTAAAAAATCTGATGTGGACATCACATTACTTCCTAGTTCGTCTATTATACCATACTACATCAAACTTAATTACAAAAAAATAAAAAATACATAATTTTTAAATTTATATATCTCGCTTATACAAAAGGCAAATTATAATTCTTAATGTGCTAGACGCAGAATTAAATTTATTTGCAGCATTTATTTCTAAAATAAAAATAATATAATTTTTTCAAAAAAAACTGTTAGCAGCTTCATGTAATGTATCACTTCCGATTTGTCCATTTGAACCAAAATCTATTATGCTATTTCCATTGATATAGTAGTCTTATATACCAAATTTACCAGCCAATTATGCTACGTTTATTATGACTGTTTCATGTCATTGTTTTGCCATATACAAATATATCCTGAGTTTTGTTACAAATGTGGCACGTCGAGTGATGCCATCTAGTGAATTGTATTTAAATTAAATGAAAGTGACCACATTGTCAACTTATAAAAGCATTCTTAAAATATTTGAAAAATGAAGTATATGTGATCAAACGAAATACATTTATTGGAAATGTGTATTTTATTTATACATTCAATACTGAAACAAGTAATTATAATAACATATGAAACGGCCATAATAAGCGTATTGCAATTGAATAAAGTTGGTTATGAAACCAACAATAAAATAATTATTTGTGGACACTACTGTATATACATAAAATCGTAAAACTAAATTAAAGATAATTCGATGTATGTACACAAAAAAAGTAAATGATGAACGGGTACTATAAGCGATCGTTATGAATCAGAATGCCCGCATATTATGTCCCGGTCGTCATGGAGTTATACTTGGTAAACATCAAATAATGTTAAAGTGAAAAATAAAATTAAAAAAAAAACAAATCTTTACGAGAGTATATTTATAGGATGTACGATTTACAATATAGCGTTAGCATTATAATATCAGTGAAATGCTTAATATCTTCTAGAAGCGCGTTCCAGACAGGACAAAAAGTTAAATAAACAGAGTCATTTGTCGTGTATAAATGTCAAGCGATCATTTGTCACTGTCAATGAATTGAAATAGAAATAGTCTTACAATCTTTCATGTAGTTTTTTAAACGTAGACACAGAAAAATGAATATAAAATTTGTAACAACAGATATACGGACGTTTCTAAAAATCTAAAGTTAATAAAACGAACATAAAACTTTATGCTCGCATAAAATGCTTTTATTTATCCTTACATATATATCTCGAACTGAAAGCCACAAATCAAAGAAATGGTTCAATAAAATGTTTATCGCAAAGTGAATCAAAGAAGCAGAGATACGAAAATGAAACTGCATTCTGCATCGGACAGTTTTACGTGGATTTAAAATCCATTACTTTAAAACAAATCCATAAACCTAGTCAGTGTTCAAAAAATTCGTCAATTCATAACTTCTATTCCTACTAACCAAATTTTATAACTTGAAATTGTAGCAAAATATAACAGTTTCATTCTTTCATTACATTTACCGACGAGTAACTATTGTTACTATGATATGCTGTATAAAATGCCAGTTAGATCATTGCTAACTTCACTCAGGACCGGATTTAGACCTGATAAGGCCCTAAGTTATTTGAGAAATGTGATATTCTATGTCAGTGCCAAAAATATGCCACTTGCTCATTCGCACAATTTTCTTTTTAGGGGACCCCCAACAAAGTGGGGGCCCTAAGCTATACCTTGTGTAGCTTGTACTTAAATCCTGCACTGACTTCACAGAATTGCGCTGACCACGCTGTCAAGTTACGAAAACAACCTTAAAATATTTGAAAATTAAAGTAAAACAACTTTAAAATATTTAAAAGTTTATGTGATAAAATGAAATACACTTAATGGAATTGCATATTTTAATTACACATTTAATATGATTAAAATCGGTTAGCTTATGTTTGTTATGACGTAACTTATTATTAGATTCGGTTAGGTTATGTTAGTTATGAAGTATCTTGTTAGAGGCGCTAGTTGTCGTGCTCATAGTTTGAGACATAATTCTATTATTATAAAATACTGTTGAAACGTTTATTGTCTTCAAAGATATGTTACTATAACATATACATATTTAATTATTGATAAGTAATTGTAATAATAATATATTTTAAAGTGAGTCTTATACAATGTGTTTTCTTTAAAACCAATTCTTTTTGGGCGAACTAATGATCAGGAATAAGGGACTAATTTCTCAATAATAACAAATCCTATATTCAACTAGTGGTTCTCAAACAGTAAAACAAAATTGTATTTAAATATACATTCCATTTTAACGATATAAATATTTTATACGGTTATGTAACAATTATTTCGAGAATAGTTATTTACGAAATAAGTCAGAAAAGCGTTCAATTACAGGATGAGTAGATAGTTTCATGCCGAGCGATAGCGAGGCTTGAAACACCTTACGAATCCTGTACGACGATTTACTGACGTGTTACATATAACATTTTCCCTGAAACTGATAAACAAATAATAAATATTTTAAATTAATTTAAATTAAAAGAAATATTTAACTTACATATTCAGTCAGTATTTTATGTTGCTAAGTAACTAGACACATTTTTCTGACTCGGCATGCAAAGCAAAGCTTTCCTGAGTCAAAGGTTAGGCAAATATTTATTTTCTTGTCAGTTTCAGGTAAAAATATTAGAAATAATGTTACAATATTGCAGTAGGCTACGTAATAAATAAATGATACAGATGGCAGATAGTTTTGTTACTTTGCGATTATCTAATTAATTATTAATAAAAATGTCTTTACAACAAAACCAACAAATTTAGATTATTATAATCTTATGGAGAGTGTAGACGAACTTTAAATACAGAGGTACAAAGATTTTCACAGCTTTATCCAAAAAGATACAATCTTCAATAATTCTGAATAATTCACGAATAGGTTGTGCCTTTTGGGTATAAAGCAGTGAAAATCTTTGTGTTACAGTATTTAAATTTCTTCCGCATTTTTCATACATTAGAGTAAGATTAATATATATTACATTTTTAGTTCTTGCAACTGTATTGTTTGTCATTTAACTATGATTTTCATCAAACTTATCTAGATTTAAAATTTATCTATAGTATAGAATTTAACTCGTGTTTAATGTGTAACACGAGCGGAATTGGGTGAATAAGTTGATCTTACCAGATTGCGTCAATTGTAAAACGAAAGGAATGGATGTAGTCTTGAAATTTTATTAACACATTGCTATCAAATATTTTTATACTTATTGTAACACGAAACGTTATAATTTAATATGAGGATGGAAACAGAATAATGATTTAAATTAAATTTTTATTAATTATAATACTTAATTAACGAATCTAGTTTAAAATTAAATAAAACGCGAACACCGCGTGATGTGAAGATCTACATCTTCGCGCTTTGAGTCGATGGACGAGACTAATGATTTCCACCAAAACACTTGCTGTCCTGGATACCCACATCTGGAATCCATCCCCCACACATCGGGGTGCACACAGATGTCTCAAGTGTTTTGCTTATGTAGTCTGACACTCTGGCCCTGCAGATAACGCGAACATGAAATCTTGTTGGAATTCTAAGAATATTAACTATAACTGTCTCTTTTTATAATTTAATGCCCTATATTCGAAAACCAAAAGATGTCACACTCAGCCTTAATGGCACATGTGGTCACGAGTGTCAAATTACACGAAACCAATCTTACCTAAACGCAACATAACAACAATGAGATAGCTCATATTGTTACAAATGTTTATTGCTTATTCATTCAAATTTCGCTATCAAATTTTGCATTTATATAAATTAAATTGAAATGCAATTTTTTTTTGATAAAACGTGCATATGCAATGCATAATTTGGTTCCTTAATGTAACAAAGTCGATATCGAGTTGCGTGAAGTATTAACTAATAAATAATGACACTTGAACTTTTCTTCACAATTTATTTATAAAATTAAACAAGTTATACAGGGTGTTATATTTTAATAGACCTAGCAAATATCTCGCTTATTTATCAACTTAGCAATTTCTTTCATATAACATGATTCATACAGCACCATGTAAGCTAGTTGATGACGGATGTACATTTATGATATCATTTCCGGTTTATTAGTAATTAATATCAACTTTGAAATTTCAAATGGAACATACTATATTTTTTTACAAATTTGAAAAGTGCATCAAATGTGCTTTACAATCATGTAAAATAATGCATATGTTACATCATTAAAAAGTAAAATGGCGGGCACTTTAATATACACCAAATCGGAAAGAGAATAGTGAGCCATGACTGTGGCTTGAAATAAAACAATTAACTAAAACAATTGTAATTATTATTATTAAACGAAATAATATTTTTTTTGTCATAATAATACAGAAAATAAGAATAAGGGACACTTAATAACAACAAAATGATTTTATAACAAATATTCAAAATTACTCCCAGCCTCTTCAATGCATTTTCTCCCGATATGACCACTTGATTTTTGTATGGAGTACGTGAAAGATTTTGTTTGTAATGAACCAGTATACACAATAAACGGACTGAAGAATAAAATTTAAACTGGAATTGAATCTTTATCTGCTAACCAAATATAAAGGGCTACTTATTCTGTTTCAAAACGTTGTGAAAAATGTATTGAAGAGACTGGGATCCATTTTGAATATATTTTATAAAATTATTTTGTTGTTATTAAGTGTTCCTTATGCTTATTTTCTGTATTATTATGACAAAAAAATATTATTTCGTTTAATAATAATAATAACAATTGTTTTAGTTAATTGTTTTATATCAAGCCACAGTCACGGCTCACTATTCTCTCTCCGATTTGGTGTATATTAAAGTGCCCGCCATTTTACTTTTTAATAATGTAACATATGGATTATTTTACATGATTGTAAAGCAAATTTGATGCACTTTTCAAATTTGTAAAAAAATATAGTATGTTCTATTTGAAATTTCAAAGTTGATACTAATTACTAATAAACCGGAAATGATATCATGAATGTACATCCGTCATCAACTAGCTTACATGTTGCTGTATAAATCATGTTATATGAAAGAAAATGCTAAGTTGATAAATAAGCGAGATATTTGCTGGGTCTATTAAAATATAACACCCTGTATATTCTGATTGCCAAGCAAGCATCATCATTTGTATTCAGTATAACTGATGATGATTGCTTATCAATCGAAATGTACATCTTGTTTATTTTTATAAATAAATTGTGAAGAAAGGTTAAAATGTTATTATTTATTGGTCCCTTGAATTCGGTTAAGTTTAACATAAAACATTATTTATTTCGCGCATACCTATTGTTTTATTATTGCAAATGGCAATTAAAATTGTAAATCTACTCTAAAGCTTAAAATAATCTATCTCCGTTACTATTTCGTTTTTCAATTTCCTATGAATATGACGGGAATAAAATTAATTATGAAGCAAAGTTCGTTGTGGGAAAAACTCAGGTGAAGCATCAGCATCTCATTTCAATTTGACAGTTCCAGATTAAAAGGCTTCTATCAGCGAAGCCTTCTAGAGAATGCGAATACATTAAGCGGAGTGGGCGGATTAAACCTCGGTGAAATGGGTCAGTTATCTGGGTCATGGTTCAGTGAACGAAGTGTACCGAGTACCGTGGAGAAGGGATAGCTACTTTAGGGGAAAGGTCGTGGTAACGGCCTGAAATCTTGGGTAATTAAGACGTTGGTTAATGCAGAAGATTCAGCTTACCTTCCGGCGATTTTCATTTATTCTGATATCGGTGTCTACGGTGTCGTCACAAGATGCTCCGTACCTCTGGATATTTCAGACTGAAACAGAAAACAAAACAATGTTAAATCATTCCAATTGTTGTCATAGATTTCATTCTTCATGACAAATTCTGTAGATATATTTTACTGTTTTGTATAATATTGTCATTGTTTACATGTTTTTTATTACAGCTGAAATGTTTAAGGGATTGCTTATTGAACAAAAAACTGAAACAATATTAAAATCAGTGTTTCTTTAACTATTGAAAGACCTTCAATTAAATTAAATGAATTTTGGCTAAACTTGACTTGGGGGCCAAACCTGAAGTTGGCTGCAGAACAAGCTGCTTCTGGCTTGAATTCAGAAATACCAACTTAACGTCAAAAGCCGGACAATTTGAAATGCGAAGTATATTTATCATAAAAATGCGTTCTGTACTAGGTTTGGCATGGTTAGGGGTGTTTTTTTTTTAATTGGTACTCCTGAATTCAAGCCAGAAACAGCTTTTTCTGCAGCCAACTTCAGGTTTGGCCCTCAACTCAAGTTTTACCGAATTTTTTTCCCGACCAAGAATAAACTGTCACTTAATATAGTTGACATTTGACACATAACAGACTGTTTTATTCCCTAGGGAATAAAGTGTGGGAATAAAGTAAATGGCAGCTATCCCGAATTGTTTTATTTATTAATAACAATATTCACATTAGATGAATTTACAATATGTATGTAATGACATTCATCTGATGTCTTCATTTGTTCATTCTTTGAAATAGGTATTGCTTGTTGAAGGTTCGTTTCCTTTACCAGTAAAACCGTTCGTGCTATTTGAATTTTGTTCTCCTTTGAAGCTTCTATGTAACCCTCCGCAACAGCATTCGATTTCCATACACCATGTGTTTTGACAGTAAGAATATCAACCCCGCTATCTGCCAAAAAACTTGCGGATTTTCTTGATTTTATTGGTAATAAAGTATTTGTTGCTTCTTTTGCCGCAGGAGCAACATCTTCAGGTATTCCAACAATTTTTCTTCACTATCGAATTCAATTTTTACGAAATTGAAAGTAAATCGCAGGAACAAATTGAAGTTTCCTTAACAACAAATTTGTATGAATTTATTTCATTGCAAACTTGATTCTCTGAACGCATATCAATAAATAAAATTATTTAAATTTAAGAGACGGGACGTCGGGCAAAAAGGTTTTGTATGCACTTCTGGAGTAAACTTAGTTAATCCCACAACTGAAAATGTCCTCGGCTTCACCTACAATTTCGGGAATAAAACCTTAGTTTACATAAATAACTATTATATTGCATACTTCACTTAAACCAAATTGTACAGATCACTAGAATTGAGTCATTTCAATAATAAATTTATTATAATTCTTTTGACAGTAAAAATATCAACCCCGCTATCTGCCAAAAAATTTGCGGAATTTTCTTGTTGAAAATAAATCGCAGGAATAAATTGATGTTTTTAATTCATGTACATTTTTTCACGAGATAAATAAACAATTTTTATGTATTTTTTTCATTACAAACTTGATTCTCTGAACGCATAACAATGAACCATAAATAAATTAAATTATTTAAATTTAAAAGTCAGGACGTCGGGCAAAAAGTTTTGTATGCATTTCTGGAATAAACTTCGTTAATCTCTGAACTGAAAATGCCCACAGCTTCACTTCGAGCATAAGTTACAGTCTCGGGAATGAAACCTTAGTTTATTCCCTTAATACATAAATAACTATTAATGTCTACTAACTTTGGGGTAGATGGCTCAGTGGTATCGAATCGGCCTGTGGAGTTAAGAATCAGGTTCGATTCCCACAAAAACAAACAATTTTCATCACTTTAAAATCTACCCCTGTGGCTCCCTTACCACTAACATCTTTAGTGGGCGTGATTTGTCGGCTGATAACCGCACTTTGCACAAAGAAATATCTCAGTTATTAAGATCTGCTATGGCGGACTGCCACACCCAGTAATGGGTAAAAGGCGTAATGATATATTTTTATTATTATTAACTTTTATTCATTACTGTGAAGGCGCGGTGGCCGATCGTGTTAAAGCACATCTCTTAACATACTGTGACGTCACCCAAACCAAGGTTCGTCAGTTCAAATCCGCCTGGCGACAATGTATGATTTGTCGGTGAATATAAAATATAGAGTTACACGTATATATCACAATCGGGCGCTGTAAGTTAGTCACTTATATGCCTTAAATAATATAGCATTTGACTACAAAAACCGGCAGTACGGCAGCGTAAAAACTGCGGCTCGGTGTGTCCGGTAGGCCTAGGCCCGATCTCGGGCTGTAGCGCCACAGATGATGATGATTCATTACTATAATGTATTAGTCCAGTGGCATGAGAAGTGTTTGGTTTAAGTAATGTGTAACTATTTAGGCGAATAATGAAACAAAAATCTGTCTGATTCATATTTAGTATATGGGGCTTAAATGAGTGCCATAAGTTGTGAAACACCCCTGTATATTACAAAACGATATCTTGATTTAATATCTGATACAGATATAATATGTGAACATTTATTTAGTTACAATTTTGGATCGAAATAAGTTCATCCCTTAAATATTTCTGTACATGGTGTACGGTTTAAAACAGCAGTGTATTTTTCTCTTTGTTTGAGCCAAAATATACATAAATATCACACTGTGTTATTTTTATCCCGGTACACATTTTTAATTTCATTCATAATTCATTACATTTATTCATGTAAATTGCACTCGTCAGTTTTTTATGTATTCATGGGTTCGTAAATAAATATATGGCTGACGAAAACTAAATCCCTTGTGGAATTAACCTTAAATATTTATAGCAAATACCGAATATAAATATTTTTTATCTAGATATTGATTTGTTACGAATTATTTACTATAAACAATTATTATTTATACCGAAAAAATGAGATTTAAATATTCAATAAAAAAGTATACTTTTTACAAAATATTTATAATTTGTAACTAACAAAATACATTTAAGTAATTACAATTTGTCCGTCAGTACGGTGGTGTGAATAGCGATACGGAATTCGAATCGCACTCAAGCTAAAATTTATATAAAAACTATCACACTGCGGCTCGGTGAGGGCGAACCCTGTACTGTAATTGGGATTAAATTCCTGTTGTTCAGCGTAACATTAATAAAAAATAAATAAACAATGAATTCAATATTTTATATTTATATAAAACATGCAAATGATACCAATATATTTATTTATTTTCGTATAACGCTTATACAAACTCAATTTTGTGACTCTGTTTTTGTCAAAAACGATGACACAAAATTCGATTTTGTTTTTAGGAATTTTTGAAGTGATCATACTGTCAAACATATCTTTTAGCTGTCATTGCTTATATAAGTATCATTAGAATTTACTTTTTTATTATAAAATAAGAACAAGAACAATTTAAAGGTATCTACTAATAATAGTATTATGAAACTCTATCCTAACTTATAAATGTCAAAAAAATAAATAAATTTCAAACGTTTTTTTATCTGTCATTGTTTTCAACTTTGAAAATGTTTATTATCACCTACACCATTCGTACAATATAAACACTATTATAATATAATAGTCATAATAACTTTCTAAATATCAATAGCATCTGTCAGTTTAGAAGATTCTTCTAAATTTCCGTATAATATTTCGACAATAGATGTCGCTACTAATTAAAATCAGTGCAGGATTTACGTACGAGTATAACCTACACAAGCTATAGCTTGGGGCCCCCACTTTCTTGGGGCTTCCCCAAAAAATTGTCCGAGTGAGCAAGTGGCATATTTATCACAGACATAATATCTGGACTTATAAAGGGCCCCATATCTCAAATAGATTAAGGCCTTATCAAGTCTAAATCCGGTCCTGATTAAAAAAAACAATAACATAGTTATTTCTGAACATTAGATGGATCAGTGGTATCGAGTCGGCCTGTGGATCTTGAGAACCTTGGTTCGATCCCCACAATTTTCACCAAATTAAAATCTACTCCTGTGGCTCCCTCTCCACTAATATCTTTGAGGGACGTGATTTGACGGCTGGTAACCGCACTTCACGCGAAGAAATATGTCAATTACCGAGATCTGCTTTGGCAAAGTGCCACACCTAGTAATGGGTAAAAGGCGTAATAATATATTTATATATTTTATTTTTATTACTTATGTAAAACATATAATTAAAATAAAACTAAATATATGAACGGAGCAGGCGTTATAAATCATTATGCCCCAGTAATTATGGTGTTGTTTATATACTTCGTATCATAACAATAAACAGCAAATAATATTCAAGTGAAAAATTAATATATTTACTATTAGGAAAGAAATAACGGAAGTAAATTAGTTAATTGTGTATTAAGAGCGTAAAGTGAGTCTTTGTTACTCGAACACGGTAATTGCAGCGCGAGCCAAAGGCGAGAGCTGCAATAGTGTAAGAGAAACAAAGACACTTTACGCTCGTGATACACACATAATTTTTTCTACGATTGCATCTTAAAATTATTAAAAAACGTATGTGTACTGAAAATAAATTCGTTCTGACAACTGTCAATATGACAAGTTTCTGTTTTGTTTGTATCCCTGGAACTATTGAAATGAGCGCGCATTTAATATCTTTTTCGCGCGTTGCCATTGGAGACGCGCAAAAAAGATATTTTTCGATTGTTCCACAGAAAACTTCAACTTTACGATGGCAAATGAGAGCGTAATTGTCAACTTTTCATAGCAATCGTAGAAAAATACTTTTAATACTTGAATTATTACTGGACCGTCAGTAAGTTCGGCCTCTCCTGCACTGCGGGGTCTGGCACCACGAAGTTTCATCACTTGCTGCATTGCTTGCACAAACTAAATTGTTGTTTGTGCTTCTAGCCTAGCGCTGGGTATTGTAATTTTCAGTTGAACGCGATTAACAGTTGCTTCTGTAATATTTATAATAATATTGAGTACATATATTTTGTTACGGCAAATATAATATAAATGATATAAATTGCTCATTATGTGTTTAACACATGAGTTTATTACATTTCAATTAGATTCATTTTCAAATAAAGACTATTAATTTTTAAATTACTAATTAACATTTACAAGGGCTGTATTTGAGTTTAATTACTTTATATCATCACTTGTTTATTGTGATTAATTGTATATAGGCATTTTAATGTTGAAAATGATTAAAATGTAAATTTAAAATTAAATCGAACAATTAGCTTATTTGTGCTACAGACAGCCGCATTTATTGGCACAGACAGCCAGGAATTTAATTAACATATTAATAACACATGAGATTAATAATTCATATTGCTGTTGATATGTTAAATTATACATTTTAATGGTTTACAATGAAGTCAAATAATATTACAGCGAAACTAGTACAAGGATCACGGGCCGTGCATAACTGGGGAGGGTTGCATTGAATGCAGTTGCTAAAATCAAATTTAATTCAGGTGATATCAGAAATACAAATATTCTAGTCATTAAATAATTCAATAATTTACATAAATACATAGAAAAAATCTGATGTGGACACAACATTACTTCCCTGTACGCGAATTATACTATACCTACATTTTTTTTATTGCACATATTTGACGTAATTTGACATTGACTTAATTTTTTTTATTGTTTTCTTATTTTTTGTTCTAATCCATAGCAAGCAAACCTAATTACAAAAGACAAAACATATATAATTTTTAAATATATCTCGCTTATACAAACGGCTAATTTAATAATTCTTAATGTGTAATTTGCAGCATTTATCTTTAAAATCAAAACAATAATTTTTTTTTCAAGAAAAACTCTAAGCAGCTTTATGTAATGTATCACTTCCGGTTAGTCCATTTTAACCACAATCTATTATGTTATTTGCATTGATATAGTAGTCTTATATACCAAATTTGAAAAGTTTTGGATTATATTTTAATATAGTTTTTCATTAAATTCTATTGTAGGCTTCAAGTAAAGTACCACTTCCGGAAGTTATATAATGACCAAAAAGGGAGGTGCACAACTAAATGTTATAACAGTCCTAAATACTAAAATATCTTCTTTCTACGGCTTACCGTTTTCGAGTTATGCGAAATACATACGTAAGTACGTACAGACGTCACGACGAAGTTAGTTAAAATGGATTCAGGGATGGTCAGAATGGATATTTCCGCTGAAATCTGAAAACCTAAAATTTTCGCGATTACAATACTTCCTTTACTTCGTACAAGGAAGCAAAAATCATTGCTCTTAGGGTCCTTTCACACTAGTGATTTTTATCGCGCGATAATTTTATCACACGGTCGTTGTATGAATTTAATTTATCGTACGTTAAAAAAATTGTGCAACAAAATTATTGAGTATAGCATTCCCAAAAATTCAATAAAATTATGATCACTCAAAGTCCTGGGTACTTGGCTGCCCGTGTGCATTTCTCATTTTTCGCAGGTCCGTTATTTCTGTAAAATTAAATTTTGAAAAGTACAAAAATGAAAAAAATATATATATTTAATATTTTACAACTAAATAACAATAAACTCATTAAATGTTGAAGAGAATAAACAAAAAAATAATTATTTTATAAAATATAAATGTACCTACATTTTCAAAATAAAAAGGAGGTATTTTAAACCGCGAATTCGTGTATTATTTTCGAATATTTCATATTTAATAGAAATACGTGAAATATTATTATTATTTAGTCTTTCCTGGAACATCATAGTTCGCAAATTTTAAAAATTATTTTGAATTTTGTATGTCGTCTCTCGCAGACGCAACGGAAAGTGACACTGTTCCAAAATTCACACGGCAATAGTAAAATTTGGGAAAAAAATATATTACCAATAAATCAATTCCTACTACTGGTATATTTTGAAACATAATTGTTGTCTTGCATTATGAGTTGTTGATCATTGAATTAAATAATATTTAAAACTTAAAATCTGAACGAACATGTTTCAGTTCACTAACTAGTTTTTAAAATAGTGTATTTGAAAATAGTGGCACAAAAATTTACTTTATATTGAAAGTATTTTAAAACTCTTTACCTGCAGAAGAATAATTTTTTCCTTGTGAACTAAACTGAAAACAACTAAATTGAAAAATGAAATTTTAATGCGTTGGCAAGTTTTGTAAGTCTGTTCTCCTGGTCAACTCTGCTTCAACGGAAAGTTTTGAAGTACTTGACGAACTTTAACAAGGTAATTATTATTTAATTACAAGGAAAGAGGTAAGAACTAGAACCCTACTTAAATAACAACGAAAGCGCTTCAAATGTAAAGGTGATAACAAACACTAAAACCACACTTGAACTTGAAGATAATTACTAGAATATGATAATATGTTAGTAGTTTAAGTGTGTATCATAAATTTCTTGAATCAAATTCATTTATTGGTTATACAATAGGAATTGAATCTCAATGATAGTGCAACACAAATCGATATTTCTGTTGCAAGGTTAAAATATTCAAGTACTGATTGATATTCTTGCTGCGTCATGCAAACATAGCCTCATGCAAAATTCTAAAAGAGCAGATTTTGTAAAATTACGAACCAAATAATGATAGCTGTCAATTCTCCGCTTTGAAAATTATATAGAATGATTGAGAAAATAAAGACAAGTGGCTATTTCCTTTACTAATTTAAATTATAATGTTGGAAGTGTGAAAAGGTTTTGAATTCTATTTTCGGTGTTGCCGAGCGATGTCATTGTTGATTTTTTCAATGGAATTATGTATATACAGGGTCTTTCAAAATTATTGCAAAAATATAAGGGTATATATTATTTGATGTACTGATTACATTGCAAAAATAATTTTTCTGCAATTCACAAAAATACTTGAAGCAAACATTTTTCGTGCCACTGGACTGATAAGTTACAGTAATTAATAAAAATGAGTAAACATTAAGTTTTGAAAGAATTGTTCTACAAAATTTAAATAGATTAATAGTATATTACATAACGAGAATTGTAACAAGCACATTACGTGCGAGTGAAAGAGTTGCGCATGAGCCTTGGCGAGTGCAGTAATATCGCGAGCAATGTAATTGCGTTACAATTCGAGTTGTGTATTATACTTTATCTACGACTATAAATAATAATAAGAACAATTACAGAATATTTGTTAGGTTATATCCGTAACATCAACTGTCAAACAGCAGTGTTACCGCCTAACAAATGAAAAATTTCTTGAGAACAGTTACGTATATATATATATATATATATAATATAATTAGTGCAGTAAACCCTTAGCAACCGTAAGCAAGCATTTACTGTTCTTGCAAATTGTTTTTAATGGCCTATTTACATATATAGTCGTAGATAAATAAATTTTAATATACTAATTTTTATTCATTACTTTGACCCATTAGTTCAGTGGCACGAAAAAGTTTGCTTCAAGAAATGTGCAAATATTTTTGCGAATTTCGTAAATATTATTCTTGTTTTGTAATCAGTAAAGCTCGGATTTACATACATGCAAAAAAAGTAGGAGAATGATGGGCATATATATGCAGGAATTTTTTCTTTTTGTAAAATATGAAGTTAGTTGGACAATATGTGCAACAATATATTTCCAAACATTCACTTCGAAAAGATACCAAGAAATAGATAAAAGAAACAACTTTCTTCTACAATTTTCTTTCAAAATTTTCACTCATATCTCCAAAACAGTTAATGATATTAAGTTGATTCTAGTCTCAATGGATTTACTGCGTTAAATTACATTTACTTAAAGTGCTCACATGCCTATATTTTGAAGAATTAAATATTCTAGATATTTACGTAACCAGTTATGAAAAGGTTGATATTGTTTGATGAATATAATATTTGCCAAAACGAACGAAGCGAGTTTTGCAAATTATGTGAGTCAAACAATATCACGTTTTCATAACGTATTACGTACAAAACTTTACCTAATTCCTCTAAAATAATTTTTAAAATATATAAAATTCTAGGTTTATGACAGCACAGTATATTTCAAAATCAATAAATCAATTTGCCAAAGCGTTGCCGTTAAAATAAATGAATAAAATTTTTAAATTTAAAGCTTGTCTTCATTGAAAATGAGTTCATAATCCGAGACAGACCTTCCTTCTGATATCGAAGAATCTGCTAATTTGACCGTGAACTGTTTAATACCAGAAAAATTATTAAATGTATATAAATCCTAAAAATTTTAATAATAGTTTTTTTCGTTATTTGCAAACATTTTTGAGAAAGTTCAAACTGTTAACATTTATTACGTAACTAGTTATTTAAAGAATTCTTTACATAACTCTTGAATGAGTTATGAAAAAATTGACATTTCATAACGTCAAAAATTTATGTAAAACAGGACTTTTCCTAACGGAATTAGGTAAATGTATTTTCAAATATAATATAACAAGTAGTATGAAAATTGATGAAAATATTTTGACATAAATTATGAGTTGTTATAGAAATGAAACCTAACGAGTGCGAAGCACGAGTTGTGTTTCCTATTTCCATAACAACGAATATATATTTATGTCAAAATATTATCTGTCAATTCATACTACGAGTTGTATTCGGCTTGAGAATTTATCAAACAAGAGTTAATTAACAAGAATAGTTAGGTATTTATTTGCACATTATTAATTAGGTATTACAGTGATGAAAATTTTGAATATTAAATGTACACTGAAAAAATGTAGAATTTTCATATTATTAACAGTGGTATTTCCGTTATCAATTGCACCAGCGATTAATTTCCGACGAAATGTACATTTCATTGATTCATTTTCAAACAAATTCGTGATCCTATTGGTTGACAGTGACGTGTGGGGAATTCTCTTTCTAATTTACTTTTAAAATAAAGTTTCCGGAGAATAAAACCTAACTAGATCGTTTCCTAAGACCAAAAAAGATTAGAATGCCAATTTTCATTAAAATTGTTATAGTCGATTCCGAGATTGTTGCCATACACACAGCCAGACAGACAAGAACTGCTCGTATTAGAGCTGAAATTGACTTTAATTTTAAGTAAGTATAAAGAAAGATATGAATTCAGGAAATTGCCTAATGCCTAGTGTCTACTCAGTACTTAGTAATTTAAGATTGTTCGCAAATATATTTTATTTAAGCACCTACTAGTAGTATGTGATTACTTACTAAGCACAACGAAGGTAACAGTTCCAAAAAGCGGAATGTTGAGCTCAATTTTATTGGTACTTCAGAGATCAATTTCAGCTTCAGCAAGTTAAAGCCACGTTTAACAGCAAGGCGTTCCCAGGTAAATTTAGTGTTAGGAACTCTCGGATTACAGAGGATGTGTTTTTAAAAGTAGCAGAAAAACGGTTCCTAATGTCCGTAGGTAACTTCGGAACAAAGATTGAAATTTAAATTGAGAAAAAGTGCGATAGCTTTGCCAGTTTTTTACGCAAAGCAAAAAAGTTTTTATATAAGATACCCATATCACCCTGTGGGGACTGTAAACTTAATACCAATGAATACAAATTTTCTTTGGAAGTTCTTATACATTTATTCTGAAAAATATTTCATCCTTCATTTACCTATTAAAAGAATATACCTATTTTTTTTGTATTTAAATTTCAAATTGATAAATATCCGCTCTCTTTTGTATAAAATAATGGGGATGCTTGATCCTCAGTTGATCTAGTTTTAAATAAACCCTGTTGTGTCGGATTGTGGGTTTGAGAACCCGGATACGATACTCACAGCAGACAAACAATTTTAACATCATAACTATCCCTCCACTAACATGATTCGAAGGTTGGTAGTCGCACTTCACGCTCATAAATATATCATTTACCGAGATCTGCTACGGCAGAGTGGCACATCCAGTAATAGATACAGGGCGTGATGATATATGTATTTATTTAGTTTATTTTAAATTAGCGCTGTGGCTCTCCATCCACTAACATCTGTGAGGACCGTGATTTATCGACTGGTAGCCACACTTCACTCGTAGAAATATATCACTTAGCAAGATCTGCCACACTAAGTAATATATACAGGGCATGATGACATATTTATTTAGTTTATTTGAAATTAGCACTGTAGCTCTCCATCCACTAAGATCTGTGAGGACCGTGATTTGACAGCTGGTAGTCACACTTCGCGCATTAAAATATACCACTTAGCAAGATCTGCTACGGCGAGTGCCACACTCAGTAATAGATACAGGGCGTGATGATATACTTATTTATTTTATTTTAAAATTAGCCCTGTGGCTATACATCCACTAACATCTGTGAGGATCGTGATTTGAAAGCTGGTAGCCACACTTCACGCGAAAAAATATATCATTTACCAAGATCTGCTACGGCAGAGTGCCACACCCAGTAGTTTCAACGCGAGATGATATATTTTTTAATATTTATTAGCACTTGCTAATAACGTCGTTGAGACTTGTCAATTTTCCAATTTACTGTTGGTGCAGAGCGGTGCTACAGATTTTCGTTAAACAGTGGCGTAGTCAAGATGTTTATTTGGAAGGAGCTTTACAATATAAATAATAATCAGCGATCAGGTCGGCGTCACTAGTATTCACGTTCGTACAACTGACAATCGATTTATATTTAAATTTCGTGAGTCCTTTAAATGTGATCGAAATATCCATATTTTAAGTTTGTCAATTAAATAAGTACGTAATTTTGGATATTGCAGTAGTTACTTTTACCCTAAACTAGCCAATATTAAAAAAAAATAATTGAAATGTTCCAATCATATACAACAAGAATTTGACCTGTAAACAAAATTTAATTAAAATCGGTTGAAAATTGCAAGATTACGAAAATGTAATATTTTTCTCTAAAATTGGTAATATGTAAAGACAAATTAATCGTTTGGTTATTTACCGACCACACTTAATATGTTAAATAATTGATTGAAATTAGTTGATAACTGCAAAAATTTAAAAAAAATTTTCACTTAAAGTTGGCAATACTTAAAAACATTTGAAATATCGCTGTAATTTACATGTCAACATTGACAAAATTGATTCAAATCGGTTGAAAACTGCAGGAACAGTTTTAGGGCGAAAATAAAGCGAGCCATCTAAACCAAAGTCAGGATTCGTCATCTAGAGACACTGTCCAGTATTTCTATATAGTTTCTTAGAACATAGAAGTCTGCAAAAATTGCGATATCGTCTGTAGGAATCGAACCCGGTTTCTCAAATCCACAGACCGACTTGATAACACAAGTAACACTATCCAACTGTCACTCACCGATTTAAATAAAACTTTGGACACTAATAGAACTCTAAAAAATATTGAACCCCTATTTTTTTTCTTCCGGAAGTTGTTTTCTAGGGGTACAAACTACCCCTGAAAGGTGGTAAAAGCAAGAATCACCATAAATGAAATTAAATAATACCAAAATATTACGCGTTCAACATTGGTTACCTAGGGGTTTTTGAGATCGCCAAAATCTATTTTCGGAGTCATTTTGATCATATGCACTTTTTTAAGGGGTTAAAAAGAGGATGGGGGGATGAAATTACGATATTCAACTGAAATAGAGTTTCAGGTTCAAAACTAGTTACTCGGAGGTTTTTGGAGTCGCTGAATCTATTTTCGAGGTTACCCCTGGGTAACCAATGTTGAACGCGTAATATTTTGGTATTATTTAATTTTATTTATGACTATTCTTGCTTTTACAACCTTTCAGGAGTGATTTGTACCCCTAAAAAGCATCTTCCGGAAGAAAAAAAATAGGGATTCATTATTTTTTTAGAGTTCTATTAGTGTGCCAAGTTTAATTTAAATCGGTGAGTGACAGTTGGGTAGTGTTACTTGTGACTCACCTATCCAATCATAAATGTGTAATTCAAGTAATGCAACAATAATACAATTAATTTGAGAGTAATGTGTGTGATTAAGTATAATTCAAGTAAATTTAAAACAATGTGTACATCATAATTCATGAATGGCTAACTCCTCGTTCTGTACATTAAGAAATTTTTATTTCGACTCGAACTTGGGATCTTTGATTTGAATTCCGTAACGCTACCAATAACACTGTACTCCTGATACATTGATGTAAAATTCATAACCACGGATATGACAAATTATATGTTTCGCATTAAAATAAACTTACGGTATGTACAGGTAATGTAATTACTGAAGTTACATTAATTTTATAAATTTCTAAAGATATAATTGTATGCTAAAATGATTTAATTAAATACATAAGTAATATTATGGAAGTCATTACTAGCTCACAAAGAAAGCTAAAGATTCAAGGATACAGGTGTTCCGAAATTTGTTATAAATAAATTAGTAAAGGCCATTGGTTGGTAGCACAAGCTCTGTTTTTGCATGTTTTAAGAGCAGGGTATTTGGGTGTTTTATCTATCTCTAATATGTTAAAACCGTGCTCTTAGAACACCCAAAAACAAAGCCGTAATGTTTAAACTTATTTACAATTTAAAGGTCTGGTTACGCCACTGTAGTGACGGTTCATGACGTGTAGTATTTCAGCAGATTATTGAAGGTTTTGAAGGATGCTTCTTTACCCGGTTTTCAGTTTTTATTCGATTAGCATGGACTGTCGAAGAACAGCTTCCTCATTCTCTGTTCTTGAACTGCTTATTAGATTTCACGCGACCTATTTCAAGATTGACATGTTTCTTTTTATTTTTATAAAATGTTAATCGCTTTTTAAAAATCACTCGACCTTTAATGGCATTCAGTATTTTTAAAAGAGTGAATATGAAATAAATAAATATGTCATCATGCATTTTTACCTATTTCTCTGCCGTAGCGGTCTCGGTATGTGATAATTTTATGTGTAAGTATAACATAATTTAGGTTATATTTCTGATTGTGATTCAGTCATCACTTTATCAAAGAAAAACAACAATTGTCTGACACCTAGTTCCCATTATATATCACATTGAATGATGCGATGTCATGAAATGTAATTTGGCAAACAAGAACGAAGTAAACATTGCCCATATGACACCAGCTTCAGAATTAGCGATAGATTTGTTGTCACGAACGATTTAATTTATTCAAATAAATCTTTGATTACAGATTACTATTTGTTTATATTAGAGCCACCCTCATAATTAATCGCAAATCCGCCGTTTGGGATCAGAACAAATAAGACTTGAAAATACATTTCAACTAAATTTGAAGTTGCCACAATTCATGCTTAGCATGAAATTGAAACAACATATGTATTCAAAGGAGAGCATTTAAATAAAAATTTATGGCACAATTCATCTCTGGATTGCATTGTAGACCCAGGTTTGCAAGTAGTATGCTTTAACTTCAAGTGGAAATTGAATTGATAAACTCGCGTACGCGCTAGGACTACAATCATTAATCAAATATTTGACACTTTGAATTTGATATTTCCATTTAGATTGTTTATATTGTTTTTAGCTTGTAAATTCTCAAAGTATTCGGTACGGTGTTTATTAAAATAAAAGAATAAAGTAACAAAAACAAGTGGAGAATATGACTCAAGGAATAAAATAATTATAATTTAGATCAATTTTTCACAGACTGTCGGTGATCAAACCCAATTATTGAAGTAAATTTCATATTTAAGTCAATTTTATTATGTTAAACTTCTTATATAGTATTTACTAATGTATTCTATACTTGTCATCTTTATGTCGATGCAATAAAAAATTATTCTTATTATTTATTTGTGCGTGAAAAGTGCGTTTAACAGTCGTCAAATCATGGCCCCAAAGATATTAGTGGAAAAAGAGGACTTTATATAAAAATAAATATATCACGCCTTTTATCCATTACCGGGTGTGGCATTCTGCCGTAACAGATCTCGGTAAGTGATACATTGTTTCGCGTGAAGTGGGGTTACCTGCAGTCAATCACGGCCCCCAAAGATGTTAGTGGAGGAGGAGCCACAGGGGTAGATTTAATTATGTGAAAATTGTTTGTCGGCTGTGGGGATTGAACCAGGGTTCTCAAGATTTAGAGGTTTGATAATATTTTTATTTATTTTCATTCGAATGAATAATTGCTGATTACACGCACGTTTTAACAATCGTAGCAGATCTCGGTGAGTGATGTATTTTGCAAGTTAAATGTGGTTCTCAGCTGTCAACTCACAGCCACCAAATATGTTAGTGGTGGGGAAGCAACAGGGGTATGTAATAGTTATTTACATTGCACGACCGTTATACAGAAATTTACAGGCGAGCAAAGAAAGGAACGGGCGAGCGCTAGCGAAATTTTGAAAATCTGACAGATTTTGTTTAATCAAAAAATATTTAAGTGTCAAACGTTTAAAATTAGATATGTTGTCATGATAACCAATGTTAACAGCCCGTTATAATTTTTACACGGGCTTGCATGTTATAAGTCTCGTAACCCCTAGAGACAGAGTTAAGTAAACAGTTCATTACGATTCAAATGTACGTAAAATATTAATAAATATATCATCACGTCTTTTATCCATTACTGGGCGTGGCACTCTGCCGAAGTAGATCTCGGCAAGTGATATATTTCTTCGCGTGAAGTGCGGTTACCAGCCGCCAAATCACGGCCTCCAAAGATGTTAGTGGAGGGGGAGCCACAGGGATAGATTTAATTTGGTGAAAATTGTTTGTCGGCTGTGGGGATCGCGATCAGGGGTATGTTAAATGTGGAATAAAGTTTGCTGGCTGTGGGAATAAAACTCGGGTTCTTAAATCCACAGGTCGACACAATACCACTGAGCTATCTATCGTCATCTATTATTTACACGCATATAAAAAATGTCGATCTATCCTAAAAAAAGTCTGTGGACGCCCATCAATATATGCATTAATCTGATTGGTGGTAGCATTTGTAAATGAAGCAGCATACGTATGATAAATGGGGAGGTATTACTTTCAGATCCACCCCTGTATTTAGAAATGAACACAGTTCTACAGTAAATTATATAAGACACAAAAATATGACGTGTAGGTGTTATGAAAATGTAGTAAAAAAGCATAATCATTAAATATTAAGTTAGACGTTGGTAGGCCTGCAAAAGTACTCTCCATAAATCGTCGCAATTCATTCCCAAATAACACGAGTGGCACGGCAGACACATATTACGCGAATATATTCCTAAAAGCCGTTGCGCATAACTGAGATTTATTATCTTAACGCTCTTACGTTAAATGCAACGTATTGCAAGGCGGGGTAACCGGGTAACCGCTCCCGTTGGCGTTCTGGAGGGAGGGGGAACGAAGCGCTCGTAAACAGCTCGCACGCCGCTAACGGCCATCCACGTAACTAACCATGAAATATTAGTTAGACTATCGTTATTAGCTTAATTAACGTCAGCGTGTGAAGCGTTCCACCTTCACTTGAATTATCCCCCTGTCTCGCCACCGCCCCGCGAAGATGTGTCACACTGCTCCTAAATACACTCCGCAATAAACATTTTACAACGTTATGTATATACCAAAGTGAAACAATTCTGAATTCGTTTTTGTTATAATGAAGGTTTTTCGCTATCAATTCAGTTTCGAAAGATAGATAGATTAGTTAAATGTTATCTTAAGTATCTTTTTAAAAGTTGATTCGACAGAGTTTTGGTTATCAAACAGTGGCGTTCCTAGGGTATGTCCTGCCCGTGTGCGAGAATAATTTTGCGACTTCATTTTACCTGTTGATTAACTGAAATGTTTCTGAAATACTTTTACCTTAAATAGTCGTATCTATTTTAATTTTTAACCGAGCATAAAAAAATAAATAATTATTACAAAATCGAATACAAAAATTAATGACCAGAAAACAATTATTTAAGTTAATGAGTCTAAGACTTACAAATTTAAAATAACAAAATAACATCATCCTACCCGGTGCATATTTATAAAATCTGGCTTAAAACAAGTCATTTTTAACAGGTTGCGAAGCGACGCGTTGCGACGCGCGATGTTGCGTTGTTAAATTTCAGTAATCAGATACATGGAATAGTTTTTAAATGAAGTATAAATATAGTTTAATCAGGATAATATTATATTCATTATTTTACTAGTAAATTAGTTTTGACAGTTGTTAGTAGACGCTCTTTAAAATTTTCTGAAAATAACTAAATGTAGAGCGAGCGGATATAGCCGCCCCTTTGATTTTCCGCCCGTGTGCCTCACACACCTTGCACCCCCGTTGTTATGAAATTTATGAATGCATATGTTTGTAATACTTCCAGTATTCTTCTATTACTATTTATCGAGTTTACGTTTTTTCTGAATTGTCCCCCTTGTTAGACTGTATATGTTTGATGACATATCTGGGTAAATTATGAACTATGTGTTGGTCTGAGGTAGATTTGACCATTGAGTTTAATCGTTTACATTCGTCTGCGGTTATTTTGAACCAATACAACGATATCACCCTCTTATCCCTTGTCAGCACGTCCCATGGAAAACAACAACAAATAGTGGTAGCTTGGTTTTTGGATTAGCAAAATATAGTCTTGCCATGCAACTTACAATTAGTAACATACGTTAATACGTTGTTGTTATTTGTCATCATCATTCAATTTGTTTATAACTTTTGTACTTTTATATATCAGTACATGTATTTGTATATAAAATTATCAGCTGTTTCCTTTTGATTTATTTAATTAATTAGTGTAACCCGTATGTGGTAGGTGGCTCAGTGGTATTGAGTCAGCCTATGGATTTGAGATCCGGGGATCAATGCCCGCAGTCGACAAACAATTTTTAATAAATTAAATCTACCCCTGTAGCTCCCTCCCCACTAACTTCTTCAGGGGGCGTAATTTGATGGCTCGTAACCGCACTTCACGCGAATAAATATATCATTTACCGAGATCTGCTATGGCTGAGTGCCACACCCACAAATAGGTACAAAATGTGATGATATATTTATTTTTATTTTATATTTAGTGTAACATGTATATAGGATGTTCCTATACCTCTGCACGAAACTTTCATGACATATATAATTTAATATAATAATTATAGAACAAAAAGATTTTTTTTGAAATTCGCAAAAATTAGCGTATTTTTTTCCTAGCGGATATTTTTAGTGTCACTGGTTAAATAGTACATTTAATTATTTATAATTATGTTACTAATGAAATAAAAGTATAAACACTGCCTACAAATAATCATTTATTAATTAGTTATTATGTAGGTACCTGGTGTAATGCCTTATTTTTATTTGAGTATCTAGTCTGATTTCGTATACGGTATTGAAAAGGTAAGTTATTGTGGGACAAATTTGAGAAAAATGTATAGCAACAGTGAATTAGTGGATATGCCGTTAGTGTATGGACAAGCAGCGCAAACTTCTGAATTAAAGCAGTGACGCTAAAAATGAAATACACTAATGTTTGCGAATTTCAAAAAAAATCTTTTTGTTTTCTAATCAGTATATCAAATAATATATGTCATTAAAGTTTCAATCAGAGGTATAGAAACACCCTGTCTGTCGTAAAATATATCTTTTTATAAATTGTAGTTAGATTGTTAAATCTTCGTGTTGACAAAATATTATTTTATAATGTGGATAGTTCATTTTATGCTGTTTTATACGGTTATATTATCAAATTAATTCAGTTGTTATTTGTTTTAAATTCTGACTAAAGCATTTCAGTGAACTAAGTAAAACTTAATATTTACTAACCAGTAGTTTGTAGCGGATCCCGGAGTTGGAGTACGGAGCAGCAGAACAAAGTGTTCTTGCCTGAAGCTGGAGCGGAATCCGGAGCACATAGTCTTGGTTGATCCACTGCTCCAGTTTATTATTATAAATTAAAATTTGTATTTATTTTTATCATAAATTAATCTGAAAGTAATTATACTAGATATTAATTTTTCCCATTCCCTTATCCCTATTCGTATATTGTGTAACAACAACAAAAAACACAATTTTTAAAATGATGATGATAGATATTTCTGTCAGAGCGGAGCAGAAAATATATAAAAATATTGGACTGCTCCAAGTCATTGATACTAACAAGCTTCTTTGATATAAATGTCACTTTAGCTCTAATTCTTTATTTTTAAGTGGGCTGTTTCCAAGAATTGTATTATCATAATCATAAATATAATAAATATATCACGCTATTTACCTATTAGTGGGTGTGGCACTCTGTAGCAGATCTTAATAAGAGATATATAAAAGCAGTTAGTAGATGGGGATCTACAGGGGTAGTTTTAATGTGGTGAAAATTGGCGTCTGTGGGAATCGAACCCGGGTCCTCAATTCTTCAGGCCGACTCGATACCACTGAGATACCTACCCTATTTGTCATTATATCATTTCATGAAATGACGGAAATGATTTAGGCATTGTATAATAACAATTTAAGCGTTTTATAAAATTACAGAAACGCTTTGTGGCTATATACGAGTACTTCATCATCTTGTCATGTCTAGCCAGATTGTAAAATAATGTTAAGTAAACGAAAATTTTAAATCGGTTCGCGTTTTAAACGTCTCTTTATACAAATAATATAAATAGAATTAATTCTTAATCTGTCATACATTTTTAAACATGATTGTAATAATCAATAGGATTGGAATTAATATAAATATAGTTTAAAGTGCAGATATAGTATAACATGTTTCATGGGCATTTGAATAGTAAAGAACTGTTTATTTAGCTGTCTCTAGGGGTTACGACACTTTTGACGTGCTAGCCCGTGTAAAAATTATAACGGGCTGTTGACAGTGGTTATCATGACAACATATCTTCTTTGAAACGTTTAACATCTTTTCATTAAAAAAAATCTGTCAGATTTTCAAAATCTACCTTGATTGAACATTTTGGTTACTGCGTTATACTACTGCAATTAATTTGATTAAATATAAATATATTGCGATTCAAATGCCCATAAAACATTGTACAATACTCGACCGTTACCTGACATATACAAGCAACACAGATAGATGTATTATTAAACTAGTGACACTAAATATGTTCGCTAGGAATGAAATACCCTAATATTTGCAAATTTCAAAAAAAAAAAACTCTTTTTGTTCTATAATCATTATATCAAATTATATATCTCATTAAAGTTTCATGCAGAGGTATAGAAACACCCTGTATATAAGATCTGGAATGTCATACTGGTTTGAAGTAAAAATGAGGAACCAAACATTGCAAAAGCAATAACACAAATAAATTCAAGATTAAACACTAAACATTTAATCAGCATGGATTCCCTTTCTTGCATCCAAAATATTTAAAATCTATACCTCACCGATTCTATCATCCACCAAATCCAACTCCAGGCGCATCTTGCAAGTACGCAACAATCCAATGATATAACACTCCTCTAGCTACCTTCTCACTGCAACATAACAGGAAACGAAGAAGTCGACATTCTAGCGAAAGAAGCCACACAGTCAGATAATATTATAAACATACCAATGCCATCAGGAGACTTTATAAACAACAGAAATACAAAAATCAAAGAAAGCTGGACACAAAAATGACTACTAGTCGATAACAACCATCTTAGACGACTAAAAACCGACACAAATAAATGGAAAATACAGAGGAATCGTAGAGAAAGAAAAGCGATAACAAGATTGAGAGTTGGCCGCACTCTCGCTACACAACCACACATTTTCACAAGAGAAGAAGAACATGCGATACCTGCAATATAAGAATAACAGTGGAACATATTCTACTCCAGTGCAATAAATACGATAACTCAAGACGAAGACTCCACCCTTGAAGAATGCCTTATAGTCAAATCAAATATTGAAAACACAATTTAATACTTAAAATCGATACAAATGTAAATCAAACAACGCACATGAAAATGAAAATGTATAATACTAAAACTAAGTCTTAGCATAAATAATCTCAACACTGAGGTGTTCGTAAAAATAAATTAATTAAAAAAAAAAAATCCGCAAGCGGTGCACCTTTTGATGATTTTGGTGATCGGTATACCATTGATCCAAGTCTTCTTATATACAAATTTCAATTGTTTTAGTTTTTTTTTTTGACAGTGATAGTAAAAAGAAACAAATACTTCTCCTAATTTTAGTAATTCTAATATTGTATATAATAATTATATATTATATTGTTAGAGAAGTGGGCGTAAGTGAAGATTTACGAACCAGGTGTACAGGAGCGAATGGATGGACGTTTGTTGCGTGATGATGGATTTTAGTTGTGAGGAAGGAAAGAGTTCGTATGGAGGAAGTGTTAATGTGGTCGAAACGAGTATCGTGTGTCAGGATGAGAATGTTCTGTGAATGTTTCAGGGGTTCGTGCTGCCCCAATTTATGGGATATATGTATGTATGTATAATTATATAAATAGTATGTGTGGTTATATTAAAATGGACCTACGCATTTCCTTCAAAATAAATATTGCTTAAATAATTTTCAGAAAAAATGCGTCTCGGGGCCAAATTTAGCACTCAGAACATTGCAGTACGCGTTTACTACAACATATATATTAATTTTAGCACAATTTTGTAATAATCCACGTCTACTTAATATAGCTCGGACAACTTGCGCTAGCTTAAACTGTTAAAATATTTGAGAAATACATGATTTTGTTTGTAAGTTATTGTGGTAGTGTGTATCGTGTTTACTTGATTTAAGTATGACAACTAATATGAATGAGTCCCATCATTCCGTTTCGGAACATAGGGGCCGGGCACACCGAGCCGCAGTTTTTTTTTACACTGCCGTACTGCCGGTTTCTTTAGTCAGATTATTTAAGGCGTATAAGTAACTAGCTTATAGCCTTATAGCGCCCGAGTGTGATAAATACATGTAACTGTATTTTTATATTTTACGACAAATCACACATTGTCGGCAGGCGGATTCGAACTGACGAACCTTGGCTCGGGTGACGTCACAGTATGCTAAGAGATGTGCCTTAACACGCTCGGCCACCGCGCTGACAACTAATATAATATAATATTTAAGTTACTAATTTTAAATAAGAATTTTGAAAAATAACTATTTATCTGTCCTAGTTTATTACCACGTAGATTCGCTCCTCGTTTTTTTTAAATATATTGCATGACTTTTTTCCGAATCGACACTTGCTTATTCAAAATACAAACAATCACTATGAATTGAATTATCAGTCACTGCCAACTACTTTCAAATTTAAACGCGGCAAAGTGCAAAAGTACATTGCTGCCATCTACGACGAGCTTTACCCAACATCCCCCACTACTGTCAAACAAAGTATTCTAGCAAATATCTCTTTCTGTAACTGTAGTAACGAAGTGGTTCGTAATTGTTTTTATATTTTTTTTCGTTTAAATACTACTCATTAACGTTGTTTAGTTAGAGAGTAGGCAGCAAGTAGATACTAGAAACTAAGTAAACTACATTCCTTTTTGCTTTATTTAGCGCAAGTAAGAGGAATGTTTGGGATAATTCAGCGGCGTGTGTCGTCCCCGCGGGTGGCATACAGCCTCGTACTACGCCTGAATTCCCACTTCGAGACACGCCGTGTAATCAGATACAATTACATGCTGCTGCTGTAGTTGTTGCTGTGTTCCACTATGTGCTACTACCATTAAAATAATATTAATTTCGGATGTACATTTATGCTCGCGCTCAGGAAACTAGAATTATAACTGCGGTAATGTTATTAAAGTAGCGTATCATTCTTAGTTGTGTGGAAATATTTAGCCCGTTTAATTAAATTCGACGCTGGTTAACATGTTTTGCTTACGGGTTGGATGATTAGTTTTTAAATGAATTCTGGACAGAGTTATCAAAATACATGGGTAATTATGCAATGCTGCCTCGAGCGAGGATGGAATGGAACTAAATTAGATAGCTGAGTTATTCGGACAACTGAAATTTTAATGATATACATTCATATTGTTTAAGTGTTTCAAAATTTCATTGAGGATTTTAACTTTTATAATTGTGAATCCAAACAAGTGGTTAAAATCGAAAGAAAAAATAAAAACCTGCAAATTTTTAATAAATTTTCTAGCCGTAGTCAATCAACAAGAATATTTTGTTTTCTTTTTCAAATATTATTTTTCAGCTTAATAATTTCAATTCATTTTATAGTATATTATTATATGATAGTAATGGTTCAGTGGTATCGAGTCGTCCTGTGGAATAGAAAACCCGGGTTCGATTCCCATAGGCGACAAACGATTTTCACTACGTTAAAACTACCCCAGGCATCTTTGGAAGCCGCGTTTTGGCGGTTGGTAAACAATTTTCCCACTTTTAAATTACCTGTGGGGTTGGTGGCTAAGTGGTATCGAGCCGGCCTGTGGATTTGAGAATCTGGATTCGATTGCCACACCACAAACAAACTATTTTCACCAAATTAAATATATTACTAATGTCTTTGGGGGACGTGATTTGATGGGTGGTAATTGCACTTCACGCGAAGAAATATATCACTTACCGAGATTTTCTTATGCAGAATGTCATACCCATTAATGGGTAAAAGGCGTGATGATATATTTATTTATTTAATATGTAAAACACCTATGACCGGCTGAGCCAATCACGTATACGAAACAACACTTATAACAATAATTTTCAATAAACTTCTGTAAATAACAAATGTCAAATATTAAATGAAACACTAATTCATATGCCATTAACTGACAATTTACAAAAAGTTCATAGATTATTTTGATATTTTTAAACCAGTTTTCAATAAATTTTTTATTGCTTTTCAGAGTCATATTTTTCGCACTATTTGAACAATAAAAACCAATACACATGCTTATGCTGGTTGGTGATAGTTGTGGATTGCTGCTTGAACAAAAAAGCTATTAAGTACTTTAAAATAATAATAATAATAATAATAATAATATAATTTATTTGTTTCTAGGCAATACACCTTATACAAATAGTTGGTACATGTATACAAATATTAACAATAGTTTGTACTGTTTACATTAAGGCACATTTTACATGTTTTCTTAAATTAAGTACTTTAAAATACAGACCTATAAATGCAATATGCACAGTGGATCCCCACAGCCGACAAACAATTTTCACCAAATTAAAATCTACCCCTGTGGCTCCCCCTTCACTAACATCTTTGAGGGCTGTGATTTAACGGCTGTTAACCGCACTACACGCGAACATATATATCACTTACTGAAATCTGTTTACAGCAGAGTGCCACACTCAGTAATGGGTAAAAGGTGTGATGATATATTTATTTATTTTATTTATAAAATATAGAGAAACGTAGTAAATACTTCGTCATACGAGAATCATCGATTTTGTTATAAATGTGAATTTAGGTAAGTAAATTAAGCGGCGATGTTGAGGCCTTGGTACACGTTCCTGTCACATGAATTTTAATATGTTTTCAGTAATAAATAGTAGATTAACTTCGTTGTTTATGAAATAGATACCTCTAAGGTGCTCGTATCAAGCGCTCATACCTCATACTTGCACCATGTCTAACTATCTCACCCACTGCCTGTAGCTTGTTTTACATTTCACTAAATATTTAACAAGATTTATTAAATATCATGCAGCAGGATGAATTGCTTGACGCTATTTTTAAATAGATAAACGGTCTATGAGGACAATCGTGGTTGCTTTGTCATCATTTCTGGTGCTAGAATCCATTGAGGATTTGCCGCAGTTTTTACACTGTCGTATTGCCGGTTCTTGCTATATTATTTTTAAGACGTACAAGTATATAGCGTTCGAGTGTGATAATAGCTATTTATGAAATTAGTAAGGAAATGAAGGTTATTACCTTACGCTTGTGAAATTTGCAGATCGAGGCGTAGCCGAGTTATGTTAACACATAAGTAAGGTAATAACCGAGTTTTCTTACTAGTTTCATACAATATTTTTTCTACTTCCGTTCTAATAAATACGAAAGAGCGTTTTTGAAATTATGAAATTTTGACATATTAATGACAGTTATAAATTCAAAAAATAAAAGAATTCGTCTACCAAGATATTTTAATTTTTTTGTGTTGCTATGTTACCTCATTATTTCACTAGTTAAATAATGCAGTTCATTACTTAACTCAAATAAGTGAAATATTTCCTATCTATCTATCTCTAAGTAGAAAAATATATGTAACTGTATTTTATATTTTACGACAAATCACACATTGTTGACAGGCGGATTCGAACTGACGAACCTTGTTTCGGGTGACGTCACAGTATGTTAAGAGATGTGCCTTAACACGCTCGGCCACCGCGCCTGTTCCGAGGAAAATAGTTATTCTATGTCGATATTCTTGGCTTAGCAATTTTCAACATTCTTATATGTGTTTTATAAATTCTAAGGAGAATACTCTTATATGTATTTAGGTAAAATTAAAATATCTGATGTGGACACCACATGACTTCCTTGTACACGTATTAAACTATAGATATTTTTTTAATTGCACATATTTGACATTAAATCTTTTATTTTTTGTTCTAATCCATAGCAAACTTAATTTTTAAAAAAATCAAAAAATATATAATATTTAAATTTAGATATCTCGTTTATGCAAAAAGCTAATTTAAAAATTCTTAATGTGCTAGACGCAGAATTTAATTCTCTAAAACTTTTATTTGCAGCATTCCTTTCTAAAATTAAAATAATACCATTTTTTTCAAGGAAAACTGTTAGCAGCTTCATGTAATGTGCCACTTCCGGTTAGTCTATTTTAACCAAAATTTATTATGTTATTTCCATTGATATAGTAGTCTTATATATCAAATTTGGAAAGTTTTAAATTATATTTGAATATAGTTTTTCATGAAAATCTATTATAGGCTTCAAGTAAAGTACCACTTCCGGTAGTTGTATAATGACCAAAAAGGGAGGTGCACAACTAGATGTTATAACAGTCCTAAATATAAAGTTTCAATTTTCTACGGCTTACCGTTTTTGAGTTATGCGAGATACGTACGTACGTACGTACAGACGGCATGACGAAATTAGTCAAAATGGATTCAGGGAGGGCCAAAACACCTATTTCCGTTGAAATCTGAGAACCGAAAATTTTCGCGATTACAATACTTCCTTTACTTCGTACAAGGAAGTAAAAACGAAAAATTTCATAGTAGTATTGAACAGAGTTTAAAAAGGTATTCAAAAGTCATTTGCTCAAATAAATACTGGATCTGCCATACTATAGAGCAGTGATTTTCAAACCTTTTTTTTTGTCGCGGTACACTTTTAACGATTTCAAAATTTGGCGGCACTCTAACAATAAGATAAGTTTAAAAGAATTTTACTTACCTATAATACACTATGTAAAATAGTTTATGATAATAATTTTGGACTATACTGTAAAATAAAATTATATGTACTAGAAAGACAACATAATTGAGTGATTAATGACAAATTAATTATAAGAATACATTTAAGGCGAAATTTGAGCTTGATGTTGTTTGATAATTTCGGTTATATTTGGTCGAAAAAATGATAATGTCACTCTAATTTCGTCATCTACATTTAAAAGTCTCGATCTTTTTTTCGTCTATATATTGGTTAATGCTGCAAATCCGAATTCGCACAAATAAGGTGCAGAAAATTATAATAATGTTTTTTACTTCCTTTTACGAAGTAAAGGAAGTATTGTAATCGCGAAAATTTTCGGTTCTCAGATTTCAACGGAAATAGGTATTTTGGCCCTTCCTGAATCTATTTTGACTAATTTCGTCGTGACGTCTGTATGTACGTACGTATCTTGCATAACTCAAAAACGGTAAGCCGTAGAAAATTGAAACTTTATATTTAAGACTGCTATAACATCTAGTTGTGCACCTCTCTTTTTGGTCATTATATAACTTCCGGAAGTGGTACTTTACTTGAAGCCTGTAATAGATTTTAATGAAAAACTATATCAAAATATAATCCAAAACTTTTCAAATTTGGTATATAAGACTACTATATCAATGGAAATGACATAATAGATTTTGGTTAAAAGGGACTAACCGGAAGTGATATATTACATGAAGCTGCTAACAGTTTTTCTTGAAAAAAATTGAATTATTCTGATTTTAGAAATAAATGCTGCGAATAAAAATTTTAGAAAATTAAATTCCTCGTCTAGCACATTAAGAATTATTTAATTTGCCTTTTGTATAAGCTAGATATGTTAATTTAAAAATTATATATTATTTGTTTTTTTTTTTTAAATTAAGTTTGCTATGGATTTTAGAACAGAAAATTAGAAAAAAAAAATTTATTGTCAGATAATTATGTGCAATTACAAAAATATCTATAGTTTAATACGCGTACAAGGAAGTCATGTGGTGTCCACATCAGATTTTTATTGTATAAAATTTCGCGGCACAGAAAAGTGCCGCATAACGGGGGTTGAGAAACACTACTATAGAGCATAGTCGAGATTTTTTCATAAAATATTACTCTTAACCTTTAATGCTGAAGTAATACCGTAATATTGTATATAAAGCATGTTGACGAAGTCCTTTTTATCCTGGAAGTCCTTCAAAGAACTATCCAAGAGAATTAACTGTAAAATTCTGTCATAAAAACGTTCTTCCGCATCCCTGTGGACCAGTAAGACTCGAGGTGGCGTTGCCTTCATCAACAAAATCTTCTTTTCGCTAGTATCAAAACAAACACGTATATAACCAGCCAACACCATCCTGCCATCTAGCGAGAAAAACTTCACCGAGAAATAAACGGCTCAGAACAAATGAGTGTCGATCTGGACCCAGACGCCTGTAATCTGCGTAAAGTTTTGGTAATCTCTTGAAATGGGCCGGGATGGGATGTCACAGGTATAAGGCCAGATTTGCATGTCGCAGACTAAATGAAATGGGGCTAAGTTTTTGTTATGATGTCATGAATAATCACGAATTTGTAAATGATGAGAATAGCCTACTTTGTTTAATCATCCATGAAATTGTACTTTTATGGAGGAAGACGCATTATTTTTTGTCCTTAATTAATTGAATTAATGCAGAAGAGAAATTCAGATGTTTTACACACGAAAAAATAATTGTATTAATTAAAAACAAGATAGATATGGGGTAGGTGGCTCAGTGGTATCGAGTCGGTCTGTGGATCGATCCCAACAGCCGGCAAACAATTTTCATCAATTTAAATCTACCCCTGTGGCTCCCTCTTCACTAACATCTTTGGGGGCCGTGATTTGACGACCACACCCAGTAATGGTTAAAAGGCGTGATGATATATTTATTTCATTTATTTAAAAACAAGATAAAAATATAATATATGACAAAAGAGAAAATTTTGTTTTTATAATGTATGGAATTTTTAACCTTATATAGTACTCAACGTGTTGATTATGAAAGATGTTTTCAAATTTCGCAAAATTAATTGCACTTGACATGGAATTCAGTTTCAAAAACAAGCGCAAGTAGATGCTCCCTTCCTTCCTCATCTTTTTTTCTTCATTTTCAGTTTTTACTATACAGTGTGTAACTGCAATTGTATTAAATGTATTTTTAAACAAGCGCAGGCGATGCTGCCTACATTTCTTATAGATTCGTTGTTAGGGAAGTGGGCGTAAGTGAAGATTTACGAAACAGGTGTACAGGAGCGAATGGATGAATGTTTGTTGCGTGATGATGGATTTTGGTTGTGAGAAAAGAAAGAGTTCGTATGGAGGAAGTGTTAATGTGGTCGAAACGAGTATCGTGTGTCAGGATGAGAATGTTGACGGGTTCGTGCTACCCCATTTAATGGGATATAGCGTGATGTTATGTATGTATGTATGAAGTAAACATTTTTAGTGTCACTGGTTTGAGGGATATTTCTCATAAATGAATAATTAAATTATAATTATAACATTACTAATACCCATTTATTTCAAATCAGTAGCACTAAAAATGTTTACTTCATGTAAAGAGCAATTAATTTTGCGAATTAAAAAAAATATTCCTGTTTCATAATCAGTATGTTGAATAATATATGGGGCTCAAATAAATACCGTAAGTTGAAAAAGACCTTGTAAATAAACTGTTCCAGTATTTATACGATAAAGATAATAAAAAAAAAAACATATTTGACGGGACATGCTTTCCGGAATTATATTTCTTTTTTTTATAGCAATATAAAAATTCAACGTAATGATGTCTAAGAAAAGGAGTTAATTTTAAATATATTTTTCTCCAATCAGACAAAAAAAAACACTTTTCCGATGTATGTATTCCAGATATTAAATTATGAGCGTCAGTAAGCGAGAGTAACAGGAAAAATAAAATATTAAACACTAGAATTTGAATTAATATAAATATTATTTAAAGTACAGATAAAGTGTAACATGTTTAACAATCTTTATTCTAGTAAAAAGAGTAATCATCTAGCACACTTAGTTATCATTATACAGGTTGTGTAAAAAGTCTAGAAATACTCAAATTATCTCGAGAACGAAGTATTCGATGACAAAGTTACAAAACACGTGTTTTTTATTTTTCTAAAACTACTTAGACATGATATAAAAACATACCCCTCTTCCTCTAGTAGGCAAGGTGGGGGTGAGTTTCAAAAACTTAAATGGAAACCCCCATTTTTTATTGCAATATTGCATTTTTCATAAAAAACTGTAATTGATTTGAAAAATTTCAACCACTTCTCTTCACCTCCTATAATATACTATATTAAAGAACGAGTTTTATAAGACATATTTTTTTCGCACGCGTACAAGTTTAGAAAACTCGCCTACGGCTCGTGAAATATTTCTTCGCGAGAAGTGCGGTTACCAGCTGTAATATCACGACCCCCAAAGATATTAGTGGAGGGGAAACCATAGGAGTAGATTTAATTTGGTGAAAATTGTTTATCGGCTGTGAGGATCGAATCAGGGTTCTCAAGATCCACAGGCCGACTCGATACCACTGAGCCATCTACCCCATACGCAATGTGGATACGCAAGTAATAAATGGTTGCATTGTATTTTATGTAGCATATAATGTTTGAAATGTTATATTCCTAAAGATTTTCATGTCCCTGATATTTAAGATGGTACCACAAACTTATTTAATCGACTTTTCAACTTAGGAATTGCACTAAAATTTTCTTACTGCGGTAAGTTTTGCTAGAACATCCCTAGCAAACGCGCCCTGCATTATGTATAATAGTAGTTACAGATGTATAGAATTTTTATTACACGTATTAAAGTTAATGTTTAACAGAAGAGATTCTGGTGGAATTATTTTTTAAATGTTTTATAAGTTGGTACAAACTTTGCCTTTCCATAAAACTTCAGTAAATATGTCACTGCTTTTTGTTACGTTTTTTAAGAAACTTAAAAGGGAAACTTTTTAAGATGATGGAAAATATTGATTTTGGAAAACAGAACTTTCCGATTTAAAGAAAAGTTTTTAAAGTAAATTGATAACAATTTTCTGCGTCAGACGACATTTATTACTTGACGTTTTCTCGCTGTTGCAACACAGTAAATTAAATACACATTTCACAGTTTTTGAAAAAATTATATGTAAGTACATTTAACATAGTTTCTTTCTTTTAAAAATATCCATATTGTAACAAATTTCATTTGATATTGTGTTCTTTTGAGTCTAAAATTTTGATCCTTACTTACGTGCACAGGTTAGAGGTTTAGGAAACTAAAATTGTACGGATTTAATTTGACTGAAAACTTTTAATACAAATGCAGTTTACTAAACTGATGAACAAAAATAATAGTTATTTATGTTATTAGTGAGATAAAAGCATTATTGTAGCACTACGAGTGTGATGAATTGCATACGGCGAGGTCGTAGATTTAGTTGTATAATCACACGAATGCTGTAATATGCTTTATCTACTCTTATTAAATAATGTATTCATTACTTATGAAATTTATAATAAGTAATACTAATCATTATTGACAGTGTTAAGTAATAATTCATTACTCCACACTTCACGACCAATCACACGTCTGAATTTTCATTACTTAACACTTTAATAGCCAATCAAAAAATAACGATAATTGCCGCGCGTTAAGTATGCTATGAAACAGAGAAGCGCGCTATTGTTAATTATCTGTCAAAATTAGTTTAAAACGTTTTTGTTTACAATAATACTATAATTTGTGTGATTAAACATGTGAGTTATGGATTCTGAAAGCGAACAAAGTGAAATTTGTACTCCACCAGATATTGTAAAAGCCGCACACGTAAGTTTCTTAAATTTACTGCCAGAAAAATCAAAAAAAAAGTATGAACAAGTTTATAAAGCTTTTATGGATTGGCGAATACGCAAAAATGTAAATTCCTTTTCGGAAAATGTTCTTATAGTATATTTTAGCGAACTTTCTGATAAATATAAATCATCGTCATTATGGGCTACTTATTCCATGTTAAGTAGTGTTAATATTTATTAAATAAAAATAAAAACAAAAAATTTAAGCAATCTGGCTTATACATAATGTAACATAAAAAAATAATTGTAAAATCTTATTATAACATATAGTCGTAGATAAAGTATAGTATTCTATTCGCAAGTAATAGCTATTACTCACTCGAATGAATTACAACACTCACCTTCGGCTCGTGTTGCAAACTTCATTCTTTTGAGTAATAGCTTATATTACTTACTCATTGAATAATATGCTATTATCTAATTCCGTTGTAAAAAGTCCTGTTTTACATCAATTTTTGAGGTTATGAAATGTAATTTTTTTCATAACTGTCATTCAAGAGTTATATAAGGAATTCTTTACATAACTAGTTACGTAATGAATGTTGACAGTTTGAACTTTCTCAAAAATGTTTGTAAATAACGGAAATAACTATTTATTAAAATTTTTAGGATTTATATACATTTAATAACTTTTCTGGTATTAAACAGTTCACGGCCATATTAGCAGATTCTTCGATATCAGAAGGAAGGTCTGTCTCGGATTCAGAACTTATTTTCAATGATGATATAAACTTTAAATTTAATAATTTTATTCATTTATTTTCACGGCAACGCTTTGGTAAATTGATTTATTGATTTTGAAATGTACTGAGCTGTCATAAATCTAGAATTTTATGTATTTTAAAAATTATTTTAGCGGAATTAGATAAAATTTTGTACGTAATACGTTATGAAAACGTAATATTGTTTGACTCATATAATTTGCAAAACCTTTTTATAACTGGTTACGTAAATAACTATTAGCCCACATGTAACTTACAAATATATCCCCTGTTCTGTAACTCAATAATTATTTGTTACTAGTGATGTAAAATATTCAGGTTTTTGTTTTTAGAGGTAAATACCACAAAAGACTGAATTTACGGATATTTAATATTATTAAAAATATTGTTTACTACATTGTAACCTAAAACATATAAAACAGTATTTAATTTATTTATAGAATAATAATTTAAACAATAATTTAAACAATAATTTACTCATTTTGTTACTGACGTATTTAATTAGCTAACAATAAAAAGTTGGTAGGTAAATACACCTCAGGTAAATAACGGGTAAATATCCAACTTTTATTTGTTTACCCATCGGGTATTTACCCAACTCACATCACTCTCTGTTGCTGATCAATACATTAATAACAACTCGTATTTTTCATGATTACGCTATAGATTTCCAGTATTCTGTGATCAAAATAATTTATTATATTTTTACTTCCTTGTACGAAGTAAAGGAAGTATTGTAATGGCGAAAGTTTTCGGTTTTCAGATTTCAGCGGAAATTTCCATTTTGATCATCCTTGAATCCATTTTGATTAATTTCGTCGTGACGTCTGTACGTACGTATGTATCTCGCATAATTCAAAATCGGTAAGCCGTAGAAAGTTTAAATTCTGTATTTAGGACTGTTATAACAGCTAGTTGTGCACCTCCCTTTTTGGTCATAACTTCGAAGTAGTACTTTACTTGAAGCCTATAATACTCGTAGATTTTAATGAAAAACTACATTAGAATATAATCCAAAACTTTTCAAATTTGGTATATAAGACTACTATATCAATGGAAATAACATAATAGATTTTAGTTAAAATGGACTAATCGGAAGTGATACATTACATGAAGCTGCTAACAGGTTTTTTTTGAAAAAAATGGTATTATTTTTACTTTAGAAATAAATGCTGCAAATAAAAGTTTTTGAGAATTAAATTTCACGGTTAACACATTAAGAATTATTAAATTAGCCTTTTGTATAACCGAGATAATTTTTAATTTTGAACAATTTAATATTTATACTTGTGTTTTCAAATTAATGGCGAAGAAACTATAGTTAAATATAAATTTTATTATTGTATTTCTTATGAACCATAAAAAAGTAAATAGCCGATATACCATTATTAATGTATAAGAAAAAAAATCTGATGTGGACACCACATGACTTCCTTGTACGCTATAACTATAGATATTTTTTTAATTGCACATATTTTACATTTAATCTTTTCTTTTTTCTTATTTTTATTGTAATCTATAGCAAACTTTAAATTTATGTATCTCTTGTTTTCAAGAAAAACTCTTATTAGCTTCATGTGATGTATCACTTCCGGTTAGTCCATTTTAACCAAAAACTATTATGCAATTTCCATTGATATACTAGTCTTATATACTAAATTTGAAAAGTTTTGGATTATATTTTAATGTAGTTTTTCATTAAAATCTATTATAGGCTTCAAGTAAAGTACTACTTCCGGAAGTTATGTAACGACCAAAAAGGAAGGTGCACAACTAGATGTAATAACAGTCCTAAATACAAAATTACAACTTTTTACGGCTTACCGTTTTTGAGTTATGTGAGATACATACATACGTACGTACGTACAGACGTCACGACGAAATTAGTCAAAATGGATTCAGGGATGGTCAAAATGCGTATTTCCGCTGAAATATGAGAACCGAAAATTTTCGCGATTACTTGTACGAAGTAAAGAAAGTATCTTTACTTCGTACAAGGAAGTAAAAAGGAAGTTGCATTGACATAACATGAAGCACAATGAGAATAAACATGCAAGCAAATTAGCATTATATGCGAGAATTCTGTATAATATAAATCGAAGGTCTCGCGCAACCTTCGACAGAGCGACTGACATAATCTTAATGCAAGGCACATCACTAGTGAGACATTAACTATGATTGATGCTGCTACTATCACGTCAACATGAAGAATGTTTTAAAAGGAGTTTATTTGAAACACGTTCAGCGTTCGAATGACATTTTTGGCAGGCGTTTACTTATATTCCCCCACCGGGTTTAATATATATTTGCCAAGCGGACGAACATGAAAGAATAAAATTATTTTTGCCCAAGGCGACCGAGTAAACAAAATAAATTAAAGTGAGAGACACCCAGGAATTTATCTGGGGAATATAAATCTTTAAATGTAGATTCTGAGAAAACGAGCGAGAGAGCTTCTTTTGTTTTTGTCCTGTGTACTCCTTTGGGATTAAATTTTTTATACGAAGTTTGCTACTAAATATAAAACAATATTTGTTTCTTTTTAATCGATTTATCATTGTTCGTCGTTATATTTCTCTTGTTATTTGTTACAAAAATAATTAAAATTGGATTCAATTATTTTTTTCGACAAATTGTAATTATTGCAAACAATTTTCATCATATTTCGACAGAAAAACAGACACTGCCTTAATAATGATAATTAATTTTAATTTCTTTTTTGTTTCCTTAGATTGACACTTTATAAATGAAAAACATGACGAAACAAGATTAAGAAACAGAAAAAATTAGTTTTTATATAAACATTATTTTCTTACAATCTTGAAGTAGGAATTGTAAAAAAAATTAATTAGATAAAGTTTATAAACATCTTTGTAATAATTTGTATAATTAATTAATAGTATGTTATGCATCAAGGGAGGGAAACAAGCGATTATTCCCGCGTGTGAAGTTGGCAAACAAAATCGAGGTTTGCCAACTACACACAAGGGATAATCGCGCCCTCCCGTGAAGCATATTATACTTTTCGTAACAAGTGCACAAAAATTTCTGTCTTATATGGGTTGTGTAACTAGTTATCTAGGAAACGCCGCAAACAGCTAATAATCGTAATCTCTGGGGAAAGAAACATCTCCCTAGGGAGAGAAACATCCTACCTAGAGAGAGAAACATAACGAACATAATGTTTCTCTCCCTAGGGGAGAAAAGCAGCGTTTCTCTCTCTAAAATTAGGGAATAAGAACGTGTTTCTTGTGCATGTGTTACGAAAACTATATTAATTGTATTAGGCACACATTTATAATAAAGTATAATGCCGATAAATTAGAAAAGTATATAAATTAACTTTACAATAGTGTTATATTTTCCATAATATGTTATTTCATAAAAAAATTAATTCGCGGACACTAATATGTTATATATAATGTAATGAGGTTTTGCACGAATTTTTTATTGTTGCTTTAATTGAAAGAGCAAGAAAAAATATTTGACACGTACTTTTCTCTTTATTTATATTTATCTTAATTAAATAAAATTCAATTCTTTTAATTGCGGTTGAGTTCCACCCAGTGCAGGATTTACGCTTAGGGCCCCCACTTTCTTGGTGACCCCCATTGACAATGAATATCTGGACTTACTTATACAGGGCCCCATATCTCATATAGCTTAGGGCCTTATCAACTTTGAATCCGGCCCTGATTCCACCACTTCTCCCCTTACCAACTGACGTAGGCAATGTCCGAACCGTTGAGCATGGCAAACTTCTTTACACCCATTTGTTATTTGAAATTAGTAAATATGTCAATAAAACTAAATAAAAATGAACTTATCTACAAATTTAAATATAAAAGTAGGTAGTAATAATATAATAATGTAATAAAATTCGACTACTATTTTACTACACAGTAAGTTGAAATATCAGCTTAATGATAGACAAAGTAGTTTGCGGATTGCTTCCAAAAGAAAAATATAATTTTAGTTAATTACGATTGTATAACATAAATTTCAACAAATTATTTCCATTTATATTGTAAAATATTGATTAAGGCTGTCCAAAAAGTTTGGAAACCCTTAAATATCTCGAGAACGAAGCATTCGATGACAAAGTTATAAAACACGTGATTTTTATTTTTCTAAAACTATTCAGGCATGATATGCAAACATACCCTCAACCCCCCTGGTAGGCGGGGTGGGGGTGAGTTTCAAAAACTTAAATGGAAACTCTCATTTTTTATTGCACTATTGTTCATTAGATTCATCCCGAAATTAATCTTCGCCAAATATTCCTATCCTGATATATTAATTTTGCTTCAACCACATTCATAGTTATTTTCATACAAGCCCATTTGTTCTTCTTACAATAACCCTTCAGTTCATATTTATCCATTTATTCTTAGATCGTCCCATTCATACACGTTATTCATTTAGTTACATTTTTTGATGATATCAATTTAAGCCCTTAAACATTTCTACAATGAATGGGTTGTATAAAACGAGTCATAATATACATTTAGGAATGATTTTTTGTTTTGTTTTGTTGGTTGTGATGATGAATACAGGATTTCCCCGGAAAACAAAGTCTCGATGAAAACCTCTGATGAGAGATGTATGCAAGCGACGGGAACAAAGCTAAACACACTAATTGAAGTAGCGACTGCTACATTTACTTTGGGCATTAGCGAAAGTTTCTTTCAAGCGCCCAGATAGCGGCGTATCTAGGCGGCTTTGTCTGAGTTTGATCCAATTTGCGCCGCTGTCAATGGAAGCCGAATGCCGCTCGCTGCGTTTAAATCCGTGAATAAGGAGATTCGAAACTCGGCTGACTTTTGCGCGAGGAATCTTTGTTCTCAGATAAGATATTTTACGATACAATCCCGAGTTAATACGCACTTTTTATCTCACGCAAGCAAGAACAATGTTTGCGCAGAGAGTTTACACAAAACTTTTCGCCAAATCAGTTTTCACACTGCTTTACAGAAATACACTTGCTATAATTCAAATATTAAGTGAAAAGATTTTAAGACAAGGACGATATATATAGGCTCTAACACAAAAAGCTGGTCATATGCGTTGAAAGTGAATCATACTTTTCAATCTGAAGTTATCACTAGAATAATAAACTTTTTGATATTATTGTTAATATACATGAAATAATTGTACGTTATAAATGTTAGAAATATTGTACTAAATATGAAAATATTAAATATATTTCCAATTAATAATGGAGAATGATTTTAAAATATTGATTTAATTTTTCAAAAGCGGTTGAAAGGAAAATAATGAAGAAATTCTGTATAATTATAAATACAGTGATCTGTAACTTTTGTTTAGTATAAGATAATAAATTTATTATATTATAGAAATTAGAATTAAGATAAGGACTTTTAAAATAAAAACAATAGTACCTATATTATTATTTTTAGGGGTAGGTGGCTCAGTGGTATCGAGTCGGCCTATGGAATTGAGAACCCGTGTTCGTTTCCAACAGACGACAAACAATTTTCACCACGTTAAAATTACACCTATGGCTCTCCCGCCACTAACATCTATGGTGGCCGTGATTTGACGGCTGGTAACCGCACTTCACGCGAAAAATATGTCACTTACTGAGATCAGCTATGGCAGAATGCCACAGCCATTAATGGGCAAAAGGCGTAAGGATATGTTTATTAAATTTTTTTAATTTATTATTTGTTTCTCTTTTAATGTTGTATTAAAAAAATACTATTAAGAGTAATTTTAAATCAAGTTATTACATTAATTATTCACCTAGTAACATAAGAAATGTTGACTTATTCTTAACAACTTTTACTTTTACTTTTTAGAAATGTAAACAATTATAAAAAACAAATATTAATAGCTCAAAATATACTTTCATATTGCTAATAACTATTATAAAATTGTTTAAAATTGAATTTAAACAAATTTAATTACCTTATTTCAGTTATAGCTCTTTATTAATTTTGACGCTTCATTCTAGAGATGAGCAATCCATCCTCGAAAAAAATTGAAGGTTTCTGATATTGAATCTTTTGCATGATATAATATTAAATTTTCGACAAAAATAATAATTGCTTGAAAATTTGTAAACTCAGAGTGAGAATAATAAATGCTCGGTAAAAATAATACATGCTGAATAAGAATAATAAACCAACGATAAAATAATAGCTACCTATAAAAATTATAAATGCTCCCTTAAAATTCTATATACTCAGTAAACATAATAAATGCAGGATAAAAATAGGAATTATCAATAAACATTTTCAATAAATATAAAACATGTTTGATATAAACCGTGAACACTCGATAATAGTTATTTGTGTATCTATGCCGCGAAAGGATCGTATGTATGTGTCGAAAAAAAAGTTTGTTGGCCAAATTTTCTGAATACACCAAATAATTTTTCGATTGAGGTGCACACAAAATATTTTACATGACTGTTCATTAAAAACTTCAGAATTTATAAATAAATAAATAAATCATCACGCTCACGTCGTTTACCTATTACTGGGTGTGGCACTCTGTAGTAGCAGATCTCGGTAAGTGATATATTTCTTGGCCTGAAGTACGGTTACCAGTCGTCAAATCACGACCTACAAAAACGTTGGTGGAGGGAGAGCTACTGGGGTTATGTAGTGAAAATTGTTTGTCGGCTGTGGGAATTGAGACCGGGTTCTCAAATCCAGAAGCCGACTCAATGCCACTAACACTATTATTTATTACGAATTTAATTTTGAAGTGAAGGTTAGTATAAATATAAATATGTAACCAAAGAAACGTTTTCAGAAGTTGTTTATTTATCGGCAGGATTTTGTATTCATGTTTTTCCTGGTTTAGAATAGCTGCCAAAGTAGTTGACAGCCTAATAATGATTTTTTGCTGGACTGTTTATAAAAAAAATAATTTCGGAGGCTGAATTGTGTGCGTAAATGTCAACTTTGTTTGAAAGTGGCGCCAAAAATAATAATTATAGTGAACAATTTGTAGTACTCAGCAATAATAAGTGGTTGGTAATAAAAACAATAATTCTTTAAAGCAAATACATGCTTTCAGTAAAAAATAATTGCCGAGCAAACATATTAATTATTCCGTAAAATGGATAAGAATAATAATAAATTTATTATTGAAATGACTCAATTCTAGTGATCTGTACAATTTTGTTTGAGTGAAGTATGCAATATAATAGTTATTTATGTATTAAGGGAATAAACTAGGGTTTTATTCCCGAGACTGTAATTCGGCTTCACCTAGGGCATTTTCAGTTGAGGGATTAACGAAGTTAATTCCAAAAGTGCATACAAAACTTTTTTCTCGACGTCCCGATTATTAAATTTAAATAATTTAAATTATTTATGATTCATTGATATGCGTTCAGAGAATCAAGTTTGCAATGAAAAAAATCATAAAAATTTGTTATCAAGGAGATTGTTTATTTATATCGTGAAAAATTTTCATGAATTAATAATTTCAATTTGTTCCTGCGATTTGTGAAGAAGATATTGTTGGAATACCTGAAGATGTTGCTGCTGCAGCAAAAGAAGCAACAAATAGTTTGTTACCAATAAAATCAAGAAAATCCGTAAGTTTTTAGGCAGATAGCGGGGTTGATATTCTTACTGTCAAAAGACATAGTGGATGGAAATCGAATGCTATTGCAGAGGGTTATATAGAAGATTGAAAGGAGAACAAAGTTCAAATAGCACGAAAGGTTTTACTGGTAAAGGAAACGAACCTTCAACAAGCAATATTTCAACGAATCAACAAATGAAGACAGATGAATGTCATTACATAAATATTGTAAACTCATCTAATGTGAATATTGTTATTAATAAATAAAATAATTATGGACAGCTGTCATTTCCTTTATTCCCTCACTTTATTCCCTAGGGAATAAAATAGTCTATTATGTGTGAAATGTCAACTATATAAAGTGACAGTTTAATCTTGGTCGGGAAAAAACAACTGTTTATTATTATTATGTTAAATAAATTATAAATGTAGAAATGTGTTTTAAACTTTCATATTACATGTTTATAAAACTCTTCAAAATGTGCCTCAAATTTCATAAAATATAAATATATACTACTTCCAGCTTAGCTGAAAATGAAATTAGCTTTGTTATTCTAAATAGCACATTAGGTATAGTTTTCAAAATTCTAAACGATATTTAATTGTACATAATTAATTTGATTGGTACTCTAATTCAATTTTCGTTCTTCGTTTCGATGAGGGTGAAGCACTTTCTCGCTCTTCAGAATCACTACTTTAACTTTGATACCCTAATAAAAAAGTTAGCGATTGCATTTTATCGTTTAACTTAACAACTATGAGTATCAGCACTACGAATAGTTTAACAATAAACTGCTTCTATTGTCTAGATTGCAATAGCGGACGTAATGCAAATAATTTATTATGCAAAATCTTCAATCAAAAATACTGCATATTTCTTAAATGTATATTGAACAAATTATATTATATATCCAGCTAACTTTATTCATCATTTATTATTTTTATTGTGCATAACATATTTAAATATACATTTCTTGAACGAAATTTTTTCATTATTTATCTTGTAAAGTATAATAAAACGTCGAGCATTTTATTAGCATCAATTAATTGGACATGTCAAGAGATTTTTTGAGAAAAGTGTAAAAAAATTATTCTGTTTTGTAGTATTGACATACATACATATATACAAAATAAAATAAATAAATATATCATTACGCCTTTTACCCTCTACTGGGTGTGTCGCTCTGCCTAAACAGATGTCGGTAAGTGATATATTTTTTTGCTTGAAGTGCGGTTACCATCCGTCAGTTCACGGCCCTCAAAGATATTAGTGGAGGAGGAGCTACAGGGGTAGATTTAAATTGGTGAAAATTGTATGCCGGCTGTGGGGATCGAACCAGGGTTCTCAAGAGCCACAGTCCGACTCGATACCACTGAGCCACCTGCTCCATATACATACAGGGTGTTAAAAAAGTTCCGGGACGGTGAAATATCTCGAGAAATACACATCGAATCAAGAAACAAAAAAACACGTGTTTCATATTTTGCAAAAACCTATCTAAGCACATCAAACACAAACCCCAACTCCCACTCCAAGGGGTGGGGCAGGGGGCAACTTTAAAACCTTAAATGGGAACCTCCATTTTTTATTGCAGATTCATATTCTGCGAGAAAAAATAAGTTAATTTTATCTGAAACTTTTTTTCCAATTCGGAATAGATGGCGCTCTAATCGCAAAAATAAGTTTTAACATGATTCTGAAAGAAAAGTAAAAAACGATCTAATATCATAAGAAATACATCGAATCAAATAAAAAAATCAACATAATCACAAGTAGCCTCAAGCCTTTCACCGACTAAATGCTTGAAATAAATATTTTATTCCTTTATTTTTTTTGAGGGTGACTTTTTTTCGTCCCTTTGCGATTAGAGCGCCATCTATTCTGAATTGGAAAAAAATTTCAGATAAAATTAACTTATTTTTTTCGCAGTTGCCCCCCGTCCCACCCCTTGGGGGTGAGAGTTGGGGTGTGTGTTTGGTGTGCTTAGATAGGTTTTTGCAAAATATGAAACAGGTGTTTTTTTGTTACTTGATTCGATGTGTGTGTTTCGAGATATTTCACTGTCCCGGAACTTTTTTAACATCCTGTATATACATGTCCCTATATTCTATAAATGGGATAACATGAACCTCCTCCTAAACATTCCCAGAACATCCACTTATCACATTCACATTTCCTCCATATAAACTCATTTATTCCACACACTTGGAATTTTTCTTTATCTCGGGCTCTTGAAATTCAAGGGCGCTCAGCATTAATCTATTTCTCTTAGACTTAAAGACGGTATTGAAAGCGACCATTTCAAGATGAATCGAATCTTAAAAAAGTACAATACGAGTACAATAAAAAGAGGTTACAAAAGTAGAACTTAGGACAACAAAAGAAAGAATGTATAAATTTTTGTGCATGGGCTAAACTGCAGTTGACGGACAATCCTGAAGTTGGCCGCAGGACGCTAGGGACTTCTGGGGAAAACGGCAGTTCGAACGGTACAAGTTCGACATTAAAAGCAAGCGATTTGTTACTTTTTACCATAAAAATACGTTCTATACTAGGTCACGCATGGTTAGTGGTGTTTATTATTTAAACAAAAACATCCGACTTTGCTAACAAAACGTTTTTAAATTATCTTGACAGTCAAATTTGACGTTTTTACCATAAAAATACGTTCTATACTAGGTCAGGCATGGTTAGTGGTGTTTATTATTTAAAAAAATCTGATGTCGACACCACATGACTTCCTTGTACGCGTATTAAACTATAGATATTTTTTACATTGCACATATTTTATTTTTTGTTCTAATCCATAGCAAAATTTTTTTTTTTTTTAATCTAAAAATATATAATATTTAAATTTAGATATCTCGTTTATGCTAATTTAAAAATTCTTAATGTGCTAGACGCAGAATTTAATTCTCTAAAACTTATATTTGCAGCATTCATTTCTAAAATTAAAATAATTTTTTTTTAAATAAAAAAATATATAATATTTAAATTTAGATATCTCATTTATGCAAAAAGTTAATTTAAAAATTCTTAATATGCTAGACGCAGAATTTAATTCTCTAAAATTATTTGTAGCATTTATTTCTAAAATTAAAATAATACCATTTTTTTTCAAGGAAAACTGTTAGCAGCTTTATGTAATGTGCCACTTCCGGTTAGTCTATTTTAACCAAAATCTATTATGTTATTTCCATTAATATAGTAGTCTTATATACCAAATTTGGAAAGTTTTAAATTATATTTGAATATAGTTTTTCATGAAAATCTATTATAGGCTTCAAGTAAAGTACCAGTTCCGGTAGTTGTATAATGACCAAAAAGGGAGGTGCACAACTAGATGTTATAACAGTCCTAAATATAAAATTTCAATTTTCTACGGCTTACCGTTTTTGAGTTATGCGAGATACATACGTACGTACGTACAGACGGCATGACGAAATTAGTCAAAATAAATTCAGGGAAGGCCAAAATACCTATTTCCGTTGAAATCTGAGAACCGAAAATTTTAACGATTACAATATTTCCTTTACTTCGTACAAGGAAGTAAAAACATCCGACTTTTCTAACAAAACGTTTTTAAATTATCTTGACATTCAAATTTGCCGGGTTTTTCTATGTCCGACTTGTGCCGATTTCACTAAAAGTCACTAGCGACTCGCAGTCAAATTCAGGATTGTCCGTCACTGCACTTTTAGCTGTGCATGTAATATACGATTAAGTTACGGCATGCATAGTTTATAGATGCTAGTGGATAAAAACTACATTACAATAAAACAATTACATGACAAAATTGCATAGCGCTTTGATTTGATTTATTAAAAGAATAAATAACATTCGTATTTCACGTGATGAATATATATTTTAGATTAATTGTTTGACTGTCCGAGTTTCATTTCATGTTTATATATTATATAAAACTGTGATGCTTGGTGCATTTAAACATGAAAAATAGTTTGTTAAATAAATGGAACAGCGCCATTACTGCCGCGTGCGCCGCTGCATAATGCATGACATGCACTCGTTCAATTTGTTTTGTTGTGTGTAATTTTCACTTCATTTTTCTTCGACTAACGTTTATTACTATTTTATTCATAGCCATGCTAATGGCTTCTATCAATGACCTGCTCTATCACTTACAATATAAAATAATAAAATAAATATTTATAATGTGTCATGCTATTTTACCTATTTTGGATGACATAGTTCTGTAGTCGTTAGAGCTTTATTTCATATATACTCATAACTACAAAATAATGGCGGACATAGCGTAACATTGAATAAAAATGTAATATAATTCTTTATGAAAAATAATACTGCTGCAATTTTAAATGATACTAATAGCGAAATAAAATTTACTGTCCCAGTCTTACGTTACCTTCATAATTGTACTTATTCTTAGTGTGATATTTATTGATTTAAAATTGACACAAAAAATGAACTTGCTCGTAGATTAATTGAAATTCAGAAAGTTTGTTCTTACCTTTAAAACTTTTGATGTATCTATTACGAACTTCCTTTTCCAAGTTAGCAACTTGTTTGATTTTTTTGTAATCTGCAACAAAAAAACTGAAGGTTAGATACATAAATTTTGTGAAATACGCAAATTATAAAAAATTTATTTCATTTTATGATGAAGTCTCCTATAGGTAAATTTACATAAACAAAAAATGATTTAATATATACAGAGTGTTTGAAAAATGTGTTAACATATGAGAAATAGTTATTGGTGTATTAAGAGCGTAAGGTGATTCTTTGTTACTCGAACACGGTAGTTGCAGCGCGAGCCGAATGCGAGAGCTGCAATAGTGTAAGAGGAACAAAGACACTTTACGTTCGTGATACACACATAATTTTTTCTACGATTGCATCTTAAAATTATTAAAAAACGTATACGTACTGAAAATAAATTAAATTCTATTTACTATCAATATGACAAGTTTCTGTATTGTTTGTTTTTCTGGTAATTATTGAAATAAGCGCGCATTTAATATCATTTTCGCGCGTTGCCATTGGAAATGCACGGATTTAACATCTTTTTCCAAGATATTTTTCGATTATTACACAGAAAACGTTAATTTTACGATGACAAATGAGAGCGTAATTGTCAACTTTTCATAGCAATCGTAGAAAACAGTTATTTATGTATTAAGAGCGTAAAGTGATTCTTTGTTAACTGTCAACTGACAATATGACAAATTTCTGTTTTGTTTGTATAGCTGGTAACTATTGAAATAAGCGCGTATTTAATATCTTTTTTGCGCGTTGCCATTGGAAAGTGCGACAAAGATATTTTTCGATTGTCAACTTTACGATGACAAATGAAAGCGTAATTGTCAACTTTTCATACCAATCGTAGAAAAAGTTAATTGTGGTAATTGTAATTAATTTTTCTTGCTTGTTGAATTATCATGTAAAATAAAACTTGTTGCCATGACAATAAGTAATACAATGTTAAAACTTAAGCGGCAATGTTCATATCTACTATTAGATATTTTAAATAAAATAAATAAATAAATATATCATCACGCATTTTATCCATTACTGGGTGTGTCACTCTAACGTAGCATTTTTATTTGTTATTGCAATTAAGTTTATTTAGAATGAGTTTCTACAAAATTTGCTCAATATGGAAACGTTTGACTGACCTAAGTGACAATATAGTTAAATGTGATTATTGTGTGCAACGGGAAACATTTTACAACAAAACATTTTTACTGTATACAAGTTGTAAAATAACAAATTTAGAAAATTCTGCAAAACTTATTTCATTTATTTTGACAGAGGTATCTATAGTTTACAGTTTACAATTTGTGATAATTTTTAACAGTACCAATCACTATACAGCAAAATGAGTATCTCACGCACGCTCCCAAATTATTTTTTGTCAGGTTCCATTAGTTACAACACATCAATAGTATCAAATTCATATTATTAAGTTAATATAGTATGTTATGCATCAAGGGAGGGAAACAAGCGATTATTCCCGCGTGTGAAGTTGGCGACTTCAGCTCGAGCCTTCGGCCCACGCTTACGTCTCGGTTTGTCAACTTCACACAAGGGATAATCGCGCCCTCCCGTGAATCATATTATACTTTTCGTAACAAGTGCACAAAAATTACCGTCTTATCGGGACAAATGTCATATATGGGTTTCGTAACTAGTTACCTAGGAAACGCCGCAAACAGCTAATAATCGTAGTCCCTAGGGAGAGAAACATGCTACCTTGGGAAAGAAACATCCTACCTAGGGAGAGAAACAGAATGTGTTTCTCTCTCTAAAATTACGGAATAAGAACGTGTGTCTTGTGCATGTGTTACGAAAATTATAGTATTATTCTTCATTTACAGATGTAGAAAAAAATGTTGGTTTGTGTTTCGTGGGCAAAATTATTGTTTGTTGGTGCATTCGATTGAATTTTTTGTCTCGACTAAAAGTAAAATTCTCAGCGCAACAAATAAACACTCATTTTGCGCAGTTAATACAAAAATAACTATTGTTCCGTGATCTGTATATCATAAATATATATCTCTGTTTGATCCCGAAGTATAGAAACATTATGTTCATAGGTATAAATAAATATATCATCACGCCTTTTATCCATTACTGGGTGTGCCACTCTGTCTAAGCAGATCTCGGTAAGTGATATATTTTGTGCGTGAAGTGCGGTTACCAGCCGTCAAATCACGGCCCCCAAAGATATTAGTGGAGAGGGAGCCACAAGGATAGATTTAAATTGGTGAAAATTGTTTGTCGACTGTGGGGATTGAACCAGGGTTCTCAAGCTCCACAAGCCGACTCGATACCACTGAGTAACCTACCCTATAGGTATGGAAAGTAAAAAATACAACTGCGTCAGAGTGATTCGAATCCTATTACTCGTATAAGCTGAAAGTCACCTATACTGACATTGGGAACATCATCAATAAATAAATAAAATGAAATTAGTATCCACTCCAGGTTTCCAGTACCAACTGTGTAAAAACGTCCAATATTATTTAGTATGTTAGTGCGTCCCAGCAATGCTGTTCCGCTCGTTAATTTCTCCAGTTGCCTGGCTGCGTAGCGGTGTCCGAATTTGTCAAGGGGCCGCGTGAATTGATCTCCATGCGTGTCAGGCATGCTGAGTGGCCCCTGTCTCAGTGCCTGCGCTCCTGGTTAGTTAACCGCGAGTTCAACCAATTAATGGTGGCAGCCCTGGTGTGCACCCCCGCATGACTCGCACGGCCCGCATACTAACTATCTGCATCTAGTGACGCAGGCATCAAATAAGAGCGAATGAAATAATGAATATCCAAAATAGGTTAGAATGCAACACACATTTATTTATTTATAGTTTGAATGAGTTCAAATAGGGGATTTTCGGATTAGAATATCGTAATGTTAACCACATCAAAGTACTGCTGGATGTATCTGTCAACCAATAAAATTATGCATTGATTTGGAATTAATTTAATGAACAGCAAGCTTTATCAATTATTCTAATCAGTGCAAATAAATAAGCGATTATAAAAATCTCCGTAGTTTCTGAGCAAATAAATGCTACATTGACAGTTTTTTAAACGTCAGAAAGAAAATAGTTATTTGTGTATTAAGAGCGTAAAGTGATTCTTTGTTATTCGAACACGATAGTGTACAAGAGAAACAAAGACACTTTACGCTCGTGATACAAGCATAATTTTTTCTACGATTGCATCTTAAACAGCACACTTGTTAAAAGATCAAAATTTAATACCATTGAATGAATGAAACAAAATTTAAACCATTACAGCATCTATTAGCTTCTAAAGTAGCATACGAACAACAACAAACTAAATATAAATATAAATAGAGATTTAACCACACATTTGCAGTAGGTTACAAGTACGTATTGTGGTGCACCGGTTGAAAAAGAACATTAGAGATTTGGATGTTCAAGTGTTTAGTTTTCGATATCAACTTAGAGGTCAGAGTGTTTTTGAATTTGTGGCTTTAAATTGTTGATGTCTACACTTTGATTTAGTGATTTAGATGTTTCTTTTTGAATATTTGATGTCTACTTCATAATTTAGCTATTTTGATGTTTTAACTTCAATCATTTGATGTCAATTGTCAGAGAACTTTATAAAGTTTTATTAACCCAACCCTTTAAGGAGAAAGAATTGGCTGAAAATTTAGTTGTTTAGTTTAATTTTAGAATTTGGTTCCTAACATCTTTCGGGTCCGTGATTTGACGGCTAGTATCTGTACTTCACGCGCATATAAATATCTCTTACCGAGATCTGCTACGGTATAGTACCTCACCCAGTAATGGGAAAAAGGCTTAATGATGTATTTATTTATTTTAGAAGTCAAAATTTGTACTATTGATCGAAGATAAACAGTTTTCAATAAACTCATTCTAAATTAGAATAAGAATTAAGTTATTGACATTAAAGTCCGATCGAAGATAAGTAGAAATAATTTTGAAAAATAATAAGTATTCGCTGGGATTTAAACCCAGAACCTTTCACACGCTAGATGATTGCTCTACCACTTAAGTTACAAATACTCGGTGAAGTACTTGAAATTTGTAAAGTGGCATGGGTTGCGTCAATTAGTTATAATCAACAACTTCTTTATGAATCTTTTAGTGGATGCTCTATGAATGTTTCAGGGGTTTGTGCTACCCCATTTAATGGGATATAGCGTGATGTTATGTATGTATGTATGTATGTAACAACTTATAGTATGCATAAGAATTATGTTATTGACATTAAAGTCTGAGCGTAGATATATAGAAATAATTTTAAAGAGAATTATTTGAACTGAATTAAGTTAATAAAGAATAAGAACAACAATTCATATTTATTTACATTTCTTTGTAGTGACACTCACAGTATTTTATTAAAGCTACTTCGCTGTTATCGTTGCTTTTACCATTAATCCAATATAAATATAAGTCAATTGTAACTGTGCTCGCTTCGCTCGCATTTTTAACAATAAAATCCTAAGACGGTAAAAATGCAATCTTATCAAACTCAAGTCGTTAAACTAAGATTACGTAAAAATATAAACAAAATTGCAAACGTATCATTTAAACGGCTGCCGGACACTTTCTGAAATTATTTACTGATCTTAAGACACGATAACTTCGGACACATTTGACCATATATTTTATAAATTGAACCATTAAAATAGTTTTATATTAAATTGTCGATGAAATACGACATAGAAGTACTTTCAATGAAATTTTTAAAGTTGCATCATGAAAGTCAATATAAAAAGGTTATTTAAAATATTAAAAAATTATATTCTTTCACATTTGAAACGTCTTTTTCAAATTTACGACAGTAAAATATATTTGCAATCAATAAGATCGCATAAATTTTGCACCGTCAATTATTGTAAAGACAGGATGCATGATTTGGATCATGATTCAATAGCTGATCAATTTATAAATAGTAATATTATTAGGCGTAACAGTTTTTATTATCTAATTAAGAAAGATTTCAAAATATACAAAGTGTTTTTATACTTCGGAAAAAAATTAAGGGGTTATATATACATACCGATTGTAGAACAAAAAGAACATGGATCTTGATATGTACATTTTTAGTGTCACTGAGCAACAGTATCCACAGTCATTTGTTATTGAATACAGAGTACATTGACAATTCTACATTGATAATATCATGCTATATCCCATCAAATAGGGTAGTACGAACCCATGAAAAATAGAACATCCACTCATCACATTTATCAAGGAATCAATCTTATGTTTATAAATATAATTTAATGACTAATTAAATTATAATTATAAACACTAGAATAGCTATGAAAACCAGTGGCAAAAAAATTAATGTAAAACGCCCATAATTTTGCCAATTTTTTAAAATGTTTTTTGTTCCATGATCAGCACGTTATATAATATAAACCCTTAATTTTTTTAGAAAGTACAAAAATACCCTATATGGGTAGGTAAATTATGTTGGTACCTATAAATTTAGTTTCCTGCTTTTGGGATTTTAGTTAGGTAACGACTACCTATCTTAGATTTTTCTTATACTTACAAATAACACTACCCACCTGTCACTCACTGATTTAAATGAAACTTGGCACACTAATAGAACTCTAAAAAATATTGAACCTCTATTTTTTTTTTCCGTAAGTTGCGTTTTTGGGGTACAAACCACCCTTGAAAGGTGGCAAAAGCAAGAAACGCCATAAATGAAATTAAATAATACCAAAATATTACGCGACCATAAAGTTAAACAATAAATTTAAAAAATAAATAAATAATCGTGTCTGTATATATATATATATATATATATATATATATATATATATATATATATATATATATATATATATATATATATATATATATACATACAGGGTGTTAAAAAAGTTCCGGGACGGTGAAATATCTCGAGAAATACACATCAAATCAAGAAACAAAAAAACACGTGTTTTATATTTTGCAAAAACCTATCTAAGCACACCAAACACAAACCCCAACTCCCACCCCCAGGGGGTGGGGCAGGGGGCACCTTTGAAACCTTAAATGGAAACCCCCATATTTTATTGCAGATTTGTATTCAGCGAAAAAAATTAGTTAATTTTATCTAATTATATAATTATTATCGTTTAATACTTGAACGTAATTATCAAATAGCAATTTAACTTTTGTATGTATTTTAGATATAGAAATATAATAATAATTAAATTACTCACATTTTCTCGTATAAGGTAAATCTGTCATTTTTACAATAATCACATAAACACAAATATAGTTATCACTGCGAAAGTTTAGACGAAACTAACGATTTTAAACTGCTACTTGCTGCGTGGTTACAGCTTGTAAGGTACCTAATTAATTAAAGAATTAAACGTTCTAACAGTCCCGTAACATAAATGTATAAATATAGGTGTTCCTTTTGTTCTCTCTATAAATGTAAAAATTTAATTCTTTTTTGAGCTACCGGCTCATTTTTTATAATTACTGGCCTTGTTTTTAACATATTCATACGAATTTACCGATCTCATAGTAGTCGTAGAAACCAAGTACAACAAACGTGTTATTGATTTTAGATATAGCAACGGAAATGTTGACGCTAAAACACTGTTCATAATGATACAAATAATATGTTCATCATAATAATAATCATATCACTTATTTTACACAAAATTCATCTAATAGTTATTTTTGTATTAGTGCGCGAAATGAGTGTATTGTTGTTACGCGTGAGAATGTCACTTTTAGTCGAGACCGCAGAAAAGTCATTCGAACAAGCCAAAAAACAAGAATTTCGCCCACGAAATACAAACAACATTTTTTCTACAACTGTCAAAAATGAATAATACTATAATTATTGATTTATTCAAGTAAATTGAAGGAAAAAATTTAAAATAATATGAATTTGTTATTATTTATGTTTTGTAACCATTGGAACGTGCGCGAAATACTCATGTTGCGCATAAAGGTGTGAACAGTACGCAAAATGATTATTTTGTGCACTAGGGTGCAAAATAGTGCGCGAAATACGCGTTGCCATAGTAATGTAAATGATGAAAAAAATCACATTTTTTGTGTATTGACATTAGTTAAAAAATTGAGCATTTTTTTGACAGTTGTAGAAAATAGTTAAACGTAAAGTGATTCTTTGTTACTCGAGCACGGAAATTGCAGCACGAGTCGAAGGCGACAGCTGCTATAGTGTAGTAAAAGGAACAAAGACACTATATGCTCGTGATACACACATAATTTTTTCTACGATTGCATCTTAAATTATTAATAAACCAATAAGTACTGATAATATCGTAAATTCATTTGTGTTGATATTACAAGTTTCTGTTTTGTTTGTATCCTTGGTAACTATTGAAGTAAGCACATATTTACTATCTTTTTTGCGCATGGCGCGCAAAAATAACTTTACGTGCACAAATGAGAGCGTACTTGTCAACTTTTCATAGCAATCTCATTATAATTAATTAATTGTTGACAGCTAATGTCAAATTATTATTATTTGCATGAAGATTTATTAAATTTGAAACTACCAAACTAAATAAAATTTACTTATTTATCACAAAATTTAAAGTAAAGTTTGAACAATGATTAAAATGAATAGGAGCAACCACCTTATTATTTGTTTCAAACTTATAGCACGTGCCGTACTTTGAAGAAAATATTTTCTGCCTCCAGTTTAGATAATTTTCTCTTGAACTTTCTCTGTTTGTTATTATATCTAGAGTTGAATTAGAAGTAGAATGAACATTGTTAGAATTAGCATTGTATAAAATTTGATTTGCAAATTGTATTTTATTTTGCTGTTAATCTCTTACGTAACTTTCTACAACTGTAGAAGAGAGTTTGAACCCAAGTTGGGTACATTTACTCCATTATCAGCTGAGAATGTGGCTGATAATTTTCTAACAGCAAGTCCGGTATAAAAATTTGGACTTTACAAATGCAGAAACTGCACAATTTTTGAAGGTATTTTAGTAATTTTTGCCATTATTTTAATCAACAATTTTTTAACATTTTATGCATTTTCACCCCATCCTTTTATTTCGTGAGCACAATTGTATCGAAAATGGCTGTCAATATAACATATTTCATATCAATGGGGTAAAGTATTGTTTTATACAGAAGAATATGTCATCAAATTTTGCTGAATAATCGATATGTTTAAAAAAAGAAGTATTTTTTTCTTTCAAATATTGGAATTGACAGTATGATAATTTATTTTAATTCATTAATCGATACCTCATTAAAATTTATATATGTAGCATCAAACGAAAAAAATGTGGTAGATGAAAAAATTGTCATTTTTGTTTTTAAACGCTGTAAATTGTAAAGTAAAAGCGTAAAATGCTCAAAAACAATGATTAAGATGATATTATGGATACACCGCCCGAGATTAGTGATTGTGCGAAGAAAGAAATTTCGAATATGAAGCAGTTAGCAACCGTTTCAAGTAAAGGCATATATATTAGGGTGGTTCTTAAAAAATTTTTTTTCGCTCCCACCCCTTGAAACGAAAGCTTATATGAAAATAAAATTTTCGGCCAAGTTTCATGAAAAAATATGAAGATTAACCAGTTAAAGTTTAAATGGGGATTAACATGGGTTTTGGATACTTGCGGGTATTACACGATATAACTCAGTTAGTCCTCTATTTTTGGACTCCAATATGACTTATGTAAAGGATTTGACATCGCTGAACCCGAATCTGATGGTAATAACAGTATTCAGCTACATGACAGCTGTGCAGAATTTGATGCCCTAAAACTTTTATTTGACGCATTTTTGCTTAAAATAATTAAGGAAGCAGGAAATTGCAAAAAACTGATTTCCCATGTTAAATCCCTATGACCGGCTGAGCGAGTCACCATTCTGTATATACGAGCCCCGTCCCGTAACAGTTGGCCCACTTGCTTAAAATGCATTTATTTTAATTTTAACAATCCAATTGCAATCTATAATATCAAAAACTTATATTTTTTATATCATCTATATATATTTCCTCTTTTTAACTTAAATTAACTTAAGTTTTTTCTTTTTTAATTAAAAGTTTAACAAAAAACAATAACAAGAACTTAAATGTTAGTGTAATTTTTTAAGTTACCATCGGGTAACATCACCTTTATGTTTAATAACTGCCGTAATTCTTTGAGGCGTTGTGTTTACTAAAGTCTGACAATCTATTGGCGTAAATTGATCCCAAATTTCTTGAAGTTTTCGCTTCAGTTCTGGTATAGATCTTGCAGGACTTGCACGTAACCTTTTTTTCATCTTATTCCACAATGTTTCAATAGGCGACAAGTCAGGGCTACTAGACACCCATTCTAAGAGTGGAATATTTTGTCTGAAAACCATTTCGAAGATTTTTTAGACGTATGACAGGCCGCACCGTCTTGTTGAAAGATAAAATCTTCTCCAGAATCCAAAGCGTCTTGCATTGATGGTAGTAAAGATTCTTCTAAAATGTTTAAGTATTTTTCTGTATTGATAATTCCATCAATAAAATGTAATATTCCTACACCTTTTGCAGACATTGATCCCCACACCATAACAGATGCTGGAAACTTAACCTTTCTTTTCATATAATCTGGATGATACGCTTCGTTTTCCTGTCGAATTACTCTGCTTCTACTGTCACCAATAGAAACTTCAAACCGAGACTCATCACTCCAATGTATACAATTCCACTGTTCAGGAATCCAGTTTTTATGTTCTTTAGCCCACTTCAATCTGTTTTGCTTTTGTTTTATTGTCAATAACGGTTTTTCTTTAGCCTAAAAAATTATATAGATTTTTTGAAATTTTTCACTCAGACAACAATTTTAAAACACAACCTTGTATGTCTTGAATCCCAACTTTTGAGCTTCTCTATGGCATGTAGATCTTGAAACTTGCTTTCCAATTGCTTCACCCCACAATACGCTGAGTTTTCCGTAATTAGCACGTCTATTTTGACGAATAACTTTATTTAATGCTCTCTTATTAATATCTATAATTTTACTTTTCTTCACATATTGGGGTTTTGAGGCAATGATCCGCTTGTATTGTACAATCACACAATATTTCTAACACTATATCGTGATAAACATAATAATTTTCCAATTTCTGAATTTGATTTTCCAGTTTTAGATAAATTAATTATGATAGATCGAAGATTCTCATCTATCTTTTTACCTCTAGTCATTTCAATGTAAAAAATTAAGTCTTTTGAAAAATTAATGTCAATAAACAACAATTGTTTTGACGTATCTATGCATAGCCACTTCGATAGCTACCAAATTTCTAAACAAAGTGTAAGTAATTTGAAGACTTATAAACTATATAAAATGCAAAATTTTCATGTATAAAAATCAATTATATTTTTTGTAATAAAAAATAATATTCCTTTAAATATTTATTTCCAATTAACTATAAAAAGTCTAAATATCAATATTAGGTTAAATAAATACAGTTAAATTACATAAATATAATTATTTTCTTATAATAACTACATAAATTAAAATTTCAGCAATTGGGCCAACTGATGTGGGACGGGGCTCGTATATAAAAACTCAAAAATAATTAAATTGATATATTTAGAATCATAATAGATAGCTCATAAAAAGGGGTTTATCTTGAAGTTAAGAACCGGAGTTCGAATCTCGCAGTTGACAAATTATATTTCACATTAAAATTGCTCCTGTTTTTCCATCTCCACTAATATCTTGGGGGGGGGGGGGTCGTAATTTAGCATCGTGACACTTAATGAGATCTGCTACGACTTTTACTCCAGCATGCTGACGGATATAATATATAAATTGTATTGATAGTATATTTCTTGCAAACATCCGAGAGATTCAAACCATCTACAGTTTGGTCGGAATATTCGATGTTGCATGCTTCATTAAATGTTAAAAATAATAATTTTGCGCGCCGTAACATAATATTTAGTTTGTAAACTATTATTTTCTGTAGTAAAATGAAGCATGCAAATATGTATGCAACGAAATGTGTTAAGGTGCATGAAACAGCATTAGTGTTATTAAAAAAATCATAACAAATAAAAAGGTAAATAAACAATCACTTGGATACCAACATAGCCATAGTAGACTTTTATCTCGCTGTTATGATCTGTCATTAAAAATAATATTTCCTATTTTTTTTTTTCAGTTAGGATAAAATAAACAGTGTTACGATGAATGTAATGGTATCTGCTTTTTACAGTACTCTAAAATTTTTAAGAACTCGGTGCTAACGTCGCTTGTTTTTCAAACTATTGTAATGTACTCGTAAAAAGCTATACCTTGAGTTTATTTTAATGTAAAACATGGTTACGAATTTGACACCAATATATTAAAGTGTTTATTTTAAAATGATACATAGGTTGTGAAGCTAATAATTGTATTAATTTGTGTCGTATTATTATTAACAATTTGCTACCTGTGTTTATTATGCACATAAAGCAAAAGGTTAAATATTAAATTTTACTTTCTTGTACGAAGTATTGTAATCGCGAAAATTTTCGGTTTTCAGATTTCAGCGGAAATATCGATTTTGACCATCCCTGAATCCATTTTGACTAATTTCGTCGTGATGTCTGTACGTACGTACGTATGTATCTCGCATAAATCAAAAACGGTAAGCCGTAGAAAGTTGAAATTTTGTATTTAGACTTGTTATAACATCTAGTTGTGCACCTATCTTTTTGGTCATTATATAACTTCAGGAAGTGGTACTTTACTTGAAGCCTATAATAGATTTTCATGAAAAACTATATTAAAATATAAAAAACTTGTAAAATTTGGTATATAGAACTACTATATCAATGGAAATAATATAATAGATTTTGGTTAAAATCGATTAACCGGAAGTGATACATTACATGAAGCTGCTAACAGTTTTTCTTGAAAAATATGGTATTATTTTGATGTTAGAAATAAATGTTGCAAATAAAAGAAAATTAAATTCTGCGTCTAGCCCAATAAGAATGATTAAATTAGCCTTTTGTATAAGCGAGATATGTAAATTAAAAAATTATATATTTTTTGTTTTTTTTGTAATTAAGTTTGCTATCGATTAGAACAAAATATATATATTTTTAATGTCAATGCCAAATTAAGTCAAATATGTGCAATAAATAAAATGTAGGTATAATATAATACGCGTACAAGGAAGTCATGTGGTGTACTCATCAGATTTTTTTTAAATCAGTACGGTAGAAAATTAAAATAGACTGCTTGATTTACCAATTTAGCACCACTGGATTTGTTTTTCCCTGTAGACTTTTAAAATCCAAAGTATACAATGGCAACATTTAAATTTGAAAGAATTAAATTCAGATTTAAAACGTGTCTGAAAATATTACTGCTGCCTAAATAATTCATGTTATAAATGATATTTACAATCGATTAGAGATTAAAAAAAATTATAATTATTGTTTATTTGTAATTCATATAATCGTTCAATAGTTTGATCAATAGTTATTTGTTTATTAAGAGCGTTAAGTGATTCTTTGTTACTCGAGCACGGTAATTGTAGCGCGAGCCGAAGGCGAGAGCTGCAATAGTGTAAGAGGAACAAAGACACTTTACGCTCGTGATTATTCAAAACGTATACGTACTGAAGATAAATTCGTTCTGTCAACTGTTAATATGACAAGCTTCTGTTTTGTTTGTATCTCTGGTAACAATTAAAATAAGCGCGCGTTTAATCTTTTTCGCGCGTTGCCAATGGAAACGCGCGCATTTAACATCTTTTTCGCGCGTTGGCATTGGAGACGCACAAAAAAGATATTTTTCGATTGTTCCACAGAAAACGTCATACTTTACGATGACAAATGAAAGCATAATTGTCAACTTTTCATAGCAATCGTAGAAAAAATATTTTGTTTCCTATGTTTAATTTTAAAATAAACACTCTGATATGTTGCTGTCAAATTCGTAACCATGGATGTGGTAAATCTCATGTTTTATGTTAAAATAAGCTCATGGCATAACCTAATTTGTATCATATATTATATATATATGTATTTTAATTCATGAATGGTTATAGTATATATAACTGTAAGCATAATTAATATTCTTCATTTACCCATATAAATTTAGCAATTAGTCTTTATTTTTAAAACATAAAAATTTAAATACGTTTAAATTCTGTCTGCTGAACATTAATTGTTCGATTTTAAAGACTGCTGCACAATTAAAAGCATTAGCACTGCATCTAAGTGTCTGTGTTCAAACTCATAGCACGTTAATGATAAAGGAATTCTTTTCTTCAGAAAAGAAAGTTCAAATTGGTCTGTTTTCTAGACTGTAAAAGCTAGAATTATCCTCTTTACAACTGCGAAAAAGCTTAAAGTTCAATAAGATTTTACTACTTTTAAGCTGGATGCCGCGCCGGCGGAAAGCGTCGACAGAGCTGTGCAGTGAAACAAGGTGTAAATTGTAAGTGCTGGGGTTGTAATTCCTCCAGGACAGATATTTGGAAATATTCGGCTAATTCAGTATTTTGCAACAATTCAGGGAGTTAATTAAACAAAAGTGTAATAAATCTCTTGCTTCCCTTTCATGAACTTGTTAGAAAATACTGCGTCTTCAGGAGCAAATTCCGGCTAAAGACCGGCTTTCTGGAAACAATGGTTATAAATTATTCTCGGTCTCTGAGCCTTCGCCCTAACACCCTATCTTGGCCCTTGCCTTGGCACTCTGCGATAATGCCCGAGACGCGACACAAAACACTGTCGCCTTTTAAACAATCACAATTCTTTCATTAAGAGAAAAAGAAATATTTTCAAAGAATATGTTTTTTATTTTTATTTCTAAAACAATAAAGTAATTAATTTATGCTTTATTAAAAAAATTCCTTAAATCTGTTTTAAAATTCAAGTACGTATAAAAAGTTGGTTTGTTCGTTTCTTCCACGGTCGTAGGAACGGGTGTATCAATTATACAGGACCCCCAAACTAAGGGAGTCTCATTAGCTAACCGGACTGTTGTTTTAATAAACTTTATTTAAATTTTAAATATTTAATTACAAAAATTAACGTTCATAGAAAAAATTTTAACATTTAAATTGATACCTACAACATAGTGTAAACGGGGAGGATTTATCCATTAGGCAGGAAAGGAAACTACCTAAGGTGGCAGTCTTTTGGGGAGTGGCAAAAAATACTAATTAATTTTAATGACCTAGAAAAATGAAACAATAATTTAAAAAGCGGAAAAGTTAATACATATTTTCGGAAAAAATTTAGATGCTTCTTTCATTCTTGAATGCGTTCATTTAAAAGCGCATTTAGATTGAATCTTTACTGGAAATCTGTAAGTTTTTCAAAGAAAGCAAATTCAGGGAAATATGTTCTAACCTCTAAATCGCGTTGCGAATTTATTTGATAATTCCAGTTGCTAATATGTCATCGGAAAGATATTTTAAAAATTAACACGGATTAAAAACAACATTATACCTCATACATTTGTTTTTAGAATGCGATATAATTATTGGATGCGCAAACCGTAACACGATGAATGACAAACGATAGAATGCAAGTAGCTTTATCTCAGATTTCGCATTACATTTGTTAGTTAATATTTTATTAATATTTGTTAATGCAATTAAATTTATTTATTTATGAGTTCTCGCAAAGTTGGCTCAATATGGAAACATTTTATTGCCTTAGGTGACAATAAAATAAAATGTGATTATATGTTCCCAAATTCTAGGTGTTAAAAATTCTGCACAAAACATATAACATATATAATTTGATATACTGATTATAGAACAAAATTTTTTTTTCCAAATTCGCAAAAATTAGGATATTTCATTCCTAGCGAACATTTTTACTAATGAAATAAAAGTATAAACACTGCCTACAAATAATCATTTATGAATTAGTTATTATGTAGGTACCTGTTGTAATGCCTTATTTTTATTTTTATTTGAGTACCTAGTCTGATTTCGTATACGGTATTGAAAGGGTAAGTTGTTGTGGGAGAAATTTGAGAAAAATGTATAGCAACAGTGAATTAGTGGATATGCTGTTAGTGTATGGAGAAGCGGCGCAAAATTCCGAATTAGACTCTCATTTATTATTGCACTACTGCATTCTCCATAAAAAACTGTAATTGATTTGCAAATTTCAACCTCATCCCCCCACCACCACTTCTATGTATTCTTCTATCAATTTCGTTCCCAGTTCTTCTTTTATGTCTTTGCGTCTTATTTTGTCCAGTATCGTTACCCCTTTGACTATTCTCAAGTATTTCATTTCTAATGCTTGTATTCTGCTTTTGATTTTTTTATATATAATCCATGATTCGCATCCATAAGTTAATATCACTCGGTAAATTGTATTGAAAACTGTAATCTTTGTTTTCTACGATATTTCTTTCATGCCTATGAAGCTATTTTTCAGCATATGGAAATAATTTTGTTGTGTTTATTCTTTTGATTATATCTTCATCTTGTATTCCAGTACTTTCTATTATTAATTATTAAATCGTAATATAAAAAAAAATCTTCATGGCTTGTAATTGACTATGAAAAATGTTAGTAAAACTTTCAAATAGAATTGTAGTAAAAGTATTGAATTAATATTAAATATATCATCATGTCGTTTACCCATTATTGGATGTGACGCTCTGCGGTAGTAGATCTCGATAAAAGCATTAAAGATAATTATAAATTTTCAAAGATTTTTCAAAAATTTGTTCAAATTAGGCCGAGTTTAGTATCTTTTTGGTAAATAGTTCTAATAGAAAAATAAAAAAGAAGATATTTAACAGATTATCAACTGTTTTTTTTTAAGTTATACAATTTATATCAAGTAGGACATAGCAGATTGTTTTATTCGAAACTTGTATATCATATTTAGTATTGATTCTAGCATTCGTAGGACACATCTGGCGTACAATTTCTCGCATCTCAAATTGTTATTAATTCATTAAAATCAGTTCTCGGAATAGTCGGTGACTATTGTATTCAAATGTGCCAATTACAATGATAAACGCACTTCAAGAAAGAGTCGGTTTTGAAATAAACTTTAGATAACCCTTACATCTATATCGACAGTAATAAAACATAGTGATTATCATGAGTGAAGATGAATCGTAATATCTAATTGGATTTGAAGTTGGCACCTTAATACTTATATTTTTCAAATAAGTTATTAAAGACGATGGCTGGTAGTACGAGTTCGGTTCAATTTGGTTTTAGTTAAACCCAAACAACTGAAATTTTGACGTGAGAACGTTGCAAATAATTCTATTTGGTGACGAACTAAATTAAAATCATTTAACATTAGCTGTAAACACTCATGTATATAAAATTGTAACAAAGGGTTCAAAAATAATACACAGATAAACTGCTCCCAAACACTTTATTCCCACCTGAACTGCCTGCTACGGCTGTTTGTACAACAATGCATCCCCTGAATCCTAAAACCATCAAAATCGTTAACTATAACATAGGTAATTTAATTGTAATAATTGTTCATTATAATATAGTCGCGTAACAAAATATAAATAAAATAAATATTATGACGCCTTTTACCCATTACTGGGTGTGGCACTCGTCCGACGCAGATTTCAGTAAGTGATTTATTTATACAAGTAAAATACGGTTACCAATCATCATAACCCCCCCCCCCCCAGATATGAAGGTTGGGGAGTCACAGGGGTAATTTTAATGGGGTGAAAACTATTTGTCGCCTGTGAGTATCGAACCCGGAGTCTCAAATAAAATAAAACTATAATAAATAGTTAATTAATTCTAATGTGATAAAAAATAGTAAAGAAAAATTAATTTTGGATGAATTTTCTGTAAGATATTATGACAAGTGTTGTAACAGCAACGACTGGGTAGTACAAGCTCTGTTTTTGGGTGTTTGAAGAGTACGGTTTTAACATGTTAGAGATAGCTAAAACACCCAAATACACTGCTCTTAAAATAGGCAAAAACAGAGTTTGTGCTACCAGCCATTATCTTTGGTCTATTTTTCTAGGCAGTTTCAAAGTCATAACAATTGTTTGCAATTTTGTTTCAATTCTATAATTAATCCTGGACAGTATATTTTCAAGAAACTTTAAACTTGATATTTTCACATTTATAAATAAATATATCATCACGCCTTTTAACCATTACTGCGTGTGGCACTCTGCCGTAGCAGATTTCGGTAATTGCTATATTTCTTCGCGTGAAATGCAATTACCAGCAGCAGGGCCGCAACTACACATTTTTCCAGGAGGGGCAAGACCTAATTTTGCCGCTCCCCATGCAACTCCAGTAATTTGCAAATAACTTTTAGTCCTATTTAAAAATATTTGGGATGTTATATACCATTATGATGGAATTGAAGTTAATAAGTACGGTTTATTTGTAAATGAGAACGAAACAATTCATGTAAAAAAAAATTATTATACCACATTAAAATATTATACATAACACTATTATATAAATTTGACTTTTCTTGACTTTTTGGCTGCAAAAGTTTAGATTATTTCGTCAAATGAGATTGATGACGCTCTTTGATGTTCAATTGATATGGGACTTAAATTGGTGAATCTCTGTTGTTTCATTGTGCTTCTTAAATAATTTTTTCTACGATTACTATGAAAAGTTGACAATTACGCTCTCATTTATCATCGTAAAGTTGACGTTTTCTGTGGAACAATCGAAAAATATCTTTTTTGCGCGTCTCCAATGGCAACGCGCGAAAAAGATATTAAATGCGCGCTTATTTCAATAGTTACCAGGGATACAAATAAAACAGAAACTTGTCATATTGACAGTTAACAGAACGAATTTATTTTCAGTACGGATGCGTTTTTTAATAATTTTAAGATGCAATCGTGGGAAAAATTATGTATGTATCACGAGCGTAAAGTGTCTTTGTTCCTATTACACTATTGCAGCTCTCGCATTCGGTTCGCGCTGCAATTACCGTGTTCGAGTAACAAAGAATCACTTTACGCTCTTAATACACAAATAACTATTTATTAATTTTGGTTTGCTGAAGCTCATTTCACCTGAAGCAACAGAAACTGGAAGAGTAAGGAATAATTGCAGAGCTGTTGTTATATTTGGGTAGTCCTCTTGGAGGTGTTGCTCATAAATAATGTTTAAAGTAGATTTAAATTTCAATTGCATTTTTCTCGATATTTTTAAATATATAAGTATAATTTGTTTACATGGTTAAATTCAGAAAAAAATATGCTATCGAATAGTCCTATAATATGTATGTATCATGCCATTTCAGAAAATAGAATTTTGTGCCATAACTTGAAAACCATTGGTTTAAAAAAATATTTTACTACATAGTCTAGTGTACCCCTCAGATATGAACATACTTCCCAAATAACATGTTTTAATATGTCTAATAATAAATAAAATAATCGCGATGTCCCATAAAAAAACAACCTGTATATTAATTGTTAAACGTTTAATGTTTAATGATAAATGATATTCTTAATTCTTAACCCTGTAGGTTATAAAATTTCCGAGCGCAGTGCATGGTGCATGGTGCATACTAGACTATCTATCGTCTAGGGATGTGGAGAGGCGAAGGCGGTCATACAGACTACGCGTATACAGTAAACTGGACTGCCCACAGATAGTCTTTAGTCTAGTATACTGACTGACACACATGCGATTTTGAAACACAGGCCATGTATTGTGCCAAGTAGTTACTTAAGAACATTTTGTTACATATTACAGGTTTGAAATTAGTTTAAAATATTTTAACTGTGTTCATAATTTTGCCGCCTCCAAAATTTTGCCGCCCGGGGCAGATGACCCTCCCTGCCCCTCCCTAGCTGCGGCCCTGACCAGCAGTCAAATTACGTACCCCAAAGATGTTCCTGAAGGGGAAGCCACAGGGGTAGATTTAAATTGGTGAAAATTATTTGTCGGCTGTGGGGATCGAAACTGGGGTTTCGAGAGCCACCTATCCCATATACATAGTATTTTTAAAGTAAATATCTAATTAATGTAAATTATAAAGAAAAAATTGTGATAACGCTAGAATTTGAACCTGAGACCTTATGAACTCCGGTCATATACTTTAACCAAAAAAACTAAGGTTGCCTATGATTCAAATCAAAATTGAAATAAACTTGAGACAAATAAAATTTGAATCAGTCTACCGTAGCTTAGTTGGTTAAAGCATATGACCGGAGTCCTAAGATTCCAGATTCAAATCCTAGCGGTATCCCAATTTTTCTCTTCATAATTTAATTTGTTTGATATTTTCAGATATGAAATGTGAAAATTTAATCTGAATGCTGATTTAGTTAAAGTATTTTTGTTTAAAATAATTTGGAAACTTTTGCGCAAGGAAAAGTGATTTTCCATTCGAAACGCCTATAGCCAATTTTTTAATTAACACACCGTATAATTCTAGTTAGTAAAAACTTTTAAATTTAATTTTACAATGAACAGTATTAATTTTATTATGTAGAATTTGTGAGAGGAATTCTATATAACAATATTTTTAATATATTTTTTTGCTGACATGTATGTCTACATACACAAATATTATTTGAACCAATTTTAATCTCAAATTTATTCCGTGTCACGTTTTGAATTCACAGCATACTTTTTTACAAAGTAAACATTTTCCAATTTTCGTGTACAAATTCATGAATTTTAGTTACCTTTTTTGAGAGATTTAAAAATTATTTGACAGTGAAACAAGAGGGAAATTGTCACGAACTCAAACGAGAGGGTGAAATAAAATGCAGAGTTGCGCATCGTCTTCTGCAATCCCTAAATTTATCGCTTTCAGAGGGAGAGTAAGCCACAGGTGAAAATCTTCTCAAGAGTAGGTACCTATTCAATCGACTTTTGCACACCCGACTATATTAATGAAATAACATCAAATTGTTCTTATCGGTTCTGTTGGAATAACACAAATGTTAATTTTAATTTGATTTTATAATGTATTAGTTTCATTATTGTAAATCCGGATTATTTATTTTATTATTATTTAATTTAAATGTATAATAAATATTATGAAATGATTTACCCTGATTCAGTTTTATATACCACTGTATCACTATATCAAATATTTGTGTGCTATAGGCTTAATTTATTGTTAATGAGTTTATGGAATATGTAACATATTGATACCTACACGATTATCTCAACATTATTTAAACAATAATTTAATCCTACAAATGTGAAATTTAACAATCAAAATAAAAATTGTATTGAAATCTGTATACTCTGAAATTTAATACACAGAGTTGAACAAAAATCAATTTACATTTGAAACTGTAATGCTAGTACTTTTTTGAAAACGTTTGTATTTATTTGACTATTTTAAACATCATACATTTGTTTACATTTTGTTTCATTGATAACCTAATTAAAATCCTGCAATTTTTAATCATAATTTGTAGTGTACATAATTATTTATGATGCAATAAAGTGATATTAAATTCAGTTGTTAAATAAATATGTAACACGAGCAGAGCTGGGTGAATAAGTTAATCTTACCGGATTGCGTCAATTGTAAAACGAAAGGAATGGATGCAGTCTTGAAATCAAATATTTTTTATTTATTGTAACACGAAACGTTATAACTTAATATGAGGATGGAAACAGAATTATTATTTAAATTAAATTTTTATTAATTATAATACTGAATTCACTAATCTAGTTTAAAATTAAATAAAACGCGTACACCGCGTGATGTGAAGATCTACATCTTCACGCTTTGAGTCGATGGACAAAACTGATGGTTTCCACCAAAACACTTGCTGTCCTGGGTACACTACCCACATCAGGAATCCATCCCCCACACATCGGGGTGGACACAGATGTCTCAAGTGTTTTGGTTATGTAGTCTGACACTCGGGCACTGCAGATAACGCGAACATGAAATCGTGTTGGAATTCTAAGAATATTAACTATAACTGTCTTTTTTTATAATTTAATGCCCTATATTCGAAAATCAAAAGATCTCACACTCAGCCTTAATGGCACATGTGGTCACGAGTGTCAAATTACACGAAACCAATCTCACCTAAACGCAACATAACAACAATGAGATAGCTCATATTGTTACAAATAAAAAATAACGAATGAATAAATGAGAGTTAAGCTATCCAACTATTAATCAGAATTATTAATTATTGGAAATAAACTGTAGAATCAGTAGAACTATAACATTTAAAATATAGCGTATATGGAGTAGGTGGTTTAGTGGTATCAAGTTGGGCTGTGGAATTAAACCCGGGTTAAATTCCTATAGGTGACAAACAATTTTCACAACGTTAAAACAACTAATCCTGTGGCTTACCCACAACTAACATCTTTGGGGAACGTTATTTTACGACTGGTAACTGCATTTCATGCGAAGTAATATATCACTTACCGAAATCTGCTACAGAAAAGTGCCACGCCCAGTAATAGGTAAAAGGCGCGATTATATATTTATTAATTTAGATAGTCAGTTTCTTTATTAAATTAATGAATAATAAAGAGAACATCACAGAATTTTTGCCAGGGGCATAGGTATGTATTAATAATACAGGGTCACCAAGCTAAGCAGACTCCACTAGTTAGTAAAATAGTTATTTATCTACGGCCACCTCAAAAGTCGACACTTTACATATCGTAAACAATATTAAAAGTTGACGTTTATAAAATTTTTCCATTATGACATCTATACCAAGGTATCGATGGAATAATGATTGCATGGCATGCACCTGTATTCATGACTAATTTCACAGTAATTTGAGAAGTAAAAGAAAAATTGTGTTTGAATCGGTATATTAATATATTAATAATAAAATAAAATAAAAGCAAATTTATCGATTCAGATGAACAAGACAATAGTATACGAAAGACGATAAAATGGTTTCAATAAATGTGTGAGAGAAACAAAATAAAAAAATATTCTGAAAATACTTTATTTGCTTATATTTCTGAGCAAAGCAAATTCTTGAAATCTTCTTCGATTTGATCAATTTTCTCTACGTTGAGGTCCACACTTGAAACTAAACATATTGTTTATATTGGCAATTACAACAAACAATAATAATAAATAAATATATCATCACGCCTTTTACCCATTACTGAGTGTGGCACTCTGCCTAAGCAGATCTTCGTAAGTGACAAATTTTTTCGCGTGAAGTGTGGTTACCAGCCGTTAAATCACTGCCCCCAAAGATGTTAGTAAAGAGGGAGCCACAGGTGTAGATTTAAATTGCTGAAAATTGTTTGTCGGCTGTGGGGATCGAACCAGGGTTCTCATGATCCACAGGTCGACTCGATACCACTGAGCTACCTACCCCATTAATAGCTTTTATTTAGCAAAAAGAAGCACAATTGGATATAAATTAACAAAATAAAAAATATTGTAAACTGTGATCGTAGATAAAATTTTCCATGTAACTCGTGAGTAAAATTCATGTCATAAAACCAATCTTTACATACTTGTCACATAAATAACTATTATGCAACTAGTGTTAAAAGTGTCACTTTACTGCACGAGTGGGAAGCACGAACGGTAGGCGAGTATTGCAAACCCATGAGTGTAAGAAACACACTTTTAACATGAGTGGCATATACTATTTTTATATAATCGATTTGTAACTAATTACGTGAACTTTACTAAACGTGTATTTTTTAGGTATATAATAAAATGAGCTATGTTTGGCTGTTATGCCTATGGCACACTGGTCGAAGCTCTTCAATGAAACAACAGAACGCACCCGTCATTGACGAAAAATAAAAGCTTCTAAAGTTAACAAAGAAAAAATAACATGAAATGAGACACAAAAAAATACGAGTAAAATGAGATACGTTCGTTTCAATGAGAATTCACCACACGTCACTGTCAACCAATAGGATCACGAATTTGTTTGAAAATGAACCAATGAAATGTACATTTCGTCGGAAATTCATCGCTGGTGCAATTGATAACGGAAATACCACTGTTAATAATATCCTTGGTTACGAATAAAATAAATGATATTTTCAATATTTTCATAAATGTCAATTTTGAATATTAAATGTACACTGAAAAAATGTAGAATTTTCATCACTGTAATACCTAATTAATAATGTGCAAATAAATACCTAACTATTCTTGTTAATTAACTCTTGTTTGGTAAATTCTCAAGCCGAATACAACTCGTAGTATGAAAATTGACAGATAAATATTTTGACATAAATATACATTCGTTGTTACGGAAATAGGAAACACAACTCGTGCTTCGCACTCGTTATGTTTCCATTTCCATAACAATTCATAATTTATGTCAAAATATTTTCAGCAATTTTCATACTACTTGTTATATTATATATGATAAGCTCTTCGATGGAAAGAGCAGAACTACTTCATTTATAATATTATTTAATGCTGAAACCCCGTAATATTAGTGAAAATGTTAATATTTTTTGACAGCTGTTATTGAAATTAAATTATTATTAAATTGGGCCATCTAAATTCATTGCTCCTTTACTCCAACAATTTTTTTTGGGTGTTTGAAGTGCTAAATACGCTACTGATTTTTCTCTTAAATTTGCTGCGAGATTCTTGGACTAATTCACTAAAACATCCATATTTAATATGTAATAACTTTGGGACTGGAATTATGTAAAAGGGTCTTAACCTGTATTTTTTTTTCAGTTTAAATAAACTTAATAATAATAATAATAATAATATCACATTATAGTGAGACAACCTTATAAAGGTAGATCGAGAATTTTTTGCACAGAAATAAATTTACGATAATCTTTCACAACACAATCAAGATACCAGTTCAATACCTTCGAAAGAAATAAAACTGTAAGAACAGAGCAATCCTATACGAGAACAGAAACTAGGATTAAAAGTGAATAGATATAGGGTAGATTCGTCTGACCGCAAACAGCGGTCAGTACCCGATACGCCGGGTCAAACGGAGCGTTATCCGCGCCATTACTGCCTCCGTCGCCGTCGCCGCCGTCCGCCGTTATGTCGTTCGCGCGCCGCCAAACTAATACGCCTTGCAAATGTGGATAGTTTTATTACGAGTTTTGCATAACTGAACTGGTGCACGGTTACTGAGCTGAATACTGAATTATTTTCAGCATGTACTGTTTTGGGCTGGATGGACAATAATCAGTGCCATAATGTATCCCAAGATAGGTAATAAAAATATTTAACAGAATTGGAACAAGAAGAATCGGCATAATTTTAAGAAGGCTGAACGGGAACATGAATCTTTTCTTGTTTTACAAATTAAACAATATCGTTTTTTACTTCCTTGTAAAGGAAGTATTGTAATTGCGAAAATTTTCGGATTTTAGATTTCAGTGGAAATACGCATTTTGGCCCTCCCTGAGTTCATTTTGACTAATTTCGTCGTAATGTCTGTATGTACGTATGTATCTCGCATAACTCAAAAACGGTCAGCCGTAGAAAGTTGAAATTTTGTATTTAGGACCGTTATAACATCTAGTTGTGCACCTCCCTTTTTGGTCATTATATAACTTCCAAAAGTGGTACTTTATTTGAAGCCTTTGAAAGATTTTCATGAAAAACTATATTCAAATATAATTAAAAACTTTCCAAATTTGGTATATAAGACTACTATATCAATTACATGAAGCTGCTAACAGTTTTTCTTGAAAAAAATGGTTTTATTTTAATTTTATAAAAAAATGCTGCAAATAAAAGTTTTAGAGAATTAAATTCTGCGTCTAGCACCTTAAGAATTTTTAACTTTGCCTTTTGCATAAGCGAGATATCTAAATTTAAATATTATATATGTTTGTTGTTTTTTTTAAATTAAGTTTGCTATGGATTAGAACAAAAAAATAAAAAAATAAAAGATTTAATGTCAAATATGTGCAATTAAAAAAATATCTATAGTTTAATACGCGTACAAGATGTGGTGTCCACATCAGATTTTTTATTTATGTTACTCTGTACAACAAGAATTTAATCCCAATTACAGTACAGGGTCCACACTGACCGAGCCGCAGTGTGGTAATTCATAGAATTTTTAGCTTGAGTGAAATTTGAACTCGGGATCTCCGGATTCGAATTCTATATTGCTATCCATACCACCGTATAATTTCGGCTGTGATGCCATTTTCAGAAGCGATTCACTTCTGAAGATGACATAATAGTTGAAATTATACAATAAAATTATATTGTTTAATTTGTGAAACAAAATCAAATATTTTTCATTTTATTTTTATAATCATGTTTCACCGAACGTCAACAGATTCATCCATTGAAATTTTGAACTTTTTTCTATAATATTCAAGAGCGAGAATTTTAATCGAAATATAAATATTAAACTGGTTCAGTATCCAGGTATAAATGTCTATTTTTGTCGGATAAATAATTATAAGCAAAGTTAGGATTTATTTGCATTAAAATGTAGGTCATAAGTTCTTAAAATAAATAAATAAATATATCATCACGCCTTTTACCCATCACTGGGTGTGGCACTCTTCCTAAGCAGATCTCGGTAAGTGATATATTTTTTCGCGTGAAGTGCGGTTACCAGCCGTCAAATCACGGCCTCCAAAGATATTAGTGGAGGAGGAGCCACAGGGGTAAATTTTTTAAATTGGTGAAAATTGTTTGTCGGCTGTGGGGATCGAACCAGGGTTCTCAAGATCCACAGGCCGACTCGATACCACTGAGCCATCTACCCCATCATAAGTTCTTATGCTGTTAAAATGATAATATATGTACATATTTGCATAAAATATGCATTTATTTTAAAAAGCAGAACATTTTCTGCAAAGTAATACTTATTATTTAATTGATATAAAATATTTTACAATACGAACATATAATTCAAAAAATATTTTTAATTTTGTACAAGTGTAATTAATAGTTATTTACATAGCAAGACCGTTATACAGACATTTACAGGCGTGTATAGAAAGGTAAGAGGAGAGCGCCAGGGAGTCTTTGTGTGAGCCTGTAAATTTCAGGTAACGGTCGAGAATTGAACAATGTTTTATGGGCATTTGAAGCGCAATATGTTTATATTTAATAAAATTAATTGCAGCAGTATAATGCAATAACTAAAATGTTCAATCAAGGTGGACTTTGAAAATCTGACGGATTTTGTTTAATCAAAAGTTGTCAGACGTTTCAAATAAAATATGTTGTCATGATACTCGTATCATGTCAACAGCCCGTTATAATGTTTATTCCTTTTTAACAAAAAATTGTTTAAATTATTTAATATTAATAATACTTTGTATAGAGGCGCGGTGGCCGAGCGTGTTAAGGCAGATCTTTTAACATACTGTGATGTCACCCGAACCAAGGTTTGTCAGTTCGAATCCGCCTGTCGACAATGTGTAATTTGTCGTAAAATATAAAATACACTTACATGTATGGGGTAGATGGCTCAGTGGTATCGAGTCGGCCTGTGGATCTTGAGAACCCTGGTTCGATCCCCACAGCCGACAAACAATTTTCACCAATTTAAAAATCTACCCCTGTGGCTCCCTCTTCACTAATATCTTTGAGGGCCGTGATTTGACGACTGGGAACCGCACTTCACGCGACAAAATATATCACTTACCGAGATCTGCTTAGGCAGAGTGCCACACTCAGTAATGGGTAAAAGGCATGATGATATATTTATTTTATTTTATTTTATGTATTTATCACTCGGGCGCTATAAGCTAGTCACTTATACGTCTTAAACAATGTACGAAATGACTACGAAAATCGGCAGTACGACAGTGTCAAAACTGACACTCAGTGTGCCCGGTAGGTCCAGGCCCGATTTGGGCTGTAGTGCCATCAGAAGAAAAATACTTTGTATATTAAAAAAAATTACAATATTATTACAGAATCTGAGTGTACGCAATTCTAAGTTAAATTAAAGAAATGAATTCAAATTTAACCGGTTTGTGAATCGAATCAGAGAAAACCGGAACAAAAAATAAGTGAACCTGTGAACCGAAAACGAATCTTATTTTTCTGTGGTTCGAGTTCCATCTATTGACGATTAAAGGTTTTGGTAAAACTTTTATACCCTTTTAAGAAAATTACTAAGTTTTTGGAAAAGAAATATAGATCTGTTGTATTCTTTTCGTAGGGGTCTATTTTCTAGATGTATTATAGTTGGTTTAGCATTTATTTGGACAGTGCAGAATGCTTTCATGATAGCAAGGGAAGCAGAGCAGAGCTTTCCTTGGTTCATGCGCAAATAAATACAGAATGTTTCACGAACACCCCGCCGTAGGCGAATAACATCGTTCATTACTTCTTGTATTAATTTGCAGAAAAAAAGTTTCAAATAAAAGTTGTAGAAAATTTAATTCTTCATCTAATTCAGTTTGAATATTTAATTTTACTTATTTCTGTACTGTTAAAATATAAATAAATAAATATATCATCACTCCTTTTACCCATTACTGGGTGTGGCACTCTGCCTAAGCAGATCTCGGTAAGTGATATATTTTTCGCGTGAAATGCGGTTACCAGCCGACAAATCACCGCCCCTAAAGATGTTAGTGGAGGGGGAGCCACAGGTGTAGATTTAAATTAGTGAAAATTGTTTGTCGGTTGTGGGGATCGAACAAGGGTTCTCAAGATCCACAGGCCGAGTCGATACCACTGAGCCAGCTACCCCTTACTTAAAATCATGTTTGAAATATATATATATATAACAGTTAAGCATTATACTTTTATTTGCATTTGATTTAGTTGCATGTTTAACTATGTCAATAATATCAATTTTTAATAATAATTTAATTTAATATGAATTATGATAATGAATAAATAATGATTGAATCGTAACTATTTTCGTAATTTATTACTTAAAATGAAAATATAAAAATTGTATTTTAACACATAGAAACTTGAATTATCGATGAAATTTATGTTGTGAGAGATCTGCAAGGTCGGGCTACCAAGTTTACAATGGGCGAAGAAGCATACAGGCCCGCATTTAAATTGAATATTAAGTGGTTGTATACAAACAGAGATTCAAAAGGTTCGACTGGAAATAAAATGTGTTGCTGATCGCCGAACTACGATGTCGAGTACCGTCATGGCGTCCTTAGAGCTTGTTGCGTATTTAGAAAATCGCGTTTCGTTATTGTAATTGTAATAACTATTGTAATTATATAGTGTTCGCGCGGTGACTAACATCGAAATAAATATTATTTTTTGCTACAGTCAATATATAAAGTAGGCATTTGCGCTTGCATTTGTTAACGCAAAATGTCACTTTGTCACTTATGTACAACAAAACAGAACAAACGCTTGCCCTCCGAATTTTTAACTCTAAATCAAACTTTCTTTGAACGTTGCGATAATACGTGACAGAAAAGTAAAAAAAAGTTTTTAAACTGGAAATTGATGAAGGAAAAATGTATTGTGCCGACTGCAGAAAAACTTGTATGCGTTTCGATATTCAAGCGCAAATGTTTGTCAATTTCGAGAGAATAATCTCTCAATTTACAAAGTATATTATACCATTTTGCGCTCTTAATACACAAATAGCTATTCGGGCTAAATAAAAAATAGAGATGGGCGAATATCATCCGCGAATAGTCGAATGCCGCGAATATTGACATTATTCGATATTCGAGATTTTCGAATATTAACGTCAGTATAGCGAACATTCGAATACCTCGAATATCGCGTCATATGTCGACCTCAATTTTTGACTATGTTTTTCTTTATCATTTGTACATAAACTTAAAGCTATTACAATACTTTGAAGTTATTAATAACAAAGATATTTTGTTTCAAAACCATGAAGACGTACCATATTTCAAATTTGTTTTTCGCCAACATCACCTTAAATTTGAAGTTTTCGTCTTTTTCTTTTTTGTTTGTACTTTTTGTTTTAATTTTATTTTATCTTAACAATTTCATTCAAATAATGAAAAGGACATAATTAAATAATTATTAATAATAAATAAATCAACTTTTAGGAGATCTGATTAATATTCGTATTCAATATTCGAATTCGAGAAATTTGATATTCGTCCATCTCTAATAAAAATGAATAATATAATTTAGTCAAAATAAAAGGAATAATAAACATACGTATTTCGAGAACTAAGTTCTCTCCTCAGTAGAAAGGGATCTTGACCACTGAATAATCAACAACTTAATAAATACTAAAGTCTACATTTGTTGGTTATGTGTATTTATGTTTTCTTTTACAGAAAATAGAAATTTATATCAATACGGAATGTTTGTGTTTTGATTAACCAGTTGTTAGTTACTAACAGTATTTAACCATGGTTCGTACAATTGGTCTCAAATGATAAAATGAACTGAACTCAACAAATTCAACTACCATAAGCGAGCAAAACTTTGTAATTCTTGAGCGGAGAAATGAATGGAGACGGTCCTGAATGCCACTGAGGAATCCAGCGTGCTGCGGTAGCTGAAAGATATTTAAATGCCGGGTTCTTTTACGGGTTATTAGTTTACCAGGAAAGTTTTAATAGGTCTTGATATGTCAAGGTTTCTAGAACGTCCAAATAATGATGTTAGTCTAGATGAAATTGATGCTACCTTGACACCAACTTTATTTTGACTTCATTATTGTGATGAATAATCCATACTACTTTATTTTTATTACGTTAGAATAGAAGTTTACATTACCATTATATTTATATTATCCTTTATGTCATTTATATAATACGCTTCTTTAGATTTAGAAGGTAAATTGAATTAAGCTAGGTATCTAGTATTTTTCAAAATGAGGAGTTTGAAATTTCTTGTGACATTGCTGTCTTAAAAGTATTAATTTTGGGATCTTGTAAAAAATCTAATGTTTATACCTTTATCTGAACGTTTTGCCTGTTAGCGCAGTCATCAAAAGCATGAATATGCAAAGTTTGTTTTGGGAGGATTTTAGCAAATGCATAATTATCGCATTCGAAGCAACTTTTTACATATTTTATGTAAAAAGAAAATTATTCACCACCCAATCTTGGACTGAAAGTACGGGCTATTACATATAAAACATGTAAAAAATTGTTACGAGTACGATAATTATGCATTTGTTAAAATTTTATTTTAAAAACTTCTGATCATCAGATGAATACATTGAAACGTTCAAATAAACGTATAAACGTTCGATTTATTACAAGATCACAAAAACTATTCCTACAACGTCTAAAATAAATTAACAAGATCAATATAAATATATTTGGTAACCGCACTTCACGTGACGAAATATATCACTTATCAAGATCTGCTACTTATCCCTATTTTAAAGCTAATTTTCAGTATTTATAATTTAATTTTTGACGTTATAAATTATGCAAAATTAATTATGTTTACTGATTTTAATGTAGAATTTTATACTCTACAACATTTATTTGAATCTTTTTCACTAAAATAATAAGGAAAGCACGATATTATAAAAATATGATTTTACATGTTAAAGTCCTATGTTCCGGTGTCTCAATCGTCACCTGTATATTACATAATAATATAACTATAAAATTCCAATAAAACCTATTTTGTTAAAGTGTTACATTCATAAATGTATTTTATTTCTATTAGCAACACTGAAATATGAATCCAAAATCAGTGTTGAATCCAGACACTATTTTCGGGGGGAGGGAGATTTGCTTTCCTCGGAGGGGAACAGGTATTTATACTAATAATTAAGAGGATATTTACAATTAATGTGGAAATGTGTATTTGTAACAACATATACAAACAAAATAATATTCTAATTTATACATATGGTTCCAGATTTTAAAACATACTAATTTATAAGATGTTTTATTTAACAAAAAAAAAATCATAGAAAACAAAATGAACTTGCATATTATATAAATAAATAAGACTAAATATATCATCACGACTTTTACCAATTATTGAGTGTGGCAAGTGATATATTTCTTCGCGTGAAGTGCGGTTACCTGCCGTCAAATAACGAACCCTAAAGATGTTAGTGAAGGAAAAGCCATAGGGATAGATTTAAATTGGTGAAAATTGTTTGTCGACTATGGGGATCGAACCAGGGTTCTCAAGATCCACAGACCGACTCGATATCACTGAGCCACCTACCCCATTATAAAAATATATAGATACATATTTTAAATTAATCGTATCTTTCGTTGTTTTGCCGAATGTTTGTAAAACATAAAGACTGTTTATTCTAACTTAGTAACAGTGGCCTTATTTTAGTTTGTTACTGGATATAAAATAAAATGAATTATATGACAATTTTCCCCTGAGAGGATTTTTTTTCATCCAGGGAAACAATCCCGCCCGGACACCCCCTGGATTCAACACTGTCTACAATATTTATTCACAATTCTCAAACAGCGTATTTTGTCAACTTCCTTCGTGTAATGAATATTGAATGAATAATGAAAATGCCGAAGACTTTAGTTCGGTAAAATCAAAAACTCAATGCATATTTGATTGAATATTAAAAGACGGAGAAAATATGTAATGATTACAGTACCTACATATAAGCATAATAACATATAACTGTGTATAATATGATTCAGCAAATAGACAATAGATAAAAGTTCCATAAGGGAATTTTATAATACTTAACCAATATACACGCCATGTTTATTTGCAGGACAATTAGCGATCACACTGTAGGTGACTCAGTGGTAACGAATCTGCAAATAACTTTCACCACGTTAAAACTATCCCTGTAGCTCTCACACCACTAACATCTTAGAAGGCCGTGATTTGACGGCTGGTAACCGCACTTCACGCGAAAAAATATATCACTTACCGAGATCTGCTTAGGTAGAGTGCCACACCCAGTAATGGGTAAAAGGCGTGATGATATATTTATTTATTTATTTTATATTTTAGATATTTTATTTCTACCCATAAGTGTACTTAAAATTTAAACAACGAAAACAATTATGTAGACACTGAGCAAATTAAACAACGAACATTAATTTTAAATAGTAATAATAAATAATAAGAAATTACAGTCGAAATCGTAAAATTTTTATTTACTACTGACATACTTATCCGTCAGTACGGTGGTGTGGATAGCAATATGGAATTCGACTCCGGAGATCCCGAGTTTGAATCTCACTCAAGCTAAAAATTATATGAACTATCACACTGCGGCTCGGTGAGAAAGATAAATTTATGAAAGAAAAATTCGAGTGACACCTGAATATTAGTATCTATTATTACATGTTTCAATCGCGGGAGTTCAAATTTGAACAGCAATTGGACATTTTCAAATTCGTTCACTTAATTTGTCTTGTTACGTAACAACCCTACATAACAATTACTGTTATAGAAACGCAACTTCACTTTGTAATTGATATTTTCATCTAATATCCTAAGAAGTTCAAATGATAGCAACCTAAGTTACGAAATCCCACCCGACAGATATAAATTGATAATATTGATCACAGATTACTAGAATATTAGATGACCATCTCTCAGGTTCTGATTGGCCAGAGGTAGAGTATTTTAGGTAATGCAAAGCAGGATGATAAAAAATTGGTTATATCTTAATTTGAGTCTTTTACCTCGCTTTACTTTTGCAGAAAAAATATGACAACACTACTTTGGAGGACATGCCACTTAATATGGTATATATTTTTAATTTTTGAGACAAAATTATCAAAGTTACTGATATATTGTAGAAAGATGCAATGACCTTTATTTTTTTTTAGTATCTTATCAGTTTCCTTTGTTGGTTGTTGTTTACTTTTAAATATAACATAAGAAGCTATAAATATAAAGTGTAAGTATCCATTTTATGTTATTATTAAAGTTTCTTCGTTCTTTATTACAACCAAACGATGAGACCGCAGTGTCATTTGCATTTTTTTGGTTATTTTAGTGCGGAAGAAATGTTTTTTAAACTTTTCTTTATTATTATGTTCATTTTCGTTTATGTATTATTAATGTTATTTGCTTTGTTTTCCTTATTATAATTGTGAGATAGTTCATTGCAGTGTGTGAGAGGAGATCTGTTAATTTAAACGCAACAAATGAACAGGTTAGTATTATTGTATTTATAGATAGTAAGAAAACAAACAAATCATGCAACTTTTTTATGCCAAAATTAAAAAATAATTAAGTTAATATATTTAGAATAATAATAGATAGCTCATAAAAAGGCGTTGATCTTGGATTTAAGAACCGATGTTCGAATCTCGCAGTTGACAAATTATTTTTCACATTAAGATAATTGTTCTTGTGGTTCCATCTCCACTAATATCTTTGGGGGGATTTTGCATCGTGACATTTAATGAGATCTGCTACGATTTTTACTCCAGCATGCTGACGTATAATATATATATATATATATATATATATATATATATATATATATATATATATATATATATATATATATATATATATATGCCGGGTGTCTACTTTTTTTTCCGAACATAGGAAATTCAATGTTAAAATTTTGATTTAGCGATATCTCTTTACCTATTAATTTTAGAACAAAATTTTACTGAAGAAAAATGTTCAGAATGAAAAATTGCATTCATAGAGTATAAGTTTGTTGTTCAATTGTTTCTTATATCCGCGTTAGAAGCAAAAGAAAATACACGCTTTAAAGCAACCGTATCCGGGCTCAAATGAAAAGTTGAAGTCTCTACTTTACAATGACGTATATGCTAATTCAATATAACCGGAAGTGCTTCACCTACAACTGGATGTATAGCACAAAAAAATACTCCTTCAATCCATTAGGAAACAATATCTGTCCAATCAGTTAATGATCTACCAAAGGAATTAAACTTCCCTCTCCATCGGAGACAAAAATAGAAGCAACAAGCAGGAGTGATCTAGTCAAAATTTATCAAAGGAAAATCATAGTCACGTATGGTATTCGGCTTGACAATTCCTCGAAATATTTTATTTACCTCAAAAAAATGTTACCTGCAGTATTTTTAAAACAATGTCTGAACTACTATTACCTTGGTGATCAATTTACATTGTTTAATTTTTTGACATAACTAAGCAAAGTTAACAAAGTCAAATAAAATTCAACAATATTAATCTACTCAAAATAGTTAACAAACGTTATATCTAATAATCGATTTGCGACAATTTTCATTAGTAAAATTATCGCTGTAATACTACTGTGATTGGTTCAATTCAGCAAAATACGGTAATTTGAATGCATAAAAAGTTATGAGTGGAATTGTCATCTAAATGAAAAATATTACTTTTAGATTCATAGACTGGTAGCACAAGCTCTGTTTTTGCCTGTTTTAAGAGCAATTTTTTTTGGGTGTTTTAGCTATCTCTAACATGTTAAAACCGTGCTCTTAAAACATCCAAGAACAAAGCTTGTGGTACCAGCCAATATATCGTTTTTGTAAATAATATATCATATTCCATTTCTGAAAAATTGTGGCATATTACCATTTTCCTCCAAGGTCTTTAATGAATCGGGTCGAAAGTGTTTAATATATTCTCGCAAACAAACCAACAAGTAACTAGAATAGCTGAATAGGTCGAAATTCGCTACGTTCACCTCTGTTCTCTGCATGTCGGTATCTGCCATCTGGCCTGGCGGGTCCGCAGAGATAATGGGCAACGTACGCGGCCCTTTATATTATAATTGCATGCATTGTATTTACTTTGCACACAAAGGATAATGACCAGGAGCAGACATCGTGTCACCTCATGGAATGTTAATGTACGCGGCAGGACACGATGACACGCGCACAAGGATAATTGTCTATGAAATTAGATAACAAGTGGCTGGAGATAGAATGCAGGCTGCCACTGAACTCTCTTAGCGATTTATTTATTATTATAATTATGGCGTTATATAGTTCTTTTAAAATATCAATTAAATTTTTACTTCCTTGTACGAAGTAAAGAAAGTATTGTAACATTTTCGGTTTTCTGATTTCAGCGTAAATATCCATTTTGACTATTCCTTAATTCATTTTGACTAATTTCGTCGTGACGTCTGTACGAACGTACGTACGTACGTATCTCGCATAACTCAAAAACGGTAAGCTGTAGAGAGTTGAAATTTTGTATTTAGGACTGTTATAACATCTAGTTGTGCACCTCTCTTTTTGGTCATTATATAACTTCCGGAAGTGGTACTTTACTTGAAGCCTATAATAGATTTTAATGAAAAACTATATTAAAATATAATCCAAAACTTTTCAAATTTGGTATATAAGACTACTATATCAATGGAAATAACATAATAGATTTTGGTTAAAATGGACTAACCGGAAGTGACACATTACATGAAGCTGCTAAAAGTTTTTCTTGAAAAAAGTGGTATTATTTTGATTTTAGAAATAAATTCTGCAAATAAAATTTTAGAGAATTAAATACTGCATTTAGCACATTAAAAATTATTAAATTAGCTTTTTGTATAATCGAGATATGCACTTAAAAATTATATATTTTTTGTATTTTTTGTAATTATATTTACTGTGGAATAGAACAAAAGATAAGAGAAAAATAAAAAATTTAATGTCAAAATCAAATGAAGTCAAATATATGCAATAAAAAAATGTAGGTATAGTATAATACGCGTACAAAGAAGTCATGTGGTATCCACATCATATTTTTTAATTCTGTTATTTTGTTTAAATTTACTATTCATACTGCAAACAAATCCCAAGCCCATAAAATATAGGTATAGTATAATACGCGTACAAAGAAGTCATGTGGTATCCACATCATATTTTTTAATTCTGTTATTTTGTTTAAATTTACTATTCATACTGCAAACAAATCCCAAGCCCATAAAATATATGCTTCATATATGCAAGTTCTTATATAAAATTTTACCTCTAATTATTCATATCTCACACATTTATTTAAATATTGAACATGTTCTTTGGCAAGGTTCATTTCGCTCGTATAGAAACATGCTTCACACAGATTTTTTTTTGGCAAAATTGCAATGATTCAATACTGCATTTCAAACTTTTCCGGTGACATATACATCTTTTTTATAGAGTATAGCTCAGTGGTATCAAACCGGCTTGTGGATTTAGGAACTCAACTTCAACTCCTACAGCCAATAAACTTTTCATCACATTAAAATTACCTCCCTGGTTCCTCCCAAATAAAATTTGTAGGTTGTTAACCGTACTTTACGCGCATAAATATGTCACTTAACGAGATCTGCTACGGCAGTTATGGGTAAAAAGCATGATTATATATTTTTCTTTACATACATCTTTTATTTTACAAGTGAGTGTTTCAGAGTACAAACACCGTTGACTACAAATATAAAAAAAATCCAATTGTTTATGAGTGGTTCGAATTTTACTATAAGCTGTGTGTGATTATTTTCTATCTATTTCTTGGTTTCATATTTTCCAATTTAAACTTCTCGTCTCCCATTATTGCCAGAGCGAAGTTCGGTCGTGCAGATATTTTATTTCTATTTGTGAATAGACCCAAACAGAACAGCAAGACTGAGATGCAAATTTTAGTTATTTATTTATTACTGTGCACAATAGGATCATCAGGACGCGAGACCTACAGCTTATACGAATCACTCAGGCACAATTGAAATTTTTGGATGTAACTTAATGTCAGCCAGCTTTTAATGCACATCTTGCTATTCAAGATTTTTCGCGGTGTTGCCATATACAAGTATTAAATTTATAATTTAATAAATTTTAATCTATTGGTAAATACAATTACAAATAGATGAGGTACTTTTTACAGCTGTGACTACGGAGTGATATTTTCAGAGATGTGCAGTAATTAATTACAAATAATTAAATTACGTAATTAATTACATTTTTCGGCAATGTAAATGATAATTTAAAATTTCTGTTATATTTGATCTGTAATCAAAAAGTCTGTAATTAATTACAGTATTTATGCAAATATACATACATACATAACATCACGCTATATCCCATAAATGGAGTAGCACGAACCCTGGAAACATTCAAAGAACATCCACTAACAGATTCATCAAAATATCAGTCCGCGTCCAACATTCTCATACTGATACGATATTCGCTAACGTTCCTTCCATACAAGCTCATTCATTCCTCACGCTCGAAATTCACAATCATAATCATCCATTCGTTCCTGTGCATCTGTTTTATGTAAGTTATTGTTAATACCCGTAATTTTCATTATGTAATTACAAGTATAAAAACAATAAATTTTTTTTTACAACTAACAACTATCTATGTCTAGTAGTAATGCATTGAACTATAAAGTAAAGTAGTTATTGTTATATTTTGAATTTTAGGCGAACATTAGTCAATAATAGCTAGCAATAAATTATGTCCGACTCTGCATTTTTATATTTGTGATTATTATTGTCGGAAATTGATTCAATTAACGCACATAGAACTTGTACAAATCTATAAATAAATAAAATAAATATATCATCACGCCTTTTACCCATTACTGGGTGTAGCACTCTGCTATAGCAGATCTCGGTAAGAGATATATTTCTTCGCGTAAAGTGCGGTTACCAGTCGTCAAATCACGGCTCTTAAAGAAGTTAGTGGAGGAGAAGCCACAGAAGTAGATTTAATTTGTGAAAATTGTCGAATATCACTGAACCACCTACCCCATAAAAATATATTCCAATAATAATTTGATTTTTCTTGTGATTTATATTTTACTAATGTTTATTTGTTGTTATGACAAATATTGCAAGGAAATTTTTAATAAATACATGAAAAATAAATTTCCTTTTCATTTCCATAAAAAAATAAAAAATAATTGTAATTTGTTTTTTTTTTATGTAATTTAGCTACATATAAAATAAAATAAATAAATATATCATTACTCTGCCGTAGCAGAGCTCGGTAAGTGATATTTCTTCACCGTGAAAAGCAGTTACAAGCCGTCAAATCACGGCTCCCAAAGCTGTTCGTGGAAAGGGAGCCTCTGGCGTATTTTCAACGTGGTGAACATTGTTTATCGGTTATGGGTATCGAACCAGGGTTCTCAAATCCACAGGCCGGCTCGATACTACTAAACAATCTACCCCATATAGTTGAACAAATAAATTATTTACTTTTTTATGGTAAAAAATTGGACGAGTGTAATTTAATTAACATTGACACAATAATTAAAAATAAAGAATAAATTTTTAAAGTAATTTGCCCATCTCTGGACGGTTTAACGTTGAAGGTGGTACAGTCAGTTTCAGATACATAATATGCTACAAACATGTAGTAAACAGTCTTTGTACGTTAATTAGTAATTCAAGACAATTTATGGTTTATGACAAGAAAGTTAAGGGTACTGTAGAAACTAGAAAACATCATAATAGTTGAAAGGTAGAACAGAAAATGGGCTCGAAAATGACTGCGCTGTTCCATCTAGATATTATACGTGTGTGAAAAGTGTACCCCAGGTCCGAAGGTTCGTAGGAGAGGACCAGGCCACAGTATAACTAAGTCATACAGAAGAGATAGTCGCTGTCGACACCTTTGATGTTAGAGTCCGAACTGGGAAGTGTGAAGGGGAATATTTGGGAGGCGGGAATTCTAATTGTTAATAGTTGTAATCAAGCATAGACCAAGATTTATATAATAAAAAATGATTTTTTCTACTTCCGTTAGGAAATCGATGTTTTATTTCACTTATTTGAGTTAGGTAATGAACTGCATTATTTAACTAGTGAAATAATGAGGTAACATAGCAACAGATATCTTGGTTTTTATAACTGTCATTAATATGTCAAAATTTCATAATTTCAAAAACGCTCTTTCGTATTTATTAGAACGGAAGTAAAAAAATATTGTATGAAACTAATAAGGAAATAGGTTATTACCTTACGTATGTGAAGTTTGCAGAACGAGGAGTAGCCGAGTTATGTAAACACATAAGTAAGGTAATAACCTTCATTTTCTTACTAGTTTCATAAATAGCTATTATATTCGACTGCACCATAGCTATTTGATTTATGACACTGCTTACTGTCCATAAAATGGCACTTTATTCGACTGGTATGATAAAATAGCACAATTAGATTTCTGTCAATGGCAAAAATAAAGCACAAAATAAAAACTGTATTTAAAAAATTAATCAATTCCTTTGCATTTAATGTAGTTTCTTCTACATCTTTTGGGATTGTTACAAGCCTTGAACTATTATGAACACATTTTTCCAAAATTTTTATTTTTAATAATTTAAAATAAAATTGTCAAACAAAACTGTATAGCCCTTCATTAATAATAGGTTTTCTCAAATTGTTTAGAATAAGTGAATAATTGAAATAACCATAAATGACTACAATTTCTCAAATTTTATTTAATTCGTTTATAACGAAGGAGAATCTTTTAACATTGTTAGGTAATACAAAAGAATGTATCTCCATTCTTTATAAACCTTGGTAATTTTTATAATGGGATTTAAATATAAGTTTTTAACAATATACTTTTAAGAAGTTCAGTATCTTCAATAGAAAACTAAATAAAAATATCAGATCACATTTTAAAAATCATTAAAAAGAGTAAAAATGATGTTTATACTTTTATTTCATTAGTAACATGATTATAAATAATTAAATGAACTATTAAACCAGTGACACAATTTTTTTTCGATAGGAATGAAATACCCTAATTTTGCGAATTTTTAAAAAAATCTTTTTGTTCTATAATCAGTATATCAAATTATATATGTCATTAAAGTTCCGAGTAGATGTATAGAAACACCCTATATACAGGGTAAATTTTTTTAAGCAACCAATCAGTTTTACTGGCTAACTAATAACTTTAGAGAAAAAAATAAACAGGCTTATTCAGCAAGGAGGGAAACTTAATTGTATGGTTAGCAAAATAAAATTACTAGGATGTGGCGGGGGGAATTAAAGTTATATTTAATTTAATGAAAAGGTCCACTTCTTTATTGGAATTTATAGTCCGAAATATTCTCTTTTCAATGATGTATTATGTTTCTATTCAAATTAATGTTACAAGGTTAACAAAAACTAAAAACTCTAACATGGAAAAAAACTTCAAGTAGGCAGTGAGACAAAAGAAGTGATTATTTCTTTTATTGATACTCTTGATTTCCCATATTAAAGATTTTTTAACTTTTTGACCTTAAGTTTACTTTTAGGTATAGGAACATGCTTCATCGTTGAAAAGGAAATATTTCGAGCTATACATTCCAACAAAAAAGTACTCCTTTGTATTTAAGAAAATATAACTTTATTTCCCGCTCCGTCTGGCACATCCCGCTATTAATTTTATTTTATCAATCATACAATTATGCCCCTTTCCTTTCTGTATAAGCCTGTGTATTTATTTGTTCTTAAAAGTTATTAGTTTATCAACAAAACTGATTGGATGCATTAAAAAACTCACCCTGTATATCATCACGCCGTTTACCCATTAATGAGGGTGACATTCTGCTATAGCAAATTTCGGTAAGTGATATACTCGTATTTATGCGCGTGAAGTGTGATTACCAACCGTCAAACCACACCCTCTCATTGATTTAAGTGGAGAGGAAGGTCCAAGGAAAAATTTGATATTGTGAAAATTGTTTGTCGGCTGAGAATCGAACAAGGGTTATCAAATCCACAGTCCGACTCGATATCCCATTCAATATAAATTATATTTAAAATATTAGTTCGGAACGGAAAATGCAACAAATATTTCACAATGTTTTGTTGTAAAACGCTGGCTCCGTCTAATATCAATCGTGAATAGCAAAATGTTAATTTCAAAATAAAGATAAAAAGATCTAATTATTTTACTTGTTTTTAGGTACCTATTAGAAGATAAGAAAGTGATGAAATGAAAACGATGCAGTCATAATGATTCAATCAGACGGTAACAATTGCAGACTGTGTGATAAAAAAATAAATAAAGCAACATCTATAAGAAAACTCCAAAAAGATACCACAAGAAGATCTTAGCGAACCAACACGTTAGATTGCCAATCAACACAGGCGAAGTGGACGAAGAAAGCGCTGCGGACGATATATGCATTTAATAAGCAGCCATTGCTTTTCAAATTATTATAGATAAAAATGTTGTAGAGAATAAAATTATGTTTTTAAATCGGTCAATATATTTTATTTTCCTTATGGTTACTTACTATAAAAAGGGAACTGAATACAAAATAGCTAGTTTGCTGTTTCTATTGAATATTTTAAATATGAAATATAGATATTTTTCAAATTTGCATATCATAATTTAAATAAAATAATAGATTTTTGCCTCCATTTAAATATTTAGTAACGTCATTCAAAGATTTTTAAAAGTAAAATATTCAATAAAAATTGTGTTCTGCATGAAAAATTGCTAACAGTGAAAATCTGATAAGGATTCTTTAATATTTGTATCTTTACCTTGATTTGGACATTATTTAATTAAATTTAAAATAGTAGAGACAGGCACAATTAATGATGTTACGAGTATTTTGATCATTTACAGCTTCAGTTGATTCGATGCCTAAAGTATCGTCTAATGAACCATATTGTTCTATATTTAACTGAATGTCATTTTGAGAATTATCTACACTCACACATTTCTAAGTCGACGGATAGATTTTGAATCAGGATTTTTGAACCACCTCTCAAATTTTTTTGATATTTTTTCATTTTATCTTTCTTCTCATTTTTCTTTTCGATAATCAGCTCCAGTCGATCGTTTCAATTTGACATTATTTCTAAACACCACCTCACCACTCAAGATGCAAGCGAAAGCTGGGCTCCTGAACTCAAGCAGGGCACCGTTGGCACCAGGCCGGTAACTGGCGCGTTGTTGGGCGAACTCGGCTGCCTACCCCCCCGCACACAGCAAGTTTACAGGTCGGCGTCGCCATAAAGGAATAAGGATTTAGTGTTAGGATATCATATCATATCAACATACTCAACAATTGCGCTCACACGCTCACACTCTTACACACTCACAGGCTTACACGCTCAGTGAAACTCACCGTAATCGCCTGCAACGTAGTTCACTACACAATCCCACAATCTAAACACAACTGTTCAAAACAACGGCTAAGAACAAACTGAAAAAGGAATTACACCTAACGTAAATTAAAGACTACCTTACAGAGCATAATCGCTGACCAGAGATGTGCATCTACGTGTAATCTTTAATTATTTACATCTACACGTAGACAATACGTCGACAATTCTAGCGACGTAGACAATGTAAACAATGTAGCTAATGCATCTGACAGTTGTAAAATTCAACATAACCTAAATTTATTCCTTTGAAACTATTACATGTATTCATATTAGTGAGTTCGGGTCATTATCGGTCTAATAAAGTAAGTGCTCGTACATTGCTAGACGAATGTTTGTTTTGGGTCTTGGGCGAACTGTCATATTTTTAAAATCGATCAACGCGCCATATCACCTGACGGAGTTTTCTTTGGCGCTATTTTTAACAGTAACCAGTTGACAAAGTTTGAACGTTTTGCCCTGCACAAGTAATTTTTTTTTTATGTAATTCCTAGAATAATAATAACAATCTCTAACAACTTTTAAAATTCTCTAGTTCTAGGGATAAAATTTCTAATCTGACTTAAGTGAACACAGGTGTTTTTATTGTCTACATAGTCTACATTATTTACATGAAAAATGAAGACGTAGACTACATGGTTGTTTACACGTAGAGAATAGCGTAGATTACTTGCAGTAGACTACACGCACATCCCTGTCGCTGACATATGTTAGAAATTTGTTACACTACAATGTATTGAAATAGAAAAGGAATGACTGACAGTTATTTTTTTAAAATGTAATCAAGTCGGGCATTTTTTTGCTTTTTTCCAAAAACAGTAAAATACAGATTCTAATTTTGCGCCCCTACACCCTCAACTGCATCCGAGGTGGGTACATTACTTGCAACGCCGAAGTTTATAAACTAAACATTAAATAGAAATGCTAAAGATTATTATTTCCCATTTGTTATTTCTTTTATACTTGTAACTCGCAGTTTTAACTAAATGTAGTATAACATTTCTCGCAGCACGAATGTCAAATTAACAACATCTGTGGTAGTTCTATCTCCAGTTACTCTTCCAGAAAATAAAAAACACAAATCAGTAATTTCATTATGTAGTTAGCGTACACGCTAGTCTAGCCAGCATCAGCATCTCAGTACATCTGAATCGATCTCGAATCGCTCTCGATGCTAATGGATTTCCGCTTGTAACAGATTGTTCAAAGTGAAAAACATTTCCGCTGCCGTCTGGATCCATTATTCAAACCTTGTTACGGTAACACTAACGCCGTAACACACCGCTCGACTTCTCATATGTTCTCGCGTGTCGGCGTGTCTTTGTCTGATCGTAGACGCCTATGCGATGAACGGCTGAACGCTGACAGTTTTATGCCGCGTGCCTGCTGTTCCTACCACAAAAAATCTGTCAACTTGGACCAAACCGCAAAAAAACAGAGGGTTGAATTACAATTGCAATCACCAACGTTTGGGAGTTTTTATTGTCCCAGTTTTATATCAACTGCTTCTGGAATAAATGATCGGTTGGGAACTGCACCAAAATTCGCACGAATTTTTACTTATCACTATATACAGAACGCCCAAGTTAACGTGTATACCACTAGGCTCTCGAGAACGGTAAGAGATATGATATCGGTTAAATAAGACAAAAGTAGACCAATTAGTGATGTTTTACTTTTCTTGAAAAAATGCATAAGTTAATAGATATAATAATAATAATAATAAGAATTAAATTTGGCAAAATTACAGCACAAGCTGATCTCCCATTTAACCTTTACATCAAAATAACAAAATAAATTTACATAATTATGGTATAGCATAATTAAATTCTAAGTTATTAGGCATACATAAGATAGAAATGGTAATTAATAAACATGATGAATAATCATATTAGATATAGACAAATATGGATTAACAATAGATATTAAAAAAGATCATAAATACAATAACAGAGTAAGATATAAAGATTCAATTAAGTGAAATTGTACCACTAAGTAACAATTTTTTCAATGTAGATGCAAAAAGTAGCTGGTTGTAAATTTAGTAATGGAGAAGGTATTATATTAAGAATGCTAGGGACAACATGACTGTAAGTACGTTTAAAAAGAGCAGTATTGTGAGTAGGAATATGATATTGTAGTATATTTCTTAAAAAGCGTTGATGATGCCGATTTCGTACTGATAGTTTGTTATGCAGATAGCAAGGAGATTTGTTAAGAATTATGCGGTGAGCTAAACATGCAGCATGTAGATGTCTAGTTTCTTTTGGGCGATATCGATGAATATATCAATTTTGTCTTAACTTTTAGTTTTGTTCATAACTTTTACAATTGAAATAAATTTTTCTATCATGTACTGTTTCCGAGAAATATGTACCAGCTACTAGTTTTCATATGAAGTTAAGTAAAGATATGTATTTCGCTTTACGACGATGTAAAACACTTGTTACTTTATTATTACAAAAACACTCTCTTGAGTCAAGAAAAAAAATAAAATCGCAAGGTGCAAGATCTGGGGAAAAAGGAGGGTATGAAATTGGTTCAAACTTCAGGTTTCACAGAGCCTCTTCAGTTTCGCGCGAGATGTGTGGACGAGCGTTGTCATGTTGCAAGATTATTGTCTCCAGGCTGCCTCTAACCCGACAAACTCGACGTCGGAGGTGTTTTAGAGTCACTTTTTCAGCAGTTAAAAATTCGATAACAGCACGCTTCTCACTCCTCGAAATACAGTGAATGAACGCAACGATCTCAAACTGTGCATGCGTATTGAAGGGGAATGTTACTTCACATGCCACCTGGCGTGCTTCTCAAGGTCATTTCATTCGTGCTCTACAAGCATGTGTGCATTACTTTTCAGTCCACCCTCATAGATATTTAATATACATGGATTTTCACTTGAATTAATATTTTGAATTAATATTTATATATTATATAAAATCATAATTCGAGATACATTTCACTCTGATTGTCTGTTCTATGTACCATCGCTTTCACTAAAATATTAGGCATCCATTCCTTATCATTCCCACTCCATCTCACAACATCATCACTTTATTGTAAGTTTTCCCTTTTTTATACATTTACGTTCTAAACAAAAACAATTGTTGGAGTTTTTGTACTTTTATGTGTAGCTGATGATGGCATTAATCAGCGCTGAAATATAAAATATAATGGTGTAGGTAGTTCAGTGGTATCGAGTTGGCATGTGGATTTGAGAACCCGAATTCGATTCCCACAGCCAACAAACAATTTTCGTGTCATTAAAACTATCCCGGTGACGGTTGGTAACTACACTTCACGCGAAGAAATTTATCTTTGCCGAGATGTGATAAGTTAAATATTATATTATAGTTTAGTTACTAATTAGATAAATAATTTACTATTTGAATACAGAATGGTCCGTCGGTCTGTATTTTTTTGTCCTCGATTATTTTAAATATTACCGAAAAAATTTTCAAATTAAATTTATTTTAAATTAAAATCCCACATATCTACAATATAAGTGTATCTACCGAGTGTTCCATTTTCGCACAAAGATATGCAACTTTATATTTTTAAATGAAAAATCTTGTATATTTTTATAAAATTGTAAAGATCTTTTGTTTGTCTTTAAAACAGTTTTTATTCATTATAAATAAATTAAATAAATATATCATCACGCCTTTTACCCATTACTGGGTGTGGCATTCTGCCTAAGCAGATCTCGGTAAGTGATATATTTCTTCGCGTGAAGTGCGGTTACCAGCCGTCAAATCACAGCCCCCAAAGATATTAGTGGAGGGAGAGCCACAGGGGTAGATTTAAATTGGTGAAAATTGTTTGTCGGCTGTGGGGATCGAACCAGGGTTCTCAAGTTCCACAGGCCGACTTGATACCACTGAGCCACCTATCCCATTAAAATTAAAATTATCACTACATGATAGTGTGCCATAAATTCACTTGTTCAAACAATTAGATTAGTTACTGTCAGATCTTTAATAATTATTACTTGTTTTTCCATTTAGTTTATCAATTTCAAAAAAATCTTTTTGTTCTATAATCAGTATGTCAAATTATATATGTAATTAAAGTTTCGTGCAGAGGTATAGAAACACTCGGTATATGAGGAATGGCGCAGGAAACGTCTAATAAGAAATGCATCTATTTTGCTTGCAATGCAATTTCTGAGAATGAATACATTGTTGTTCTTCAAACATAGCAAAGTTTAGTTCGTAACAAAATCCGTATAAACAATTTGAAGTGCTCGTTAATATTTGATGCAGTAATAAAATATTCTGCAGAAAACATCTGCAAATCCGCGTTAAATCTGCAAACAAACGAGCAAGTCGTTCTACATACCGTCACGTCGCGTTATGGAATATCCATACGTCGACAGGTAACTCATGCATTATCCAGTGAGTTAGTGGATCACACACTGGAGCCTGGAAGCGCTAAGAGCGACTCGCCTTCCATGCAAATCCGGAGATGCGATCAAGAATCTGATTTACAAAGACGCTTTGCTGTGCTGTGCTGTGATGCGAGGACAGAGTTGAGTTGAGTTAACCGTTTTGCAAATGAAAGCAACTTGTGACACTGAGGAAGGTACGAACTACGAGAAGCGGTTTGCAACGATTGACAGCAACTAATTGGATTCTCTGAAACTTCATTTACAAAAATCACTCGCCAAGATATTGATTTTCACATGTATATTAGCAATGTACACAGGAATTAGCGCATGACATATTTATTTATGCTACTCTGTACTACAGGAACTTATACCCAATTACAGCATAGGGTCTGGACACATTGAGCCGTAGTGTGGTAGCAGTGGCGATTTGTGGGTAAATTTATAGGCAGGTCAATATATACTTTAATAAATATGCAAGTGAATAATAATAATATAATTTATTTTACCTGAAACTGACAGGAATATAAACATTTGCCAGAGCTTTAAGACTCAGGAAAGCTTTGCTTTGCATGCCTAGTCAGGAAATAGTTATTTGTATCACTAGTCCAGAAACTGCTATTTTGCGAGTGCTCGTATTTAAAGGCCTCGCCTGCGGCTCGTCCTTTCAAAATATACTCGCATTCGCAAAATAGTTTCTGGACGTGTAATACACAAGATTTTTCGCGCCAACGTTTTTGTAAATTTAATAAAAACGTTTAATTTATTATTCACATTCTAAATGTCAGGGACTTTTTTTATGTTGGTAACATCACCATATTTGAACTGCACTTTTAATTTTAATTAATTATTTATTGTTCATCAATTTACATCTTCAATAAGTTTAATTACATTGTACACTTTATTTAATAAACATAAAACATAATTCATTTCTTTGTCTATTTCACGACTTGTCATTCCAGTATTATAACCTAAAAAATCAACATATTTTATTTGGATTTTACATTACTAATTCAATTATAATTACTTAGAATTTTGTTTAAAATATTTATGTATAAATATTCTGTTTTCTTGTATTGAAAATATTCAACTATGAATATTTTATCATAATATGTTTACCCCCATGCAATATTTTGACATTTCGTACGTTCAGGAGTTCGCTATACTAGTGATGCCAACATATAACCATAAAAAGTCACTAACTTTTGCCGGCCTCGGCCGGCAAAAACTTGGTTTCCGGACGATTTTTAGTTATGTAATACTGCTAATGCCGGACGGTGGCGCGAAAATAACATATTGGCTGCCTAGGCAGGTCATGAAAGAAACATGAGTGTCTAGTTACTTAGCAACATAAAATACTGACTGAATATGTGTCAAATATTTATTTTTGTTTAAAATAATTTAAAATATTTATTATTTGTGTATAAGTTTCAGGTAAAATGTTATACGTAACACGTCAGTAAAGCGTCGTACAGGATTCGTAACCTGTTTCAAGCCTCGCTATCGCTCGGCATGAAACTATCAACTCATCCTATAATTGAACGCTTTCCTGAATTTGACATAAACAAATTTGTTTACATAAATTGTCGCCATTGTTAAGGATTTAGATTTTTATGCCAAAGACAACTAACAATTTGAAAATTAATAAATGTAAAAAAATATGAATAAATATAGTCAACATTGGTTGAAAAATCATAATAAAAGTAATAAATTTGTGCGTACCTGAAATACAACACGAAATCGTTAAAATAGTGGGTAGCTTTTATGATATAGTAACCAAAGTATACAATAATGATTTAAGCAGAAGAGAAACTCTAAAGCATATAAAATGTTAGGAAATTTATTATACATTTATGCAACAATCATTGCATTTAATTTTTTGTATATCCTATAAACGTAACCGATTTTGACGTCATTATTCTAGTTACAAATTTTGATGACGTCTCTCTTCCGCTTAAAATTTTGTTGTATAAGAAATTGTGTGCCTGAGAGAAAGTACCATAAACGTCTTTGAATACTTAGATCATGGTTTGGTTCTTGGAGAATGAAGAGGTACTTCATAGTTTGAAGTTTACAGTGTAGTAAAATTTTTATGGTGAATGCACCCGCATATGATTATGTCGTAACGTCTTATCATATGTTTAAATTTATGATAGTGCTACAGGGAACAGTTTCAAATATAGCTAGTTATATTTATACAACTCTAGGAAAATAAATGTAATAAGAATGATAGTGAACTAACAATACACAAATATGTACCGATATTTTTGAAGTTATAATAAACACTCGCGTTATAGTAATTTATGCATCAAGGGAGTGACAGTGTTTAGCTCGAAGGATGGATGTCGTCCGAGGATATTATCATCTAGTAACGTCCGTCATATATATATATATATATATATATATATATATATATATATATATATATATATATATATATATATATATATATACATATGTATGAGCCGTTCAGTGCACAAATCGAATAACTCCATAAAACAAAAAGATGAGAAATGCGATGGAATAATGTACATTGTTTTTAAAATTCCCTTTATAATATAAATTACAGTTATCATTCAGCGCTTGCTAGTACATTTGAGTTGATTTATTGCAACGATTTACATTAGAGTATAGAGTTAATCAAAATGGCCTCTGAAATAAATTATTTATTATACAATGGCCAAATTGTCATTTAATGGTGTTAATCTTTATTAATCAGGAAAGTTATTACAAATATATTAAAGTTATGACTATACCAAGTACTTTGACATTTAAATTTAAGATTTTTCAAAAAGTGGAATTACTCGATTTATGCACTGAAATATCTTTTAAAAGTATTGCACGAAGTAAACTTGTGAAAAAACGTAATTTAAAATAAGATTAATCGTAAAATATTAATTTGTGATAAAATCGGTTTATCCATAGTCAGTTTATAAAAGGTTTGTTTTCTTCCGTACCCCCTGAGTGTTGAGTAGTAACATTTCTATAATTTTATGTATTTATTGAAACAACAGACGTCATTTTTTATCAAGTTCATGACACAATATTAATTAGTTAATTTTCCTAGCAAAGTCATATTTTTACGATTACAGCGCCACCTGTTGGGTGTACAAAAAAAGTTTCCGAATAAAACCTACATACTTTTTTGCTCTTTCCGAATCTGCAATAACAAATAGGGGTTCCCATTTAAGATTTTTAAGTCGACCCCCTTTTCAGCCCCCCTAGGGTCGTGGGGGGCATCTTGTCAGAATCCGATGTCGTCCCCCAAAACTATGAAGGTTTCGATTCGACACACTTGTTGTTAAGATGCATTCTTTTCGAGATATTCAAGAACATAATGTTATTTGGGACACCCTGTATATATATATAACATCATAATCTGAAATTTGAATATAGATAGTAATAATATGGGGGAGGTGGCTCAGTGGTATCAGCAAATTAAATCTACCCCTGTAGCTTCCTCTCCACTAACATCTTTGAGGACCGTGATTTGACGACTGGTAACCGCACTTCACGCGAAGAAATATATACCGAGATCTGCTACTGTAGAATGCCAAACCCAGTAATGGGTAAAAGACGTGGTGATATATTTATTTTATTTATTTATAGTAATAAATATTCAGAAAGTGAAAATAAAATAACACTGTATGCAATTAAAATAACTGAGGAATATAGGCATAAATAAGCAATTCTAGCTATAATAATACTCAATGCAACTTCCCTCGTTTTCAATTCAATAAACAGATTTGGATTTTGGACGTTTAATAAATCAGGAGTAGGTCTTCAACTCTATACATTTATAACTTAATAGAGTAACCAAACAGTTATTGGAAATGACTTTAATTGTTCTAGGAATAATTGACTGGCTTGAAGTAATATATTTTTGATGAATAATGTGCGGTTTCAGCTAGATACAGCTTGGCATTTAAGAGTTATAAATTATTTCGGTTTAACCTAGTTCTACCAGCTACTAGAATTGGTAATTCTAATACAGCAACGTATACTTGGAAATGATGTCCGTGGGTAAATATGTCTAAGTTCTCTTCTCTTCCGGAGAAAGGTTGAAAACATCGTAAACTTTTTACGTATTTTAGAAAAAGTGAAAAAGACATGCATCTTCTGTATAATAAGTTTTTCAACAAGCTTGTCGGATGATTCGGATAAAGAGCAGAAATTATGTGGACATTTGTAACATGCGACGCGACGGGCCAACTTTGTACACAAGTCGTAAAAAAGATGGAACTTTTACGGCGCAGTTCATTTGATATTAGAGTTCAAATGTTCCGAGTTTCGCGGGCATTTGGAAGAAATATATGGTCCGAATTTTATTACCATTCCAGATAAGTTTTTATTGCTTCTTTTTACGTGGGATTTTAATGAGACAAATCCACCTAGATACCTACATTCTTGTTCGCAAATCATTTCACACGTGCACATCGCTAAACTTTTACTCCAGCAAAACAAACATTAAATCACTTGTCACTCATTCCACACCGAAAATAATAGGTTGATATAGGGATTGTAATTTAGCTACCTTTCAAATTAGCGGTAATTTGCTACAATTTTAAATTAAAATCTGTTTACCGGTGATATACCAGTATTATTTAAAATATTAAGCCGGATTCTGAGTTTACATAGCACAATATAAAATAGTTATTTACGTAACCAGTTATATTGTTTGACGAACATAATATTTACCAAAACGAGCGAAGCGAGTTTTGCAAAGTATGTGAGTCAAACAATATCACGTTTTCAGAACGTATTACGTACAAAATAAATAAATAAAAATTTTAAATTTAAAGCTTATGTCATCATTGAAAATAAGTTCTGAATCCGAGACAGACCTTCCTTCCGATATCGAAGAATCTGCTAATTTAGCCGTGAACTGTTTAATACCAGAAAAATAGAAAAATTATTAAATGTATATAGATCCTAAAAATTTTAATAAACAGTTTTTTCCGTTACTTGACAGTTCATAACCTTAAAAATTGATGTAAAACAAGACTTTTCATAACGGAATTAGGTAAAATATATTTAAAGTATTTAGTATATTCTTTCATAATTTTCATAAGAATCGTAACACAACAAAACAGAATATAACCAAATTTCATTTTATTACAGTTACAATATGTGATTACATTCCGTAACTATAATGTTCGGATACATTCGTCTATTATCTTTACCATATTATACCAATGCACTAAATACACATTTATCAACTCAAAACAATCAAATTTTTAAAATTATATCATTACATGTAGTAAAAGTTATTAGTATTTAATTACTTTCTACGATTGCTATGAAAAGTAGACAATTACGCTCTCATTTGTCATCATAAAGTTGACGTTTTCTGTGGTACAATCGAAAAATAACTTTGTCGCGCGTCTCCAATGGCAACGCACGAAAATGACGTTAATTGCACGCGTTTCTAATAGCAACGCGCGAAAATAGCTATTTATGAAACTAGTAAGGAAATGAAGGTTATTATTTATATAAACACATAAGTAAGGTAATAACCTTATTTCCTTACTAGTTTCATACAATATTTTTTCTACTTCCGTTCTAATAAATACGAAAGAGCGTTTTTGAAATTATGAAATTTTGACATATTAATGACAGTTATAAATTCAAAAAATAAAAGAATAACACATCAGAATTCGTCTACCAAGATATCTTAATTTTTATGTGTTCCTATATTACCTCATTATTTCACTAGTTAAATAATGAAGTTCATTCCCTAACTCAAATAAGTGAAATAAAACATCTATTTCCTAACGGAAGTAGAAAAATATATTAAATGCGCTCTTATTTCAATATACAAACACAACAGAAACTTGTCATATTGACATTTGACAGAATGAATTTATGTACGAGCGTAAAGTGTCTTTGTTCCTCGCCTTCGGCTCGCGCTACAATTACCGTGTTCGAGTAACAAAGGATCACTTTACGCTCTTAATACACAAATAACTATTTTCATATTAGACATTTTTTCCGTATGATACATATTTTTCGATATCTTTAGTTGTCTCAAGTTAAATATCGAAATTTCAACATCGCCTCTTTTAGTAGACACTTATTGTATGAACAAAATTAGAATGCACGACATCTTATCTAAGAAAAAATGCAATATTTAAATATGTAGTATATAATTATTTTATTTTGTATCTCCATTAAATTAGTTATTAAATAATGTTAGGATTTAAAAAAATTACGATACCGCTTCTGAGATTTGTGTGCCCGAAGCAATGGCTTCATGTACAAGTATTTCATATTAAACCGGTCTTGGATCATGTTCTCACATGTGGAACAAAGCATGATGTTCTATGTACGTATCCTTATTTCATAACATACTCGACCAACTAGATGCATACATAACTACTTATTTGCAAAGCCTTACATCTCTTAGTTCATAACATAGTCCAGTAGTAAACCACGGTCGGTCTGACCAAATTCATATTTAACTTGTTCATGCGTTCGGACCAAATAACCATTGGTTCTATTTGCTTGTCGGATGCGGGGACGGCGTGGGCAACAGCGGTTATCCCACTGGACTCAACAGAGCTGACCCACTCACTCGAATTGCATTATGAACGCAGTGGCTAATAACCCTTTCAGGCGTAGCGTTATTGAATATTTGACAATTAGCTACAGGACTTTGAGGTTCTAGTTACCAAGGCGATGTGTTCTAGAGAAGTTTGTGACTTGAGTGTTTGTAATGTGATACTGGTTCTCGTTTGAAAATTAATCATTTAAAAGTAAAAGAAAGAAATGAGGAAAATGGAATATAAGAATGTCTTTATTGAATTTGTGGTACAAGACATAAGCTATTCATTTTATTTCTGCCATTTACATTTTTAATGTAATAATTTGTGCTTTAAATATATGAGTAGTATTAAAATAATTTAGTTTTTGCTTCGATTACTATTATAATTATTCTTTTTGTTATGAAAAAAACGTCTCATATTTTATTTGATATGAAGCGAAAATAAATCCCTTTTTGTTCCTCGTACTAGTCTTTTAATCGTTTGTTTGATAGAATTGGAATAAAGCAGTGGCCGCGGAAGTGGGGTTTCAGGTGTTGCAGTTGCAACTCCTGATCATTTTTGGGGGTTGCGTGGCAACCCCTGTTCAGGACACAAAAAATAAAATACCTAACTAAAATACGAGTACGAATTCAATTCCAACTTCAGAATTGTCAGCCGAAAGGTCATTCAGCGGGATTCGTCGAATTTTGACTTGGAACCGTACTTCAATGTTACAAAAACGACTGTTTCATTAAGTTTTTCTTCATATACACAAAATTAAAACATTGGACATTGATTTAAATAAGGTGATGAAAATATTCATCAATAAAACCGCAGAGCGAATGACAGTTTTCGGAACAATAGAGTAACATTGTCTTTTTCAATTTATACAGATGTAAAAACTTTATAAAACTGTTACGTTAATTAAGGCGCGGTGGCCGAGCGTGTTAAGGCACATCTCTTTACATACTGTGACGTCACCCGAACCAAGGTTCGTCAGTTCGAATCCGCCTGTCGACAATGTGTGATTTGTCGTAAAATATAAAAATACAGTTACATGTATTAATCACACTCGGGCGCTATAAGCTAGTCACTTATTCGCCTTAAATAATGTAGCATTCGACTACGAAGACCGGCAGTACGGCAGTGTAAAAACTGTGGCTCGGTGTGCCCGGTAGGCCCAGGCCCGATTTGGGTTGTAGTGTCATCAGAAGAAGAAGAAAAAAAACTTTATAAAACTGTTACATTAAGTGACAAAAACAAATTAAATTATTAATATAATGTATCTCACCTAATTATTCATTTTAATTACCTAAATTTATCTGTGTTCTATTTCTACTCCGGTCAAAAAATTTTCGCAACCTCTTTAGAAAATATCTGATGTGGACACCACATGACTTCCTTGTACACGTATTAAACTATAGAAATTTTTTTAATTGCACATATTTGACATTAAATCTTTTATTTTTTGTTCTAATCCATAGCAAACTTAATTTAAAAAAAAATCAAAAAATATATAATATTTAAATTTAGATATCTCGTTTATGCAAAAAGCTAATTTAAAAATTCTTAATGTGCTAGACGCAGAATTTAATTCTCTAAAACTTTTATTTGCAGCATTCCTTTCTAAAATTAAAATAATACCATTTTTTTCAAGGAAAACTGTTGGCAGCTTCATGTAATGTGCCACTTCCGGTTAGTCTATTTTAACCAAAATCTATTATGTTATTTCCATTGATATAGTAGTTTTATATACCAAATTTGGAAAGTTTTAAATTATATTTGAATATAGTTTTTCATGAAAATCTATTATAGGCTTCAAGTAAAGTACCACTTCCGGTAGTTGTATAATGACCAAAAAGGGAGGTGCACAACTAGATGTTATAACAGTCCTAAATATAAAGTTTCAATTTTCTACGGCTTACCGTTTTTGAGTTATGCGAGATACGTACGTACGTACGTACATACGTACGTACAGACGGCATGACGAAATTAGTCAAAATGGATTCAGGGAGGGCCAAAACACCTATTTCCGTTGAAATCTGAAAACCGAAAATTTTCGCGATTACAATACTTCCTTTACTTCGTACAAGGAAGTAAAAAGGTTTCGCGGTCTCTGCTAAAACGATATATTGACAGGTACCACAAGCTTTGTTTTTGGATGTTTTAAGAGCACGGTTTTAACATGCTAGAGATAGCTAAAACACCCAAAAACACTGCTCTTAAAACAGGCAAAAACAGAGCTTTTACCAGCTATTGAGTCTAAAAGTAATATTTTTCATTTAGATGACAATTCCAGTCATAACTTTTTATGCAATCAAATGACAGTATTTTGCTGAATTGAACCAATCACAGTAGTAATACAGCGACAATTTCACTAGTGAAAATTGTCGCAAATCGTTGATTATATATAACGTTTGTTAACTATTTTGAGTAGATTAATATTGTTGAATATTTTTACTCCGGTCAAAAAATGTTCGCAACCCCTTTCGAAAAAAGGTTCCGCGGTTTCTGGAATAAAGTTTATGATTTGCTCTCGTATCACATATATTTACAAGGTTAATAAACACTTTATACATGTAAATTTTATATTTTATTTAAAGAATTTGATCTTGTAATAAGTTTGTGACATTTAGCGATTAAGTTAATTAGAAAATTTGTGATTTAAAGATTTTTGCTGTCGACAGTGTGACGATGTTGATTTGAATGTCTTGACTTGAGTTGAATAAAATGAATGTCACGATTTTGAGAAGACTTAGAAGAAATACACGAAGTAAGGGAGTGGTTTATTTCTGAGTTTGAATTTTGTTCTTATTTGCAAGAGTGGCCTTATTATGTAGTTTAGTTTTTTATTGGGTATGTATTTATATTTGATGGAAAAAGATTAGGATGCAATTTTGTTTTAAACGATAGCAATGCAAGGATCAGGTTAGTATAGTTTTACATAAATACACAGAAAATATTAGAAATAAAACAACATGAACTTAGATTGAAACTTAGTATTAAATATACATGACAGGCGCGGTGATCGAGCGTGTTAAGGCACATACATCTCTTAACACCTAATCCAAGGTTCGTCAGTTCGAATCCGCCTGTCGACAATGTGTGATTTGTCGTAAAATATAAAAATACAGTTCCATGTATTTATAACATTCGGGCGGTATAAGCTAGTCACGCCTTAAAGACTACGAAAACCGGTGTATGGCAGTGTAAAAACTGCATCTCAGTGTGTCCGGATGCTAAGCTTCTATTAGGAGCGCATGTAAAGAAAGAGAAGAGATTAAATATACATGAGAAAATAATAGCAATAAAATATTAATAAGGATTAAATTAAAAAAGAGTTATGAGGCAGCTACATAACATAATAAGAAAATTCATAAAATGTATCTTGATGTTAGTTAATATTAACTTAATAATCGATTAATAAACTGGGTATAAATGAAGTCATCATCATCTGTGGCACTACAGCCCAAATCGGGCCTGGGCTTACCGGACACACCGAGCCGCAGTTTTTACTCTGTCGTACTGCCGGTTTTCCTAGTCAAATGCTACATTATTTAAGGCGTATAAGTGACTAGCTTATAGCGCCCGAGTGCGATAAATACATGTAACTGTATTTTATATTTTTACGACAAATCACACATTGTCGACAGGCGGATTCGAACTGGCGAACCTTGGTTCGGGTGGCGTCAAAGTATGTTAAGAGATGTGCCTTAAGGGGGCATCTCTAGTCTTTTTGCATAAATTTTCAAGATTTTTTTTCTTGCAGTAAACTTTATTATCACACTACAATTTTTTTTATATTAAAAAAATACATATTGAAGTCTGCAAAAAAAATTTATTTTTTCATTTTTCATCCAATATGGCCCAGATATGGCTGCCACAACGAAGCTTGCTTTTTTTTTGGCTGACATCATATCTTGACACAGGAAGCTCCGAAATGAAAAATTCAAAAAGCATATTAAAGTATAAGAAAGTGGCTATAGCCCGTACTAAAATCAAGAAGTTTAAGTAAAAAAAAAAACAAAATGGCGGGCTTTTCTAATTTTCGGCTTATTTTTTGAGGTTATGTTGTTTACAAAAGTGCTCAAATGTAATCGAATATTCATAATTCTAGTACGGGCTATAACTATATGTGTGACGAATAACCTCTCAAAATTTCAGCCCAATCGGTTTAATAGTTTTTGTTAAATCATGTCAGCCAGGTCAAAAAATGTTATTTCGAGAAAAACGCGTTTAAAATATTTTTTTGAAAAACTGTGTAAAAAATGAAGAAATAAACCTCTTACACTCAATCCGCGATACCAGCTCCATACATAATTCCTTCCTGGTCCTCAAAAAACTCATTTTCCTGCGCCTTAGCCTTTCTAAGCTCGAGTCGCCGTTCTTTTGAAGCTTCAATGCTGCGACGATTTCCTTGCTTAATTCTATTTTCGTCCTGTCTCTGCGCAAAATCCACTGCTATGCTGCCAATCGAAATACCCATGGTTTCCATGATTTTTAATAAAGGTAAAAATTTTTAGAGCGCGCAAGTTAAAATAAACTATTGTACGATGTTACTATTAGTATACTAAATGCAAAACCGGTGTTTTTGGAAAATTGATTTTTTCATCGATTTAGACTAGAGATGCCCCCTTAACACGCTCGGCCACCATAAATGAAGAAATACAACTTTAAATTTAGAAGAAACAAATCGGCGGTTATCGGGATTTAAATTCGGGATAATTTTAATTTTGCTCTTTATTTGTTTTTCACATTACATAACATACATATGTCAAAGATGTTCTCGATCAAAACAGACTCATGTTATATCTGGACAACACATATTTTCATATATAATATAACAAATAGTATGAAAATTGCTGAAAATATTTTGACATAAATTATGAGTTTTTATGGAAATGGAAACATAACGAGTGCGAAGCACGAGTTGTGTTTCCCATATCCGTAACAACGAATGTATATTTATGTCAAAATATTACCTGTCAATTTTCATACTATGAGTTGCATTCAAACATTTCAAAACAAAGTCCTGCGTGCTATGGTGAATGCACCATGGTATGTAAGAAATTATGATATTAACAGAGATCTTGGCATTCCAACGATTAAAGAAGAAATTAAAAGGTTTGCGAAGAAGCACGAAAGAAGGCTTCACCTACACGAAAATGCAGAAATCCTTCAGCTGCTGGACAATCAACAACTGCTCCGAAGATTGAAGAGAACCAAGCCATTTGAACTTGTGTAACGTGTGTGTGTTAAAAGCAGAGCATAGTGCGTGGGTGATAATGTCAGCGAAGCAACCGAACTAACTAAAGGTCGTCACTGGACTAAATTTAGTGTATATGTACTTAGCTTTAAGATATAATAGAGATAAGTTGATGGTTGGTCTGACAGACCAGTTTTAACATGAAAGTTATGAATAAAAAAAAAACGAGTTGTATTCGGCATGAGAATTTATCAAACAAGAGTTAATTAACAAGAATAGTTAGGTATTTATTTGCACATTATTAATTAGGTATTACAGTGATGTTTATAATTCCTTTCGTTTTGTGTCTCGTGCTTGACGAGCAGATAAAAATTTCAAATCAGAAAAAGGATTAAATCTTGTGTTGTATTCTTTAAAATATTTTTCTTGTAGTAATTTTGCCGTTAGATTCCAATTAACTTTGATTACGTTTTCTTTATAATACGTACCATTCTGTTTCTTCATATTAAACGCATAATCTCTAAGTATTTTGCGCAGTTGATTGGGACTTGTAATTTCGATTACGACAAAAATTCATGAATTGCCGCCAAACATAATCTCTTGTTTTTTTGGTATTTTTTGGGATGGTCTCTTCAATTTTAATAAAAATTTCTTCTGTAGAAGCAGTTCCCCATCGAGAATTTGCCATTGTGATAAATTTTTTCAATTGACGTTAATGAAAATATTGAAAATATCATTTATTTTATTCGTAACCAAGGATATTATTAACAGTGGTATTTCCGTTATCAATTGCACCAGCGATGAATTTCCGACGAAATGTACATTTCATTGGTTCATTTTCAAACAAATTCGTGATCCTATTGGTTGACAGTGACGTGTGGTGAATTCTCATACAAAATTTTAGATAATTTATAATGCTACAGAATATTATCATACTTTATAAATCCGAGTACCCTGTTTTGGATGTGGCAAATCTTGAGAGCAGATAATATACTTTCAACCTAAAGATGCATTATATTTAACAACTAATTTTAAATTTGAGATAAATATTTTAATCTATCGATTTAAAATTACGTTGTGATATTATGTATAAATAATATGAGATATTAGATATCAACCACGCGAAAAGTTTTGTGAGGCGAGGAAAAACAACGAAGTTTTAGTACAAAGTTCTGTGTCACACATTCGAGATTCCGCCTAGTGATATCGCTATCGTCTATATACATGTATGTTCCATTTTTCATGTGCGTGAAGCCATAAAACTTGAGTAGAAATAAAAAAGAGCAAACGCGATTAAAACCAAGTTTATGCGTCAAAGCGTTCATAAATCAAAAATAACAGAGTGAAAAAATGTGATACAGAGCCCAATATTCTCTCAAAACGGTAAGCAGACGGCTCATAGATAAAGCCAAAGCCGAACACTGTAGTCATATAAATATAGCATCGAGCCTCGGGTAATAAAACGCACCCGGAAATTGACACGCAGCGCTGCGCGTGCTGCGGACAACAAGGGAACTACACCCTTGTTGCTGTCTCGCTCGTGAACGTGTACGCCCCGATGGTTTGAGTTTCAGGCTGAAATTTTATTAGGTGGATGATGGTCGTACTACCGAGTTGGAAAAATTATTGGAAAATAATAGTTATTTGTATACGTACACCGTGAAATTAGTATTTGGCGTATTGAAGAATTAACTGGCAAAATGTACACAATATTATAAACAAAGACTTTAATTTCAAAATGTATTTTATAAGTTAGTATAGTTTTAATATTAGAAATATAACAATATGAACTTAGATTAAAACTTCATATTAAATATACATGACAGGCGCGGTAGTCGAGCGTGTTAATGCACATCTCTTAACATACTGTGACGCCACTCGAACCTAGGTTCGTCAGTTCGAATCCGCCTGCCGACAATGTGTGATTTATCCTTTAAATATAAAAATACAGTTACATGTATGTATCATACTCGACCGCTGTAAGTTGGTCATTTACACGCCTTAAATAATGTCACATTTGAGTAAGAAACCCAGCAATACGGCAGGGTAAAAACGGCAGCTCGGTGTATCCAGTAGGCCCAGTTCCTCATGGATTGTAGTGTAACAGGAAGATATTATCAGTTACAAATATGATATCGAAAACAAAGAATCGGTAACCTTGTGTAAAATAGATTTTTATGCAATTACTAAAGCCCGACAAATTGATTTACTTCCAAAGTAAATAAAATTTATTCATTCAAATGAGAATTTAATTTTTCTAATTAAATTTATAAAATAAAAATAAAATATATCATCACGCCTTTTACTCATTACTAAGTGATATAATTCTTCGCGTGAAGTGCGGTTACCAGTGGTCAAATCACGGCCCCCAAAGATGTTACTGGATTGAGAGCCACAAGGGGTAGATTTAATTTGGTGAATTTTTTGTACATAATGAAGTCGCGTAATAGCTATTCACGTATCTAGAACAGAAAGTAGACTATTGCTGCCTGTGTATAGAGATTGTCAACCAAGGCGATTATTTAAAATTAAGGCACATCTCTTAACATACTGTGAAGTCACCCGAACCAAGGTTCGTCAGTTCGAATCCGCCTGTCGACAATGTGTGATTTCTCGTAAAATCTAAAATACAGTTACATGTACTCGTATTTATCACACAGTGTAAAAACTGCGGCTCGGTGTGACCGGTAAACCCAGGCCCGATTTGGGCTGTAGTGTCATAGGAAGAAGACGAAGAATATATAAATCATTTTGGACAGTTTTCTTTTCTTTCATTAACTTGAAATTGTTGACAGTTTTCGTGTATCCATGGACACGTTACCAGACAAACTCAATTCTTGCATTAGAAAGGAAAGTGCTTACTTTCCACATAGCAGCAAATATCTACTTTTAATACAATAAATATTGTAGAAAAAGCAACTTTCTGCTCTGATTGTAGAAAAAGAAATATTTATTATTTACAGACGCTGAAGAATGATATTTTTAATTTTTGTTAATAAATATGTATTTATGTAGGTCATGGCGTTGTAGTATTTAGGTCAGTTCGCAATTTATTTTGATATTAATAAGCTAGTTAGTAAGTAAATTGGTGGCAGTTGGGCAACCTTCGTTTTCAGTTTGTCCAATCAGGGGTGTCAAATTCCGTTTAGCTTTCATTCACATTGTTTCATTACTTGAACCGGTGGCGTGGGAAATTGCCGGATACGCCGCCGCCCCGCCGCCGGCGTCGGAAATGGGGGCGGTGAGGTTGCATCATCCCTCTGCCAATTACTGTGTCACTTCCCAACGAGGCGAAGATTCGCGCTGTCACCCCCGGAATCTCACTTCAATAAGGACCAACTGCGCTCATTTAAATATTTATTAATTTTTCGACGCCAACCTGTTGAACTGAACAGTTCGCACCCGGCTGAAATATTAATGACGCCAACACCTCAATCGTGACTTTGCAGACAAATAAGGCACAAATGAATCTACTTTATAATTGCACTAAATTTATTAACTCTTTTTTTCTTCTTTCATGGGGTATTTAATTCATTTATTCTCGACGTTATTATTCTATACAGATAAATACAGAACAGAATTATTTGAAAATTGCATTTAGAATTAGCATCTAAAAAATCTTAATAATTTTTAAAATATGTGATTTTTGAATATATATTTTCTCTCTCTTAAGTATCCAGTCCGATTAAACTGATTACACTTTATATAATGTTCATCTACCAGTAATATATGCAGGACTTTTTTTGGTGTATTAATAACATTAAAATAAGTTCTATATATAAAATTACCAGGAATAAGAAGAGAATTTATCAGTGATATTCAATCAGTTCTCAAACGGAAGAACATTATTATTTTTAAATGATTACGTTTTTTATTCCATTAGATAGAGAATTTTCTTCTGATTTCAACGATATAAATGTTATATTGGGTTAGATAATATTTAAAAATGGAATTAGAAATAATGTTACGATATTGAAGTAAGCTATGTAATAAACAAATGAAACAAATGCCAGATTATTTATATTTATTGTATAGAGTTGTACAGCAAAACTGTCAATAATATATATATCATTTGTTGCATAGCCTACGTCAATATTGTAATATAATGGAAGAGATAAAACTCGATAAAATGAGAATATGCATAGGCAAAAGAGTTATGAAATATGAGGAAAAGTTTAGAAGAAAGCACAATATTAATAGAATGAATAAAGAAAAGAAATCTAAATTAAAAATAGAGTGGAAAAGTATTATGAGAAAATTGGACTTTTATCAGAAGAGGTAGAAAGAAGAAGAAATATAGAAGCAAATGTGATTGAAGTAGCAATTGAAAGAGACAGAGATGAACAAAAAGAGCAAATTAACATTGAAATGGCAAAAATATTTGAAGAAAGAAGAAAAAAGAAAGAAGAAAAGAAGAAAATGCCAATAAAATATGGTTGAAAGAAGAAGAGTGTGTATGAGTGTGAAGATAAAGAAATGACAAAAGAAGTTTGCAAGAGGTACTAGGTGGTTCCGGAAAAGGAGTATAATGGAATTAGAACGTTTTGGAAAGACAAAAAAGACATACTAAATAGTTATTTGTGTATTAAGAGTGTAAAGTGATTCTTTGTTACTCGAACACAGTAATTGCATCTTAAAATTATTAAGAAACGTATGCGTTCTGAAAATAAATTCTTTCTGTCAACGGTCAATATGTCAAGTTTCTGTTTTGTTTGTATCCCTGGTAACTATTGAAATAAGAGCGCGTTTATAATCTTTTTCGCGCGTTGCCATTGGAGACGCGCAAAAAAGATATTTTTCGATTGTTCCACAGAATGATACGATGATAAATGAAAGCGTAATTGTCAACTTTTCATACGAGGGTCGTTCAATAAGTCCTTAGAAAATCCAAGAGATGGTGCTCGTAGTATCGAAAATAAATTTTTTCCAGTAAGCAGCACTCCTAACTAGTCAACTGTTAGAGTTTTAGCTTTAGCCGTCACGTAGTTTCATTGTTGTTGTCAATTGTAGTAAAAAACTTTTGATTGTTTATAATAATGGATAAAAGTGAGTTTCGAGCGGTGATTAAACATCTGTATTTAAAAGGCTTAACGCCGAAAGAAATTAAAGCTGAGTTGGATGAAGTTCATGGCACATCTGCTCCTGTGTTTGCAACTGTTTACAATTGGTGAATGAGTTTAAACGTGGCCGTACATCCACAAAAGATGAACATCGTTCCGGACGCCCTATAGAAGTGTCGACCCCCGAAATGATTGACCAAATCCACGATATGGTTTTAAGTGACCGACGAATCAATGTGCGCGAAATAGTTGAGGCTACAGGCATATCACAAGGCACAGTCGCTTTAATTTTGCACGAAAAATTAGGTGTGAAAAAAATCTCGGCAAGATGGGTGCCGCGGTTGCTCACAGTGGAGAATCGTGTGGTGGACTCTGAGGCTGTTTTGGCGCTTTTCCGTCGTAATCCTGAAGATTTTCTGCGTCGATACATAACTGTGGATGAGACTTGGATACATTACTACACTCCAGAGACAAAAGAACAGTCAAAACAGTGGATTTTTAAAGGCGAACGGGCTCCGAAGAAGGCGAAGACGGAGAAATCGGCTAGCAGGGTTATGGCAACGGTCTTTTGGGATGCACGCGGAATCATCTTCATCGACTATTTGGAAAAGGGAAAAACGATAACAGGAGCGTATTATGCGTCGTTATTGGACCGGCTGAGCGAAGAAATAAAAGAAAAACGTCCTCATTTGAAACGCAAAAAGGTCATTTTTCATCAAGACAATGCACGTGTGCACACCTGCGCAGTTGCGATGGCCAAACTTATGGAATTAAAGTTCCAATTATTGCAACATCCACCGTATTCACCAGATTTGGCCCCCAGTGACTTTTTCTTATTTCCAAACTTAAAGAAATGGCTTGGCGGACGAAGGTTTACGTCCAATGAGGAGGTCATCGCCCAAACGGAAGCCTATTTTGAGGAGCTTCCGAAATCCTACTTTTTGGACGGCTTAAAAAATTTGGGAAAACGATTAGAGAAGTGTATAGAGCTAAAAGGAGATTATGTAGAAAAATAAAAAAAAATCTACCCAAAAAAAGTGTTTTTTCTACTTTTTTCTAAGGACTTATTGAACGACCCTCGTAACAATCATAGAAAAATATAATTATTGTTTTTGATTAAACTATCGAATTATTAACGTAGAATAATTATGCCTATATAAAATTTAGTAACTCATGAAACTAGAACATATACGAACTTGATTTGAACGGTAACTAAATAAGTAAAATGTAATATCTAAATTGATTTAGAAGCAGATTTTAATATTCTAAAAATTTATTTAAATATTCGTCCAGAAATCAGAGAAGCAATTGTATTGAAAAACATATTACCAAGACACTGTGTATATCTTCTTGTACCAATAATGCAACATTAGAACTAACTTATTTTGAAATAATTAAATAAATATAACTGCAAAACAAGTACGTAAATAAACAATTAGAAATTCGTAATGAATCGTACTTCAGCGAAATTACAGAAATATCTAATAACATCTAGATTTAATTGCGAATGCGACATAAACTAGTATGGGTAGTAGGTCCGATAAGAGATGTACTCCACTCTGAACTTCAAACTCTAACTATAAAATATGGAATAAATTGGCATCGCGTGTAATTTCTAGCTAATTACACAAGTAATTGCGGCGCTAACAAGTTGTTAATTAATACCGACATGTGTTATCAGCTGAAGACATCTAATTAAGTTGCAGCGTACGAGGACGAGTTATCTGCGTCGTTGCGTGGTATGATATACGATATACGACAACAACAACGACGATGGCTATACGACTATGACTACCGCAGAGGCGGACTAGTCATATAATAATCGAGCGCTTTAGGCCAATGTCTCGTAAGAGCCGATCGGACGATTCATCAAATAAATATTCAATTATTCAAACATATGTTGAAGAAATTAAAAGTCTATGAATACATGGATGGCTATGGTAGAATATATGAAACCTTTTAAGAAAAGGGTCTAAACAAACTTGTATGAATATAAAATGAAAGAAGGTGAATGAAGCAAAAGAGGTATGCAAGGATTAGAGTGTTTGGCGAAAATTAATTGCAGGATGAATTAAATGTATAAATGTTCACAGTAAATGTGATATCAAATTAGTAGTAGTAGAATTGATTGAAAATGTCAACATGTTTGTTAAATAATAATAATTAAACAATTGAAACTATATTTGTTTTGTGTACGTTTCCGTTAATTTAATCACTATTCAACAATCAAATTAAAAACTGGTCATGTTAATTTTAACAGACCTTTCTAATACAGTAGATTTTATGCCTACAGTCTATTTGATTGCTCGTAGTGTGGTTATTAGGACCTATTTGATATTGGTTCTAATTGTCAAATTGAAGGCATAGAATAAAAAGCTTGTTACAGTGATAATACTAATTATCTTCTAAATAAACATGGTTATGTCTTTTAAAATGCTCTACATTTATAAAAATGTGAAACAATAAAATGAATTCAGCGCTGTCACACTTGCGTGTGTTTTAAGTTACTTCATCGTCTACGTTATGTACAAGGTCTAGAATTGCACAAAAAAAAAACAGAATGCTTCATTTGACCGCAAGAGGCGCGTTTTACGACAATAATTTGAGCGATATTTATTTATTTGTTACTCTGTACAACAGGAATTTAATACCAATTACAATATCTACGACTTATAGTTGCTTCCGGATCAATTAGACACAATAGTATTTTGAAGTAAGTTGAAATCAGTGAGATTTGTACGTACGACCTATTGCTTATTAATTAGTAAACTTGCTTTTATCTACTGATTGTGAGCTACGATGTAATTATATAAATAATATATGTTAAATTTTATTTATGAAAATTAGGAAAATATTTGTTTCTTTTATTGTCACTGTCATAAAAATTAATCGAAATAATTGAAATTTGTATATTAGAAGACTTGTTCAATGTTGTACTGATCATCTAAATCGTCGGAAAGAGCGCAGCTAGCGGGAAAATTTTGAAACATTTTTTCGCCCATTTTTAGTTGCAAACCAGCATAATAATCCAGGCCTATATAACGAATGCGACACCTACATTTACATCTTTTATAATAGTCATTATTTTTGTCTTGAATTTGGTATAGGATAATTTCTAGCTGTTGACATAAACATTATTTTTGTTTTATGTTTATTTACATGCGGGAAACAAAATTATATAAAATACATTTTTAATATATGGAATATTGGTAAACGATAATAATTGGTTTTTATAATTTGGAATTAATTTTAATGTACAATTAAAGAAATAAAACCAAAACAAACTGTTTTATGTTAAATCAATGACAAAAGTTTGAAGTTGCAAAACTTTTGTATTTGTATTGATACTTATGCTTAAGCAAAAACAAAAACTGTAGCTGGGATGTTATTATCTATGTCAAATATTTCAAGGTTATGAAAAAAAAAGGGACAATTTAAAAAACTATGAATCTTGAGATAAATATCTACATAAGTAACTAATATAGTAAAAATAAATAAATATATCATCACGCCTTTTACTCATTACTGGGTGTGTTACTCTGCCTAAGCAGATCTCGGTAAGTGCAGTTACCAGCCGTCAAATTACGACCCCCAAAGATATTAGTGGAGGGGGTAGATTTAAATTGGTGAAAATTGTTTGTCAGCTGCGGGGATCGAACCAGGGTTCTCAAGATTCACAGACCGACTCGATACCACTGAGCCACCTACTAATATTGTGTTGAATTTAATACTAAATAATTATAAATTAAATGTGGCCTGGTAGTACACAGACCAGATTGATTAAAAACAATTAAAAATAAAACTCCAGTCCAACTCTGGACGTCCGCTTGCGAATATTCTGAGCAGTGGCAACATAAAACCTGCAGTTTGTAATTTGATGTACACTGCAGCTCCACAAACTTATTATAGGCAATAAAACCAACGACAGACATGAGAAATTAAAAAAAAGAAAACTAACTCTAACCAATGAAAATGATAGTTTTTAACCATAATTGAACTCAATTTGGTGCATTCTGCAAAGAAAATAAATAGTTTATTTAGTAGTTTAATTGGTATTTAAGTATGAAACATATCTACGACATAAATAGGTATAGAATTTTTATAAAATTTTATCATTTAAACTTTATTTTCACAGAAACTAGCTCTCATATGAAGAATATATTGATCTCGTTGTTGAAAGTCATAGAATGACTAAACAAGAACAGTGTTTCTGTTATTTATTTGATTAAAAACTATAAATGTAGTTCTTGGTTAACAATTTAACTAAAGTATGTGACTCTCTCAATTGACAGCAAAGACGTAGAGTTTTCATTTTAGCTGTGGGTGCATTTTAATTTATTTTATATTATTGTATTTACTTATACATACATACATACATACATAACATCACGCTATATCCCATTAAATGGGGTAGCACAAACCCGTCAACATTCTTATCCTGACACACGATACTCGATTCGACCACATTAACACTTCCTCCATACAAACTCTTTCTTTTCTCACAACCAAAATCCATCAACACACAACAAACATTCATCCATTCGCTAGTGTACACTGCGCTTGTTTCTGAAGATGGTCTCCACACAATTGCAGGTAAACACTCGAAACATCTAACCAATGAATCTAAAATCAAGAATCATACGCTTGTCTTCATTCATCATATTTATCCCGCAATTAATTTTCTCCAAACATTCCTATCCTGACACACCACTTTTGCTTCAACCACATTCATAATTCTTTTCATACAAGCTCGTTTATTTTTCACGCTCAGAATCTTTCGCTCACGCAACAACCCTTCAATCATATTCATCCACTTGTTCCTAGGCCGTCCACGCACGTTTACTTATGAAGACAGAAATAAAATTAAATAGGCAAATTGAATACTCTAAATTATCAAATATGTATATTACATTTCACAAACTTGTCTGAGATAAATAAAAATAATGGCTGGTAGCACAAGCGCTGTTTTTGCCTGTTTTAAGAGCAGTGGATTTGGGTGTTTTAGATATCTCTAACATGTTAAAACCGTGCTCTTAGAACATCCAAAATCAGAGCTTGTGCTACCAGTCAATATTTTTTAAAATGAAATGCCGCATTAAGAATAATGTTAAAGTCCTTTTCAAGCTAAATAAGACAGGTTATTCATATTAAGTTAAATTAAAAGGAATAATAAACAACTTTAATAATTATAAGTTAACATTTGATTGCAATGTGTATTTATGATTTTACTTATAGAAAGCTGAAAATGTAGGTAGGTGCAGAGGCAATGTTTATTTAAAAAGTCAAATATTGCCAGCTAAAATAGTATATTATTTAAAAAGTTCTTTAAACTTCTTTTTAGTTATGAGTTTATAAAAAACGAGTATCTAAAGAGTTTATAAAATAAGTCATATACTATACTTTTTCTACGATCAAATTAAGACAAATAAAATTAAAAGTATAATTTATTAGTTAAAAAGTAAGGTTAAGTTACAATGACAGATGAAGGAAGCTAACTTGTCTGTGGCTTCTTTGGTGAACCAACTACTCAGGTCATATGCCGGCATTACACCCTGATCCGCGTTTTGGGTCTTATGGTCAACAGCAACGCGGGTTTCTTTTGACAGTCACCCATCCAAATACTCCCCGCGCGCAACGTTGCTTAACTCGTGTTATTGCTTAGATCAGTACCAACGAGTTGTGCCAGGGCCGTTGACATCTTGCCGTATTTTAGGTGTTACCTTCACGCTGTGACGAAAATGTTTGAAGCCATAACTTCACACCATGTGATTCAAATGTTATTTAGGAGTAGAAAAATAATATGATTGCTTACTTTGAGCTGGAATTAGCGACAGGATACTTCTCATATTGCCCACTTTTGACATCAGGGAGTTGCGAGATCCATACAGTCTATTCCACTTCATTATCACTTATATATTAACACTTCTTTTGTACACGACACTCGATACACGAATATACATAATATCACACAATAAAATATTATCGAAAACACTACTCTAATTGTGAACATCAACACTGTACTAAGGCTAGCTTAGTTTAACGCGAACCAACATTTTTCGTCGATGCAAAATAATTATTGAGCAATGTTTTAACTTGCTTGTTATCGTTAAAAATCATTTAGAAATATAATGAATGTAATGTATATCGATTTTTTAGTTGTCGGGTTATTTCGGACTATAAGCGAATGGACCCGATTGGCATAGAATTAGAATGACAATTTTAAATGAACATTATGATCAAAACAGTAGGTGTACCAAATTTTATTCATGCATTTGTAGAATGCAAAAAGACAGAATAAAATCTAAATAGACTAATTTAAGTGGCATAAACCTAAAAAAAAATTAAAAATACACAGCATATTTCACATGCCCGAATTACGAGTATAAATAAAAATTACTTTTTTATGAAATCGTAGTAAACAGTACAGTTTTATTTCCTATTTGTTGTGACTAATCAGATCGCTGGAGCTTCACTATAATATATCGAATACGACCGAATGTAAATAAATTTGATAAGTGTAACTGCTCTAAATATTATATACTAATTTTAATATAATTGTACGATTTCTTAAAAAAAAATTATATACACATCGGCTATATAGTGATTCTTTGTTACTCGAGCACGGTAATTGCAGCTCGAGCCGAAGGCAAGAGCTGCAATAGTGCAAGAGGAACAAAGGCACTTTGCGCTCGTGATACACACATATTTTTTTTCTACGATTGCATCTTAAAATTATTAAAATACGTATACTTACTGAAAATAAATTCGTTCTGTCAACTGTCAATATGACAAGTTTCTGTTTTGTTTGTATCCCTAGTAACTATTGAAATAAGCGCGCATTTAATATCTTTTTCGCGCGTTGCCATTGGAAACGTGCGCATTTAACGTCTTTTTCGCGCGTTGCCATTGGAGATGCGCAAAAAAGATATTTTTCGATTGTTTCACAGAAAACGTCAACTTTACGATAACAAATGAGAGCGTAATTGTCAACTTTTCATAGCAAACGTAGAAAAAAACTGTTTAGTTGAAGTATTATATCGATAAATGTATCTTTTACTTTTCCTCTATTGGCAACACTGAAATGTTTAAATGTTAAATTTATAATTTGGTTGAGAACATATAGCAATGATAAGCTTATAGAGACCAACTGAAAGTGTACCTTTCTCTTAAGTTTGACATATCGTGATCAAGGACATCTGTTAATAGATGAATATCCCAAAAAAATCTGTTCGGATCCCCTCGAAATAAAATTCCTGGCTACGCCACTGGATGTATACGCCCCAGATAGACAGTTCTGTAAAAGTGTATAAGAAAGCAACGAAGTCGTAACAACCGTATGTGATCTCTCAATGTAATTGTACTTTGCTAGTTGACATGAACACTGCAATTGTTTGTTCCTTTCAAGAAGCATTTCATCCTTTCTTTTCTTATCTCACTCTGCAGTGCTTTGTTTTTCTGTAGCGTGATCCGTAAAAAACAAAAACTAAATGAAGATGGTTCAAAAGTAGCTTCACAACTTTCAAATAGATATGGATGGGCCAAAAAGAATAACTACTTTAGGAATTGTCTTTCCAAGATATAGGAGGCGATTGACGGACACGACAAATCCAATAATTACCTATAATTACATACAACAAATTATAATGTTTTAATAATAATTTTATTGCGTAATAATTTATTGTTATATTCACTTCAAGACTTAATTATTACTTCTGTTACACATTTAGTCTATTCTTTTTGTAAAAAACTTCATGAATTACTTCGTTTTACGACAATACTTTATTGCCCGGTTCCACCAACAAAAGTTATATTTTAATCTTGTTTTAAATAAATGAAAGCAACTCGAATGTATGTATGTCATCAATGACAATTATTCCACTTGATATGTAATTTTGATTTGGTTTTATTTATTTAAACCAAGTTTAAAATCCAAATTTTATTGATGATATCGACCATAAAGAACATATTTTACTGATATGCTAATTGTCAACAGAAAGTTAAAAAATTTAAACAATAAAAATATGTATAAATGAGGTAGGTGGCTCATACCACTGAGCTAGACTGTGGATTTGAGAACCTGATTTCGATTCCCAAAGGCGGCAAACAGTTTTTTGCCACATTAAAATTACCCCTGTAGTTTGCCCTCCATTAACAACTTTGGAGACCGTGATTTTACGGCTGGTAACTGCATTTCACACGAATAAATATATCACTTATTGAGATCTGTTTCGATTGAGTGCCACACCCAGCAATAGATTATATATACAGGGTGTAACATGAAAACCTGGCCATAGGCGTTTAACATGGGAAATCAGTTTTTCCTTGCGCAAAAGTGGCCAATTGGTTTTAGACAAAAATGCTTCAAATAAAAGTTGTAGAGCTTGAAATTATGGATCTAAATCAGTTTTCAGATTTTATTTTGCACATTTTGTAAGAGAAATAATCGCATTAATATTTTATAAGAATTTCTACTTTATAGTGATAGCCATGGAATTGAGACAAAGTGATAAACAAATGTATGACGTTTTAACTGTCAGAAAAGTTTAGTTTTAAATGAATTTGTGATTTATTTAAGTAACAAAGGTGATTGTTGTTATATCATTGTTGAAAATGGATAATTTTATTTTATAATTTTTTAATATTTATTATAATAAATAATAGAATTTTTACGCAAATAATTATTTTATTTATTTAGAAATAATATTAAATTACAAAAGAAGTTCGAAAAGTCCTCCGTTTTGTGCTAAGCAGTAGCCTAATCTATTGTAGAAACATTTTCACCATTGCACAACTGTCTAATTATCCATTTTCAATAATGATATAACAACAATCACCTTTGTTACTTAAATAAATCACAAATCCATTTAAAACTAAACTTTTCTGACAGTTAAAACGTCATACATTTGTTTATCATTTTGTCTCAATTCCATGGCTATCACTATAAAGTAGAAATTCTTATAAAATATTAATGCGATTATTTCTCTTACAAAACGTGCAAAATAAAATCTGAAAAGTGATTTAGATCCATAATTTCAAGCTCTACAACTTTTATTTGAAGCATTTTTGTCTAAAATGAATTGGCCACTTTTTCGCAAGGAAAAACTGATTTCCCATGTTAAACGCCTATGACCAGGTTTTCATGTTACACCCGGTATATATATATATATATATATATATATATATATATATATATAAATAAAAATAAAATAAATAAATATATCCTCCCGCCTTTTACCCATTACTGGGTGTGGCAGTCTGCCGGAACAAATTTCGGTAAGTGATATATTTTTTCGCGTGAAGTGCGGTTACCAGTCGTCAAATCACGGCCCCCAAAGATGTTAGTGGTGAAGAGTCACAGGGGTAGATTTAAATTGGTGAAAATAGAACCAGGGTTCTCAAGATTCACAGGCCGACCCGATACCACTGAGCCACCTACCCCATATATATATTTACCCTCTTTCCAGGGAGTTGGGAGTGGAGGGAGTGGTTTGGCAATTGAGAAATCAGAAAATATTGTTTAAGGTAAAGAAATTTATAAATGGTTATCGTTTCTCAAAAATTTTTATCTTTTTTTCACCATAAAAAATATTTTATACATACATACATACATAACATCACGCTATATCCCATTAAATGGGGTACAAACTCTTTCTTTTCTCACAACCAAAATCCATCAACACACAACAAATATTCATCCATTCGCTAGTGTACACTGCGCTTGTTTCTGAAGATGGTCTCCACACAATTGCAGGTAAACACTCGAAACATCTAACCAATTAATCTAAAATCAAGAATCATACGCTTGTCTTCATTCAACATATTTATCCCGCAATTAATTTTCTCCAAACATTCCTATCCTGACACACCAATTTTGCTTCAACCACATTCATAATTCTTTTCATACAAGCTCGTTTATTCTTCACACTCAGAATCTTTCGCTCACGCAACAACCCTTCAATCATATTCATCCACTTGTTCCTAGGCCGTCCACGCAAACTTTCACCCTCAATTTCACCAACATACACCTGTTTCACCAATCTGTCATTCGACATACGTTCTACATGACCAAACCATCTCAACTGACTTATTCCCAACTCTTCTTACAACATTCTTCCCAATCTCACATTCATCATACACCAATGTATTCCGGGCACGATCTCTTCTAGTATATCCACACACACCCCGCAAATATCTCATTTCCACAGCAGTTATACGCCGTTCATGTTTCTTCATCCATACCCAACATTCACTACCATACATCAACGTAGGCACTAACACACCATTATAAGTAAAAAAAAATATGTTTTCTTAAATCGGGGAAACTATTCGTAACACTAACTACGACCTAGAGCATCACCTCCGTAAGCTTGCTTCAAAAGTTGAAATGTTTCTGTAAAAGTTCTTTCCATAAATCGCTACAAAAACTAACACCTTGCACTCAAATAATAGTAACACGAGAACTAAACAAGATAAAACCGAAAGCATCTGGTTAGGTTAGGTAGGATAAAACCAATCCGAAAGCATGTGGTTAGTCGGGAGATTATAACGAACGCAATGCTGTCAGCCGAATGTGACTAAAATGCTCTATTGCCGCGTAATTCAAAATGTCCGATTATTTTCTGAACAGATCTCGTACAAACATTAATATTACATCTAAAGCTTTCGCCTTTTCGTCCAACGTAAAGTCAATACTGCAATCGTGCTCTTCGCGTTGACACGTCTACGACTCATCACGCGTGATGTCGAGGATAGCACCCCTTGGTCTTGATTAGTATCAAATTAAAACATAGCAATAAAAACATATTAAAATATGCTTAATTAAAATTTCACAAAATAGCCGTGCTTACAATTCTGTAGAGAATATCGTCTATGTAGTTTAGTTCCATTCTCTCAGTTTATAAATACATATACGAGTATATTATTTGGAATTTTCGGTTGAGTGAATAGAAAATGGTTTATTTTGTACAGAATCCTTTATGAATATTTCTGTCTTAATGTATTTTTGCTTTAATTAACTCACTGTATGGAAAATAGAAGTACGTGATATAAACTCGCAATACGGGTTCATGTATATGGAACTTGGGAAATTGAATTCACGTCAATGAATACAAAATAAATTATTTACAGAAAGAGTTCTTTATTACAATTTATTAAAGTATATTTTCAGTGGCAATGTATAACATTAATAATGAGTCCACAAAGAAAAAAATTAGTTAAATTCTATTTTTAAACATGAATTTATAAGGTTAAATCTGAATTAGTTTGAAAATTTAAATAGATATTCTCTGTATTATTACATAAGAAATACATATTTTGCTACCGTTATTTTTAGGGTTACTTAAAATAAATAAATAAATATATCATCACGCCTTTTACCTATTACTGGGTCTGGCACTCTGTAGTAGTAGATCTCGGTAAGAAATATATTTCTTCGCGTGAAGTGCAGTTACCAGCCTTCAAATCACGGCCCTCAAAGTTGTTAGTGGAGAGGGAGCCACAGGGGTAGATTTAATTTGGTGGAAATTGTTTGTCGGCTGTGAGGATCGAACCAGGGTAAGTGATATATTTCTTCGCGTGAAGTGCGGTTACCGGTCGTCAAATCACGGCCCCCAAACATGTTAGTGGAGGGGGAGCCACAGGGGTAGATTTAATTTGGTGGAAATTGTTTGTCGGCTGTGGGGATCGAACCAGGGTTCTCAAGATCCATAGGCCGACTCGATACCACTGAGCCACCTACCCCGTACTTAAAAGGAAACATATTTAAATAACAGTTGTTTTATTTAACTTTCAACTACTAATAAGCCAGCCCTAAACTTGAACTGCATTTTGGAAAGAAGCAACAAGGTGTGGTAGAATCCCACATTAAAAAAGTCACCCAACACTGATTTTAGTTTGAAATTGGGGAGTGAAACTTTTTTTTGTGTATCGTGGCGTCGGCTGATTTGCATTGCACTATGTCTTTCATTTAAGGTATAAGCAGGTCAGTCCAGCTCTTGCCAGAAACTGGGCGGAGAGTAGTGTATTGTCTTTATGTCTAGGGTGCATGGTTCGGCCTGGCGATTCTGTTCGGATATTGAATAATTATTATTCAATACCCCGCCATGTATCTCTAACAGAACAGAACAGTTGTTTTATTTAACTTTATAGCAGTCTAAAGACATATTATAAGAAGAATAAGTAAAACTGGAACAAATTTTTAGGTCCAGATAATTGTACCAAGATGACAAAACTAATCGACAATAGTCTGATCGTGAAAGTACAGATTACGCGATTACCGAGTTTCATTTACGACTTGCCTTTAGATTTTAAATCTTTTAACTTGTAAAATTTCGTCTTATTATTTATTTATAAAAAAATAATCGTGCTACAAAAATCACTAGATATAAAGGTTTTTATAAAAGTTTTCACTGAATCACTAGATTGACTATAAAATCCCTAGATCTAGTAAAATTTCAATAGATTGGTAACATTGCTGCAGGCGGCCCGTGGGTTTAAGTTCCCTGTGTTAAGGTAAAAAGGCTCGAGCAATTTGAAATTAGACATAATATCTACATCATTGGTGCCTCTATATTTTCATGTCAATTGCTTTTGTTATGCAATTATTATAAAAATTTGCTCTTGTGGTATTAATCTCAATCTATACATTACATTTTCCTTAATTAGTAACTTTTAACACCAAATTTAAAATATGTATGTAACAGGTAAATGAAAGTGCTAGTATGAAAGCAGCGTTAATGTGATTGAAGCGAGTATCGTGTGTCAGGATGAGAATGTTGACGTGGACTGATATTTTTTTATATAAATCTGTTAGTGGATATGCTGTGCATGTTTCAGGGGTTCGTGCTGCCCCATTTATTGCGATATAGCATAATGTTATATATGTATATAGGTAAACGTTACACATTTGTTTAATAACATTTATATTTAATTTTAATATTAATGAAATAAATAATTATCTACAACTTTTATTCTACATCATTTTTTTTGTAAAGTAATTAAAAAAGCAACGGCGGCAGAAATCTCGTTTCTTATATTAATCAACTTTGACTTGAAAGTACTACAATTTTGTGAACAACTGTATAATATGAATATGGATAATTTTTTATTTGTGTCTCATATTTTACAACATTGAAAGTGGTTTAATGAAATTTTATATTCAGCTCAAATTAATCAAACGAACCTATTGAAGTTTGAAGCGTAGTTAATTTTAATTGAGTCGTCTATAAATTTTAGAGCATAAGTACAAGTATAAAAAGTTGTTCAGAATGAAATTTTTCTTCAAAATTGTTTAAATTTAACGTCTGTAAAATTAAATATTTGAAAAATAAAATATGAAATTTTCGTCAAAAATCGGATAGTCTTCTGAAATGGAATTATTTTGGTAAATTAACCGACTTGGCGAGTAAGTCTCTTACGATTCTCGTAAATTTATTTATTCGTTTTGTTTTCGAAATAAAATAATTTAATCTAAAGATGGAAATCTTTTACTTTTATATCTTGAAATAAATTTAGCATAATTTACTTTTACCGCATTAAGATAAAAAGAAATGAAATAATAAAATTGTAGCATTATCTTGTTATAATAAGATCACTAAAATATAAAATAACCTCCGTTTATCGAAAACATGAAAACATGAAAGTTCAGTTGGTAATCCTGAGAAACACAATTTGATATCTAAAACAAAATATAAATAAATACTACTACGCTAATTTAGATTTACTGAAACTTGTACCAATTTCTGAATGTCGCACCTATATAACTAATGATTTAAAATCGGCAATGTTACCCCGTAGGCGCGGTGGCCGAGCGTGTTAAGGCACATCTCTTAGCATACTGTGACGTCACCCGAACCAAGGTTCGTCGGTTCGAATCCGCCTGCCGACAATGTGTGATTTGTCGTAAAATATAAAAATACAGTTTCATGTATTTATCACACTCGGGCGCTATAAGCTAGTCACTTATACGCCTTAAATAATCTGACTAAAGAAACCGGCAGTACGGCAGTGTAAAAACTGCGGCTCGGTGTGCCCGGCCCCTATGTTCCGACATTGGAATTATGGGACTCATTATTAATGTTACCGCGATAACAAATATTAAAATGGTCAATTATCGACAACGTTACTGTTCTTAAAAACATCAAATGGAAAATGAAATGAATCACTTGATATAGCAATAGCAAACGCTTGGATATAGCAAACACAAACTTAATCATTTTACTAAAGCTATATAATCATTTTATAATGATGATCATGTTTCATACAATTACAAAATCTGTAGAAATATAATAGAAATTACGGCATAAATAATTGGATATAGGTTGTCAAGTAAAATAGCCTAAACCTATCTGTTTAGTAATCATGGTCACAGAATATCAAAAGAAAAATGACAAAAAAGTTAATAAATAAATAATATATTAGATATATTGAAAATACTCGTATATTCGTAAATTATGTATATAACGACATATTTAAAACAATAACAATCAAATTTAGCTGTCAATTAGATGAAGACAGAAGACATGAATAGGTAAACAAATTTTGAATAGTTTAGATGTGCAAGAGAGAGGGTTATAGAATGATCGCAACGATCTGACCTCAGTCTTAATGGCATTAAAAACTCAAATACCTTAAAAAGTAATAACACTTTTCAGTCTTTGATGCTCTGTAACTCGAAGTTTTTGGGTCTAGTCTTAATATAAATGACTATTTTGTGACTACAGCGAAGGATCCCAGTGCTTCAGAAGTTGCTCCGGGCGGAATTGCCTGGTGTGCCCCCCGATGAATCTGCCACTGCACACAAGTTATCATGCGCTATCATAATAAATCGGCATTCCCATCATTGTATATGTCAGTGTTTAGAGTTTCTAAGTATTCGTTGATGTTATTGATCAATAGTTTGTATCTTCATTTACAAATTTAAGTAACCAATAATGAGTTAGCAAACTTTCCACAGACTTTCGGATTTTAAAAGTTCGAAACTTGTGAGATAAAACACTGAAACCACAGATCAATGTTTGGAAGGGTTCCGAAGAAAACTTTCATACATGATTCAATTTGCCGGACTCGTAGAAACCCCGTTGGCGAAAGGGGGTACAGGGAGGGTGATTGTGATGTGTAACGTATAAATCAGAGTCCCAACGTCGACGACACCAATGCCCCTAGCGGGGAAATAGAGAAACACGACCGCAAGGCTTAATTGATGTAAGTCCTGCTGGAATTGTTTTTGTAATTTTAGGGACATTAGAATGGTTTATGAATTCTTTTGACTTTAACGGCTTTATTGGCACAATAAGAGAGACTGACAAGAATACTCGATTAAAAGTAACTGTGAAATATCAGGATAATTCGTAGACAAGACATGTTTGTCTTAAATGAATACAAATTTGATTATAGTATGTTATGCATCAAGGGAGGGAAACAAGCGATTATTCCCGCGTGTGAAGTTGGCAAACCGAGACGTAAGCGAGGGCCGAAAGCTCCCTCCCGTGAAGCATATTATACTTTTCGTTACAAGTGCACAAAAATTACTGTCTTATCAGGAGAAATGTCAAATATGGGAGAGAAACATGCTACGTAGGGAGAGCAACATCCTACCTAGGGAGAGAAACATAATGTTTCTCTCCCCAGGGGAGAAAAGCAGTGTTTCTCTCTCTAAAATTAGGGAATAAGAACGTGTTTTTTGTGCATGTGTTACGAAAACGTATTTTTGGCTGTTTTCATCTGGTTTATAGGCTTTTATGTAAAATTTCAGACACATTTTTAATATTTCCTAATATAGATGTACCAATTCTGAAATGGCAGACCCTAGCTTAGACTCTGAAGTATTGTTTCTTAATTTATAGAAATTCAATAATATTCGGCGACTTTCACTAAAATTTATATTCAAAATATTAGAATCTTTTAAGTAAAGTAATAATATTTATTATTATTATTTTTTAAATAAATATATCATCACGCCTATTACTTATTATTGTGTGTGATATTGTGCAGTAACAGATCTTGGTAATTGATATATTTCTTCGCGTGAAGTGCGATTACCAACCGTCAAATCACAGCCTCCAAAGATGTTAGTGAAGCGAGAGGCACAGAGGTAGTTTTAATTTGATGAAAATTGTTTGTCAGCTGTGGGGATCGAACCAGAGTTCTCAAGATCCACAGGCCGACTCGATATCACTGAGCCACCTGCTATGTAAATAATGTAGAATGATTTAATAATAGAAAATATGCTATATCAATTTTCTGTTAATACTTATTAATTAAAATTAATTGATTGTTATTCGTAATTAATACAACTGTTGAATATAAGCAACTGGAAAACAATTCAAACAAACTAAAAATATAAATAAATGAACATTGATGATTCGAAAAATAATTTTTCTACCATTATCATTATATCCTTGGCAAAATAGTTATTTGTGTATTAAGAGCGTAAAGTGATTCTTTGTTACTCGAGCACGGTAATTGCAGCGGGACCGAAGGCGAGAGCTGCAATAGTGCAAGAGGAACAACGACACTTTACGCTCGTGATACACACATAATTTATTCTACGATTACATCTTAAAATTATTAAAAAACGTATACGTACTGAAAATAAATTCGATCTGTCAACTGTCAATATGACAAGTTTCTGTTTTGTTTGTATGCCTGGTAACTATTGAAATAAGCGCGCATTTAATATCGTTTTCGCGCGTTGCTACTGGAAATGCGCGCATTTAACGTCTTTTTCGCGCTTTCCCATTGGAGACGCGCAAAAAAGATATTTTTTGATTGTACCACAGAAAATGTCAACTTTACGATTACAAATGACAGCGTATTTGTCAACTTTTCATTGCAATCGTAGAATAAGGATATATTGAGTCATGTACCGCTGATAAGCGATCAAGAAATTTTGTCATTGTTTGAATGGTAACAATATATTAAACATCGTAATTGACAGATATGTTTTGAATTATATGACAACCGAATTTTTAAATCGCTGTTGGTAGGAATAATTTTGTATGTACTACGATCGTTAGTTTAATTTAAATGTCTTAGCATTTGTCTTAGCATTTTTTGGCCTCTTGGTTGCACGTCACGTCGTTTCCCAAACAAAATCTTCAACCTTAACATATCACTTACTACTGTTGGTACATAAATAACTATTGCAGGCTGTTGTCAATAGCAACAGTTGCTAAGAGCCTTGATTTGCAATTGTTCACCAAATGAGGTTCAAAACGTACTTTTTCTGCCGTTTTAAATCCGTTATTTAAATTTAATATAGTCTGTCTAAACATTACCAAAATCGTGAGACTAATGAGAATCACCATTACAATATTTCCCCTATTATTATTCATATACTGTGGAAGAACAATTAGACTTTAATTAAAATTCTGGATTGAATAGCTACACTAAAACTGAAACAAAAATATATGAAAACAATGTTTGAATAGGTAAAATTAAATGTAACAAACTAAAAATACCAGTTCATGTTCCTGCTACACATTCAGTCGATAAAACAGAACGCTGTTTAACCAGGCATGGAGCAAGGTTCGTTAGCGCCGACAGCAAGGCACCCCTTACCCCCTTATGTGTTGGAAAAAGTTCGCCTGTTTCCAACTTCCCTACTTTATTGTTAGCTGTCAGTTAACTTTATAAAATTGAAAATATCATTAATTAATGTCCGAAACATTTTAATCGGGATCTGCTAAATGAGAAGTCCGTCGAAAAATTATAAACGAGGGCTGCTGTGCAACTGTGGTGGAGGTGCAGTGTGTTTACCAATGAAGGGTAGCATATTCAACGCGGAGATTAATTAATCTAATATTTAATTCGCGGAATTTTCAAAAGAAATAAAAGTGTAAAATCAGGGATGCGACACAAAATTTAGGTACGAATTATTGGGATTTTTTAATGAGAATGCGCTCAGAGTGGCGAAACTTGGAACTACGATAAAGGTATAGTATGCTTTTAACCTAATAGCTAGGATTTATAAAAATAAATATTAATTGATTATAATAGAATAATATTTACAATAAAGAAATATTTGTAATGTTGACGTTTTCTGTGGAACACTCGAAAAATATCTTTGTTAAATTCTTTGCCATTGGAAACGCGCGAAATAGTATGTTATGCATCAAGGGAGGGAAACAAGCGATTATTCGAGCGGAAGTCGAGGTTTGCCACACACAAGGGATAATCGCGCCCTCCCGTGAAGCATATTATACTTTTCGTAACAAGTGCACAGAAATTACTGTCTTATCGGGACAAATGTCAAATATGGGTTGCGTAACTAGTTGTCTAGGAAACACCGCAAACAGCTAATCTTTCTAGGGAGAAAAACATCGCTCTAGGGAGAGAAACATGGTAACTATGGAAACATAATATTTCTCTCCCTAGGGGAGAAAAGCAGTGTTTCTCTCTCTAAAATTAGGGAATAAGGACGTGTTTCTTGTGCATGTGTTACGAAAAAGATATTAAATGCGCGCTTATTAAAATAGTTACCAGGGATAGAAACAAAACATATTGCCAGTTGTCAGAACGAATTTATTTTCAGTACTTATACGTATTTTAATCACTTTAATCGTAGGAAAATTTATGTGTGTATCACGAGCGTAAAGTGTATTTGCTACTCGAACACGGTAATTGCAGCGCGAGCCGAAGGCGTAGTGTAAGAGGAATCACTTTACGCTCTTAATACACAAATAACTATTACAATTACAGGTGAGACAATTATGAAGTCTATTGTGTTACCTTTTCTATTAAGATAAATGCAATAGGTATCACGTTAGAATATTTATTATTATTTTTGTTACTTTGCGTCATTTGTTTTACAGTTTGCAATTTCAATTATTACAATTTATGAATTTACGTAACAGTTGGTAACCCTGCCGAATAAATTTTCAACTCTAAATTCAGAAAAATATTTTTAAAATAAAATAAGTTTTAATTTTGTAGTTTCTTAGACACCAGTAATTTTCACACTTTTCTTTCCATCTCGTCTGTACATAGCAATATATACACGTATTTATTAAGCAGAAGAGGCACGTCATCAAAATTTGTAACTAGAACAATGACGTCAAAAGCGGCTACGTTTATAGGGTACACTAAAAAAAATTAAAAATCAAAATGTAATGTGTGTTGCATAAATGTATCATAAATTTTTTAAACACTTTAAAATTAGAAATGATAATTGTAATTGATATTTAAAATTTGTAGTAGGGCACAGTAGGATTTTAAATAATAAGATCATAAACTTATATTTACATATTGCATACAATTATTTATTGAAAATACAAAAAACGTAATAACGTGAAAATAAATTTGTGTATCGTTGTCACGAGTCACTGCTATCTTCGTCGCTTTCTTCTTCGGAGCTGTCGTCCTCGGCGTTTATTGAAATTATCAGCGGTGCAATGTCCTCCTGATCGAGGATACATCTCGATCGTACCACTTTTTAATTTCTTGGACAGTGTGGTCCACTGTATTTTTCCACACTGTTGGAGTTACGGTGTTCAGCGCTTCTGCCCACATAGCCAAAGTTTGACTGTCACCGTAACTATCGCGGCCTATGTGTTTATTGTAATAAGTTTTGGAAATGCCCCAGATATTTTCAGTAGCATTGAAAATGCAGTGGTACGGCGGCAAACGTAGAACCCGGTGACCACATTCCAGTGCATATTCATCAATTATATGTTTCTCTTCAATTTTATGTCTACAATACAAATAAGAAATGTTACATTATTTTTCTGTTCAACATTTGTTAAGAGAAATATAAATTCAACTTACTCTGCTGCTAGATCAAGTAGTTCCCTTTTAAACATACATTGACTAGAATCAATGTTATGTTTTGTAAGCCAATTTTTTATGTTGGGCTTAGTCCAATTTTCACGCGGATTTTTTTTTCTTCTATCTTACTGTGATAGGACGCATTGTCCATAATTATAAAGGATTGTCCCTCCAAATTCAGAATGAGTTGTTCCTTGAACCATTTTATAAAATTGTCATGGTTCATTTCCCCATGGTAATCATCAGCCTTTGTCTTAGAAGTAAAAATTAATGATGCATTAAGAACCCAACCGTCCTCCGTTCCAGCATGAAGAATGATGTACCTATGAATATTAAAAAAAGTTTCAATACTTTGATCGAATAATAGACCAGTTGCATTGACTAACTAACCTTTTTCCTTCAGACGTTGTTTTCCGTTTCACGCTTCTTACGTCCACGTCTTGCCAACTTCGGTGAGCAGATCCTTTTTGAAAAATCCACGTTAAGAAGACAAATTTATGTGGCGTTGAATCATTAAAATTTCTCATAAAATTTGTTAGAAAAAATATTGTTTTCGACACAATATGTGGCAGCTCATATATGGCCCGTCTGTTGTCGTCCTGCTTCCATGAAAATCCAATGTTTCGCAATACCTTGGTTATACTGGAAAGCGATCCGTGAAAAATGTCTCTAGATTTTAATACTGCAAGCAATGTTTTGCCAGTCACGTGTGATTCTAGAAAAAAAAACATATTTATTATCATTTTTATTATTATAAAACGTCATTATTAATAAACTTACTGTTTGCGTACATCTCGTAAATTACGTTTCTTATTGCAGTTTCAATAAATGAATTAACTTCAGTCACTGGTCCTCGCTCTCTTCTTGGGTTTCTTCGGCGACGATAGCTGTTCGCCTCTTGCAATTTTTACAGATATTTTATGGACAACTGATTTTGATATTTGCAGGCTATCTGCTGCTCTCTATAAATGCATAATTGATTTAAATTTAGATAACAACAAGTAAAAGTTATAAACATACCTCCCGAACAGCATTTAACGGTAGCAGGGGCCCACCATGTGCCAGCTCTTTTTCAAAATATGCAATTACATTTGCAATAAGCATTTGCGACTGCTTGGATAATGCTTTAGGCATTATTATTAGGTTATGTAAAACCACAATACACCAAAAGACTCAAATAAAACAGTGAAAACGAAAATCACAATTGAACACTCAAAGGAATGAAGTGACGGTTAACCACAGATTATTATGAAATAAATAACTAAAACAACGAAGCACAACTCGAACAACAGTTACTGTTTGTATTGAAAAATACAGATTTGATACGCAACAAGGCAACAGTAATGAAATTCGAAGCAAAAACAACGATTAAAGTAAACTAGTGTTGATCACACGGAACGGACAAAAGCAGATGACAGATGTAATCACGCGGTTTAGACTATAAGTGTAAACGTGACCGTTTACAGTTCCAGTAGTACCAACGTGTGGTGAAAAAATTAACTACAATTATTTTAAATAATTAAAATTTCATCAAAAACATTACGTTAAATTTTTTAATAATTGTAAATTTAATTAAAATGCATTTATCTTATAGTGTGCAAAAAAAGCATTTATTTTTTTCTCTTTTCTAATCATAAACATCACTCGGGCAATACTACAAGTTTTTTTTCGTTTTGTAAGGTTTTGATGACGTGCCTCTTCTGCTTAATAAATACATGTATAGTTATTTTTGCATTCGAGAATGCAAAAGCATTTCGCAATCGAGTATCAAACAACGTTTTTTCTAAAACTATGTCCCAAAATTAGTAATAATGTAATGAGAAAATTTTGACGTTTAGGATTAATTATTATTGTGACATCTAATATCTCCATGACAACAATGTATGTAATATAATTGCTATCAAATCTGGTATTCTCTGACCAGCAATTGACAGCTGGTTGGCAATAGAAACCAAACAAACGTTCTAATTTTTTTCTGCGATTTATAGGGATTAGCATTGCATTTCGCATTGCATTTGTCAAGAAACTATTCCAGTACATCAGTTAGCTTCCTCAAGCGGGATAAATATGAATAATTGGTCAATTGGAACATTAAATATAAATTTTGTTAAAGAATAGAAGTATTGTTTCTAAGCAAAAAAATAAAGTGATAAATTTTATTAAATTGTGAGCCTTTCTTCTATCAAAAAATTGCAGGATGCAAAAAACTTTTGCATCCTGCATGCAAATAGTTATTTGTGTATTAAGAACGTAAAGTGATTCTTTGTTACTCGAGCACTGTAATTGGAGCGCGAGCCGAAGGCGAGAGCTCCAATAGTGCAAGAGGAACAAAGACACTTTACGCTCGTGATACACACATAATTTTTTCTACGATTGCATCTTAAAGTTTTTAAAAAACGTAGGTATACGTCTAAAACTAAATTCGTTTTGTTAACTGTCAATATGACAAGTTTCTGTTTTGTTTGTATCCCTGGTAACTATTGAAATAATCTTTTTCGCGCGTTGCCATTGGAAACGCGCGAATTTAACGTCTTTTTCGCGCGTTGCCATTGGAGACGCGCAAAAAAGATATTTTTCGATTGTTCCACAGAAAACGTCAACTGAGAGCGTAATTGTCATCTTTTCATAGCAATCATAGAAAAAGTCTTTTGCGTTCTGTAGACAAAAAACACTCATTTAGCGTGTTGATAGTTGTCATGTAAATTTTAACTTTATATGACAGTTTTCGAAAAAAGTCATTTTCGAGTAAATTATGTGATTGTAAAATAAAATCTAGAAAAAAGATATTTTGATGATTTAAATTTTTAGGTTATGATTTACGAAATTGTTAAATTAACCTTTTTATTAGGTTTTCAGTAATAACATTATTATTATCAAGTAATTAGGTGACATTTGAAATACTTGTTATAAAATGCTACAGGTTACCATTTTGAAATGACATTTATCGTGTGGCAGCGTACTACTACCAATGTTACTAAATAATAAGTTAGCAAAAACAGTATAACAATAGTCCCTATTATAAAAATGTTCTCATTTATAATCTCCCTAGAGCATTGATTCTTTCTGGATTTTTTTTATTGCATTGCAATATCGTGTTAATCTGCACGCGTGGAACAAGAGTGCAGATTACGTTGTAGGAATGCACGATAAAAAAAATACCCTGAAATGAAATAATAGTCGAGTGCAGATATAGTAAGAAAATCTTAAGGACACCAACACAAATATTAACTTTTATATTTTGCTTAAAATAATCAAGTTATGAGAGAATAATATAATATATAGGTCACACTGCGGATTCCTCAAGTCTAAACAAAACTTAATGGCACATCGTTGCTCTAAATTCCACTGTTCCATTTTGCGTAATATACAACAAAAACACAACTTCACTGATAGTAGTGATAGTGTTCTCAAAAATCAGGTGGTGACTGTACAAAGCTGAAACTCGGACAAAGCAACTGGAGGGGATTGACATACATGCCTAGTGAACGAGTATAACCAATCTTATTACTATCTTAACACACCTCGTATTCATTGCAACTTGTATTAAGTAAATAAAATTTACGATATAAAAACAATTTTAAAAGTTCAAACTGACATATTTGACACGAAAAAATTATCAATTATTAATTTTGATTAGTTAAGTCAAATAATGAAAAATTTCGAAGAAATTTTTGTATTATCCTGATAGTTTTCAAGCAATTTTCATCTTTCTTAGCTATATTTTTTGTAATCTACATAGAGCATACATTTGCTTGGAAATAAGAATTTGTAACAGTAGCATCGATTATAGTAAATGGAGGGATTTAAAAGTATTTTTTTCCGAATGATCGTTGGAGGACTATATATTCTTTAAATTTTGAAGCATAATTTCAGCAGTCAATACCTCAGAGACGGTTTTAGGACGTACGCCAGGTATCCTTTTTTCAATCGGATGTAGATTTTAGAAAACAAATGCATTGTCGTAAAATTATTATTTCTTTTTATTTTGGTATAGTTATTGTTTAAATAATTATAAATGCAATTTGAAGGTGTAAAAATAATTTTCCATATGAATTCGTAGTTTCTGCAATCATAATATAACAATGTTCGTATATCTTCTGGAATTGTGTTAACTTGAAAAGGAATACTGAAAATTCATGAAAATTGTAAATTCTTAAAGCTTTGAACAAATTGAAAGATCTTGAGTTAAACCCCTTTTATTTATTTAATCATAAGTTGAATAAAGAATTAATCTCTTTGCATGAACACACCCAAATTAAACAAAACACAACAGCGTTAAAAAACAAGAAGGAAGACAATACAAAACAAAAAGCAAATGGATTCGCCGCATCTACAATTTCGTTGTTTAATCCGAATAAACAAACAGTTCCACAACATTTAATTTGTTTGGCGTATCGCTCGCTTCAAAGACAATCCGACAGCAACGTACGAAGCTACAGATAAACGAACATGCCGCTAATCTCGTATGCCAATTCAGTGGTGGATTTACAAATTTTCTGAAACAGTACATTATTCTTGGGGCGATCTTTTACTTCTTTTCAACTGCTCTATGCTTACTACGATGTTCTAATTTTTCTAAATTCCTACTGACTGTTATTAATTTTGTTAAATAAAAGAAAAGCGTACATATTTATATTTAATTTGTTTTGTTATTGTAATTGTACCACAGTTTTAAATTTCAAGGTGTAACTTTAATTCGTTGACTCTCAAAGAACAATATTGTGCCTAGTTTACAACAATAATTAAAACATCATTATTATTAAAAAAAAAAAACATGCAAATAGGTATGTCCATTACTACTTTAGTAAAATGATCTTAGCATATGAGAAACTTTAAAATACTGCGAGATATTTTTTAAGTTTTAAGAATTATTTATTACATATTTTAACCTGATCTAAAGATATTTTTAAAATAACAAAATATAGTTAATTTGAGAAAGTTACTTGTCTGAAAGTACAAAGGTGTAGTAAAGTTACGGCATTTGAATCTCACACAAGCTAAAAATATATGAACTGCGGCTATCAAGACCCTGTACAGTAATTGGGATTGGGATTAAGTTTCTGTTGTAGAGAGTAGTATACAACATAAATAAGTAAATAAATAATCATAGTTTAATTTATTTGTTACTCTGCTCAGGACAGGGGGCTTACAGCTTTTGGTGGAATCCAAACCACTCAGTCACACACGTATATTTGGATGTAAGTTGAATTAAGCGAGAATTTAACGCAAGACCTCTTTGTTAATTAATAAATGTGAATTTTATCTTGGTTTTGGGCTACGATTGCCTACCATCCAAAATAACTGCATAATAATACATTCTTTATTCAACTTTGTAAACATATAATCTATGGTTATTATGGAAATTTATATGTTTTTCTCATTTTTTCGTCATGGAATTGTGAATATTTAGTGGATAGTAAGAGCTCGGTTATAATTTGGTTGTAGCTAAAACCGAGCAACAAAAATTTAAACATGACAATGTTGTAAATAACTTTTCTTGGTTACGAACAAAGTACATTTTGACATTAGTCGTCAACAGTCAGAAGTATAAAATAAAACTATATAAAATAGTTATTTACGTAAAAAGTCAGGCAAGCGTTCAATTACAGGATGAGTAGATAGTTTCATGCCGAGCGACAGCGCTTTACTGACGTGTTACATATAACATTTTACCTGAAATTTATAAACAAATAATAAATATTTTAATTGAATTTAAATTAAAAGAAATGTTTGACTTACATATTCAGTCAGCATTTTATGTTGCTAAGTAACTAGACATTCACGTTTCTTTCATTACCTGTCTAGGGAGGCAATATGTTATTTTCCTAACTAGGCATACAAAGCAAAGCTTTCCTAAGTCTTAAAGGTCAAGCAAATGTTTATTTTTCTGTCAGTTTCAGGTAAAATATTTCTTTGCATTATTTGTTATGATTCTATATGGTATTATTATTAACTTGAATATTTTTTGAAACATGGATTGACCTTTAAATTTATTCACTAACCGCCACTGAGTATTTCTTTTTCAAATCACGACAGTCATAGCTTACAATAAATAAACGTTTTTTGAAGAAAATTAGCTATTTAAATGAAATAAATAAATATATCATCACGCCTTTTACCGATTACTGGGTGTGGCACTTTGCCTAAGTAGATAATAATAATAATAACAATTATAATCTTTATTGACATTCCAAGTCAAAGGCGAGGTTGAGCCAGAAGCTGCTCTTCCACCTAACCTTACATATATTACAAAACCAAAAATATAGCCAACAAAAAAAAACCAACAAAATTTACAAAAATAAATACATTAACATGAATGTTCAAAAATTATATCATATTCTTTATTCTGTTCTTAAAAGAATTCAACGTTAGAGATTTCAAAGATGCAGGATCTCGGTAAGTGATATATTTTTTCGCGTAAAGTGCAATTACCAGCCGTCAAATGACGGCCTCTAAAGATATTAGTGGAGGAGAAGTCACGGGGGTAGATTGAAATTGGTGAAAATAGTTTGTCGGTTGTGGGGATCGAATCAGGGTTTTCAAGATCCACAGGCCGACTCGATACCACTATTTGATCTGGTTATTAGGATATTAGACCTGGGTTCGAATCCCACATTCGACAAACAATTTTCACAATATTAAACTTTATCCCGATTTGACGGCTGGTAACCACAATTCACGCGGACAAATATATCACCAACCGAGATCTTCTACGACAGAGTACAACACCTAGTAATGTGTAAAAGACGTCTTTTTTAATTCGTCGAAATTGATTTGAATCTTCGATGTGGAATTTAATGTCTGCGGTAAGACCGGCTCTGGTAGAATCTAAAATCTGATCCATGGATTCGGCACAAAGGAACCGGGATTTAATCTCGACTGATTGAGGGATTAACGAGGATGGAAGACGCAAGACGCACTCCGCTAATTATAATCTACAAGTGACGTCTCCAAGACGGGACACGTGCGGAGAGATTGCAAATGCACTGTACCTGTCTTTATGGTATTAACTTGTTATTCTCAACTGATATTTAGGTGTTTATAATGGAATGGATTATAACTAGATTACTACTTGATGTATTTATTTAGTACTAATGATGCTTGCTGCTAATTAATGACGTTAAAGGATACAGCAAACATGAAGCTTCGAAAATTATTTTTATATTTATTTCCTCGTTGGCGTTCTTTAACAATATTGTATTTTGATATTTAGTAAATCACACTCGATGCAATTAAAATATGTCATCTTTTAAGATTGAAACAAAAAGTAGGATTTAAAATAAAATCTCTAAAATCTAAAATGTACTATAATTTAACTGAAAACAATATAACATTGTAATTACTATAAATTCACTTAAAATATGAACAAAATAATTTAACTAATATTTAAATAAATATATTTAAAACCGAACTTGTCTTGGCAAATTATGCAAAAGGATAGTTTAAAAAGTAAAATAAGAAAACAAAAAATGGGTACAAAAATTTTTTTCTCCCTAATTTTCTTTCGAATTTTCGAATATCTCGAAAACGATTGGTGATATCAAATTGATTTTGGTTTAAATCGATATCTTGGGTGAAATTACATTGTCTTGAAGTACTCACAAGATTATATTTGGAAAAGCTACATTTTCATAAATTTTCTTCCCAAATTTCGTTCAAGATTTAAAGAATTAAATAATACCAAAATATTACGCGTTCAACATTGGTTACCCAGGGGTAACCTCAAAAATAGATTCAGCGATCCCAAAAATCCCCGAGTAACTAGTTTTGAACCTGAAACTCTATTTCAGTTGAATATCGTAATTTCATCCCCCCAACCCCTGCTTAACCCGTTAAAAAGTGCATATGATCAAAATGATCTCGAAAATAGATTTTGGCGATCTCAAAAACTCCTGGGTAACCAATGTTGAACGCGTAATATTTTGGTATTATTTAATTTCATTTATGGCGATTCTTGCTTTTACCACCTTTCAGAGGTGGTTTGTTCCCCTAAATAGCAATTTCCGGAAGAAAAAAAATAGGTGTTCAATATTTTTTAGAGTTCTATTAGTGTGCTAAGTTTCATTTAAATCGGTGAGTGACAGTTGGAAAAGTTGTCAGTGGTATCGAGTCGGCCTTTGGATTGGAAAACCCGGGTTCGATTCCTTCAGTCGACAAACAATTTTCACCACATAAAAACTACCACTGAGGCTTTTCTCCACTAATATCTATAAGAGCCGTGATTTTACGGATGGCAACCGCATTTCACGCGAACAAATATATCACTTACTGAGATTTGCTACGGTAAAGTGCCATATCCAGTTATGGGTAAAAGGTGTGATGATATAGTTATTTTTTTTTAAATATCTAATGTTAGGCATGAGTTTGATAAGCTAATAATCCATTGTTTGATGTTTAATTTTAAATATGTTAGAATTTTTTGAAAAATCTGATAAATTGCTATCAAATTCGTATCAATAAACATGGAAAAAGTCATGTTTGACATTAAAAGAAACTCAGGCATTATTGTTTTTTAAGAAAGTTCTATTTTGGGCATACAAGTTTTAGTTTACACAATTTCTTAATATGAGACCAGAATTTCAGGCTGTAATTAAATCCTGAAGCTTCAAAGATTCCTTGCTTGATTGAAATCGGAGATTACTCCGTAACGTTTGTCAAATTAAATTTCAATCTTTAGCTTTATAAGCAAAAAGATTAAATGGTTCAAAGATTTCGTTTAAAATGCAGTTGGATAAGTTTCTGTTTCTTTATTTCCCGGACATTTTTCGCAGAAACCAATAGCATATTGCCCAAAAATAAATTATTCTTAAATGGATCGAAGGAAATTTTTAAATAATTCTCTGTCAATACTGGAGAAATTCTCATGGGTGATTTAAAATTGATTTACATTTTCCAAGTTACTTGAGGCAACTTGATTCAAATAATTTGAAGATTCTTGCAAAATAAAAACTCCATTACAAGATGTTTGCAAGTTAACTTTAATAATGTATATACATACAGAGAAACAAAAAATAATCTGAACCTGTTGTAGATACCAGTGGAATCAATCTTATAACATACTATGAGTAGTAAGTACAGGATATCCATCGAATCAAACAATTCACGACTTATATACAATGTCACTAAAAACAATGACGCCATGTATTATAATTATTTACCTTGCAAGACCGTTATACAAAAAAATTACAGGTGAGCATAGAAAGATAACAGGCGAGCAGGCTGGCGCTCGCCTGTTATCTGTGTGATCCTGTAAATTTCATGTAACGGTCGAGCATTGTACAATGTTTTATGGGCATTTGAATCGCAATACATTTATATTTAACTAAAATGTTCAAATCAAAGTAGACTTTGAAAATCACTCCTAAAATATGTAATTTAAGTTCTACAAAATTAATGTTTCATTTGTATTTCTAGTAAAAGTTTTATGTAGCTCTCATAAATTTTAAGTTTGGGGCTTCTGCTCTGTACTATTAGTGTATTAGTTGAAATTCGTGACAACAATATATTAAAATCAGTTACTAATTTAACTGAATAATTTTTTTTTATTAAAAATATAAATTTATTTTCTATCAAATGGATCCGAACAGATCAATCACAAAGGTTAATAGTTAATGTTTGAAACAGCAAACTACGATTCAAATATTTTGAAAAAGTTATCTTAAAATTCTTCTGTAGAAGAAATGGAATAAAATCACGAAAAAACATAAAATAAATTTTCGTCTAAAGGGATAGTGTTTCCATAGCCGAGTGGAAATTTCATCTCTGATGAAAAACAGCAGAGAGTATAGAAAGAATCTTGATCACGCTGACGCAATTCGCCGATAAATAACTCCTTTTCAGTTCCGGCAACAATGTGCATCAAAACTAAAAGTTCCTAACTAAACGCCTCATTAAAAGTTTTCTTAGAACTATGTAGTGAAGTTTAAATTGTTCAACGGAATGGAGAATGCACTGTTTGAAGCAAACACACACACTCATGTTCTGAACAAAATGGAAAAAGTAACACCATTGTTTTCCTCACCCGAAAGTATATTCGTAATTTATTTACGCCAAGTTTTCATTCTCTCAACTAATCTAATTAGAAAATGATAAATGGGTGTCTCTTCCGTCTCTTATTCTGCCATTCGCACAATATTTTAATTGCTTTAGTGTGTACTACTTATTTTTGTTTTCTCCCCAAATTAACCAGCTTTATTTAATAATATTTTTGTGAATTATTTATTACCCTAAAGTACTGTCTCTTGTCTTGAAAAATAACAACATTTTATACTAAAAGAATTTTAATTTCCTCAAAGAATAATTTTATTTCTCTTCACTTCTTTTCTCTTTTAAATTCAAATTTTGCAAATGCGTTTATTTCCATGTTAATTCAAAAGATATTCACAACTGTTCCATTTTTACAAGGAAAATATACAACGTCATCGTTGAAAGTCTGGCACCAAGAATATTTTATTTATTATGAGAGAAACATAAAATATGTTAAGAAGCAAACTTAAACTAGACAATAGAACTTATAAGATGATCAAAGTCACCTCCGGTTTTTGCAGAAATGGGTACATCTTTATATCTAGCTTACATAATTGATATATTTTTTTTCAGAATTAAATTAAAATAAAGTTCATAACGATACGAAACTATTAGCTATTATAAGTAAATATTTATTTATTTATTTTTCTGTTTTCAACAGGAACTTGCAATTACAGTACAGGGTCTGGACACACCGAGCCGTAGTGTAGTAGTTTATATATATATATAGGGTGTTTCTGTAGGTATTTATGGATCAAAGGGTATATATAACACGTTGTACTGATAACGGAACTAAAATAATTTTTCAAAAGTTCGCAAATTAAGGGTGGTTTACTTAAAGGAAACGTGTTGATTGAAACAGTAAATAAATATACCCATTAGTGGAGTGTGATATATTTCTTCACGTAAAGTGCGGTTACTAACTGTTTAAGCACGGCTCCAAAGATATTAGTGGAGAGGGAACAACAGGAATATTTTGAATGTGGTGAAAATTGAAAAAGCAAATATGAAAAACGAGATGGAAACTATAAATGGTCACTACAGCAGCTGTTATTTTTTACACATTTTCTCATACGCAATAAAAATTCTTTCACTACATTTTGTAGAATATTCTCTAATGGTACTTCGCTGTTCGGTATACGCTATTTTTCAAATAGCTCATAAAAACACCTAAACCCAAACCAGCCATTTCGTTATTTGTATCATGTACATGAGCCATAATTGGTTGTTAATACATTAAATAATAGCAATAATAAATAGTTTTGTTTTATTTTCATAGCATGATATGATTTATTTTTAATGGATTTTACATATTTTCTGGTCTGTCTAACGACGTAGTTATATAAATTCATTTTGGGGGCAGAATCCAGTGATGTGCGTTGATGTGTGAGTGCAAGTCGCAAATCTGTAGCGCGGTATAAAAACTTCAGACACTCTGGCGCGATGATAAAGCGCCAGGCGTAAAGTTGAGGAACTAAATTACACAGAAAAGACACTAACAAATTGGCAGCAACATTCTCCATGGAGCTAATCAAGTAGGCTTCATTTCGCGTGCAGAGCCTTACTTAAGAAAATTATACTTCTTTTAATCCTCCGTCAAGCACAGTAGAAAGAAGTCTGTAACCATAGTCGTATTTCAAGAAACAAATGATAGAATAAATCAATTAAGCCTTATATTGTCTCATAATAATTACAAAAATTACACACATATAAATTTATGATTGTATTATACTTATTTTGAATACAATTATGACATGGAAATGACTCCAGCATTTGTTGAAATAGGTCAAGTGACAGTACGAAACTTTCTTACTTGTTCTTTTGCTTTATTTTTAAATTGTGCTTCTTTTTTAATTGCTGAAATTGGTGCATTAAAGATATCAAATAATTTTAATTTCATGTAGATGGCTCAGTCGTATCCAGTCGTGATGTGGATTTGATAACTAGGGTTCAATTCGCAGAACCGACAAACAATTTTCACTACTTTAAAATTGGGCCTGTGTCTTCCTCACCACTAACATGTTTGGGCGAGGGCATGATTTGATGGGTGATAACCGCACTTGCGTATAAATATATCATTACGATCTAGTACGGTGGAGTATCATACCCAGTAATGGGTAAAAGACATGATGATATTTTTTTCTTTAATTTGTGGTTAATTGTAAAAACAAAACTAGCTAATGAAATTTTGTAACTTTCTTTCTCATTGTGCTCATATTTCTCGTGCGAATTTATTCCTCCTATTATATTTTTTTGTCATAAACTGTAATTCATGGATTTAAATATACGGGTTCAGTGGTATCGAGTCGGCCTGTGGATCTTGAGAATCCTGGTTCGATCCCCACAGCCGACAAACAATTTTCACCAAATTAAATCTACCCCTGTGGCTCCCTCTTCACTAATATCTTTGAGGGGGGACGTGATATAACGGCTGGTAACCGCACTTCATACGAAGAAATAGTTCACTTACCGAGATCTGATTCTGCACAGTGCCACAACTAATAATGGGTAAAATACGTGATGATATATTTATTTATATATAAATTTATTGTCTAGAATCATAAATACAAATTTGAAATTTGGTTAGATTCCAAGCAACAGTATAAAAAACTAAGCTCATTTTGTGAAATTTTATTCAATTTTTAATGTTATTATTTGCAAATATATTCTAATATCTTAAGTGTTGAATTTAGGGAGCTTACGCATATGGGCGAGAAATCAAGCTTTTTCGGTGTGATGTACATATTCTACATAGAAAAATATAATAAAATAAAGTTTATATATATGGAGCAGTTTGACAATTAAACCATAAATAATAATAAAGGTGAAAAATAAAACCATGAAAAAGCAGGTATAAATTTATTTGTATTTATATTACAAATTTTATATCCGAGCTAGAATTTCATTTCATCGAGGAAATATATACCCAGTCAATCTTCCGAATTAATCACTGAATACTCGTATTTTTCACCATTAACTTCAAAAATATGTAGAATAATATAAAAACGAGTTTTATTAAAAATAACAACAATATTTTGTTTCAGAAAGATAAACTCAGACTTCGTGTTCCAGTGCCAATTTGCTACTAATTATGTGCATGTTTCACGTGCTTTTAGTTTAATTTTTTAATTAATATTTGGGTGTATTCAGTAACTACCTCTTTTTATATTTAACTGCCGATAAAATTTATATCTAATAAAAACAAAGGACACTATACAAAAATGGAAGCCATAGTTGCAACGTCTGTTTTCATTGGTAAATTTTTTTATTAATAATTAAAATTAACGGAGCATATATACCCTCAATTGTTCGATTGTGTTTCGATAATTTCCGTTCGGTAAATTATATATTAGTAGATTTAATTAGGCCATGTTTAAATTTTTTCTTTACATAAAATGGTTTGGAATGACGTCGGTATTCAGTTTTACCAGTACGTTTACAAAGAGCAAACGAAGTCAAAGAAGAATCCATGTATGTCGAGAAAGAAAACGAAAGCAAAGATTGTTCTTTAAGCAGGGTATCAAACGGAATCTGTGTGTATCATTCTTTTAGGAAGTCAGTCTATTTACGTCACGTGGCCCGAGAATAAAATATTGAACGTTGTCCCAGGGGAAATTCTGCCTTGGCGTTCGGAGACGTAACGCCGTCAATATGACATGATATTGTAAATATTTACCCGACATTCACTTTAAAAATATCACCGAGGAGTGTTTTGCATTCTGCTCAATTCAAATTCACTCTTTTAAGAGAAAATTATTCATGATGTTCTTAATAAAGTAGATAGCGTAATTTTCACAAAGAACACGACTATAATCATTTACATGAAAGTAGATTTGTTCGGTTTACCAGATGCTGGTAGTTTCATAATGGCTGTATCAGGTCCGGTTTAAGGTTCTGCAGAGCCCGTGGCATAGCTAAACCACGGATCCTCCTTCTTCCTTCAGTGAAAATAATTTCTACGTATTTCTATTGTATGAAATTACGAGATTTTATCTACAGTGTTTTTTTTATTTATTTATGTTACGCTGTACAACAGGAACTTAATCCCAATTACAGTACAGGGTCCGCACTCACCGAGCCGCAGTGTGGTAGTTTATATAAGTTTTAGTTTGAGTGAGATTCAAACTCGGGATTTCCGGATTCGAATTTTGCAGAGGAATACATTGTATTTTTCTTATATCTGATACATGTCAGTAGTTTAGTGATGTAAAAATTATTACAAATATGGGAAAAATATAGTATAGTTTGTTGGTAAATACTCGTGTAGTAGAAATACGTAGTAATTATTTTTTGCTTCAACATTTTAAAATTCATTTATGTTACATGGTTTTCATATTTCAAAACAAAAAAAAATCGGTTTCGATTTCATAAAAATGTGAATATCGGTGTGGTTTTCCTTTACGGTTTCGGTGCAGATTTTTCATTTGTTTTTGACGAAATAAGGAACAAATTTTATCGATGTGTATACGTACAGAAAAGCCTGCTAAACTTTTATTTACATTTACAGCATAGCCGACCGTAAAGTAGCTATAAAAAAAGTTTTGTTATACTGCTAAAGTAAGTGAAAGAAACAAATTTATAATTTAATATTGTTGACTTTAAGCTGAAGAGTACAACTTATGTACCTACATTATATAAAACAAAATTGTTTCTCAACAACAATGTTTTGTGTATTTTGGTAATCCTTGTTCATAAATACGAAAAATAATAAATATACTCACTTTGAATATCGACTAAACATCATGTTTATTCTCAAGTTTTACTGCACACCAATCTGTAAACAAAAATTACAATACTGTTATGATTTTTAGTTACAAAACATGAACTTGTATTCTACACATCCATAAGAATTGCATTCAGTGGCGGAATCGCCGGAGGACACAGGGAACAACTGCCTCTGCTGAGAATTTTATATATAATAATTCGTGCAGTAGTTATTAGTGCTGGCAAAAATTGAGGATTTAAAAAAAGATCGGTCCTAGTAGGAAATAATAATTATTAGTTTATTTTAGCTAAAAGCTATATAAATAGAAACATATATAACCAATTAACAAATATAATAAATCCAAATACTACTTATAAGAGTTATGTCGCACTCAACATTAGTCTAAGTTTAGTTTTAAATTTAGATACCTACATTTATAGTTTTCATTTCGTCCGACAACAAATTTTACTCTTTAAAGCCGTTGTAAAATAAGGTATTTTGCGATTTAGTTAACTTTTTTCTTTTTATAAGGAAGTCACCCTGACTTCTAGTATTATATATTGTATTCATATATTTCACACTATCAGCAATGTATTGCGACTAGGGTTGTGCATTTGACCAGTCAAATATTTTTCGGTCAATTGACCGACTATTTGACCGGTCAATTGACCAAGAAACATTTAATAAAAATCACAATTAAAATTGTAATTTATTTATATAGTACTGTTTACTACATCCAATATTACTGAAAATGAAAAACCAACAACAACAAATAAATAAAACCACATCAAATTCAAAATAAAGTAAAAGATGTAATAAATTGAAATAATATGTATTTATTTTCTTTGTAAAGTAAAGTAGCAAATTCTCCAGAACCCAAAATACCAAACTAGATATATTCATGTAATAATAGTAAGTAGCTATTTCTATTGAACAACAGATGTCTTGGCGGTTCCATTTAGATTATTTGACCGTTTTTTTGGCCGTCAAATATTTTTGGTCAATTGACCAGTCAATTTACCGGTCAATTGACCACGGCACAACCCTAATTGAGACATTAATCTCAGTTTTATTTTATGCACAAAAACTAAGCAGTTGTACTTAATATACGTTTTAACATTGACCCGATTTTGAAGTAACTGTAGTCTATTTATGTCAGTTGAAACATAAGTGACATGAGGAAGAATGATCGTGTTGTAAATTAATTTTCTCGTTTCAATAGAAAAATAATTACCAATTCTATTTAAAAATCCAATTTTTTTAAACAAGTAATTAATGTAATCTTTGAAGTTCAGTTTCCTGTCAATCATTATTCCTAAATATTTATACACAGTTACAACTTCTAGACTTACATTATCAATCTTAACTTCCATATTGTCAAATTTAAATTTAATCAAATTTTTGTCATTTCCCAATACTATCACTTTACTTTTGCTGGCGTTTAATTTTAACTTATTACATTTTAACCATTGATCAAGTTGTTCTAATTCTTTATTTAAATGATTAACCATCAACTCAATGTTCCTACCTTTATGTAAACTAAAGTATCATCAGCAAATAAATGAAAATCACAACAGCTAAAATTCCTTCCAATATCGTTTATATACAGAATAAATAACAACGGTCCAAGAACACTACCTTGCATGGAAAAGACCGGTCCTAAGAACGGTTAACCAAATGGTTAAAAGACCAGGTTAAAAGACCGGCGAAAGACCGGTTAAAAGACCGGAACCGGTTGACAGCACTAGTAGTTATTTTCAAATATTTTATATTTATAATAAAATATAAATCAGTAAATGAAATTTTTCAGGGAGAGGGGCAAAGTTCAGGAAACAATAACATATGTAACTTATCGAGATGCTACTACAGCAGAGTGCTACAATCAATAATGGGTAAAAGGCGTGATGATATATTTATTTTCAACAAAATACCACATTTAAAGTTAATTGGCAAAAAAATTGTCGTTGTGGTATCTCTCATATTATTGTAGTTGGTAAAGTTCTGTGTTACAAACAGCTTTATTTAGTTTTTTTATTGAATCAACTATCGTCGCATCACTAATATTGTTTTTCTACAAATTAAATAATAGGATGGATAGCTCAGTGACAACGTGTCAGGCTATGAATTTGAGAATCGGGATTCGATTCCCACTGCGGACAAACTTCTCCCCATATTAAAATTACCTCTGTGGCTTCCTTGCATCTAATGTCTTTAGGGATCATAATTTGGCGGCTAGTAACCGCATTTCGCATGCAGAAATATAAAATTTATAGCAAATCTGCAAAGAGTAAAAACTTATTTTTATTTGTGTACTATAATAACTTTTCATTTATTTTTTTAAATTTATCTTATTTATGATTAAGAAAACAAAACTGTATTTTAATTAATAAAATATCAATAGTTAACAACGACCTATACATTAAAATTGTTTATAAATAACGCAATTGAATTCATGTTATTCCTGTTTTCAAGTAAAAGAATTAATACAACCAATATTTCATATTACAATTCATCATCATCTGTGGCGCTACAGCCCAAATCGGGCCTGGGCCTACCGGACTCACCGAGCCGCAGTTTTTACACTGCCGTACTGCCGGTTTTCGTAGTCTAATGGTACATTATTTAAGGCGTATAAGTGACTAGCTTATAGCGCCCGAGTGTGATAAATACGTGTAACTGTATTTTATATTTTACGACAAATCACACATTGTCGACAGGCGGATTCGAACTGACGAACCTTGGCTCGGGTGACGTCACAGTATGTTAAGAGATGTGCCTTAACACGCTCGGCCACCGCGCCTGTTTTACAATATTACAATTACGATTGGTTTAATCCTCCATAAAAAAAATACGTGGATGAAATACCACATCCCCTCGTCCTTTAAGTAATAGAATAATTAATTTATAATATGATTCATGACAATTTTTTCATTTAGAAAACCATGTATCAATTCAGCATAACAATACTGTCAATAATTTGACTAATTAATATTACGTACTTACAACATATTACGTACTTACAACATATTGCGCTATTCATTGAATCCTGTATAATTCATTTTTGTTTGAAACCCATATTTCAACTAACAAGTATCTGAAACATGTTAATAAATACAAGTTAGTTTGCTGTTTGGCATAAATTGGTTGATAGGAACTAAATTAGTTTAAATTAAAACATCCTGAACTATCAAGCGAACTATTTAACAGACTTTGATGTATGGAAGATAATTAACACTGATGTCGAATTCCTACGCTATTTACCAGCAATGGAGAATATAAATGGCTGTGTATAGGTATGGTTGCCAGATTTTTAAATTACTAATAAGTGTATATAAACTATAACACAGGATTTCGTCCATAATTATATAAGAATTTTCATTTAATCCTTACATGCTTCGAGATGCATTTCTGCAACATATAGATTTTAATACAGGCTGAAATATCTCGAGAAATACCCATAGAATAAAAAAAACAAAAAAAAACACGTGTTTAATATTTTTTTAAACCTATCTTATGTCACTAAGCACGATTTCCCACCGGCATCCCCTGGAGGTGATGCGGGGGGCACTTTGAAAATGTAAATGGTAATCAAAACAATAATTATTTTTCTGATTACAGCGCTATCTATCGCGAATCGGAAAAAAGTTTCATACAAAACCTATTTAGATTTAGCCGTACTATCCGAATGTAAAATAGGTTTTAGAAAAATATTAAATATATGTTTTTTTATTCGATGTGTATTTCTTGAGATATTTCACCGTCCCGGAACTTTATAAACAGCCTGTATTTTATTTGCGAAAATATTTTTCATCCTTCTGTATGCTGTTTGAGTTAGGCAACGTGCTGCAGAACAGGACAGAACTCTTAAACAAATTTCTAGATGACTGCTTTGATTAAATCTTGTAGATCCTCATTCTTTTAATAGTTATTTGTTTAACTATGAAAAAAATAGCAGATTTACTGCTGAGGCTATAAATCTAGCCTGCAGGATTCTTTAGATAAAGTTATATTAACGAGAATGTTAAATAGCTAAAAATAAAACGAGACCTGAAATTTAATTTTTCGTCTTGAGTTAATTTCGAGGATATTGCTCCTGTCTCGTTTCAATAAATTGAGACAGGAATTAAACTACTCTAGTTTCGAATGTTTTTAATATCTCAAAAGCTGAAATCTCGTTAAATCATTATATATTAGAGTGTATTTTTACTTCCTTGTACGAAGTAAATGAAGTATTGTAATCGCGAAAATTTTCGGTTCTCAGATTTCAGCGGAAATACGAATGTTGACCATCCCTGAATCTTTTTTGACTAATTTCGTCGTGACGTCTGTACGTACGTGCGTATGTACGTACGTATATATCTCGCATAACCCAAAAACGGTAAGCCGTAGAAAGTTGAAATTTTGTATTTAGGACTGCTATAACATCTAGTTGTGCACCTCCCTTTTTGGTCATTATATAAGTTCCGGAAGTGGTACTTTACTTGAAGTCTATAATAGATTTTCATAAAAAAACTATATTAAAATATAATCCAAAACGTTTCAAATTTGGTATATAAAACTACTATATCAATATAAATAACATAATAGATTTTGGTCAAAATGGACTAACCGGAAGTGATAAATTACATGAAGCTGCTAACAGTTTTTCTTGAACATGATGATTTTATTTTAATTTTTGAAATAAATGTTGCAAATAAAAATTTTAGAGAATTTAATTCTGCGTGTAGCACATTAAGAATCATTAAATTAGCGAGATATGTAAATTTAAAGTCATATATATTTTTTAATTAAGTTTGCAATGGATTAGAACAAAAAATAATAAATTTAATGTCAAATTTGTGCAATTAAAAAAATATCTATAGTTTAATATGCCTACAAAGAAGTCATGTGGTGTCCACATCACATGTTTTTCTATTTTATTCTGCTATAATTATCAATTAAATCTGTAGTGAATTAGAAACCTAATGAAATCTGTCGTATCGTATTTGCGCGAGGAAGATACAAAAGACTGGCAGTTGAAGTGCGATAGTACCCTATAAATCAGATCGTATTTAGCGGTTGCACTAGCAACTCCACTAACGATTCGATTCACGATGCGAACGATGCGGTAAGTGGCACTGCTCGATAAACAGAATGTGTGGCTTGGGTGGTAAATGTCGCACCCGGACTAACTAAGCGATTTCCAAGCGCCGCACGGAAGAATGTGATCCTAGGGATTTTTAAGTAAGGGTAAAGTAGTAAAGTACGGTTTTTTGGTCGAGTTACAGTATAGGGGATATTCGAACGTGAAATCAAATTCTACATGTTGGGTAATTTATACATATGATATGGATAATGCTATTAATATGGGTGGGGTATTCGATGCTAGGAGGGATTTATGTTTCAGGAGGCTCTAGACCATTTTTGTTAGCAGCTTAGTTCTTTTCTCTATCTATGCTATATTGTGGGTTAACAATTTTTATAGTTCAAAGATGATGTTTTTACTTCCTTGTACGAAGTAAAGGAAGTATTGTAATCGCGAAAATTTTCGGTTCTCAGATTTTAACGGAAATAGGTATTTTGGCCCTCCCTGAATCGATTTTGACTAATTTCGTCATGCCGTCTGTACGTACGTACGTATCTCGCATAACTCAAAAACGGTAAGCCGTAGAAAATTGAAACTTTATATTTAGGACTGTTATAACATCTAGTTGTGCACCTCCCTTTTTGGTCATTATACATTAGTACTTTACTTGAAGCCTATAATAGATTATCATGAAAAACTATATTCAAATATAATTTAAATCTTTCCAAATTTGGTATATAAGACTACTATATCAATGGAAATAACATAATAGATTTTGGTTAAAATTGACTAACCGGAAGTGGCCCATTACATGAAGCTGCTAACAGTTTTCCTTGAAAAAAATGGTATTATTTTAATTTTGGAAATAAATGCTGCTAATAAAAGTTTTAGAGAATTAAATTCTGCGTCTAGCACATTAAGAATTTTTAAATTAGCTTTTTGCATAAGCGAGATATCTAAATTTAAATATAATATATTTTTTGTTTTTTTTTTAAATTAAGTTTGCTATGGATTAGTACAAAAATAAAAAGTAAAAGATTTTATGTCAAATATGTGCAATTAAAAAAATATCTATAGTTTAATACGCGTATAAGGAAGTCATGTGGTGTGCACATCAGATTTTTTATATATACACATTACATACTTACACTATACCATCAAATTCTACATTCATCAGATACAAATAATCAATCTTTTCAAACACTCTCAGCCTAATCACGACCAACTTCATTGAATTGTGCTACGCTTATTATAGCCGTTTCATATGTCATTAAAATTCCTAGTTTCAAATTTACAAAGCGGACACGTCAACAAGCGCCACTGACGAGATACGTCGTAACTAACATAACAATAATATAGAATGTATTGTTAGCGGTAAAAATGAATAAATAAATTTAAAAAAATAAGAACAACACGTAACCTCACAGTATTGTATAAACACAAGACACACACACACACACACACTAAATATCAGGATAAAGAAGGTTAGTAAGTCAAAGCGCGGGATACACTTTTGTGTCACAAATTTATTATTCGAAATCACCCAAAATAATATTTAGCGGCCGTTTGCTACAAGCGTCCGGTGAATACTACCGTAATCACTGCACGATTGCCAGCGGCTAGTTCATTACATAAAAATAATTAATTAAATAAATACATTAGATAATAAACAACAAACATAATTTTGAAAGTAGTGACATAAGAAATTCATCATTTATAATTAATAAAAAAATTCAGAAATGTATAATTGCTAACAGTATAAATAAAATACACAATTCCATTAAATGTATGTATTTTAAATAAAATAAATATAAATATATCATCACGCCTTTTTCCCATTATTGGGTGTGGCACTCCCCGTAGCAGATCTCGGTAAATAATATATTTCTTTGCGTGAAGTATGATTACCAGCCGTTAAACCAAAGATGTTAGTGGAAGGGGAGCCACAGGGGTAGATTTAAATTGGTGAAAATTATTTGTCAGCTGTGGGGATCGAACCAGGGTGCTCACATGCCGACTCGATACCACTGAGCCACCTACCCCATATAATAGCTAAATCATTTTTTAAAAACACACATTCCTAGGCAGATGAGTGAACAAGATTGAAGCCTTCTTAAGGAGAATAAATAATAAAATTTTGTTACCATATAATTTTTTTTTTAAATCTTACTATTATTTATATTACTTTGTGAGTATACTATTTAAATTCTCGCAACACTTTAATATGAGGTTAGAAGCAGACCATTGCTAACTTTTTATTTGCCTGATTGAAGAGTTAGAGACGGACGGTTATAGTTATTTGTATCAACAGGCCAGAAACTGTACTTTAGCTACTGTGAGCATATTTCGCCAGGTATTAAGCTAGTTATAAGTAAAAATACTTGTACATAATAGCTGGTAACACAAGCTCAGTTTTTTCCTGTTTTAAGAGCAGTGTTTTTGGGTGTTTTAGCTATCTCTCACATGTTAAAACAATGTTCTTAAAACACCCAAAAACGAAGCTTGTGCTACCAGCTAATATTTTTTGAAACGTCATATTGAAATTAATACCATCTAATAGCTATTAGTGATTTATTATAAAAATTGCAGATTTGTTATTCAAATATTTTTAATTATACACAATTAAATTTGTAGAATTATATAATAATATTTTGCCTATTTAACTATATTTCTATCTCTTCAATTAAATTGCTATGGTGGTCTTTTTATAGTATTCAAGCGTGTATCACATTCTCTAAATAAATTGAGCTGTTATTATTTCAAAATTTTAAATTCCCTCCAATTAAAATTTCTGGCTACGCCATTGTTCCTAACTAACAAAGGAAGGATAAAGACAAAATACTTATAATATATCTGTCGCATTAATTGTAATTGTAAATATATAGAAAAAGTTAACTTTTTACTTACAATTTATGCCTTAATTTTGCCGGTGTGAATGCTAGCATTATTTGTCATAAAACAAATAATAACTATTAATCGTAATTATTAATTAGGTAGCTATGAATGCAGCTTAATAGTAGTACTCAATAACAAAAGTTCTATTACCAAAATTGCTAAAATAATAGAGCTAATGTAGCACTAATTTGTTTATAATAAGAAGTATACTAGTAATCAAATTTCAAGAGACAAAAGTGTACATAAATATTATTATTTTCACCACATTAAAACTACCCCTATAGGTCCATTAACATTTTTTGGGCCGTGATTTGACTCGAATAAATATATCATTTATCGAGATCTGTTACGACAGAGTGGTACACCTAATAATGGGTAAAAGTCGTGATGATATATAAAATTAAAATAAAATTGGAGTAGAAATTTGCCGGTCTCAGCCTTGTGGAAAATTCGGTCCTGTCTCCATCCCTTCATTCTAGGAGTAATATTTATATCCAGAAATATTGTGGACTAGCGAAAAATAATGACAGTAACCTAGTTTCTGTGTAAGCGCATGTTGTCGGTAACGCGATTATGGGGGCGCTATTAAGCATTTTAATTCCCTGGTGTCTGTAAATGGCTGGCATCGACGTTTCTCGAATATTTCCGAAGCTCGGTACGTTCCAATGGGAAATCTCTTCAAGACAAAGAATGTTTCCGCATTAGTCTCCTTGTCGTTCGTTATCTCTTTCACACACGGCGAGTTTTTCCGTTTTTCTCTGCTCTCCTTGTCGCCCCGCATTTCCTTATTGAATTCTGGGAGAAGAGAGTAATGAGGATATTAGATGGTCCTCTGGGAAGCGTTAATCGCAACTCTTCAGATGAATAACTGTGATACCGCCCGTATAGAAACAACCGGATGATTTATCAGTTTTTTATCTCCCCTTGCGTGGAGAATAATACCTGTAATTTTGTCATTTCACTCTACATAACGCGTTTTGTTGATGCATGATTCTTTTCTTAAACAAACCTGACACTGATATTTTTCTACTAGATTATCTTTTCAATCCTTTTTCTCAAGGATTATAAGTGTCAGTATTTATTTTAAAAAGCAAGAAAAACTTCTACAGTAATTCATACATTTCTTTTTAATAAGGATATTTCAAATAATTTAAATCAAACGTATCCTACATTTTCTTACCACAATTATAATGTTTAAAATATCTAAATAATGAAGATATGTACGAAAATCAGAATATATCAAAACAAACTTGAACATTTAGTTTGGTACATTATTGCTGCCAAATGTTTCAAAATTATTTTAAGATAATTCTACGAAATCAACGTATTTAAATAAAAAGTACAAGAAAATTAAATTAAAAAATAAATAAATAAATATATCATCAGGCCTTTTACCCATTACTGGATGTGGCACTCTACCTAAGCAGATCTCGGTAAGTGATATATTTCTTCGCGTGAAGTGCGGTTACCGGCCGTCAAACCACGGCCCCCAAAGATGTTAATGGTGAGGGAGCCACAGGAGTAGATTTAATTTGGTGAAAATTATTTATGGTTAATTATTAAGTATGGTTATAATTATTGTACAATATGTACGTTTGATAAAAGTTTGAGATTTTTTATCATATGTCTTTCTCGAAACTTTGTTTTGCCCAATAAGAAATAAAAACTAAGTACTCATGATGCCACAGAATTTTTAATAATTTATATATGATTGGAATGTTTAAATAAATAACATTTTTGATGGATAGTCTTTATGACATGAATATTTTTATGACTAATTTGGTTTATTTTGAATACGATGACGAAATCCATTTTCCGTAAGTGATTCGTTCATTTTTATCTTTTACCTATTCTGCGGAAATTGAATCAGGATTCTTAAATCTACAGTCCATAGCACTGAGTAGCTATCTACTACTATATCTAGGTATAGTGTGTTTCCAGTTAAATCTCAAAAATTACGGCAGCTACAACAAATGTTAACACACTAGGACCCGATTGTATAAAGCGATGTTATCTAACGTGTTAAAAATTAATAATGGCTAAGATGGCTGACACCACATTTGACATATTTTGTTATTTTTATGTTATAATTAATAAATATTTGCATTAAAATGCTTATTGTTAGTTAAACAACAATGTTGAAACAAAATTTGTAATAAATAATAATTATTTTAATGTACAATATTGAAATTAGAAAGTTTAAAAATATTGAATGGTCAAAAATTTTGACATTTCTTAGTTTTTTTATTCTAATTAAACGCTTTCGCGAGATTAGTTGACGTTTTATGCAATCGGATTTAATAGTTTTAATTTAATTGTAGTGGGCGAAAAACTGATTTAGATGGATTTTTCAAATATTGAGAAAAATAAGAAAGGTAGATCTTTTCTTGTCTTATACTTGAGGTAAAAATGTTTCTATTAAATAAATCTTTATATTTTTTGTACAAAACTATTTGTAAAAAATATCATAGTATATAACAGTACTAGTGTATGAAGTTGGCTACGTAAATAACAGGAAGTTTAATATAATTATTCTTGTTAAAAAAGCTGTTTTACTGTTATACAGGATGTTCACTTTAAATGGTGCACTATTGCTATATCGAGAAGTATAGGAGCTACGAAGTCGATTAAATTAACAAACAATTTATATTTTATAAGTTTACTTTAATTAGTGAAACCTGAATTTTTTAGGCCACTGGCTTTGAAAATAAATTTTTACGGAAACATACATAATTCAATTGCCCTATTAATGTGGAATTTTTAATCTAATTTAACTAAAATCTAAACAAACTGTATTTGTAGAATTCTGTTTTAAAATAATTAAGAAATATTTGACAGCAATAATTATACGATGAGTATAATAAAAGTTATTTTGAAAATATTCTTAATAGATCTGCAATAGAGCTATGTATTTATTTAGTAACCACCAGTCCAAATTTTCGAACATTAAAAAAATATTTTTGCGGTTCGAATTGCCAATTGTAAATATTATTGCCGACAAGTGAAATTTTTCTATAATTTATCTCTTTTGAGAATTTAACTAAATGTTTTTCTTTATTTCTTTCCGTTCTTTTGAAATGAAATATCTGTAAAATAAATGTTCTTTTCCCATTATTCATAAAAAACTCATTATTGTATAAAAGACTGTTATTATATTTAACTTGGCCGCATTAAACTTTTTTAATATTTCAAATTACCATCAATCACATTAATTTAGTTAGTGTAGTAAGCAAATTTTGGAGAAAATTTGAGTAAATTTTTCTGGAAGATAATTTAAATATCAGCATGTTGGTTTATTTTTTATGAATTGCATCGAATTAGAAGCAGAGGAAGCTGTTAAACGAATCGTGCAGTAAATTCCATTGCGGCAATCTCCAACTTCGGCGGTCGGGCATTTTACATGCAAATCCCTCGTAATTGGAAAAGCAATTCGTTTTGTTCGGCCAGAGGCAGGAGCGGCGGGGGTGGCGACAGTGAGGCAGGGGCAGTAAAACAACAGACGTGTCTCCGCTTTACATTGTCTTCTCCTTGCTACTTACTTGGCTTTCAGCGGCGATGTATTTTGATTCGCGAATTCATGGCGAGGAAGAAATTTAATAAAGACCTCCCAAGATTGTTGTTATTGTTTTCGCGGGAAAGTGCGTGCGTGTTGCGACGTTTTAGCCCAATATTGTGATTCTTTTCAACGTTATAATGATACAGTTACTCGTAATAATGCCACAATAGCAGAAAGGTTTTATTGATATTAAAGCACATCTTTCGGATACTGCAAAAAGATTTTTTCAAGCGGTTTTTTTAACAATACGCCTGGGAATGATGACAATGTGAAGAATAAAAATGCTTGTATGTGGAAAAAGTCAAACTCAACATATCTTTCTTTCTTTTATAACTAGTATATCTGTTGCTTTATATCTATCTGTACTATTGTTAGGATATACACATGTAATGTATAAAGGCTTAGAAATTTTAGGGCTAATATTTTACTGAGAAAGTAACAAGAAAAAAATTAAATTATAAATAGAAAAGTTAGGATAACGCTAATTTGGAATGACACAAAAAATAAGGGAGCATTGAGTGTTCAACTTGGCCGCAAGAGGCGCTTTTTTCGAAAATAATTTAAGTAATAGGAATTTGGCAGAAAATGCGTAAATATATTTTTATAAAATACACACACATAGTTATTGAATATAAAATTTGAATTATGAAAATTAGAAGTATTTGTTTTCTTCTATTGTCACTGTCCAAAGTATGAATGAAACAACTGAAATTTTTATGTGAGAAGACTATCAATATCATACCAATCACCAAACTCGTTAGAAGAACTCCACTTGCGTTGAAATTTTGCAACATATGTTGCACTATTTTGACTTGGAATCCAGTGTGACATTTTAGGTCTTGTATATAACGTAGGCGACGGTTAAGTATTTACTTAAAATAATACTAGTAATAGTATATTGTAATACTAGTAAGGAAAGAGTTTCATTGCAAAACGAGCGATAGTTAGTGTTCCAATAGTACGAATTTTGCAATAGCCCTTTTCTACGTGTATTACATACTATTTTTTTTCAACATTAAATGCGAAAAGTATTTTTTTATTTTTGGAAATGCTGTATATACAAAATGATATAAACAATGTTAACAATAGATCTGATATTGAAAAATTAAATTCTACATATACTCATATTTTAGAATTTTTTAAATAATTAATTAAAAAATTATTTCAAAATTAATTAATTAATTTTCTTTGATCAAGCTATTATCCTTCAAAATTAAATTATTTATTTTTTCAAAGTAGTCTTCTTCATTTTTTTAAATATTGTTTTATAATATTTTAACAAATATAATTTTTTGACTTTTTAAAAATATATATATTTATAAATATTTAATTATTTCTATCATTTTTTATAATTTTTTGGATAATGTTATTTTTTTTAATATTATTATTGTAAGTAATTTATATTTTATATTAATTATTTTTATAATTGTTAATTAATTTTATAATAGTGTCCTGGAGCCTGATTCTGTATCTTGCGTGACTACTTGCGGCACCCATACTAACACAGATATGTCACATGCATATAGTAAACCATCTATCGGACATTTCAAGAACTAATGGATATGACGTCACTTCTTGCGAGACACGCAAATATAGATGCGTGATCTCCGTAGGTCCTGTTTCTTACTTGCGACACTACCTGTCTCATTCTAACATTATGTTTGTCTTTTACTTTCTTGTCATTTTGCGTTATCAACGTTGTCTGCCATAAAGTTTATTAAAATTTGTTTTTGCTCCTCTGTAGCGTTCATATCACGTTTTCTATCTTCTGCCATAATAAAATCGTATAAAAAAACTACAAAACTATGTTGACAAACAATGACATGTGATTGCAACTGACAGTTATAGTTTCAAAACCATTACCAACACTAAACTTGACGGGAAAACGTAAAGCACGGAATTCCCTATGCTCGACACCAGAAAAGAATCGGTGACGTCATACATTGTACTAACGCAAATTTAATCACGCAACTGCTCACGCAAGATACAGAATCAACCTCCTGATGAAGGCTAAAGAGTTGGCCGAAACGTTGGCGTAATAATAAAAAATAAAAAACTGACTGAATTCCGAAAAGAAGTATTATTTCGTATTTTTTTACGTTTAGGTTAAACAATAAAAAAAAATTGATAATAATAATAATAATAAAAAGAATTGTATTTACACGTTTTCTTGGTCACCACAAACATAAATTAAAAGTAAAAAAACACTCATCATAGATAATATAAAGGATGGAAGAAGATATAGATTTACTATGTAAGAAGCAGCAGAATTACAATTTTTGATCTTTTGACCATTAAATCGCGAGTATGCTACGAAAAAATATGCTTTTGTCTGAATTAAGTGAGGACTAAGACATTTTTACAAATAATTCATGCAAATATATTGTTATTTTGAAAAATAAATGTTGATACAAATTTCAAATTACTTGCCTCACTAGTGAAGAAAGTAATTTACTTTCATCACTAGTAAGGGAAACAGTTACTATCACAACTAAATTTAGTGAAGGAAATGTCATTTTTACAAGTAATGCTGAAAACAAAAACAGTTTTAATTTAATTTTTTGGGCTATAGTGCAGTATTAGCTGTCATGTATGTTGTGATTCTAGAATGGATCATTATTAAAACAACAGGCATAAATCGAAACAAACAATAAACAAATATTGATACATGAAATTATAGTTTAGTACATTTTTATAAAATTAACATACATACATACATACATAACATCACGCTATATCCCATTAAATGGGGTAGCACGAACCCGTCAACATTCTCATCACCACATTAACACTTCCTCCATACAAACTCTTTCTTTTCTCACAACCAAAATCCATCAACACACAACAAACATTCATCGATTCGCTCCTGTACACTGCGCTTGTTTCTAAAAAATTAACAAGTGTTACAATTAAATTTCAAACGTTTATCATGAACATTTGACTAAAATATAGAAAAATTTGTGTTTTCAACATTTATTATTTTTAAAAGATATACATTTGTTTGTTTATTTCGTGTTATACCTGTTGGTGTTTTGATAATGGTCCATATTAGGACGAAAACGTCAATAATAAAACTATTTTAATAACATATTTCAGAGTTAATACTTCATTATCTCTCAACAAATAAAATAATAGTAATTAAATTTCAATTGGTAATATTCTCCTAATAACATATAATAGTATAGCTACAGATTAATGCTATGCCAAGCCTTTCAATGAGTCATAATGTATTGTCTATTATTTTCCCTTCATCACTTCTTACTATAAAAGATCTCGCCGCCTCATGTTCTCCTGTCATTTCCCCTTTTTCTCAACTATTTTTCTTTTTTATTAGTATTTGTTGATTCTTTGAAATATCAGGTAGTTCAGCTAGAAGATTTGTGAATACTTGCGAGTGGTTTGGACCGGCTTAATACATAAAAAAATCTGATGTGGACACCACATGACTTCCTTGTACGCGTATTAAACTATAGATATTTTTTTAATTGCACATATTTGACATTAAATCTTTTATTTTTTGTTCTAATCCATAGCAAACTTTTTTTTTTAATAAATAAATATTTAATATTTAAAAGATATCTCGTTTATGCAAAAAGCTAATTTAAAAATTCTGAATGTGCTAGATGCAGAATTTAATTCTCTAAAACTTTTATTTGCAGCATTTATTTCTAAAATTAAAATAATACCATGTTTTTCAAGGAAAACTGTTAGCAGCTTCATGTAATGTGCCACTTCCGGTTAGTCTATTTGAACCAAAATATATTATGTTATTTCCATTGATATAGTAGTTTTATATACCAAATTTGGAAAGTTTTAAATTATATTTGAATATAGTTTTTCATGAAAATCGATTATAGGCTTCAAGTAAAGTACCAGTTCTGGTAGTTGTATAATGACCAAAAAGGGAGGTGCACAACTAGATGTTATAACAGTCCTAAATATAAAGTTTAAATTTTCTACGGCTTACCGTTTTTGAGTTATGCGAGATACATACGTACGTACGTACAGACGGCACGACGAAATTAGTCAAAATGGACTCAGGGAGGGCCAAAATACCTATTTCCGTTGAAATCTGAGAACCGAAAATTACAATACTTCCTTTACTTCGTACAAGGAAGTAAAAATGGAGAGAAAAATTGGAACAACATTAGATTTGTATCACATGGCGATATCATTAGTTATTAAGTATTTATTTAAATGTTCGAGATTAGAAGAACACCACCGACAGAAGCTCCCTGTTTTAATACAACTTTTCGATCTCTTGTTACAGTTATTTATAATACGTACATGTATCTAATTAGATACCAACAGACGTCTTCTATTATCTATTAATTTCTGTGGAAGCAGAGTTTTCATATTACGCAAAATGTTTTATTGATCTTAAAATTATTATATAAAATTTTCAATTTTCTGCTTTTAAATATAATTAATTAAACTGATTTAGGAAAACGTCCTTGTAATGAAATTTCGGTAAAATTATTTCGAAATCTATATTTCTCGGGGATCAAGGAATTAAATAGTATTAAAGGTATCAGATTCCGCGTCCCAAACTGGGAATAAATTTAAACATGGAATGTTTAATTAAACAGTTTCAGTCGAAGCAAATTAATGCAGATGTAATATCGCTTCAAAAATACCAGCAATGATTGCAGAATCGTTAAAGTATTAGCCCCGATGAAGAAAAAGAAATCGCTATTTCAATTTTGAAATTTCGACATTATTGAATATGAATGGAATTTCAAATTATACTCTAGAAGAATTCATTTAGATCTATATCGCTAGATAATAAACTCAAATTGAATAGCATGAAGATGAGAAAATGTGATAAAAATATGAGTGCAAGCATTCCTTATACATAAGGCCAGTGCAGCTAATTGAATTATTGCGGAATTTCAACCTCAGATCTTCAGTTGAAAATGGAACAAGTATTTTTAAACATAAAATGAAAATACCAAGAATACTTGCCTTCAGAGAAAATTAACATTTCCATATTAATATTATATTATTGGACTAAATTGTGTCTAAGAAGTAAACAAGGCGGAAATGTTTCTAAAAAGATGTAACAAAAATAATATGAAAACAAATAGACCTTATAAATATTTGTAAAATAAAAAGTACTTACTTCATAAAATTAGAAAATAGATGTAATTTATTTATTTAGTTAGTATTTTCATTAGTCAAGGCGGTTGTCTACTAATCATCCGAATTTCGAAAAACAAAATGAAATATAAAATAAAATAAATATATCATCATGCCTTTTACCCATCACTGGGTGTGGCACTCTGCCATAGCAGATCTCGGTAAGTGATATATTTCTTCGCGTGAAGTGCGGTTACAGCCGTCAAATCACGGCCCCAAAGATTTAAGTGGAGGGGGAACCACAGGGGTAGATTTAAATTGGTGAAAATTGTCGACTGTGGGGATCGAACCAGGGTTCTCAAGATCCACAGGGCGAATCGATACCACTGAGCTACCTACCCCATTTCGAAATACACTGTTCAATTTTTCTTTTAAAATTAACTGCAAACATGATTTCCGAAGCAACTAAACAATTGTTCAATAGTTTAATGTTGCTTCTTAAATTTTTGTCCTGAATTTTGCTTTTCTTTTATTTAAAGTTTACCTAAAGTGAATGTGTTATAATTCATATAGAACCCAATTTTTTAAAGTATCATTTGACAAAATAATAGTGATCAGTGACATTAAAATGTAGGCGCGGTGGCCGAGCGTGTTAAGGCACATCTCTTAGCATACTGTGACGTCACCCGAGCCAAGGTTCGTCAGTTCGAATCCGCCTGCCGACAATGTGTGATTTGTCGTAAATTATAAAAATACAGTTACATGTATTTATCACACTCGGGCGCTATAAGCTAGTCACTTATACGCCTTAAATAATCTGACTAAGAAACCGGCAGTACGGCAGTGTAAAAACTGCGGCTCGGTGTGCCCGGAAGCCAAAACCCAACTGGGGTTAGAGAGCTGAAGAAGAAGAAGAAGAAGACATTAAAATGTTTAGTTCAAAAACGAAGACCTTCATTTTGCGAATTAAAAAAAAACTTATTTAGAATCTGGACATCGGAATGTACCTTTAAAACTTTAGATCCTTTTTTCTTATTAATAGTGTTATATTATCATTGTGTTTTATTTTCATATCCTTGACTGTTTTGACAAGTTAGTATGGTAATATTACCGTACAGAATACAGTTATTACTTACTTACCAGCCTACTTTTGTGCATGTTATTATAGGTTTAATATCCTAAAACTTAAAAATTGTTATCGCTTGTGTCACTGCCGTTTGCTATGTCACAATTGTTGATAGCTAAGAAATTCTAGTCCAACAATTTTCTTTTTACAAATTATTTTTAAAATCTTTCAATGATTTGTTAACCAGAATCTCATTTTCTTCTACTAAACCTATTAATATACCATCATCCATTTGTTTTTTTTTTATTTAAGTAGCAAATATTATTATTATAATTAATATATTAACTTATCAATTACATTATGACAGATGATAGATAGCTCAGACCAGTTACGACACCAACCGAAGTATTTCGATTACGCAGAAACTTTACGTAATTTAACTGATGATATACAATTTAGTTATATAAAAAATTACGATATTTACGTTCCGGTATAATTATGAAATAATATATGGTGTTACATATATTGAATATTTTGTTAACTTACATTACGTGGACTTTGAATCTAGCTTAGACACATTGGCTGGTAGCACAAGCTCTGTTTTTACCTGTTTTAAGAGTAGAGTATTTGAGTGTTTTAGCTATCTCTAACATGTTAAAACCGTGCTCTTAGAACATCCAAAAACAGAGCTTGTGCTACCAGTCTCTATTGCTAAGTCTATATATAAAAAATTGGCCAAGTGCAGCAACAATGCACCCAGTATTCAATTTATTTTGATAGATCAACAATCCGAACTTTGAATGCTCTACGTTTAAATTAATCTCCTGGTAGAAGCAGCGTATATATACAACTTATAACAACTAATGTTTTATTATGAATACTGACGAAATTATTATTATTATTATTATTATTATATTCATAAATATTTTAAATTAGATACAGGCAGTTTTTTTTAATTAATTAGTGTTATACTTGTACTATGTGCTGATAACTTATTATATATAAAAAATGAACATTTATTTAATATCCTCAAGTAATATAATTATAAGATATCTTAGATTGTATTACCTAAATTATTATCTGGGTAACTGAAATACTTACCGTAATAAATACTTGAAACCCCTAGTGTGTGTTGTTTTCCTTGTTTAATTACGTGATTATTTTGGGAAATGAAATGTATTGTATAAGGTTAGGTATTTACGTAAAGAGCAGATTAATTTAAGAGAAATTCAGTTCGAAAGAAAATCTTTCGAGTTGGTTAGAAGAAGAGTAGAAGAGTAGCTTGGGAGTAAATCAGTGAGTAACTTTCCAGAGCGGATTTGATCACGTTGAGTAAGAATGAAATATCGAATGACACATTGAGGCGTCACAGCGCGGTGATTGGAAATCAGGGCGGTGACGTCACTCGGAACAAGTTGATTATCTCGTTAAATAAATTCCTTTCATCTCTCGCGCCATCCTAATCTGCGTCCCATCAGGAAGATTGATGTTATTCCCATATTCTCCGTTTAGTGGGACCGTCTCTCCACGAAGCGAAGGGTTCTCGGTTCCTTCTTCGCTGGCCCGATGCTGTATTCTCAAAACCAATTGCCACTTCGTTATCGCAGAGTTGCCCTGCAGTCTCATCTGCTTGCACAAGCGCCAGCATATGGATGAAGAAGAGATAATGGATGGTAATTGAATCTGCATGCGATGTAATCAATTTGTAAAACCATAGAAAACTTCAATCAAATCAGATGGAAATTTACCATACTCAATTGTTTCATTTAATGAAACTAGATGGACGTTTTGTTCCACTTTTACTGAAAAAAAAGAATGACGAATATGCTTCTACGGAATTGTTATACTGGGTGACACGAAATTTTAGAACGTTTAGAATAACTTTTAAATTTATTAAATAATTGTAACAATTACTTTTCGACGTTTCTTAGAACCAATGAAATATTTATTTATTGTCAAGTGTGTGAATTTTAATCCTGTCATTATTAAACAAATAAATATAATAAATATATCATCACGTCTTTCACTCATTAATGAATGTGACACTCTGCCGTAGCAGATCTCGGTAAGTAATATAATCTTAGCATGAAAAACGGTTACCAGCCGTCAAATCATGGCCTCCAAAGAGCCACAGAGGTAGTTTAAATGTGGTTATAATTATTTATCAGATGTGGGAATTGAACCCGGGTTCTTAAATACACAGGCTGGCTCAATACCACTGAGTCACCAATTCCACTCATAACTTTTCATAAAACCAAATTAGAGTATTTTGCTGAATTGAACCAATCACAGTAGTATTACAGCGACAATTTCACTAGTGAAAATTGTCGCAAATTGTTGCTTAGATATAACGTTTGTTTACTATTTCGAGTAGATTAATATTGTTGAATTTTATTTGACTTTGTTTACTTTGCTTAGTTATGTTAAAAAATTAAACAATGTAAATTGGTCACCAAGGTAATAGTAGTTCAAACATTGTTTTCAAAATACTGCAGGTAACATTTTTTTTGGAGTAAATAAAATATTTCGAGGAATTGTCAAACCGAATACAATAGGAATTTACTCCCAATTACAGTAAAGGGTCCGCTTTTACTTTCATTTCTCAAGTTTCATATTGAACTATAATGAATTGTGTGGAATAAATAATCAAATTGTGAGTCCATCCAACATCATCTATTGAATATCATCCTAAACAAATATGTACATAATGCCTTTGTCCAAGTTTAAGGATACCGGAACGTGGTTTTACAAATATATGAACATAATAAAATCAGAATATTAGAAAATTAACCATTCCATAACAATAAAAAAAATAAATTATATATACAATTTTATAATTAAATTGTGTTTTGCATTTTAAATTTTGATGGAAAATATATAAAGTAATAGTATATTAGACATCTAGGGAGAGAAATCTATGATTTTTAATTAGATACTACAAAACACCGGGGGAAAATAGTATTCGCTCCCGATGTGTATACTATTTTTTTATTCACAATGTATGTAGGATTAAAAACTAAAAAGTAACATAACAATGTAATTTATTCATATTTCTTTTACATTTATTAATTTTTAAATAAAGTTGTTTGACAACAGTGAAAATTTATGTAAACAAGTCAAATTACATTATATTTCTAAATTGGAAAATCAAAACTACAAACAAGAAGCTTCAATGAATCTCAAGATATTGATGATGCAGCTTCTGCAGCTGTTTTTACGTTTTTATTTGTGTCATTGTACTCTTTTGTAATTTACATATATTTGACAGGTAAACTGCCAAAATAATATAAAGTCCCTAGATGTGCATATTATTTCCCTAGGGATAAAAAGATTTACTTCCTATTTTTGTATCATAGACACAATCAACGGTCGTGAATAAATATATATTTTTTTTATTTGAAACTTTTCTTGTTATATGTTATTTAATTTAATATTTCTTGCAAGCTACAAAGAATTAATCGAATAAAATAAATATATCACCACACCTTTTACCCTTTATTTTTTATATGGTAGGTGGTTCAGTGGTATCGAGTCGGCCTGTGGATCATGAGAACCCTGGTTCGATCCCCACAACCGACAAACAATTTTCACCAATTTAAATCTACTCATGTGGTTCCCCCTCCACTAACATCTTTGAGGGCCATGATTTGACGGCTGGTAACCGCACTTCACGCGACGAAATACCGAGATCTGTTACGGCAGAGTGCTACACCCAGTAATGGATAAAAGGCGTAATGATATATTTATTTATATTTATTTACCTTTTACCCTATAGAGTGTGGCACTCTGCGGTAGTAGATTTCGATAAATGATATATTTTTACGCTTAAAATGCGGTTACTGGCCGTCAAATCACAGCCACCAAAGATGTTAGTGGAGAGGAAGCTACAGGGATAATGTGGTGAAAATTGTTTGTCGGTTGTAGGAATTGAACGCGAGTTCTCAAAAAGTAAATGCATTTTATTTTCCTATCTAGAATCACATAATTAGGACAAAAAAGTCATTAAATGCATCATTGCCTTAATATTTAAAACGAACTAATTTGTAAGAGTGCGTTTATATTGGATTGACGATAAACAATAGAAGCAGCGACAAAAATCGAAGTAACGTAAAGAAACGCATTGCATGATGAAGCAATGAGAAAAGCAACGTAAATTCTTCTGTACTTGTTGTGCTTCATAACTTTGTAAAAACATTTAAAACAATATAAATGTTCTATATGTATCATCATAATATAAATAAACCTAAAATAATAGTGTCATTTCAAAATAATTTTGACTGTTTGTAGAGATTATGAATATATTTCTGAAGATAAGAGCGAAGAAATTTAATCGCTGTTCTTACCATAGAATGCTTTTCGCAATATAAACAGTTACATGTGAATTAATGCATTTGTTTTCGTCGCTTCGCTATTATCGCTGCTTTTATCGTTTTTCGTCGCTTCAACATAAATGAACCCTTTCAAATGAATTTATAACTTCGAACTTATTTTGAATCAAATGTGGTTTATTTTAGTTTATTTATAAAATAAATGTAAAAATAATACCAGTTGACGAAATAATAAATATTAAAAAATACTTATCTTCGATAAATTAAATAAAATAAAATAAATAAAATTAAATATATCATCACGCCATTTACCCATTACTGAGTGTGGCACTCTGCCTAAGCAGATCTCGGTAAGTGATATATTTTTTTCGCGTGAAGTGCGGTTACCAGCCGTCAAATCACGGCCTCCAAAGATATTAGTGGAGGAGGAGCCACAGGGGTAGATTTTTTTTTAAAATTGGTGAAAATTGTTTGTCGGCTGTGGGGATCGAACCAGGGTTCTCAAGATCCACAGGCCGACTCGATAAATTAATAAATAAATAAATATCTAAGATTGTGCTGATGGTTGCTATGAATCATAAATTAGGAAAGAATTCCTACTTTCGGTTAAGGTCGTAGAGAAAAAATGCTTTTTTCTACGATTGCTATGAAAAGTTGACAATTACGCTCTCATTTGTCAATGTAAAGTTAACGTTTTCTGTGGAACAATCGAAAAATATCTTTTTTGCGCGTCTCCAATGGTAACGTGCGAAAAAGACGTTAAATGCGCTTATTTCAATAGTTACCAGGGATACAAACAAAACAGAAACTTGTCATATTGACAATTAACAGAATGAATTTATTTTCAGTACGTATACATTTTTAAATAATTTTAAGATGTAATCGTAGAAAAAATTATGTGTGTATCACGAGCGTAAAGTGTATTTGTTCCTCTTGCACTATTGCAGCTCTCACTATCGGCTCGCGCTGCAATTACAGTGCTCACCGTGTTCGAGTAATAAAGAATCACTTTACGCTCATAATACACTAATAACTATTTTTCTACAACTGTAGTAGGTAGTATTTATATTACCATGATAACGCGTATTTCGCGCACGCTTCCAAATCAATAAAAAGAAAATTACATTTCAGTTACTTAGTAACTAGACGTTTGCTGCTATTTACAATACAAAAATTTTCGTTTTATTAAAATCAATATTCTAGCATGTTTTTAAATATTATAATTCAGTGGTAGAAATAATATTGTATGCGAAAAGTGTGTAGCGCCCGCGTGAAAGAGAAACCTCATTAAATAACCTATTTTCGTTGCGCAAAACAAGCATTTTACTATTTACTTTCAGCAGCATAGTAAGTACATAATTACACTTTAGGTAACAGAGATGAAATGAGTTAGTTACAGCACATGGACGATAAAAAAGTAACATGAACATTACGGCCCGGAAACATAATGCGTTGTTAAATATGTTGTTAGCTAACAGTATCGTAAAGATTAACAATAGCAAATATGGCGAATACCACATTTTACATATTTTCTGAATTTTATGTTATAGGACACTCAATCTACACTTCGCCATTGCTTTAATTAGCAGAACCTACATTGAGACTGGTACCAACATTGCCAGATGACAGGTTATTTTGACATGAGATACTGTTTTGATATTTTTTGGAAATCAATAATAATGTAAAAGTAGTTTATATTTGATTCTTATTTTGTAAATTTACAAATTTAAAACAGTCGACCCATAACCGAATTTCTGAGATTCATCCAATGGTTATAATTAATTAATATCAACATTAAGATGCATATTATTAGTTAAATAACAATGGTAAAACGATAATAGAAACATATAATTTGTAATGCATAGTAAAGAAATTATTACGTTTTAAAATATTGGACTGACAAAAATTTTGATATTTCTTACGTGCGTTTTTTATTCTAATTCAACGTTTTCGCGTTGAATAGTTGGCAAAGTGTTATGCAATAGGGTCATTTTAAATTATCGCAAATAACAAAAAAATTCATATTTATTTATTTATTTATGTCCCGCTGTACAACAGGAACTTAATCCCAATTACAGGGTCCGAATTCACCGAGCCGTAGTGTGGTAGTTCATATATTATTTTTAGCTTGAGTGTGATTCGAACTCGAGATCTCCGGATTCGAATTCCGTAACGCTATCTACACCACCGTACTGACGGACGGATATTATTGTTATAGTAACAATACATTACTTAACACACTTATATTGTCCGTCAGTCAGTACGGTGGTGTGGATAGCAATACGGAATTCGAATCTCACTCAAGCTAAAAATCATATAAAATACTACACTACGGCTCGGTGAGTGCGGACCCTGTACTGTAATTGGAATTAAGTTCCTGTTGTACAGCGTAACATAATAGCTATTTATGAAACTAGTAAGGAAATGAAGGTTATTACCTTACGCATGTGAAACACATAAGTAAGGTAATAACCTATTTCCTTACTAGTTTCATACAATATTTTTTTCTATTTCCGTTCTAATAAATACGAAAGAGCGTTTTTGAAATTATGAAATTTTGATATATTAATAACAGTTATAAATTAAAAAAATAAAAGAATAACACATCAGAATTCGTCTACCAAGATATCTGTTGCTATGTTACCTCATTATTTCACTAGTTAAATAATGCATTTCATTACCTCAAATAAGTGAAATATAACGTCTATTTCCTAACAGAAGTCGAAAACTAAATAAATAATATTTTAATTTATTTTACGTGCAGAAAAAAAAATTGTATAAATCACGATCGCTAAGTGAAATTATAGGTCGTAGATTATTTTTGGCTTACTGGTTTTGACATATAATTAAATAACTATTAAAAAATATTTTTCATTAACGAATTTAAAAAATAAAATAGAAACGTTAAATAACAAAGAACTACAGTGCCTGCTAGCAGCAATTATTAAAATCCTTCCGTCATTTAAGAAACACGACTGAATAAAGCAAGAAGTTGTAAACAAGCTCCCAGGCTCGAAATTGCGAACATCTCACGTCTGATTGACCGAGTTCGACGAAGTGTTACAAGCCCTTACCTATACTAATCTATTAGCGGCGCTGTAATGCATCAGGACGTGCTGGCAGCTCTATCAGCTGACCCGGTCCTACTCCCGCTGAGACCGAACTCGACCTGTCAAAAGTTTCACGGGATTTTGACGCGCGGTGCGATACTATCACGAAGCCATTCGGCTGATTGCGTCAAGGTTTCGACACTGGTTACACACATCCAGTCGCATCGATGTTAATTTGACGTGTGCTTGCTAGAGTCTTTGTCTTTTGTTCTGTCATCAGACAGAAATCAAGACAAGATCGATATCTTCAATCTTTTAGTATTCACATCACTGAGAAAATGGAATTTCTGTTACAGATATGACGGTAATATAAGATGCTTTTTACATAACTATCAATGAATGTATATTTTTTATTAGTAGGAAAAAAGAAATGTGAAATCAATAGGTTATGTCACCCAGGTGATTGTTACGTGCTTTTTGAAAATAGTGATAAGAAAAACTCGGCTTGCGAATCACGTTTTTCATACTTTTTCTCGTCATATTAGAAAGCACTTGCCGATCTTGTATTTTTATATAATTGATTCGTTGGTTTAATTTGTTTGTAAAAAATAATTTCATTTTTTTGTTCTCATTCTTGTACTAGATTTAAAACTGTGTTAATAATTTTTGTAATGTTCTTTTTAATGTGTTTTATAGTTAGTTGTTAAGAGGATATTATCCGGTACGAAAAATAAGCTATTTTTCTGGAACAAATCTTGACTGTATAACAGCACATATTTTATTAATTTTTTCACTATTATGTAAATAAAGGATGGAAATAGTGCGCTAACTCTGATTTTTAAATTTTTCATTTCTGGAAAATTTTTGTATTTGCGTTGGAAAATCACCTATTTTTGATAGTAAATTAACCACAAAAAAAGGAAAATTTTGATATAATAGTGAGATAGCGGCCTGTAGGCAACCTTTATTTATAACTATAGCAAATTTCAAGCATATAGGTTCATTCTTGTGGCTGTAGTTTGTTCCAGAAAATGATCGTTTTTCGAATACACCTTGCCTACTTTACAGGCGCAAAAGTTGAGATTTTCACAGTGGACGGAGTTAACTTGCGGTTATCGTTGCCTGAATTGATGTTGGGAGCGAACCTGCTATATATATATATATATATAAATATATCATCACGCTTTTTACCCATTACTGGGTGTGGACAACTGCCGAACCAGATCTCGGTAACTAATATAATTTTTCGCGTGAAATGCGGTTACCAGCCGTCACATCACGCTCCCCAAGATATTAGTTGAGGAGGAGTCACAGGGGTAGATTTAATTTGGTGAAAATTGTTTGTCGGCTGTGGGGATTGAACCAGGGTTCTCAAGATCCACAGGCCGACTCTATACCACTGAGCCACCTCATCATCATCATCTGTGACGCTACAGCCCAAATCGGGCCTGGGCCTACCGGACACACCGAGCCGCAGTTTTTACACTACCGTACTGCCGGTTTTCGTAGTCAAATGCTACATTATTTAAAGCGTATAAGTGACTAGCTTGTAGCGCCTGAGTGTGATAAATACATGTGACTGTATTTTATATTTTACGACAAATCACACATTGTCGACAGGCGGATTCGAACTGACGAACCTTGGTTCGGGTGACGTCACAGTATGTTAAGAGATGTGCCTTAACACGCTCGGCCACCGCACCTGTACTGAGCCACCTATCTCATAATAACTTATAAAATTGGTTTAAACTGTAGCAAGTAGGAAAATGGCCTTTCAACTGAAACGTATTTAATTAATTTGGTTTTCGTTTTTAATTGAATCAAAATTTTTAAGTGATGTTCCGGTTCGCGAAATTTTTCATTTTGAGCCCTGATTACAATACAAAATTGATAAGTAGCGCAGAGTTTTTTCATTTTTCAGTCTTATTAAAGCACTTAGAAATCGAGTAAAATAGACAAAAATAACAACGAAATGTCAAAATGATAATTATATTACTCATTTTGCATTACCTTTTCTCATAATCATATCACAACGGGTTTGTTTTGTGTTCCATGACATTCACGTTATAACGAATTTATTTATACAGCCTGTTGTATCATTTTAGAGCCTGCCAATTGTCAACGAGAACTTTTAATATCAATCAAAAATAATTATTCATACCTATATCAAGATAAGAAAGTCAGACTTTTTTGGCCAGAGATATCGTTTCATTTCTCAAGCTATATATATATATATATATATATATATATATATAATTTTTTACTACCTTGCCGACACGTATTATAATTATGTTAATTAAATTAAATCATAAATAATAAATTTGTTCTTTAAATAAAAAACAACAAAGACAAAATTATTTGTCTTTGAATGCTCACTTGGTGAAACTAGGTTTAATAATAAAGTATCACTTGTCCAAGTCTCACAAAATTTGTTCTTTTTCTTTAGAAACATTTTGCAGCTTGTAAGTTATCAATATGATTACATTTTAATGCAAATCGGCAGAAACATATTTAAATAAATGCAAACTAAAATATTAACTTCAACAAATTAAACAAAACAAAGGAAAAAATTATATTTCACATAATGTACAAAGTTTTCATATCGAAATAGAAACGATCTTTCTGTATTAATTGAATTTTCAAGCAGAAAAGCAAAACAAAAGTGTTTGAAAGTCCATTAATATAAAAGAGACCCGATACTGGTCTCGAGTCACGCGGCAACATTAAAAATAAATTGTACGATAAAATATCAATTGTGTGAAACAGTTTTAACTCTTTAGATATTCAAACAGAAAATAATCGCTCGCTACAATTCACCATAATACTGAAAATTATTCCAAAAAATCAGTGCATAAAAAATTTCAGAACTTACATATTTTAGATAGTTTAAATTACAAATGAAATGAGTAAAGATGTTTTCCAGGCATTTTTTCAATTCCCTGGATTCGGGATTGAAACATTTTTTAAATCCCGAAATTTTCTGGAATCCGGGCATTTCATATAATGGAAACAAATTGAATATTATTTGATATATTTTTATGTATTAAATAACACTATATAAAAAAATTACTTACAATACACTGTTCAAAACTGTATAGGGATATTTAAAAAATTGACTATAAAATTAAAACTATAAATAGTTTGTACGAATACCTACCTAAAGTATTATTTTTCTTTAAAATATTTTAATATAATTTATATATTGAGTCCTTTTTAAATACATATTTATAATATAATTTATAGATTTAATTTTTAATTATCTTTTTGTACTTTAAAAAACCAAAGATTTGATATTTATTGCCAAATATTATAAAATATAATTTATTTTTTATGGGGCTCAATGACATCGAGTCGGTCTGTGGATTTCAAAACCCGGGTTCGATTCCCGCAGCTGACAATCAATTTTCACCACATTAAAACTACCCCTGTGGCTCCCCCTCCACTAACTTCTTTGGGGGCCGTGGTTTGACAACTGGTAACCGCAATTCATGCTAAGAAATATATCACTTACCGAGATCTGCTACGGTAGAGATTAACGAATGAAATAGGGTATTAGTAAAAAAAAAAAACATACTGTAAAGCTAAATTACATTAAGTTTATTATACAGGATATTCAAAAAATAGAGGGCTATATAAATTTAATAAACTCAGAAACAAACCGTTTCGGATTTAAATAATCTTTACAATAAACTTTAAATAAACATTTGATACACTTTAGGGTTTAAAATCTTTAGTTAAGAATTGGTAGTCTGCGGCAACAAAATTAAATTAAGAGGATCCGTAATAAAGAAAAGGTTAAGAACCGCTGAAATAGAACACCCGGTATTTTGTACGAGGGTAGATTGAAAAGTAATGCACACATGCGTGTAGAGCACGAACGAAATGACCTTCACAGGCGCACCAGGTGGCATGTGAAGTAACATTCCCCCTCAATACGCATGCGCAGTTTGAGCTCGTTGCGTTCATCCAATGTATTTCGAGGAGCGGAAGTATGGAGAGGTGTTCTAATGCTATGTTAACGCGAGTTAAACAGCGTGCTGTTATCTAATTTTTAACTGCTGAAAAAGTGACTCCTACTAAGATTCGCCGTCGTTTAAAATCTGTTTATGGTGCCGATGCTGTTGATAGGTCTACTGTGAATCTATGGGTAATCAAATTTCGTGATTGCAAGCCTAGAAAAGCCAAAATTGTTGATGAAACATGACGCGGACGTCCGATCACTTCCACAGACGATAAACATCTCAAACTCGTCACTCAAAAGCGTATCACAAACTATATTGGAATATCCCAGGAACTTGTCGCCTTCATTATTAAACAATTGGGATACCGTAAAATCTCTGCTCGATGGGTAACCTGAAACCTAAAGTTTGAACTGATTTCACACCCTCCTTATTCCCCCGATCTTGTGCTTTTCGATTTAAATTTTTTAGAAAAATGTGTCAGCCTTAACGGTGACTAGGTTGAAAAATAAATATATGATTTTGAAGCTTAAGTATGTAATTTTTGGCCGATCTAGCTATTTGTTTTTGTTCGCGCTCTACACAGCATGTGTGCATTACTTTTCAGTCTACCCTCGTATCTAGTTTCCTCTTATAATTCAAATGCCAATAAAGTATTCTTTTACCATTTCTGCCTGAATCTAGAATACATTAGGATGTTTGCATAAGCAATTTGGCCGCAAATCACAGCTCCGGCGCTATTAGGCCCGTTAGACGCGTCACAGTCACGTTCTGAAAGCGAAACTAGTCCGCATATCTCTCACAATTTATACGCAAGATAAGAAATACTACCGCCGCAAAACGTACAAATCCTCATATTTATGTTTGCCTTTATTTTTATTTTTAAAATTTATTTCCTTTGGGTGTGCTTGCGCTAAATTCTTAAAATTATCTCACAGCCGAGAACTGACATCACAATTTATTAGCGCAGAACAAGTCTTAATAAAACGCAGTACCTGAGCAGAGAGTAGTGGATGAGCGGGGAGATTCGAGACTTGAGACTTCACAATCGAGAAGGGTGCAATGCGTCATGTGTTGTATTACTGTCAGCTTGGCTACCAACGACGCGCGAGATAGATAGCAGAACTAGCGTGCAATTTACGCTGATGCCTGGACTGTGTATTCCTGGTTAATTGCTACCGAAGTAAATTAACACAAGTTTGAGACCAAGTCATAACACTGTTCAAATATCAAATCATCCATAACATACACTCTATTATAACTTGTACTTTGTTTTAATTTAAAGGAAGTAAATACTTTGAAATATGTTTAGACTAGGGTCAACAAATAATTTACATCATTGTTTAGGTAAATTTTATTTTTTGTGCATATTTTTTTATGTATATTATTTTAAAGTTATTTCGTTGTTTTTCTATTGTTAATATAAATATGATACCATTAATATAATATATTTGAAATTGATACGCATGTAACAAGTATATAATATAGGACTTTATTGGCGAGTTCAATAATTGTATATACTATTTGTTTTACGACCAAAGTAAGAATAAAAACGAAAAAATATAAAATATAATTTATTAAAATATACAAATATTAATAAAAAAATACTAAAGTAACACTTGTCTAAGTCTCACAACATTTCAGCCTCCAAGTCGACATATCAGGTCATCGTCTATGGTTACTAACTGTGCTGGTCAGCCTCTGACGATGACCTGATAAGTTGACTTGGAGGCTGAAATTTTGTGAGATTTAGACAAGTGTTACTTTAATATTTTTATATTTTATTAAAACTAGTTTCACCAAAGAACGGACAATTAATTTTGTCTTTGTTGTTTTTTATATAATTTATTATTATTTTTTTTTACATTTACTAATTTAAAAATTTATGAGGTAGGTGGCTCAGTGGTATCGAGTCGGCCAATGGATCTTGAGAACCCTGGTTCGATCCCCACAGCCGACAAACAATTTTCACCAATTTAAATCTACCCCTGTGGCTACCCTCCACTAACATCTTTGGGTAACCGCACTTCACGCGGAAAAATATATCACTTACCGAAATCTGCTTAGGCAGAGTGCCACACCCAGTAATAGGTAAAAGACGTGATGATTTATTTATTTTATTTTAATTTTAAAATTATTAGTAGTTTTTGACATAAAAATAAAATTCCTTGACTATATCAAAAATGTATGTAAATAAGTGTGTTTATGTCAAATTATATTATATTTCTAAATTGGAATACGAAGAATACAGCGAAAAATTCTCGGAAGAATACCAAGAAATTATGAATGCAGTTTTTGCAGCTGTTCTTAAGTTTTTATGTTTCATTGAATTTTAGATATATTTGACAGCTGGACTGTCTAAATAGTATAAACTCTCTACAGCAATAATGTGTACATTATTCCTCTAAGGATAATATGTTTGTTCTTCTGTCCCGATTTTTGTATTAACGATCAAATACTTCTGATCGCGAAAAAATAATTTTATATACAACCGGTAAATAATGTTAACTTTATTATTATCAGTCATTACTTACTATGCTTAATTTTATATCAAGAGAAATAAAATGACACGCACTCCCTAGGGAAATAAAATGATTCAAAACCATTGAAACGAGAGCAATAAAAATGACAATAACTCTCTAGGAAAATAAAGTGTTAATGCACATATCTTAACTTATTGTGGCGTCACCCGAACCAAGATTCGTCAGTTCGTATCCACCTGTCGATAATATGTGATTTGTCATGAAATATAAAAATTCAGTTACATGTATTTATCATACTCGAGCGCTATAAGTTAGTCACACAGATTAAATAATGCAGCATTTAATTAGGAGGTACGGTAGTGTAAAAACTCGGTGTGTACGGTAGGCTCAGATCCCCAATGGATTGTAGAAGAAGATTTTGGGCTCGTATGTAACTATTCTAATTTTAAGAACGAAGATAAAAGATGAAATGTATAAATTTTATCAGTTTAGTTTTTAAATATAACAAATATTAAAATTAAGCATTAATATTATAATAAAAGTTAATACAATTTATATAATAGAAGAATAAAAATTAATAAAACAGTGCCGAGGGACAACCATCTATTTTTGTTCATATGTCACTGAATATATTTTCCGCAAAAATTCTTGGCCTTCAAGTCTTATATCTTTTATATGATCACCCCAATGACCTCAAGTTCATGACCTGGGTCAAGGTCACACATTTAGCACTCATGTTTGCGGGCAGTCAGATTTACACACGCACTGAAAAAAAACAATTTATGTTTTTGATGTGGCGACAGGCAACGTAAAACACCTTCAGAAAATTCGCGACTTTTACGGCTAAATTTACATATCTAGTGTGCGCTGCCCGCAAATGTCAAACGCATCTGGCGGGAAGGGTTCCGTTAGGATCTCAGATGGCGATGATATTCTCCAGATTTCCTTTTGTTTTCTACGGAAAATATTCTGGAATAATACGGTTATGCCGTCATATAGGAAATATGAAATGTCTATCGGAGGTAAATAATCTGATTTCTTGTTATATTTAAATAAAATTTCAAGTAAGTGAGAAAAACTGTTCTATACGCCAAATGGAAAAACATTTATGTCATCCTTTAAACGCAAGCAATGCAGAAACAAACGAAATATGTTGTTTTTATAAACTATACCGATTGGTTAGAAAAAAACAGATTTGTTTTCAAAATAGTTATTTGTGTATTAAGAGCGTCAAGTGATTCTTTGTTACTCGAACACGGTGCAATAGTGCAAGAGGAATAAAGACACTTTACGCTCGTGATGCACAGATAATTTTTTCTATGATTGCATCTTAAAATTATTTAAAAAAGTATACATACTGAAAATAAATTCATTTTGGCAACTGCCAATATGACAAGTTTCTGTTTTGTTTGTATCTCTAGTAACTGTTGAAATAATAAATAATTTAACGTCTTTTTCGCGCGTTGCCATTGGAGACGCGCAAAAAAGATATTTTCGATTGTTCCACAGAAAACGTCAACTTTACGATGACAAATGAGAGCGTAATTATCATCTTTTCATAGCAATCGTAGAAAAAGGTATATTTCTATAACAATATATGATTCTGAGATGAGATGAGAAACAAATGACTGGTGAAATTTTATAATTTGTAAATGATGAAAAACATCGTAACGAAACGAAATATTTTCAACATATCAACAAATATTGATGTGATTTTGTTTATTTATCTATAAAAATAATTAGGTAAATATTATAGTTGTCGTCATTGAATACTGCGTAGACAAGGTCAAATTTACATGTTTTATGTTAAAATAAATAAAAGCAAAACGAAATAAAATATGTCACATGATGACCTACACATTGCTTTTAAACTTTTGATGCGATATTGTCAGTTTATGTCAAACTTAACATTTAAATTCGTTGGTTCAAACGTGCATTACAAGTATTACAATAATTACACAATTCAGTAGAAAATAACCCAATCAGGTATAAAATATCATATTTATTCGATATTTCGTTCATTCTAGATCATAAGTGATTATATTATGTCATCAAATGTATATACGTTTATCTATATGTGATAATAAAGACAAATTATTGGTTGGTATAATTTATGATATTTATTTATTATGGTGTTTCTATACATGCGCACGAAACTTTAATGACATATATAATTAGATTTTGTTTTAAATTCGCAAAAAATTCTCATTCACAGAGTTTAACTAATTCTGACTTTAGGATTAGTTAAATTAAGCCAACCCATATTTTCAGAAAACTTTAAACAAATCCTAATATAATTTTGTTACCGTTTATATCCAGTTTCGCCATTTTGGTTTAAGACTAGCTAAGTTTAAAATTTGGTTTAAATATTAAAATTATTTGTACCGTTTCAAACGAAGTTTAAAAAACTAAATTAGTTCCTATGATAAGACAGAGTGTATCTGTATTTCAGGAAGAATTTAAAGGGTATATATATACTATAAGACATACTGGTCATGGAACAAAATATATTTTTTTTAATTCGCAACAAAAATTGCAGAGTATTTAAAGGCAACATTTTGTTAGCCACTGGTTGATAGCTATTTTTAATAATTTTATTTAAATCTTTTTACAAGTAATTGGTTATACAACACCAAATAAATGTCTGATGTTGTGTAATTAATAGTTTAATTTAGTTAAAAGCAGCAGGTCAAGCAATAAAGTATGCTAATTCAGTGGCTCTAAAATGTTCATTTCAAGTTAACCATCCTTAATTTAGTGGATTTTGAAAAAAATATTTTTGTTCCATGATCAGTACGTCTTATCGTATATACCCTTCAATTTTTTTCCCGTAGTACCAATACACCCTGTATAACAGATTATATAAAGATAAATGGGGTAGGTGGCTCAGTGGTATCGAGTCGGCAAACAATTTTCACCATCTTTAAACTACCCCTGTGGCTCTCTCTTCACCAACATCTTTGGGAAGCGTGATTTGACGGCTGGTAATCGCATTTCACGCGAAGAAATATATCACTTATCGAGATCTGTTACGACAGAATGCCACACCCAGTAATGGCTAAAAGGCGTGATGATATATTTACTTATTTATTTTATTGTTTTACAATGCTAATTACTGCGTAAAGAATTAATCAGTTTTTAAAAGCTTTATATCATATATAATAAAATTGATAATTTGATTTTTGAATTTACATTTTTAAAAATAAATTCAGTGTAGGTATTTGTAAAAAACAAGTTAATCAAAGAAACTAAATATATATTCCTTCTTTTGGAACACAAATTGTGAGACACAGTTTTCTTCCTTTCTGATATAGTCTTCTATTTCTCTATTAGTTTCAATTAGTAAAATTTAATAAATTTACTGATAGGTAATGCAAATATTTGTATTATTTGGTTGTCTCTGACCTAATTAGCGAAAATAAAATTGGTGATACTACATGTGTTTTGAATTGATAAATATGTTTTTCTAATTATCGAGTTTGTTTTGTGAGCAAATCGGGAATTTTATTTTAATTACGCTACTTTACAAACAAACCTATCAATCAGTAATATTTTAATTAATTTGAGAAACAATTCTAATTTGTATTCTATATATATATTTTAATTTATCGGTTTGAATTCAATTGACTTTCATTATTGAGAAGTACAATAGTAAAATAATTGTTTTATGTTATTGCATAAAACAATTGTTTATTTCAAATTTACATTTTCATTTAATTCTCTATTTTATTTCAGCGTAACAATTTAAATATATCCAGCAGGATTGGATAAACTAATGAATAAAAATTCGATAACTAACTTTAATTCACAATTAAATTACATAGCATTCGATAAAATTGTTTTCTGTTTTTACAAAAACTAAAATATTTTTTATGAAAGAATACTTATACCTTCTGTTTTATATATATATATATATATATATATATATATATATATATATATATATATATATATATATATATATATAAAAGTTATAGTGTTCCACTCATCACCAAACTGCTGACATAGACACCTTCCCCCGAACGTGACATTAGTAATATGTAAAGTTATTTAGTATGTAGATGTAATAATGTTAGTCAGTTCAGATTCAGACTTAGAAGTAGAAACACATGTAATTGTAATACTTAAATAAATCTTTTTTAAAAACTAAGTTGGTGGTTTGAGAAAGTATATATATATATATATATATATATATATATATATATATATATATATATATATATATATATATATATATATATATATATGTAAGGGTGTTGCTATACCTCAGCACGAAACTATAATGATGACATATATAATTTGATATACTGATTATACAATAAAAAGAATTTTTCTGAAATTCACAAAAACTAAATAATTATGTTACTAATGAAATAAAGGTATAAACACTGCCTACAAATAATCATTTATTAATTAGTTATTATGTAGGTACCTGGTGTAATGCCTTATTTTTATTTGAGTACCTAGTCTGATTTCGTATACAGTATTGAAAGGGTAAGTTGTAAATTTATAGCAACAGTGGATATGCTGGTAGTGTGTGTGAAAAAAAACCTAGTAAAACCATAAAAAAAGACTAGTGCTAAATATAAATGACAAATTAAAATAAATAATAAAGATGAAACAAAGTTCCTGCTGTATTGAATAATAATTAAATTTTCCACCGATATATGCGCCAAACATAATTATTGTTCATTTTTACTTCCTTGTACGAAGTAAAGGAAGTATTGTAATCGCGAAAATTTTCGGTTCTCAGATTTCAACGGCAATAGGTATTTTGGCCTTCCCTGAATCCATTTTGACTAATTTCGTCATGCCGTCTGTACGCACGTATGTACGTATTTATCTCGCATAACTCAAAAACGGTAAGCCGTAGAAAATTGAAACTTTATATTTAGGACTGTTATAACATCTAGTTGTGCATCTCCCTTTTTGGTCATTATATAACTACCGGAAGTGGTACTTTACTTGAAGCCTATAATAGATTTTCATGAAAAACTATATTAAAATATAATTTAAAACTTTCCAAATTTGGTATATAAGACTACTATAACAATGGAAATAACATAATAGATTTTGGTTAAAATAGACTAACCGGAAGTGGCACATTACATGAAGCTGCTAACAGTTTTCCTTGAAAAAAATGGTATTATTTTAATTTTAGAAATGAATGCTGCAAATAAAAGTTTTAGAGAATTAAATTCTGCGTCTATCACATTAAGAATTTTTAAATTAGGTTTTTGCATAAACGAGATATCTAAATATAAATATTATATATTTTTAGATTTAAAAAAAAAATAAGTTTACTATGGATTAGAACAAAAAATAAAAGATTTAATGTCAAATATGTGCAATGTAAAAAATATAAAATAAATAAATAAATATATCATCACGCCTTTTACCCATCACTGGGTGTGGCAATCTGCCGAAGCAGATCTCGGTAAGTGATATATTTTTTCGCGTGAGTGCGGTTACCAGCCGTCAAATCACGGCCTCCAAAGATATTAGGGGTAGATTTTATAAATTGGTGAAAATTGTTTGTCGGCTGTGGGGATCGAACCATGGTTCTCAAGATCCACAGGCCGACTCGATACCACTGAGCCACCTACCCCATAAAATATCTATAGTTTAATACGCGTACAAGGAAGTCATGTGGTGTCCACATCAGATTTTTTACAAAATGACAGTATAATTTCTGTTACTAAGGATGGTAATACTGGTGTGCACGTTTATATATCACATTTCTAGCTGAAGTGGTTGTGTTACATAGAACAATTTTTCAAATCTCTAACCATTTCTTGTTTACAAAGAAAAATCGTAAGTATAGTTTTATAAACAGAAGAAATTTACTTTCTAAGTCATATTATATATGGCAAAGTTTCGTGCAGAAGTATAGAGGTATAGAAACACTCTGTATAATCTATGTATTGGACGTACTTAATCTGGATTCTGACCATAACCTCGAAATGACGACATATTTACATAATATAAAAAAGTTGGTAAAGTAACAGCGCTAATTATTCTAGAAATAAATATGGTGCTGTATTGAATCTTTTATTAAACTTTAAAATATGTAACATTAAAATTGATTCGGTGCTATTACTGTCAAAAAATTTTATGCTATGTAAACTTATCTTTATTTTGACGTTTTGATCAATTAATCAAATACGGCCTATATAAACACGCTTTAATCTCTAACCTAATATACAATAGTGCAGAATAAAAAATCATCTCAAACTAATACATTGCATAAAACAGTTAAATATTTATTTTGTTTTCTATGGGGTAATATAGTTTATATTCCCAAATCCGACAAACTGATTTTCACCAAATTAAAATTTATTCTAAAGAATTCTCCACCAACATCTTAAACGACCGAGATTAGACAGCTGGTAATCGCTTTTATCCGCTTAAAATATATCACTGCTACAGCAGAATGCTACACTCAGTAATAGATAAAAAGCATGATAATATATTTATATATTTTATCACATGTAGTTTAAAGTTTCAAACGAAACAAAAACCATGCACAAAGCCACAAATCCATACAGCGAGTTTTATTTTATCGGTAAACTAAAAGAGTAACTTAAAAAAAATTGAAATATCGTAAGCTTATCCTGGTTTACAAACTCGTCCTGACACTGAGTCGTTAAGAATTAAAAATAACAAGGCTAGGTCATAAATCTGCCGTGTATATTTGGCCATTGACATTTAAACTCTGGTACATATATCAAAACACAAAAAAGATTGAATGGCTTCGGTTATTGAGTATTATCTGTTCCCAGCACCAGAGATAAAAACGACATCAATCATACTTATACGTCACGATAGTGACGAACATTTACAAGTTTGGGATAGCGACACAAAAAAAGTTAAGCCTAACACTGAAAATTATATTTTACTAAACGATATTTTGTGATAAAATACAAACTTAGAACAAGGTTTTGTTTATGACAGAAAGTTGAACATTTCGGTGACTCCACCAGACATCCTTTTTCATTTGTCTAATTTTTTATAAAATAAATATAAATATTTCATCACGCCTTTTAACCATTACTGGGTATAGTGTTCTGCTGTAGCAGATTTCGGATAGAGATATATTTGAGTCCATAAGAAATCCTTTTTCATTTGTCTAATTTTTTATAAAATAAATATAAATATTTCATCACGCCTTTTAACCATTACTGGGTATAGTGTTCTGCTGTAGCAGATTTCGGATAGAGATATATTTGAGTCCATAAGAACTCCTTTTTCATTTGTCTAATTTTTTATAAAATAAATACAAATATTTCATCACGCCTTTTAACCATTACTGGGTATAAAGTTCTGCTGTAGCTGATTTTGGTAAGAGATATATTTGAGTCGAAAAGAACTCCTTTTACATTTGTCTAATTTTTTATGAAATAAATATAAATATTTCATCACGCCTTTTAACAATTACTGGGTATAGTGTTCTGCTGTAGCAGATTTCGGATAGAGATATATTTGAGTCCATAAGAACTCCTTTTTCATTTGTCTGATTTTTTTGTAAAATAAATTAAAATATTTCAGGACGCCTTTTAACCATTACTGGGTATAAAGTTCTGCTGTAGCTGATTTTGGTAAGAGATATATTTGAGTCGAAAAGAACTCCTTTTACATTTGTCTAATTTTTTATGAAATAAATATAAATATTTCATCACGCCTTTTAACCATTACTGGGTATAGTGTTCTGCTGTAGCAGATTTCGGATAGAGATATATTTGAGTCCATAAGAAATCCTTTTTCATTTGTCTAATTTTTTATAAAATAAATATAAATATTTCATCACGCCTTTTAACCATTACTGGGTATAGTGTTCTGCTGTAGCAGATTTCGGATAGAGATATATTTGAGTCCATAAGAACTCCTTTTTCATTTGTCTGATTTTTTTGTAAAATAAATTAAAATATTTCAGGACGCCTTTTAACCATTACTGGGTATAAAGTTCTGCTGTAGCTGATTTTGGTAAGAGATATATTTGAGTCGAAAAGAACTCCTTTTACATTTGTCTGATTTTTTTGTAAAATAAATTAAAATATTTCATCACGCCTTTTAACCATTACTGGGTATAAAGTTCTGCTGTAGCTGATTTTGGTAAGAGATATATTTGAGTCGACAAGAACTCCTTTTACATTTGTCTGATTTTTTTGTAAAATAAATTAAAATATTTCAGCACGCCTTTTAACCATTACTGGGTATGATGTTCTGCCATGGTAGATTTCGGTAAGAAATATATTTATAAAATAATTATATCCTCACGCCTTTTATCCGTTACTGGGTGTGGCACTCTGTTGCAGCAGATCTTGATAAGTGATATATTTCTTTGCGTATAGTGCGGTTACTAGGCGTCAAATCACGGCCCCCAAAGATGATAGTGGAGGGGAAGCCAAGGGATAGTTTTAACGTGGTGAAAATAGTTTGTCATCTGTGGGAATTGAACCCGGGTTGTCAATTCCACATGCAGACTTGATACCATTCACTACCTACCCCATTGATATATTTTGCATGTGAAATTAGGTTACCAGCTGTCAAATCACGGCTGGCAAAGATATAAGTGATGGGGAAGTTATAGAATAATTTTAATGTGGTGAAAATTGTTTGTCGGTTGTGCAAATTGAACCCGGGTCAAATCTTTAGTTCAAGTTAATACCACTAAGCCATCCAAATAAAAAAATATTAAAAAAAAAAATTGTAATTGCATTACGCTAACAGGAAATAAATTTCAACTCATAGATGACGCAGGATACGTGTGCAGCCATATTAATTAATTTGCAGCACTAATATGGGTTTCGAGAGTAATACCACAAGAGGTTTAGATTATATCGGACAAATTTTTATTTACGTAAATGAGGTTGCTTGGTAACTGACGAGAGTATTCGACATGAAAACTATACAGTCTGTTCCACAACTTTTTGCACTTATTTTAAAATCAACGTACTGATTATGTAACAGAAAAAATTTTTGTCAAAATTTTCAAAATTAATTGCACTTTACATAAAGTAGATATTTTTAGTGCCACTGGTTTGAGAGTTATTTCTAAGATATTAATAATGAAATTTAATTATAACACTACTAACAGGTACTTACCTGATGTTTCATAATGAATAAATGGTCTATTGCAGTGTTTATAATAATAATTTAATTCTGTTAGAAATAAGTCTCAAATCAGTGGCACTAAAAATAATTACGTCATATAAAGTGCAATTAATTTTGCGAATTTTTTGAAAATTCTTTCTGTTTTATTATCTATTATAACAGTACGTTTATTATAATATGAGGTTAAAATAAGTGCCGTAAATTGCAAAACACCCTGTAGAAGCACAAGGCGGAGATATTTTGTCTAATGTCAAATTGCTTAAGTGGTTTATCTCAAAACAACCCTGTTTGATTGAAGAAAATTAAAATTGGATCTGAGAAAAATAATTCTGGAGTGGCTTATACAAGAAACAAGAATAAGTATCACTCTTAATATATTGGCTTAAAAACGAGTTTAAAGTTCTATAAACGTCTATGGGATGACAGTTTTCGTTTCCGTTTTCGTTCTTATATAAATCTCGGTCTCTGGGACCATAAGCTATTGCTTAATTGCTTATTTCTTCTATATCGCAAAACTTGAATCTAATTCCAATTATATTATAATAGCCTTACCACTTATGGCGGACATCCAACAATTCGGGTACTGTTTATTTATCGGTTGTAAGTTAAAATAATCAAGATTTGGATTCACGAAGGCTTACTTGCAAATACTCGTAGGTATAGCGTGCAATCACCCCCACACAACTGTCTTTAATTTTTACATTATTTTAAACTTAAAATCAAAAGAAATAAATGTGATAATTTGTAATAAGCAGATTTACAAAACGAGCTAGTCGTTAAAAATATTTTTCTATGACCACAATAAAAGTTGTGTTTTTCACACTTTAATTTATGGAAAGTACATTGCTGTCAGCATCTTCACTGTGCCTATGCGTAAATTTCGAATTTTATATGTTTATTTTTATATGACCTTTAGAAACGCTTGTAAAAGAATTTGAATCATAATTCCGTATGTAAAGTAAGAATTTACGCACGCTAATCAATGGTAGTAGACATGAAGTAATAACTTTACGCCTTCTTTACCATGAATAGTTGATATTTTCAGTCAAAGACAATAGTTAGTTACGTAACAAATGAGTAAAGTGATTCGAATGTTGAAATGCCAACGAGTTAAAAAAACGGCACACGTTTAATGTGCAATATTTTTTATACGGCTGTTAAAAATTACAAAGTGGATATTTATAAATTAAGTTTTATTGGTTTCACATTCGCTTGAAACTATTTATAATTCGTCGATTTACATTACTTGCTTACACTTATAATGTAAACTTTGACTCGTTTAAAAATTTAACACTTTATACATGTTGCTAATAACCATGCAACAAGTGTGAAAAATATCACGTTGAGTGCAATATTTGACACTTTTAATCAAGCTGCATACACTATTTTTTTCTACGATTAAGCTACTCTTGAAGCAAATTATACTTTCTGTCATGTAAAATCAAAACATTGAATTGATTTTGTGCATGTACTACATTTAAAATTATTATGTTTTAGATATAATATGTCAACTCATAATTCTTAAAAAGAAAAGGTTAGTACTGAGCACCAAAATTAATTTTCACAAAACAAAATTATAAATAACAACAAAGACAAAATTAATTGTCATTCATACACTTGGTGAAACTAGGTTTAATAAAAAATATTAAATAAACACTTGGCAAAGTCTCACAAAATTCAGCCTCCGAGTCACCTTATGAGGACATCGTGAGGCCGGCCAGCACAGTTAGTAACCATAGACGCGTTTCGCTCTTATTAGAGCTCATCAGTATGGTATAACTCACTTCTTCACCTAGAACAAAGTTCACATGATGAAGCTGGTGACGAAGAACTGTGCCATCAGAGAATTTTGTGAGACTTTGCCAAGTGTTTATTTAATATTTTTTATTAAACCTAGTTTCACCAAGTGTATGAATGACAATTAATTTTGTCTTTGTTGTTATTTAAATTGCTATTGCGTAGCTTTTTCTTTTTTCGGTAGATGGCATTACTGGTTCGACAGAACTTCTCATGTCATCTTACCGTTTGTTAGAGATCTTATTCTCTGCTGGCACAGTTCTTCGTCACCAGCTTCATCACGTGAACTTTGCTCTAGGTGAAGAAGTGAGTTATACCATACTGATGAGCTCTAATAAGAGCGAAACGCGTCTATGGTTACTAACTGTGCTGGCCAGCCTCTGACGATGCCCTCATAAGGTGACTCGGAGGCTGAATTTTGTGAGACTTTGCCAAGTGTTTATTTAATATTTTTTATTAAAATTATAAATTGTAGGGTAGGTAGCTCAGTGGTATCGAGTCGGCCTGTGGATCTTGAGAACCCTGGTTCGATCCCCACAGCAACAATTTTCATCAATTTAAATCTACCCCTATGGCACCCCCTCCACTAACATATTTGGGGGCCGTGATTTGACGGCTGGTAACCGCACTTCACGCGAAAAAAATATATTACTTACCGAGATCTGCTTAGGCAGAGGCCACACCCAGTAATGGGTAAAAGGCGTGATGATATATTTACTTATTTATTTATATTTTAGATATAATATGTCAACTCATAATTCTTAAAAAGATAGTGCTAATTCTGAGCACTAAAATTAATTTTCTCAAAACAAAATTATAATTGGTTCAATTTCAGATTCCTGGCTCATGCTAATTCTTAAAATAAATAAATAAACATCACGCCATTTACAAATTTTGTTATAACAGATGTCGAAAGTGGTGAAATTTCGTTACCAGTTGTTAAAGCACTCTATTAAAAACATGGTGAAACATTCAGTTGTCAACTATAAGATTCGAGTTTGTATATTTCGATGCGTCACCACGGAGCTATTTAGAGTTTTTATTGCATTCCTTTCGTAAGAGTATTACGTGTGAAACTGCCATACTTTTGCGAAGAGTTCCTGAAGAGAGTTATTAAAAAATGTGTGAGGTTACTGAAAAGCATTTGGCCGTCAGGTCACACGTTACATAAGCACTTTCCCAGCGTTTTCAGTATCGCGAGGTGAAAAAGTTAAAGCCATGTAAAACGAGAAGAAGAAAAGAGAAAACTGCGGTTCGACTCCCGGCGGATCCCAATGTTGACACGTGTAACGACACGTGAGACGGGGAAGAAATGAAAAAAAGATTATCTCTGTTATGTTGTGACGTCAGCGAGGCCTGTGCAGAAGGGATAAGTGTCAAGGACGCCCAGGACTATTGTCCTGCAGAACTAGGATTGTGGATTGTGTCGTGTGTCTCCCGGGCGAGATGGAAGATGGCTCTGTCCTCGCCAGATTATAACGTTTCGTTTTGCTCAAATAATATTACACGACCTTACAATTAATTTCATCCTCAACCTCAAACTCATAATCCACAAATTCAAGCTGAACTCGGTCATAACTTTCATTGTTCTTCACTGCGTGTTCCCAATTTTTAATTACATTATATTTCATTTAACTTCATTTAAGTAGATGTACTTATTGTACTTACCAGAATCAGTGGAATATCTACAGATGATATACTCGTACATATATCTGAAACAAAAGAAACCATTAACCAAGAAAATACATAAAAAAATAGTTTTAGAAGTATATTTATTAATTTAGGTAATATAAGAAATTAGAACAGGATTCGGATACAGATTCTGGTTTTGGATATTGATTATAATTTCAAATACTCTCATTTTAATTTGAAAAGATATTTTTATTTTACTAAATTCTGTATGTTTTTCACGCGTACAAATTATAACAATTCATAAGGATATCTGCACAGAGTAAGCAATTTTTATTTCCAAATTATAACAAACATAACAACTTCTTAAAAAGTAAACAAGCGGTGTTGGGCTGTTACTATAAATCAATTTCGAAAGATTTTATTGTTTTAAATAAATACTCGTAAGTATCTGTCATTGTAATTTAACCTTACTTTTTAAATTATTCATAATTTTTTTTCTATGATTGCTATGAAAAGTTGACAACTTCACTCTCATTTGTAATAATAAAATTAACGTTTACAATGGCAACGCGCGTCAAAGATATAAAATGCGCGCTTACTTTAATAGTTAGTTACCAGAGATACAATCAAAACAGAAACATATCATATTGACAGAACGAATTTATTTTCAGTACGTATGTATATGTTTTTTAATAATTTAAGATTCAATCATAGAAAAAAATATGTATTACGAGCGTAAAGTGTCTTTGTTCTTCTTGCACTATTGAAGCTCTCGCTTTCGGTTCGCGCTGCAATTACCGTGCATAAGTAATCGATACCGGCATTATAAATAATTATTTTTATTGATTTTATTCAATAATATAATTATTTCGAAAACTGTGATATAAAGTTAAATTTACATGACAACTATCAACATGCGAAATGAGTGATTTTTGTCTACAGAACGCAAAAGACTTTTGCATGCAGGATCCAAAAGTTTTTTGCATCCTGCAATTTTTTGATAGAAGAAAGGCTCACAATTTAATAACATTTGTTACTTTATTTTTTTGCTTAGAAACAATACTTCTATTCTTTAACAAAATTTATATTTAATGTTCCAATTGAGCAATTATTCATATTTATCCCGCTTGAGGAAGCTAACTGGTGTACTGGAATAGTTTCTTGAGAAATGCAATGCGAAATGCAATGCGAATCCCAATAAATCGCAGAAAAAAATTAGAATGTTTGTTTGGTTTCTATTGCCAACCAGCTGTCAATTGCTGGTCAGAGAATATCAGATTTGATAGCAATTATATTACATACATTGTTGTCATGGATACATTAGATGTCACATTAATTAATCCTAAACGTCAAAATTTTCTCATTACATTCTTACTAATTTTGGGACATAGTTTTCGAAAAAACGTTGTTTAATACTCGATTGCGAAATGCTTTTGCATTCTCGAATGATATTTTTGCTCGCTATGCTAGTAAAACAATCTTTCATTCTCGAATGCAAAAGTAACATTTCGCAATATAGAATAAAAAATAACTATTTATTATTTCAATTGGCAATGCTGTAACAGGTTTATGTCATAATGTCATTGGCCTGTCAAATGATTCGTGATAGTGTTACATTGAATATCTGTTTCAAATTTCTTATCGTTTTGGAAATTTTTACAATGAAAAGGCGTATTTTAAAATAATCTTAGCCTATAGTGCTAAAAAAATGCTAAAATTATGCGATACAACTTAAAACCGGGTACAGATTTATGATGATTATTATTATGATTAGAATCTGAAGCCTTTATTTATTTAATATTATGTTTATTTGCTAAAACTTTGTAAAAAGTGCAAGTTTTATACCAAAGCCTGTTTTTATTGTTTTCCTGGTTTGGTAAATACGAGATGTAAATATATTTATACATTCATGCCATAGCAAGAGAATTTACTCAACAACAATAAGTAAAAAGAACATATTTCATTATCTCTGTCCTCTCCGATAACATCATACATCAAGACGTAGGTACAATCTGCATGTTTCAAGATTCGTTGTCGCGGATCTCAACTCTTTAAGAAAATAGAATAAAATATGCAGCGCGCCACTTCCGCGACTTTATACATAGTTTTAAAACAAAACAACTGTCGTACCCTTTCGCACACAATAGAAATGGATCTAGCACAGCAAACATATTTTCAAAGATATTTAGTTTCTACTTTGCACCAGGTCGTCAACTCCTCGTATTTCAAAGAGACGAGCTTAAAAAATGTACGGTGTTTGTATCGTAGACAACCCTTAGAAGTATCAAGTAATTCTGGATACAGTCCTTAAATGACGAATCTGACTTTGAATTAGGTGAATGAATGTATGTATATTGTTCACTTGGTTATTATTTTTTTGCCCTTCACAATCCTTCTGTAATTTTAAACAACTTCCACCAAATTTTTACAAATCACATTTTATCAATAGATCTCTGACACGTTTTAATTTTTCATAAATATTACAAAATAAATCATTTCCGCAATAAACATATATGTTCTACTTAGTAATGGGTAAAAGACGTGATGATATATTTATTTATTTTATTTCTACTTAACTAATCGACAAGCTTCAAATATATATACTTCCATTGCTAGTTAATAGTTATTTATGTACTAAGAATTAAAAGTAGCTGTTTGAGGACTGTAACTAGAGATTAAGATACTCTATACATTTTCACTACGATCGAAAAGTAAAATTAATCCATTTTTAAATATAAATAAATAAATATATCATCGCGCCTTTTACCGAATTATTGGGTGTGGCGCTCTGCCTAAGCAGATCTCGGTGAGTGATATATTTTTTCGCGTGAAGTGCGGTTACCAGCCTTTAAATCAGGGCCTCCAAAGATATTAGTAAAGCGGGAGCCACAGGAGTAGATTTAAATTGGTGAAAATTGTTTGTCGGCTGTGGGGATCAAACTTCCATCACTAGTTTAATAGTTGTTTATTAAACCAAGGGTTAAAATTAGCTGTTTGGGGACTGAAGCTAGAGATTGTTGAACGAACATAGGGCGGGCTGCAACAAATACTCTCAACACATTTTCTCTACGATCGAAAAGTAAAATAAATTCATTTTTTATTGTAAATAATAAAAATTTTAAATGTTGGTAAGTAAAGAAAAGCAATACAAGCAAAACAAATATACTTGTATATATAAAAAAAATAGTTATTTGTACAATTAGTCATGAAAGCAATAGTTTTTTTTTCGAATAACTGATAATAAAATGCTTTTATTATAAGCTGTACACGTAATTTTTTGCATACTGGTATTAGATTGAGTTTTTGAAGATAAAAAGTTAGGTGTAAAAACTTCAAGATCATGGAAAATTTAAAATAATCTTCAAGAAGATAAAAAATAAAGATATATTTATAAAAGTCTCCAATTTATTTTGAGATTTCAAAAATACTTAGCTGAAAAATATATCAGTTTCTAAGCAGAGAAACATGGAAATTATAAAAATGCAAACAATATAAATAATCAAGCAATGATGGCAGTGAATCGAATTAAACTTCTCTACCGTTGATCAAAAAAATATAAATCCTTGTTACTTCGTTACTTGTTATTTAATTATTTATTTTCGTAACACATGCACAAGAAACCCGTTATTATTCTCTAATTTTAGAAAGGGAAACACTGCTTTTCTCCCCTAGGGAGAGAAACATTATGTTTCTCTCCCTAGGTAGCATGTTTATCTCACTAGAGACTACGATTATTAGCTGTTTGCTGTGTTTCCTAGGTAACTAGTTACGCAACCCATACTTGACATTTGTCCCTATAAGACAGTAATTTTATGTGCACTTGTTACGAAAAGTATAATATGCTTCACGGGAGGGCGCGATTATCGCTTGTTTTCCTCCCTTGATGGATAACATACTAATATTTGACAATAATATTAACGTACTTGTTTATAGTTACATTTAGTTTATTTACTATTTACATTCTTCACAATCTTATAACTCAATATTCAATAAATAAGTGATATATATTTTCTTCAGAATGCTACTAATTTTTACGTTATACCTATGTAGGTATAAGGGGTACAGGGTATACTCAACGGTTGAATACTGATGTACGCGTCACCTTGCGTACATATTGTAACTACAAATTAATAACTCGCCCTCGGGAAATCAGGAATTCAGCTGACGACGCGACCAAACAGAGACACTTGCAAGTTTCATTTTCTAACTTGTGTTGAGTTAGAAACGCGAACGTGTTTTATAACTTGATTAAAATAGTTAGCCATCTTTTATTTCCTATTTCAGCTTAACTTCAACATGGAAGTTTGTGCAGCGTGCAGGCATTTAAAGAACCGTTCATGGAAATTTAATTTCTATTAGAATTACAACTTACACATGTGTTACGGAAGTTTCATGTTAAAACTATAAATAAAATGAGTTGTGAACCGAACGTTAAGTTTATTTTGCTTCGTCAAGCTTAAGAAAATGTGCTTTGAATAATTTTCTAAAGTACACAACTGCTGTAATAAAAATCTTGTAAACATTAAATATAAAAATTACGAAGAAATAAAATGAACGTATAATTTCAAAGTGAAAAAGTCCAACAAAAATATCTTTAGAAAGATTTAATTAACTTAGAATTACATATTTAATATTTTTTAAATCTCATTCATTCTTAAATTTTTGAATATTAAATTATTACATATCTTATGCCTATGGCACACTGGTCGATGAGCATCGATGAGCATCGATGAGCTCTTCGATGAAACAGCAGAACGCACCCGTCATCAACGAAAATTAGAAGCTCCTCTATTTCCATCGATGAGCTCATCAATGAAACGAACGTATCTCATTTCACTCGTATCTTTTGTGTCTCACTTCACGTTAGCATATTTTTGAAATTTACTTTTTCTTTCTCAACTTTAGAAGCTTTTATTGTTTGTCAATGAAGAGTGCGTTCTGTTATTTCATCGAAGAGCTCATCGATGCTCATCGACCAGTGTGCCATAGGCATTAGAAAAGACGAAAGTACTATTGTTAAATTCAAATATTAATGATCAATGTGTATGAAATTTTACATAATATTGAAATCTTGATTTAAAATTGAATGTATTTAATTAGATAATTTAAAATTTGAACTCTTAATAATAAATATAAAAATAAATTAAATTTCAAATATTTATTGAATCTGGTAGTGTTATCAACTTGAAATAGGAAATATGGTATGAAAAACACGTATTACAATAGCCAATTGTAATATTCGTGCTTTACGTGCTAACTAGCCTGCGGCTCGTTAATCAAGCTGTATAGTGTATGCATATTACAATAGAATTATTCTAGTAGTTGTTTTTCAATATATTATAGGTTTTTGTTATAATCTTGTTCAAGTTTAGTTATTCGCCATTATCTAATGAAACCTTTAGAAAAGTAAAGTCTCTCTCTAAACATAAAAGTCTCATTTGAAAATACTAATCCATCTAAATTTAGAGACACTAAAATGTAAAAAAAGAATGAAATATACAGGGTGAGTCTGGGAAGACGCCCCCCCCCCTTTAACTTTTTTATTATGAGTAATAGAAAAAAATGGTTCATATGAAAGTTTTATTATTTTAAATATACTATTTGATGGCAGATGTAGATATTTTTTATAAAGTCAGGTTTACAAGATACGACTATCAACTTTTATTTTTTAAATAGCAACCTATAATTATTTTACTAAAATAAAAACCGCCATTTTTTTCTCTTTTCAACGGTGTATTAGTTTTTATTAATGTATCTGAAAAAATTCGAGAAAAATAAGAAAATTGAGAAATACTAGAAATAATTTTTATACAAATATTATAGGTGGCTATGTGAAAATAAACAAAATGTAACAGTGTTAAATTAATGTCAAAAAAGTATACATTTGCTGGTTACTTTATTTAACTTATTTTGCAAACAATAAAAAAAACGTTTTCAAATGCTTACGAAAGAAGAATTAATAGATATGATTCTAATAATTGGTGAATCGACTGGAATCATGAGAAGGGCAAAAAGAATTTACCGGGAGCGGTTTCCTAGACGTCGGCAACCGAGTTTAAGATCACTGAGGAGGATTTTTACCCGATTTCGAGAAACAGGTTCAGTAGAAAGAGCGTATTCGAAATGCTTTCCAAAATATTTCGCGAAACATGCTGGCAGATGTTCGAACACATCACGTTCAACGCTTAAATTTTTGTATTACAGAACATGGTCGTAATTTTGAACATTTGTTTTAAGTTGTTTTTGTTACTGAATTTGTTGCTTTAGTTTGTTAAGTTGTATAACACTGTTACATTTTGTTTATTTTCACATAGCCACCTATAATATTTGTATAAAAATTATTTCTAGTATTTCTCAATTTTCTTATTTTTCTCGAATTTTTTCAGATACATTAATAAAAACTAATACACCGTTGAAAAGAGAAAAAAATGGCGGTTTTTATTTTAGTAAAATAATTATAGGTTGCTATTTAAAAAATAAAAGTTGATAGTCGTATCTTGTAAACCTGACTTTATAAAAAATATCTACATCTGCCATCAAATAGTATATTTAAAATAATAAAACTTTCATATGAACCATTTTTTTCTATTACTCATAATAAAAAAGTTAAAGGGGGGTGCATCTTCCCAGACTCACCCTGTATAGTACCTATAAAGGTAATTCAATAAGTCAGAAATAAAATTAAATGACAGATACTACATGATGTACTGATCTCAGTCCAAAAAGAATTTTAAAATTATTTTCACTACACATAACGTACACATTTGTATTGTCCTTGGTTGCTAATAATAAATATTTGTCTATATAATTAAATAATATATTCCTATACCTGTCAAACAAAACTAACATTTTCGCGCGCAATTCAGTCCACAAAATTTAACTTTTTTGCAAACAGTCCAACAATAATTATTTACGTGGCTAGGATAGTAAATTAATTTTTGCGGGCGAGCTGGAAAGTTTCTGGGGCGAGCGACAGGAGCAGTAAAGTTTAATTGCATGCGTGCCGCGTATAAAGTTTTATTTCCACCGTTACAACGTTTTTTTTTTTATTATTAGTTTTATGAAAAGATACATTACATTTTGTAATTAAAGGTTGTTGGCAGTAGGATAATTTATAGCTTGACGTTGTCATGGTGTTGATCTTTGTGATGAAAAAACAATTACTATCAGTCTCAGCAGTTTCGTCAATTCTAGAAATAAATAATTTGAAATAATGGGGTAGGTGGCTCAGTGGTATCGAGTCGGCCTGTGGATCTTGAGAACCCTGGTTCGATCCCCACAGCCGACAAACAATTTTCACCAATTTAAATCTACCCTTGTGGCTCTCCCACCACTAATATCTTTTGGGACCGTGATTTGACTGCTGGTAACCGCACTTCACGCCAAAAATATATCACTTACCGAGAGCTGCTGCTTAGGCAAAGTGCCACACTCAGTCCTGGGTAAAAGGGGTGATGATATATTTATTTAAATAATGGATTTATAGTGGTATTCTGTAATAAATCTATAAGTTTATAGATCTGTAAATCTGCAAAAAAAGAACAAAATCGTATCAATATTTCTTGATATATAGAAAATAATTGATAGTCATAAGTTTCGTTGTGATTTTGTTAATTATTTGCAGATTTACAAATCTACAAAAACTTATGGATTCAAACAGAATTCCACCATTAATATTCGACAAAGACTTCAAAGGCAATTCAAGAAAATATATAAAATATTGCAGATGCTACAAGTGATAACTTATAATTAGTTTATATTAGTTTTTTTTTTATGAACCTTTGTTCTATGAGCTTACGTGCTGTAATTGCTCATATACTTAGTTACCATAAATGCGTATAGTGTCATTTATATTGGAGGTGGAAATACAAATTCATTACCGGGCTCTTATTTTTTCTGAAAACGTCTCTTTAGTTACATTTTTATATTTATAATAACCATCATTTCGACATAATGCAGTGGTGTGAAAAAATTTGTGTGCACCTCGACCGCGAAATTGTTTGGTGCTTTCAGAAAAAAGTCTTCTTCGGTTTTCAGCCCTGGCCACTTAATTTTTTCTTTGAGGCACACATACAATCATTTCGCGGCCATAATTTTTAAATTGGTAAATATATTAAACTTTGATCAGTGGAACTAAAAATGTGTACTTCATTTGTAAATAAATAAACAAATATATCATCAAGCCTTTTACCCATTACTGGATGTGGCACTCTGACGAAGCAGATCTTGGTCAATGATATATTTTATCGCGTGAAGTGCGGTTACCAGCCGTCAGATCACGGCCCCCAAAGATGTTAGTACAGGGGGAGTCATAGGGGTAGATTTAAATTGGTGAAAATTGTTTGTCGGTTGTGGGAATCGAACCAGGGTTCTCAAGATTCACATGCCGACTCGATACCAATGAGCCACCTACCCCATTTTCATTTGGAATGCAAATAATTTTACAAACAATTTTCATCAATTTAAAAAATCTACCCCTGTGGCTCCTCCACCACTAATATTTTTGGAAGCCGTGATTTGACGGCTGGTAACCGCACTTCACGCGAAAAAATATATCACTTACCGAGATCTGCTTAGGCAGAGTGCCACACCCAGTGATGGGTAAAAGGCGTGATGATATATTTATTTATTTTATTTTTTATTTATAATTTTACAAATTCATTAAAAATGTTATTGGTGGCGTATTGAAACATTCGGTATATAAAAGTGTCGCTTAGAATCTATGTTTATTGAAAAATAAAACATCAGGAGATGCTTTGTAAATCCATATTTCCGGATGTAAATTTGGAGTTGTTGGTTTATTTATTTTCAATCAAGGATGTCCAAAGCAAAATCGTCGCATGTTTATTCAATGTGATTTAACGCACAAGCTGGCAAACATGGCGCCGAAGTCAACAAAAACAATGGAATCACGAAACAGATGACAGTGTGCGAGAACCAGCCACATGTGTTGCTTGCTAAAGTTTTAATCACAACTGCAGAATTATTTATCCGGAACTTGCAATTTTTGTGTCGCTCGCAAGCATTATAATGCACTGAGCGCAGTATCGGATCTCGTGTTCAGGCTTTCAGAGCGTCGGTTTAACCCGAGAATAAATAAAAGTACGGCTGACACTTCTGCCAACTTTGCCGCATTATTTTTGTCACGATTTCATCCCATAATCCGAACATACTCTGCAATTATGTTGCCAGTTGCCAGCGAACCTTGTACAGGAGATATGCGCTAAATAAACCAGATTACCGTTTTATATTTTTTAAAAGCTGGATCGCAAAATATATTTTCTTCATTAGAATGTACAGTTTGGCGGAAGCGCCAGTAATACTAGTTATCATATAGCATAGGCACTCATTCGTATTTGAAATAGTTATTTGTATATACCCGAGAACAACAATCAATCCATATCCGCAAGGACACTTTTTGCTCGCAGTATGCACATTGTTTTTTTTTTAGCCAATTAAAATCCCTTGAAACAGAGAAAAGTGTAATAAAGATAATATTAATACCAATTATATGCTTTATTTACCCTACGATTGAGGTTTAAATAATTCTACAAACTTTATTAATTACATTTCAAACGACAAAAACATTATTTTGTAAGTTACATATTTAAGTTTGTTTTGCAACAATTATTTTATTACTTTTTTATTGCACGTTAAAATTGACACGTTTTATTAAACACTTTTTACGCTGAAAATGAGTACAGATTGACTTAGATTTTTAAAAGTTTAATTAATATAATTATTTACATAAAGTTGATAGCTATGTGCATATTTTATTGCATGCTGTGCATAAAGAATCACTGTTTTGCATTGGAAATGAGTACATAATAACTCATTTTATATTTTGCTATTATTTATTTAAACAAAGTTTAAAATTTATCATTTAGAAATAAGAATAATGACGTGTACATCATCCAATTCAAAATAGATAAGCTATTCGCGAATTAAAACTTCACAGACTTAAATTTATAAAATAAACTGCTGCGGGCTATAGCCCCCGGATCGGGCCATATACAATTTTATGGTAAAATTCATGCGATAATTTTCAAATCGCCAAATTAGTATTACATAGTTAATAGTTCCGTAGTAAAATGTAGTTTACTTAATTTGTGTATTATCTGGTACAAAAAGCACCGATAATTGTAGTATTATATTAAATAAAATTAAAATTTTTGCTTGAAAGATGACAGCGATTCGATTGTCGCAAATAAAATTCTATGCGAGTCGATCCGGGAGCTAGACTTTCCCAATCATGAACAAATAAAATTATAACAGTTTGGAATAATATGTTACAAATTAAACTAGTTTTGAGTCAAATTATGGTTTATTTTCGTTATTTTGTAAAAAACCATACGGTGCGATATAAAGTTAAATATTTAAAGCGCGGTGGCCGAGCGTGTTAAGGCACATCTCTTAGCATACTGTGACGTCACCCGAGCCAAGGTTCGTCAGTTCGAATCCGCCTGTCGACAATGTGTGATTTGTCGTTAAATATAAAAATACAGTTACATGTATTTATCACACTCGGGCGCTATAAGCTAGTCACTTATACGCCTTAAATAATCTGACTAAAAAAAGAAACCGGCAGTACGGCAGTGTAAAAACTGCGGCTCGGTGTGTCCGGCCTCTATGATTAGGGAGGCGCATATCCTGCTTGGATAGTTGAGCCGATGATGATGATGATTTAAAAAATCCATCAAAAAAACTGTTATTTTTACGACTATTTGATTTTTAACAAAAACGTTCTATTTCAGTTTCTAAGTATCTAGTACCTACAGACATGCTACCTACACATTAAATTGAAATATTTTAGAAGTAAAATTTCATTTAAATCAATTTTTCATTCTTGTACTGCTTTAAAATAAACACGAGACCCAATTTCTGCACATACTTAAAATGCCATGTTACTCATGTTCCGCGTTTTGTTTCATGTAGTATGTATAATTTTTCAGAAGAAACAAAACAAAAAATCATCTAAATTGTGAGCAAAATGCTTTATAAAAATATTAGAAAACATAAAAATATCATTATGCTTTTTACCCATTACTGGGTGTGGCATTCTGTCGAAGTAGATCTCGGTAAGTGATATATTTCTTTGCGTGAAGTGCGGTTATCAGCCGACAAATCACGGCCTCCAAAGATGTTAGTGGAGTGAGAACCACAGGGGTAGATTTAATTTGGTGAAAAATGTTTGTCGGCCGAAGGATCGAACCAGGGTTCTTAAGATCCACAGACCGTCTCGATGCCACTGTGTAAAAATGTAACACCAAGTGCCGATAACACGAACTCTTTGAGTTAAATAAATATATCATCACACCTTTTATCCACTACTGGCTGTGATACTCTGCCGTAGCAGATCTAGGTAAGTGAAGTGCGGTTACCAGCCGTCAAATTACGAACTCTAAAGATGTTAGTGCAGGGGAAGCTGTGATGGTACTTTTAATGCGGTGGTAATTATTTGTCAGCTTTGTGAACCAACCCCGGGTTCTCAAGTTTTAAATCTACAGTTTCTTTTTGTAATAGGTACTATTTTAAGCATAGTAGCAAACGAGTTTTTAAATCTTTAGGCCATGTTATTGGGATAACTCTTCACCAAGTAATGGTAAGAATGGGATTATGATATATGTATATAAACATCTTTGGGAGCTGTGATTTTACGGCTGGTAACCGCATTTCACGTGCAAATTGTATTTTTAATCTGTATCATATTTGCATTCATAATATGGATAATCCCTAATTTGTAAACAGAGCTATCTGTTTTATTGCTAAGTAATTTTTTGGATTGATATTTATATTAAATAAATAAATAAATAAATATATCATCACGCCTTTTACCCATTACTGAGTGTGGCACTCTGCCGAAGCAGGTAAGTGAAATATTTTTTCGCGTGAAGTGCGGTTACCAGCCGTCAAATCACGGCCCTCAAAGATGTACGTGGAAAGGGAGCCACAGGGGTAGATTTAATTTGGTGAAAATTGTTTGTCGGCTGTGGGGGTCGAACCAGGGTTCTCAAAACCCACAGGCCGACTCGATACCATTGAGCCACCTACCCCATATAATATATTTTTTTTTTCTGAATTTATTACTATGATTTGTTTTTTGTATATTTTTTGAATTTGTAATTTGATCTGTAATTGGGTCTTTAGACCTGTTGATCTATATATTCTAAATAAATAAATAAATAAATCTGTTTTAGCAGAGTACCATACCCAGGAATAGATAAAATGCATGATGATATATTTATTTATTTAGTTTTTTATCTCAGTTAAACCAACTCACTGAATAACATCGAAGGAGTGCTATGTATAGAAACAAAAATAAAACGTGCTATGGAATCCTTGAATACAGTTTGAGACCTTTGACGTATGACACAGTTTGAATACCAAAATGCTAATATACTGAACCGTCACACACAGATAAGATTGATGTTTAGTGAAAAACTCTGCGCTGTCATTCAAGCGAGGTAATTTTCCCGTTCCCGGTTAGTATTTACGCGTATGCGTTAATCAAACTGGTTGTTTACCGGTGAGTTAGAGTCCATTACACGCATAATCCATCGTGCGTGGCCGCCAAATCACAATTGCATTTCGCAGGACGTGTGACGGTAACTCACAGAAAGAAGCGCCCACTAATCTTCGTCCGCGGCGATTAATTAATCTCTGTCACTCTAATTACATTCACACTCTCATGATTTGTAAATTTAATGAGCTGCCACCCTGTTCGGTGTGGTTGGACGGTGCTGACATCTCGCTGCAGCCAAATCAACCGTCTGACAACTGGACACTGATGCTGCTGCTAATGTTCGTCGGTATTTTTCACACTTAAATGAGGCTTTAATTATTTTTTAAAATGTGATACATTCGAAGTTCCGCTGTCAAATTATTTAAACAACATTGAAAAAAAATTCATTAGAGCAGTGGTTTCCAAACTTTTTCTAACAGCGCCCCCTTTCTCCCGTAAAAAATTGTCGCGCCCCCCTTCATTTTCTATAACAGCCTAACTTCAAAAATCGTAAATAATTTATTTTATAGAATAAAAAAAAAAGATATTTATTATAACAAATCTTTTTCTTAACCTAAAATTATGTTTATTACAGCATAATAATGTTATAATATTTATAAACATAAAATTGTAATAAGATTGGAAATAATATTTAATTTAAATTAAGCATATTTATACAATATAATTATAATTTTTGAGTTTGCTGAATGGGCGCTTGTTTTTCAATTTCTCGAACCGGGGAGTCACAGAAGATATCGCCACTTGTTATTCTTATTCAACGATTAATCGAGTTCGATATTTTGTCTTTAAAACAGCTACAGCGGAAGTCTGTTTCACACAAATAAGATGTTACGAAAGGTAAAAAAAAGGCTTTGTTTGTTAAACTAGGGAAATTTTACTGCGAGTGTGAGTTAGAAGCGTCAATTATATTTTTATATTGCGCGCCCCCTCGAAACAATCTCGCGCCCCCCCCCTAGGGGGCGCGCCCCACAGTTTGGAAACCACTGCATTAGAACAAGATTAAATTTAAATTATTGACAGTTGTACTGCTTTCGTTTCATAAGCAAGAGTTTTCTGGTTCAAACCACCATGACCTAATTAGCAGTTCGCTAACATTGTTTTTCGTATCTTAAATGTTCTTAAATTATTTTCAAATTAAATACAATTACTAAATATTTTTCTTTTTTTATCGTTTATAGTTTGTTAATAGCTATACTAGAAAATTAAATCTTTTTGTAGTGTGGACAAACATAGTCAAAGTATTTCCTGTGGAAGTAACTTCAGTCTTGTTGTAAAGTCTACACATACATTATTCTTGATATATAATATTTTGCTGTTAATTTTGTGATTGTGCAATAATACATGGATGCATTTGCATGACACATACGTGATTATAGAATTGATTTTTGGTACAAATGTTATTGTATTTTGTTCACAACGTATATCGTTATTGTGTTCAGGAAATAATTTTGAACTGTTATTTTATTTCGTTTGTATTCATAGTAAGTTTGAAATTAAAAATATGAGGTTGTAAATTCGTTATTTTTTAAAAAAGGCGACATTGTTTAATATTATAAAAATGTTTTATATATGAAAATTTTATTGTCCAAGTTATATTTAATGTTAAATTTTGGTAAGCAAAAAAAATATGTAACAAAATTTATTATGTTTTGTAAAACATGAAACGACAAAAAATAATACGGAAAACCCTTATGAATTTTTGTTTATATGTAGAAGTAATATTTAAACAAATAAAAACAAACATTTTTAATTTCGTAAATTCAAATTGAACATTTAATTAGTTTATAATTTTCATAGCCTAATATAAATGGAAGGAAGAAACGAAGAACAGGAAAAAATGGAGTGAAATTTGCAAGAAAATATAAAAGTTTAAGGAAAAGGGCTGATCCCCCTATAATTTGGATCTAGAGAGCTTCTAATAAGCGGCGCAACCCCCGCACGGGGTGTTAAGCCACCATATATATATATATATATATATATATATATATATATATATATATATATATATATATATATATATATATATATATATATATATATATTTAATTCTTTATTACATAAAATAATTAAATATATCATCACGTCTTTTACCCATTACTGAGTGTGGCACTCTGCCGTAGCAGACCTCGGGAAGTGGTACATTTCATAGCGTGAAGTGCGGTTACCAGCCGTCAAATCACGCCCCACAAAGATGTTAGTGGAGGAGGAGCCACAGGGGATCGAACCAGGGTTTTCAATATCCACATGCCGACCCGATACAACTGAGCCACCAATCACATTATATGAATTATTACCTTTTTTTAAATATACGAGTATAACCAAAATTACATATAAATAAATAAATATATCATCACGCCATTACTGGGTGTGGCACTCTTCCAGAGCAGATCTCGGTAAGTGACATATTTCTCTGCGTGATGTGTGGTTACCAGCCGTCATATCAGGGCCCCCCGAAGATGTTAGAATAGGGGGAATAGAGGTAGATTTAATTTGGTGAAAATTGTTTGTCGGCTGTGGGGATCGAACCAGAGTTCTCAAGATTCACTGGCCGACTCGATACCACTAAGCCTTCTACCCATTTATATAATAATTAACAGAAATGTTCAAAAATAGTTAGATTCAATTAAATTTAACGGTTGTTGTATGTATTTTCATATCATAAGCAAGAATTTAAACATCACGAACATAAATTTTATTTAAGGTAGGTGGACCCGTGGCCTATGTGATTTTTACCCACGCTCGCTTCTCACGTTTGAAATTTATTACAAACAGAAATGCAGGAAAATGTTCTAAATATTCACGATTATGCCCGCCCACGAAATAATTATATTCCTCAAGCCTACAAAGTGATCCATCACGATGTTTAAAACTAAAAACAAATTAGGTGAAACAGAAAAAATGACATTTTAAGTTATTTTTAATACGTATTAATTTTATTCCTATATTTATTTTATTTATGTTACTCTATACAACATGAACTTAATTCCAAATATGTACAATACAAGATCCGATGTCACCAAGCCGCAGTATGGTAGTTCATATATTCATAGCTTGAGTGGAATTCAAACTAGGAACTTCCGGATTCGAATGCTGAAACACTAATCGCACTACCATACTGTCGCTCATGTTGTGAATATTTTAATACCCGGTATAAAGTAATTCACGATACTTTAAAATTTCTAGCACGTGTTCAACTCGAGTCTAATAATCATGAAACATAAAGTTTTTCATTTGATCCAAAATGTATTTGGAATTCGAATAATATTTCTCTTAATGCATACATAAATACATATAGAAGTAAAATTTAAATAAAAGAAAACAAATTCAATTCATGTTGAATTATAAAAGAACTAAAGTATAATTTTGTGTACATTGAAGACTAAATTATTTACATTCAGAGATGTGCATCTACGTGTAATCTTTAATTGTCTACATCTACACGTAGACAATACGTCGACAATTCTAGCGGCGTAGACAATGTAAACAATGTAGATCATGCATCTGAAAGTTGTAAAATTGAACATAACCTAAATTTATTCCTTTGTAACTATTGCATGTATTCGTATTCGTGAGCTCGGGTCATTATCGGTCTTTATATAATAAAACTAATAAAGCAAGTGCTCGTACATTACTAGACAAATGTCTGTCTTTGGTCTTGGACGAACTGTCATATTTTTAAAATCGATCAACGCGCCATCTCACCAGACGGAGTTTTCTTTGGCGCTATTTTTAACAGAAACCAGTTGACAAATTTTGAACGTTATTTTGAACGTTTTGCTCTGCACAACTAATTTTTTTCATGTAATCCCTAGAATAAAAATACAAATTTCTAACAACTTTTAAAATTCCCTAGTTCTAGGGATAAAATTTCTAATCTGACTTAAGTGAACACAGGTGTTTTCATTGTCTACATAGTCTACATTGTTTACATGAAAAATGAAGACGTAGACTACATGATTGTTTACACGTAGAGAATAGCGTAGATTACTTGCTGTAGACTACACGCACATCCCTGTTTACATTATCTCTTACAGAAAGTGATCTATATAATATTATGTGACATTAAATTGCGTTATAAATAAATAAATAAATATATAAAAAATATTAAATAAACACTTGGCAAAGTCTCACAAAATTGCCAAGTGTTTATTTAATATTTTTTATTAAACCTAGTTTCACCAAGTGTATGGATGACAATTAATTTTGTCTTTGTTCTTAAATAAATATATCATCACGACTTTTATCCATTACTGGGTGTGGCACACCTCCGAAGCAGATCTCGGTAAGTGATATATTTCTTCGCGTGAAGTGCGGTTACCAGCCGTCAAATCACGGCTCTCTAAGATGTTAGTCAAAGGGGAGCCACAGGGTAGATTTAATTTGGTTAAAATTGTTTGTCATCTGTGGGGATCTAACTAGGGTTCTCAAGATCTACAGGCCGACTCGATACCACCACTGAGCCACCTACCCCATTAAATTGCGTTTCAGTTATTTTAAAATGAATAGACAGTATCCTTGATTTCGTCTTATTTTCTTTACGAGTATTAATTTGAATTTTTCTGTAATCAAATTTGTTTAGTACTGAATTATGAATATGCAATACAATATTCCTTTTGAGGAAAAATATTAATGTTATTTTCAATTAAAGTTTATTTAGACGCTTTTAAAATTGAAGATTAAAAACTTAAGAGTTGATAGAAGATCGTGTATAATGAATAACGATTAATATTTAATATGCAACGAACGATGTCTTAAATAGAAAACGAGAAATTAACATCTAAGATCAAAGGAAATTATGGAAATGAATTAAACCTTTCTAGAAGCTTTTACAAGCGCATGATATAATTTTTTCTATTAATAACAGTGTTTAATATAAAATTTTTTTCGGAATTCATTAATGTTATTACTTGAAAAAAAATTGCTAAAGACATGTAATAAATATAATTTATTCATGAGTTGTTTTTAGTAACTTTCAGTTATGTACAAACAATTAATTTGAAGGCAAGCATAAATTTGTCTCTTTCAAAATATATCTAATTATCTTATACAGAAATATTTTTAATAGAAGTTAAAGAAAAGTTATTTTTTTACTGCAAGTAATCATGACGGTATATTACACAATTTGTTAATACCGGGTGGAACATCATACCTGTGTACATAGGCGTCTATCTATTTTTGTTTCACTTCCATGGCTATTTGATATTTTCAAAGTAATTTTTAATATTTTTTTATTTAATTTCTGTCGTTATAACGGATGTAAATGTAATTCTGTTTATTGATTTAAATGTAGAATTTTATGCTCTACAACATTTATTTGAAGCATTTTTGGCTAAAATAATTAGGGGAGCAATGCGTACAGAAAAACTGTTTTTTCATGTTAATCGCCTATATACACAGGTATGATGTTCCACCCGGTATATGTATTTAAATCCATGACAATCTAATTTTCCATCTCTAAAATATCTAAATATCGGACAAATAAAGATGTATATCAAATATTTATATATCATTATGTCGATATGTAAGATGCTTTTATTTAGCTGATCACAAAGTTTTAAAAAGTTTATTCTGTTTAGCCATTGTGATTCCTGTATTGTTACAAATTTCTATAAAATCAATGTTGCTGTTTTTCGAAGTAAGAAACTAAAGAGTTATTTAAGAAAAGGAATTGAGAAGTTAATGCCATTATAAATGGCACATATTTTGGATTTATTTTATTTAAAAGTATGCTCTCTTTTTTGTGATATTTGCCAAATAATGGCGAGAGGTCTTTTCGTGTATAAAAATATTTCTTAACTTCTACAAATTGTTCTTCTAAATTTATTTCTAATTAATAGCAATCACGAATAAATATAAGGATATACAGTGTGTTTCACAACTTAGAGCAAAAAGTTAAAGGGTATATTCTGTACGACGTGCTGATCATGAAACAAAAAGAATTTTTTTTAAATCGCAAAACTATTTTCCATGTTTCCCAGTCCAAAATTTTTCGTTGCCACTGCCACTAAAATTCTATTATAAATAACTGCTAATAATTGAATTGTGTAATTATTCTTTCGTAGTTGATACCTACTTCACTGTTTGTGTTTAATAGGAAAGCGAATCCAGTGCAGTACTACAAAAAATATTTTAGGTTAACAACCCTTAATTTTTCGAATTTAAAAAAAAATCTTTTTGTTTCATGATCTGCACGTCGTACATAATATACCCTTTAATTTTTTGCTCTAAGTTGTAAAACACCCTGTATATGCCACTGAAATATATATTCTAACCCTATCTGTCTATATTTACTAAACTGAAGATATCTAAATAGTATGGGTATTGTATATTTCCGTTGGGACAAACATGGTCGAATAAGTCTTAAGGGTACGATCTATTTTGTCAGTTTGTAGATGTATTCTATATCTGACGTATGTTTGGTTTGAATTTCTCTGCTGGTTGTGATTATAAATTTGTATTATAATATTTTAAATAATTTAATTACAAACTTATGCCATGATCACAAAATAAAGTAATGTATAAATCGTTTCGAATACCACCTGAATACTCTCAAAATGAACCGATTGCCGATTGCGAAGCAGTAATTCAACTGGTTTTACATTTTGTAATACATACTATGTTAGTTCCAGGTATTTTATAGTTCACTGATATATTTTTTGATACTACTTAAATATATTTTTTTCAATTATTACATGAACAAAATTAAATAGGCTGGGTGAGCATGATGTAGAATCTATTTTTCTATAAATTTTAATTAAATATTATATAAAATGGGGTAGGTGACTCAGTGGTATCTGGTCTGCCTGTGGATCTTGAGAAGCCTGGTTCGATCCCCACAACCGACAAACAATTAAATCTACCCCTGTAGCTCTCCCACCATTAACATCTTTGAAGGCCGTGATTTGACGGCTGGTAACCGCACTTCACGCAAAGAAATATATATTTAAATCTGCTACGGCAGAGTGCCACATCCAGTAAAAGACCTGATGATATATTTATTTATTGTTATTCATTTAATCTCAACAATATTCGAAAAATAAATGGGTTTGAAGCGTGTTTTTGCATATTTTATTTTTTTAATTTGTATGATATCCTCCCTGAATCCTAATGGTTATATAATTTTAAACAGAGTAAATATTATAAAGGACGTTAAAATCACTTTACTTAAAAAAAAACTGTACATGTAGTCACTGGTATAAATATTGTAAAATAATTGACAAGGCACAATAATTGATAATTAATGATAAAATTACCATGAACTCATAATTTTAATAGCTATTACAGTAGATTAAATTAAAGAAATGCATCTTACAACAATTAGGTCTAAGAATTATAATATAATGTTTCATTACGCAACTAAAAAGTATAAACTTTAATCAACGAATTGTTTCATTAATTAAATAATTCAATTAAACAGAAATCATGGAAGCAGATTATTAATTAATCTATGTTTTCATTTTAGCTAAACTTTTCATAATAAATTTTCATCAATTTACTGTCGTTTTTAATGGAAAACATCAACGTTAAATCAAATTTATTTAGGAACAAAAACGTAAAAATGAAAAGAGTTGTCATCCTAGCGCTCAGGAATTTCAAAACCGATTTTAAACTTTTAATCTGATATACAAAGCACAAACAGCGGTATAAGCTTTTTAATACCGCGTTTCGTAAATGGTGGAACCAGTGTCAGCGGTTCAACGTTTGGTTATCACCAGACGCGGGAAAAATCGCAATTAATACGTAGAGATTATCTCTAATCTGTGATAGACCACACTCGATATTCACACTCTTCGGCATGTTTTAATTTCTGTATGCTAATTTTGTTTTTTTAATCTGCATATTTGTTGATGCTTAACTTGAAAAAGTAGTTAATAATTATTTATGAATATTTACAACGCGTAATGTAATTAATATTTGTACTGTAGTTATTTATTTATGTTACGCTGTACAACAGGAACTTAATCCCAATTACAGTACAGGGTCCGCACTCACCGAGCCGCAGTGTAGTAGTTTATATAATTTTAGAACTCGGGATCTCCGGGTTCGAATTCCGTATCGCTATCCACACCACCGTACTGACGGACAACTAGCAAAATTAGGATTAGACGTTTTTAATACAATTCAATTTGGAAATAGTTCTTTTATTCAAACTGACGGATTTATAATAATAATATGTACAATCGAATAAAAAAAGAATAAAAATAATAATTGTCATCAAAGTCGCTTTACATGTTAAAGTGATTTAAACCTCACTAACTTTAAAAACAAGCGCTGGAAGATTTTTTTTTACTTCATTTTCAGTTTTTACTATACAGTGTGTAAATGCAATTGTGTTAAATATATTTTTAAACAAGCAGGAGATGCTGCCTTCATTTCTTATAGATTCGTTGTTAGAGAAATGGGCGTAAGTGAAGATTTACGAAACAGGTGTACAGGAGCGAATGGATGAATGTTTGTTGCGTGATGATGGATTTTGGTTGGGAGAAAAGAAAGAGTTCGTATGGAGGAAGTGTTAATGTGGTGGAAACGAGTATCGTGTGTCAGGATGAGAATGTTAACGGGTTCGTGCTACCCCATTTAATGGGATATAGCGTGATGTAAGGTATGTATGTAACTTTAATTTCTTACGAAAATTTCAATTAAATTCGAGTGGTTACGATTGCATTATCAACTGTAAGTTCACTCTACTTTAATTATAATAATTCATATAGTACAGGGTAATAAATAAATAAATAACTGTGAAAAACAGACGTCCCTTATTATAGAAGATAGTTCTTTATATTAGAGCAGAGCTTATCAAACGGTGGAACGCAAGATTTTCAATACTTTCATTAATTAAGTGCTCCATTTTATCGTTGATTCTATAATAAAAATAAATCTACGCCGTAAATAATTTTAAACATATTTGAGTCATCAGTGCAATGAATTTTCATTACTTGACTTGCTACATATGTGTACATTGTATTCATAATATAGTTAATCACTAATTACATCTCAGTACATATTTCTGTTTGTTGCGTTTAAGTATTCAAAACATTCAGTTCGCATAGCTCCGTAGGAGCTAACGGATGCTGAGACTTGCTTGAGAATTGTGTTTCTGTTTTTTAAATGTGTTACATTTTAATTCTGAACTTAATTTAACCAAGGATCTTACATAGTAAATATTTTTGACGTTTAAAATTAGATTGATAAATTGATAAATAAAGCGTGTCGTTTAAAAATTTATGTTCGACTGCCGTAAAGGCGGATAATTTTCACGATATGTGAATAATTAAGTTGCATCTCAAAGTGTACTTTTTCTTGCTTAACAATATTTCTTTAAATCCAAATGATTGTTGTTCTTTTAAAAAAGCCGAATGATATAATTTTCTAATTATTAATTGGATATCAGGCTTTAGCGGAAAAAGAAAAAGTTTGAACAATTTAAATTTTCTATTCTATTATTATTTGGCGACGTTTCAGTACAATATTTTGGCCATTTTCAAGCAATAAAAATACATATAAATTACCTTTAATAGTTACGTGGTTCAATTATATAAGAAAAACTTAATTTTTGATTGATTTTTATATAATTGAATCATATAACAATTTATATGTATTTTTATTGCTTGAAAATAGCACAAATATTATGTCGAAACGTCGCAAAATAATAAAAAATGTAAAGTTTGAGGATTTAAAATTTGTCTTTTTTCCCTAAAACCTGAAATCCAAGTACCAACTGTAAAATTTAAAAATTTATATTTTCTATAACTATTAGTCAAAAAATACTGGAAACATATTCATAATGTCTCAAGATTTACAAAAATGCCAAAGAAAGTAAAAGAAATTGCATTAAAGGCAAAGGAATTATTTAATTAATTATGTATGATTATTATTTTTGCTTTAATTGTTTGATACTGACGGGAGTCCAATTTTGCTATTATATCATACTAGTTCAATAAAGTGCTACTTTACAAACATTAAACGCGGCATGGTGCAGTCGAACATATACTATAATACGTTTTTGGAGTGCAGTAGAATTTTAGTAATTTGTTTATATGTGCAGTGAGTAGTTAACTTATTATTTTCAAGTTTCACTGAAATTTTAATTGAAAGTTTCTTATAAACATTAATTGTTTATTTTACTACAAGTTGCAGTAAAAAATTTCACTCACACTTTGAATAAAATTTTTAGAGAAAGTTTCGACATAACTAAAATTAGTGAATTTAAATATATATCGCTCTAAAACTAATTAAAAATTAAATAAATAAATAAATGAAAACATACATACACTTCATTTTGTATAATTTACCGTGACACCGTGAGTAATTTAACTTTTTTATAAACTGACATAAACATACATTCCTACCAAATATAACACACTAAAACCTAATTGTACTGAATTTATTAATGAACAAGTTGAGTTGAAGTTAAACAATGTATCTTGCACTGGGTTGCTCCACATTTCAGCCCAAATTTATTTCAGCTCAGCGCATCTGAATCTGTCAAAATGAAAGTTTCAAGTGTCACATCTCTAGCCGTGAAACAAGAAAAGGTGGAAAAACTGTAAAGGTTAAAGTACATTTTATTTTGGAAGATATTTCCATTTATAAATTTGTTGCCTTCCGATTTATTTATATTAAAATATAACTTATTTATTTAGCCATTAAAATCCAACTTATTTAATTCCTAAACTCCAATTTTTGTCGTTATTACAGAAGACTAAACTTCAGTTTAAATGAATAGAAATTAAATATGAAAAATTTTCTTTTGATAAACATTTTGAAACAAACATTATTTTAGTTTTATTCTTGAGTATTCCTTTATAAAACAATAAAAACAAGCTATTTTTCAATTCATATAAACTTTTGTTTAAAGCAAATGATAGTACGATATAAGAATTGATGATCTATGTAAAATGACTCTGTTAAATTAAAAATACTTGCGTGGCGACGTCTGCACATCAAATCTTGATAATGAACTACAAATTACAAGTTTGTTGCTGACAATCGAAACTATCTTCATTTGGCTGCCTTGTATGTTTGTTTTTAGGATTAATTTATGTCAACCATTTAGAATGTAAAACAGTTAAATTTAAACCAGTTTGTAACTTATAAAAAGTGTAGCAAACAAATGTTGTTTGATAATATTTACGCGGAAAACAGTTAAATAAACTACGATATCACAGCCCGCTATTAAATTTCGGTCGTGAAGTTAAGAGTAAACTTTATAATTCATTATATCCAACACATTATAAAGAATTATTATTCGCAAAAAACGTAGAATGGTAAAAATAAAAACCAGCGCTTGTTAGGTGGCGGCAGAAAGCTACTCTCCTCTCGGGTATGATCGGCAAAGCTCGGAAAGCTCGCAGAGTGGACGAACAGCCGTAGTCGATAGCAGTAGGGCTTCGTAGGGCTATGTGGTCGTGTGTGCGCGTAAAATGACTCAAAACGGGAGCTTTATTAAAGCGACACCTTGTTAGGTTCGGGATGACAGCCGAAAACAACAACACCGTTCCGATAAAAGAGGTGAATAACATCAGTGCACTCCATCATTCTGTCAAACTTATCATGCATTTTGATTTTTTATAAGCTAATACTAAATCAAAGTTCTTGTGAATTTAATAACTTTCTTACTAAGCAAGTGTTACAATTTTTATCATTAAATTTTAAGGTGAATATCGTCTAGTCAAATATATAGTGTACCACAAAGTAGTTTCACGTAAAGTCACAAGTAAATATAGTGGGTGTTGTTTAATATATATACTGTTACTATTCTTAAATAATTATATAGTGATGGTGTATTAATTTAAGTGTGAACTACAGTATTCCAACTTTAAATAAATATTGTTAAGTGTCGTAATGTGATTATACTACAGGACTAAAATTAAATAAATTGTAAGTTTTATCACTTTTTAACAAAATGCAAACAAATGTGACTTGATAATTCGGCAACTATTAACAGTAGTTGTAACACTATGGTAGCGCCGTCGCTTCATAAGCGATTGTTTGCGGATTTAATCCTAACTGGCTTCAATTAGAACCAATAATTACCTTTGATTGGTTCGAATGCCAATATAAGCTATAGGTATTCTGTACTGTGATTAATTTCAGATTAATTACCTGTGGTAAAAAAAATGTAGTGGTTCGGAATCCACTATAAATTGTAGGTCTTTTATTGCAAGAAATAACCTTGTATTTGAATTTTATTTAAGACAATAAATTTCAAATTACCTTCACAGTTGGATAAGCAATTTAGCTGGAAACTAAAAGATCCCGGGTTTAAATCCCGGTATCAACCGAATTTTTGTCTATAGATGAATAAATGTATGTTTCGATGTGTTTTGTCTGTATTGGGATTAATTTTCTATAATTAATAAAAATGAAATGGAAAAGTATTTCATTGACTAAATGATCCCGGGTTCAAATCCCGGTATCAACCGAATTTTTGTCTATAGATAAATAAATGTATGTTTCGATGTATTTTGTTTGTATTGGGATTAATTTTCTATAATTAATAAAAATGAAATGGAAAAGTATTTCATTGACAGTTACAAACAAAACAATAATTTTCATGTGTTATTCGCAATTCTCTAACGTACTGTAACTTTGTTAGAATAAGTTGCTTTTGTGACAGACCATTTGCTAATCCTAATTCAAATGTTTTTGCGAAGTCCCAACAAAAAATAAATGAGCTGGATTTTATTACAATTTTGAGATAAGTTTTTGTGTCTTTCTGAATGTTAAACGACGCAAGCATATGCCGAGATATAATCTTTCAGCTCGGTTAGAGAGAAATGTGAAAATGTAATTAATAAGATAAACAAATTCAAGTTTTGTTTTACTGAAATATTGTAGCCATTTTAAGTTTCAAAACTTTATGTAGGTAACACGAGATGTTAGTAATTAGTTACTTAATTAACATTAATTATGCTTAACACTTTAAGGCTCTCTTTATTAACGCCAAAAGTCGTGATAGTTAACTAACAATCTTCAGGCTGATTCTATTTTAATTTTTTGAATATTTTGATAAATTATTAACATTAAATATCTTTCAGGGCTGAAGGTAGTGAATATAGAAATAACAAAATTATTCAATGGAGTAAAGGAATCTGTATACAAAAAATTCTGTTCACTGAAATTAATTAATTGTTGAAACTTTACAAAGATTTCCAGAGTTATTTTGAATATGGAAACAATCAAAATATTTTCCGACCGCAAAAAAGTTTTCTAATTATACGCTTTAAACTTATTTTAGAAAATAAACATATTATCACACAGGTAGAGCTGATCTTGATGTGTGATATATTTATTTATTATTTATCCATTTCTGGGTGTGGCCGCTCCACATTTGTCTATCTCAGTAGATAAATTAATAAATATATCATTACACCATTTTATCCATAAATATGGGTGTGGCATTTTTTATAGCAGATATCAGTAAGTGAAATGTAAAATGCGGTTACCAGCCGATAAATTACAAACCCCAAATATGAGGGAAAGTCAGAAACAGAGTAATTTTAATGTAGTTGTCGACTAAGAATAGAACTTGAGATATTATTTTTGGTGTCCAATATGGGAAATACTAATACGGTTTCGAAACAGCAAATCAGAAGCTCTAAAGATGTTGGGAAATCGACAAGAATATTTCTATCAGAAAAAAAATATTATTCTCTGCTGGCACAGTCCTTCGTCACCAGCTTCTTCATGTGAACTTTGTTCTAGGTGAAGAAGTGAGTTATACCATACTGATGAGCTCTAATAAGAGCGAAACGCGTATATGGTTACTAACTGTGTTGACCAGCCTCTGACGATGCCCTCATAAGTTGACTTGGAGGCTGAATTTTGTGAGACTTAGACAAGTGTTTAGTTTGATATTTTATTATTAAACCTAGTTTCACCAAGTGAGCATTCAAAGACAATTAATTTTGTCTTTGTTGTTTTTTATGTATAATAGGTATTTCATAACGAGAGATTGAAAGTGAAAAGTATGTGACTGTGAAGTTATTAGTGATTAGTTTATATTTTATTAAACCTAATTTCACCAAGTGTATGGATGACAATTAATTTTGTTTTTGTTGTAAAAAATATTAGTTGTAGGTTCAAGTGGAATTCGAACTCTGCTATAGAGCTACTGATTCTAAATAAATAAATATAATAGCAGCCCCAAAATCAGTTTTGTGAAATTTTGTGCAAATTACATATTTTTATCGTAAGAAGTATTCACCACTATATTTACAGACAAATGTAGTTTAGTCGATAAAACCTAGATAGAGCTTGCATCCCAAGCAAGAGATTGTTCGTTCAAATCTCGCTGAGTTCAACTTATACGATTGTGTTTGAGTGGTTTGGATTCCAGCTGTAGGCCGCTGAACTATAAATGAATTCTTATTGTGCAGAGTAGTAAATAAATAAATGCATATTTAATAACAATACTCAATAATATATTAAATAAATAAAAGGCTTCAGAATCCAATGTTATTTTTTTAAAAAATATTTATTATTAGGACGTTTCGAGCATAAATATTTGCTCATTATTATTATTATTATCATTATTGACATTTCACAAATATTGTTTTATATTTTTTAAAGGAGCTGATGATGAGCAAATATTTATGCTTGAAACATCCTAATAATAAATATGAAAAAAACATTGGATTCTGAAGCCTTTTATTTATTTAATATATCATATTATTGAATCCTTTTTAAATATATATTAAATACTCAATAATGTTATTAAAGCAGGAATTATAAAAATGATTTTGTCACTTTTTTTTTAATCCATCAGATAATTTTGATTTCAAACTATTATTAAACGCTCTTGGCTGTCAGATATTTTAAGTCAAGTTTTGACTGTTTGAGTTTATCATACTAAAGTAAATGAATACAAAATACATCTAAGTGAAAGACAAAGCAGTATCGCGTCTGGTGCAAACTGAATATTAAGCGCCTTAATTATATTTTAAGAAAGGAATTGTTCTTCATTTAATTAAATAGTTATGAAATTATAAAGCGACTAATAATATACCAATATAATTAAACAATTTTTATTTTCAGTTCTTTAACAATTTATTCAATTGGACGTTGTGTTTCCATAAGTTAATATCCCAATATGTTTTTACGTTTTGTATTTTTCATATTTTAAATATTTAATTTCGCTACTATCAATGAATTTTTAAATGTGAAGTATGCACTGTTGTAACTGATAACAATATTTTACAATTGGATAGAGTTAAGTATTCTTCTTTTATTATAGAATAAGAATAGAATATTTCGAAGACCGAGGAAGAAATAAACTTTTATTCCCAATTTTCTTACGAATTTTCGATCATATTTCAAAAACAGTTGGTGATTTCGAGTTGATTTGATTTCAATCGATTTCTTGCGTCAAATTACATTGTTCTAAGTATCCCCATGCTTATATATTCAAAAGCTAAATTTTCATGAATTTTCTTTTACAGGAATGGACTAAATGAATTGAGAAGTTAAAAACATAAGAATACCATGTTTCATTAAATTTATTACAGCTGATACCAAAGTCGTTAACACATAGACGGACAAACAAGATTTATTCGTATTAGAGTAATGGATAAAAATTAAATAAATTATTTAAATTATAGATAGAAGATAAATAATTACTATCAGTTAATAAACAAATAAAATTGAACCAAAATTTATTACATATAGGAAGTAAGGAAAACTAACTTTTATTTTACATTTTTGATTGAACGGTAATATGATACCTTCAAATTTAATAATGACAAATATTGGAAATGGAAGAAAAATCCAATTACAAATATATCATCTATATGAAATTTTCAAAATACAATATAATTAAATTGTATTTTTATTTAGATAAAATAAAAACATATCTAAGGAAAACAATAGATAAAACTATATTATCTATTGGAGAAAATTACCAAGATACATCATAGATACATTATAACATTGGATTGGATGTATATTAATTGAAATGGGTGCGATTCACAGACATGAAATTCGAAAGTCAGAAAAAGACTATATGACTTTCGTTTAATAATAATAATAATAATTTTATTTGGCAAAATTACAGCAAAAGCTGATCTCTCATTTAACCTTTATATCAAAATAACAAAATAAATTTTACATAATTATGGTTTAGCATAAATTCTAAGTTATTAGGCATACATAAGATAGTAATGGTAATTAATAAACATGATGAATAATCTAATTAAATGTAGACAAATATGAATTTACAATAGATATTAAAAAAGATATCATAAATATAATATTAGAGTAAGATATAAAGATTCAATTAAGTGAAATTGTACCACTGAGTAACAATTTTTTCAATGTAGATGCAAAAGTAGCTGGTTGTAAATTTAGTAATGGAGAAGGTATTATATTACGAATGCTAGGGACAACATTTATTTATTTGTTGTTCTGCTATTTATTTATGTTACGCTGTACAACAGGAACTTAATCCCAATTACAGTACAGGGTCCGCACTCACCGAGCCGCAGTGTGCTAGTTTATATAATTTTTAGCTTGAGTGAGATTCGAACTCAGGATCTCCTGATTCGAATTCCGCATCGCTATCCACACCACCGTACTGACTGTACATGACTGTAAGTACGTTTAAAAAGAGCAGTATTGTGAGTAGGTATCTGATATTGTTTAATTTTGTTGGAATTAAGGTTTGGTTTTTAATTAAAATGTACATCAAATCATTCCATTTGTATATTTGAGCCAAGTTTTTGTTTTGACGTTATTGGTCGAAACTTCCAAAACTCCGTACCACTTATAATCATTTATTTGTGGAAATCAAATTTAACGCGTTCATTTTGTTTCAAATATCTGCAAGTGAAGCAAGCTTTACAATAATACATATATGATTTATATTTGTTTATATTTGTGGGCATGTTTATTTCACACTGTATTATTATTCTCATTATGTATTGGTTAGGTGGAAGAACAGCTTTTAGCTGAACCTCGCCATTGACTGGCTGTCAATAAAGTTATATTATTATTATTATTATTTATGGTACGCGACCGATGCGTCTTTCTGCAGCGGCGTATGGTTCAGTGGCATCTTTGAACCATATCACTGCAAGGTTCTGATAGAGGGTGAACGCTAGGAATGATTTTTCTGCACAAACAAGTTTTTGGCGTGGCTTGGCACCGTACCATGATTCGAACCCTTTTTCTCAGGCCACAACCCATTACGTCACGCAATATTTCTTATTGAAGTACTGTCAATAGATATAGGGGTACGTCATAGGGGTTATTATTAAGTGTTGAAAGTTTTTGGTGAGGACTTGGATCGTAACAAAACCTAGATCTTTGAAGCTATCGCCCAAGATCTAATAGTTATTTATGGTACAAATGTGTTATAATACAAATAATTCACGCGATAAAAGTATTAGTCCGTGAGACGTATGTGAGTAAGGTACTGGTACTGGTCTCAAGTGAATTATTTGTATTAACACACTTATACCAGACAAAATGTTATCAAACACCTCTTAAAAAAAAGTGGTTTAAAATGTATTAATTTTTTTTTCCATTTGGTATTTTAAAATGACATTTGATGAAAGAAATAATAGTGCATGGAATGTGATGCACAGTTACTATGATTACCAAACAATAAACAAAATATAAATATACTAAATTTTGTTTCTTGAAAATGGAAAACATGCAAGATAATTTACCTAATTCCGTTATGAAAAGTCCTGTTTTACATGAATTTTTTAGGTTATTAAATGTTAATTTTTTCATAACTGTCATTCAAGAGTTATATAAAGAATTCTTTACATAACTAGTTACGTAATGAATGTTGACAGTTTGAACTTTCTCAAAAATGTTTGCAAATAGCGGAAAAAATTATTTATTAAAATTTTTAGGATTTATATACACTTAATAATTTTTCTGGTATTAAACAGTTCAAATTAGCAGATTCTTCAAAATCAGAAGGAAGATCTGTTTTGCATCCAGAACTCATTTTCAATTATGACATAAGCTTTAAATTTAAAATTTTTATTCATTTATTTTCACTGCAACGCTTTGGTAAATTGATTTATTGATTTTGAAATATACTGAGCTGTCATAAACCTAGAATTTTATGTAATTTAAAAATTATTTCAGCGGAATTAGATAAAATTTTGTACGTAATACTTTATGAAAACGTGATATTGTTTGACTCACATATTTTGCAAAACACGCTTCGCTCATTTTGGCAAATATTTTGTTCGTCAAACAATATCAATCTTTTCATAACTGGTTACGTAAATAACTATTCTTTATTTCGCAATAAATTAATGAACAAGCTAAAATAGCAAATACCAAAAATATCTAAAGATTTCTATAGAAAAGAATTTAACCTATTTAAAGATAAAGAAAGTAGTTACGTATAAATGGTACAAAGGAAGAGCTAGTATTGGCTTATTTTTATAACATTAGTAATGGGAATATCAGGTGTGTTATTGCGATGCAATAATTAAATACACAGTTGTTGATATAGAGAATAAAGGGGAATACTTATATGCTTCGACAGCTGACAAAGACAAATGTGTCAAGATATTTTACGGAGATGAAAGAAGGATATTCTATAAATGTTTTTGACCTTTGCAGAAAATATATATCTCTGAGACCCAAATATATTCCACATTGTAGAAACTTTCTCAATTATTAGAAAGAAAAATGTACCATCCAACCAGTTGGAATCAATACCTAAGATACCTCAAGTTATTGTTTCTTTCTTGAATTTACTTGACGCACAGTCATATACGGGACACAATTTTCAACACTCTGCTGGTAAATGCAGAGACTTATATTATAAAGGTGAAACGTTATGTGGGTGGAAATCGTCCACCGTGGTTGAAGATTATGTACAAAATTCAGTTTCTAATAAAATTGATAAAGCTAAGAAGATAAAGAGCCGAGCTGAGGAAATAAGCGATTATTCTTCGCCCTCAACTTCTGATTATTATTTTTCCAATAAACAAGACGAGCAAATGAGAGAATATATTTTAGTTCAAACACAACCAGCAATATCACATCGAATACGCATGATGTTTAAGCAAATAAAAACAATTTCCGTTAACTTTAATATTAATATAAATCTGAGTTAATCATTAACTTGAAGTATGTAAGAGAAACTAATTACAAGATGGTATTATACAAGGTGGTGTCTGACTCAGCCGGTCATAGGCGTTTTACATGTTCAATAATACTTATGCAATTTCCTGCTCCCTTAATCATTTTAGAGTAAGAGTGTAAGAGACAAAACATTTTTTTTTTTTGGTAAGATAATATTTAATCATTTATATTTCATCAAATATTCATAATCAAGCAAGTAATAAATAAATATATCAGCATGCCTTTTACCCATTACTGGGTGTGGCACTCTGCCGTAGCAGATCTCGGTAAGTAATATATTTCTTCGCGTTAAGTGCAGGTCCCAGTCGTCAAATTAGAACCACAAAGATGTTAGTGAAGGGAGCGTCATAGAGGTAGTTTTAAAGTGGTGAAAATTGTCGTCTGTAGGAATCGAACGCGGGTTCTCAATTCCACAGGCAGACTCGATACCACTGAGCCACCTACCTCATCAAATAAGTGAGTAAATAATTAATATTGGTTTACTACATATTGACAGCATGTAACTGTCAGTGTCTCTGTCAATTTTATAATTTATAAGAATGAATTATGTATTACACAATCAATGAAAAAATCTATATTTAAAATTTAACTATAGTAGAAATAGCATTAAGAGGATGCGAGGGTTGAGTTTGAATCGTTTTCAATAAAAAATGGTCCTATCACATTACGGCAAAATATTCCTAACCAAACATTATTCTGAACTGCTAATCCCAACAAAATCAATAATACAACTAATAAATAAAAATAAATATATCATCACGCCTTTTACCCATTACTGCCTAAGCAGATCTCGGTAAGTGATATATTTTTTCGCGTGAAGTGCGGTTACCAGCCGTCAAATCACGGCTACCAAAGATATTAGTGGTGGAGGAGCCACAGAGGTAGATTTTTTTTTAAATTGGTGAAAATTGTTTGTCGGCTGTGGCGATCGAACCAGGGTTCTCAAGATTCACAGGCCGACTCGATACCACTGAGCCACCTACCTCATAATAATAATAATACAACTAATTATAAAAATTCAAGAAAAATTTGTGTCAGTATACGGTCCATGTCAGAAATTCTGTAATATAAAATTAGAGAAATATTGCACCAGTGGAAGATGAAGCGAAAGAATGCACTAACGAAATAAATCCAAATATTAATTAGTCTAAAACATAAGTTTAGATTAGTCATATTTATTATAAATATACATAAATAAATATATCATCACGCATTTTACTTGGCGTGGTACTCTCGCCAAATATTAAAAACTTTTCGAAATTTGCATAAGGAAAATAAAAATTTGGAACTAAATAATTATTCGCAATATCATGGTACAGTTAGTGTTTGGAATATTTGCTTACAATGTGATAGAACCAGTTTTTATTGCAAACAATTCAAATTTAAATCTCTACTATAATACAATTTATTTTAATAATTTATATCACTGATAGTGTATATCATAATTCTTCATTTCTTATAAATGTTAAAATTGATAGTGACACTGATAGTTTAATGCTATCAATATGTAGCAAAACAGCATCAATTGTTACTTGCTTACTTGAGTATACATGTTTTATTAAAAATAAATGATTGTACATTATCGTTCCAGAAATAATTTCAAAATATTTATGTTACCTATCATGTAGATATTTTAATTTTAAATATTTTTGTTTCCCACTCTTTTATTCTTAAATGATTAGGGAAGCAGGATATCGCACACGTATTATTTAATATGTAAAACTCCTATAATCGGCTGAGTCAGTCACCGCCCAATATAAATGTTTTACTGACGTCATTTTGAGTACATTTTGAGTACAAAATCTAAATAACAGCAATGTCAATTTAAAACAAAGTTTAATTACGTTTTTATACATATTTATTTTAAAAGTATCTTACTTACAATATTAAGAAAATAGCTGTTATTTAAAAAACTTTTACCTGTTGTATTTTGGCAAATATAAGGAACAGGACTTACGTTTATATGGTATTATTTAGAACTAAGCTATTACATTTTTGTTACACTATTCCTGAAACATCCTGTATTCATCATAAAAATAGAACGAGTAATTAGATAAATTGACCAATTATTGGCATCGTATATTTTTTGTTACCAAAAGATTCTAAAATATTTTAGAGAAAAATCTTTGATACAAAAGTAATAGAAAACTTAGTTCACCGTATCTTTTAATTGAATCAATTTTCTTTAGACCAATTTAGATCAATTTAGTCAGCGGAAAATATAGAATGTTAAATGCTAAAGTTGTTGAAAATAAGAGTTGATTGCAAATTGCTTGACGAAAATGTCTTTTGCAAATGAAAAGGACTTTAACTTTTCGAGTTTTTCAAACCTTTTTGTCTCATGGCACACTTAAACTATATACTAAATTTATACAGTACACCAAAAATTAATTATATTTTTTCGATATCCAACAATAAAGTAAATAAGTAAATAAATAAATCATCACAGCCTTTACCCATTACTGGGTCTGTCACAACGTCAAACGTTGATGTTTTGACAGATAAAACGTCAAGCATTTATTTTTGTTCAATTCCCTGGCTATCAATATTTTTAATGTAATTTTCGACATTTTCATATTTAATTTCTGTCGTTACAAAGCACGTAATAGTAATTATGTTTACTGATTTAGATGCAGATTTTGATGCCCTAAAACTTTTATTTGACGCGTTTTTGCTTAAAATAATTAGGGAAGCAGGAAATTGCAAAAAACTGATTTCCCATGTTAAATCCCTATGACCGGCTGAGCGAGTCACCACCCTGTATATGAAATATAATTTAAACCGTTTCTTTTATGGAAGAATACAAACTATATTCTTTCAATACGTAAACAAACTAAACAGAAATATGTGCTGAGAAATAAATAGTATGCTTCTGACCAATAACGATTCCATCGAGGCGTTATAATTAGATGGAAATTAAATCCCAGTATACATTAGTAGCAGGTCAGGTAAGAAAAAAAATATTGCATTGATGACTCAAATTCATTTAATTTTGCTACGTAGACTTCGTTTATCGTAAATGATAAAATGAATGTATGTATTGAAAAATCATGCGGCAGCACACCAACTGAAAAATTCTTTTCTAGATGGTTAGAGTTTATGAAATATGAATATATCACGTTGAATAAAAATATACAAATTGTAGGGTTTATAGAGAAATCACGCGACTTTGTGTTCTGTTTATGTATTGAAGGCCAATATCATAAAATATTTATAGATTCAATAAAATAGCCTGCTATTTTTATCCTTCAAAAATGCTGTCGTCCTGTTTATCAACCGGAGCGAAGTTCCTCGCTGCTTACTTGGCGCATAAAGCATCTTGCAAGAGGTTGTTTTCATTTTGTGAGAAATACTAGGTCAACTTTAGCTTATGAGTTCGCGAGAATTGTTTGTTTACGGTGACTATTTAATGGCTTGGAATGGAAAACTATTTTGGAAACCGTTGATTCGTTTTTATCACCTCGCTTTATTGAATTTCTTCTCCATAGTAACGTTGTGCTTCTGTTTATGGAAGATGGATTCCAAAACAAAATCGCATCAGCGAATATGTATTTGTCGGCATGGCATATAGATATTTACCCTGAGAAACAAATTGAAACTGGATAAAATAAGATTCAGGGAGAGACTTAAAGAAAATGTATTCGGAGTGTTTGGTTTCTCAGGAAATAAATAGAAGAGGAAAAAAGTGCTCTGGTTGAGTTATATATAAAACATAATAATTATGGTGTTTAAACCTAAATATAAATTACAACTGTAAAATTAAGATAAATCTTATTTAAAAAAATGTTTAAAAATTCTTGTCATTATAATCTTATATGAAAAATGTTATTTAGATATTTTTTTTATAGTAGGCTTAGAAAATAGTTATTTGTGTATTAAGAGCGTAAAGTTATTCTTTGTTACTCGAGCACGGTAATTGCCTGCGGCTCGCGCTGCAATTACCGTGTTCGAGTAACAAAGACACTTTACGTTCGTGATGCACACATAATTTTTTCTACGATTGCATCTTAAAATTATTTAAAAACGTATACGTACAGAAAATAAATTCATTTTGGCAACTGTCAATTTGAGAAGTTTCTGTTTTGTTTGTATCCCTGGTAACTATTGAAATAAGCGCTGATTTATAATATTTTCGCGCGTTGCCATTGGAAACGCGCGCATTTAACGTCTTTTTCGCGCGTTGCCATTGGAGACGCGCAAAACAGATATTTTTCGATTGTTCCACAGAAAACGTCAACTTTACGATGACAAATGAGAGCGTAATTGTCAACTTTTCATAGCAATAGTAGAAAAAGTATAATTAAATCAATTCAGAACTAGCTACATAAATTTTTATATCGAGTATCTAATTTTTTATGTTATATAGGAACAACAAAGTTGAAACTTTTTATATGTCGATATTTCTGGTCTATTAATTTTAGGACGAATATAAAAAACTACAATGTTGATGATCAAATAACTTTCCACCACGAAAAAAATTCAAAACAAAATTGACAATTTGACGCTATTTACAGATTGTCATGAAAAATAAAACAACTGTTTTTAATTTTTTGTTTTCGCAAACCTGTCAAATATTCTGTAGTAGCCTCTAATTATTCTTTAATTCAACCTGTATTTGATGAAAGATATTTGATCTTTAGTATTCAACTGATATAATTTCATATTCAAATGTTTTGCATGTACTTGTACTTTATTCTAAAATTAATAAAGCAAAAAAAAAACCAAAAAAAATGTAAATTTTATAATTTATTGTATTGCAGTGAGTTATAAGAAGATATATACAGGATTATAATAGGAGTAAGGAATATTAATATATAAATAAATAAATATATCATCACGCCTTTTACCCATTACTGGCTGTGGCACTCTGCCGCAGCAGATCTCGGTAAGTGATATATTTCTTCGCGTGAAGTGCGGTCACCAGCCGTCAAATCACGGCCCCCAAAGATATTAGTGGATGGGTTGCCATAGGGGTAGATTTAATTTAGTGAAAATTATTTGTCGGTTGTGGGGATCGAACCAGGGTTCTCAAGATCCACAGGCCGACTCGATACCACTGACCCTACCCCATATTAATATCTCCTGAAATAATCATTTAATCTAAATAAATATAAATTAAAAAACGTTTTGAAGGTTTATGTTTGCGTATATTTTGGCAAGATCAGATATTTTTTATCGATAGTCATTTTTTCGCAGTGAAAAGAAACGACATTTTTTTAAATAGCATGCTATTTTTATTCCATTCGAAAAAATACTTTTTTCTCCATACAAACATATGAGAAAATAATAATTTTTTATTTGAAAAAAAAATTGGAAAAATCTTGTTAAATAAATACAATTTTATATACTTTTACTGAAAATGGATTTTTAGTTTCCATAGATATATTAGTGACAAAATAAACAAAAACCATAAAGACGGTTGTCATTCTCGCACTGATATTTTAATCATTCACGGAAACAAGAATTATACATAAGTCATATTTTACATCATAGCTAAGTTAATAAATAAGCGATATATTAGCTGAATTTCTTAAAATATAAAACCTCGTCTATTCAAAGAAAGGTAAATGGAGTTGATAGCTCAGAGTCAACGCATGGGACTGTGAATTATAGAACCCGAGTTCAACTCTCACAGCTGATAAGCTTTACCCGTATAGCTCCCCGTTCACTAACATCTTTGGTAACCGTTCTTAACTTGCAAAATATATCACTTATCAGCAACTGTTACGGCAAAATGTCACAACCATGAAAAACCGTGTTAATATATTTATTTATTAATTTTTTTATAAACTGTTACTATTTGGTTTCAGAGTTTGATATGGATTAAGTTTTAATACCGAATTAGAATAAGATTAGCTATTCCTAAAGTCAGGAATAGAGCTGTAAATTATCAAACAAATGAATGAAAAAGGTTCAGCCTGAAAGCAACTTATCAGACTATGTAAATGAGAACCCGAGTTTGATTCTCACAACCAACAACTATTTTCCCAACATTACATTTATTTCTGTTGCTACTTTGCATTAATATCTTTACTGAACGCAATTTGACGGTTGGTAACTGCGAAGGACACCGCATTATACTCTCAAGAATATCACTCACTAAGATCAGCTGCGACAAAGGACGGAGTGTCATTTCCAATAATGGGTTATGATATACCGAATACCTATTTTATTTGTGTTACAAAGGCACAGTAAGTTAGAATTAGTTATATACTATTTTCATTTTAAACTGGAGGGATCGACATAAAACGATTAAATGTCCCTGTCCCATATAACTACAATGAAATGTATTAGTGCAGCTACCACAAATCGCTTAACGATGGTCACAACAGGTATTTTTTAAGGGTCGTATTCAGCCTAAAATTATTCTTGTTTTTTCCTATGATTGACCATTTAAAAATATCTGCGAATGTGCAAACCTTGTGAAACCAGTTATAACGGGTCATATTTTAGGTTCCTTTGTAAACGTAATTGCGGTGCATTTAATCGTTTACGATCCCTCCAGTTTAAAATGAAAATAGTATACCTACTCTGTTATGGCTGGTAGCAGATATCATATTTAAATGGTGTGCCTAAAAGTGTATATTTTACATTTATATTTATTTATTTTGACTATGATACACATCGTGTTAATAGCAGGTCATTACATTACATGAAAAAAAAAATTCAATGGTAAAAAGTAACAATAAATAAATAAATATAAAAACACAGCAGACATTAGTTATTAAAATTCAAGTCTACAATCAGTAAAGTTGAACAGCAAAAAATCGATTACCGAATAAAAATATTTTTTTTTGTAGAAAATATTTGATATGTGATTTAAATTTATTGTTATCGAGTTTCCTGATACGATCTGGCAACGCATAGTATTTTCTAACTAAGCACAGGCAGAAAATTGTCCTATCGCTAATAAACTTTGATTACAAGATCTAATGTATCTTATAAAAAAACTAATAAAATTTTTTTTTTGTATTTGGACGGAGGCAAAAAAAAACGTGTTAAAGAGGCTGGAAGTTATTTTGAATATTTATAAAATCATTTTAATTTAAATAAATTGTCATTAAAGTTCCGTATTTTTTTTTCTGTATTAGGAAAACATAAACATGGATTATTTTCATAAATAATAAAACTTACCATTGTCGCCGTTAATTGTTTTTACATTCGTCATTAATTAGCTTATACAGGCTGTTTCTATACCTCTGCACGAAACTTTAATGACATATAATTTGATATACTGATTATGGAACAAAGATCATGTTTTTAAAATTTAAAAAATTTAGATATATCATTTCTAGCGAACATTTTTAGTGTCACTGGTTTAATTCGGAATTTTGTGCTACTTCTCGAAACACTAACAGCATATCCACTAAGTCACTGTTACTATACATTTTTCTCAAACCCCCACAACAACTTACCCTTTCAATACCGTATACGAAATTAGACTAGGTACTCAAATAAAAATAAAAATAGGGCATTACACCAGGTACCTACATATTAACTACTTAATAAATGATTATTTGTAGCCAGTGTTTATACTTTTATTTTATTAGTAACATAATTATAAATAATTAAATGACACTAAAAATGTTCGCTAGGAATGAAATACCCTTATTTTTGCGAATTTCAAAAAAATCATTTTGTTCTATAATCAGTATATCAAATTATATATGTTATTAAACTTTCGTGCAGAAGTATAGAAACACCCTGTATGTTACTGTATAAATCATATATGAAATAAATCACAAAGTTGATAAATAAGCGAAATATTTGCTCGATATCTTAAAATATTACACCCTGTACAGTTTATCTTAATTTGACTATATCAATATTCAGGATTAGCTAAAATTTTACGGTAAAACGAACAGTGATAGGTTTCCATACATGCGTTTTTTTCATAGCAGTGAATCCAGTACTACGACCATGTATATACCATATGTTTCGATTGTTTTAACAGTTTGTGGTTTAACCTCTATCGTCATTTTATTGAATATATGTTTTTGATACATATTATATATTATTAATTTTATTTATAACACAAAGGATATTTTCCATTTATTAATAGATCAAATAACGGAATGTGCATGAATACCTATCACGAGAAAAAAATGGTGGTTTTTATTTTAATAAAATAATTTTAGGTTTCCATTTGAAAAATAAAAGTTGATAGTTGTATCATGTAAACCTGACTTTATAAAAATTTTCTATATGTGTCATAAAATAGTATATTTAATTTACTAAAACTTCTATATGAAGAAAATTTTTCTATTTCTTATAATAAAAGAGTTAAGGGGGGGTTCATCTTTCCAGACTCACCCTGTATATTCGAACAAATAAATCTTATAAAAAGACCAATCATTACATACATGTATAACATCACTCTAGATCCCATTAAATGAAGTAGCATGAACTCCTGAAACATTCACAGATTCATCAAAATATCCGTCTTCATCCAACACTCTCATCCAGCCATACAATACTCGCTTCAACCACATTCACAAAACCCTCCATACAAGCTCATTCATTCCTCACACTCGAAATCCTCTATCCGGTCAATAATACAGTGAAATCTCACATAACGGACACCAATTGAAAGCGGATCACTTTATTGAGCGAAGTCTCTGTTGAACGAATGCGGACATGGAAATTTGATCAATTTCGAGACATTAACCTTGTTTAGACGACCAACATGTAATAAATTTCACGCGAAACTAGGACGTAACTGTCCTAACCTAATCTCCGATTGTGTTAACGAAAGTGAAAAAGTTCTATTTGAAATTTCAATACGGTTTTAAATACTTAAATAATTACAAATAAATAAAATAAATAAATATATCATCACGCCTTTTACCCATTACTAGATGTGGCACTCTGCCTAAGCAGATCTCGGTAAGTGATATATTTCTTCGCGTAAAGTGCGGTTACCAGCCGTCAATTCACGGTCCCCAAAGATATTAGTGGAAGGGAAGCCACAGGTGTTGATTTAAAGTGGTGAAAATTACATTTATTTGATAATTAGACATGAGTTTATGACCCAAAATAAATAAATAAATATATCATCACGCCATTTACCTATTACTGGATATGGCACTCGGCCGTAGCAGATCTCTATAAGAGATATATTTATGCGCGTGATGTGCAGTTACCAGTCATCAAATTATGCCCCCTAAAGATGTAACTAGACAAGGAGCCATAGGGGTCATTTTAATGTTGTGAGAACTGTTTGTTGGCTGTAGGAATCGAACCTGGTTTCTCAAATCCACCGGCCGATTGGATACCACTGATCTACCTACCCCTACTTATACTGGGTAGCACTTAATTCAATTACAGTTCGATTTTTGCGCGATATATTTTTAATTAGATTTTTTGAATTTTTGTGCATATTTCAGCAAAATATTATCATTTACCTTAACAAACATTTTGATTGGTAACGAATATGTTACTGACTCAAATAACAATATTAAACAATTAGAAAGTAGCTAATTTTAAATATATTGCTTTACTATTAAGGATAAAATACATTCCTTTTTGCAATACAAAAATGTGGCTCCCCCCTTACTAACGTCTTTGGGGGTTGTGATTTTACGGTTGGTAACCGCACTTCACGCGAAGAAATATATCACTTACCGAGATCTGCTTCACCAGAGTGCAACACCCAGTAATGAGTAAAAGGCGTGATGATATATTTATTTATATTTATTTAGTGTCATTCTTTTACTAATATTACCACTTAGAAATATTTAGTTTGTTGTTGTAACAAAAAAGCGAATAAATAATTGTAGTTTTATATACCAACATTTTAAAACATTATAGTGTAAATTTTCATATTTAATAAATATTTATTATTATTAATTAAATCAATACCATTTATGGTTTTACTATTACAAATAAGTGCAATTTTTATTATTATATTATTATATGAATATATATTTGTTCCAAGCTTTATGCCTTATACTTAATATTTATGCATGAAACTATAAATATTCGTATAATTGTTCTTGTATTTTGGATTAAATCTTTTTTTTAACAAAATAACTTATTCATGCGTAAAATAACTTTTTTGCGCACAAATGATTTTTTAATGCATGATTTATTTAAATTTAATGTCATTTTATGTGTTCATTTTACCATTTAGCTCTTATAATTAATAAGAAAATATCAGAAAAGCATGATAACTTTGAAAGAAAAAGTTAAATTTTAAGTAAAAGTACAGCTCTATTAATTGGACAAAAATTATGAGTTTATAACAAATTTAATTTTTCTCCGATTGCTATGAAAAGTTGACCATTACTCTCTCATTTGTCATCGTAAAGTTGACGTTTTCTGTGGAACAATCTTTGTCGCGAGTCTCCAATGACAACGCGTAAATAATGATGTTAAATGCATACGTTTACAATGGCAAAACTTTCGTACTTCTTTTGCAATTAAACCCTTTCCTCACTAGTATTACAATATTCTATTACACACCTTGCCATTGGCAACGCTCGACAAAATATATTTCGATTGCACCACGGAAAACGTCAAATATTGAATATATGAAATTAAAAAAATATGTAAGTGTATTATGATAATGAATTCATAAATAATATCAAATAAAAAATAATATATTCCATTGCTAGAATATCGTGCCTGTTTTTAGGATGAAATATATTGATAAAAATATATAAATATGTATATCATGATAATATCTAAAACAAACATGAACTAGGTATTGTTATTATGTAGATATGTTAGTTGAAAATGAAATAGTATACCTATTACATATTTATTTATGAAGCATAATATATATTTACAATACTTGCCAAAATTATTTTAATAGATGATAAATAATGTTTGATTATTATTTTATTCACTATTTGTTTCTCAAAATTTAATATTATCTTGTTTGTATACTTATAAATACATGCAAACAAATAATATTAATATATTATAATTATTAATAAATTTGTTAAAACAGGCGCGCTGGCCGAGGGTGTTAATACACATCTCTTAACATACTGTGATGTCACCCGAACCAAGGTTCTTTAGTTCGAATCCGGCTGTCAACAATGTGTGATTTGTCGTAAAATATAAAATACAGTTACATGTATTTATCACACTCGGGCGCTATAAGCTAGTCACTTATACGCCTTAAATAATGTAGCAATTGACTACGAAAACCGTCAGTACGGCAGAGTAAAAACTACGGCTCGGTGTGTGCGGTAGGCCCAGGCTCGATTTGGGTTGTAGCGCCACAGATGATGGATACAGTAATTACTTACAGCTTATAGTTTCATATATAATGTAGAAATTCATGGACATGAAAACTCTGCATTTGCAAATTATAGTTTACACTGTAACGTTATTTTCATTCGTTAAGGGTCAATTTACAATATCTTGCATACAAAACATAAATCTAATCCCAAATACAGAACAGGGTCTGACACATCGAGGCGTAGTGTGGTAGTTCATATAATTTTTAGCTTGAGTGCGATTATACGTGTTGAAACATTTAAAAATGAATACATAAATCTTGTACAAACGGTGGTTACTATAAGTGCCAGAATAAACAGTGCTTTTTATCCGTGGAATTAAGCCTGGATATAAATTTCTATCTCGGATAGCTTAAACCGCTTGTGCTGTAAAAGCGAATCTAAATTATTAGACTGACATCGAAGATCGAACTAGTGATATTTAAATAACCATAAATCTATGGTTGGACTATCTACTTTATACAAGACCAGTTTTTAATCAATAGTAGGAGATAAATTGACGCATAACTCATTTATCAGATAAAGTAAAATATATAAAGTTTCATAAAATATAGCTATTAAGAAGAGAACAACAGAAGTATAAAATTATAGTAAAAAAAATATTAATAAATATATTATTATGCTTTTTACACATTACTGGGTGTGGCACTCTGCCGTAACAGATTTTGGAAAGTGATATATTTTACACGATAAGTGCGGGTTTCTAGCGTTCAAATTACGACCACCAAAGATTAGGGGTGTAGGGGAAGCTACAGGAATAATTTTATTGTAGATAGTATGTCGGCTATGGGAATATAATTTAAATTCTTAAAACACATGTCGATATATGACAGCTATCTACCTCATATTTATATTATATTTTATGGGGTAGGTGGCTAAGTGGTATCGAGTCGGCCTGTGGATCTTAAAAATCCTAGTTCGATCCCCACAACCGAGAAACAATTTTCACCAAATTAAATCTCCCCACCATTCACATCTTTGGAGGCCGTAATTTGACGGCTTGTAAAAATTATAATAAAAATATAAAAGACATACAAAAATTATTTCTTTACTATTCTAATTAAACAACATGGTGTTCCAAATAAGCGAAGCAAATTGCTGTAATTTTCTTCTTCTTCTCGATTAACTTATGGTTTATTTAATCAACATCGAATCGAACTTATATCATTGACAGATATAAGAACTAAAATCTGAGCTCGATTCCCAAAATTGCAACTGATTTTTAGAGTTACCGCGAGACGAAACGGGACGAGACTTGGTCAGTCTTGTTTCGATCTCGAGTTGATCTTGTATATTATGATCTCGTCTTGATTTCGAACTGCTCTCGGCTGTCTAAGTCTAGTTTGGATCTCGAGTTTTTATAAGACTAAATTAGACTAATTAGACTAAAACAAATAGAAAATAAACGCATAAGCTATTGATAAAAACTATTATAAGTAATTAGTAATCGACTGATCAGTATTTTATTACTTATACTAATTAATATTTTAAAATTAAATAATGAAGTATTGAACACATTTCAGTTTGTATATGTTAGTATTTGACTGGATACAATACGGTTAAAAGATATTATAATTAAAAATAGTACTACTTCTAAAATTTATATGACGTCACATCCTAATTTTAAAACTTTAAGAATTAATATCTTGCGTTTTATATAAAATAACAATCGTCTATAATTAATTGACTATTCTAAAAAAAAACCGGTAAAACAGTCTTTTAAAATATCCGATATTCGAAAAAGTCTCGACTAGGTTTAATACTGGTCTTGTCTCGGCATCGAGCTTGATTTGACCTCGAGACTCAAGTATGGTCTCGTATCAACTTTTTAAGACGAAACAAGACAGAGATTGGTCTCGAGTCTCGCGGCAATATCTTTGGAGGTCGTAATTTGACCATAAACATCGCACTTCACTTGCAATAGTAAGATTACGAGTACTTTACCAAGATCTATTACACCAGGGTGCTACTCTTAGATATGACAAGTAAATTAGGATAAATTGTTTTTAGTGGAATTGAGATGAACTGCGGATTTGAGCACCAGACAAACATTTACCACCATATTAAGGCTCTCCTCCACTCTAACATTCGTAGGGGACATGATTTAAAGGCTGGTAAATGCACTTCACGCGCATAAATATTTCATTTACTGAGATATGCTACGTTAGGGTACCACGATCAGTAATGTGTAAAAGGCATGGTGAAATAGTTATTTGTGTATTAAGAGCGTAAAGTGATACTTTGTTACTCGAATACGGTAATTGCAGCGCGAGCCGAAGGCGACAGCTGCAATAGTGTACGTCATAGTACCTCATTCAGTAATGTGTAAAAGGCATGGTGAAATAGTTATTTGTGTATTAAGAGTGTAAAGTGATTCTTTGTTACTCGTACACGGTAATTGATGCGCGAGCCGAAGGCGAGAGCTGCAATAGTGTAAGAGGAACAAAGACACGCTCGTGATACACACATAATTTTTTCTACGATTGCATCTTAAAATTATTAAGAAACGTATGCGTACTGAAAATAAATTCGTTCTGTCAACTGTCAATATGACAAGTTTCTGTTTTGTTTATATTCCTGGTATCTATTGAGATATTTATCGATTGTTCCACAGAAAGCGTCAACTTTACGATGATAAATAAGAGCGTAATTGTCGACTTTTTATAGCAATCGTAGAAAAATTTATTTTATTTTAAGTAAAATAATCAAAAATGATGACCAACTTATTTTCATTTATTTTTTCCCTAAAAGTCATTAAAATGTACCGCGTTTCAATTCTAATAAATTGTTTATAAAATATAAAGTAATTGATTAAGAAACCAATAAGCCACCGACTGATAGGCAATTGTTAAATTTTTCAATTGAACGAAAATGTGCCTAACTAATAATTTGTACCATATCTCGGCAATGTGATATATTATCATATAAGTCTAAAAAATAAATAGCTTGAGAAATCTGCCAAGTCGACACCAACTACTAAATATTAGCAGTATTTAAAGAAGAAAAATTATATTAATAGATTCTATTAGATGCAGAATTGAATAATGAAATTTTTTTTTATTGTATTCCTTTTCTACTTTAGTAAACAGTTAATTAATTTTTCATGTTAACTTTCCATGGAACATTTTTCGTGAGACAGCCTGTATATTTGTTAAGTTGTATATTGTATGAAACTCCTGAAAATATTTTCAGAAATGTTATACTTTATGAAAAAAGTAACAAGAGTCCACTTAAAGTTAGAAATATGTCTGAACTCGTCAAGAGAAAAGTTGGATAAAAAGAAAAAGCAGTACGACCAGCCTTCATCACTTGTAAAAATCTGTACGAGTCACAATCTCGCCTTTATCCGGAAACTTTACAGAAATGCAACAATAACTAGATCCGTCAGAGGCACACACGCTCTACAACTTGTAAAATGCACGGAATAAAATGAAACGAATTCACTTTGAAAGTAAATAAAACACTTTATATAACTCGTAAAGTACAATCCGGGATTTGCTGTTGCTGTGCTTTAGGTGAGGTCCCGCACGATAATGTGTTTGTCGGATCTTTGAAAACTTTGTTTTGCTACTTTGACATATGTACTTGAAAACAACGCTATGATTTTCTAAACATGTTTTGAGATCTGTTTTTAATCTGATACGGTTAATTTTTGAGCACCAACCTGTACAATAGGTGCCTGCGGGGTCTGCTTCAAATTGCAGGTGTTTACGAATTAATTCATTTAATTTTTATTATTATTTGTAACTAGAAAATAACTAAATAATAATAAAATAATGGGGTACGTGGCTCAGTGGTATCGAGTCGGCCTGTCGATCTTGAGAACCCTGGTTCGATCCTCACAGCCGACAAACAATTTTCACCAATTTAAATCTACCCCTGTGGCTCCTTCACCACTATTATCTTTGGAGACCGCATTTCACGCGAAAAAATATATCGCTTACCGAGATCTGCTTAGGAAGAATGCCACACCCAGTAATGGGTAAAAGGCGTGATTATATATTTATTTATTTATTTAAAATAACTCCTATCAATTAATAGATAGAAAAATAAATATTCTTGTATGCCAGATTTACAAGTATATAGGATGTTTATTTAATTTTGTCCACTATTGCTATCTCGAGAACTATAAGACTTACAAGATCAGTGAAGTTAGCAAACAATTTCTATTTTACAAGACTATTTTAATAAGTCGGCCTGTGGATCTTGAGAACTCTGGTTCGATCCCCACAGCCGACAAACAATTTTTACCAAATTAAATCTACCTCTGTGGCTCCTCCTTCACTAACATCTTTGTGGGCCGGGATTTGACGGCTGGTACTTCACGCGAAGATATATATCGCTTACCGAGATCTGCTACGGTAGAGTGTCACACCCGGTTGTGGGTAAAAGTCGTGATGATATTATATGGTTTAGCTTAATTTGACTAATTCAAAATTTAGGATTAGCTAAAATTCTTTTAAAAATTGGACTGTTATTATTTCCTTAATTAATTATGTAAATTATAAGTAACACTTTTTCCCCAATGACAAACCATTCTCTCGTCGAAAGTGATTTGTCTTAATTATGTTTGTCACCCAGTAATCACTTATCTGGCAATTTGCGGTATCATATTACAGATCGCAATTCGCTATAACTGACGCGTTACACCATTAGTTATTGTAGAGAACCGCCGTGTTATAATTTCTCAATTATTATTAAATCCTGTTTAATTACAACACCATTTACAATCACTTTTCACAGATTTCCACCTGATTGTGTCGAGTGAAACAAGGTTTGTTTGTGTTTTGTGCAGATCTGCAACATGTTGGCGGATGCAGTATCATGGCACTCAGTTCTTATTCTGTGGTTTTCATTCATCTTTTTGTCGTCCTACATTGAAATGGGTAAGTCACTATTTATTTCTATAGATTGTAGGTATTTACAGCCTAAGTCTCAAAATGTTTATTCAATAACAGTTTAAAAAAAATAATTTTGATTGTATCATGCACTGCATATTTTTATAGTTTTCAATTAAACGTAAAATTCTGATTAAAATAATGTGCCACAAGTCAAATTTTTCAGTAAAAAATATTACAAAAATATTCAAATTAAAACAACAAATGTTGGCTGTGGCATTATTGAAAACAATTAAAATGCGTAACTATAATTTCCCTACACTTGAACAAGTGGATATTTTAATAATTTATAACAAAGTTTCATGTTTGTAAATTATTGTAAAAGTAAACGAGTTACGAACCTAGGAACTTTAACTATATTTCACGGAATTGTATAAAAGCGCGCAATAGCGTGCAATGGAATTTCGAGAAAAGGAAACGGATATCTTATTTAATAAAAATAATTTTTCATTGCTAAATGTTAATTCTTTTCTTTTTTCATTATTTTCAGTTGAGATTCATTTTTAGTATAAACTGTAAATTGTCAAAAGTTAAAATACTTCCTAATATTTTATATGGTATGGAACTACAATACAAATAATTATAATACGAGTAATAAAAATAAGTATCCTACACATTTTTAGTATCATTACCTTTATCATCGTATATCTAATCAAAAAAATCATAAATTATCCTTAAATGAATTTCAATCAGCATTTATCAATAAAAACAATAGCAAACATCATTTAATATGTAATACGTAGCTGTAAATCAATTTCAAAATTAATATGCCTTGCCACATATAAAAGTACAATACGGAAACAACCTTAAAAGCACACTATACTGATTAAAACTTACTGCGCATGTGCAACTACAATGTATTAAAATATAGCAGTGGAACCGGTACTCAAGCAGCTTTCAAAAGAAACTGTCAAATGTCGGTAATTTTCGATAGCCGAAAGTGGAGAGTATATATTAGCGCGATTTTTTCAATTTATTTAGTCATAATAAATTTTGAAAAAAAATATAGATACAATAAAACGAAAAATTAAAAATAAATACATTTCAAATCTGGATAGGAACAGGAAGCGCCAGTTCCAACACTTCCACAGACTGTACGTCACTGAAATCAAGTCAAATTCGGAGTAAAGTAAACTCAAGATAAAAAGCTAACTTCATCTCATTGTGTGAAATGCTAACATGATTGACATATGCATTGTATACTTGATGTAATATTAATTAATTATTTTATTACGTACACGGTTCAATTGCTCATTAATGGGTTATTATTAGTAATATAAATATAGCAATAATGAAAGGATAATCCGTCCATCAGTACGGTGGTGTGGATAGCGATACGGAATTCGAATCCGGAGATCCCGAGTTCGAATCTCACTCAAGCTGAAAAATATATATACAACTATACTGTTTTCATTTTAAACTGGAGGGATCGGCATAAACCGATTAAATGCACCGCAATTACGTTTACAAAGAAACTTAAAATATGACCCGTTATAAATGGTGTCACAAGGTTCGCACAACCCCATTCGCCGGTACGTGTATAATAAAAACAAAAAAATATCAATCTTCAAATAAGTATATTTCCATATTCATACGATACAAGTATAAAATATGATAAATATTATATTCAAACATAATCTAAACATTTACCTACATTAGTCAGTCTGATTCAGTACCGGATATTTAATCTTCTTATTGAATAACATAACTGCTAATTGAATAATTTATTCCGAATTAGTAATTTTTAAATGGTCAATCATAGGAAAAAACAAGAATAATTTTAGGCTGAATACGACCCTTAAAAATGTACCAGTTGTGACCATCGTTAAGTGATTTGGGGTAACCGCACTAATATCTTTCATTGTAGTTATATGGGACAAGGACGTTTCATCGTTTTATGCCGATCCCTCCGGTTTTAAATTAAAATACTATACACTGCGGCTCGGTGAGTGCGGACCCTGTACTGTAATTGGGATTAAGTTCCTGTTGTGCAGCGTAACATAAATAAATAAATAAATAATAGATCAAAGCAATCATGCATTTATATAACCAAAATGTAAATCTGTTAAATCATTTACCATTTGTCAAATGCAGTTTTTGTTGGATTTACTGTAATGCTCTAGATTAAAGTAACTCGGTTTTATTCAATCCACCTGAACAGTGGCGGACTGGCTATGTATTGGCAATAGCCGATAGGGCCCCAACTGATTTTTGTATTACTAATCAAAGCTTGTTAAGCTACTTTAAAAAAGCAGTAAGTACAGTTATTCTTTAAAAATATAGCGAAGCTACAACCAAATACTAATGTTAAAGTAATTGCTAAATTGTGAAGCAGAACAGAAAAATTTTAGGATTCGGTTACGATTAACGGTTTTTATATCCGTAAAATTACAGTTTTGTTTTTCGGTTACGGTGTTTTGAAAATATTTATATAGATGTCGGCTTTGGTTTTTCAAAATTATAACTTTCTGTTTCGTTACGGTTTCGGCAGGGCCGTCTTAAGCATACTCTGCGCCGGGGTGCGGGGTGGTCAGCCTGCGTCCCGGCTCTTGTCAACCAAAAAAACGCAATGTAATTTTTGTTTCATTTATTTATTTCTCAAAATTCTTAAATTATACACATAAAACAATAAATTAGAAATTAAAAATCAACACTTTTTTTTTTAATTTCAAAGCCCGGAAAAAATACATCAGTAATGTTTCATTACATATTATTATTTAATAGATACCAATTTATTCTGATTATTATTATTATTATTCTGATAAATTAGCAACTTGAATCTCTCATTTAATTTCGAGATAGCCGTGTCAGGTAAATAAAATAAAATTTTATTTAAAATTTTTTCATTGGGTTTAAAATGGGCTCATCTGTAGCCTCGTAATTAAAATGTCGTTTTCGGGGACGTGGACGAGCAGTTTCGGTAATTGTTAGGTGTGTAGTAATAAGAGCTATTTTAACTTGCACATTGTGAGCGGTGTAACAAGTGCCGAAATCGGTATGAGGTGTGTTTGATAAAATAATGTAATATTGGTGCCTATATTTTTATTTTGTGCATGCATTTGACCTAACAAAGTGTACGAAACGGTGCAATGACGTTGATATTGAATGAGTTAGGGTTTAATGAAATATCGAAATTTCTAGCGCTCGGCTTGTGTAGGACTCTGCGCCCGGGTGCACACGCAACTCTTGAATCCCCGGGTAAAGACGGCCCTGGGTTTCGGTATTTTTTGGTTACGCGTCTAAACTGAAGTAATTACCTTTTTCAAAACCTAAATTTTTATTACATTATTGCATATCTTATGTTTAATAACGTGGCAAGTCAGTAGTGTAGTGGGCTACTACTAGTTTTCAGTTTAGCCTTTTTCTGGTTGTAAATTTATTATTTTGTAATGTAGGTAAGAAGAAATGTTATTTGATATTTTAATAATCACAACAAAGACAAAATTAATTGTCATCCAACACTTGGTGAAACAAGGTTTAATAAAAAATATAAAGTAAACAGTTCTTCGTCACCAGCTTCTTCACATGAACTTTGTTCTAGGTGAAGAAGTGAGTTATACCTACTGATGAGCTCTAATAAGAGCGAAACGCTTCTATGGTTACTAACTGTGCTGGCCAGCCTCTGACGATGCCCTCATAAGGTGACTTGGAGGCTGAATTTTGTGAAACATAGCCAAGTGTTTACTTTATATTTTTTTTTAATAATCAAATTGAATGTTATTTTCAACTCTCCGTGGTAATTTAGGAGGTTGTTATGGTTATTTTGATAAGTACTCGTATAAAAATAAATAAAAACTGTTAAGCAAGGCAGTAAATAAAAGTGAAGAAATAAAATAACTTAACAAGTTTTCAATGTCTTCTTACAGTCCGAACAGACATCAAACTCAGTCCAAGCTTCCACAGCCGCTATCTCCTCGGCATGCCCTCGCAGGTAATCGAGTCAGGAGCACCGGACCCCCTTACCGACAACGGCAACTCCGTGGAGGGCGACGGGCAGGCCTGGGGCCCCGCGGACAACAACACCGTTACTAACGTCACTGTGCAGTTGGGAGTCACCGCCTACCTGCATTGCCGAACGCATGCGCTGGGTGACAATGTTGGGGTGAGTCACTAGGGGTGTTATAACAGGGGGATATGTAGGGGTGAAATAGTCTTGAAAGCGCTTTACTTGTGATTGACAGACAAGAAGAGTGATTAGTGTGCTGACATTTACTAGTAAAATACATTTTGATTAAATCCCAGTGGATGAATGTTTATGGGAAATATTTATTTATATATTCCAGAAACGATAGTAGCTACTCGACTGACAGGGTGCTAGACCACAATAATATTCTATATGCATACATAACATCACGCTATATCCCATTAAATGCGGAAGCATGAACCCTTTAAACATTTACAGAACATTAATCTTCGTCAAACATTCTCCATCTTAACATACTATCATTGCTTTAACCATATTCCTAGTTCCCTGCTTACATTTATTCCTTTCATCAACAAACATTCAATCATATTCATCCATTCGCTTCTATATACCTGTTTAATTCATCTTTCATTCGACATACACTTCACATGTTCAAATCATCTCAACTAGGGAATGCAATACCGGTGAAAAATTTCCTCGGTATTTTCGTTTGGAGAATCGGGATACCGGTATTAATACCGGTATTGATAAATTTTGAAAAATTGAACCTATTTAACATTTATTTACAGTAGGGTGTGGTGTGTGCGTGTGGTATATAGATTAAGGGAATGTCAAATTTAATCAAAAATAATCATTTTATTTTAATAATAATAAAATATAAATAAAATTGAACAACATCAAAAAATAAAGATAGGTAATTCTATATTATGTAAAATAAACAACATAAACTTTTATTTTTTGCTTCAATGGAATTAAAATAAACTTTTAGTAAACAAATATGATCGAGTGTGTAGTCATTTAATCTGGACCTTATTCGTGTGCATATTTGAGATGCGGCTGAAAATGCCGTTTCTAATTCCACACTTGTTGGTGCTACTGTTTGTAAATAATCGTATGTTAATTGTACATTCACGCCCTTAATATCTTCCTCTTCAAAAAATATCATTTCCTTCCTGATTAGTTGCTCAACTCCTTGCTTTTTGCTATTTGCTAACGAACGACTACGAGACAACTACGAATTGGCGATCAGCAATCTAATACTTGACAAATACGCAACGTTCCACTGTTCCATTATTTGGATTCTCCGCAACAAGCTTGCCAACTTTTCAATAACATAACTTTAAAAAGGAGTTAAACGTTAAAGTAATAAATAATAATAACATTCCGCTAAATTGTATCTTATACTTCAATTGAAAAAATACCGAAAAACCGGTATTTTTATGCTAAACATCGGTTTGAATACCGGACAAATTATGTCCGGGATCCCGGTGTTGCATTCCCTAATCTCAACTTACTCACGCCCAGTTCTCTAATAACGAATCTAAAAAGACAGGAAAGAAAGAGAACATCCTCATATGCTTATTTTTTAAGTTAAATTCCACACATTTGCAGTTAGGCACTCTAAATGAATCAGGAAGAAATGAAAAGTTTATTTTTCTACGATTGCTATGAAAAGTTGACAATTATGCTCTCATTTGTCATCGTAAAGTTGACGTTTTTTGTGGAACAAAAATTCGAAAACATCTTTTTTTGCGCGTCTCCAATGGCAACGCGCGAAAAAGACGTTAAATGCGCGCGTTTCCAATGGCAACGCATTAAAAAGATATTAAATGCGCGCTTATTTCAATAGTTACCAAGGATACAAACAAAACAGAAACTTGTCATATTGACAGTTGACAGAACGAATTTATTTTCAATACGTATACGTTTCTTAATCATTTTAAGATGCAATCGTAGAAAAAATTATGTGTGTATCACGAGTGTAAAGTATCTTTGTTCCTCTTACACTATTGCAGCTCTCGCCTTCGGCTCGCGCTGCAATTACCGCGTTCGAGTAACAAAGAATCACTTTACGTTCTTAATACACAAATAACTATTATAATATATTAGAAATAACTCTCAAACCAATGTCACTAAAAAGTTTACTTTTAGATAAAATGTAATTTAAAAATTTTCTTTCTGCTTCATAATCAGTTCGTTGTGTACTATATAGGATGAAAATAAATGCCATATATTGTAAAACGCCCTACATAAATAAATGTTTTACTTGAATGAAATTTATAGTTGATATCAATGTAATTACATAGAATTACTTACTTGAACAATTTTGGTGGAATCCTTTATAACATCGCACACAATAGGATCATACTCGACTTACAGGTTTATAATTTATTTAATATTTCACTGTCTGATAAGCATGTCATTAATAATAAAGCAATTCATTACCTACTCCGTGTTATTTACAGAATATTGTAAATATTATCATAGGAATAATAGAGCCTACAGCGGAAACTTTGAAAGGTAATATAAAAGGTAATATATGAGTGTAAGGTTTTGCATTGAATAGCAGGGAGATAGAAATAAAATTCCTCCGGGTCAAATGTCGATACTAAATCGGAAATAGAAAATATTTCATATACCCGCCGTATACGGGGCTATATCAGCAGATTAAATATAACTACTGATTTTATGATGCTACTAAAAATTGTGTAATATAAATTTTCTATCAGCTACGAATGGTAAATACACATTAAAGTTTAACTATCTCGTAAAATTCGAGCTATGATGATTTTAAATTCTAAATTGCATGGTTGGTTTTTATGTAATTATTTGACGTGAATGCAGACAGAGAGCAAATATTTTTTGATATACGAGTTTACACACGATTAAAAATAGATGGCATTGAAATTTGACAACTAATAACTGCAATCAAAATCAAATAATTATACTGTTTTATTAAAAACGTAAACTTTACGAAATAGTTCTTTATCTTTGGTTGAGAAAAGTCGAGTCTTGTTTGATGTGCAATACACCTGATAAATTATATAAGCGATAATTCGACTCATGTATAAAAAATTGGTTTAAGTAATTACAATACAAAAATAAATATATCATCAAGCCTTTTACCCATTTCTAGTAGTAGCACTTTACCGTGGCAGTGATATATTTTTATGTGTGAAGAGCAGTTACTAATAATATAAAGTTTGTCAGCTGCGGGATTCGAAATCAAGTTCTCAAATCCACAGCCCCCACGCGTTGCCACTTATGTTTCTCCTTATATTTAAATTAATTATAAATTAAAATGGGGTAGGTGGCTCAGTGGTACCGAGTCGGCCTGTGGATCTTGAGAACCCTGGTTCGATCCCCACAGCCGACAAACAAATTTCACCAATTTAAAATCTACCTCTGTGGCTTCCCCTCCACTAACATCTTTGGGGTCGTAATTTGACGGCTGGTAACTACACTTTACGCGAAGAAATATATCACTTGCTGAGATCTGCTTCGGCAGAGTGCCACACCCAGTAATGAGTAAAAGGCGTAATGATATATTTATTTATTTATTAATTTTTTTTTTACTTTATATTTCTGACCAACTACTTAGGTCATTATATATTTATTTATTTAAAAGATTAAATTAAATTAATTATAAATTATATTATTTAATTGATAAATTACCTTAAATTTATTGTCAAGAAATACTGACACTACGAGTACTATGGCTTGAAGTTGGAAACTAATGATTATGAAATATTTGTATACCTACCGAGTGTTTTTATACTTCCAAACAAAATTATAGTTATATATCAAGGGTCTGAACCTTAAAATTTTTGAGTGCCACATAGGAATTTTGCGAATGGTAACCGCCCACACAATTTCCAAACTTTTAATTTCGTAAAATTGTAGAAGAAGGAGGATAGAAATATAAGTTAAAATAGTATATTATAATACGAGGTTTTATAAAACAATTTATTGTCACACGAGTTATTTGGAGTACGACGAACGGAGTTACATGTGGTAACGCTGCTGAATAAATTTTGACGTTTTTCACATGTAAATTCAGAAGAATAACAATTTACACATTTTTCTTTTTACTTCACATGTGTATAGATAGTAATTTAGTAATTTTCGGGAAATTATGAAGTTATAATATATAACCTGAATATAAAGATGTTGATCTTTTGATAGTAAAATTTTCAAGTTATGTTATAGTTTTCCAAATAATATTATCGTCTTATTTGAATCTATGACTATTTCGTGCATCTTTGAATATTAAGCGATAATTAATCAGCATCAATTATGTTTTTATTACGTCAACCTACTGTAACGATGCGCGGAGGTTACCCGATTTATATAATTGGAATACAGTACATATGATAGTCTGTCACACACTAAGTCACTGATTAACCTGGATTCTCTTACACCGGGATACAATGGCACAAATAATGCGCGTCTGACTAGAAATCGGAAGGTTTCGATTTACAGTTGAACCCATGAACAGTGTTGGATTAACCAATAGGCAGTACTAGGCAATTGCCTACGCCCTCGTCAAATAGGTGCCCGCAAAATGAATTTTTTTAAAAATTGTACAGTTCAGCGAGTTGAAATGCAGAAAACGCTTCTTCTGAGTTGACCGTTGGTATAGTCATTGCAAATGTTTATTTTTCTTTATGACTAATTATATATATAAAGTTTTATGTTCACTCTTTATTTGAATTATACATACATACATACATAACATCATGCTATATCCCATTAAATGGGGTAGCACGAACCCGTCAACATACTCATCCTGACACACGATACTCGTTTCGACCACATTAACACTTCCTCCATACGAACTCTTTCTTTTCTCACAACCAAAATCATTCATCCATTCGCTCCTGTACACCTGTTTCGTAAATCTTCACTTACGCCCACTTCTTTAACAACGAATCTATAAGAAATGAAGGCAGTATCGCCTGCGCTTGTTTAAAAATACATTTAACACAATTGCAGTTACACACTGTATAGTAAAAACTGAAAATGAAGTAAAATAAGATGAGGAAGGAAGAGAGCATCTTCTGCGCTTGTTTTTGAAACTGAATTTCACACAATTGCAGTTGGACACTCTATAGTAAAAACAGAATTATGAATAAAGTTTTTTTTTTTTTTTTTGTGGCTTCTTGGCGGACCAACTACTTAGGTCATATGCCGCCATTACGCCCTGATCCGCGTTTTAGGTCTTTTTGTCAACAGCAACGCGGGTTTTTCTCTGGACGGTCACCCATCCAAATACTCCCCGCACGCAACGTTGCTTAACTCGCGTTATCGCTTGGATCAGTATCAACGAGTTGTGCCATGGCCGTTGACTAATAAAGTTTATTTGAATTTTAGTTATTGTATTTTCATGTCAGGGGCGGGTGGTGAGGGGGACTCGTTTGCGATTGTCTAGGGCCCCGTCTAATGTTAATCAGGCACTGCTCATAATTTTTCAAATTAATATTTGAATTATAAATTCTGACGGAATGTCATACATACTTTATTCCAGTTAACAATAATATTATAGCATACTTTGCGCAGGAATCAGCTAGCGGCCACGTCCCACGTAGTCCTCTATTAAAGCAGCTCACCTTGGGATCCTATAACATCCCGCCAGTCTATTCCACAACATTACCAACAATATATTAACGTTTATTTTATACACCACACACTAATACGCACAATAAAATGTTACTAAATATTTATTAATACACGCACAAAATACTGAAAACACTTCTATCGCAGCAACAGTCTGCACCGTTTTAACTCAATACGAACAAAACTAACGTAAATTAAATCGTAAGATATGCTGTAACTTGTTCGGCAACGTTAACATAGTTTTATTTCTCATTAAAATCATACCTACTGAATATAATGCACAGATGCTATTACTCTCGGATTTTGCCGATAATAAACGACCGAACCCGATTTGCGATTTTCAAAAACCTTGATAAGACAATATATATTTACAAAAAGATGTGTTAAGATTATTAAAACGTAACGAAATAGTTATTTGTATATAAGTATATAAAAAATATATCATCCCGCCTTTTACCTAATACTAGATGTGACACTCGACCGTAGCAGATTCAGATAAGTGATATATTTATTCCCGTGAAGTACAGTTATCAGCCGGAAAATCACGTCCTCTAAACATGGCGGATCAAAATGGTTTGTCTCAGCCACAGTCCGACTCGATACCACTGAGCCACCTATCAACCTTTAAAAGTGTTCTTTATTGGCCGATTCTAAAATTTGCAACCAAAACTAAAAAAGAAAATTTCAACCAAGAAAATACAATGATATTCATGTTGCTATCACAAAAAAAAATAAATTTCATATCATTTGATTCAGGTCACGTGTAGAGAGCTTTGTTATCATCTGAATAATAATTATCAAAACAGTCTGTTTATTATCAAAATATATAAAAACATAAAATTGCAAAAAAAAACAATAAGTTTTTCAATAATTTGCGTGAAATTTATGAAGCTGCAAATAAATCAAAATAAAAATAATGAAAATTCTTTTTAAACAACGAATGTGAAGTAAATGCGGCTGTAAAATACTCTTTCATAGATGTCAAAATATAACACTTTACGGTTGTCAAATGATACGTAAAACAACTATTTATATACAGGTTGTTTTACAACTTATGGTACTTGTTGTAACCCCATATAGTGTTTAGCACACTGAGTATGAAACAGAAAGAATTTCGCAAAAATAATTGCACTTTAGATGAGGTAAATCATTTAAGTACTACTGGTTTGACAGGTATTTCCAATATATGAATAATTAAATTTTAATTATAAACACTACAATAGTTCATGTATTCATTAAAAATAAATGCCTATTAGTAGTGCTATAATTATAATATATTAAAAAAAAAATTCCAGTGGCACTAAAAATGTTTACTTTATGTGAAGTGCAATTAATTTTGCGGATTTTGAAAGAGTTCTTTCTGTTTTATAATCAGTACGTTGAGTACTATATATAGCGGTAAATTAAGTGCCATAAGTTGTGAAACAGGCTGACAAAAAATATCATATACAGTGATGTACAAACCAGTGATGTTATATTTATTTATAAAGAAAGAAAAAGCAATTAGTTAAAGACAACAAATTAGAGATAAAGCAAAAGTAATCCCAGAAAATTGAACTACAATAACATAGGGAGTGTTTCCCCTCCGAAAATAATCCAGCAATTAACGCTAAAAGTATAGAAGTGTCCTTTCATCCCCTAGAGTATTTTCTGTAAGCACCCTTCATGGGTTTGACAAATTCCCCTTACCCCAAACGGTATAATAGTTTTTTAACAATAGAAAGCTGTTGAAACACTTGCCAAAGTGTAATTTTCTCTTTTAAGTATTTCTTTTATTCTATTTCTTCACTATAATTATTCGGTATTTAATTGTAAAAATAAAATTAATTCTACAGAAAACACGTTTAGTAACATTCAAATATTGCAGGTATATGATAATTTAAACGTTAATAACGTCCGTTCATTATTGAAATATCATTGTATTAAATAGGGCTGGTTAATATTTTCGGCCTATTGGGTTTTGGATAGATCAGTTTTTTTTTTTATAATTCTTTAATTTTCTGTTCTAATTTCTGATAAACAGTTTTCACCACACCAAAATTAACCCTGTGACTTCCCCTCCACTAACATATTTGGGGGCCGGAGTTTGACGACTTGTAACTGCAATAAATATATCACTTACCGAGTTCGTTACCGAAGCGTTACTAATTTGAGATACAACACAACATTTGTTGAAAAATTTGCAAGCTAGTTTATAAATATAATCTTTAATTCGTAAAAACAGTGCCGGATTAACACTAGGCGGGGCCTCTAGGCAATTGCCTTGTACTAAATATTGGTTAATCCAACACTGGATAAAAGATTTGTTATTTTACGTAACTCACTAATTTCTGTTCATCAGGAGGAGTAAATTTTATACTATTTGCAGTTTTTGTAGTTACTATCGCTTGCTGAAAGCCATACTAGGCATGTGTACATTAATATTGGTCTTATATACAGGCTGAGTCTGGGAAGACGCCCCCCCCCCCCCTCTAACTTTTTTATTATGAGTAATAGAAAAAAATGGTTCATATGAAAGTTTTATTATTTTAAATATACTATTTGATGGCAGATGTAGATATTTTTTATAAAGTCAGGTTTACAAGATACGACTATCAACTTTTATTTTTTAAATAGCAACCTATAATTATTTTACTAAAATAAAAACCGCCATTTTTTTCTCTTTTCAACGGTGTATTAGTTTTTATTAATGTATCTGAAAAAATTCGAGAAAAATAAGAAAATTGAGAAATACTAGAAATAATTTTTATACAAATATTATAGGTGGCTATGTGAAAATAAACAAAATGTAACAGTGTTATACAACTTAACAAACTAAAGCAACAAATTCAGTAACAAAAACAACTTAAAACAAATGTTCAAAATTACGACCATGTTCTGTAATACAAAAATTTAAGCGTTGAACGTGATGTGTTCGAACATCTGCCAGCATGTTTCGCGAAATATTTTGGAAAGCATTTCGAATACGCTCTTTCATGTCTTCTGCATCTGTTTTAAGTTGTTTTTGTTACTGAATTTGTTGCTTTAGTTTGTTAAGTTGTATAACACTGTTACATTTTGTTTATTTTCACATAGCCACCTATAATATTTGTATAAAAATTATTTCTAGTATTTCTCAATATTCTTATTTTTCTCGAATTTTTTCAGATACATTAATAAAAACTAATACACCGTTGAAAAGAGAAAAAAATGGCGCTCTATCTAATTATCTTTCATATGAACCATTTTTTTCTATTACTCATAATAAAAAAGTTAAAGGGGGGGGGGCGTCTTCCCAGACTCACCCTGTATAGTTCATAGATGAACAGTTTGTTTAATTTTGAATTTCTGTTAATTAGTTTACACATAACTTCTATGGCTGTACTGCATATTTCATTTGTGTTATATATTTAGCTTCTGCAACATCTACGAAGCTAATATTCACTTTTTGTTTTCTAAATGTGTTTGAAATTTTTAATTAGTGTTTATTTCCGTAAATTATTGGTTAATTACATCATGATTTTATTAAAAGCAAAATTTACATTTTTGCAGTTCGTTTATTGAATTCCAAACCCTTTTAATATCAATAGGGGTTTTTCTGAATACATTTTTCGGTGAATTGTTCTAAATGGATTTTCCTGTATTTGACTGGGGCGACGATATTTGTATCTTGCTCGTAAATAACATGTACTCGTAATATTCGAATGAAATGAAAATAATTTCAACCATTCTTTTTAGCAGCATTCATCAATTAAATACATCAAATACAGAACCCTATTATTCTGATGGGAACTCATTCTAATTGCAGTTTATTGGTGAATAACTATAACAGTCGCTTTGTCTCGGTATAAGTGTAGAATCATTTGTCAGTCACCACTCAAATGCATTCAGATGACTCATACCACACTTCACATTATTTCGCACCCTCTGTTTTACACATAAACACTTCAAACACAATACCAGATTTCACGCAGTAGGAAACGTCCGAAATAGGTACTTATGAATACATTTGTTGGTACATTCCACGAACTAATTTTTAACATATGACTTCGACTGAACGTACAGTAATGAAGATAATTGATTCCCTATAAATCAGAACTGTGTCGCTGTAGATGAAACCCGTTGTCAATGCCTATCATAGATATAGGAGTCTTTGGGATCGATGCTACGTTAGACACTATGACAGAGGAATTCGGTTGTTGCCATACATCGGACACAGGTGACGTGGTGTAGCGGTTAGGATCTCTGCCCGGCAAGCGGAGGGTCCCTGGTTCGAACCCAGGCGTCATCCGAATTTTTCTGTCATAAAAATTTAACTTTAAAACTCAGACGAGTGTTTGTTTTAATATTTTTATTAAACCTATTTTCGTCAAGTGTTCGTAATGTGGACAATAATTTTTGTCTTTTTGTTTTTTTATGAATAAAATACAGGGTGTTTCTATACCTCTGCACGAAACTTTAATGACATATATAATTTGATATACTGATTATAGAACAAATTTTTTTTTTGAAATTCGCAAAAATTAGGGTATTTCATTTTTAGAGAACATTTTTAGTGTCACTGGTTTAATAGTACATTTAATTATTTACAATTATGTTACTAATGAAATAAAAGTATAAACACTCTCTACAAATAATCATTTATTAATTAGTTAATATGTAGCTATCTGGTGCAATGCCTTATTTGAGTACCTAGTCTGATTTCGTATACGGTATTGAAAGGGTAAGTTGTTATGCGAGAAATTTGAGAAAAAAGTATAGCAACAGTGAATTAGTGGATATGCTGTTAGTGTATGGAGAAGCGGCGCAAAATTTTGAATTAAACTGACACTAAAAATGTTTGTTAGGAATGAATACCCTAATTTTCGAGAATTTAAAAAAACTAAAATTCAATTCTTCACTTCAAAAGCGCTCTAACCAATTATCTTGCAGTGGGCAATTACAACATGTGTAAAGTACAGTTTGTATTCCTGTATTAGTTCGATCATAACAGTACAATAGGTATTGAAATAATCGCTAAAAAAAAACAGAAATTTTGTTGAATCTCCACATAAGGTAAGAATATTATGTAGTTTCTTACAATAACATATTAGTTTTGGTTTCGTCTGAAAACATACCATCTAAAAGGAAATACTACAATGATTTCATTAGATTTGAATTCACCTCAATCAGTGATCGTCCACTAGATTTTTCAAAGGAGTATTGGGAAATTGCAGAATTTAAAAATAATGAAGCAGATATTTTGGAACTTATTGAAAATTAAAAAAAAAGACAAACAAAATTGTGTTTTTGTACTAAATACATGTGGTACATGAACACTTCATGTTTTCTCAAAGTAAAAATATTAAATAAAACACTAGGCAAAGGCTCACAAAATTCAGCCTCCGAGTCACCTTATGAGGGCATCGTCGGAGGCCGGCCAGCACAGTTAGTAACCATGGACGCGTTTCGCTCATTCATGAATGACAATTAATTTTGTCTTTGTTGTTATTTAAATTGCTTGCGTAGCTTTTCATTTTTTTCGGTAGATGGCATTAATGGTTCGACAGAACTTCTCATGTCATCTTACCGTTTGTTAGAGATCTTATTCCCTGCTGGCACAGTTCTTCGTCACCAGCTTCTTCACATGAACTTTGTTCTAGGTGAAGAAGTGAGTTATACCATGCTGATGAGCTTTAACAAGAGCGAAACGCGTCCATGGTTACTAACTGTGCTGGCCGGCCTCCGACGATGCCCTCATAAGGTGACTCGGAGGCTGAATTTTGGAGACTTTGCCTAGTGTTTTATTTAATATTTTTATTATACCTAGTCTCACCAAGTGCATAAATGACAATTAATTTTGTCTTTGTTGTTATTTTCTCAAAGTGATCCGCTGCCTTTTAAAGTTTGGGAACCATTGATCTAACGACACACAAGAACAAACATCGATATAAGTATTATCTATAAACTAAACTATTCGTAGAACAGGCAAACGAACATAATAAGGATTTACATATTCCAATAACGATCTCGCATTTTGCATTACTATTATTGTCCACAAGTACACAAAATCTTTACTATTATACCACGCCTTAACCGGATTTTGTTCAACGATCACTCGTTCATGACTATAGCTATTTCCTTTATAATTGTTAGTTATGTAAGTTGTCATTTTAAACGTTTGTTTTGATAGTTGTTGTGTAGCTATTGATGAATATTTAACTTTTATTTACTTTTCTGCTTCTCGATCGGTAAGAAATTACATACTTACTGATCAATAATTTGTAACATAACTTACTATCTTAATTGTTCGTCAGTACGGTGGTATGTATAGCGATACGGAATTCGAATCCGGAGATCCCGATTTCGAATCTCACTCAAGCTAAAAATTATATAAACTACCACACTACAGCTCGGTGAGTGCGGACCCTGTACTGTAATTGGGATTAAGTTAAGTACAGCGTTACATAAATAAATAACAATTGGGAAAGCAACTCATCTAATAGTAAGCCAGCTCAAAGCTTTAACTGCATTTTAAAGCAACAAAGTGTGGTAGAATCCCACGATAAAAAAGTCACTCAACACTGATTCAAATTGAAATTGGGGAATCTTCTGGACATTAAACTTTTTTGTATATCGTGGCGTCGACTGATTTGCATTGCACTATGTCTTTCATTTAAGGCAGCGGTTTCCAAACTGTGGGGCGCGCCCCCATAAGAGGGCGCGAGATTGTTTCAAGGGGGGCGCGCTATATAAAAATATAATTGAGGCTTATGAACACATTCTCAATTTATATCATAACACACACGTGTTTCTAACTCGCGCTCGCAGTAAAATATCCCTAGTTTAACAAACAAAGCCTTAGAAATGTTGTTACTTTTGGTAACATCTTATTTGTGTGAAACAGGCTTTTCCGCTGTAGCTGTTTTAAAAACAAAATATCGAACTCGATTATTCATTGAAAAAGAATTGCGAGTGGCGATATCTTCAATGATTTTCCGGTTCGAGAAACTGAGAAACAAGCGCCCATTCAGCACACTCAAAAATTATGATTATATTGTATTCATTATGCCTAATTTAAATTAAATATTATTTCCAATCTTATTACAATTTTATGTTTATAAATGTTGTTACATTATTTTGTTCTATTGTTATGTTGTCATAAACATAATTTTAGGTTAAGAAAAAGTTTTGTTATAACAAATATCTTATATAATAACAATATTTGTTTATAGTACTTATTTTTTTTTGTATTCTATAAAATAAATTATTTACGATTTTTAAAGTTAAACTGTTATAAAAAATGAGGGGGGCGCGACAATTTTTTACGGAAAAAAGGGGCCGCTGAGAGAAAAAGTTTGGAAACCACTGATTTAAGGTATAAGCAGGTCAGTCCAGCTCTTGTGTAGTGTAGTGTATTGTTTTTATGTCTAGGGTGCATGGTCCAGCTTGACGAATCTGTTCGAATATTGAATCATAATTATTCAATATTTATCAGAGTATAAATAAATCAAGATTGGCCTCTAGGGGCCTACCTTGTAAACGCAATCTGAAAACATAAAAAAACCCGGTCGTGCAAAACGAGTAGGTAATAAATAATAATATTTATAAGTTACATCAGTTCACAGGTCATAATCCCACCAACTGAAACATATGCTTAGACATCTCATCTCATCCTTATGCAAATGATCAAACCAAATACATGTATCTCTGCTTCTCCTTCAACAAACAATAACCAACCCTGAATCGGTATGCAGCTCATGTATGACGCTACTCGTTGTTTTGTTATTGTGTAGCACGTGTCGTGGATCAGGCGACGAGACTGGCACATCCTGTCGTCCGGCATGTTCACGTACACCAACGACGAGCGCTTCCAGATCATGCACTCCGAAGGTGGCGACGACTGGGTGCTCAAGATTCGCTACGTGCAGAAGCGCGACAACGGCACGTATGAGTGTCAGGTAAGAGGAGAGAGATGGAGATAATGTAATGCTAGGTAAGATAGATAGATTGAGAACAGACCACAACCACAATGTACGTGTAGCAGATGGTTATCTCTTGTAGCTGTAGCGTTGCATATGTTACTGACGTAACGTTAGACTTATAGTATACTATACAGGTGGTTTTAAATTTATGCATCAAATATTATTTGTTACATATTATAAATAAGCGACTGTGATTTGGAGTAGAAAAATAAATAAGCAGGAATCCAGTCAAAATTATCCTTGTATTTTTCTAAGCCAACGTTTCGTTGCCAAATGCAACCTCATCAGTAAAGTCCGGATATTTAGGCACTTAAAAACACCCAAATAAGCAGGCATATAGGCCTAACTACTCTAAAATAGGCGGGATGTTAGGCAGTCTAAATGTAAATAATTTGTTTTAAAAAAAGAAACGAATCGTTTTTCTAATATTGGTACTCGTATCTACTCTTCGTTAGAAAAAACTAATCATTTTAAACAAAAATTAACGCAATCTGAAAAATAATAATGTAGGGTTCTCATTTTATTAACTATTATGCAAATTCAAACTATGTAGTATACTTTAATTCACAAAATATTACAAGCAATTTGTCGTTCGACATCATAAAATGTGACAGGAGCGTTCTTATATTTAGCCATATCGTCGAAAGTTACCTCAGCTCCATTGCTAATGGCAAAGACACAATTGAATTGCCACGTAAAATTTTTACTAAAAAAACGTTTTTTCTTTCGGCATTTTAAATTCACACACAAAAACTTGATTAAAGTAAGTACTTTAAATATTATAGGTTAGGTTGAAACAGTTTGTCGGGTGGTGAATTAGTCAACGAAGTAGATGATAAACCTTGTCTGCTCAATAAAAGTTAGAATAGGCAACAAAAATAGGCAAAATAGGCTGTATAAGGTAAAATAGGCACAATAACCAAAATATAGAAAAAATGGGCTCTAAGGCACGAAAAAAAAACCTTCCATTACACGTAAACATGTTACCTATGTATAGAAAAACGAAATTGCCTGAAGTATATTAAAATTTGAATCTAGGCAATTGCCTAAAAATCCGGGCTTTACTCATCAGGGCAACTGTGAAGAAACAGGAAAGTTAAAAAAGAATACAGTGCACGTGAAAATACAAACAAATTAAATAAATAATATTTACACCTGTTTTTGGTTGTAAGTATTATTTATTTAATTTGTTTGTATTGTCAAGTGCACTGTATTCTTGTTTAACTTTCCTGTTTCTTCACAGTTGCCCTGATGAGGTTGCATTTGGCAACGAAACGTTGGCTCAGTAAAATACACGGATAATTTTGACTGGATTCATGATTATTTATTTTTCCATTATTTGTTACATTGATTGTGAAACAAAATTATTATTTAAAAAAAATCGTTAATTATATGCAGCTTACTCAAAGCAAACATTTTTACTACTATTGGTACGCTCTTTATTTCTAATAAATAAATATATCATCACGCCTTTTACCCATTAATGGATGTGGCGCTCGGCCTAAGTAGATCTCGGTAAGAGATATATTTTTTCGCGTGAAGTGCGGTTACCAGCCGTCAACTCACGGCCCCCAAAGACATTAGCGGAAGGGGAGCCACAGGGGTAGATTTAAATTAAAAAATAAATAAATATATCATCACGCCTTTTACCCATTACTGGGTGTGGCACTCTGCCTAAGCAGATTTCGGTAAGTGATATATTTTTTCGCGTGAAGTGCGGTTATGGGTAGATTTAAATTGGTGAAAATTGTTTATCGACTGTGGGGATCGAACCAGGGTTCTCAAGATATACAGGCCGACTCGATACCATTGAGCCACCTACCCCATAAAAATAATAATAATAATAATAATATTAATAATTAAATTATAATTGTAAATATGACAACTAGTTAGGTTATTCATTATATAATTATTTGTAATGTTTACAATTATATGAGTATATTGCAAATATCAAAAAATTTCTGTTTCTATTGACGTTATTAAGATGTCATTTAACGTACTAATTTCATGGCGCTAAATAACATTTTAATCACATGTTGACAAGTTGTGGCTTCGAATATTTTAGTCACGGTGTGAAGGTAACAACTGAGACATATAAAATACGGAGTACTCCAATCATCCTACATCTATCATTGTAACTTAACTTTACTTTTCAAATAATATATAAATCTTTACTTTTTTTGTCTCAATTTACGATTGTAAAAAAGTATAGTATATATTTGTCTTGTTTCATAAACTCTTTAGGTATTAGTTTATTATACAATCAATTCGCTTCTTTCAATTCGTTTATAAAAATTATTACATAATATATTATCATGTTCGTTTAGTCAAATTAAACTATATTTAAAATAAAGATTATTAACCGTCAAATCACGCCCCCGAAAGATGTTAGCGGAGGGGGGGCCACAGGAGTAGATTTAATTTGGTGAAATTTGTTTGTAGGCTGTGGGGACCGAACCAGGGTTCTCAAGATCCACAGGTTTAGTCAAATTAAACTATATTCTCAAAAAAATTTCAATACAATTCAAAATTCGCTAAAATTCTTTTGAGATTTGTGCTGATAATTAAAGCCCGGATTTTTAGGCAATTGCCTAGAGATTCAAATTTTAATATACTTCAGGCAATTTCGTTTTTCTATACATAGGTAATATGTTTGCGTGTAATGGAAGGTTTTTTTTGTGCCTTAGAGCCTATTTTTTCTATATTTTGGTTATTGTGCCCATTTTACCTTATACAGCCTATTTTGCCTATTTTTGTTGCCTATTCTAACTTTTATTGAGCAGACAAGGTTTATCATCTACTTCGTTGACCAATTCAGAACTCGACAAAGTGTTTCAACCTAACCTATAATATTTAAAGTACTTACTTTAATCAGTTTTTGTGTGTTAATTTAAAAGTCGAAAGAAAAAACGTTTTTTAGTCAAAATTTTACGTGGCAATTCAATTGTGTCAATGGAGCCGGGGTAACTTTAGACGGTATGGCTAAATATAAGAACGCTCCTGTCACATTTTGTGATGTCGAACGAAGTTTTCAACTTACAAGCAAGTTCTGACAGACCGAAGACATTCCCTTTCCAAAAATTTCATAGAGCAATTGCTCGTAATATTTTGTGAATTAAAGTATACTACATAATTTGAATTTGCATAATAGTTAATAAAATGAGAACCCTACATTATTATTTTTCAGATTGCGTTAATTTTTGTTTAAAATGATTATTTTTTTCTAACGAAGAGTAGATACGAGTACCAATATTAGAAAAATGATTCGTTTAATTTTTTAAAACAAATTATTTACATTTAGGCTGCCTAAAATCCCGTCTATTTTAGAGTAATTACCGGCCTATATGCCTGCTTATTTGGGTGTTTTTAAGAGCCTAAATATCCGGGCTTCCTTGATAATGTAGAAAGTTTTGTCTTTGGTTACAAAACATACTGCAGTTTTACACTGATTAAGGTCGTTGACACTTTAATTGTGTAAATAACGAATTAACATCAGGTGGTTGCAAGATGTGTGAGAGTACACAAGACGGGATCGTGTCAAGAATACGTTAAAGCAAAATTGTTAGAAGAAGGGTATAAGTCAAGATTGTTTCGTTATATGTTGTTTGAGAGATGAAGCGAAATAGTTATTTACATTGCAAGACCGTTATACAGAAATGTACAGGCGAACATAGAAAGGTAACGGGCGAGCGTTAGCGAGCCTGTTATACACGTATTTATTAAGCAGAAGAGGCACGTCATCAAAATTTGTAACTAGAATAATGACGTCAAAAGCGGCTACGTTTATAGGGTACACTAAAAAAAAAAAAAAATCAAAATGTAATGTGTGTTGCATAAATGTATAATAAATTTTTAAAACACTTTAAAATTAGAAATGATAATTGTAATTGATATTTAAAATTTGTAGTAGGGCACAGTAGGATTTTAAATAATAAGAACATAAACTTATATTTACATATTGCATAAAATTATTTATTGAAAATACAAAAAACGTAATAACGTGAAAATAAATTTGAGTATCGTTGTCACGAGTCACTGCTATCTTCGTCGCTTTCTTCTTCGGAGCTGTCGTCCTCGGCGTTTATTGAAATTATCAGCGGTGCAATATCCTCCTGATCGAGGAATACCTCTCGATCGTACCACTTTTTAATTTCTTGGACAGTGTGGTCCACTGTATTTTTCCACACTGTTGGAGTTACGGTGTTCAGCGCTTCTGCCCACATAGCCAAAGTTTGACTGTCACCGTAACCATCGCGGCCTATGTGTTTATTGTAATAAGTTTTGGAAATGCCCCAGATATTTTCAATAGCATTGAAAATGCAGTGGTACGGCGGCAAACGTAGAACCCGGTGACCACATTCCAGTGCATATTCATCAATTATATGTTTCTCTTCAATTTTATGTCTACAATACAAATAAGAAATGTTACATTATTTTTCTGTTCAACATTTGTTAAGAGAAATATAAATTCAACTTACTCTGCTGCTAGATCAAGTAGTTCCCTTTTAAATATACATTGACTAGAATCAATGTTATGTTCTGTAAGCCAATTTTTTATGTTGGGCTTAGTCCAATTTTCACGCGGATTTTTTTCTTTTATCTTACTGTGATAGGACGCATTGTCCATAATTATAATGGATGGTCCCTCCAAATTCGGAATGAGTTGTTCCTTGAACCATTTTATAAAATTGTCATGGTTCATTTCCCCATGGTAATCATCAGCCTTTGTCTTAGAAGTAAAAATTAATGATGCATTAGGAACCCAACCGTCCTCCGTTCCAGCATGAAGAATGATGTACCTATGAATATTAAAAAAAGTTTTAATACTTTGATCGAATAATACACCAGTTGCATTGACCAACTAACCTTTTTCCTTCAGACGTTGTTTTCCGTTTCACGCTTCTTACGTCCACGTCTTGCCAACTTCGGCGAGCAGATCCTTTTTGAAAAATCCACGTTTCGTCTAAGAAGACAAATTTATGTGGCGTTGAATCATTAAAATTTCTCATAAAATTTGTTAGAAAAAATATTCTTTTCGACACAATATGTGGCAGCTCATATATGGCCCGTCTGTTGTCGTCCTGCTTCCATGAAAATCCAATGTTTCGCAATACCTTGGTTATACTGGAAAGCGATCCGTGAAAAATGTCTCTAGATTTTAATACTGCAAGCAATGTTTTGCCAGTCACGTGTGATTCTAGAAAGAAAACATATTTATTATCATTTTTATTATTATAAAACGTCATTATTAATAAACTTACTGTTTGCGTACATCTCGTAAATCACGTTTCTTATTGCAGTTTCAATAAATGAATTAACTTCAGTCACTGGTCTTGCTCTCTTCTTGGGTTTCTTCGGCGACGATAGCTGTTCGCCTCTTGCAATTTTTCCAGATATTTTATGGACAACTGATTTTGATATTTGCAGGCTATCTGCTGCTCTCTATAAATGCATAATTGATTTAAATTTAGATAACAACAAGTAAAAGTTATAAACATACCTCCCGAACAGCATTTAACGGTAGCAGGGGCCCACCATGTGCCAGCTCTTTTTCAAAATATGCAATTACATTTGCAATAAGCATTTGCGACTGCTTGGATAATGCTTTAGGCATTATTATTAGGTTATGTAAAACCACAATACACCAAAAGACTCAAATAAAACAGTGAAAACGAAAATCACAATTGAACACTCAAAGGAATGAAGTGACGGTTAACCACAGATTATTATGAAATAAATAACTAAAACAACGAAGCACAACTCGAACAACAGTTACTGTTTGTATTGAAAAATACAGATTTGATACGCAACAAGGCAACAGTAATGAAATTCGAAGCAAAAACAACGATTAAAGTAAACTAGTGTTGATCACACGGAACGGACAAAAGCAGATGACAGATGTAATCACGCGGTTTAGACTATAAGTGTAAACGTGACCGTTTACAGTTCCAGTAGTACCAACGTGTGGTGAAAAAATTAACTACAATTATTTTAAATAATTAAAATTTCATTAAAAACATTACGTTCAATTTTTTAATAATTGTAAATTTAATTAAAATGCATTTTTCTTATAGTATGCAAAAAAAGCATTTATTTTTTCTCTTTTCTAATTATAAACATCACTCGGGCAATACTACAAGTTTTTTTTCGTTTTGTAAGGTTTTGATGACGTGCCTCTTCTGCTTAATAAATACATGTATATCTGTGTGAGCCTGTAAATTTCAGTTAACGGTCGAGCATTATACAATGTTTCATGTGCATTTGAATCGCAATATATGTATATTTAATCAAATTAATTGAAATAGTATAACGCAATAACTAAAATGTTCAATCAAGATAGACTTTGAAAATCTGACGGATTTTGTTTAATCAAAAAATATTTAAGTGTCAAACGTTTAAAATTAGATATGTTGTCATGATAACCAATGTCAACAGCCCGTTATAAATTTTACACGGGCTAGCACGTTATAAGTCTCGTAACCTCTAGGACAGAGTTAAGTAAACAGTTCATTACGATTCAAATGTACGTAAAAGATATATCGATATATGCAGGGCCGTCTTTTCGCCTAGGCAAACTAGGCAAGTGCTGGGGGCCCGTGACTTTGAGGGGCCCGAATCGTTTTACTAAAATTAAAAAAATAGAAAAAAAATATACACATTTTAAGTTTTAAGTCATTTTCTGACCAAAATATTTTTAATAATTACTACATTTGATATGAATTCTATTGAGGGATGGCAGCTGGTAACACAAATGCAAAATAATACAATAATTTTAATGTGACACTGACACTCCGATACAATGTATTTATATATATTTATATGTTTTGGGGCCCTAAATATTATATTGCCTAGGGCCCAGGAGATGCTTAAGACGGCCCTGGATATATGTGGAGGAAACTAAGATTGAACGATTGCGTGAACCGCCTAAAATAGATGTATGAATATATTTGCTGGGTTATTACTTATACAGTAGGAATGATGAATGTGAATGAGGTAGGTATTTCAGGATAAAAATGCGAAGGTTGATTGCAGGATGATTCTGAATTATTGATTGGCTCGTAATAGGTTCGTGTTACTCCATACTTTGTGGGATATAACGTGATATATACAGGCTGTTATACGAAAAGAGGGTATAGGTTAACTTGAGAAATAAGTGTTTCCGCATCCATTATCTTTTAAATTATTTTAGAAAAACATGTTGCAAATAAAGTTGTATAGATTTAAATTCTGCATCTGAATCAGTTAACTAATTTAATTGATTAATAACTGCAAGAAATAAATTTAAAGTACCAAAAATTGAAAATATATACTGAATAATTATGAATAACAAATTTAAATTCAATAATATGTTACTATAAATAATTATACAAATCTGGTATGCGGTATTGTTTGTATAACTTTTGAAAAAACAGTTGACTAAAAATCTGATGTTGACACCACATGACTTCTTTGTACGCGTATTAAACTATAGATATTTTTTTTAATTGCACGTATTTGACATTAAATCTTTGTTTTTATTTTTTGTTCTAATCCATAGCAAACTTAATTAAAATATATATATATATATATATATATATATATAATATTTAAATTTAGATATCTCGCTTATGCAAAAGGCTAATTTAAACATTCTTAATGTGCTAGACGCAGAATTTAATTCTCTAAAACTATTATTTGCAGCATTTATTTCTAAAATTAAAATCATACCATTTTTTCAAGGAAATATGTTAGCAGCTTCATGTAAAGTGTCACTTCCGGTTAGTCTATTTTAACCAAAATCTATTATGTTATGTCCATTGATATAGTAGTCTTATATACCAAATTTGGAAAGTTTTAAATTATATTTGAATATAGGTTTTCATGAAAATCTATTATAGACTTCAAGCAAAGTACCACTTCCGGAAGTTATATAATAACCAAAAAGGGAGGTGCACAACTAGATGTTAAAACAGTCCTAAATATAAAGTTTCAATTTTCTACAATACTTCCTTTACTTCGTACAAGGAAGTAAAAAGGTTAAACATTATATCAGTTGTAAGTTCAGAGAGGAGGGTTTGTATGATTTCCGATTCATGGATTCACCACTTCCGGAAGTTATATAATAACTAAAAAGGGAGGTGCACAACTAGATGTTATAACAGTCCTAAATATAAAATTTCAATTTTCTACGGCATACCGTTTTTAAGTTATGCGAGATACATACGTACGTACGTACATGCGTCACGACGAAATTAGTCAAAATGGATTCAGGGATGGCCAAAATGCGTATTGCCACTGAAATCTGAGAACCGAAAATTTTCGCGATTACAATACTTCTTTTACTTCGTACAAGGAAGTAAAAAGTGAAGATTTTTTGACAGTTGTAGAAATACATATTATTCTAGAATTAGAAATTACTATCTGTTAACCACATGAAAATATTGATAGTCATTGCGATAAATAAATGCAAAGTACATACCTAGTTTAAATTTAAATAATTTCAATTTAAATTTTATAATTGCGATCGAAAATTTTAAAATCTCTCTTGAATTCAAATTCAAAGCATTTGTTCTTTCAAGACAAAGGTAAAGACAATTTATCTTGAATTTCAATAGTAATTTATGTCACGTTTTATTAACTTCTGTTATTTTTGTTACGCAAGACAACTGTTCGAAAAATCGACAATTCCATTCAAATGTTTAACAATCGAAATTTTACTTCGGAAAGCTTTAAATAAGTTTCCAGACAGAAAGTACTGAATTTTCAACTTTCAATACAAAAAGAAATTTGTCTTGATTAAAATCTACTAAAACAAAAAAACTAATAGTAGCACTTCTAGCGATTCGTAGAAAATTTAATTATATATTTATGAGATTTCTCTCAAGCAAAGTTTCATCAATTTATATTAACGTTAAAATTACTTAGATTTATCCAGTGAGTTTGAATAGAATATGCAATCAAGGGGTTGATGTCATATACAGGATGTGGCAAAAGTTTGGAAACGGTCAAATATCTCGAAAATTAATCAACCAATTGCCAAACAAAAAAATACGTCCAAAAAGTTTTCAAAAACTCTACTCAAAAATACCAAAAAATGTCCCCCACCCACCCCCTGGGAGCCGGAGGGCGGCAACTCGAAAATTTTAAATGGAAACGTACACTTTTCATTGCAGATTCGGATTCTGCATAAAATTATGTGTTCATTTTGTCTGGGTCATTTTTTTAAATTCGCGATAGATGGCGCTGTAATCGCAAAAATAACATTTAAAATCTTAAATGACAACCTACATTTTTATTTGCAGACTCGGATTCTGTATAAAACGGAATCTGCTCAAAATTATATAACTCTCCAATATTTTTATAAAATCTCCTATTTTATTTTTATGGGGTAGGTTAGGTTAGAAGCCGAGTTCGATTTCAAGAGCCGGCAGACAATTTTCATAAAATTAAATGTATCCCTGTGGTTGCCCCTCCACTAACATCTTTGAAGGCCTTAATTTGACGGTTGGTAACCGCACTTTACGCGAAGAAATATATCACTTACAGAGATCTGTGACGGTAGAGCGCCACACCCAGTAAAGGGTAAAAGGAGTGCTGATATATATTTTTTTATTAAATTTTTCTACATTTTTAAGCTCCCTTCACCTAGAGCTTAATGCAGTTTTAGTGCGTTTATATTGTAGTGCAGAATTATTGTTAAAAGACAGTAAACGCATTTGTTCACATTCAGAATAAGGTAGTAGTGCAGTTGCATTGCAGAGTAGATTCTAGTAATTTTCTAGGTTCTACACTGACGCTGCAGCGCTTCGATACACGACCAATCAGAACGAAGCATTAAATTTGGAATACAAAAATTCAAAATATCAAAATATGAGTGCAAGTGTCTTTAATTATGTCCATCAAATTTTGTTTCGTTATCACTGGTTTTGAATACACTCTATCTTTAAGATATCTCCAAAAAATAATCAAGACATGTCAAGTCCGGGGGGAATGAGCTGGCCATTTGCAGAGTCCATTTGTTGCTAATCAGCGATCCTAAAACATTCCATCGAGCCGTTTGCACATTCGATGAGTATTGGGAGTCAGCGCTACATCTTGCTGGAATCACATATTTTGCTTTTTATTCAAGTTTAAATCATCTACATAATTTAATATTTCAAAACGTAAATTCTCTTCATAAAAATATGGTTCAATAATTTTACACGTTTCGTAATATTTCAAGCCACACAATAAAGCTCCATCTGAGTTGATTATTTTTCCCCTAAATTCATAAGGAAGTTTTGAAACCCAAATATACTTATTATATCTATTGAATAGTATAATAATTGAACATTTCGATTCATCTGTTCATACCATTTGTTTAAGAATATTATCATTAGAAATAATACTGCACTAAAAACAATTTGCAAAATTCTATTCAGCGTTCATATTATTGTTGTGTATAGAATGTAACAGTTTGTATGAATATGATTTTAAATTATACTTTCTCTTACTTTTATTTAGAATTTTAATTGAAAAATGCTTTTAAAATAATGAATTTCTACAAAATTTAATATTTTTTAAATACATATTTTATATATTTTAATTCTCTGTCGTAAATTTTCTCTACAATTTGAAAAGTCAGTGATTTTATATATTTGTTCGTATTTAAAGATATATACACTGTTTTTGAAAAACTCCATTAAAATAACCAAGTTAGAACTTTAGTATAAAACTAGCGATCAGGTCGGCTTCGCCGACCCTCAGCTAGGCTCCGCAGCCCTTGAAGAAAGATATTTTTTAAA